>CM039721.1:43094708-44544708 GCA_022539455.1 Dendrobium nobile | reverse complement strand
TCCTTTCACACTCTCCATGTGTAGCAAAAGAACCCTTCATCGTTTTACACCCTCCAAGTATAGATAGAGAAAATTCGACTGTTCACACTCCTCGAGTGTTGGCAGAGAATCATATCTCCTTGGAAGATCTTCTCACAAGAAATCTAGAAGGTCAAGAGAAAAGAGTGAAGTAATCACAAATAATAAATAGAGATCCTTATCTTTGAGTAACCAAGTGAACTCTTCATGCTCCAGTAGTAAGAACTCTCCTTCAAATACTCTCTCTCATTCTCTCCTTTAATTTCCCTTCAGTATGCACGAAGACCAAATGATAAAAAGATTTCATGACAGTATTAAGTGGACCTTTTATAATAAAGACACAAAAAACCGTCCAAAAATTGCAATTTTTTAAATCTGTGCATTTATGATCGTCCCGTACGATCTCATTTCGTACGTATGAATAGTATAAAAATTGTTATGTATGAACTCAATGTACATTAGTATGAACAACCTTCATACTTGATCATCATCCCATACGAACATGGTTCGTTCGATATGAACAATTATTTTCAAGGTTCGTTGGAATGAAAATGCAGGACGGACCACAATTTCAAAGAATAGCGGACTTCATCCAAGGATGAATGGGTTAGTTCATCTAGATGAATAGTTCAGGAGCTCAAGTCTAGAGGACATCGTCCTGGGATGAATGGGTTAGTTCATTTGGATGAATAGTTCAAGAGCATAAGTCCAGAGGACATTATCTTGAGATGAATGGGTTAGTTCATCTGGACGAATAGTTCATGAGCACAAGTCCAGAGGACATCATCCTGGGACGAATGTGTTAGTTCGTCTGGATAAATAGTTCAAGAGAACAAGTCTAAAGGACATCATCCTAGGATGAATGTGTTAAATCATCTGGATGAATAGTTTAAAGCACAAGTCCAGATGACATCGTCCTGGGACGAATGGGTTAAAATCGTCTTCGCCCGCTCTATTCGTTCCATTACTTTTTGGGGAGTATAACTGACCAGATCATCCCATACAAACATGGTTCATACTGTAAGATCAGTATTATAAAATTATGAATTTTAAAGCTCTCCTCCGATATGTGTGTGTGCTAGGTTACTCAATTACAATCACACTCTCTCAGACTCAAATAAAAGAAAAATAAAGACTCCAAGTTACAAAATATTCTAAGCAAATCTTGATTTAAAGTCTTCAAAAATTTTGAGTATGATTTCCCTGAAATGTTAGTACACACAAGAGCAAAAGCAACTCTTCCAAAATGTGTTAGGAAAAAATAATAATCAAAACAATAATATTTGGAATCATTAAAACATATAAGTTACATGAATGAAAACATTTAAAGGTAAGTAGCAACTCTCTCAACAAACTCCACCTTTTCGATAATGGCAAAATAATTATTATTTATATAAATTTGAGTTTCTCCTAAACTCCCCTGAATGAATAAGCATGTGAGAATAAGGAGCATTATTGTTGAACTAATCACATTTTGTAATTATTTATATTTGCAATAAAAAAGATAAATGTCATTAGAGAAATAGAAAGATTCATATAATTTAAGTATAAATATAACTACAGGCAAGAAAAAATATCAAAATCATGAATCAGTTTAGACAATGAGATAAGCAAAATCATTGCAAAGTAGATGAATGTAAAATCTGTATATTTCAAATTTTAATACAAAATAAAATTGAACATAAGATTAATTTGAATTTAAAAATTAAAAGATTGAGGAAAGAACATATACTTGTGGCGCTTTGTGCATCTTTTTAATATTTGTGGCACACTTTGTGCAACATTTTATTTGTGGGCTAATTTTGTGCCTCTTTTTCAATATTTTAAGGATAATCATATAGGCTAACACACATTTCTGAAAGTGATCAAAAACACTAAAAACAAGATTGGATAATTTTTATTGATGTCATAGTGAATGATATTACATTGAGCATGAATGATATCAATACACAGATATTCATAACACATAAAACATAAAAATTAAAAATCATCGAACATCACATCACATCACATCTGGTAGAGAGAATCAGAAAAAAAGTGCAGTTATCACTCAGAGGGACCCTGATCTAGAGGAGGTGGTGGGTTAAATATATTAAAATAGCTATATTCATATTGATTGATTCAATTTAACCTCTAACCTAACCCATATCCTACTGATATTGATAGTCCTGCTACTGAAGATGAGTTTTAATCTAATCAAAATGTTGATCAAAGTGGCTCTCAAGACGATCAAATTTTTGGACCATATCCGAAAAGTTTTGACTACCAGCTGGTGCATGTGGATGTCTTTTCCTTTCTTCCTCAGAGTTAATACTTTCAAATTTAACATCTTTAATAAAGATTGCTTGGAATGATCCATCATTATAGTAGACAGGCTCCTCTAGATTTTGGACCAGATGAACTAGTTCATACTTCTTTTCCAAAATATAGGTCACAAGATGTCCTAAGGCTATATTCTACTTTCTATTATGGGAGACATGGTCAATCTCAGAAATCCATGCATGTAGTAAATGATCAATTGGGCTTCATCTATAGGTTGGCTAGTCATAATCAGATATGCCACGATAGAAAGAAGAGGTGTAATATTCACTCGATCATCAGCTTTAGGAATAATTAAAGTATGAAGAACATGCTGGATGATTCAAGCATTTAGGTTAAGAGTGGCCACCTTAGGCATATGAACAACTCCTATAATCCCTCTAATAACTTGATTTATCTCAGTCCAGTCATAGTTGGAGGAAGAGGTCAAAGTATGGGCTCTAATCCCTGTAGTCCTTAAATATAAAAATATCCCCAAATCCTCCTTTGTTATTTCAACCCTCTTCTTAAAAATATAAGATCTAATCACACTCTGGTCAAAATTAAAAGACATGTTTGTAAGAAAGTAGTGAAATGTTTCCTTGTTGTAGAGAAGGATTAGAGTCAGAAAAAGAGCAAACTTGGTAGAAGCAAAAAGGTCCATCACTTTAAAAGTAAGTTGTTTTTGGAGAAGGACTCTAGATGGGGTAACTTTTGCGGATACGAACCTAGGAAAAGACTCTTCATTTTCTTTGGATAGAAACTTTTCTCTTGGATTTTTGGAGGAAGATCCCCTAGTCAGTTCTTTAGCATGCCTAACCCTCTTGCTTGAACTCAACATAAAAAAGATCAAAGAAAATAGAAGATTGAAAAGGCTTTTGAAGTGAATGAAGTTTGAGTTCTAAACCCTTTCAATTTAAAAAAAAAGAACTTTCATACGTACAAAAATAATTTTGTCCTGTACAATATATGGTTCATACGTACAAAATAAAATTTTATATATACAAATGAATAAATCTAAAAATGAAACGGCTTTTCATAAACATGCAAGTTACGAGGCATCCTTTCGTATAGACTTTTTACCAAACGATTGTACAGATGAACAGGTGTTCATCCTAGATGATCAGTTATTTAAGATCATTTTTATGACAATTTGAAACATCTCTCAGACAGAAATGCCACGTGTTCGTATGTACGAACTGAATGTTTATACGTACAATTAGAAATAAAAACTGATCTTATCCATATAATCATCTACATGTGTACATATAAAGGCATACCCATCATGTGGATGGTCTGTGGATCGTACAGACGAACAGTAATAAAAACTAAAAAAATTGAATGCAAACTATTCAACTTTAACAATTAATATGCTACAAAATTCGTCCCATACGAAGATATTTTCATACAGACGAATGTCACACTTAGAAATTTCATACCATTGCTCAAAAACATAAATTTTGATGTGAAAATACATAAAACAAATAGACAAGAAATTAGAAAAGCAAACATGAATAAAAATTGAAAAACACATATAGAAAAATCATAAAACCAAAACACACACTAACAAAGCATATATCAATGTTGTAGAAACTTTTATTTAAGCATTCAAATAAATCACACCAAGCCTTATTCTTAATGTATTGAAAGTATCAAAGGCTAGTGGTTTTATAAAAATGTTTGCAAGTTGATTTTCAGTTAAAATATGATTGAGTTCTATTTCACCTTTGGATATATGATCCCTTATGAAATGATGCCTGATGTCTATATGTATGATTCTTGAATGTTGGATAGGAATTTTAGAAATACAAATGGCACTAGTGTTATCATAATAAATAGGAATAGTACCTATTGTTAATCTTAAATCAATCAACTATTATTTCAATCAAAGTACTTGTGCCACACGATTTCATAAGGCTATGTATTCAGCTTCAGCAGTAGATAGGGCCAAAAAATTTTATTTTCTATTGGACCAAGATATTAAAGAATTTTTAATAAATTAACATATTCCAAAAGTGCTCTTTCTATCAACCCTACAACCTATAAAGTTCAAATATGAATATCCAATTATTTCAAATGAAGAGCTAAACTTAGGATACCAAATTCCTAAGTTCTGAGTTCCCATGAGATATCTTAAAATCCTTTTCGCTGCTGTCAAATGTGATTCTTTTGGATCTGAGTGAAATCTGGCACATAAATAAATACTAAACATGATATCGGATGGGCTAGTTGTCAAGTAAAGCATAGATCCAATTATTCCCCTAAATTTCTTTTGATTAACAGATTTTACCTTTGGGTCTTTATCCAACTAAACTGAGGAACTCATAGGTGTACTAATAGGTTTAGCATTGTCTATTTCATACTTTTTAAGGATGTCCTTAACATATTTTCATTGGCTAAGAAATGTACTCTCCTCAATTTGCTTAATACTAAAGCCTAAAAGTAACTGAAATCTTCCATTAGACTCATCTCAAATTCACTACTTATTATTTTTGAAAAATCATCACAAAGATTTTTATTTGTAGATCCAAAGATGATATCATCAACATAAATTTATAAAATGATTATATCCTCTCCCAATTTCTTCAAAAAGAGAATTGTGTCCATACTTCCTTTTTCAAAAGATCTCTCAAGTAGGAAGGTGCTCAACCTCTCATACCAAGCTCTAGGTGTCTGTTTTAATATGTATAATGCCTTTTCAATTTGAAAAATATGATTTGGATGTTTAGAATTTTCAAATTTTGGAGGTTGTTCCACATAAATATCCTCTTGAATCACCCTATTTAAAAAAGCAATTTTAACATCCATTTGATATAATTTAAATCCTCTAAAATAGGCAAAGGCTAACAAAACCCTAATTGCTTCAAGTCTAGCTACAGGGGCAAAAGTCTCCTCAAATTAATCCCTTCAATCTGATTATACCATTTAGCCACCAATTTAGCCTAATTTCTAATTATTACTCATGAGTCATTTATTTCTTTCTTGAATACCAACTTAGTTCCAACTACACTTTGACCCTTTAGCCTTGTAGTTACTTCCCAAACTTCATTTCTTACAAATTGATTTAATTCTTCTTGCATAGCCAATATCCAAAATTTATCCGAAAGTGCTTGATCAATATTTATGGGTTCTATCATTAAAATAAAGGCTGAATGATTGACTTCCTTGTTTAGTCCATGCTTAGTGCAAACACCCTCACTAGGTTCACCTATAATCAATTCATTTGTGTGATTTTTAGAAAATCTCAAATCTCTAGACATCAAATTTTTTATCTCCAAATTTTTATCCAAATTTATTTTCTTAATCTTTTGGGAGTTAATCTCTATCTCATCCTCTTCAATAATCAGCTCTTTCAAAATTCCATATTCATTAAATATAACATGTGTGGTCTTCTTAATTACCAAAGTTTTTTTTATTGAATAATCTATAAGATTTTCCAACACTTGATTATCCTATAAAAATTCCTTCATCTGATTTTAAATCAAATTTTCTTAAGGCTGATTTTCCATTATTATGTATGAACATCTTACATCCAAAAACATGCAAATGTGAGAAATTAGGTGTTCTCCCCTTTAGTAACTCATAGGGTGTTTTATTCAAGTTTGATCTAACATTCACCCTATTCAGAACATAACATGCTATGCTAATCCTCAGCCCAAAAATATTTAGGAAGTGAATATTCTGCCAACATGGCTCGAGCAGCTTCTATTAATATTCTATTTTTTCTTTTGACTATCCCATTCTCTTGAGGGGTTCTAGGTGCAAAAAAAATTATAATCAATCCCTTTCTCCTTACAAAAATCCTCAAATTTTTTATTTTTAACTTCTCCTCCATGATCACTTTGAATTGTCAAAATCTCGCATCCTAGTTTCCTTCGAATACAAGTTGAAAAATTTCTAAATTTCATAAATGATTCACTCTTATGATAAAGAATTCTAACCTATGTGAATCTAGAGAAATCATCCATAATTATAAATCTGTATACCTTTTCTCCTAGACTTATAGTTCCAACTAGTCCAAAAAAGATCCATATACAAAATCTCCAATGGTTTACTAGTTCTAAGATCCTTATTGGACTGAAAAGTGGACTTCACATCTTTTCCTAATTGATATGCATCGCAAAGGTGATCCTCAGTTAAGTCTAGTTTTGTTATACCTCTCACTAAGTTCTTTTGGGTTATCCTCCTATGATTTTTCATGCTGAGTTGACAAAGTCTCCTATGCCAAAGCCATGACTTATCAGTCATAGTTTTTAAACAAAAAGTAGTAGGAGTTTTGATATAATTCAAATATAGCATATAGACATTGTTTACCCATATACCATGCAAAACATAATTACCATTTAGGCTTAATATGCAGCTAGTAGGGAAAATTTTAACATAGTATCCTTTATCACATAGCTGGCTAATACTTAATAAATTATGCTTTAAGCCTTCTGTAAGTAGTACATTCTCAATAAAAAAATTTTAAGATTTCCATCATACCTGACCCAACCACCTTCATTGTGGTGTTATCTCCAAGTGTAACCCTGTCTCCACTCCGGGCTTCCAGCGATATGAATTATATAGTATCTCTAATCATATGCTTTGAGCAACTGCTGTCTAGGTACTATATACTCTCCTGAGGCCTTGTGTGAGAGCGATCCTGCAAAATCATCAAATGTTAGACTTGGGAACCCAAACAAGTTTGGATTCACCTTTTGGCAACTTATAAAAAGATGCATGTATGATATGCCTATTTTTATGCATCTTAAGCTTCCACACCAAGTGAGTTTTTCTATCCAAAGTACAGGTGTGTGCTATGTGTCCAAACATATCATAATTAAAACATTTAACTCTAGGAAATGGATTTCTCAATTTTTTATAATTGTTCTGTTTCCTGCTGAGTTTTAAAAAATTTGGATATAAAATAGGAAATGTAAGATCTTCAACTATTGGGGGTATCCTATTATCCTCGAGAGCTTTTATGTTCAATTTGTAAAAGGTATTCATATCTTCCAAAATATAATTTTTATAATTTATCCGATAATTTTTCCTCTCAGATTCATTCTTAAAATCTTTAAATTCGTTTTCAAGTTCTACATAAGATGATTTTCAATTTTCATGGTTCTTATTCAAATCATCAAACTCATCAAGTAAATTTTTGTGGTTGTTATCAATTAAAGCATGATCTTTCCTAATGATCTCTTGCTCTCTTTGCAGTTCTTATAACTCTAAGTTCAGACTAGCATACATTTTCTTTAACTTTCTATATGCAACATGTATGCATTCAAAGACTTCTAAAAATTCATTGTAAGTCAAGTCACATACCTCTTATTGATCTAGCTGATTAATATTATCGGCCATCAAGCATATATTGGTGACTTCCTCTTCCTTTTCAGTCTCTGACAAGTCTGAAGCTGAGTCCACCCATAAAGCTCTTTAGAATTTCTTCTTGCCCTTATTCACTAGGTTTCTCCTCTACCTCTCCTTGATAGAAGTGGCTTTGAGTTTTGGGCATTTTGACTTAATGTGTCCAGGTTTCCTGCACTCATAGCAAATAACATCATTTGAAACCTTAACATTCTTATTGAACTTATCTCGATTCCATTGCTGGCGTCTCTTTTGCTTCCTCTTCAGAAAACTTCTAAATTATCTAGTCATTTGTGTGATGTCATCTTCATCCTCAGTTTGTGATAGATCACTCTCTAACTCCTCCACTTTCAATGCTATGTTTTTCTCTCTTCGTGGTTCACCTACATCAATCTTTCTTTGACTCACTCCTTGCTCGTAAGCAATTAGTGATTTAAGAAAATTGTCAATAGAGTAAACATTTAAATCTTTAGACTCTGATATTGCAGTAATTTTTGTATCATAAGCAATAGGCAAACAATGGAGAATCTTATTTACTATATCAGTATTTATTAATTCTCTACTTCGTGCATGCAAACAAGTGACTATTTGTGTGAATCTTGTGTACATGTTAGAAATGGATTCATTAGGTTTCATGTGAAATAGTTCATAGTTATGTAACAAGATATTATGTCTAGATTATTTAACTTCATTAGTCCCTTCATATGTTATACAAAGTCTATCCCATATGTCCTTTCCACTCTTACAAGTGGAAACCTGTATGTAGTCTTCTAACTTAAGTGCACAAAAGAAATTATTTAAATATTTAGCATTTAGTTGTGCTAAGTCACATTCTTCTATAGTCCAATCTGTAAAGGATGTCTCTACTCTAATGCCATCAACTAGTCTAGTTGGTTTTGTATTCCCTTCTGGCACTAAGATCCACATGCGATAATCAAGTGACTGTAAAAATGTAGACATGCATGTTTTCCAAAAATTAAAAGGGATATTATCAAATAAGGGAGGTCAAATTATAGAGTAACCTTCAGGTGTGTTTCGGTTTCCAAATGTATCCATGGTCATTAATCAAAAAGTAGTCTAAACTTATAGTTTTGAAATGATACCACTTGTTGAAACTTATCAATTATTAATTAGGTTGTTGAACCTAAGCTTATATCCCAATGGCTAATAAAGAGGGGAGGAGGTGAATTGGTAATTTAAAAAATTTCCTCTTAAACTGATATAAAAATAAAAGGCAGTGGAAAAATAAAAGACGTAAGATTTATAGTGGTTCAATCAAACACGACCTACATCCACTCCCTGAAGTCTCCCACTTTAGGTATTGCACTATTACCACAAGTGTCTCTCCTTTTGCTCCCATAGCAAGGTGGAGAAGCCTTCATAAAATCTCTCTTCCACCACTACGCGGTGCGGTAGAGAACCGTCATCCTTTTACATCCTCCAAGTGTCAGCAGAGAACCGTTGGCTGTTTACACTCTTCAAGTGTAGGCAAAGAACCTTCATTATTTCACACTCTCTAAGTGTAGGTAGAGAACCCTTCATCCTTTTATACCCTCCAAGTGTTGGCAGAGAACCTTCGGCTGTTCGCACTCCTCAAGTATCGGTAGAGAACCGAATCACCTTAAAAGATCTTCTCACAATAAATCTAGAAGGACAAGAGAAAAGAGTGAAGTAATAAAAAATAACAAATAGAGATCCTTACCTTTGAGTAACCAAATGAACTCTTCACGGTCCAGTAGTAAGAACTCTCCTTCAAATACTCTTTTTCACTCTCTCCTTCAATTTCCCTTTAGTATGCACGAAGACTAAATGATAAAAAGATTTCATGACAGTCTTAAGTGGACCTTTTATATGAAAGACACAAAAAACCATCCAAAAACTACAATTTTTCACATCTGTGCGTTTATAATCATACTGTACGATCTCATTTCATACATATGAACAGTGTAAAAATTGTTGCGTATGCACTCAATGTATATTAGTATGAACTACCTTCATACCTGATCATCATCCCATACGAACATGGTTCGTTCATTATGAACAATTATTCTCAAGGTTTGTTGGAACAAAAATGTAGGACGGACCACAATTTCAAAGAATAGAGGACATCATCCTGGGATGAATGGGTTAGTTCATCTGGATAAATAATTTAAGAGCACAAGTCCAGAAGACATCATCCTTGGATAAATGGGTTAGTTCGTCTGGACAAATAGTTGAAGAGCACAAGTCTAGAGGACATCATACTGGGATGAATGGGTTAGTTCGTCTGGACGAATAGTTAAAGAATACAAGTCTAGAGGACATCATCCTGGGATGAATGTGTTAGTTCATTGTGATGAATTTTTCAAGAGCACAAGTCTAGAGGACATCTTCTTGAGACGAATGTGTTAAATCGTCTGGATGAACAATTTAAATCACAAGTTTAGAGGACATTGTCCTGGGATGAATGGGTCAGAATCATCAAGACGATCAGGACATAGAAAAATTTTTGCCCGCTATGTTCGTTCCATTGCTTTTTGGGGAGTATAACTGACCAGATCGTCCCGTACAAACATGGTTCATACTGTACGATCAGTATTATAAAATTATGAATTTTAAAGCTCTCCCCCAGTGTGTGTGTGCTAAGTTACTCAATTATAATCACACTCTCTCAGACTGAAATAAAAGAAAAAATAGACTCCAAGTTACAAAATATTCTAACCAGATCTTGATTTAAAGTCTTCAATAATTTTGAGTATGATTTCCCTGAACTATTATTACACACAAGAGCAAAAATAACTCTTCCAAAATGTGTCAGGAGAAAATAATAATCAAAACAATAATATTTGGGATCATTAAAACATATAAATTATAATAATGTAAAACATTCAAAGCTAAGTAGCAACTCTCTAAACACTTGGGTAGAATAAGAGCTCTTAAATAAAAGAGTTTTGGAATAGCTCTTAATTTATACAAAAAGATATTATCATCCATGATGATATAAATATCATCCAGGATGATCACCATAAATTTTGCTCAATCAGCCCGAACGATTTGGGACAATTAGAAGATTTTTGTTCATATCATCCAGGTCGATATAATATCATCTTGTATGATCAGTACAAATCTTTGAATGTCATCCAGACAATCACACTGGATGGATGTCTAGATGACGAAAAAATAGCTTGATTATCCGGGCCAATCTTACGATCATCTCGGACGATTAGTTCAAATCTGTGAAAATCATCCATACCATTGCCCTGAAGGCAGCTAGTAATTGTAGACTGTCCAGGAACAATTAAGGTTTTTTGATCTGATGATCCTGGCCGATCCTACGATTGTCTAGGACCATTGGATCGATAAATTAAAACCTTAATTTCTTTCCTAAATAAGCAGATTAATTTAGGCATAATTGTGTTGCATCATCCATGATGATGTCCTGGCCGATGTCCAAAAATAAATAATACCTAAGTAAATTTGGCGGTTGATTCTTTCTAATTTGAGCCTATCGTCCCGACCAATACAAATATTATCCAGGATGATGAGCTTAATGATGGCTACCTTAACTAGGATGCCCTAATTAGGGTTTTTATTTTTAACTAATCGTCCAGGAAGATTTGTAAATCATCCCGGACGATGTGAGAAAAAATAGTAAGCTCTAAATCAAACAAAAAAAATTCCCCCATGTGTGTATGTGGAAGGTTACCTAGTATCAGAAACCACATCATTTACAATAGACTCAAGAAAGAGAAAAAATTACAAACTGACTAGAACCTAATCTTGAGCTAGCTTGAGTTGCACTCGATCTTATGGACCTTAAATGTTAGTAGACAAGGCAGTCATAGAAAGAACATGAATGTTTGATCTAATCAAAATTCTAATTCATAAAATCAAATTCACAATAATCTTCCCCTTTTTGATGATGGCAAACCAAAAAATAATCTAAGCAGTTCAAGACAGTTTAATACAAACAAATCAGCTATCCAATAACAGATTCAAACTACAGAATAAATAGTATAACTAACTACTCCCCCTTTTGACATCATAAAAAGGAAGAGGAAAATTAGAAAATAATCAAAGAAGAGACTACCAAACATAATAAAACTACAATAAAAAAATTACATTAAAAAACCAAAAAGAACAATGGCCCCTAATCATCTGAAGGAGGTGGTGGTGGAGGTGGATGTGGCTGAAAGTAACTCAAAAGAGTGACAAACTGCTCTCCAAACCAGGCAATATCCTAGTCGTGTTGTTGCTTTTGGTGAATAATGTCCTCAATATATTACTGCTCCTATATAGAAATGTAGTTCTCAAATCATGCCTCCCACTGGTCGAATCGCTCCACCAACTGATCCAGCAGAGCGTACTAGTGAAGCGAAATAGGCGCAGGAATGAGTACAAGAGCTTCCTCCTCCTCTGCTCTCTGATTTTCCCCATCCCCCAAGTGGAGATGAGTACTATAAAGAACATGAAAGGAATTGTTTGAGTAGAAGGTAGGCTGATAGTTAGGTGGGGCAGGATATTCGAGGTTATATTTTGATTCTAGAACATATGAAATGATATGTCCTAGGTCAAGATTAGGTTTCCTCCTATGTCTTGAATCTTGAATAGTGTTACAAATCTATTTTCATGGCTTATGTTTTAATGATTGACAAACACTATTTCTCTTGGGTTGCTTGTTACTTCTAACTTTTCAGGAATCGAAGATCGGACGAACAGACGAAGCCAGTTCAGGATTGTATAGGTTTAGGGTTGAATCAGTTTGTACTTTTATTTTTTCTCTTCTTGAGTCTATTTGTAATGGTCAAAGAGATTGATGCTAAGTAACCCTACACACACACACTTGAGAGACTTAGAATTTTTGTTTCTACTCATATCGGCCAGAACGATATTTACATCGTCCTGGACGATCAAGCTTAAAATAGAAAGTCTAAATAAGGATTCTTAATTAAGGCAGCGGTCATTAACATATCGGCCTGGACGATACGTATCAGCCAGGATGATAAGCTCAAAATAGAAAGAAATTGCCGCCATAGATAATTAAGGTATACTGTATTTTTAAATTATCGGCCAGGACGATCATTGATCGGCCTGGACGATACGTATCAGCCAGGATGATAAGCTCAAAATAGAAAAAAATTGCCGCCATAGATAATTAAGGTATACTGTATTTTTAAATTATCGGCCAGGACGATCATTGATCGGCCTGGACGAAATTCTCAAATTATGCCTTAATTGATCAAGAAATCAATGGAGTAATTAAGGATGATTGATACGATCATATCATCCTGGACGATCGTAGGATCAGCCAGGATGATCCATTCAAAAACCTTAAGTTACTTCAGGATGATACATATCGGCCAGCTCATTTTCAGGGCGATGCTCTGGACGATTTTTCTTTGATTTGAACTGATCGGCTGGGATGATCGTTAGATCGGCCTGGACGATCAAGCCAATTTTAAATCATCCAAGCTTGCATTCAAGGCGATGCTCTGGCCAATCTTCTAAGTTTTGTACTGATCGGCCAGGCCGATGTCCATATCGGCCTGGACGATATTGTCGGCAACTTGCAATTAATGAGCTCCTTTGAAGCTCTTCTATTTAAGAGCTCTTGTTCAACATTTTGGAAAACCTTTGGCTGCTGCCTTGACCTGAGAAGGCCTTGAGGAGAGAAAGAGAGAGGGAGAGAGAGAGAGAGGATCTTGTGAGGGGGAGCTTGTGAGGGGATTCACAAGGGTTGCTTCAAGGATCGCTCTGCTTCTTCTTCGTCTAGAGTTTCTCATCCGTGGAAGGGTCGGTAGAGGTAAGGAGTTAGCTTTTGGTTGTGGTTCTCTGCCAGCTTCAGGAGGAAGCAAAAGGAGGTAGGTTCTCTGCCTTGCCGGGGTGGCAAAAAGGAGGTGCTTTGTAAAGGCTTCTCCGCCTAACTGTGGGGGCAAAAGGAGAGTCACGTTTGTAGTGCAATACTCGGAGGGCGCCTCCTGGGAGTGGATGTAGGTCGAGTTGACCGGACCACTATAAATTTCTGTGTTCTTGTTTTCTTGCTTCCGCACTTTTATTTCTGCATTTATTTTTATGGTGTGATTTTGGTTTATGTGATTTTTATTCTTTGTGAAAAGAAATTTTTAAAATACCAATTCATCCCCCCCCCCCCATTCTTGGTTAGCTTGGGCCAGTTCTATAGGGTTTAACATCCCTAACAAACTTTCAAATAGTAATCAAATGCTCGATGTAACGAAAGATTAGGTCAGTGGCATTAAATTCGTGATGGGCCATAATATAGAAGGTGATGATTGAGAGAAGTAGAGTAATATGAATGTGATCACCAGCTTTTGGGAGGATAGAGGTGCAAAGGACATGTTGGATTATCCTAGCATCTTTGAGTAAGGTGCTAGTCTCTCTAACATGAAAGTGAGCATTGGTGTTTCTTAAGAAGTGGCTGGCAAAACACAATCGTAGTTAGGATCAGAACAAATGGTGTGGAGTTTGTCCCCTATGGTGGAAAGGTGTAAAAGCTCCTAATAGTTCTGATATATGATTTTGACGGGACGTCAATTCATATAGAACCCGAGAGTAGTGAAAGAGGAATATATATGGAGGCTAGAGAAAAATTCAAAAAGAAGCTCAGAGTTGAAAGGAACAGTAAGAGTAAGGAGAATATACAAGGAGGTGTGAGCAAACAGATCAAGTACCAGATATGGGAGAATGTTTGGGTTGACAAACTGGGAGATAGTGATTCTGACCATCTTGTACCTTTAGTAGGCGGCTTGATCATCTGCTTAAGTGAATCGAGGGTCCAGAGTTGCACTCAAGGAACTCCCAGAAGGATGGTGGTATCTCTTTCCGTTGACCATTATTAGAAAATAGAGCATAAGAGTAAGAGCACAGGGGGATTTGAGAAGGTTTGAGTGAGAAAAAACATCTGAAAGGCTCAATTTATAAAGAATCAGCCCGATCGTCCAGGATGATTGCAGAATTATCCAGGTCGATTAGGTACACTAAATGAGACCAGGCAGATTGATAAAAAAGTAGTCATATAGTCTAGGACGATCAGATATCTTCCAGGATGATAACACACAGTCGATCATCCCGAGGAGTCAAGCCAGACTATCATTGAAAAAAAGATCATCTTGTCAATTAGGTGGATCGTCCAGGAAGATGCACAATAATAGATCATACCGATCGAATTTAAAAACATTTAAAGCATTGCCATGTGTATCGTCTAGGATGAATAGGTGGATTGTCTAGGATGATTATCAATAATTGAACATACCGACCAAATTTAAAGGGTTTAAAATGTATTGCCACATGTATCATCATGGATGAATATGTGGATCATACGGGCTGATTTCCCATAATTGAGCAAAGATTATGAAGATCGTCCAAGATGAGGTGGATCGTCCAGGACAATCATAAATAATTAAAATAGAAGACGATCATATCCTCCAGGTTGATAGTGGATCATCCAGGACGATCAGAAGTAGAATAGTCAAAATAGCCATGAGATGGTGTATGAAGAGTGAATTGAACGGATCATCCAGGATAATATTAATATTGTCTAGGATGATGTGGCAAAAAGTTTCAAATTAGAGGATGGATGAGGATGATCAGAGAATGCCCAAAAAAAATGAAAATCAACAAAAAAGGATAAAAATAAAATAAAAAAAAGAAAAAAAAACATCAAAAAGAATTAAAGAGAAAAAAACATTTTTTTTAAATAAGCTTTGAATACGATAAATTCTCCACTTTTGATTTTGGCATCATTGACCACTTTTTTTTCATTTATTTTTATGCAAGCTATATCCCTTTTTTAAAATTCTTAAATATTCTTAGTTGTGATTATATCTTCTAGATATTAGAGAAGAAAAACTCACTCTCTAATATAAGGAAGATTGAATAACAAAGCAGAATAAAAAATCATATGATAATTTCAACGACAAGATTACAAAAATTTGAAGGTAAAATAAAGGCTTTAAACATTATATATATAAAATAGATTACTATAGCAAGATTAAAAATTTCTCAGTTTCAAAGTCCAGTTATTAATTTGAGATAGATTTTTATTTAGAAAAGAAAATTACACCACTAAAAGAAGTTAGAGAGAAGAAAACAATCAATAGCATTTTCTCCTTTAACTAATTTAGAGATGTTAATCATTGAATATAAATTTTCAAAAATAAAACACAGCATAAGATATCAATTCAGCAGTGATTAAAAAAGTGATAAAGTAATAAAGAAAAACAAATCAAAAAGATAAATATAACCAATCAAATAACAAAAAAAGGTCAAAAATCAGCAAGAATTAAGTTTGTGTATTTATGTCAATCACATCCAATCTGGTCCTTAAAGTGCTGAAAGTGTCGAAGGCCAGTGGTTTAGTAAATATGTCAGCCAGTTGATTCTCAGTTGCCACATAGTGTAACTCAATGTCTCTTTTGGTCACATGATGTCTAATAAAGTGATGCCTTATATCTATGTGCTTGGTCCTTGAATGTTGGATAGGATTCTTAGAAATGTAGATGGCACTAGTGTTTTCACAAAGGATTAAAATTGTGCCTATAGGTAATCCTAAATCCAGAACTTGCTGCTTCAACCAAAGGACTTGGGCAACACAACTTCCTAAAGCAATGTACTCAACTTCAGTAGTGGAAAGTGCAATAGAGATTTACTTTCTACTAGACCAGGAGACTAAAGACTGTACTATTAATTGGCAAGTCCCTAAAGTACTTTTTCTATCCACCTTACATCCAGCAAAATTAGAATCAGAATATCCATTTATCTCAAAAGAAGTGCCGTGCCTAGGATACCAGATTCCTAAGTTTTGGGTTCCAAAGAGGTATATAAGAATTTTTTTAGCTATAGTCAGGTGGGATTCTTTAGGACCAACTTGAAATCTAGTACAGACAAACACTAAATATTATATTAGGTTGACTATTAGTCAGGTAAAGTAAATATCCAGTCTTTCTTCTATACTTCTTTTGATTACCTGATTTTCCATTTGGGTCCTTATACAACTGAACACTGGGGGTTATGGGAGCATTAATTGGCTTGGCTTTGTTTATTTCAGATTTCTTTAAGTTGTCCTTTATGTACTTTGATTGATTTAAAAAGGTTCCATAATCTAATTGTCTTATGCTAAACCCCAAAAAGTAGGACAACTCTTCCATCATACTCATCTCAAACTCCCTACTCATTATTTTAGAAAATTAATCATATAGCCTTTTATTAGAAGATCCAAAAAGTATATCATCAATATAGATCTGAATAATGAGTAATTGATCTCCTACTTTCCTCAGAAAAAGGGTGGTGTCTACACTCCCCTTAACAATCTTTCTATAGTAAGAATTTGCTAAGCCTTTCATACCAAGCTTGGGTGCCTGCTTTAATCCGTATAAGGCATTTTTTAATTTAAAAATATGATTTGGATATTGGGAACTCTTAAAACCTGGGGGTTACTCTACAAATACATCCTCTTTTATTACCCCATTTAAAAAGGCACTCTTAACGTCCATTTAGAAAAGCTTAAATCCCTTATAACAGGCAAAGTCTAGAAGCACTCTAATGGCTTCCAATCTTACTACAGGGGCAAAGTTCTCCTCAAAATAAATCCATTCTATTTGGTTGTACCCCTTAGCCACTAATCTTACCTTATTCCTAATCACCACAAAAGAATCATTCATTTTATTCTTAAAGACCCATTTCGTTTCAACTACACCTTATCTCTTTGGTCTTTCTATAAGCTCTGAAACATCTTTCCTAAGAAATTGGTTTAATTCCTCTTGCATGACTAAGATCCAAAACTCATCATAAAGGGCTTGATTGATGTTGGTGAGTTCAGTCATTGAGATAAAGGCAGAGTGGTTCACTTCCTTCCTAAGTCCATGCTTAGTCCTAACACCTTCAGAAGGGTCTCTTAAGATCAGTTCTTTAGGATGACTCGAAAAATATCTCTAATCTCTAGGAAAGGTGTATGTAAGTTCAACACTTTCCTCCAGATATACATTTTCTACTCCTTGGGTAATCTCACCTACTCTTTCAGCTTTTTGGGGCTCTACCATCTTCTCCAAATTTTTAACTCCAATGGTATTCTCTCTAACTTCATCTTCCTCTTCAACTCTAGACTTCTTAGGATCAGATTCATCAAACACTACATGAGTTGTCTCCTCCACCACTAATGTCATCTTATTAAACACTCTAAAGAATTTCTCCACACTTGAATATCCTAAGAACACTCCTTCATTAGATTTTGGGTCAAAATTTCCTAAGTGTGACTTCTCATTATTTTGAATGAAAACCTTACAACTAAAGACATAGAGGTGGGAAAGGTTGGGTGTCCTACCCTTAATGATCTCATAAGGTGTCTTATAGAGTTTGGCTCTAACATTCACCCTATTCAACAAATAATAAGTTATGTTTACCACTTCAGCCCAAAAGTATTTTGGAAGTGAATACTAAGCAAGCATGGGCTCTAGTGGCTTCAACTACGATTCGATTCTTCCTTTCAACTACCACGTTCTGCTAAGGGGTCCTAGAAGCTAAGAAGTTATGACTAATCGCCTTATCCTCACAGAAGTCTCCAAATTTCTCATTTTTAAACTCTAACCCATGGTCACTATGGATGGTCAAAATCTCACATCCTAGCTTTTTCTGAATCCATGGGAAGAATGATTTAAACTCATTAAAAGACATATTCTTATGTGATAGAAATTTAATCCAAGTAAATCTCGAGTAGTCATCGATAATCACAAATCCATAGAATTTACCTCCTAAGTTGGCAGTGCTAATGGGTCTAAACAAATCCATGTGAAGGACTTCTAAAGGTCTAGAGGTGCTAATATCCTTAATGGAGTGAAAAGAGGAATACACTTGCTTCCCTAATAGGCAGACATCACAAAGGCAGTCTTTAGAGAACTTAAGCTTAGGGACATCTCTAACTAGGTCTTTCTAGGTTACTCTCCTAAGGGTTTTCATATTGACATGACATAGCCTCCTATGCTATAACCATGAATCATCAACAATAGTTTTTAAGCGAAATGAAGTAGCACTTTCAATATTATTTAAGTGAAGCATGTAAAAATTATTGATCCGCTTTCCCTATAAAATATAGTGTTGTTATTTAAGCTTATAGTGTAAGTATTTGTCAAGAATTTTATGATGAAGCCCTTATCGCAAAGTTGAATGATGCTGAGCAAGTTGTGTTTTAGTCAATCTACAAGCAAAACATTTTCAATTAAAAGGTTTTTGGAGTTTCCAATTATATCTGCACCCACCACTTTACTAATTGTGTTGTCTCCAAGAGTAACCTTGCCTCCTATCCTAGTCTCCAATAAAATGAATTGATTCTATCTCTTGTCATGTGTCATGAGCATCCACTGTCCAGGTATCACATGCTCTTATGAAGCCTTTGTGAGAAAAAGCCTACAAAATCATCAAGCTTCAGATTTAGGAACCCAAACATATTTGGGTCCCTTCTTATGGAAAGTAGAATGCAATGCATGAGTGTTATGAGGCATCATGCAATTTGGGTCTCCACACCCAATATGTACTATGGTGAATAATGCATGTGTGTGAGATGTGTCCTAACATGCCATATGAAAAATACCTATCACTAGGAAAAGGATTTATTAATCTACTCGGGTGGTGATGCTTTCTTTTAAAATTATGTGATGCATGTATTGTTGGTTTATTTTCAAAAGTTTTAAGATTTTCAAATTTTTTAAACTCTTTTTTTAACTAAGCATGAGATGTTTTCAAGGAATGATGTGCATCAGATAATTTAACATGCTTTTTGTTTAATGCATTAAACTCATCAAGTAATGACATGTGAATGCTATCAATTGTAGAATGATCTTTAAGTAAAATTTTATATTCTTTTTGCAAATTTAAAAACTCTAATTTCAAGCTAGCATGTGTTTTCTTAAGCTTCCTATATGATGCATGAATTTGTTTAGAAGCTTTAAGTAGTCGCTCATAGGTTAGTTCACATAACTCTTCTTGGTCACTTTGGCTAAGATGTTCATCTGGCATCAAGCACAAGTTTGTAGTCTCCTCTTCAGCTTTAGTCTCAAAGGAGTTAGATGCAGAATCTGCCTAGAATGCCTTTAGGAACTTCTTCTTATCCTTTTTGAATTTGGTTTTCTCCTTACCCTTCTCCTAGCTAGGATGAGTTTTAAGTGTAGGCCAATCAGCTTTAACATGTCTTGACTTCCTGCATTCAAAACAAGTAGTATCATTAGAACTCTTAAAATTTTTATTACCCTTACCTTTATTCCACTTATGATGGTTCTTATGCTTCTTCCTTAGAAAGATTTTGAATTGCCTCATGGTTAAGGCAACGTCATGGCTTTTAGACCCAGAAGAATCAGTGTCCGTGTTATTGGCCTTTAGTGCCATAATTGTCTCCTTCTTTTCTCACCTACATCAAGATTTCTTTGATTCACTCATTTCTTGTAAGCAATGAGTGATCTAAGTAAGTTATCAATTGAATAAGTATTTAAATCTTTAGATTCAGTAATTGCAGTAATCTTAGCATCAAAAGAGGAAGGCAAGCATCTTAAATTTTTATTCACTTTTTTATAGTTAGTGAGTTCTCGTCCTAAGGCATGTAAAGAGGTAAAAATTTAAGTAAACCTTGTATACATTTCAGAAATTAATTAAGAAGATTTCATATAAAAAAGTTCATAATCATGCAATATAATATTCAATCAAGATTGCTTAACTTCATTTGTTCCTTCATAAGTAATACGCAATTTATCCCAAATCTCTTTACCAATAGCACAAGTTGAAACATGCATGTAGTCTTCAGATTTTAAAGCACAGAAAAATAGTTCAAATATTTTACATTAAGTTGTGCTAAATCCCTATCATCAAAAGTCCATTCAGTAAAAGGAAGTTCAATTTTAATGCCATTAATTTCAAGTGAAGGAGGTGAATAACCTTATTTAACAAGCATCCACAAGTAATAGTCAATTGATTGTAAAAATATGGTCAAGCGAGTTTTCCAAAAATAAAAAGAAATAATGTCAAAAAAAGGTGGTCGGGTAATAAAATACCCTTCCATAGTATTATGATTTTTGGAGTTAGCCATGGATCGAATTTAAAAAGTTTTCAAAAACTCAATTTTATGAATCCCGCTTTGATACCATTGAAAGTTCGATTGGGATGTTAAGCCTTTATGAACTAGCCCAAGCTAACCAAGATGGAGGATGAATTGGTATTTTAAAAAATCTTTCATGATAAAAAAAAAAACTTAAGCAAACAAAAATTCACCACAAAGAAATTCAACGTGCATAAATTAAATGCTAAAAAAGTAGTAGAAAAGAGACACAAAAATTTATAGTGGTTCGGTCAACTCAACCTACGTCCACTCCCTAGAGATGCCTTTAGAGTATTGCACTAAACTCAGTGACTCTCCTTTTGCTCCCACAGCAAGGTGTAGAAGTTAGTACAAAACCTCCTTTTCACCGACACTAATGAGGCAGAGAACCCAACTCCTTTTGCTTCTTCCTGAAGCAGGCAGAGAACATTGATCAATTACTGAAGTGGACCTCTCTCAAACCTCCAAGAATACGGGATGATGATCGAAGAAGATGACTTAGATCCTTGCTTAGATCAACCTTTGTAAAACATCTCATAAACTCCCCCTCACAAGATCCTCTCTCTCTCTCTCTCTCTCTCCCTTTCTCTCCCTCTCCTCTAGGCTCTCTCAGGTCAAGATAGTAGCAAAAGGTATTTTCTTGGGTAGAATAAGAGCTCTTAAATAGAAGTGTTTTGGAATATATCTTAATTTATACAAATCAACTTTATAATCTAGGACCATATAAATATTGTCCGGGATGATCAGCTTAAAATTCGCTCAATCAGCCCGGACAGTTTGGGACGATCAAAAGATTTATGTTCATATCGTCCAGGCTGATATAATATCTTCATATATGATCAATATAAATCCTTGATTATCATCCAAACAATTTCACTGAATGGATGCCTAGAAGAAGAAAAATAGCTTGATCGTCTAGGCAGATCTCATTATCATCCTAGACGATTAGTTCAAATCCATGAAAATTGTGCAGACCATCGCCCTGAAGGCAGCTGGCTGATATAGACCGTTCAAGAACAACTAAGGATTTTTGAGCTGATCATCCAAGATAATTGGATCAAGCATTCAAAACCTTAATTTCTTTCCTTAATAAGTAGATTAATTTAGGTATAATTATGTTGCATCATCCAGGACGAATTCCTGAATGATGTCCAAAAATAAATAATTCATAAGTAGATTTGGCAGCTGATTCTTTCTGATTTGAGCCTATCATCTCAGCCGATACAAATATCATCCAGGATGATGAGCTTAATAACAACTACCTTAACCAAAATGCCCTAATTAGGGTTTCTATTTTTAACTGATCGTCTAGAACATTTTGTGAATCATCTCAGATGATGTTAGCAAAAATAAAAACACTAAATTAGATAGAAAAAATTCCCCCAAGTGTGTGCGTGTAATGTTACTTAGAATCAGGCACCACATCATTTAAAATAGACTCAAGAAAGGAAAAAATTACAAATTGACTCAGACCTAATCTACCCAATCTTGAGCTGGCTTGGGTTGCACTCGATCTTGTGGACCTGAAATATTAGTAGGCCAGGTAGTCGTAGAAAAAATATGAATGAGCTTGTAAACTATCCTTGTATAAATCTCTAGAAGAAATTCATGTCCGAAAATGTCTAGATTTGGTGCTAGGAGGCTGGGATGAAAGGGTGGTTGATTCATAAGAGAAGTCACCACTAGTGGCATTCAACCACTTGGGTTTTGTAGTGGGGATGTAGAGGAGTTCTGGGGAGCTATAATGAAATGAGAACTGGAGCCTAGGAAGTTGGAGGAAGTGAGAGAATACCAAGGTTTGAATCTCTTCTCAAAATGGAGTTTTACCCTATTTAAACAGTATATGGTTGTGTGGATGACCTTTATGCATTTGGAAACTTGTTTTGATGCCCAACACTTATCTTAGGCTATTGGAATGCTGTCCGAAATGCTGGAGTGTCCTTGCTCCCATTCAGTGGACTTGGGATGAGTCATGGGGACCATAGCCACTTAAGGCTAAACCAGGCCCTAGGCTTAGTAGAGAAAGCCCTAAGTGAGCTTTATGGTGTAAATGGGTCAACCTACAATAGCCTAAATCAGGGGAAAGTGGCTTAGGGATGATTATGACCCTTTGGAAAGATTTGAGACCTCTTGATTATGTTGACTAGTAAAAAGGTCAAGGAAGGCTGTGGTTGCAGGGAAGGAATATAGGTAGTAGGTTGAGTGAATTCAGAACCCAAGGCCAATGTATTTGAGGTCAAAGGAGGGAGTTAACCACTTCAAATAAGGGTCTAAATACCTTGTTGACCTAGTTTGACTAGTCAACAAGGTCAAGGGTTATGATGTGGCACTTGGGGGTGCAAGGAGCTATTTGGGATAGCTTGGGCAAGGGTTAAGGGCCAAGGTAAAAATTTAACCATGTTTAAGATTGGGTTTAATAAATCCCAAATAATGTTTAAAAATTATTGGAGGAGGTTTTAAAAGTTGATGAGGTTAAGTCAAATTGAATTTTGGTTAAAATTCCAAAAATCCCCTTAAAGGGCATTTTGGTCATTTTGTCCTCAAGTCCATTATGGGTCAAAGTGAGTCTAGAAAAATATAGACTAATGCTTAACATGTCAATATTAAGGTTTGGAAGTGATCAAAGGGTTTGGAGGAGGCTCCAAGGTTAAGTTCCACTAGGTGATATACCTATTGGCATAGGTCATAAATATTTGAAGGTTTTATGAACTTCGAAACTGAGTTTAGTTTTTGGTCCTAGAAACATTAGATTGAGCTCAAACTTGGAAAGATGACCCAAGAGACATATCTTATCAATGTGAAATTTATATATTATGAATCTTGTGTCAATTGACTGGGTTTTAAAGTGTTTGAAAAAATACTAGGAAAGGCTTTCAGCTCCTAGGCACTTAGCAATTGATTTTGGTCTTGATTGAGCTAAGATCTAGATTTTTTATTTTTTATAGAGAAAACCCTTGGTGGGGCCTATGCATTAATTAAAAAGAATGACTACAAGGTCCTTAAAGTGAGCTCATGCTCACTACTGCTCATATGAGCTACAAAATTAAAAGAAAAAAATAACCTACGAGCATGAGTTTCCTACTAAGCAAAAAATACAAAGGAACCTAGGGTCTGGAGACCAGAAGGATCCTAATATCTATAGTCTAGAAGGAATCTAGGATCTGGGAAATCCTAGGGTCTAGAGTCCAGGAAAGGATCATAATGACCTCATATAGAAGTGAGGTCAACACATACGGAATGTAATATTCATCTAAAAAAATAGAATGACATTCACCTATCATTTTGAAATGAAATTAAACTACAATAAAACTTTGCATATGCCTAATTTTTTTATAATTTAATTAAGTAAAGCTTATTTTTTTAAACTAGGTTCTAGGTTCCCTATAGAGCAAATTCTTTATAGTTAATTACTTTGCAAGATGAATCTTGAGAAAAATCTTGTTAAAGTGGTAACCATACTTCTTAAGATTAACAAAAGTTTAGATCAAGGATTTCAATTTTTTAACCTACTAACTGGAAAAGGAATAATGCTTGAACATTTGTTTATGAAGTCCATCGAATAGAGGTAGAGATTGCTTAGGATTTTTGGATAACTAAGAAACACTCTACCTTATTCTAATGTTTTGCTTTAATGATTTATAATAGGAATGAATTTATGTTTAGGTTTATAGTTTATTAGAAAATTGGGATAATATTCTTAGAAGGAAGTACATGAAGTGTACGTAAATATAGACTTTCATCTGCATGGAGTGGACAACAAGCTAACCACATAAATTTTTTAAAACGATGCTTTCAAGTTTGATTTATACAAGGTAGAAATTAAAATTTTAACTATAATTAAGTATTTAAATTTAGACTTAATTCAAAAAATTTGAATATGTCATGCAACTAGCTATTTCCCTCTTAAAATAATTTTGAATTAAAATCTAAATCCTCTATAACACACTTAATGCAATCTAGAATATTCAATAAATCCAATCTACATGACCAATTTTTTAAGAAGATGTAACACATAACAACCTTAAATGCATAGGGAATAATGGAGTAATTTAGTCGCTTAGGATCCCCTATTTTGCCGTTAACTTGTGTTTTTTTTTTCTTTTTGTACATTGAAGTAAAATAAATATGTGTGCATATAGACACATATAAGTAAATGTATTTTGGTCAACACTACCAAACTTCGGCATCCCAAGACTACTTCATATGTCCATAAAAAAAGTAATATAATAAAACATATTATTCAAAAAAGTAAGTCATCTACTATACCATGTATGAATGTATCAATATATCAATATATCTATTGGTTCCTTTTTTAATGTCAATTAAGTACAACCAATGTCTATAGGAAAAGAAAGGTGCTGATGCTCCACCAACAGCAAGCTTGAATTTCTATACGTATACAATGAAACAAATTTTTATAAATGTTAATGCTTATTTAGTCTTCAATTTTTCTAGTACCGAGTCATCTATAGAATTTGAGAAAATGATGCCACTCAAAATATGAGGAATCATTTCCTTTGGACTCCTTTAAATGTATGTATTTATAAGCACATTTGAAATTTTCAAAACTCTTACACGTTAATAACTTAATCTACCAATGCATTTATATCTTTAATTTACATTTACATTAACTCTTTACAGCTCACATTTACACTTTACAACTTGTATTTACACTTTATAATTTGCATTTAAACTCCATAAAAGAAAAATAATTAACTCTTCCTAGAATGGTGCATATATAACTTGCTCGAAAAAGTAAGGAACAAAGTAGATAAAAATCTATAAAAATGAATGTATTGCATCCCAGAGTACAGGAAAAGTAAACAATCATAACATTAGATACATTCAAAGCAAGGTATCCAATCACACTTATATGCAATAAAATACAACAATCGTCTATCCTACACTATTGTTTGTTTTCCTAACAAGAAAATTCTAAAGTGTGTGCTAATCTTGCGTGGCTAAGATATGACATAAGTAAAATTTTTATTTATATTGTCTATGAATTGAATTTATTAGTTATAGGCTAATAGACTTAGCTTAAGTTTGAATTTTAACAATTTAGTATTCTTATGTTTTATTTATGTTTTAATTATTTAAGTTTTTTTTAGGTTAGGTTTTGAAGAACCATGGTAATTAACAACTCTAAAGTGTAGGATGAAGTTATAATTAACAAGTTATAGGCTTCTAAAGAATGCATTTGTTTCATCCATAAGGATAAACAAAACATTTAAAACTTTTATTTTAATCCTTAATGATTTACTTGAATTATATTTTGAAGAACCATGTTAATTAAAAATTTTAAGGTGCTTTTTTTGGGAGAAACCCGCAGAAGGGCCTACACATTAATTAAAAAGGAAAGGTTACAAGGTCCTTAAAGGATACCTTCAGCTCACTACTGCTCAAAGGAGCTACAAAAAAAATAAAAGAAAAACCTAAGAGCCGGAGGTCCCCTATAGAGCGGAATACAAAAAACACTTAATAACAATCTAGGGCTGTAAGAAGACATCACCCAAAAAAGGAAGACCATAAAGTAGACTTCAATCAACATGGTCTTCATGCCAAAATTAGTCACCTTGCCCACAAAAGTATCAGTCCAACAAACCTGCAAAAGATAATGACTGCAAAGACAAAACAAGCATAGCAAAAGTAATATGTGAATCCAATTAAACTTGTGCAAAATAAATGTATAGGAAGCTCCTTCAGCCACACTATATAAACACCTAATAATAGTCATCCTAAAGATCCCATTCCAACAGTCCCAATAATAACAATAATCAAGAAAAAGCAATAATTAATCATAAAAATCCATAACTATAATCCAGCCAAAAGAACCACTAACATAAGCCCCACAAACTGCTTGAAAAAATCGCCATGAAAAGACAGGAAGCAACCTCCACAGCAAGCAACCAGTAGTAAATCGAGAGACTACCAACCATTGATTCCAATTCCACCAAACAAAGATCTTAATAATATTGAAATACTTAACCATAACAGTTAAGTAATTATTGAAAGTACTCTTAATCCAAGGGAAATGAACATAGTAGCAATAATACTCAATAACATTAACTTGCAAAAAAGGATCAATACAACATCGAAAGGAAGAAAACCAAATCATGCAATCAAAAGTGAAAATAGACGGGCATGGAAATCTCAGGAATTTAATAACTGTCTTGATTTCATTAGTAGAACCCAAATGCCACTCCATTCTCATCCCAATTGCACATTTGCACACCCAAAATTTGCAAATATTGTTAGAATTAAAAGCAACATACCAGACAAAGATGGGATCAACAATAATACCAACATCAGCACAGTTAATTCCAGACCACCTATAATAAAATAAATAATATTGAAAGAGGCCTTAAGAGTTTAGGTCTGTAGCCTCTGAAAAGCTACCATAAATACCACCCAAGTGCTACTGTAGTCTACTCTCACATCCACCCAGGTTCATAATGATCCTACACAAAAAAAAGGAATAGAAAGAAAAGCACCTGAACCAAAATCAGTAGCAGCTTGCAGCCACATAATAACCTGAGAAACCCAACAGGCGCTCAAGACAAAGGGATCCAAAGCCATATACTTCATATGAATAGAAGAAAATAACTCTAAGATAAAATAGGATAAGAACTTAAAGATCACCGACAATCCATCCTAGTTGAGATGCCAAAATAGAGGAATGTGAAAAATCCAAATTTATTGACCCTAGGGAGTAAATGAGCAATACATAGGGTTGTGATTAGTATAACTAAATCTCCAATCATTGCTCAAAATTGACCAAAATAAACCAATTTTGGTAAAAAAAACATTAAAGAAGAATCTTAAAAACTAATAGACCAAAGAAAAACACAATTATTTAAAATTAATATAAGGGAGGCCAACATGATCTAATCTAGCCAAGCCTTTGATCTCTTTAGGAAGAGAATGCTCAAAATATTTTGTGAAACCAGACAAGTTACAACCCATTTTAGCCAATGCATCAACAACAGTATTACCCTCCCACAAAATATGAGAAATAGAATAAGAAATGAAGGAAATCCAATGCATAATTTCTCTTAACATATAAAAGTTAGCATGATTAGAAAAGATATTAACCTCAAGATAATGAATCAAGAGCATGGCATCCAAGTCAATCCAAATATTAGTGATGCCTAAGGAAATACATAAATGAATGCCATAAAGAAGACTCTCAAATTCAACTTGAATAGCAGTATTAGCCTTAGAGGAACCCGTAAAGGCCACAATCACAAAACCATTAGAATCACGAATAGTGCCACCACAACTCACATTGAAATTATTCCAAGAGCCATCCGTATTAAGTTTGGAACAACCCTCAACAAGTGTCTTCCAAACAATAATCCTATCTTTACACCTGAGCAAGCTGAGGACTAAAAACTAAATCAAACACATAAGCTATATGAAAAAAACCTTTAAAAGAATCAGACTTAAGTAAATAAGCAACAAACAACTGATGAATTTTATTCTTAACTTTCGATATGACACTTAAAGTATTCATTTTAGTTTCCTTATGCTTAGAATCATTCCTACTACTCCATAAAAACCAACAAATAATAATAGGAAGAATAATCCTAATATGACCATTATCAGGGATGAACCACAACTTAAGAAGATTGGTAATATAATTGTACCTAGTAGTAGTAAGCACATTAAACATGTTGTCAAAGTGAAGCCACACTTTCATAACAATCAGGCCCTGAATGACACATGATTAATATTCTCAATATGATAACATCATTAACATTTGAAAATAATATAAAAACCTTTTATGATGAGAATAGAATCCACAGGCAAGTAATTATATAAAATCCTCCATAGAAGAAAAGACTAAGAGGTAGGAAAATAATTTTAAGGTGTTTGAAGTTACAAATTAGTAAGACTTATGGTTTCAAATTATTGAATTTGTTTCCCACTAAAGGATAAAAAAAGTGTATACAAGCTTCATTATATATTTTCCTACCTATAATGTTCTATTTTATTTTAGTTTTTTCATGGTTCAGTGAAATTTATAGGTTAATTACGTAGGTGAAATTAGTTTTTCTAATTAACAGACTAAAAGAAGCCTATTTAATTTGAATGTGAATCTTTAAGTCAATGATGACATAAGGTTTAAACCTTAGCAAATTTAAACTGAGTTCATCAAAATCTACCTAGGAATTTTAATTAATTTACAAAAAAACCCATCTAGAGTTTGGAAAATTCATAAATGGTTATCTAGAGTAGGGCAACATCTTATAGTTAATTACATCTCTAAAAAAATACTCTTGATTAAAATAAAAACTAAAGATTTTCAAATTCATATAGATTTAAAGATTGGTTTGATTTAGATTTAAACTTTAGATTTTAAATCTTTAATTTAGATTTAAACTTTAGATTTTAGATTTCTGGATGGATAGCATGGAAGAAATGAGTAGAGACTTAGGTGAGTATACAATATGGAATTACACTTGCTTAGACTAAGCTGATATCTAATAATCCTAATCACAATTAATTTCCTCAAGAATTTTGGATTAAATGACATTATCCTTGGAATCAAGGAATTATAATTTAGAAAACATTAATCAAGACTTCAAAATATATATATGATCACATAACAAAATTATGCATGAATAATAATGTATAAATAAAAAGCTTTTATTAATTAATAATTTCTTAGAGTATAATTCAGGGTCTGTTGCAAAGTAATAGTGGTCATGCTCTACAAACCAAAAGTTTTGATTTCTACTCATACGAATATGATTATTTATTTTGCTTCAATCTTTAATCATCTATATTTTCCATAAAATTTTGAAAGATAATGATCTTCAAAATAAGAAGAATGATTTCCTTTTGGAATCTACAAGTGTATATAACCAATCATTTTCTAATCTTTTATGACTCTTGACACTATAAAATACAATGTAACCATATAAGTATCTAATATATTTATATTTGTATCATTGCCTTTACATTTACATCATTACCTTGGTATTCTACTTTGCTGGAATATTAAAGAGTATTATAATGAAAATGCACACATATAATATCGTTTGAGTGTATATAAGTAAATATAAAATGGCCTAAGAGCCTACTCTAGTTATACACCAACATAAATGTGAATATGACATACAAAGTATAGAAAGTAAATAATGTAAATATGGGCACCCTCTAGGAAAGGCACTCAAAACAATCCAAACCAAATCATTAGCCTAGCTTAGGCTAGAGTTGGTTATCCTAGAAAACTATTTAAAGTATGTGTATAAGACTTGGTGGTTTGGACAGATGATAGGTTTTATTTATTTGAAATTGCAAATACTTGAGTTTATTTATTTAAGGTTATTGAAGGCTCGTTTGAATTTAAGTTTTAATGTTCAAAAAGTTTTTTGTTTGTTTTAAGGGTGTTTCGATTATTCATGTTATTTAATTTTAAGTTTTAAAGAACATAACACTAAGTTAATTTTCAAAGCTAGAAGTCATTGATTAGCAAATCCTATGATCTTTTTTTTTTGTAAAACCCACAGAAGGGGCCTACGCATTGATATAAAAAGATTATAGGTCCTTAAGGAAAAAGGTAACTCACTACAGCTCCAAGGAGCTTACAAAAAAAAAAACCTAGGATCCGGTGATCCCAACTAAGCACATACAAAAGAAACTAGTAACATTTTAAAAACCCAAAAAGAAGAGGCACTGGAATCAACAGTTAGCTCTGCGCGCCAGTTAAGAAAGGACCCTACACAAAATGAGTACTAGTCTCCAAAAACCTATAAAAAAGGCCTGCAGGGACACTAAAGATAGAAATTAACATAATATAAAGAATACTATAGCAAAATAAAAAATTACTAGGGTATATAAATCTCCTAGAAGGCTTAACATTGTACTATTTGAAATTATAATGCATAAATTTAAAAATGAACATAATATCAACCATATTGAAAACACTAATAGCGAAATCAGTAAAATGATTTAGACGATAGGAGGTATAAATTAAATTCAAATTCAGCAAAGTAAAACTAAAAGAACAATAGAAGGACTCAGGTGTACCCAGGAAAAGAGACATAGCAATGGCAGCAATCAAAAAGTACCCATGGTGCGGGATGATAGGCAACCCTCAAAAACCAATCCAAAAATAAAAAAGCCAAAAGGGGATACATCTAATAAAGCTAAGGAAGTCACAAGACCAGCAACCATTAGTAGGGTAGACTAAATGTCGCTCAATCCTACCTCCAACAAAACTCAGACACAATAGGATAAACAACATAGACAGAGTGTAATAGAGGAACATAGAAACGGGACATAAAGAAACCCACATAACAACATTGATGTCCCTGGATGTAATAATCCAATAGAAGAGAGAGGATGAAAGGCACAAAGCCATCCTTAGCCCCCTCTATTGGGCCCAACACTAACATAAACAACCAAATGAAGAAGGATTAGAAAATTCCCTAGTAACATCATAATGCAACTAAAAGAAGCTCCAGCATTCCCATCACAAAACAAACCCAAAAAAATACAAAAGCAACAAAAATGATTATAGCCCCAATTCTCAACATAGCTCCCAAAGATACCAACCGTAAAACAATAAGGCCAAAACTAGTACTTAGACCAACACATGAAGGTAGGAGAGTCATAATTGGGAGAATCATCAACATACAATTTGGTACAATCATAGCTTAAGCCCATAACTATAAAGCACTCAACCTTGATGAACAAAAAAGAAGATGGAATCTTATACTAGATGATCAACATAAAAACCAAAGTCAACCATCTAGAAACCACCTCCAAACCAAAACAAAATAGAGCCAAGAGACTCAACCAACATAAAACATTAAGTTCTAACATAAGGAAGACCTAATTTATCCAGATTTAAAAGTCGTTTTAAATGACCAGAAATATTAGAACCAAAGGCTCTATAAAATAATCCAAATCACACCCTAAGTTAGTAAGCCACTAGGAACAAGCATTACCCTCCTTAAACATAAGAGAGAAGGAGAAATTCATAAAGACTAGTAACTATTTAATATCTTTCACTAAATAAAAAGTATTAGAATTGCAAATAATATCCTCAACAAAATTTAAACATTGAATACAATAATTGGAAACAACTTCAATACTAATGTTAAAAATGCCCAGAGAAAGGCATAATATGATCCCATGAAGAATAGCCAAGATAACAAAATGGTTCTCATCGTAGGTCGAAATAGGACCCGAACAAGCAATAATAAGATTACAAAGACTATCCATAATAACCCCACCACACACGGTGGTAGCACCAATAACAACACCCTCAACATTCAACTTAAAAGAATTATTAGGAGGTTTAAGCTAGTAGATAAACCTAAGTTCAGATGAATGAAGGGCCTCCTCCAATCTGATACCAAATTCATCAGCTACAAAAAATTATTCTTAAAACTCTTAATAGGGAGAAGATTGACAAAAAAAAGACCATGCAACTTATCTTTCTCATTTTTAATAATCTTATGATGGTTCATACACATACCATTAAAGACAGAATTATTTCTATCCAACCATAAATATGACAAAATAAGGCGAGGAAAAGCATTTCTGATATGTCCTTTAGACTTGATAAACCAAGAATTAAGCATAGCTTTAATATATAATTTAGCATAAAATAGTGTAATTTGACAATATCATCAAAATAAGTCCAAGCTTTAACAACTAAAGGACTAGAGATAAAAAGATGATGCGTATTCTCCACATGATAACAACATTGGCACTAGGAAGGTAAAATTAAACCTCTTTTAATCAAGTTATCATTAGTAGGAATAAACTTATGCAAGATTCTCCGAATGAAAATAGCCATAGTAAAAAGAATACTTTTATGCCAAATTATAGAAAAATTATTAGTAGCATCATTCCTGGCTCTAAAAGCATTCCAAGCATCCTTTAATCTAAAATTCCCATCTTTGGACAAGTTGTATAATAATAAAATCATTAGATTCAATGTTAAGAGGAAGGTTCAAAATGTGTTAAATAATAAAATTAGGAATAACATTGACAAGTTTATCATAAGCCCAACAGTTATCAGAAATAAAATTATTTACCTTAACTACCGCTATGGAAGAAGTGTTCATAATGGTTTTAAAGATTGACCCCCCAGCCAGCAGCTTGCGAAAAGAAAATGCTCCCGAAGCCCCTAAGAGAAGTGAGTTTTAACCACCCATTTAACTTTGCAAAGTCTGCCACACTTTAGAGTCACCTTTATTAAAAGTGCAGATGTTAGATGACTACCCACACAATACTTAGAAAACATAAACTCAACTCAGATGCTCACTTTGGCATGAAAGTTGTTCCATAATTTGAAAGAAAAAAGCATGGGACCAATCAAATAAATTCTTACACCCCAAAAGAACCCTCATCCAAAATGCCACAACACTTGTCCCAAGAATTCCAAAGAATTTTTGTATGACTATTAGCTCCTTTCTAAAAAAAAATTGTTAAAAAATCTATCAATTCTATTGCAAACTACTTGGGTGGGTTGAAGAGTTTGGAAAATATAGGTTGGGAGTGAACAAAGAACACTTCGAATAAGAACTAATCTACCTCCAAAACTAAAAAATTTAGCATCCCAAGACAAAATTTTTTTCTGCATAGAAGTAATATGATCATCAAATTGAAAAAGACTTATTTCTACCTTTAAAGAGAAGAACCCCAAGATATTTAATAGGAAATTGACATTGCACAAAACCTGTCAAGCCTTTAATAGCCAAAATATGGTCATTCGGCACTTTTTTGGAAGCAATAAAACAACACTTGTGCGTATTCAGAGAAAGCCCACTAACAATTTCAAAATTATGAAAAAACTCCATAAGTCTATTAATCCTACTTAAAGAAGGGTTCGTGAAATAATAAAATCATCAGCAAATCATAAATGAGAAATATGGAAACCACCCAAGGTTCTAAAATAGAGGCTAGGACATTTCTCAAAGAGGTTAGCAATACCTATAGATAAATACTCTACAGCAATGATAAAAAGAGCAGGAGAGAGAGGATCTCCCTGCTTAAGACAATGAGAGGATATAAAAAAGTCCATTTCTTTTTCCATTCATATAATAGAGAAATAAGATCCGTCAATGCAGTTTTTGATAAGGTTAGTAAAAATCAAATTAAAACCAAACAAACGTAAAATATTGTAAAGAAAGTTCCAATCAAAGTTGTCATAAGCCTTAGAAATATCAAGCTTCAAGATCATGTTGCCACCTCTCACCCTACCATTCAAGTCATTACAAAATTCTTGGCCAACAAAATATTGTCAACAATAGCTCTCCCATTTTGAGAAGGAGAGATAATTTTAGGAAGAATAGAACTTAAATGATTCAAAAGAATTTTAGAAACCAGCTTATTAAAAAAGGTGCAAAGGCTAATAGGACTAAAACATTCCAATTACTAATAAAGTCACTTTTGGCGATAAGAATAATATAAGTAGAAGTAAAAAATTTTGTAATAGTATGACCAGCAAAAAAATCCAAAACAACCAAAAAAAGATCACTACTAATAATATACCACACTTTTTGGAAGAACTTAGTGGTAAAACCATCAGGCCCAGCCACAAAGTCCCCATTCATACTCCTCTAATGAAGAAGGTTTAGAGAGGGAAACATTATCATCTTGAGAGATGAGGTTAGGGATAATGGAAGGGCTATCAATATGTGCAGGAGTAAAATCCTTATTGAAATGGTCTTGAAAATGTTGAACTGCTAAATTAGCAATTTCCTTAGCATCCTCAGTCACAAAATCATTATCACAATTAATTTTTTGGATGGAGTTTTTTGGCACATTTTTTCTTAAATGAAACATTAAAATATTTTGTTTTATTGTCACATTTAATAAGAAGCTTCACAACCACTTTTTGTTTCCAAAAAGCTTCCTCCTGAGCTCGTAATTTAAAGAGACAATTTTTAACATCTCTCAGTAAAGCTAAATTATCATTAGAAGGAAACAATTGATAGTTAAGCTCAATAGTGTTCACTTTATCTTCAGCATTCAAAATGTTGGTGAAAACATTCTTAAAAACATTATTATTCCACCAATTGAGAACTTGCTTAAGCCTTTCAAGTTTGAACCATAATATTTTCATACAAAAAATAGAATTATCCATATGTAAGGGTGCTTGCTAATTTTCCTGAACCAAATCCATAAAAGATTCATGAAATAACCACATGTTTAGAAATCTAAATCGTGGCAAAGAACACATATGTTGTGTCTTAATACTAATTAACATAGGAGAGTGGTCAGAAAGAGTCCTGCTAAGATGCTCAACAGAAATAAAATTAAATGAATTAAGCCATAAAGCATTAAATAAAATCTGATCCAACTGTTGCCATAAATGATCACAATTCTAAGTGAATTTGTTACCAGAGAAGCAAATGTCAATATTATTACAATCCATAATCATGTTGTTAAAATTATCCATAGAATGATAGATAGGATTACAGGCCCCAATGTGTTCATCAGGATTTGAAATAGTATTAAAATCACTACCCATAAGCAAGGGAAAATTATAGATATTGTGGAAATTAGTAAGTTGCTCCACAAAATTTTCCTAGTTATGTGAGAAGAAGCAACATAAATAAACAAGGCATAACAAGATAAGTTTATAACATCAATACTACAATGAAAAACTTGAGTAAAATCACCAATAACATCAAACCAAATAGGATCATTCCAAAAAACCTAAATCTTATTTGCAGAGTTCAAAACAACATGTATAAAACCAAAAGTTCTAGCAATACTAAGTAATTTAGCAGAATTAAGGAGAGGTTCAAGAAAAATAAGAATAGAAATATTATAAATGCGACATAAATTTTTAACTCTTAACCTAGAAGAGGGGAAACCAGTACCCCTAACATTCCAAATAATAGATTTAAATATAACAAAAATTACTAATAACTAGTTTACGAGCGGGTGGTTCTAGGAAATTGTAAAATGATATTCTTGCTTTTTCTACCTCTCTTATTTTGAAACTTGGTATAACTAGCATCATTATCATCTTTGGAAAAATATTTAGCAACAATATCCATATCCTTTGTATCAGTAAAAGCATCATTATGATAATGATAATTAGAATTAATTTTACCATCATTATGCAGACCCACTTGCCTTACCTCCTGAGGTACTTCACCCTTCTCAAAGATATTTACATCCTCCATAATTTCCTTACTACTCATGTCAACACACTCCCATCATAATAGGTTGTCCATACTCCTGGTCATTAAAATAGATGGATAAATCATAGAATTAGCACTATTATTATTGGGCAACATAAAATCCATATCAACCAAATTTTTTGTTAAGAGTATAAGGACTAATAAGTGAAGAAATAACACTAATTTGGTTAGAAGTAATAGCAAACATTTTCTCATCCAAATTTTAACTTTCTAAAGGTAAGAAAGAGCTATAGTTGATGTTGTCTCCTAGTACTTCAATAGGTTCTTCAACATCGGAGGCAGATGGTTCAATGTGAGGAATGTAATCCTCATTTCCTTCACTCAATCCACAATTAGGACCCTCACTATCATGCAGAATGGTAATAATAACATTCATATGGTAATGTTTAGTGGAATCATTTTCCTTGTGAAGATGAGGATGTAACCTGTAACATTCATTTAAAGCATTACCATGTATTTTATAATAAAAACAAAAAATTGGCAGATTTTCAATATCTACTTTTTGAAAATAACCATTCTACTCTGAACCAATCCAAATCTCATTAGGATGCTTCTTATAGATGTCCAACTCGACTAAAACATGTGTCATAGATGTAAGAGAAATCGAAGTAGTGGCTTGATCCATTTGCAAAGGCCTACCAAAAATAGAAGCCAAGCCAAAAAGAATATGAGAATTAAAGAAATGAAGTCTCAAATTTAGAAAAGAGATCTGCAAGGGAACAATAGGGGATTCCTCATGAACATCAAAATATGGTGTCCATTTGAGCAACCTCATCTATCACACTTGAAATATAGCAGGATATGTACGAGAAAATCTAGCTATAATGAAGATCGGTATAGAGTTGAATTTCAATGTGTCATTGATCCAACAAATCGATGTTAAAGGTTCCTGAGAGTTTTAGATTAATAAAAAAATTTTTGAATAATATCCAAATTAGGTCGCTAGAGAAGAAATTTTCCAACCAAAGTTAAAGCAAAGGGAGCAACATGTTGAGAAACCATGGAATCATCAAACATTAAAGCTAGGCTCCCTTTAAATGGCATTTGTATAAAAGGCATTTTAGCACTTGAGGATGAAGATCTAGCTAATTCATCCTTGAAAGACCAAGAATGACAGTGAGGAAAAGAAGCAGATAATGGGATTGATGACCCCGTCATCTCTCAAAACCAAGAAATTCAAAAAATATCTCTATACAAAGTTAGTAACAGTCAAAACCAAATCCAAAGAATCAAAATAATTAAAAAAAGTTAAGAGAATGATGCCAGCATGAGGGAAAAAGGAGGTCGGAAGTGGAAATCCTAAGTGTTTGAATAGTTGCTATTTGAATGAGTTATATTTATGCAACTTATGTAGTTTTGATGATTCCAAACATTATTGTTCAAATGTATAGTTATCTCCTAAAAATTTCAGAAGATTTGCACTTGCTCTTGTGTGTACTAACATTTCAGGAAAATCAGACTCCAGACTACGAAAACTTCAATTCAAATTCAACATGAGATATTATGTTTAATTGATGTTTATCTTTTCTTTGAATTAATTTTGAAAGGGAGTGATTGTAATTGAGTGAATAAAATCTCACACACACACACAAATAAGGAGATCTTGAAATTCTATACTGATCGTACAGGACGATATTTATCGTACTGGACGATCTGTCAGTTATCTCCTATAGAGCACTTGGAACGAATAGGAACTTGCCTTGAAAAATTTTCTAAGTCCTATTCGTCCAGGACGAAATTTATCATCGTCCCAGGCGATGGGTTCTCTGCAAAATTTTCGTCCAGACGAATTTTACCATCGTACGAGGCGACCAGTCCTCTGGAAAATTTTCGTCCAGACGAAAATAAATATCGTACAGGACGATCAGCTCTCTGGAACTTTTTCGTACAGACGAAAACAAGTTATCGTCCGCGGCGATAGGTTCTCTGGAAAATTTTCGTCCAGACGAAATAAATAATCGTCCAGGACGATCGGCTCTCTGGAAAATTTTCGTCCAGACGACCACATTTTCGTTCAAACGACAAACCGACTTAGAACAGTTTTCAGCAGTTTCTAGAACCGACCTTGTAATAACCGTTCGTACTGGACGAACCAAGTTCGTACAGGACGATCAGATGTACGAAGTCAGTTCGTACACATATACAAATTGGGTCGTTTCAGATCGTTTAAGTAAAATCGTCCAGGACGATCCAGGATCGTACAGGACGATTCACTGCGTACAGAATTGAAAATTTGCAGTTTTTGGGCGGTTTCACTTGTCTTTTATATAAATAGTCCAAATTAGACTGCCACCCAATCTTTTTGTCATTTGATCTTCGTGCCTTTTGAGAGAATAGCCAAGGAGAGAGTGGAAGAGAGCATTCAAAGGAGGATTCCTATCACTGGAGCGAGAAGGCTTCACTTGGATTGCTAAGGTAAGAGTCTCTACTTGTGAAATTAGATTTCTTCACTCTTTTTCTTTCTTCCTTCTAGATTCTTGTGAGAAGATCATTCAAGAAGGTCCGGTTCTCTGCCGACACTTGGAGAGTGTGAACAGCCGAAGGGTTCTCTGCCCACACTTGGAGAGTGTGAACAGACGAAGGGTTTTCTGCCCACACTAGGAGAGTGTGAAAGGACGAAGGGTTCTCTGCCCACACTAGGAGAGTGTGAAAGGACGAAGGGTTCTCTGCCCACACTAGGAGAGTGTGAAAGGACGAAGGGTTCTCTGCCTACACTTGGAGGGTGTGAAAGGACGACGGTTCTCTGCCAACACTGGGTTTTGTGTAAAAGGACGGACGGTTCTCTACCTCACCGGGGAGTGGTGAAAAGAGTGTGTTGTAAGGGCTTCTCCGCCTTGCTGTGGGTGCAAAAGGAGAGTCACTATTGGTATTAGTGCAATACTCAGAGGGTGCCTCTGAGGAGTGGATGTAGGTCTGGTTATAGACCGAACCACTATAAATCTGGTGTCATTTACTTTATAGCTTTTACGTTTCCGCACTTTTAAATTTCAGTTTTAACAACTCTGTGGTTGAAAAATATTTTTCTACTAACTTTAAAAAGAAAATTTTATTTCGGTTCAACTTTATTTTTAAGAGGGTTTAAAATTTTAAAAACTACCAATTCACCCCCCTCTTGGTAGCCTTGGGACACTTACTTAGGCTTAACAACCTAATTACTGGACTCAACAAGTGGTATCAGAGCAGAGTTTCAAAATCATAAGTTTGAACTACTTTTTGATTAACGTAGATGGCTACATTTGGAAACCGAAACACACCTGAGGGTTACTCTATCACTAGACCTCCACTGTTTGATAATATTCCTTTTGATTTTTGGAAAACACGCATGTCTACTTTCTTACAGTCACTTGATTATCGCATGTGGATGCTAGTCCAGGAAGGTTACACAAAACCAACTAGATTAGTTGATGGAATTAGGGTAGATACACCCTATGCAGATTGGACTATAGAAGAACGTGACTTAGCACAATTAAATGCGAAATGTTTAAATAGTTTCTTTTGTGCTTTAAAATCTGAAGACTACATGCGAGTTTCCACTTGTAAAAGCGGAAAAGACATATGGGATAGACTTTGTATTACTTATGAAGGGACAAATGAGGTTAAGCAATCAAGACTCAATATCTTGTTACATGACTACGAATTATTTCGCATGAAACCTAATGAATCTATATCTGACATGTACACAAGATTCACTCAAATTGTCACCTCTTTGCATGCACTTGGTAGGGAATTAACTAATGCTGAAATGGTTAATAAGATTCTTCGTTGTTTACCTACTACATACGATGCTAAAATTACTGCAATTACAGAGTCAAAAGATCTGAACATTTATTCTATTGACAATCTTCTTGGTTCACTCATTGCTTACGAGCAAGGAGTAAGTCAAAGAAAGATTGATGCAGGTGAACCAAGAAAGGACAAGAATCTTGCATTAAATGTGGAAGAGTCAGAAAGTGAACACTCACAACCTGAGGATGAAGACGATATAGCACTGATGACTAGACAATTCAGAAGCTTTTTAAAGAGGAAGCAGAAGAGACGCCAGCAATGGAATAGAGGTAAGTATAACAAAAATGGCAGGGTTTCTAATGAATTGATTTGTTATGAATGCAGGAAACCAGGTCATATAAAAACTGATTGTCCAAAACTTAAAGCCACTCCTAGCAAGGAGAAGGTAGAGGAGAAACCAATGGTAAAAAAGGGCAAGAAGAAGTTTCAAAAGGCTTTTTGGGCGGACTCAGCTTCAGACTCATCTGAGACTGAAAACGAAGAAGAAGTCACCAACCTTTGCTTGATGGCAGATAAAGCTGAACAATCAGATCAAGAAGAGGTATGTGATTTAACATATGATGAACTGTTTGAAGTTTCTGAACACATGCATGATGCATATAGGAAAACTAAAAAGATGCATTCTAGTTTAGTTTTAGAATTGGAAGAGCTTAATAAGGAACACGAAATCCTTAGGAAAGATCATGCTTTAATTGATAGCAACCACATGAAACTACTTGATGAATATGATGACTTGAATAAAAATTTTGAAAATTTAAAATCATCCTATGCTGAACTTGAAAAAGAATTTAAGAAATTTAAGGATGAATCTGAGCACAAGACATATAGAATCAATTATACAAATCGAATCTTGGAGGATATGAATTCATTTTACAAACTTACTATAAGAGCTCTCGAGGATAATAGGAACCCCCCTAAACTTGAAGATTTTACAAATCCTAAATATTATCCTAAATTCATGAAATCCCTTAGAAGACAATCATATGAAAGAAAACATAGGAATATTTTTCCTAATGTTAAATGTAACAATTGTGGATTTTTGGGACATATATCTCACACCTGCACTTTAAAGATGAAACCTAATTTGGTGTGGAGAACTAAGATGCATAAACCTAGACATATCACACATGCATCTGATTATAAATTTCATAAAGGTGAACCCAAACTAGTTTGGGTTCCCAGGTCTAACAATTGAGAATTTTGCAGGTATACTCTCACACAAGACCTCGTGAGAGTATATGGTACCTGGACAGCGGATGTTCTAAGCACATGACTGGAGATACTGCTCAATTCATAACGCTGGAAGCCAGGAGTGGAGGCAAGGTTACACTTGGAGATAATACCACAAAGAAGGTGGTTGGATCAGGTATGATTGGAAATTTGAAAAACTTTTTCATAGATAATGTTTTATTAGTTGAAGGCTTAAAACATAATTTGCTTAGCATAAGTCAGCTATGTGATAAGGGCTATAATGTAAAATTTTTACCTACTAGCTGCATAATTAGCCTAAATGGGAAAATTGTTTTAAATGGAAAAAGGGTGAACAATGTCTACATGCTAGATTTAAATTGTATTCAATCTCCTACTGCTTTTTGTTTGAAAACTGTTTCTGATGAATCATGGCTTTGGCATAGGAGACTTTGTCATTCTAGTATGAAAAATCTTAGAAGAATTACCCAAAAGAATTTGGTTAGAGGAATACCTAAACTAGACTTTACTAAGGACCACTTATGTGATGCATGTCAATTAGGAAAACAAGTGAAGTCCTCTTTTAAATCCAATAAAGATCTTAGGACCAGTAAACCTTTAGAAATTCTTCACATGGATCTTTTTGGACCTGTAAGCACGGTTAGTCTAGGAGGAAAGGTATATGGATTTGTAATAGTAGATGATTTTTCAAGATTCACCTGGGTTAAATTTCTTTTTCATAAGAGTGAATCATTTGAGGAATTCAGAAATTTTTCAACTTGGATACAAAGAAAACTAGGATGTGAAATAATTTCTATACAAAGTGATCATGGAGGAGAATTTGAAAATGAAAGATTTGAAGATTTCTGTAAAGAAAAGGGGATTGATCACAATTTTTCTGCACCTAGAACTCCTCAACAAAATGGAGTAGTTGAAAGAAAGAACAGAACATTAATAGAAGCCGCCCGAGCAATGTTAGCAGAATACTCTCTTCCTAGATATTTTTGGGCTGAGGCGGTTAGCACTGCATGCTATGTTCTGAATAGGGTAAATGTGAGATCAAATTTGAATAAAACACCCTATGAATTGGTAAAAGGTACAACACCAAATTTGTCTCATTTACATGTATTTGGTTGCAAGGTGTTCATACATAATAATGGAAAATCTGCCTTAGGAAAATTTGATCCAAAATCAGATGAAGGAATTTTTGTTGGATATTCAAGTGTTGGAAAATCTTATAGAGTATTCAACAAAAGAACTTTAGTCATTGAAGAAACCACACATGTTATTTTTGATGAAAATGGAAACATAGAAGAGCCAAAAGTTGTTGAAGAAGAAATTGAAGAAAACTCCCAAAAGATTGATAGATTAAATTTGGAAGAAAATGTGGAAGAAAATATAGAAAGAGAAGACCCTTTGCCTAGAGATTTGAGATTCTCTAAAAATCACCCAAAGGAATTAATTATAGGTGAACCAAGTGAGGGTGTTAGAACTAGGCGTGGATTAAACAAGGAAGTCAATCATTCAGCCTTCATTTCAACTATTGAACCCACTAACATTGATCAAGCACTTTCAGATGAATTTTGGATATTGGCCATGCAAGAAGAGTTAAATCAATTTGTAAGAAATAAAGTTTGGGAACTAACTACAAGGCCAAAAGATCAAAGTGTTGTTGGAACCAAGTGGGTGTTCAAAAATAAAATGAATGACTCAGGAGTAGTCATTAGAAATAAGGCTAGATTAGTAGCTAAGGGGTATAATCAAATTGAAGGAATTGATTTTGAGGAAACTTTTGCCCCTGTAGCTAGACTTGAAGCAATTAGGGTTTTACTAGCCTTTGCCTGTTTTAAAGGTTTTAAATTGTTTCAAATGGATGTTAAAAGTGCCTTTTTAAATGGAGTAATTGAAGAAGATGTTTTTGTAGAACAACCTCCAGGTTTTGAAAATTCTAAATTTCCAAATCATGTTTTCAAATTAAAAAAGGCATTATATGGATTGAAACAGGCACCTAGGGCTTGGTATGAGAGGTTAAGCACCTTCCTACTTGAAAGATCTTTTGAAAAAGGAAGTGTGGATACAACTCTCTTTTTAAGAAAAATTGGAAAGGATATACTTATTGTTCAAATTTATGTGGATGACATCATCTTTGGATCTTCAAATAAACATCTTTGTGATGATTTTTCTAAAACAATGAGTAATGAATTCGAAATGAGTCTAATGGGAGATTTAAATTACTTTCTAGGATTTAGCATTAAGCAACTTGAGGAAGGTACTTTTCTTAGTCAAAACAAATATATTAAGGACATCCTCAAAAAATATGAAATGGACAATGCTAAACCTGTTAGTACACCAATGAGTTCTTCAGTTCAGTTGGATAAGGACCTTAAGGGAAAATCTGTTGATCAAAAGAAATTTAGAGGGATAATTGGATCTTTACTTTACTTGACTGCTAGCCGACCAGATATTATGTTTAGTGTTTGCCTATGTGCTAGATTTCAATCAGATCCAAAAGAATCACATTTGACAGCAGTAAAAAGGATTTTAAGATATCTACTAGGAACTCAAAACTTAGGAATTTGATATCCTAAGTTTAGCTCTTCATTTGAAATTATTGGTTACTCAGATTCTGACTTTGCAGGCTGTAGAGTGGATAGGAAAAGCACTTCTGGAACATGTCAATTCATTGGAAATTCATTAGTTTCATGGTCTAGTAGAAAACAAAATTCAGTGGCACTATCTACTGCAGAAGCAGAATACATTGCATTAGGAAGTTGTGTGGCACAAGTACTTTGGTTAAAACAACAGTTGATTGACTTAGGATTAACTATAGGCACTATTCCAATTTATTGTGACAATACTAGTGCTATTTGTATTTCAAAAAATCCTATTCAACATTCTAGAACCAAACACATCGATATAAGGCATCATTTCATAAGGGATCACGTATCCAAAGGAGAAATTGAACTCATACATGTTTCAACTGAAAATCAACTTGCAGACATTTTTACAAAACCTTTAGCCTTTGATACCTTCAGTACTTTAAGAACAAGGCTTGGTGTTATTGATTTGAATGCTTAACTCAAATGTCTTTGCAAACATTGATACTTGTTATGTTTTGTTTTTGAAATTTTGTGAATTTTGTGTTGTTTAATGAATTGTTTTTGGATTTATGATTTTGTTTTATGTTTTCTGTGTTTCTGATTGTTTTTGTTGATTTTGTTAATTTAAAAATTTAAAAAATCAAAATTAATTTTTTGGAGGAAATCGTCCAGGACGAAATATTTTCGTACGGAACGATGTGTAAAGGAACAGTTTGCGAAAATTTAAACCGTTTTAGAGCAGTTTTTTATTGGATCGTCTGTACGATCTGTGATCGTCCAGGACGAATTTTTTTTTCTCTCAAACGTCGGGACGATTGAATGCAGCGGTTGAGTGGATAAGACAGTTTTTAATACGAACTTCGTCTGTACGAAATTTTCGTTCGTCCAGACGAACATGTGTCGTTTCATTGTAGGGGACGGTTTTCAAGAGTCATTAAAACGAAATACTTTTCGATCGTCTGTACGAAATTTTTTTTTCGTCTGTACGATCGGTCAAGTCAAAAAGCCTGTACGAAGGGACGCATCGTAAGTTGTGTTGAATACGAAAAGCTGTTACATTTTGGACGAATTGGATCGTCTGTACGAACATGCTTCGTCCAGACGAATTATTATGTTCGTCCAGGACGAATATTTTCGTCCAGGACGAAAGTATCGTTTTCCTTTAAATTTGAAGGCTTTTCAAACTTGAAAATCACACTTTCAAATTTCTTTTTCAATCCCTTTCAACATCAAATCAACAATGGCCTCCTCTAGCAAAAGACAAAAGGTTTTGGTGAAGAAACCAAACAGGAATGCCCCAGACAACTTTCTTTCTAAGGAAAATGAGGAATCTTTTCCTCGTTTTGCCTCCGCAAAAATCACTCCGTCTCGCATTCTTATCCCAGCAGAGTTGAAATATCGGGTAATGCACCTCTTCGCCTCAACCCAATTTCAGTTCATTCTTTCTCTCGTTTACCTCTACAACAAACAAACCTACCATTACTTCCTTGCCAACATGAGTTTCAATTCTGACCACTCTATCATTAGTTCTTTTGTTTTTAAGAAAAAAGTTGAGATCACCAAGCACGATCTTGGTGCATTTTTAAACTTAAGAACTGAGGGATATAGAGCCCACACCCTAATGTCAGAAAACTCCTTCAAATGGTTTGAAATCAATAGGGTAATTAGAGGAAATGAAATTGACAATCATGTTGCTAGAGTCTCAGGTATGACCCAAGATGCCCGAATCATCCAGCATATCCTTAGATCCTCAATTATTCCTAAAGCTGGTGATAGGATTAACATCACTCCTCTCCTTTCTTGTCTAACTTTTTTAATCATGTCAAGACATCCTATTGATGAAGCCCAACTCATCATAGATCATATCTATAGGCTTTCAGAAATAGGACATGCTGATCAGAAGAAAAAGAAAAACATTTCATTAGGGCACTTAATTACTTATATTTTGGAGAAGAAATACAATATAGTGCATCCTGATGAAGAATATGAAGAGCCAGTTTACTATAACAATACATCATTCAGACTGCTCTTCAAGGAAGAAAAAGAAAAAGGGAAAGCACATGACAGTGCTTCAGAAGAAGAAGAAAGAGAAGAAGGAGCGCATACCTCTGCACCTCAGTCAGATTATCAGAATCTGATTGAGAGATTTGATCGTTTAGAGACTCATATTGATCAAAGATTTGATCAATTTGATGCTCAACTTGTGCAGCAACAACATGACATTGGTGTTATTAGAAATGAAGTACATGATATCAATACCAATGTAATGTTGATGGCCTCCTACTTTAACCTTTTCGGTGGCATTCCTCCTCCTCCTCCTCCAGAACAGTAGAGATGATTTTATGTGTTTTTGTAGTACTTGTGTTGTATTTTTTGTTGTGTTGTTGTGATTGTTACTCATTTTTTTTGTCTTGTTATGTTAATGTTTTTGTTAAATGTATGTATTTGTCTTTTATTTTATGTTGTGTTTAGCTTTTGTGAAATGTAATCTTTTCATATAAATCAATGCATTTCACACTTGTTTCAGTATTGATTTGTTATTGAAATGTGGTTAATTTTTATGAATTTCATTAGTATTATTTAATCTTCATAGTGCTTAAATTAGATTGTAATTGGAGATTATCTACATTAGAAAATCTAGTCTTTCAAAATTTAAAAGTTGTTTATAACTTGTTGTAATTAGAATTTTTAAATTCATGTCTATTCATTTAGACTACATAAAAGTTAAAATTATTATTGCAATTTAGATGTTTACTTATTTTGTATTTCTTTGTTCAAATAATATTTATGTACTTAGAAATATTTGAAATTTTAGATTATTGATTTTGGAAAGAATTGGTGTAAATTACTCTTGAAAATTGTACAAAAAGTACAAAAAATCAAAAGAAATGCGCAATGGTTCGCAAATATGAAAAAGAAGCACAAAATCAGCTCAATATCAATAGATGCACAAAAATGTGCTCAAAAAGTTGAAAAAGATGCGCAAAGCGCCACATGTGGTAATTCTCTTCTTTCCAAATTCTTTCAATCTCTTAATTCAAATTGATCTTATGTTCATTTATATTCTATTGAATTTTGAAATATAGAATTTTTTCTTCATCTCTCTTGTAATGATTTTCTATATTGAAATGTCTAAATTGAATCATGTCTTTGCTAAATTCTTCTTACTTACAATGTTATATCACTTTTTAAATCTCCTGAATTTCTATGATTGACCTAATGTTTTTAGTTTAAAATTGCATACCCTATGTCAATCACCATTTAGATTAAATTTTAACAATGAATTTCATATAATTATTTACATTTCTTGTCTTTTTCTTCTTCACTTTTTGTTGCTGTCAAAAAGGGGGAGAAATTATTAGTTTGTGTATGTTTGTGTTTTCTCTTTTTTAGTTGTTCTTGTGTATGTTTATGTTTTCTCTTTTTTAGTTGTTCTGTTTAAACAAAAATTTTGTTCGTTAAATATTGTTCTTTAATGCCTCCTTATTTTAATGTACTCATAAATTCAGGGGAGTTTAGGAGATAAAAGATGTGTTTTAACTTGAAACCATACTAATAATAATTGTTTTGCCATCATCAAAAAGGGGGAGATTGTTTGAATAGTTGCTATTTGAATGAGTTATATTTATGCAACTTATGTAGTTTTGATGATTCCAAACATTATTGTTCAAATGTATAGTTATCTCCTAACAATTTCAGAAGATTTGCACTTGCTCTTGTGTGTACTAACATTTCAGGAAAATCAGACTCCAGACTACGAAAACTTCAATTCAAATTCAACATGAGATATTATGTTTAATTGATGTTTATCTTTTCTTTGAATTAATTTTGAAAGGGAGTGATTGTAATTGAGTGAATAAAATCTCACACACACACACAAATAAGGAGATCTTGAAATTCTATACTGATCGTACAGGACGATATTTATCGTACTGGACGATCTGTCAGTTATCTCCTATAGAGCACTTGGAACGAATAGGAACTTGCCTTGAAAAATTTTCTAAGTCCTATTCGTCCAGGACGAAATTTATCATCGTCCCAGGCGATGGGTTCTCTGCAAAATTTTCGTCCAGACGAATTTTACCATCGTACGAGGCGACCAGTCCTCTGGAAAATTTTCGTCCAGACGAAAATAAATATCGTACAGGACGATCAGCTCTCTGGAACTTTTTCGTACAGACGAAAACAAGTTATCGTCCGCGGCGATAGGTTCTCTGGAAAATTTTCGTCCAGACGAAATAAATAATCGTCCAGGACGATCGGCTCTCTGGAAAATTTTCGTCCAGACGACCACATTTTCGTTCAAACGACAAACCGACTTAGAACAGTTTTCAGCAGTTTCTAGAACCGACCTTGTAATAACCGTTCGTACTGGACGAACCAAGTTCGTACAGGACGATCAGATGTACGAAGTCAGTTCGTACACATATACAAATTGGGTCGTTTCAGATCGTTTAAGTAAAATCGTCCAGGACGATCCAGGATCGTACAGGACGATTCACTGCGTACAGAATTGAAAATTTGCAGTTTTTGGGCGGTTTCACTTGTCTTTTATATAAATAGTCCAAATTAGACTGCCACCCAATCTTTTTGTCATTTGATCTTCGTGCCTTTTGAGAGAATAGCCAAGGAGAGAGTGGAAGAGAGCATTCAAAGGAGGATTCCTATCACTGGAGCGAGAAGGCTTCACTTGGATTGCTAAGGTAAGAGTCTCTACTTGTGAAATTGGATTTCTTCACTCTTTTTCTTTCTTCCTTCTAGATTCTTGTGAGAAGATCATTCAAGAAGGTCCGGTTCTCTGCCGACACTTGGAGAGTGTGAACAGCCGAAGGGTTCTCTGCCCACACTTGGAGAGTGTGAACAGACGAAGGGTTCTCTGCCCACACTAGGAGAGTGTGAAAGGACGAAGGGTTCTCTGCCCACACTAGGAGAGTGTGAAAGGACGAAGGGTTCTCTGCCTACACTTGGAGGGTGTGAAAGGACGACGGTTCTCTGCCAACACTGGGTTTTGTGTAAAAGGACGGACGGTTCTCTACCTCACCGGGGAGTGGTGAAAAGAGTGTGTTGTAAGGGCTTCTCCGCCTTGCTGTGGGTGCAAAAGGAGAGTCACTATTGGTATTAGTGCAATACTCAGAGGGTGCCTCTGAGGAGTGGATGTAGGTCTGGTTATAGACCGAACCACTATAAATCTGGTGTCATTTACTTTATAGCTTTTACGTTTCCGCACTTTTAAATTTCAGTTTTAACAACTCTGTGGTTGAAAAATATTTTTCTACTAACTTTAAAAAGAAAATTTTATTTCGGTTCAACTTTATTTTTAAGAGGGTTTAAAATTTTAAAAACTACCAATTCACCCCCCTCTTGGTAGCCTTGGGACACTTACTTAGGCTTAACAACCTAATTACTGGACTCAACACTAAGTAGCCTCCAAATTACCAGACAGCACGAGTAGAGCTAGAGAGCATGTTAACCTAAGCTCATTTTTTTTAATGCTGCTAATCTTCCTAAACAAGGGTAGAAAGGTTTCATAGAGTCCTTATATTTTTATCAAGTGTTTTAGTCCTTAAGCTTTCCAATGTAAAACACCTTTTACTTCCTAAAAGGAGTCAAGAATAAGGGTATGAAAGCATCAATGTGTAAGTATTTTTTTTTAATAATTTATTAATGATTAGTTAGGTTGAATGGTAATTTTCTTATTTAACTAGGGCTATGAGGTTTATTTCACCCTCCTTGGGGCTAAGCTAATAGGTTTCTAAGCCCGTATTACACACTAATTACTTATCAATTTAAGTTTGATTATAAGTTATTTATTTTTAATTAATTCAATTCATTGATTACTAATTAATAAGATTTATAATTTAATATTTATATACAATCAATTCATTCGTGGTACTATAATAAGAGCATGAGGATCAAAGCCTCATTAGGATATATTACACTACAACTAGAAGTTTTTAGCCTATAAACTTTATTGATGTAGTGTTGATTATTCATTTGATTAAATTCATTGAGTTACTCATTTTTAGAATTTTTATTGATTAATTAAAATTTATTATTTATTAAATTATTTAAATGATTAGGTTTGGCCAATTATTAACTTTTTTATTTACATTGAATTTTAGAAGTTTTAAATTTTTCATAAATGTTAGGCCCAATTATGAGTACAATTTCTTTGGTTTTATGTCAATTAGATTTTTCTATAATAAGTTATAATTTTTACAAGTCAACCTTTTTTAATGAATGAATTAATTAAGGGAAATCTTTAATTTTATACTAAATCAATACCAAACTTCTTTAAATCTTCTTCAAATGTAATTGATGACTCTTAGGGATGATTAGAGGTGCTTAAAACCATTTTTTTCATTTCTATTAGCTTTAATTCTTTTAATTAATTTATGGATTTTTTTTTATTTTTAAATTACTTTTAATTTTGAATAAATTTCATGGAGCTTTGAATTTTTCACTATTAAGTTTTAATTCTAAGTAATAGAAGGTTTAAATTATATTTTTATGATTTTATTTGGATTTATTATGAATTAATGAAAATAATAGTTCAATTATGTATGTCAAACTTGGGTTTGCTAATTGACAAATGAATTGAACTCCAAGTGCATTAAAAATTGAAACATATGTTCATCTAAACATGTGCTTAAAACCCACTAAATTTTTGTTCTCCAGAGCCTTCATTTTTGTCACAATATATCCCCCAAGATAAATATATCTATTGATATGATGATTTAATTTAGGCAATCGACTGATTGGATTAGGGAAAAATGACTATTATTCTAACCCTCGTATAAACATAAACACGTTGCATAAAGATTAATTACTAATTATATGTTCTTATATACTATGAATTTTTAGAATTTATGTTCTAATTATAACTCATAACTTTAGAATTTAATTCATAATGATACATTGATTATCAAGGCCTTAAAAATTATGGTATATTATATACCTATCTTAGTGTTCACAATGAAAATCTATGCTTAATTGGTCCACTAGTTAGGGGGAAATTAAAATAAAATTTGTAGGCATTCAAACCCAAATTACTCTTTATACATTGGTCAAAATTATTTGAAATCATTTTTAAAATAAAATTGTGCTCAAGCTAGTTCTAATGAGCCTATGAACTCAAAATTTTGAAGAAAATTATGAAAGTTTAAGGAGGTTGTATGACCTCGTTAAGTATCCCTAAGCACACTAAGAGGGAGGGGGAGGGGTGAATTGGTTAATTAAAAGATTTAAAAAAAAAACCCTTTTTTTCTTTAACCAATATCTCAATCCATAAAAAAAACTATAGTCTCATGACTAATATAAGTGGAAGCAAATTAAAAATTTGATTTTTTTTTAATTTTTTTATAACATAAATAAATCAAGAGGAATATTTTTTTCAAAAAAAAAAAAAAAATCTAACCAACAAAGATTAATAATCTAACTGCAATTTGTAAGAAAAGTTTGAAGTGAAGCCAAAGTTTAAAAAGGGTCTGACCCAAGACCCAAAAGGCTTTTTGGTTATACTCTACTTCAGACCCATAAAAAATGAAAGCAAAAGAGGAGGTAACAAATTTGTGCCTTATGCCAGATGGTTATCTTGATCTGTCTGATCAAGAGGTATTTGAGCTTTTTTATAATGAATTATTTGAAGTTTTATAAAAAATCATAATGCATATATGAAGCTTAAGAAAATGCATGTTAGACTTAAATCTGATTTTTAAATTTTGCCAAAATAACATAATTATCTTAAAATAGTTCATTCTTCTTTAGATAATAATCATATAGCTTTACTTGATAAATATAATGCATTAAATAAGAAGCATACTGAACTATCTACCACACACGATTCCATGGTAAAATAGCATATCGAATTAGAAAATCATTCAAAGAATTAGAAGCCATGTGCATTAAGAATACATGAAAGTGATCATGCATTGAAAATAGAAGTATATGTTCTTGATAGTGCTAATAAATTTCTACAAACTAAATTGATTACACTTGAAAATAATAAGTCACCACTTAACTTAGCATTGCTTTAAAGTCCTTCATCAAAATATACATAGGAAGAAGCACCATTACCTACATAGATAGCTAACCCTTTTTGTAGTGTTAGTTGTTACTCTTATGGCATGCTAGGTCACATTGTCTGCACTTGCACTATCCACCATAGAACATATCTACTGTGGAGGCCGAAATTGCATTCATCACATCTTGGCAAGCATTCATCTCATTCTTTAAAGTATAAGGTGGATTCCAAACTCACTTCGATTCCCAAATCTAATTTTTAATGTCCTTTTTAGGGGTGATCTCAACAAAGATCTAATGAGGTCATATGGAACCTAGATAGTGCAACCTCAAGGCATATGATTGGTGATCTAACTCAATTCATCACACTGGAGGCAAGTTAATATTGGAAGACAACACCACTAAGAAAGTAGTTAGATTAAGTTTGATCAGCAACTCTAAAAGCATTGTAATTGAAAATGTTTTATTAGTTAATCATCTAAGCATAACTTATGAGTATTATTCAACTATGTGATAGGAGTTTTGATAACAAATTTCTTTCTACAAAATACATGATTAGTCTAAATGGAAGACTAGCGCTAAAAGGAAAATGAATGAATAATATTTAGATACAAGGCTTGAATTTCATTGAATATTCTAACTACTTGTGTCTAAAAATAATAATTGATGAATCTTAGCTATGACATAGGAGTCTATGTCATGCAAGCAAGAAGACCCTATGTAATATGACCCATAAAGACCTAGTTAAAGATATACCCAAGTATGATTTTACTAAGGACCACCTATATGAAGCCTTCGTGATGGCTTTGATAACAACTAGTTCTAGCTCTAGCGATTCTAAGTGCGACTTCGACATCCATTGTTCTTCTTCGCGCATTCTTCTATTATTCCTCGATCATTTTTTTTTGTATATTTTGGGTTCTCATTTTATTTCATTTTTGTGGCTGGTTGGCCCTTAGTCGTTCACTTCTCCTTATGAAGGTGGGACCATCAACTTCGTTACCTGATGCTTGGGGTGCTCCTCCTTCTACATCGGCTAATTCCTTGAAAATTTGCTGAGTATTGTTGGTTATGGTTTTACTTCTTGCTCTTTTTGTGATGTTTAGTGGGATCTTCTTCTTTGAAGGATCCCATGTTTACTTTCAAAAAATTGATGGTTAAAGGTTTTCCTATGCTTTTAATGTATGATGATGATATTCTCAAACTTGCTAGCCCTTTTAAGTTTATTATTGCAGGTAAGTTCTTGGTCTGCCGGCCAAATCTGGACACAATTAAAATTTTTTTTGGGAAGTTTAAATTATCTAGCAAGTTTACTATAGGTATGCTTGATGCAATACATGTTTCTATTAAGTTATCAAATGACCTTGATTATAGTAGGGTTTTTGCTAGGAGAACTTACTATATTCTCAACTGTCAAATGAGATTACATAAATGGACACCTTTTTTGATGTCAAAGAAGAATCACCCACTATTCCTATTTGGATTTCTTTTCCTAATTTAGGTTTGCATTACATTAACTCACATGTTCTGCATGCTTTAGGGTCCATTTTTGGTAGATTACTTTAAACGGACCAAGCCATCGCCTCTCATTCAAGGCCTTTGTTGGCAAGGATTCTAATGGAATTAAATATCACTGAGAAGCATCCTAAATTCATTTGTCTTGGCACTAAAAAAATCTTTATATTTATAGAATATTAAGTTTAAAAATGTTCCAAATTTGTGTTTACATTGTAAAATTCATGGACATTCAATTAATGATTATTTTGTTGCCCATCCTAAACATAGAAAGAACAAGATGACCTCTAAAACTATGGTTGAACCAACTGATGGTGAGCTGGTTGTGCATGGATGTCAGGATCTTCGAAAGGAAAAGGCTCAAAATCTTCATTTAGAGGAATTAATAGCTTTTGGAGATGACATAGAGACTGACCCATTTGACACTTCCATAAGGTGTGAAGGTTTGCTAGAGAAGGCTAGTAAACATGGTCAATATAATAATAATATTGATGATGTTGATTCTATAGGGGAATTTGATCTTATAGATGGGGGTGAGAATGGTGTAGGGGACAAATATGGGGATGGTCAATATACTACTGATTTATTGGTTAACCTAAGAATGGTGGAGAACAATAGGGATTCACTTTATCAAGAAAATGAACCTAATGAATGTGTTGTTAATCAAGTTACTTTTGTTGATCTGTTGAAGAAGGAATCTCTAGCTTGTTCTTTGTAGGCTTTTCCCCTTTTGCTTCTTTTTAGTTTAGAAAGCTCTTTGCTGATTTCAAAAAAAAAAAAATCAAGTTACTTAGGATAAATTTGAAAGTGTATATGAGCATAATTTTAAAAACAATCAGATGAAATATGAGGACAAGGTTGACGACATGGCGGAAGGGGAAATTGGGTTGCTTGATACTTTCACTCCTAAGGATGGTCTTAAGGATTCCATTATTAACTCTATGTCATCTTGTAATAGAAAAGCTAATATTTTTCAGGAAGGTTATACTTCATATTCCCCAAAAAAAGGAAAGAATAAAAAGATCATGCCGGGCACTACCCTAAGGGCCACTAGAGCCTCCAACCAATCTATTAATGGTTAAAGCTCTTGTGTGGAATATTGGGGGTATGGGTGGCTCTTTATTTATGGATAGAGCTAAGAATCTTTGGAGGATTTATGATATTCCCCTTCTTGTTTTAATTGAGCTTTTAGTTTCTGCTACTAAATTGGATTCTATTCGAACTAAACTGGGTTTTAATTTTCTTTGGGCAACTGTACTAATAAAATTTGGATTTTTTAAAAACACTTTATCACTCTATATGTTATTATGGATTTGCCTCAGTTAATTCAGACAAATATTACTTTTAATCAAGTTTCTTGCTATGCTTCTTTTGTTTATGCCTCCTATTCTAGATGAGGGAGAAAAATTTTGTGGGATCAACCTACTGATTTTTCCTCTTCTATTAATGCCCCTTGGTTTGTTGGGGGGATTTTAACTAAATAACTAATGCTGTTGAAAGAGTTGGAGGTAAGCCTCCTAATTATCATGTTATGGTGGATTTTAACGATATGATTATGAGTAGTAACATACATGACATTGACATTTATGCCAATGGTTTTACTTGGAATACGGGTACTATGTGGCAAATATTAGATCATATCATTTTTAATAATTATTGGATTTCTTTTTTTCAAACTACTCACATTGAGAATTTAACCAGAACTTTATCTGATCATTATCCTTTATTGTTCAGCATTAACATAATTAGTAGTACTACTTTCCAACCCCTTAGATTTCAATATATGTGGCTTCTTAATGATGATTTTTTATATACTATGCAAAGCAATTAGGATGCCCCTCTTTTCCCATCTGATAATGTTTATCACATGAATAGGCTTTGGTTTAAACTTAACAAGATTAAGCAAAAACTTTCTTGGTGAAATAAATGTATTTTTAATAATATATCATCTAGTATTATGCTTGTTGAAAAGATGTGGAAAATGTTGATATGGTTTACATGTAGAATTCTTCTTTTGATAATTTGTCCATTCTTAAAGAATTCAAAACTATTCTATTCAAACTTCTTGAAAAAGAAGAAGCTTATTGGAGGCAAAAGGCGTCCTATATATTTCTTGTGGAGGGTGATCTCAATACTACCTACTTTCATAACATTGCAAATCATAATAAAGTTAGTAGGCAAATTCATAAGATCACTTCCCTTGAAGGTTATGCTATTGAAAGCCCTGATTTTGTTTTTACCTTTGGTGCTGAGTATTTTGAAAAAGCTTTCAACACTAACTTTTGCCCAGACTTTAATGGTGAATTCTCATTTATTCCATCTCTTATTTCTGAGGAGGAAAATTTGAAGTTGGCTAACAATCCTACCAAAAAGGAAATTTGGCAGACTTTGAAATACATGAATTTTGATTCTGTTGCTAGTCCTGATGGCTTCACCAATACATTTTTTTTGGGAAAACTTGAGAAATTATTAAAGAAGACCTTGTCAATGTTGTGGTGGATTTCTTTAAGGGTAATCCTATTCCTATTCCATTAATTTTTGGAATGATTTCCATCCCATTAGTTTATGTACTTTTTTTAATAAACTTATTGCCTAAATTTTAATGGGGAGGCTTGTTTTAATTCTTCCTAATATCATTTCCTTGGAACAAACTAGTTTTCTGAAAGGTATCTATATTTGACAATTTTTTACTTGCTTAAGAATTAGTTCATGATTTGCAAGCTAAGGTTGCTGGTGGGAATATAATTTTCAAAGTTGATATTACTAAAGCTTATGATAATCTCAATTGGGAATTTCTTTATACCATTTTAAAACTTTTTGGTTTTAACTTGGACTTCATTAAGCTTATTAAAAATAGCATAGAGTTTTATATTATTCTATGATTATTAATGGTAAGCCCCATGGATTTTTCAAACCTTCTCGTGGCTTAAGACAAGGGGATCCTCTATCTCCTTCTCTCTTTATCATTATTCTGGAATAATTATCTTGTGGTATTAACAATCCTTTTAGGATACACCCTAATTTGCAATTTAAAACTGGTGGTGGTTTTTCCATTACACAGTTTAGTTTTGCGGATGATTTTATTATTTTCTCTAATGGTTCTATTAAAATGTTGTATATTCTTTATCATTTTCTTAATTCTTTTCAGCATGCTAGTGGTTTGGTTTTTAACTCCTATAAGAGTTATTTTATTCCTGCTAAGTCTATTTCTCCTACCCGTATTAATAGTATTGAAAGAAAATTTAGTTTGGTAAAGAGGCTTCTTTCATTGAAGTATTTGGGTACTCCTCTTTATAAGAGTAAAAAATGTTCTCATTTGTTTGATGATATTTTCTCTACTATCCAATAGAAACTTTCTTCTTGGGCTTTTAATTTTCTATCTTATAGAGGTAGGCTTATTCTTATTAAACATATTTTGTGTTCTATTCTGATAAATTTGTTGCATACTTTATGTCCGACCATAAATATTTGTAGTAGAATGGAGAATTTATTTAATACATTTCTTTGGGGTTCCAAGGATGGTAATCTTTTTATTATTTGGGGCTCTTGGTGTAATTACTTGAGGGCTATGGATGAGGGTAGATTAGGTTTCAAAACTTTTAGTAATATGATCAAGACTTATAAATGTAAACTATGGTTTGCTTTTAGAGCTAAAAAAAAAATTTATTGGCCAAGCTCATCGTTTCTAAGTAGTGTTGGGAATCACCCTTTGAATTGTCTTTATAAACATGGCGACTCTTTCAACTAAAAAAGATTACACAATATTAAGTGGGAAACTAAAGAGTTTATTCAGTGGGGTATGGAAGCTGGCAACTTTTTTTTTTTTTTTTGAAAAGATAAATGTTTGGGTAACTTTTCTATTGATAATCTTTTATACAGTCACTCTACCTTTGCTTGCAATGTTAAGGATTTTATTATAAATGAGGGCTACAATATTTATCTACTTATTAATTTTGTGCTTGAATATATTATTAAGTTAATTCTTAATATTTTTATTCATTTGGAGAATGAGGATTACATTTTGTTTAATCATTCTAATAATGTTATTTTTTTATACCAAATAAGTTTGGAATTCTATTAGGCAAAGTCTTCCAAAAATTTTTCTTTATTTTGCTTTCTGGCATGCTAGCATACCTCCCTCTTATTCATTTTTTATTTGGAGAATTTAACATAATTATTTACCTTTTGATTCTATTTTATCAAAGAAAGGTCTTTATATTGTGTCCAAATGTTAATGTTGCTACCATATTGAAAATATGAATTATGTGTTTATTTAGGGCCTAATTGCTATCAAAGTTTGGTTTCATTTTGGCAATATGTTTATTGTGCTATCTAATACTATATATAATTATATTGGTAATCTTCTTAAAGAGTTGTTTATTCCTTCTAAAGGTCATATTAGGAATATTCTCCTTGTTATTATTTGCTTGTATTTGTGGAGTAGTAGGAATGCTTCCAAGCATGAGAATATTAAAATGGATGCTTTATGTGTCATTTCTAAACATAAGAATAAAATTTATCAGCTTTTTATTGCTAAGTTATTAAAGGATGATGCCTTTAAAGGTTTTCTTCACGTAGCTTGTGAGTTTGGTTTGGTTTTTAGTACATTTACTGTTGCTTATAATGATAGGATTATTTATTGGAGAAATCCCTTTTTTTTTTTTTTTTGAAGAAGCAATAAAGGATTTTATTGCAATAACTAAAAGGGCAAATAGAAAAAATAACCTAGGTACTACACCCACTTAGTTCCTCCTTTAACAAATTAAAAAGCAATAGAGGAACCTTATTAGAGCTAATATCATCCCAAATGAAATCACTAAATATAGCATAGTTAGCTAAAAGATGCGCTAACTTATGAAAATCAAAATTTTCCATCACTTTACCTCCCGATTTGATGCTTTGTCGAATATACTGGATAACGTTAGTGTTATCTCCTTCAATGATAACTCCGTTGTATTGAAGCATCCAATCTTTGAGAACTTCTTTTATTAGATGAATAAAAGATAGTTCTAGCTGTGATATGTCCCAATGAACACATTTTTTCCCAAAAGCCATTAAGAATTTACCTTTATAATCTCGAATTACACCTCTATTGCCCGTCTTGTAAGAAGGAAATAAAGAAGCGTCTACATTCACTTTGATCCAATCAGGTGGAGAAGGGTACCAACAATTACACAGTTGCATTGACTGATTAACACCCCAGTGGCCCTGAGCTTATATTGCCATAAGAATTAGAGAATGATGACCATGAGAATGCTTGAACATCAATGAATTTTGAGCTTTCATTTTGGCCTTCATGATTAAACTTATTCCATGCCTTCCATGTTAATTAAACTGTGTTGCAATACAGTTTAGATAAGAAATTGTTATCCTTAGTAGATCTTTCAAGCCAATTACAACATTCTTCTAGGTTAATAAATGTTGGGATTTGAAATCCCCAATTGTTAAACATGCCAATGATAATTTGCAGCTTGTCACATCCAGTGATTACATGATCCATATCTTCTATCATATTGCATCCTCTAGGGCATCCCAAATTCTCTTAAATTTTCCTGGAATATAAAAATAGATTTGTTGTAATTCTTTTCTGAATACACACCACCAAAAAACTTCAACCGTCGGCATCAATTTAAGCTTCTTAATCCACTTCCAATAAATAATGCTACCATTGTTATGGATCAATTCCATTTCATCTTGCTCTAGATTTTCCACTATTTTTATTTGTAAGATTACTTCCACAAGTTCGTTGCCAAATAAATTATGAAGACAAGCTATGTTCCAATTACTATTCCACATCAACTTATCCACTTTCAGCTCTTCAATTTCTAAAATAGCCACAAAAGTAAGCCATCTATTGATGCATTTATCCCAAATCCTAATGTCATTGAAAACATTTATGGATTTACCATCAACAATCTTCCATCTTACAATCTTTGTAAGGCATTTTGAACCTTCCAGGATGATCTTCCATGCTGCAGAAATTCCTTTCTTGTAACCAGTATCCACCATCCGATTTACATATTTCGGTTCCAAGATTCTATGGATCAATGAGTTCTTGTTTTGGAGAAATCTCCATGCCATCTTGGTCCTTAAAGGGCCCAATTTGTTGACACATGATTGTAAACCATGTCCTCCCCATTCTATTGGTTTACACAACACATCCCAACTAACATAATGCATGCTCAATCCTCCATCTTTTTTATTCCATATGAAATTTCTACATAGTTTGTCCATCATCTTTAAAACACATTTAGGAATAAGAGAATGTGTTGAGTGAAAAATCAGGTAAGATAGTAGAACCGATCTTACCAAGGTTAGCTTTCCAACTAGAGATAAGAATTTGGTACCGAGCATATTCAGCATCTTTAAAGCTTATCTATCATTCCTTGGTAATCGGATGCCAGCAGTCTTCTCAGCACCACTTTCCCTCCAAGGTACATAAGTTCCTTTACTTCATTGAATCCCATAATCTGATTTATAGCTCTTCTCCTACTATTCTTTACAAATTTTCCAAAAATAGTTACAGATTTCCTTGCATTTATCCTTTGTCCAGTCCATTGAAAAAAATTGGATAAAATACATTAGATTTCCTTCACCATTTTAACATTAGCTTCAGAGAAGATTATCATATCATCCGCATATAGTAAATGAGAAATTTGTGGGCCTTTAATACAATTACGAATACCAATTGTGTTGTTTCTTTGATGAAAGATATTTAAAAGAAGTTCAGAACATAAAATAAAGAGGAAAGGTGATAGGGGATGACCTTGCCGAAATCCACTTTTTCCATTAATCCATGCAGAATAATTACCATTGATAGATAAGGAGAACATTGGATCTTCTAAATACTCCATTATAAGATTTGAAAATCTACAAGGAAATCCATAGTTCTCTAGAATGTTTCTCAAAGTAGCCCAACAGATTGAATCATAAGCTTGTTCCATATCAATTTTGAAAGTAACTATTTCTTTTGATTCTTTGGAAACTTTGAATTTGTGGAACATTTCTGGGACAATCAACACATGTTCTGACATCGATCTACCTTTAAGAAAAGACACTTGTTAATATGATATAAGTTTAGGAAAAATATTTAACATTTTATTTAAAATTATCTTTGCCACCACCTTATACATTGTCTTGCATAGACTTATCGGTCTATAACTTGAAGGATTAACCATATTGGGAACCTTTGGTATAAGCATAATTTGTGTTTCCTTCCACTCCTTATTCATCTACGCTGATTCAAAGAATTCAAAAATTGCATTCCACATATCAACCTTCACAATTTCCCAGTATTGTTTGAAAAAAGAGTATGTGACTCCATCTAGTCCCGGAGCAACACTTCCTACAGTTTGGAAAACATCCTCCTCCATTTCTTCCCAAGTGACTACTCTATTCAGCCATAATACATGAGAATCTTCAAGTGTAACCAAAGGATCCGGCCAACCATCCAAAACACACATTCTCTGCTTCCATTTCCCACCAAAAAACTCCATAAAAATGTCTTCAATCATATTTTAGTCTTCTACCATAGATCCATCTTTTTCCTGCACTTTGATTATCCAATTTGAGTTTTTTCTAGCACTAGAAAATGAATGAAAGAACTTAGAAATATAATCTCCATCTATTAACCATTTAACCTTAGCACGTTGTCTCCACCAAGTGTTCAATCTGTTGAGTCTAGTAATTAGGTTGTTAAGCCTAAGTGAGTGTCCCAAGGCTACCAAGAGGGGGGGTGAATTGGTAGTTTTAAAAAAGGTTAAAATTTAAGATCCCCTCTTTAAAAATTATTGAACCGAAATAAAATCTCTTTTAAATTTTGTAGAAAAAGATTTTTCAACCACAGAGTTTTTAAAACTGAAATAGAAAGTGCGGAAATTTAAAAATAGTAAAGTAAATGACACCAGATTTATAGTGGTTCGGTCTATAACCAGACCTACATCGACTCCCCAGAGGCACCCTCTGAGTATTGCACTAATACCAATAGTGACTCTCTTTTTGCACCCACAGCAAGGCGGAGAAGCCTTTACAACACACTCTTTTCACCACTCCCCGGTACGGCAGAGAACCGTCCGTCCTTTTACACAATACCCAGTGTTGGCAGAGAACCGTCCGTCCTTTCACACTCTCTTAGTGTGGGCAGAGAACCCTTCGTCCTTTCACACTCTCCTAGTGTGGGCAGAGAACCCTTCGTCCTTTCACACTCTCCAAATGTCGGCAGAGAACCGGATCTCCTTGATAGATCTTCTCACAAGAATCTAGAAGGAAGAAAGAGAAGAGTGAAGTAATCCCAATTCACAAGTAGAGACTCTTACCTTTGAAATCCAATTGAAGCCTTCTTGCTTCAATGGTAGGAATCCTCTCTTGAATGCTCTCTTCAACTCTCTCCTTGGCTATTCTCTCAAGAGGCACGAAGATCAAATGACAAAAAGATTGGGTGGCAGTCTAATTTGGACTATTTATACAAAAGACAAGAAAAACCGCCCAAAAACTGCAAGTATTCAATTCTGTACGCAGTGGATCGTCCTGTACGATCGTGGATCGTCCTGGACGATTTTACTTAAACGATCTGAAACGACCCTATTTGAATATGTGTACGAAATGTCTTCGTACAGTTGATCGTCCTGTACGAACTAGGTTCGTCCAGTACGAACGGTTATTACAAGGTCGAATCTAGAAACTGCTGAAAATTGTCCTAAGTCGGTTAATCATTTGGACGAAAATTGATTCGTCTAGGCAAATTTTTTACAGAGGACAGATCGTCCTGTATGATATATTATTTCGTCTGGACGAAAATTTTCCAGAGACCCAATCGTACTGGACGATAATTTATTTCGTCTGGACGAAAATTTTCTAGAGAGCCAACCGTACTGTACGATAATTAATTTCGTCTGGACGAAAATTTTCCAGAGAGCCAATCGTACTGTACGATAATTAATTTCGTCTGGACGAAAATTTTCCAGAGAGCCCATCGTACTGTACGATAATTAATTTCGTCTGGACAAAAATTTTCCAGAGAGCCAATCGTACTGTACGATATTTTAGTTTCGTCCTGGACGAATAGGACTTAGAAAATTTTCCGAGCAAGTTCCTATTCGTTCCATATGCTCTATAGGAGATAACTGTCTGATCGTCCAGTACGAATGAAAATCGTCCTGTACGATCAATTAATATGATCTCCTTATTTGTGTGTGCATGTTTTTATTCACTCAAGTTACAATCACTCCCTTTCAATTTGATTTCTAAGCAAAGTGCAAGCTTCAAAAATTTCAAGGTATCTCATGCTGATTTTAATTTGAAGTCTTCGTAGTCTGGAGTTCCTTTTCCCTGAAATGTTAGTACACACAAGAGCAAATACAATTCTTCCAAAAATGTTAGGAGATAACTACACATTTGAACAATAATGTTTGGAATCATCAAAACTTCATAAGTTGCAAAAATGTAATGCATGCAAGTAGCAACTATCTTAACACAATCTAGATAAAGTCGCATTTAGTTCAGAAATCTTCACTTTGAGCTGCAAACTCTCTTCCTCCGAAATATATCCAACCTCTGATTCTTTTGACTGAAGATCTAAAATCTCTTTTAAAAGGCAATCTTTTAGTAGAGAAAAACTCTTCAACTTTGCTTTGCTACAAAAAAAACTAGGAATTTAAAGCCCTTTTGCATTTAATATTCAAAATTTTTGAGCAGTTTCCCCTTACTTTCTTCCTCCAAGAATTATTGACAATACCAAATGAAGTTGAGAAAGAAGACCAAGTATCTTTAAATTTGATAAATTTTTTGTTTACCAGTAAAGCCTCAAGAAGCTTTAATAATATCGAACAGTGGTCTGATGCTATCCTCGCCAGATGTCTAATAACCAGTTTTTGATATGCATTTAAAGCTACTGCATTCACAAAACACCAATCTAATCTTTCCATAGTCCTTGCTTGTCCAGTTTTCTTGTTACACCAAGTGTATTTTGGACCATAGTACCCAACTTCATGAAGATCATTATTGAATACAAAGGATTTCATGTCCTTTGAACCTTGAGAAAATACAAATCTTTTACCACCCCTTTTGTCTTCCTTTGACAGCAAGCAATTAAATCACCCCCAATAGCCATAGGGATGTCTTTAGTAGAGAAAGCTTCCAAGTCCCTCCAAATCTCTCTCCTCTTATAGATATCTATACTTCCATATACAATATATATCCTCCAAGAATCTCGATTAGGTAATAAGAGATCTCTTGTTACCATTTGTTGAAATTCAAATAAAACTTAAAATGAAACCACTAAGGATTTCCATAGAACCAGTATACCTCAAGATAAGCCATTAGATGGAACATGTTAAAAATTCCAATCCACACCTATTAAATCATCCACTTCACTTCTACTTACAGAAGATAATTTCATTTCTAATAGACATGCAAATAGAATTTCATGCTCCTTCACAACCTCCTTCAGATATAGAGAAGCTTGCTTCTTCTTTGCTCCTCTACAATTCTAGAATACTATTGAATCCACTAAGTATTGAAAGGGGAAGAAGTCCCGAGCTTGTCTTTCATATCCCCATCATGCTTTCTATTTCTCAAAGAAGATCTAATCAGATCCAAGCTTCTGATTTCCTTTGAAAGTTTTTTCTACACACTAGAGGAGCTGCCATCCTTCTTGTCCAGGTCTATAATAACATCCTGTAATCCAACAGGCAATTCAGCCATACCTTTTTCTTTTTTTTTTTCCAAAAGAGAAATTACTACATCATCTTTGTCTAAGATCTTCCCCTCTTCTACCAACTCACTTAGGACATCAATCTTGTTAAAGTTAGATGGAAAGCTATTGTTTTTTGAAGCCATACTTGACTCCAAATTTGAAGTCTGATTCTTCTCTGCTCTGAAGTTAGAGGCATCATCAACCACCTTTGAAGGAGAAATAATGACTTCTATAGTACCAACACCTTTAGTGTGTTCTTCTTCCAAGGTTTGATCATCCAAACCCCTTTGATCCTTCATCTCTCCAACAACTATTGTTGAATTATTCATAAAATCAGAGCTGTTTGAAGATACTGATTACTTCAGAACATTTGAGTTTTTCACCACTAGTTTCCATTTGCTATTATTTTTATATTTCCTTGGTCTTCCATAGTTAACATGGATCCAAGGACCATAGATATCATCACCCTCCTTCTCCTTGCAATCACCAGCTGTTTTAAGATTCATGTTAGGAATATCTTCTGCCATCGGTTTCACTAGTTTCACATAGTCACCTTTAACAACAGCTGAATTAAATTCTGGACATTTGTTCTTCTCATGACCAACTCTACCACAGTTATAGCATAAAGAGGTCATTCTTTCATAGTCAATTTTCTGAAAAAACTTCCTTGCAAGACCTTCTACCCAAACACCAAGAGGCAGCTTATCTTCAAGTTTAATACAGACACAAATTCGGGAAAAATCATGTCTACTCCATTGGAACATGTTACCATCAATTAAGTATGGAATGCCAATTTTCGAAGCAATCATGCATACATTAATCTCATCCCAACATTGGAGAGGGAGATCTGGCATTCTTATCCATGCTAGAGCTGATAATCCTCTCAATTTTGAAGGTGAAAACATCGATCAACATTTGTCCATCCCAATAATATGCCCTTTAACATATCACGGTCCACTATTAAGGACTGAATCTAATTTTTGTTCTTCATCAAAAGCACATAGTGTCCATCCATTTCCAAGCACCGTTAGATGGAATTTGCCAAATTGAGCCAACTATCTTCTTAGTTCTCCATTGATAGCATAAACAGGAACATTATCACCAAATACCTTGATGACTAAGGCATTCTTAAGTTTTTTAGCATTCTCTTCCTCCTTTCGCAAATACAGTTGCACTGTAGACCCATCCTCCGATAGTCAATGTCCATAATCCAAATTAGATACCTTGATGTTTTCTTTTTTCAGCTAAGCATTATACCCAGTAGGTTCTTTAACCTTCACAATCAATTCGTCATACATTTTGTCTTCATTTTGTTGTCCTGATTCACAAAACAAAATAGGGCTTAAGTCTTCAGATCCATTAATTGTAGGAATAATCAACGAATCATGCTACCCACTTGTAATGGAATCATTTCCATTACGATTATTTTCCATAGAGTTCTTATACACATTAGTGATATCACCTGAAGATTCAACCATTTTTAAATGAGTTATTACTCTCCCTTCATTCAGGTTAATAGGATTATTTACCTCCTTTAAGCTAACAAACGAATGACAAGATTCATTAAGCTGGTTAACATTCACTGCTCTAAGTGAATGTTTATCAAATTTTAAACTTCTATCAATAATTGCTTTCCCCTTTCTGATATCAGGTATAATCTTCCTAGAAGAAGAAAGACAACCTTCATTAATCACCAGAGCTTTGTTATTCTTCAACTTCAACCTTGCCTCATGTGCTGAGATACTAAATCCAACAATATCCACATCATCACTAAATGCTGGCAGCGGTCGGATTGAAATGGAAACATTTCCAAATGATTTTTATCGAACATCGCCTGGACCGCCTGTTAAGGCGATCCGGTGAGCTTTCGTCGCCATCTAGTAACCCGTCAAAAATTTCTCAATAAAAATTTAAAAAACTTTCATTTTCTATCTCTAGAAAAAACTATATATTCTCTCTCTAGAAAAAAACCCACCTAATTTATCAAAATTTTTTCACATTGGAGAAAGCCTTTGGATGGATGTTTTAAACTTAATATTGATGGCTCCAGGAATAATTTGAATGCGGGTTGTGGTGGTACTATTCGAGATTCTAATGGTTTTGTGATTGTAGCTTTTGTAGGGCCCTCTACTGTTATTAATGCTATCCAAGCTGAAAATGAGAGTTTAATTTTTGGGATTCAATTATGCATTTCACTTGGCATTACTAATATCTAGATTGAAGTTGATGCTTTTCTCTTGATCCATTATCTTCAAGGTAACACCACTTCCTATCATGTTAATTTCTATATGTTAAGAGATATTAAGTATTGGCTTTCTCTTAGAACATATTCTACTTCTCATATTTTGAGGGAGGGGAATGTTGTTACAAATTCCTTGGCTAAAATGGGTGTAATTTTTCTAGTTTCATAGAATATTATGAGCATACTCATCCTAAAGAGAACAAAGGTTTGGCAAGATTAGCGCATCTGGGTCTCCCCTACATTCGCTTTAATTAGTGGTCTTGTGTTTGGGTCTTTTTCTTTTATATTTTTTATCCAATTCTGTTGTTCGGCTATTATCAATACTTTTATGATGGCCATTTCTTTCTTCCTTAGGTTTTGGGTTATTGTGGTTCTTTGATTGCTTCTATATTCATGTGGGACTCTGGTGTTATTTTTTGGTCTCTTATCTTTTATCAATCACTTTTGGTGTGGCTTTGCAGGATGGCTTGTTTTTGCTTCACTTATATAACTGGATTGTTATGTTTGATCAGTTTGATTTGTTGAGACGTAGCTAAGATTGGAGATATCACTTTATTGAATTAACCCCTTATTACTTCTCTCTTTTCTTTGGGCAAAGACTTATGGGGTGCTTGGCTTTGGCTCTTTCTTACATCTATCCTGTGGGGCTATTTGTTTGTGGTTGCATTTTAAGGTGTGGTTGTTGCACTTTTGTCTAGATCATGGAACTTTTTTTCATTTGGCATTATTGCGCTGTTGCTTTCTGTTCTGGTGGTGTCTTGGGTTTCATGTATCCTACTTTCACTAACTTCCCTATCAACTAGTATGTTGATTTCCTATGTTGCTTAGGATTAGCATTTCCATGGATTAGATTTGAGTGGCATTTGTTGTTATATCATGTTGGTGATTATTATACACACCTGATGTATGCTCCTACTAATAACTTTAATTTTTTGGATTTCTATTCTGGTGGTGTCTTTGGTTTTATGTATCCTGTTTTCACAAACTTCCATGTCTACCCGTACGTTAATTTCCTAACAGCTTTGGATTGGATTTTCCAGGGATTAGATTTGAGTGGAATTTGTGGCTATATCATGATGGTTCATGTACTACACACTTGATCTATGCTCCTACTAATAACTTCAGTTATGTAGCTAACTTGTTCCCTTTTGAGCAGTAGGTATTTACTATTGGTAATGATTATATGCAACATTTCTTTTAGTTTATTATTGGGCTTCTTATTTGCTCAAAACTTCAGTATGTTGGTTGTATTCTTGGGCCTCCTTATAGGCTCAGTGGTGATTGGTATTTTTGGATGGAGTATTGTGATTTAACTAGTTCATTGTTTATCTGCTCTCTGGTCTAGGATGTTTATTTGATGGATACCTTGGGCAACTGGGTTACTTTGGCTTGGCTGTTACTGTGGTTTTTTTATATTAACCTATTAGTTGCTGTTCATCAGTTCCTTGATTAGATTTATGGCTCTTCTTTACTCCAACGCTGGTATGCCTCGATACGTGGCATGATTTGTTTGACTACTTATCATTCATGCTTTTCTATCATCTTCATTATGGTAAGTACATCTAAAATCTTTGTTATAGAGCTCTTATTATCTACATTAATAGTGTGTGGGACAAGATATTGCTCAAATATAGGTGGTGTTTAACTTGAATATGCTATATTGGTACGATCTCTCCTTCTTATTTTGTTTTAAATTTAGGCACTTTTAATTTATATTGCTATGTTATATTGTGCAATAGCCTTTTATCTTGCAGCCGGTTTGATTCTCAAGTGGATATGCATCTGTCTTTGGTCATTAATTTTTGCAAAAAGATTGTGCTTCATGCTAACATCAGTATCTTTGTTTTTTGTATGCTAGCCTACAATATCATTAGAATGTTACTAGGTCATTTTGTTTTTGTTTTTGTCTTAGTGGGGACTTTTGGATCGTAGGTTTTCTTTTGATTTTTTTTGTAGCTCATCCGAGCATTAGGAAGCTAAAGGGCCCCCTTAAGGACCTTGTAACTGCTTTTTTATTTAATACGTATGCCCCTATGCTGGTTTCTCCCAAAAAAACTAAACCTATGTGATGACATCTAACTAGCAAAATAAGTTAGGTCTTCATTTCACTAAATGAAAGACATCAAAACCTCTAGGCCACTAAAAATTCTTCATATAAACATATTTGGACCTATTAGCATAGCCAGCCTATGAGAAAAGATATATGGATTCGTAATCATAGATGACTTCTCTAGGTTTACTTGGGTTAGATTATTATCACATAAGAGTGAGTCATTTGAAGAATTTAAAAACTTCTCCATCTAGATTCAATGGAAATTAGGATATAAAATTTCAATCAATCAAAGTGATCATGGTGGAGAGTTTAAAAATAATAGGTTTGAATCATTCTATCAAGAGATAGGGGTAGAACATAACTTCTCTACCCCTATGACACCTCAATAGAATTAAATAGCTCAAAGGAAAAATAGAACCTTGGTAGAAGCTGCTAGGGCCGTACTAGCTAAATATTCACTTCCAAAATACTTTTGGGTTAAATCAGAGAATATGATATATTATGTTATAAATTGGGTGGATGTTAGATCCAAGTTAAATAAGACATCTTATAAACTCCTTAAGGGTAGGACCCCCAAGCTTTCTCATTTTCATGTCTTTAGTGCTGATTCTTTATCCTAATCAATGGAAAATCACCCTTAAGAAAATTTGATGGCAAGTATGATGTAGATATCTTCTTCGGTTACTCATTTGTAGGTAAGGCTTATAAAATCTTTAATAAGAGGACCCTGGTAGTGAAAGAGTCCTCCCATGTGATTTTTTATAAATTAGATAAGACCTTTGAATTTAAGCCTAAAGGAGCAAAGGTCATTTATGGAGTAGAAGCCATTACCATAGAAGATTGAGTTGAATCTTAGGAACCACTGCCTAGAGAATGAAAATATTAATTTATTTATCCTAAGGAACTGATCTTAGGAGGTCTATCAAAAGTTGTTAGAACTAGGCAAGGACTTTAGAAGGAGGTTAGTCATTCAACTTTTATATTCATGGTAGAACCCAACAATAGAGATCAAGATCAATCTAATGAATTTTGGATCCTAGCAATACAAGAGCTAAATCAATTAGTTGAGAATGATCTATGGGAACTAGTCAATAGTTCAAAGAATCAAAGTGTGGTCTGAATGAAGTGGTTGTTCAAAAATAATGACTATTGAATAGTGATAAAAAATAAAGCCAAATTAGATGATTATTTGCTAAGGTGTATAATTAGATTAAAGGAATTGAGTTTGAGGAAGTCTTTACCCTTGTAGCTAGACTAGAAGACATTAGGGTGCTAATAACATTTGCCTACTTGAGGGGATTTAAATTATAATAAATGGATTTTAAGAGTTTCTTCTTTAATGGTGTGATTAATGAGGATATTTATGTTGATTAAGCCATAGGCTTTAAAAATTCAAAAATTTAAAATCATGTATTCAAGTTAAAAACGGCATTATATGGATTAAAATAAGCACCTAGAGTATAGTATGAAAGACTAAATATATTCTTACAGGATAGAGCCTTTGTTTAGGGTAGCATAGGCACCATCCTATTCTTAAAAAAGTTAGGAGAAAAAGTACTCAATGTCCAAACTTATATTGATGATATCTTGTTTGGATCCTCTAGTAAAAATGTATGTGATAAATTTTCAAAAATAATGAGTAAAGAATTTGAAAAGAGCATAATATAAGAACTGAATTATTTTGATAGATTTAGTGCAAAGTATATGAATGATGGAACTTTTCATGGTCAATTTAAATACTTCAAACACATCCTAAAGAAATATAAAATGGAAATTGCTAAGCCAATAAACATAGTGATCATGGTGGAGAGTTTGAAAATAATAGGTTTGAATCCTTCAAGAGACTCAATGCTTGGGGGAATAGGCCCATTTCTCTTGCAGGGAGGATGATCTTGGTGAAAATAATTTTTCTTGCTCTTCCTATATTTCTTTCTTCACTTTCATTAATTCCCTTGAGTATTTTGAAAGTGTTTAACAAGCTATGCAGGAATTATATATGGGATAAACATGATGGTAGCCATGGGCTTCATTTTGTGGCTTGGGATGTCTTGTACGAACCAAAGAAACTTGGTGGAGGTGGTCTTTATCCAGCGATGATCAAATTGGAACCTTTAAGGGCTACGTTTTCTTGGGGACTTATAGAGAATCCAGATTCTCTGCTTAACATGAACCTATTGGCTAAATATGGAAAAAGGTGAGGGGAAGAAAATTTGCTCAGCTGCATGGAAGATTATTATGGATGGTTCAAATTCTCTCAAAGGGATTATCAGGTGAAAAGTTGCTTCACATACTTTGATTGATATCTGAAAGGATGTGTTGATTCTTGACAAAAGTTTAGAGAAATTGCTGACCTTTGTAGCTAGTTGGGAGGAGGAAACTATGACTCTAAACTGATGCATTGAATTGTAAACTTGATCGGCAAAGTTGATATATGTTAAAATATGGATGAAGATAGGAGGGAGTTGAAGTCTAAATTATCTGGTAAATCTATTTCAGCAATGGTTTCATAGTTGCAGTTTCGTGAAGATATGGAATATTACTATGGTTCATGGGTCAATAAGCTTAAGCTCAATCCTTAGGTATAACTTTTTGTATGGAATTTATGTAGTAATGTTATTCCTACAATAAACTTCCTCTTACATAGAAGACTTACTGATTATAACTTATGTCCTAGGGGCTTCCTAGAGCTCCTGCAATTTTCCACTACTAGAAATAAGCTTCACATCTTATTTCAAGACCCTGATTATGACTAGGCTCCAGCCAATCACTTTCTTAGGAACACTACTGTCTCCTATCATGCTAGGGAGTCTAGCAGCTTACTCAAAGATATTAGGACAATCCAATAAGTCCTTCATACCTCGGTTCTACTGAAAGCTGGTGATCATATTCACATCACTTCACTCCTTTTGAACACCACTTTTTACATTATGGCCCACCATGAATTCAATGCTACTGATCTATTTTTTTTTATACATTGAGCACCTCACTAGCATTAGAGATCCAGGTTATAGATGAAATTCAAAACTTAACTTAGGACACATCATAACTTATGTCTTGGAATCCAAATACAACCTTCAATATTCTGCCCCAACAAACTTTCAGCCAGCCTTCTACACTAATAACTCTTTTCACATTCTTTATAGTACACATCTCTACTCAGAACATAAGGAAGCTGAAGGATCTGAGGAGGAGGAGGTTCCTGCACCTGTTACTACACCCACTCCACTCCACTAGCAATCACAGTTGGATCAGCTGGTGGAGCAGTTTGACTAGTGGGAGACATGGTTTGAGTCCTACGTTGCTACACAGGAGTAGCAACATGCGGAGGATGTTGCTCATTTTGACTCATACGTAGCTCACCAATAACTCCAGCACGACCAGGACATGGCTTGGTTTGGGGACCAATTTGTTACTCTTTCTAGCTTTTTTCAGCCACCACCACCAACTCCTTTGGATGATCAGAGGTCGTCCTACTTATAGTGTCTTTTCTTGTGTTTTTTTTTATGTACTTTATTCATTTTAGTAGTTTCTATTTCTTTTTTTAGTTCCCTCTCCTTTTTTTTATGTTAAAAGGGGGAGTAGTTGTACTATTTTATGTTATTTAGTTATACTATTTTTGTTCTTTTATGTTGTTTAGTTGTACTGTATTCATCTTTTAGTAAAATTTGAACTTCTTGATTCATATTATTTTTCCTTGTGATGTTTCAGTTGAACTACTTAAATTATTTTTATTTATCATCATCAAAAAGGGAGAGATTATTACGAATTTGATTTCAAAAAATATAATTTTGATGAAAGTAAACATTTTTGTTACTTTTATTTTTCTACGATTGCCATGCTTACTAACATTTCACGTCCACAAGATCAAATTACAAATCAAGCCAGATCAGGATAGGGTAGACTAGGGGTGAGTCAGTCTGTAAGGGTTTTTACCTATCCTTGAGTCAATTGTAATAAAGTGGGTTCGAATGCTAAGTCATGAAAAAAAATTATGTCTGTTTGTTAGTGTTTTTTTTATCACATCATCCGGGGTGATCCATAATTATCCTGGATGATCCGTTAAAAAATTAAAACCCTAATTAGGGCATCATAGTTAATGCAGCTCCAATTAAGCAAATCATCTACGACAAAATTATCATTGTTTGAGATGATAGGCTTAAATTAGAATGAATCAGCTGCCATAACCTTTTAGGCATGTTTTATTTTTGGACAACATCCTGAATGGAGCACTTCAATTTTGCCTAAATTAGTTTGGTAATTAAGGAAAGTAATTAAGGTTTGATTGCTCGATTATATCATCTTGGACGATTACAGGATAGTCCAGGACGATCAATCAAACAAACTTTAGTTCTTCCTGGACAACTTTTATGATGCTCTAAATGATATGTATTTATTTTAACTAATCTTCCAAAATAATTCAAAATTGTCCTAGATGATCAAGTTAATTTTTCATCTTTTAGATATCTATCAAGGGCGATGTTCTGGATGATATGTGACATTTTGTACTAATCAGCTTGGATGATTATGAGATCATCCTGGATAATCAAGTTACTTTTTCATCGTCTAGATATCCATATAGGGTAATGTTCTAGATGAAATTCAATGACTTGAACTAATCATATAGGATTATAAACTATCATTCTGGATGATCTGAATAAAGGAACCTTCTAATCGTCCAGACTCTCCCAAATCATCCTGGCTGATTGAGCTAAATTTGAACTAATCGTACAGGATGATCTGTAGATTATCATGGATAATGTTTGACGATTAATTACAAATTAGGGAAAATTTGATGTCCTTCTTTATAAGATATCTTCTTTTCTCAAGTGGAGATCTTTTTTTGTTTTCCTTACCTAAGAGAGCTAAGAGGAGACGAAGAGCAAGGGGAGAGAGAGAGAGAGTATCTTATGAGGGGGACTTTATGAGGGGTTTCACAAAGGTCACTCCAAGAAAGGATCCGAGTCATTCTCTACTTGCTTCAAGAGGAAGGAAAAGGAGTTAGGTTCTCAGCCTACTTCAGGAGGAAGCAAAAGGAGTTGGGTTCTATGCCTGCTTTAGGAGGAAGCAAAAGGAGTTGGGTTCTCTACCTCATCGGGGTCGGTGGAATGGAGTTTTTGTATGAGATTTCTGCTTTACTGTGGGGGCAAAAGGAGAGATGTTTGGTGCAATACCCAGAGGAAAGGCTCTAGGGAGTGGACATAGGTCAAGTTCACCAAATCACTATAAAATCTTGTGTGTTCTTTCTTAGAATATTTTCTGCATTTAATTTCCACACTTTAATTTTCTTATGGTAGTCGTTGGTTTTGGTTTAAGATTATAATTTTTGTTTAAAGAATTTTTAAAATACCAATTCACCCCCCCCCCCCCCCCCCCCCTCTTGGTTAGCCTCGGGCTAGTTCATATGGGCTTAACATCCTTGATGAACTTTCAAGTGGCATTAGAGCACTTCCAGGATCTTGGAATGCTTTTAATTGATGTAATTGACCCTAGGGGCATGCCTAGTTAATATGAAATTGAAGTAATTTAGTTGGATTTATTAAAAGTTTTCCAAAAATATGTTATGGATTAAGGAGTTTCAGATTGGTTTTGAACACTAAATTTTAGAGTTTTGGATTTGCAATGGGTTTGATAATTTGATTTGATTTAAATTTGATTTGGATAATGATTTGATGGGATTTACATGTATGAAATGCTAAAATCATTTATAATCATCAATGACTATGAGTGATTGAATAAGATCAGGTGATAATCAGTTGGGGTTGTCAACTAATTGATTTGATGTTTCATTTTTAGTTGAGTTTTTAATTAGTTATTGAAGATTTATGATTGCAGGAATTTTGGTTTTTAAATGATCAAATCATTATTATTCATATAGTGGTTGTCAAGTGCTTGATTAGATGATCAAATTTCAAATCAATGGCCAAGTGATAATTTTAGAATCAATATTGTTGAGCACTAAGTAAAGGCACAAAGGAGAATTCGATTTGAAGTGTTGAATATAGTTCAATAATTTATGTGTAGATATAGAATTTTGATTTAGATAATTGACCTCACCCAAAATGAGGTCATTAAGGGACATTTGAAGAAAACCTTCAATCAAAGGAAATCTAGCCATTGAATTGAAGGTTTTCTACTTCAAGATCTTACTGGATCAAATGGTAGGGGATTTGTATAGTCAATAACATGAATAATATAAAAAATAGTGGATGGTCTCTATTTATGGATGGACATTGAATATAAAATTAGAACTTTCCATTCCAATTAGAACCATGGGAGTGCTCTAATTTCATCGAACCAGATTCAATCTAATAGGTCCTGTGATTTAGGACTTATTATTCTAATTGTATGATCTTGGATCTGATAACTATTATTGGTTCCATCGTGTCAATTGCTGAGTATGTAAGCATTTTTATTTAAGTATAATATAATGCATGGAGATTCAAAAATGCATAACTCTCTAAATACTGGATTGAATATGTTGATAAAGTATGGGTAGACTAAGTGAATTTAATTAAATAACATATTGAGTAAATAAAATGGCAGCCTTCCGATGTCCCGGTTAAGAAAGTAGAGGAATTAGATTTGACTAATTTTAAAAAAGGTAGAGATAGACCTTAAAATACTTGGTTATAAAATATTAGAAATAATATTTCTTTATTAGATTTAAACGAGAATTTGACTTTTAATAGGACACAATAGAGAAAAAGGACTCATGTAGCCAACCCCTCATAGTGGGATAAATGCTTGATGTTGTTGTTTGTTGTTTTGAATATATTGATTATTTTTTGAATAACATGCCAAAATTAAAGTATCTTGAGTTAAAATTTGGCTTGTTTACAATTCAAGGTGTGTGCAATCACCTTAACTTCTCTAAATAAATTTTAAACTTAACTCTCGCTTGATTTGAATTTTGAAATCACTAGGTTATATTTTGACTAAAGGGTTTAGAAATTCATAAAAATTAAATGGATATAAATCATTGTATGACCTTCCTATATATTTTAAATCGAGTGTTGAGGGTTAGCTAGCAAGTAGTTTACACAAGTTTAAGGCCTAGTTTGTCTAAAATAAATTTCCAAAGGTATGGTTACATTTATCTTTGGAAATTTCTTATCAAACTTAGGAATATCTAAATAGATTCAATTTTTTTTTATGTACTCCTTAAGTAACCACGGACATAAGGTTTAAATTTTATAATCATTGAAGTTCATCTAGTTTGTTATGATTCAACCTAACTTGCAGTTCAAAAGTATGGGTGGTTTTCCTATCACTCATTTGAGCTTTATAGAAGATTTTATTATATTCACTAATGGTTCTATCAAAATGCTTTACATCCTCTTTAAATTTTTTTATTAATTTCAATGAGCTAGTGGTTTAATCTTTAATCCCATGAAAAATTATTTTACTACTTCTAAGTTTATATCTGAACAAAGGATCACTACTATTCATCACAAGTTTGGTTTTACTCATAAGAATTTACCTTTGAAATATTTAGGTTCTCCTTTTATTTAGAGGTAAGAAATGATCTTATTTATTTGGTGACTTTTTTACTGCTATATAAAAGAAACTCTCCACTTGGGCTTTTAATTTTCTTTCTTTTGATGGTAGATTGGTTTTAATTAGACATGTTACATGATCTATTACTATTTATCATTTTTCATACATTATGTCCTACTATTAATGTCTGTAGCATAATGGAAAAATTATTCAAAAATTTTTTTTGGGGTGCTAAGGATAACAAGTCGCTATCCCGTGGGCTTCTTGTGCTAACTCCTATGGGGTTATAGTGGAGTGGCGTTTGGGTTTTCAAAATATGGGTAATAGGGCTATGGCATTCTCATATAATCTTTGGTTCTCTTTAAGAACTAAGAAAAGTTTATGGGCTAATTTTATGTTTGCTTAGTACTTTATGGGAAAACATCCGCTTACATGTCCTTTTAAACAGGTGTATTTTTATAATTGGAGAAGGCTTTATTCTATCAAATGGGAGGCTAAGTAATTTATTCAATGGGGTATGGGGGTTGGCAACATCTTTTTTTGCCAAGACAATTAATTGGGGGAATTTTCAGTTATTGTTTATTGAATAAGCATTCCACGTCTGCTTGCAATGCTAATCAATTTATCCATGATCATATTTTGAATATGCCTTTACTTTGTGACACTCTTCTTCATAATATTGTTAATCTTATTTTCAAAATTTCTCTTCAACTAAATAAAAGGGATTGCAATATGTTCTGTCATGCCAATGAGGGTATGTTTGCTATTGAACATGTTTGAAATCCTATTAGGCATACTTATCATAAGTCTATACTTTAATTTGCATTGTGGCACAATGTTATTCCATCTTCTTACTCTATTTTAGTATGGAGGATTTTGCATAACTATTTTCCAGTTGACTTTATTTTAATGAATATAGGTTTTTATATGGTTTCCAAATGCAAATGTTGCTATCATACTAAAAATCTTAATCATGTTTTTTCTCATGGTTCTATCTATACTCATGGTTTTTTTTTTTTATAGAAAATGCCATTTACATTAAAAAGAGAAACTATTACAAACTACTATGTGATAGAGAATCTATCACAATCCTCCTTTAGCAAAGAAAGAAAAGAAGGAGGAATCTTATTACAAATTAGATCATCCCGAAAAATCACTCAATAAAGCTAAGTTAGCCTAGAAATTAACTAACTTATTACATTTTCTATGAGTGAAATGAAATAAAAAATTCCCAATGTCCTTCAAGAAAGACAAGTCCTCCAAATTGTTACAAGCTTTGTCAACCGAACTTTGAAGATATTTGATGACATTATAATTATCTCCCTCAATAATAATACCTTTGACATCCATCCTCCATTCTTGAAGAACAACCTTCAAAGATCAAAAATCCAATAGCTCCAAAGAACCACTGTCCCAATCAATACTTTTGAATCCAAAAGCAAGCAAAAAATCTTCCCTTATGATCTCTAAAAACTCCAGCATAACCAGCCTCATTGAACTTAAAAAGTGTCGCATCAATTTTAACTTTAATCCATTCTGGTGTAGGAAGATGCAAACAAGTAGAAGACGGCTTAGAAAGCTGATTAACACCCTAGTGATCTGAAAAGAGATTACAACTTGATGAAGATATAGCAATGTTGATTGCATTTGAAGCAATATAACCCACACCGAGCTCTTGTCAGCCATGCTGAACACTATTTTTTTTTTTTTTTAGAAAAGCATACAATGGAACAGTAGAGATTAGCAATAAACATGTTAAATCTAACTAACAGTTCTAGCTTTCCTTTACATTCCAAAAAAGAAGAAAACTTTGGAACTTTAAATCCCCACTTATTAAGTAAATCAATCAGTTGAATTATTTATCACAAAAACTGCAACATGTTATGTATTCTCCACAACAATACCTCTCGGGCAAAGGTTGTAATCCAACAATCTTCTATACATTAAGAAATCAAATGTAGGCATAACATCATTAAGAATCCTCCACCAAAAACACTCCACTTGAAGAGAAAGCCTTAACATTTTAAGGCATTTCCAATGTCTACCTTTAGCAGAATCCGAACCAGTTATCTTGGAAGCCATTGAAGCAATTGACTTACCCAAAAATTTATACATAAGCTCTAAAGTATCATCTGCTACCTTTTAGAAGATTTGAACAAGTAGGATTATTTCAATTAGATCTGTTCCAAAGTACTTAACCAGCTTTGTTTGATTCCATTCACTCTCCTTAATAAAATTTCCCATAGAAGCTAATTCACCATCCAAAACAATAATAAAAGTAGGCCACCTTACAAAACTTCTAACTAAAAGCCATATATCTCTTAAGATATTCATGGAAAAACTTGAAGCAACCCTCCATCTAACCAAAGGCCTAAGAGATTGTGCTCCTTTCAACAAAATTCTCCACGTAGAAGAGCAATTTCTTCTACATTCAGCATGCCAAATATCATTACCATATTTTGCCCTTAATGGCTCATTAAGTAGTGAACAAGGTTTATTAATGAAATTCCATGAAAATTTTGCTCTTAAAGGCCCAACAATAGGAATAGCACAGTAAATTCCCCTTCCTCCATCATCCAAAGGTTTGCAAGAACTTCCTAAGCCACATAGTGAAGGCTACAGACACCTCCTGTTTATTTCCATAAAAAATCTCTGCACATCTTATATAAACCTTTCAAAATGCTTAGAGGAACTAACGAGTGAGAAACAAAGAAAATAGTTATAGCAAGCATCACAGACTTAATCAATACAAGTTTTCCAACAAAAGAAAAAAACTTGTTGCCCCAACCATTCTTCTTACAAGCAGCTTTTTCAAGTATATAAAGAAAATTTGAAGAAACCAACTTTTTCAAAGCAATTTTGATTCCCAAGTACCTCAATTTTTTGACCTCCTTATACTTAAATAATTTTGAGATAGTCCTCCTCCTTAGCATGACTAACTGATTTCCTAAAGATAAAAAAAGATTTCTAGAAATTAACATATTAGCCGATTCAGTTATAGTATTCAAAAATTATCCTTCTTATCCTTCTCAAATACATAGTTTTGGCCTCAGAAAACATCATAATATCATCAGCATACAATAGATGAGAAAATTTATGTGCTGATGCAGCTACCATGATGTCTAATTCTTTACCATTTTGAATAAAACCATTAGATAAAAGTTGAGAACACAATATAAACAAATATGGATATAACTCACACCCTTGTGTAAATCCACTTCTTGCTTCAATCAACTTTGAATTATTGCCATTGATAAGGATAGAGAATTTAGGATCAATGGCACATTCCATCAAAAGATTCATACAACCAAGCAGGAAACGAAAATAGTCCAACACTTGCTTCAAAGTAGGCCAAGCCATACTATCATAAGCTTGTTCCATATCAATTTTTATTGCCCCAAAACCTTTTTTAGGCTTTGAAAATTTGAATTTATTAAAGAGTTTTTACACAAGAAGAACATGCTAAGCTAAAGGTCTTCCTTTTAAAAAATCCACTGGGGTATTAGAAATAAGGTTATGGACAACTTTCATCAATCTATTTAATAAAATTTTTGCAACAATTTTATAAATAGACATAAACAAACTGATAGGTCAGAAATGAGAAGGATCTACTAGATTTTGGATCTTGGGAATAAGAACCACAAGCATATTTTCCCACTTAGAGCACATTTTGCCAGACGATAAGAATGGTAAAATATCAAGCCACACATCTTGGCCAATTACATTCCAGTATGCTTTAATGAAAGAATATGAAATGTCGTCCAATCCAGGAGAGATATTCCTTCCATGTCCCATAATCACACTTTCCACCTCTTCAAAAGAAAAATCAACATTCAAGATATTATAATCTTCAAGGCTTAAGGTATGTAGAGGCAATGGCCAACCCGTCATAACACAACTCCTATTCCTACTTTTATTACTAAAGTAATTAAAAAAGATGCCTTCAACACTTTCTTGATCTTCCACATGATCACCACCTTCACTCTTCACTTATTTAATAAAATTGCCATTCCTTCTACCATTGGCAAAAGCATAAAAGAAGTTGGAATTGATGTCGCCTTCCTCCAACCATTTAACCTTCACCCTTTGTCTCCACCAAGTGTTTAAACGAGTAAGAGTAACATTTAATTCCTGAAGTTTAGATATAAGAAATAAAAGGCAGCTATTTGATAAGCCTTCACCATCCATCTCTTCGGATTGAAGCTCAATAACCTCCTTTTTAAATTTTTTCTTTAGCACCAACAAATTTTGAAGTTTAGATCTACTCCAAAAGAATAAAACCCTTAACACTCTATGAAATTTCTTGTTCAAAATATCCATAAGTTCACCTCCAGTAACTTTACTACAATATTTATGCACTACAGCCGCTGAAGTAGGATATGACATTCAAACATCTTCAAACCTCAAAAGTTTGCTTCTACGAACTTCCTTACTAAAAATTTTTTAAAATGATGGGGCAATGATTAGAGGCAATCCACACAAGTGCCTAGTAGCATCTTGAGGAACCAGCTCTAATTCATTAGAATTCAGTAGTCAAACTCATTCATAAATGAATTCATCTCCTAAGGAGAAGAGAAAACTTAAACTTCTTCCCCCCTCTTTTATCATCTTGTGACAAAATACAATTAAAATCTCCCCTCGCCACTGAAGGGAGGCTCAAATAAGAATGCAAACCCAATCAATCCCATAAATTCCTTCTACTATACAAATATATATTTCCATAAACAATAGAAACTAACCAAGAACCTTTTTTAAAAATCTTCAACTACCTAACCACACACTGAGCAGATCCCTCTAGCAAAGAAAAATGGCCAAATCTGATCTCCAGAACAACACAATCCCTTCAAACAACCCATCAGAAAGAAATCCAGTCTTTACCCATGAATTTACAAAACTCACATTTATTCATAGAAGGAATCTTTTTCTCAACAATACCAACAAAGACTACATCCCAATATTTAACCATTTCCTTCAAATATGGAAAGGAATCACTTTTTTTAGCACCTCAACAATTCCAAAATGCAAGTGAACTCATTTTCCCACCAAGGGAGAAGGACCCGCACTACTTTTATTCAAACTTCTGGTTTTTGTGCCTAGAAGAATAGTTCAAAGGGCCAAGAAATCTTAGCTCCTTTTGAAGTTTAGGCATGAACTTCCGCACATTATCCATGCCTTTACCATCATTAGCCACATTACCACCAATGTTTTCCTCTTCACCTAAAATAGTCGAAGAATCTACCATAGCCTCATTATCACCAATCAGGTTCAACAATTCACCCTCCTCAATTTCAAACTCTCCAAAATGTATCAACTAGCTTTATACTCTTCCCCAACCTCCCCATTAAGATCTTCTATAAATTCAAACTTATTTTCACTAGAAAAAATAGATTTAACTGGAACATAAAGAAATTTCTCAGTAGTTGAATCCATACCTCCCTTAGCAGAATTCACATGATCATCATTCGAAGCATTCATCTCATTGATACCATTCATGCCACCTTGAATAACATCAGATTTGCCTCCCTCCTTCGACAGATTCACCTCGGCTTCGTTGATAATAGATTTCTCAATTTAAATATCTTATAACATAGACACCTTCAAGTTGTCCTTAACTGGAATACTTTAGGAATAAAAGCCTTCTTCTAATTTGTTATAGTTGTCCATTTCTTTCTTCTATTATCAACATGCACCCATGTTCCATAAGATGAGTCATTACTAAGAACCTTTGGCAAAGAATTACCAAAGGCTAACCCCTTAATAGTCTTCTCCACAACACCATCACCATTGCCTCCCAACTTCTCCATTCCACATGAGTTGATCAAATTGCCCATTTTTTCACATGTATAACAAAATGATGAGATCTTCTCATACTCAACCTTTTGAAAAAACCTTCCATTAAATCTTTATACCCAATTACCCAAAAGAAGTTATTTATCTAGCTCTACCCAAACACAAACTCTAGCAAGCTCCATTCTACCCCATTGGAACATATTACCATCTATCAAAAGAGGAGTTCCAATCAAAGAAGAGAATCTAGCCACATTAACATCATCCCAATAGTAAAGAGAAAGATTAGGCATCCTAACCCAAATAGGAGAAGCCAATCCTTTTAATGATAAAGGAGAAAAATCTAAACCCCATTTATGCATCCCAACTATGTGGCCATTAACAAACCAAGGACCTCCCGAAAGGACATTCTCCATGGCATCCTTTGAAAAAAAAGAACAAAACACCCAAACCAATCCAAGAGAAGTCAAATGGAATTTAACAAAATGAAGCCACAGTCAACGTAGCTCTTCAGCAACCATTTGAACCAGGATATTTTTCCCAAATACCTGCACCACAACAGAGAATTATAGTTGGTCAGAATTGGTCTTCACATTTGGTTCATGAAGTTTCACCACAATCTCATCATCCATAAAAAATGATTCATCCTTAGACTAATTAATCTTTATATAAGGATGCTTATTCCATGGATTTGCCACATATTTACCATCAAAACTTATCTCTTGATTCACCCTCACTCCTTGGCCCTCAGCAACCAAAGAGTTGACTTGAGAAATACCACAAACAGATGATGGATCATCCACATTAATTTGAACTGAAGGGACTCCCTCCGTAATGGGAATAGTTTTTACTATTGCATTACCAAAACTATTGACAAAAATTCTCACACCAGATGATGAGGAAGCTTCAAAACTGCTTGATCTACTTAGAATTGCAGGTCGAGGAGTCTCCATTTCCGCATATTCTTCAATCTCCTTGCCTTTTCCAAACACAGGTGTTGGATATTTTGATATAACGAAGGTTGGTTCTTTGATAACCAATGGTGCATTTCTAGGGGAAATTTCTTGATCCAAGAGTGATTAAGAATTATAGTTATTGATCAAAGTAGGAGTACTGCCACCGAAGATGGTCATCAGAAGCTTTGTTAGCATTTTTGAAAAAAAAATTGCCAAATCAAAAAGGAACTAAAATTTGAAACTTTCTCTCTCTAGAATTTGGGTGTTTCTCTCTCTACAATTTGGAGTTACTATTATTCAAGTATGGTTATATTTTGATAACATATTTAATTCCAACATTTATACTAATTATATTTCCATTACTAATATTTTAATAGCTCTGTTTACTCCTTCTAAAGGTCATATTCAAATGTGTTACCTGTCATCATTGAATGGGTTTTTCGAAAAAGTAGAAATGAAGCTAAGCATGTGAATACTTGTATGAATGCTATGAGTATTATTGGTCAAATTAAAGATAAAGTATTGTTGCTTTTTTGGCAAATTTCTTAAGGTTAATGCTTTCCAAGGTTATTTGAATACTCTTCCTATTTTTGTATTTCTTCTCATTCTGTTGTACTAGTTATTAAGGACATAATTATGAGATGGCTTAGACCTATCCATGGTTGGTTTAAATTGAACCCTGATAGATCTCTTAATAAATCTTCTAAGGGTTGTGGGGGTTTAATCCATGACTATAATGGCAAGGTTATTATTGTTTTGTGGGCCCTATCAATTCTAATAATGCTATTATTGTTGAAATTCAAGCTCTTCAAAAAGGTTTACATTTGTGCATATCTTTAGGTATCACTAAACTTTGGATTCAAGTCGATGTGATCATTCTTATTCATTATATTAATAGTAATATGATATCCAATCTATCTTATCTTTCTATGATTAGGGATATCAAACAATGGATCTATCTTATTTCATACTTTGTGTCTCTTTTTCTTCATTAAGGGAATGTTTTTGCAGATTTCGTAGTTAAGATTAGTTGTAAATTAATTGAGTTTACAAATTTTGTTGGGCATTCAATACCGAACAAATTGAAGGGCATGGTTAGGTTGGACCGGTCTCATTTTCCTTATGTTTGCCTCTCCTAATGGGTATATTCATGTTTCTATTTTCTATGGTAGTCTTATTTAGTGGTGGATTGGATTTTCATTGTTTGGCTATTTGGGCTTTTCATCATTTCTTCCTTTTGTTTGTTTGCTCTTGTGCTTTTACAATTTAATCATTTATGGTATATCTACTATTTTAGACCAATTTCAAACTATGATTGTAACAATTTATACTTTGTTTTAAACATTTTATGCTTGTCATCTATTGCCTGGGTGGATTTTCTTGGGGGGTTGTGCTGTGGTTTTATCTTGTGGCTCATTTATTTTAGTAGTACTACTGTGAGGTTCCCAGGGTACTCCAATTTTGGGGATTTGCCTGCTAATCCATCGATTATTAACTGCCTCCCTTACTAATATAGTTGGATTATATTTTTATTACATGATTTTGCTATCTTATTACTCCTTTGTCTACCCTATTGATATTGTCCTAATCAGGATCAGTGTGATCCTAGGTTTGTGTGGATTTAGATTTGTGTGGTAATTCGGTTTTTTTCATGATGGTCATACTGTTACTACTATTCTGAGCATATTTGGCCCTTTTTCATAGTTTCCATGTTCTTCTATCTTGGAATTTGTTTAACATCCATTACTAGAACTTGTGGAGATTTATTTCTAGTTTTATATCCCAATATTATTTCACCTTGGCCGATGGTATGATTCACTGTATTAGTTTGAAGATTTCTCACTTTATAGTGGTTTGGCTAAGAGGACTATTACCCTTTTCCTTGATTTTGATGGGCCTTCTTCTAATTGGTGTACTTTGATTTCTCTTCCTCATTACTACCAATTTTTTAAGAGATGCTTCAAATCCCATCTTAATTATTATGGGTTTGTTTGGTTATATTAATTATGGTTTTGTTGTATTACTGAAGGGATTTTGGGTTGCTCTTCCATTAACATTGAGGGGGCTAGCATAGAGCTTTCTCTTACTACTATATGCTATAATTGCTTGTTAGGTTTTGAGCGAGTGAACATCATGAGCCTTTTGAGCTTCTATACTTCCTACTTCTCCTCAATGTTAAGGGGGAAGTCTTTTTTTTTTTTTTTAATTGTTGTTATTATTTTATATGGATCAATGATTCCTTACTATTTTGCTTTGTCTTGAGGCTTTCTGTAATGTCTACATGGGTCTTTTGCATATTTCGTTGGATTATCGATTATGTTGTGTTATCTTATTAATGTTGTTCTTCAGGTATCTTTGTAAGTCTCTTATGAGGCTGCTGCATTTATGAGAAGGCCTATTTGTGTTGGATGGTGGCAGGTTAATCCTAACTTCTGATGATGATAGTTTGTTAAACTTGATCTTGATTACTACTATCCCTTGGGCTTATATTTCACCTCTTACATTGTGATTATTGTGATTTACTCAAGTGGTTATTGCAGGTTTTATCTCGTTCCATATGGTAATGGTTTTCCTTTTATGTGGGAGTATTGGTGTGCCATCAAAATTAGCATTTACAGGTGGAGCATGGCTCATTCCTTATCTGTTATATCCATTTTAAAATTTCATTATAATTGTGAATTCTTCTTTTCATAATGTTATTCCTATATCTTGCTATACAATATTTTGTTTTGTAGCCTCTACTTTTTTCAGGTATATTGGTCTATGGTTTTTTCTTTCATGATAATCAATTTCTACTAGAGGACTATGCTTAATGCTATTCTTAAAATCTTTCTATTTTTTTGTGTTAGATTCTAGCCACAATAGAATGTTATTATGGTATCTTATAATTTTTCTTAGAGGGGATCTTCAACTTGGAGATTTTCATTTTACTTTTTTTGTAGCTTGTTTGAGTAGTAGTGAGCTAAAGATTCCCCTTAAGGACCTTGTATCTCCCCCATTTTTATTAACATGTAGGCCTTGCCGAGGGATTTAATTTAAAAAAAAATTAATATATCAGCATCCTCTCATGCATTATCTTGTGATATGAAGGAAATTTAGGGCTTTTTCTTTAGTGGCCCTCTTTCTCTTTATTGGTAGATTTTTGTTCTGGTTTTTTGCTGCTCTTTTGATCTTAAGGGTTGGCATTTGCTGGTTTTTCATTGAATCATGTATGTTTCTGTCAACTTGGTTTTTGTCTTTCATTTCTTTTTGTGGACTTTTGGGTGATGGAGACTTTGTTATCGTCGATCCCTTTGATTCCTTTGATTGCTCCTAAGCTTTATGCCTTGGGTAAGTCTATTAGCTTATCTGGTGTGCCTACTTCTGGTAAATCTCGAACTTTCAAAGATGTTGTTGCAAATGGTGCTGCCTGCTCATCTAAAAACTAGATTTAGTCCAAACATCTTTTAAAGGTTTTCCACCTACGATGTTTGAAGACAAGGTTATCTCTCAATAAGTTGTGCCTTTTTATATCACTTTAGTGGGAGAATATTTGCTAAGGAGACTGAATATTGACATCATTCACAAGATCTTTGTCAATTTGGAACATGCTAGATCTTTTTCCATTAGTCTGTTAGACCATGGTGACATTGTGATTCAACTCTCTAACGATTTTTATTATAGTCACTTTTTTCCTAGGAGAGCGTATTATATTCAAGCATGCCAAATGTGTTTGCTTAAATGGACACTAGATTTTGATGTCAAGGAAGAATCTTATATAGCACCAGTGTGGATTTCTTTTCCAAATTTGAGGCTACATTTATTTAACTCTCAAATTTTTTTTGCATTAGCTTTGATTTATGGTAAACCCTTACAAATAGAACAGGTAACTTCTTTTTTGTCTCACCGTGTGTGGCTCACAATTCGGTTGAAATAGATATTTCAAAAAAAAAAACATCCTAAAGATATTTTACATGGATCGGAGCATAGTGAATTTGTACAAAACATAGAATTTGAAAATCTTCCAATTTTATTTTTTGCAACCATTATAAAATACATAGTCATTGTATTTTTGAATGCTTTATTTTGCATCCTCTACTTTGCAAGAAAAAAATATATCAAAAAAACCTAAAGGAAAAAATTTGGGTGCTGAGTTTTTACCTCCTTTAAATAGTGATTCTATGCAGGATACTAATATTCCAATTGAAAGAGCCCTTAACTTGGTCATGCTCTATTTGATCCATAAACTACTATGAATCATATGCGAGATTCTTAAGATTTGGAACATGTTGACAAACTTGAATGTATCACAAAAGCATTTAAACCTTCATCTCCTACGAGAGGGATCAAAAGAACTCAATCTTCTACCATTACTACTAATGGCATTGAAAATGTTAATGAGCAAATGACTGCTATTTATTCATATAATAATCCTATTTTGTTATCTTTGTAATTTCCTTCTGCTACTAATCAAAACCTTTCTACTTTTGAATTAATTATGAACAATAGTGAATGTGCAAATTATGATTCATCTCATCTCTTCGTGAATGTTTAGGATAATTTAATTGAGGGTACTTTGGAAGAAGGAGAATTGCTTCATGATGATCTGTATGAAGGTGCTATAACTACTATAATGACTTGGCTAATGGTAGTAAGGACTCTACTCTCATCTCACAAAATAGCCGTAATATTAATAACTTAGGTAGCTCTGATGACTATTTAATGGCTAATGATAATGATTATTTTTTTTAAATTCAGAGGAGGATTAAGAAAAATAAAAATGTCATTTCTCAATCACCTAGAAGTACCTAGTCTCAAACAGGAAACTTATATTTTAATGTTTAAGTCTATTATTTGGAATGTTAGAGGCATTTGTTATCCCTCTACTAGAATTAAAATTAAGAACTTATGTCACAATCATAAAGTTTAAATTTTGGTTGTACTTGAACCTTTTATTTCTACTACTAAGAGGGATTCCTCTATACATTTTTGGGGTTTCAATTTTGTTATTGCTAATTTGTCTAATAAAATATGGATATTTTAAATAGATATAGTTTCTAATCAAGTTGTTGATAATTTTATCAAGTTGTTCATTATAGTATTAAATTATAGCAGTTTTAATGTTATGCTTTATTTGTGTATGCCACTTCTTCTTGTATTCTTAAAAAAGTTCTTTGGAAACAACTTTCTAATTTCTATGGTATAATTAACTCACCCTCATGGGGGCTGATTTCAAAATGATCTCTGATCCTACTAAAAGACTTGGAGTTTTTAACCTTGTTTATCAATCTATGGAGGATTTTAACAATTTCATTATGCACTCCAATTTAGTTAACATTGGCCATATTGGTAACTCTTTCACTTGGAATCATGCTTGTTGAAACTTGATAATTATGAATTAGGTTGTTAGACCTAAGCTTATGTCCTAGTGGCTAACCAAGAGGAGGGGTGAATTGGTAATTTAAAAATTTTTCCTCTTAAATTTTTAAACCGATAAAAAGTTTTATAGTGAAATTTTTTGAAAGACATTTTTCAACTCCATATCAACAGAAAATAATAAAGTAAAAAAAAAATAGCGAAAAATAAAAAGACACAAAATTTATAGTGGTTCGGTCAAACATGACCTACATCCACTACCTGAAGTCTCCCACTTCAAGTATTGCACTATTACCACTTAGTGTCTCTTCTTTTGCCCCCACAACAAGGCGAAGAAGCCTTCACAAAAACTCTCTTCCACCACTACCCGGTGCAGTAGAAAACTGTCATCTTTTTACACCATCCAAGTGTAGGCAGAGAGCCTTCCCGCTGTTCAAACTCTCTAAGTGTAGGTAGAGAACCCTTCATCCTTTCACACTTCTCCAAGTATAGGCAGAGAACCCTCCCGCTGTTCACACTCTCTAAGTGTAGGCAGAGAACCCTTCATCCTTTCACACTTCTCCAGGTGTAGGCAGAGAACCTTCCTGCTGTTCACAATCTCCAACTTTAGGTAGAGAACTCTTCGTCCTTTCACACTTCTCCAAGTGTAGGCAGAGAACCTCCCGCTTTTCACACTCATCAAGTGTTGATAGAGAAGAGAAAAGAGTGAAGTAACCATAATTTACAAATGGAGATTCTTACCTTTGAATACCAAGTATACCATTCATGCTCCAGTAGTAAGAACTCTCCTTCAAACACTCTCTTTCACTCTCTCCTTCAATCGCCCTTCAGTTTGCATGAAGTCCAATGGAAAAGCCATCCAAAAACTGCAACTTTTCAATTCTTTACGTACTCGATTGTCCCGAATGATCAAAATTTTGTGCGTACGAATAGTGTAAAAACTATTGTGTATGAACTCGATGTGTATTGGTATGAAGGACTTCGTACCTGATCATCATCCCATACGAACATAGTTCATCCAATACGAATGGTTATTTCCAAGCTTCATTGAAACAAAAATGTAGGATTGTCCATATGTTTATGGAACTAAGAACATCATCCAGGGATAAATGTACAAGTTCGTCTGGACAAACAGTACTAAAAATGAGTCCAGAGAACATTATCCTAGAACGAACAGGGTAAAATCGTCTAGACAAACAGTTCCAATTAAGAATTTAGAGGACATCATCCAGGGATGAATTGGACAATTCGTCTGGATGAACAAGTCAAAGTAAGAAAATAGAGGACATCATCCAGGGACGGATGGGACAATTTGTCTGGACGAACAATTCAAAGTGAGAAACTAGAGGACATCGTGTATGGACGAACTGGGTAAAATCGTCGGGACGATCAAGACTTAGAAAATTTTTCTCACTTTTCATTCGTTCCATTGCTCTCCAAGGGGTATAACTAACCTGATCATCCCGTACAAATATGGTTCATCCCGTATGATCAGCGTAAGAAATTTTAACTTTTAAAGATCTCCCATAGTGTGTGTGCTAAGTTACTCAATTACAATCACACTCTCTCTGACTAAAAAAATGAACGAAATATAGACTCCAAATTACAAAATATTATAATCAGATTTTTATTTGAAGTCTTCAACAATCTGGAGTTTGATTTTTTTGAAATATTAGTACACACAAGAGCCAAAAACACTTCCTCTAAAATGTGTTAGGAGAAATTAATAATCAATGCAATAATATTTGGAATCATCAAAATAACAAGTTGGAAGAATATAAAACTTGCAAAAGCTAAGTAGCAACTTTTTTAACCATCTCCCCCTTTTTATTGATGACAAAATAATTATTATTTGTATTATTTTTAAATTCCTAAGTATCTCTTAAACTCCCCCTGAATTAATAAACATGTGAGAATAAGGGGCATTTGAACATAAAAAATTTTTATTTTAAAATTTTTGAACACGCAATCACTTGAACACAAAACACAATAAACATTAAAATAGACTCAGAGATGATAATTATGAATAAATAAAACAAAAATGCAATGATAAAACAATGATAAAATAAATGCAACGAACTAATGCAATGATAGTTACGAATAATATTTCTCTCCCTTTTTGATAACAGCAAAAAGAGAAGAAGAAAAAGAACAAATATAGAAATGTAAGAAGTCATATGAAAAGCCTTTAATAATTGATCCTTGAAAGAGATTGAGATATATTTGCAAATAAAATTAAAGATCATTAAAGAAATAAAAGGGTTCATATGATTTAAGAAAAGATATAACATAGATAAGAAAAAAATTATCAAAATCATGAATCAATTTAGACAATGAGATAAACAAAATCATTACAAAGTAGATGAATATAAAATTTGTATATTTCAAATTTCAATACTAAATAAAATCGTATAGAAGATTAATTAGAATTGAAAGATTGAAAGATTAAGGAAATAATTTATTAGAACAAATACCCCTTGTGGCGCTTTGTGCATCTTTTCAATATTTGTGGCACATTTTGTGCATCTTTTTACTTGTGGGTTTATTTTGTGCCTCTTTTTCAAATTGTGAACGATTGCGTATTCTTTTGATTTTTTTTATACATTTGTACATTTTCAAGTGTATTCTTGATCTTTCCAAAATCAATAATCTAAAATTTCAAATTTCTTTAAGTACAATAATATTTATATTGATAACAAAAATATAAAAATAAGAAAACATCATAATTGCAATAATAATATAAAAATTTTGTTAGTCAAACAAGAGACATGAGATTGACATTCTTAACTAGATATAGTTATAATTACAACTTAAATTTTGAAAATTTAGATTTTCTAATGAATTTAATTTTGAGTTGCAATTTAAGATATAGCACTTGAATGATCAAATATTTTAGGGATGATTATATAGGATAACACACATTTCAAAATAAATTAAAAGCAAGATAAGATAACTTTATTGATATCATGATAACAGATATTACATGAAGTGCAATTGATATCAATAAATACATTTTTTTCAAAAACCTAAAAAAAAAAGTTAACAACACAAAACATCATAATGAAAACAAACATCACATCGCATCGCATATGGTAGAAAAAAAACAAGAAAGAAGTACAATCATCACATTGAAGGGCCCAGATCAGGAGGCTGAGGAGAGTTGAAGATGTTGAAATAGCTACTCATCATATCCATATTCGTGATGACTGAATCAAACTGACCTCTAACACAATCCATATCCTGCAGATGTTGATAGTCCTACTATTGAAGATGAGTTTCAATTTGATCAAAATGACTTCAAGCCGATCAAATCGCTGGACCATATCCTGAAAATTTAGTCTACCAGCTGGTGCAAGTGGAGGTCCTCTTCTTTCCTCTTCTGAGTCACTACTAATAGGTTGATAATCTTTATTAAAGATGGCTTGAAATGATCCATCATTGTAGTATAGAGGCTCCTTTAGATTTTAAACTAGATGGACTAGGTCATATTTCTTCTCCAAAATATAGGTCACAAGATATCCTAAGGCTATATTTTTCTTTTTCTTATGGGACACATTGCCAATCTCAGAAAGTCCATACATGTAGTCAATGATAAGTTGGGATTCATCTATTAGTTGGCTAGTCATTATCAAATAAGTCATTGTAGAAAGAAGAGTGTGACATTTACTCGATCACCAGCTTTAAGAATAATGGAATTGCGAAGAATATGCTGGATGATATGGGCATTGCAGTTAAGAGTGGCTACCTTAGGAAAATAGCTTTCTCCTCTACATCCTCTAATGACTTGATTTATTGTTGTCCAGTCAAAGTTGGTGGAAGAAGTCAAAGTGTGGGCTCTAATCCCTTGAGTCCGTAAGTTTAAAAATATTCCTAAATCTTCTTTAGTAATCTCCACTTTCTACTTAAAAATATACGACCTAATCACAATTTGGTCAAAATTAAATGACATATTGGCAAGGAAGTAGTGGAAGGTCTCCTTATTGTATAGGTGGACCAGAGTCAAAATAAGATCAAATTGGGTAAAAGCAAGAAGGTCCATTACCTTGAAATTGAGTTGATCAGAAGGACTCTAGAGGGGGTGATCTTGGCGTTTACAAACCTATGGAAGGACTTCTCATTTTCTTTTGACAGAAAGTTTTCTCCAAGGTTTCTAGAAGAAGGACCCTTGGTAAGTTCCTTTTGCCAGATTCTCTTGCTTGAACTAGCCATTAAGAAGATCTAGGAGAATCAAAGTTTGAAAGGGGTTTTGAGGAGATGAAATTTGAGTTCGAAACCTTTCAATTTTAAAGTGAAAACAAACTATTCGCACGAACAAAAATAATTTCGTCCCGTATGATTTTTGGTTCGTACATACAAAAATTATTTTGTATGGATGAATGAATGTGTCCAAAAAGAAATGGCTTTTCATAAACATGCAAGTTACGAGGCATCCTTTCGTACAGACTTTTGACCAAACGATCGTACAGACGAACAGGTGTTCGTCCGGGATGGTCAATTATTTAAGATCATTTTTATGACGGTTTGAAACATCCTTCACATTGAATTGCCACTTGTTCGTATGTACGAACTGAATGTTCATACGTACGATCAGAAATAAAGAAACTGATCTTATCCATATAACCGTCTACATGTGTACATACGATTGAATACACATCGTCCGGACGATCGTGATGATCGTCTTGACGAATGTTGATACAAAAATTGAAAAATTTTATGCAAACCATTCAAATCGTTAGTTAATACACTACACGATTCGTCCCGTACGAAATTAATTTAGTGCAGACGATATTAACACAATTTTTAAATCAGCTCAAAAAATGGGAATTTTGATGTGAAAAACAAAAACTCATAAATAAGAAAACTCAAAAATAAAATATGAATAAACATAGAACACAAACATAAAATCAAAAACATAAAAACACACTAACAAAAACACATATCAATGTTGTAGAGATTAGTATTTAAGCATTCAAATCAATCACACCAAGCCTTATTCTTAATGTACTAAAAGTATCAAAGGCTAGTGATTTTGTAAAAATGTCTGCAAGTTGATTTTCTATTGTAACAAGAATGAGTTCAATTTCACCTTTGGATACATGATCCCTTATGAAATGATGTCTGATGTCTATATGTTTGGTTCTTGAATGTTGAATAGGATTTTTAGAAATACAAATAGCACTAGTGTTATCACAATAAATGGGAATAGTACCTATTGTTAATCCTAAATCAATCAATTATTGTATCATCCGAAGTACTTGTACCACACAACTTCCTAATGTAATATATTCAGCTTTCGCAGTAGATAGGGCTACTAAATTTTGTTTTCTACTGGACCAAGAGACTAAAGAATTTCTAATAAATTGACAAGTTCTAGAAGTGCTCTTTCTATCAACCCTATAACCTATAAAGTCCGAATCTAAATATCCAATTATTTCAAATGAAGAGCTAAACTTAGGATACCAAATTCTTAAGTTCTAAGTTCCCAACATATACCTTAAAATCCTTTTCAATGTTGTCAAATGTGATTCTTTTGGATCTGATTGAAATATAGCACATAAACAAACACTAAATATGATATCGGGTCAGCTAGCTGTCAAGTAAAATAAAGATCCAATTATCCCTCTAAATTTTTTTTTATCAACAGATTTTCCCTTAGGGTCCTTATCCAACTGAACTGAGGAACTCATATGTGTACTAACAGGTTTTGCATTATCTATTTCATACTTTTTGAGGATGTCCTTAACATATTTTTACTGACTAAGAAATGTACCCTCTTCAATTTGCTTAATGCTAAAGCCTAGAAAGTAACTCAAATCTCCCATTAAACTCATCTCGAATTCACTACTCATTAGATTAGAAAAATCATCACAAATATTTTTATTTGTAGATCCAAAGATGATATCATCAATATAAATTTATACAATGAGTATATCCTCTCCCAATTTCTTCAAAAAGAGAGTTTTGTCCACACTTCATTTTTCAAAAGATCACTCAAGTAGGAAAGTGCTCAATCTCTCATACCAAGCCCTAGATGCCTTCTTCAATCCATACAATACCTTTTTCAATTTGAAAACATGATTTGAGTGTTTAGAATTTTCAAAGCATGGAGGTTGTTCTGCAAAAATAAGCTCTTGAATTACCCCATTTAAAAAGGCACTTTTAGCATCCATTTGATATAATTTAAATCCTCTAAAACAAGCAAAGGCTAACAAAATCCTAATTTCTTCAAGTCTAGCTACAAGAGCAAAAGTCTCCTCAAAATTAATCCCTTCATATTGATTATACCCCTTAGCCACCAATCTAGCCTTATTTCTAATGACTACTCCTGAGTCATTCATTTTATTCTTGAATACCCACTTAGTTCAAACTACACTTTGATCCTTTGGCCTTGCAATTAATTCCTAAACTTTATTTATTATAAATTAATTTAATTCTTCTTACATAGCCAATATCCAAAATTTATCTGAAAGTTCTTGATCAATATTTATGGGTTCTATAATTGAAATAAAGGCTGAATGATTGACTTCTTTATTCAGTCCATATCTAGTCCTAACACCCTCAATAGGTTCTCCTATAATCAATTCCTTTGGGTGATTTTTAGAAAATCTCAAATCTCTAGGCATTGGGTTTTCTAACTCTAAATTTTCTTCCAAATTTATTTTCTTAATCTTTTGGGAGTTAATCTCTACTTCATCCTCTTCAACAATTGGCTCTTCCAAACTTCCATATTCATCAAATATAACATGTGTGGTCTCCTCAATTGCCAAAGTTCTTTTATTGAATACTCTATAAGATTTTCCAACACTTGAGTATCCTATAAAAATTCTTTCATCTGATTTTGGATCAAATTTTCCTAAGACAAATTTTCCATTATTATGTATGAACACCTTACATCCAAAGACATGCAAATGTTACAAATTAGGTGTTCTCCCCTTTAGTAATTCATATGATATTTTATTTAAGTTTGATCTAATATTCACCCTATTCAGAATATAACATGCCATACTAATCGCCTCTGCCCAAAAATATTTAGGAAGTAAATATTCTGCCAACATGGCTCGAGCGGCTTCTATTAATATTCTATTTTTCCTTTCAATTACCCCATTCTACTGAGGGGTTCTAGGTGCAGAAAAAATGTTATCAATTTCTTTTTCCTTACAAAAATCCTCAAAATTTTCATTCTCAAATTCTCCTCCATGATCAGGAATAGTCATAATTTCACATCATAGTTTACTTTGAATCCGAGTCAACAAAGTTTCTAAATTTTTCAAATGAATCACTCTTATGAAATAGAAATCTAACCAAAATGAATCTTAAGAAATCATCCACAATTATAAATCTGTATACCTTCCCTCCTAGACTTACAGTTCCAACTGGTCCAAAAAGATACATATGTAAAATCTCCAATGATTTACTAGTTCTAAGATCCTTATTGGACTGAAAAGAGGACTTCATCTATTTTCCTAATTAACATGCATCACATAGGTGGTCCTTAGTGATATACCTCTCACTAAGTTCTTTTGGGTACTCCTCCTAAGGTTTTTCATAATAAAGAAATAAAGTCTCCTATGCCAAAGCCATGACTCACCAGAAATAGTTTTTAAATAAAAAGCAGTAGGAGTTTTAATGCATTTCAAGTCTAGCATATACACATTATTTACCCCTATACCATTCAAAATATCATTACCATTCAGGCTTTATATGCAGCTTGTAGAAAAAAAATTTACACAATAACCTTTATCACATAGCTAACTAATACTTAGAATATTATACTTTAAGCTTTCTACAAACAAAACATTTTCTATAAAGAAGTTTTTAAGATTTCCAATCATACCTAACCCTACCACCTTCCTTGTGGTGTTATCTCCAAGTGTAACCCTGCCTCAACTCCTGGCTTCCAACGATATGAATTGTGCAGTATCTCTAGTCATATGCTTTAAGCATCCACTATCTAAGTACCATATGCTCTTACGAGACCTTGTGTGAGAGCGATCCTATAAAAATATCAAATTTTAAACCAGGGAACCCAAACAAGTTTGGGTTCACCTTTTCATAAATTATAAACAGATGCATATATGATATATTAGGTTTATGCATCTTAGGTTTCCACACAAAATGAGTTTTCATCTTCAATGTATAGGTGTGAGCTATATGTCCAATCAATCCACAATTATGACATTTGACTCCTAGAAAGGGGTTTCTTAATCTTCTATAGTTTTTCTGTCTATTTATGGATTGGATAAATTTATGATATAAAATAGGATTGGAGAAATCTTCAAGTCTTGGTGGTATCCTATTATCCTCAAGAGTTTCTATCTTTAGTTTATAAAATGAATTCATATCTTTCAAGATACGATTTGTTTAATTTACTCGATACATCTTACTCTCAAATTCATCCTTATTATTTTTTATTTCTTTTTGAAGTTCTACATAGGATGATTTTAAACTTTCAAGGTTCTTATTCAAAACGTCAAACTCATCAAGCAATTTTATGTGGTTGTTATCAATTAAAACATGATCTTTCCTAAGGATCTGCTGTTATCTTTGTTGTTTTTGAAATTCTAAGTTCAGATTATCATGTATTTTCTTTAAGTTTCTATATACATCATGTATGCGCTTAGAGATATCAAAAAGTTTATTGTAAGACATGTCATATATCTCTTCTTGATCTGACTGATCAAGATTATCGGCCATTAAGCATAGATTAGTAACTTCCTCTTCCTTTTCAGTCTCTAACGAGTCTTAAGCTGAGTCAGCCCAAAAAGCTCTTTATAATTTCTTCTTTTCCTTCTTCACTATTGGTTTCTCCTCTACCTTCTCCTTGTTAGGAGTGGCTACTAGTTTTGGGCAGTCTGACTTAATATATCTATGTTTTCTGCACTCATAGCAAATAACATCATTTGAAACCTTGACAATTCAATTAAATTTACCTCGATTTCATTGCTGGCGTCTCTTTTGCTTGCTCTTCAGAAAACTTATAAAATGTCTAGTCATTAATACAATATCGTCCTCATACTCATGTGCAGATTAATCACTCTCTGACTCCTCTACCTTTAGTGCAATATTCTTCTCCTTTCGTAGCTCTCCTACATCAAACTTTCTTTAACTCACTCCTTGCTCGTAAGCAATTAGTGATCCAAAAAGATTATCAACAGAGTAAATGTTTAAATCTTTAGACTCTGTAATCGCAGTTATTTTAGCATCATAAGCATTAGGTAAATAATAAAGTATTTTATTAATCATTTGAGCATTCGTTAGTTCCCTACCCAATGCATGTAAAGAGGTGACTATTTGTGTGAATCTTATGTATATATCAGAAATGGATTCATTTCGCTTCATGTGAAATAGTTCATAGTAATGCAATAAGATATTAAGTCTAGATTATTTAACTTCATTAGTCCCCCTTAAGTTATACAAAGTCTATCTCATATGTCATTTCCACTCTTGCAAGTGGAAACCCACATGTAATTTTCAGATTTAAGAGCACAAAAGAAACTATTCAAGCATTTAGCATTAAGTTGTGCTAAGTCATGTTCTTCTACTGTCCAGTCCGCAAAGGGTGTTTTAACTCTAACTACGTCAACTAATCTAGTTGGTTTTGTATACCCTTCTTGTACCAAAATCCACATACGATAATCAAGTGACTGTAAAAAAGTAGACATGCGTGTTTTCCAAAAATTAAAAGGAATATTATCGAACAAGGGAGGTCTAGTTATAGAGTAACCTTCAGGTGTGTTTTGGTTTGCAAATATTGTTATGGTTATTTATTAAAAAGTAATCTAAAAATATGATTTTGAAACTAAGCTCTGATACCACTTGTTGAAACTTATTAATTATGAATTAGGTTGTTAGACCTAAGCTTATGTCTTAGCGGTGTTGGTGAATTTTGAAAATATATTTTTAAAAATATTAGTTTTCTTTGGGGATTTTAAGATTAAGGTTGAGTTCTAATTCTAAGGTCGAATCAACTCGTTAGAAAGAATATATCACCCCGGAGGACGAAAATAAACTTTCATAACGGTGTTCAGACTTAGAATTATGTAAACTCATCTTGAATACTATGATCGGGTTCTAAGAAGAACTTCATATGGCTCCGAGGGGACATAATAGAGTTCAACTAAGTACCCAATTACAATATTCAAGAAACATGATCGTCACATTCACATCCAAAGCCTTATCGAAGAAGGGTGTATCTCCCCAAAGGGAAATGAGACCATTCAACGATAATTCTTCTAATGCAACTATGACGATGATTATTTATCTTTTCCCAAAGAAATCTAATGAAGTTTTAGAAATTGAGTTTTATTTAAAATCAGGTGTGTGTGGGGTTCCAAATCTCCTACGAGCGCAAGCCCTCGTAGTTAATTACATCGTAGGAAAACGATGTCTCCTACGAAAACTCTCGATTAAAATAATGGCAAAATTTTGTTAGAATTTCTAGGAGTGATATCAAAGTATGAATAGAATTATTGGAAAATCAAAAGGGAATGGATCAAAATTGAGCAGTTATTAACAGAGTCAAAGGATGAGAGGTAGGGGACACTTTGAGATTCCAGAACCATCCGGAAGTGTCCCAACTTAATCTAAGTGTTGGGCTTTATGTTTTAGGATTGAAATGAAGCTTTAATTAGAGTTAAGTATTTTATTAGAAATTTGGGACTATATTCCCGAAATTTGGGGTCTTATAATCAAAGATCTGCCCCGGATCCTAAATCTATTTTGGACACTGGACCACAGTCGTCCGATCCTAACTAATGCAGTGCAAGGTCTGGACTTACCCCGGCCTGGATTGGGGAGCCAGCTAACCACCTAATCGATTTAAAATACATGAATCCGGTCTTTTTATGAAAGAATGGTAGGGACGTTGTAATTAAAGTTTTGGAGAGTCGGGGCCGACATCTAGAGATTTTCCTAATTGGCCCCTTTGACACATGTTGGGTGCAAAAATGCTAAACTGGTGCAATTAAAATTTTGACTCTTTTAGTTTGTATCTAATGCAATGCATGCTAGTTAACAACTTCCAATCAAGTATGCTTGAAATTTTAAAAACAGGCTTATAAAATAGTTTTTTAGAAGACTGGACTTCCCCAGGTCCGGCACCTCGTCCTCATAGGTCAGACTATCCGGACTCTACCCGCAGGCGGGGAAGGGTCTAAAGCAAGGAAAGAGTAATGCAAAAATATGCATGCGACCCCGGGGGTCGATCCCCGGCTAATTCCCTAGATTCGTTATCTTTCTATGTTATTTAGACTCACTAAAATTTTAGACTTTAATATTTTGAGTATAAAACTTTCACACCCTCACGAGCCTCACGTTTCCAGGCGAAAACAAAGAGCGGCATGCAATCGCCAAAAAACTAGTAAAAACAAGTAATCCTAGAGGCAATCAAATCATCACATCAAATATAAATTAATTAATAAATGTCCATAGGCAAAGTTGCCTTGCTTATTACAAACCAGAATATTGCAGAAAGTAAAGTGGCCGGGCACCACTGACAACAACCCGGATTCTAAACCTAGTAACGACGCAAGTTATTTTGAGTGGGATACTCTCAATCTTCAAATCTTCAAATCTTCAATTTCATTCTTCTTTGGACTCCTTTTCTTCAATCTTCTTGGAATCTTCGTAGTAGATTACCCAAATGGATAAGAGGGCACTTCCCTCTAAGGGGAAGACCACTCCTTCCTCTTTGGGTAAGGAAGAGGTATGATCCAAATTTGGATTTCCAAATGGAAAAGGAGTGTTCCCCAAAGGGGTATCCTTTCCTCTTTGGAATCCAAGCTTTGGATCTATGTATCCCAAACTCAAACTTAACTTTCACAACACTTAACAATTATACAAATTACATTGATATCAAAATAAAAGATCTAGACTCACCTGCAGGGTTATCCTAAGCAATTAATATATATAAAGCAGTTATTCCCAAGCAGTTGTATATGAGCAGAAAAGAAATTAAACACACTGGCCACGCTCTTTTTATGATTTGGGGGCTTTAGCAGCTGAAGCACCTGTGCAAAGAGTTTATAATATTTATGCATTTTTTTATGATTTGCCCCCTTTTTATATTGCCCTGCATGAGCGCGGCCACCTGCAGAAAACTATGTCAACATCCAGATCGTACCTAACCTAAGGGTAATCTAGTCGCCAAACACATCAATCCATCCACAGAGTACAGAAAAAGTAAGCAGACACAGCAAAGCAATTTCATCCACAACATGCAGTGAAAACTACGAAAAATCCGGCACACAGCAGTAAAGTAAACACCGGCCTAACCTAGATCTAGAGTTGGTTGTCCTAGCACATCATCTAAAGTGTGTGAGAAAGGTCGTGTGGCTGGGATAGATTCTAAAGTAGGTGATTAGTTAAAGTTGTCTAAAAGTTTGAGTTTGTTAAGGCTTAGGAGGGAATTTAGATTAAAATTCAAGTATTAATAAATTAGGAGTTTTAATTAAATATATTTTAAAAGTTAATTGATTACTACCTTTGTTTCACACCGAGGCCGTGAAGTTTATTTCACCTTCCTTGGGGCTAAGCTAATAGCCTCGTAGGCCTGGGTTATCCAGTAGCAATCGGGGTTGATTAAGTTATTTAAATTGGTTGGAATTAAAAAAGTGGATTAATACAAAAATGAGTTAATTACTGATTTTTAAAGTTGATTAATTTAAGTTTGCCATTAATTGATTCATGGCGTTGTGCCACCAGGCTCGAGGAACCAGCCTCCTTAGGACACTTAGCCCCGCAGCCCGGAGTAGTCCAGCCGATAAACCAAATTAATGTAATTGAATTAGAGACTTTTAAAATGTTAAATAATTAAAAAAATTAATCCATTTTAAGGTTTGACATCCTTTAGAATCCATTCGTGGCGTTGTGCCACCAGGCTCGAGGAACCAGCCTCCTTAGGACACTTAGCCCCGCAGCCCGGAGTAGTCCAGCCAATAAACTTCAACTTTAGGGTGGTTGTTGTGTTTTAAAGGATTTGTTAAGTGTTTTGGACATTAAACTAATATTTTCTGAATTTTAGAATGATTATGAGTTTTATGAATTTTTGAATATTTTAATGATTTAATCAAGGGGTTAAAAGTTGAAATTTTGATTACGACCAACTTCTGGAATGTTTGTATTTTATTAAAATACTAGACCTTACTACGATCAGTTAGAAGGTAAGTACGTTAAAATCGAATTTTTCTACATTTTATTACAAAGATTTGAAGTTTTGAACTAGTTTTGACTTAAAGTTGACCGATTTGTTGACTTTTTAAAATATTGCAAATTTCTGGAATTTAATATTTTTAATAAATACTAGACATCAATATGAGTTGAATGCAAGTGAGTTTGGGTAATTTGGATTTTTCTAGAATTAGTTATGGATTATTGAAGTTTGGGCATTTTAATGAATTTTAGGGATTTCTTAATTAGAGGGTCTCTTTTGTGATTTTGCTTTAAACAAATTCCCAATCTCTTGAAAACACCTCCAAAGGTCAGGAATAATCTAAGGAGAGATCCCCAAGTGTTTGGGAGATTTTTTTTGATTTTTTAATTATTATTAATTAATTATCTCAATTAAACATTGGTTTTTTTACTTAAAATTAAATTAGGATTTAAATTGCTGTCAAATCAAGGGGTTTCCAATTATCATAGATTAAGGACTGAATTCTGGTCAGTTTGAGGGTTTATATGTAATTTTTGGATTTAAATTGGATTTATTACAATTTTTAGAAGTTTTAAAGGCTTAATTAAGGGTTTAAGACTTAGAAAATTAATTAGGGGACCTAATGATCTCAAAAAATCAGTGAAAATTTCCCTAGGGGTTGAGGGTGTCACTAAGTTCAAATGTTCAAAGTTTCAACTCAAGGGAAAATGAATCCTAATTATGGAAATTTTTCTAAGTTTTCTATACATGAGTCCTTAATTATTGTCCTTAATTATGTCACTAATCTTGATGGGCTTGAATCAATGTTTGAACTAACCCTCATACTCAATACACAAGGCATGCATGAAGCACATAAACACATTCAATACCTAAATCTAGGAGAGCCTTAGACTAAGTGGTGTGTGCACCTTAAGCATGCAATTAACTAATTAACATAATTAAGACAAAATTAGTGAATAATCAAAGAATGATTATCCACTAATCATCCCCTTCACTTCTATTCAAATATGCTCAATCAACATTTAAGATCTCAAGTGACTTCTTAAACACTTAAAGATTTACATATATATAGTTTCAAAATATATATTAAAATACATAAATATAAATGGATATCTATATATAAATAGAAATATATATTATAAAATAATTAAATATATTATTAAAATACATGTTAATGAGTTGAAGGATCCACTGATCTCCATAGAAGTTTGAAAATAATAAAAAGATTTTCCTTGTATTTTTCAAAATACTTGACATTTAATTAAATATAGAAAAAGGTTAATAAGCTTCAATAATTCAAAATACCATCAAAATCTATTCAAATAATATTGAAAATTTTTCTGGAGACCAGCCGTACTCTCAACAACATGCATGCCAAATTTCAGATAAAAATAATTTATACATAATTAATTAAAAATAAAATACATATTTCTGTATTTCTTAAATTACTAATAAAATAATAACCAAAAGAGTTTGATTTTATTTTTAAAATAAACTAGCTGAAATTCTGAAAATTTTGATATATTGTACTCAATTTTTGGTTATGTATTTGATTTACTGTAATTTTTTTAAGTTTCTGTAATTAAAACTAATTAAAACACAATTTCCTTAATTAAATGGCGGCGGTCAGACACGCGGCGCGCTCGAATTGGCTGGATCGAAACCGCGTGACGGCGGGGACACGCGTCGGCCGCGGGCCGCTTCACGCGGTTTTCACTTAACCACGTCAGCGGCTCTTACTAGCCGTTGGATTAACCCGCGGGTTCGATCTAACGGCTAAGATCAGATCCCGCGGTTTGATCTCACCAGGAGAAGATCGAACGGCGGAGATCCGATCCCGCTGTTCCGAATGGACGGCCCTGATCTCGCCGGACGGCTGACCGAACGACAGATCGAATGCGCGGTCGGATCAGATCGCGGAAGGGCTCGATCTGGACCGTTGATCGAGCGATCAACGGTCCAGAAAACGTACACTCACCGGAGACCGTGAGTGACGCCCTAGAGAACGTATTTCGCCTCGTTCTTTCGATCGGATTGATCATTTCACTTGAAATTTTAAACGTAGATTGAAGACATGAACAGAAATCGTGGGGAATAGTTCGTTTTGGCTAAAACCCTAAAAGCATAAAGCTATTTAGATCTAACTAATGTGAACTAGATCTAGGGTTTTAGGGAGTTATACCGTTAGATCTTCGAGATTTCTGGATGGATGAGCTTGTAGACTGTCCAAGTGAAGATCCCCAGCAAAAATCCGAGCTCGAACGCGTCTGGATCGACTGCTGTAGGCTTGGGACGGTCTAGGTGGTGTACTCGCCGGAGAACTCGCCGCCGGTGACGTGCAACCACCTGGATTTTGTAGTGGGGAGGTAGAGGAAGCTCTGGAGATTCAAAACGAACAGGGGACAGGACTTGAGAGGGCTTGAGTAGTGAGAGATGATTAGGGTTAAAGTGTATGGCATTAAGGCCTTTTCCCCCTATTCAAACGCCCCCAGGCCAAACGGATGGCTGGGATTGACTCACCAGGTCCTCAGATGTTGCCAAGTGTCCCTGGGATAGCCAGAAGGCTGACCCAAAGGCTGGGCACGCCTCAATCCTATTGGGCGGCTTTGGGATGAGTGGAGGAGACATTGCCATTTAAGGCTAAACCAGACCCTGAGCCTGGTTAGGAGAGCTCCAAGTCAGCTTTAGGACATTAAGGGGTCAGCCTAAAGCAGCTTAAATCAAGGGAAAGGGGCTTAGCATGTGATAAAGCCTTCTAGAAGAGGTTTAAGCTTGGGTTTGACCAGGTTGACCAGTCAACTGGTCAATGGGGCTGATGTGGCATCCAAGCAGGTCATGGAGTCTTTCCAAGTGGCTGGATGGGTGTGGCTTGAGCTAGGTTCAATGGGTTGAAAGGTTTGACCATACAAATGGTCCCTTAAGCCTTGAGTTGACTGGTTGACCAGTCAACTCCATCAAGGGTTATGAAATTTTTATTTAGGTAATTCAAATGAGTTGATTAGGTGGATTGGAGGGTGGTTCCAAGAGCCATGCATGTCAAATGGATTAAAGAGGCTTAATGGGCCTTTAATGGGCTTCTAGGCCAAAACTGGTTGACTTGGTCAACCAGTTGGGTTCAGGGGTTAGAAATGGATTCAAAAAATTCAGAACGTCATCCTGAGTCTATTGGATGTGGTCCCAGGGTTTGGAGGGGTCGATTTGGTCAAAATCACCATTTGAACCCTTAAGGGCTTGTTTGGTCAACCTAGGTTGACTTGGTCAACCAGGTTGACCTAGGGTCTGGGTTTGGGCTCAACAAGTTTGAAAAGGCATTTGGAGACCATTGAGGGTAGTTCCTGGGTCTGGGGAGGTCAAATTGATCAAAATCCCTATTTGAGTCCCTAAGGGCCTGTTTGGTCAACCTGGGTTGACTTGGTCAACCAGGTTGACCCAGGGTCTGGGTTTGGGCTCAACAGGTTTGAAATGATATTTGAAATTTGTCAAAGGTGGTTGCATCCCATTTGGAGCTCATTTGGTTTGAAATCCCCATTTGAGCCCCATAGGGGTATTTTGGTCAATTTTGACCTATTGGTCAACTATGGTCAAAAATGGGTCTGAAAAATGCAGTTTACTGCTCAATGGGTTAAATTCAAAGGTCTGGAAGTGATTGGAGGCTTGGATAAGGGTTCCAAGGCCAAAATCTCAAAAGGGTTATGCTCAGTGGCATAGGTTGTAAATATTTGAAGGTTTTACAGCCTTTGAATTTTAATTCAGATTCTGGGGTTAGAGATCTCAGAATGGGCTCAAAATTGGAGGGCAGCCTCTAGAGACATGTCTTATCACTTTGCAAGTGATAGACCCTGAATCAGAGGCCATTTGATTGGGTTTTAAAATGTTTGAAAAATCTCTGAAAAGGGTCTTTAGGACCAGGCCTCTAGAGTTTGAATTTGAGTCTGAATTCTGGGTTTGGATTTGATTTGAAGTTTGAATTAATTTGGATTTGAATTGGATGGAGTTTGAGATTCAAATTGATCACAGGTAGGGATTAAATTGAAATTGGAGTAGATTAAATATAGGAATTGATTTAAAATTGAGGTTGATCAAAGGTGGAGGTTGATTTGAAGTTGGAGTGATCCTAGGATCTAGAAAAAAAATTCTAAGATCTAGGATTTAAGGGAATCCTAGGCTCTAGAATAGGCTCTAAGGTCTAGTTCTAGGAAAGATCCTAAGGTCTAGAGTGGATCCTAGGGTCTAGGATTAATTTGGAGTTTGGAAGGGCCTCAGTGACCTCATACAAAAATGAGGTCAACAAGCGGCTAACAAAGAGGGGGGTGAATTGGTAATTTTAAAATTTTTCCTCTTAAATTTTTAAACCAATAAAAAGTTTTTTAGTGAAATTTCCTAAAAAAGATTTTTCAACCAAAGATCAACAGAAAATAACAAAGTAAAAAAAAATAGCAGAAAATAAAAAGACACAAGATTTATAGTGGTTCGGTCAAACACGACCTACATCCACTCCCTGAAGTCTCCCACTTCAGGTATTGCACTATTACCACTTAGTGTCTCTCCTTTTTCCCCCCACACCAAGGTGGAAAAGCATTCACAAAAACTCTCTTCCACAACTATCCAGTGCGGTAGAGAACCGTCATCCTTTTACACCCTCTAATTGTAGGCAGAGAATCTTCCCGCTATTCACACTCCCTAAGTATAGGTAAAGAACCCTTCATCCTTTCACACTTCTCCAAGTGTAGGCAGACAACCCTCCTGCTGTTCACACTCTCCAAGTGTAGGCAAAGAACCCTTCGTCCTTTCATACTTCTCCAAGTGTATGCAGAGAACCTTCCCGCTGTTCACACTCTCTAAGTATAGGAAGAAAACCCTTCATCCTTTCAAACTTCTCCAAGTATATGCAGAGAACCTCCCTCTGTTCATACTCCTCGAGTGTCGGTAAAGAACCAGATCTCCTTGAAATATCTTCTCACGAGAAATCTAGAAGGATAAGAGAATAGAGTGAAGTAACCACAATTCACAAAGGATATTCTTACCTTTGAATACCAAGTGAAGCCTTCACGCTCTATTAGTAAGTACTCTCCTTCGAACACTCTCTTTCACTCTCTCCTTCAATCTCCCTTCAGTTTGCACAAAGACAAATGGACAAAAAGATTATAAGATAGTTTTAAGTGGACCTTTTATATGAAAGACATAAAAAACTGTCCAAAAATTGCAACTTTTCAAATCTGTAATTACATGATATCCTGTACGATCAAAATTTATACGTACAAGCAATGTAAAAATTATTGTGTACGAACTCGATGTGCATTGGTACGAAATGACTTCATATTTGATCATCATCCTGTACGAATATAGTTCATCCGGTACGAACGGTTATTTACAAGCTTTGTTGTAACAAAACTATAGGATGGTCTATATATTTAAGGAATAGAGGACATCATCTGAGGATGAATGTACAAGTTTATTTGGATGAACAATATAAAGCATGAGTCCAGAGAACATCATCCTGGAATGAACAAGGTAAAATCGTCTAGATGAGCAGTTCTAGTTAAGAATTCAGAGGACATCGTCCAGGGATGAATGGGATAATTTGTTTGGATAAACAGTTCAAAGTGGGAAATCAGAGGACATAATCCAAGGATGAATGGGATAATTCGTATGGATGAACAGTTCAAAGTGAGAAATCAGAGGACATCGTCTAGGGATGAACTGGGTAAAATCGTCTGGACGATCAAGACTTAGAAAATTTTTCTCACTTTCTGTTCGTTCCATTGCTCTCTGAGGGGTACAACTGACCTGGTCATCCCGTATGAACATGATTCATCTCATATGATCAGCATAAGAAATTTTGACTTTTAAAGATCTCCCCAGTGTGTGTGTGCTAAGTTACTCAATTATAATCACACTCTCTCTAACTTAAAATTGAATAAAATACAGACTCCAAATTACAAAATATTATAATCAGATTTTTATTTGAAGTCTTCAATAATTTGGAGTTTGATTTCCCTAAAATGTTAGTACACACAAGAGCCAAAAACACTTCTTCCAAAATGTATTAGGAGAAATTAATAATCAATATAATAATATTTGGAATCATCAAAATAATAAGTTGATAGAATATAAAACATGCAAAAGCTAAGTAGCAACTCTCTTAACAATGCTAACTTGTGGTAATGTTTAATCGTGTTCTCTTTAATGATGCTTGGATTAATTTGTATAATAATACTTTTGTTGAGCATCTTAGTTTAACCTTTTCTAACCACTCTCCTCTTCTTATTAGTATCTCAATGAGGTATGATGGTCCTAGACCCAATTTTATATTTCAAAATATGTGGTTATTCAACAATTAATTTTTTAATATGATGAAAGATAATTGGCAAGCTCCTCTTCATCATGATGATTCTATTTCGGCTATGAATAGGCTATGGTTTAAACTTAAAAGATTAAATTATAAAATTAATTGATGGAATAGGCATGTGTTTAAAAATGTTTTTTTAAATCTTTTAGTTGCTGAGAATAATGTTAAATCTTGTGAGCTTAATTGTCAACTTAAACCTTCTGATGATAACTTCAGAAACCTTCAAGATGCCAAGAAACTCCTTCTTAACTTTTAAGCACATGAGAAAGTTTTTTTGAAACAAAATGCTGCTTCCAAGCACCTTATTGAAAGAGATAATAATACCAAATACTTTCATTGCCATATAAAAAGAAAAAAATAGAAACTTATTTCATAAGATTTCTCTTCATGATGGTTCCCAAATTGAGGATGTTGGGCTATCGCTAACTCTGTGGTGGAAATTTTAAAACAATTTTAATTTTTTTTTATCATATTCCTATTGAGAATCCTTATCTGATTCCTAAAAGCATTAGTTATAATGATAATTTGTCTCTCTCCCAACCTCCTTCTTTGGAAGAAGTTAAAGAGATTGTGCTTTCCATGAATTCAGATTCTGTTATTGGATCAAATGTTTTAATGGCCAAATTTTTTCAAAAGGCTTTGGACATTTTGAGCTCTGATTTATATTGGGTTGTTTTAATTTCTTTGTTGGGAATTCCATTCCTAAATTTTTTTCTTCTGTGCATATTCCCAAGATGTATGTCACTAACAATTGGGATGACTTTAGGCGTATTAGTCTATCTTTATTTAGTAAGTTGATTTCCAAAATTTTTATGAATCTCTTAACTCTTTACTGTCCAAATTATTTCCCCTAATCAAACTAGTTTTTTTAATGGTAAGGCTATTTCTGACAACATCTTACTTACTCAAGATATTGTTCATGATCTTGATATTAAGGTGAGAGATGGTAACATGATTTTGAATTTATACATTACCAAAGCCTCTGATAACATAAACTAGAACTTCCTCTATAGTATTTTGTAGTTGTTTGGTTCTGATTTAGTTTTTATTAACTTTATTAAAAATTGCATTAACGGATCCTATTTTTTCAAAGTTGTCAATGGTAAAGCCATGGTTTTCTTAAGTCTTATCATGTGATAAAACAAGGTGATCCTATCTCTCCGGCAGTTTTTATTATTGTTGTTGAATATGTATCTATAGGCCTTAACGAGCTTTTTGAAAATAATCATAATCTTTATTTTAGAATTATGGGAGGCTTCCCTATCTCTCACTTATGTTTAGCTGATGATGTTATTATTTTTACCAATGGCTCTTTAAATATAGTGAATAGGATCATGAGCTTTTTAAATAAGTTTGAAACTTCTAGTGGTCTTTATCTTAATAAAAGTAAGTATAGCGTTATTATCTCTAATAATATTTCTCATAATCATATTAATACCATTAAAGCTACCATTGGTTTTGTGCAAGGATCCCTTCCATTAAAATACCTTTGGTTTCTCCTTTTAAAATCTAGAAAGAAAACTTTCCTTTTTGATGATTTGATTACTTCGATGTAGAATAAGCTTACTTCTTAGGAATTAAAACTATTAAGTTTTGGTGGTAGATTAATTCTTATTAAAATTATTCTTTGTTCTTTACCAATTTACATTTTTTCAAACAATTCAACCTGCTAGTGTTGTTTGCAATAGAATTAAAATGCTCTTAAATAATTTTTTTACAAGGCACCAATAATTATTCTAAATCATTTGATCTACTTAGAGTAAATGTTGTGGGGTTTTTGATAAAGGTCCTTTGGGTTGTAAGAATATGAATGATTTAGCTCATGCATTTTCCATCAAGGTGTGGTTTAACAATCATCCTAAAAGAAGCCATTGGCCTAAGTTTATGACTACTAATTACTATGTTGGTAAGCATCCTACTATGTGTAGCTTCAACAAGGGAGATTATTTAGTTTGGAAGAGACTTTATAGTATTAAGTGGGAAGCAGAACCTCATATTCTTTTGGGTAATGGGTGTTCTGACACCTTTGTTTGGCAAGATTGTTGGTTTGGTGAACATTTTATGGATTCGCTTCTTAAGACTGTACCAACTAATGCTGTTAAGTTTAATTATTTTATCTCTGCTAATACATGGGATTATAATAAACTTGTTCAAGTCCTTCTTGATTCTATTATTAATAGAATTTACACTTTCATATTAATATTGATTCTGAGGATTACATTTTATGTAATTTGTCTAAGAAAGGTTTATTTAGTCAAAAGTATGCTTGGAATTCTTTTTTAGTTAAGAATCTGTTAATAAAGTTTTTTATATTATTTGGCATAAAAGTATTCCTACTTTTATTACTACTTTTATTTGGAGGATTATGCATAATTTCATTCCTGCTGATGACAACTTAATTAAAAGAGGTTTTATTCACCCTAATAAATGTTAATGTTGCTATCATAGTGAGAACATGCATCATGTTTTCTTTTCTAGTCCTATTGCTATTAAAGTTTGGACTCATTTTGAAAATTCCCCTTGAACCAATCATTTCACAGCTAACATATCTATTAAGTCTAAGCTTAATCTATGGATCATTAACTCAAGAAGTCATTTAAGGAATGTCATTTCTTCCCTTATTTTGTCATATTTATGGCTAGCTAGAAATAACTCATTATTCAACAATATTGGCATGAATCCTCATCATATTATTAGAAATATTAAAGATAAAGTCTTGAACCTTTACTCTGCTAACCTTTTTTTTTACCTTCTAAGAACTTCAAAGGTAATGCTTTTCTAGCCAAAGCTTTTAGTATCTCTATGCATAATAATCATCATTTTATTGATTCCATGCTGGTTTATTGGATTAAACCACCTCATAATATTTTTAAACTTAACATTGATGTTTAAGTTTAAGATTCAATTTGGGGTTGTGGTGGTATCATTAGGGATAATAATGGGAATATCATCATAGCTTATGTTGGTCCTTTACAGAAGTATTCCATAATTTATATTGAGCTCTTTCCTATCTTAAAGTGCCTTAACTTATGCCTTTCTCTTGGCATATCAAACATTTGGATTGAGGTGGATGTTGTTTATAGCATGTATTGCTTAAAAAATTATGTGAGAAAGTTTGCAAGTCTAATTTATTCTACCTGATTAGGGAGATTAATCAACTTTTAATCTTTATTAATTACATTATTACTCATATTCATATGGAAGGTAATGCTTATGCTGATGGTTATCCAATTTTTGTTGCAATATGGAGTGTCTCACTGATTTCAGTTTTATTGATTTACCTGCTTTTTTTAAAGCACTCATTAGATGAGAAAAATTGTGTTGCCTTATGTTACAATCTAGGTTTGTTTATTTTTTGGGTTTTGGTTTTCTTTTCATAAGGGGGTTATTTAATGTTGGTTTGATGATGGTTGATTTTCTTGATAGTCACTTTTTTTATGGTATTACAACTTTCACAGGGTTTGTATATTGAGCCATTTATTATAGTTGTTGTTATGGTGGATAGTGATGATGGTGCTTTTCATGAGATTTTGAGTTTCACTTGGTTCATTATACATCTGTCTTTTCCAGTTCATTATTTTCCTGCCCTACGCCTTCATAATTATGTGGTCAAACCTATTATAAGTTATGATTGCACATTTTATTTTATTAATTTACACCTTAAGTGCTGCTCATCTATCCTTAATGTTGAGTATATTTTTCCCTTTTATGGTGCTCTTTAGGTTATTTGGGTCTGTAGAGTCATCTCTTTTCACAGGCTTTTGAGGATTTTTAAGTCTCATGTGAGAACTCTGTTATGTCTTCTCTGCTTATTATTGATTTTTTTCTCTTAAGGACATCAATCTTCATCTCTGTTGCATATAACTCTACTGGCTACCTATATCTTTGGGTATGTGGCTAAAGGTTGTTAGTGGTGGTTTAATCATGAATTATAGCTATTTTTGTTACTCTCTCTACTTTTATCCTCTCAGGTCCTAGAATTAGAGTTGGCTGGGTTGGTCTTAGTATTTATTTGAGTATAAATTAGGTGTTTTTCATGAGAGGAACATTGATACTAGTATCCTGAGTTTCTATGGCCTGTACCGGCACATGTTTCTAGGGGAATCACTCTGGGCATTTTATTTAGTTCTTAATTATGGCATTGGTTGTTTTAGAAGCTAGTATGATTTCAACCTATTTGTTGGAATTTTTATTTCCACTGTTTATCTTTTTTTTCATGCTAGTAGGTTTCTAGGTCATTATTTGATTAGTATTTTATATGGTAGTTGCTACAGTTCTTAAAATTATTCTACTGTCAAACTTATTATTATTGTATGTATTTTTCTAGATGGGTTCTCTCAAGTGAATTATGTTAGTATTACTAGATGTGATCCTTTCGGTTACACTTGGGCTATCAATACACCTATTCTCTATGTGAAGGTTGAAAATTTCTATTATTGCTGGCTTGGAAATAGTTTCTTTTTGTGCTATGGTTTTGGTTATTAAGCAGTCCAGAATTCTAATTATGTTTTGATTAATGTTTATTTTCTGGACAATGTGGTCTAGGCTTTCTCTTCTTGTGGTTATTTTGCTGACATTAACAGGGAGAGTCATCCTTAGTGGCTTATCTTTAATAATCCTTCTTTGGATGCTCATATCATTTGTCCTCATTATTATTTTGTGTGGTGGAGATCCTATATTATGGATATCTGTATTAATAGTTCTTACTTTCACTTAGATTGCAATTTTGGGTGGTTAACAAAGCAATTTTGTGTCCTTTGTTGTTGGTATCAATAAAGTTTTGATTCAATGGTTATGCTCTTACCTAGTTTTGGATGGCGCTATCCAAAAATTTCTATCATTTATTACTCTATCTTTTGGCATCATGATGCTTTTATTTGTTCTTCATTTAATTCCATTCTAATAACAATGTTTTGGTGGAGGTGTTGTGGGATCTTACTTCCTTGCATATCTATTTCTGAAAATTATTTTTATGGTTACTATATCTAATCAAGCATTCTAATACACTATTTCTATATTATTTTAGTCAATGTTTTGTTTTGCAGCCTTCATGTTTTGCAAGTGTTTTGGCTATTAGTTTTGGTTCAATGGTTCATCATTTTTTGCAGGACAATTGTGCTTAATGGATTTATTTTTTTCTTTTTTTTTATTTGGTGCTTGCTTATGCCCCTCCCCCCCAGAATGTTATTTGGTTATCATGTAATTGTTACTAGAGAGGACTTTTGGCTCTTAAGTATTCATTTTGCTTTTTTTGTAGCTCTTTGGAGCATTAGCGAGCTGAAGGTCCCCCATAAGGATCTTGTAATCCACTTTTTCAATTGACATATAGGCCGCTTCATAGGTTTTCCCAAAAAATAAATATATAAATAAAAAAAATTTAATAAATTAATTTATTATAATTATTTGTAATTACTTTGAATAAATCAATAAATCATAAAAAATTAAATGAAAATAAAAAATGTAAAGTAAACTGCAATCCTTTTAAAATTATAGGTATAATTAAAGAAAAATAAAAGCTCTTTAAAAAGCCTCAAAGAAAAATTAGTAGATAAAAAAGCCTTTAAATTACTGAAGAAAATTATTAAAAATTAAATAAAATTAAAAAATCTTTCAAAATTTAATGGATCTCATATTAGGTCATTCCTGACCTATGCTGGGGATCTCATGATAATTGAAGGTTATCTAGTATAAAAATCATAAAATGTCTAAAAAAGACTTAATAAATAAATTATTAATCAATTATAAATTTTCAAAAATTCAAAAAAAAAGTAAAATTTTATAAATAAAAACTCAATTGCATTAAACTCTAAATTAAAAATAAAGCATAATAAAAATTTTAAATATCAAAAAAAATTTCTTTAAATAAAAACAAAAACTTGGGTCAATCCAAAAAGAAAGGGATAAAAAAATAATAAATAAATAAAAAAGGATTAAAAATAAATAAATATAATAAAATATAAAAATTAAAATAAATTAGGAAAAAGTAAATAAAAATAAAATCATAATTCACTAAATAAATACAATATTTAAAACAAATTAAACGAAATTTTCAAAAATATATGAAAATAAGTAATTAAATAATAAATAAATAATAATAATAATCCAAAAATATTAAAAAATTATAACATTAATTAATTAATTTAAAATTTTATTTAATTAAATAAACATAAAACAAACTAGATAACTCAACTTAAATAAATAAAATTTTATAAGGAATTAAATAAAATTTAAATGAATAAAAAATAAATAAATAAATAAAAAATTAAAACAAAAATTAATTCATTCAAGTTAAGTTAATTAAAAATAATAATTACAAAATAAATAAAATTCAATAATTCAAAATTAAATAAATAAATAAAAATTTTGAATAAAAATTTAAATTCTAATTATTTAATTCAAATAAATCAAAGTAATATGTTGAATTAAATTAAATTAATTTAGATAAACAATTATGAATTAACTTAATTAAAAAATTAAATGTTAATTAAAAAAATTGAGGCTTTATGTTCTGCTTTAATCTTTGGAATGAAGCAAATACATTCATTCTTAGGACTTATTGATTAATGAATTCAATGTATATTTGGGTCATTAATTAATATAACTTATTGAAACCTAAATTAAATATTTTAAATAAACTAATGATAAATCAATGAAACAGTAACTTAAATTGAATCTCTTTGCCTACAAAGTATAAATTTAATTTATTGATAATTTGAACGCTAAGCCATTTTGGATACATCAAAACACACAGCTTAACACATAGAATTATTTGATTAGATAACCAAATCTATTTGTTTGTGCTTTTAGTCTCCTACACTTGACAGGTTGTGGATTGATGATGTTTTGATGGATGTGTAATGATGTGAGTGTTTACTATCATTGCAGTCGGTTATGTGGCATGTGGACGATATGAGTAATTCATTAGATTAACCCAGGTAGTTCTAGAGCTTTTTAATTTTAAATTCAAATGTACATTTTAATAGAATTGTAAATATATAGAGTTGTGAAAGTCTTAGATGAAATTACTAATTATTAAACAAAGAAGTCTAAATGTTTTTTTTTAAATCATATATTTTGGAATTCTATAGTAGCATGTTCACAACTTGGAGCCCATAAAAAATCTAATGACATTAAATAAGCAACTTCATTTTGCATAGACTAGCATCAATATAGGTGTAAAAGTTCAAGATTGTTTCCAGTTAAGCTTGGCAATCTTTACTTTATTGCAGACACTAATTTCTATATTAAGGGGCACTTATAACAAGGATTCTACTTTATTTTTTTTTTATTTCTGCTTTGACTAATTTATTTATTGTTCGTATGTATTATATGAAGTAGAAATTGCATGATTTTTTGGGTTTTTTCTATGGTACATGTGCTTCTACTTAGACTCACACGTTAGGGTCCTAAGACTTTGTGATGTTTAAACTTTAGAAAACCAACATTTATTTTCCAACATTCATAGAATAAATTCTATTTTTCCTTCTGTGAACATAAAAATTTACACACATAAGCAACAAGCTAGTGATAGCCTAAATGATAGTGCTGAATTTTTTATTCATATTGGTGTAGGGTCATTATGCTACATAATTTTTCTTAAAAAGAGGGGCATGTAGATTGCATTTGTCACATATAAAAAATTTTAAAAGTTAGGGAAAAATTCATTTCAAATTACATTAGTTAGGTGCATTTGAACCCCTAGCATCTTCAAAACCTTGATTTGAATTCTAAACTTTAAACCCTTGACTACTAAATAAATAGTCTATATATCCTACTTTTTATTAGACTTGAAATCATATTTTTATAAAATTTCTTGGTCCACCCCAGGTAGATATAAGCCTAGGTTCACAATTCCTACAATTCCATGTGAGAACATACTCCTAGTTATCTAATAAATTAACAACTTATACCTAAAATTTAATCATGATCTAAATTATTTAAAGCTCATTTATAGTACAAGTTAGGGTATTTCTTAGCATACTAATATATTAAAGCATTCTTTACCTTACCTCTTATAAATTTCATATTTATGTGTTTAATTTTGATCCATATCCTATTAGTAAATCCCATATTAAAAATCTTACCTACAATCCATGTAAATCAATAAATATTTAGTCACCACTTTAATTGAGACTTTTCTCACAATTCATCTTGAGATGTAATTAACTATATGGGCTTGCCTCCAAGGGAATGTAGAGCCTTAGTAAAAAACTATACCCTAAATTAGTTCCCTAAAGTAGGGGAAAAATCTCTAGGCATAAAAAAGTTTTATTTTGGTTTCTTTTCATTTTAAAAATTAGAGTGGAAAGTTATTTTATCATTTGATATATGATGATGTTCTCTATGTTGTCTTTGATTATAAAAATTATAAAATTTATTTTTTGAATCTTAAATTGATAGTAAAGCATTATTTCTATATTTCAAGATGGTATGTTATTTGCTTTCTAGATTTTATTATACGAATGAAAAGTATATTCTAATGGAAATATATTTTACCATAGATATGACTTCTTGGGAATATTTTATACAGGTACTGATATAATTTATTTATTCTACCACATTTGATCTCATCTTTTAAATCTTTCTATGAAATCTACTATACAGGAAGAACATCATCATATCATCACCCTTTCAAAAGCTAGCAATTTTTTTGGGGATCAGTCTCTCTGTCATACTTGAGACATACTTATGTTATGGTTTGTACTAACAAAACCCAATCATTCATCCTTCACTCTTTTTGTTTACTTATGATATCAATATATCAGTTTATTAGTTATCATTGTACACAATGTTCATGTTTATTCTTTTTAATCTTCATCTTCGAGCAACATTAGTTCTTGCAAGCACTTATGGGTAAACTAGTGTCTCATATGTGCCTTTATTTATTTTTTAGTTAATTAATGGATTATTTCAGGAAGGGACCCCTTTGCCCTAGATAGCCTTTCCCTTTGAAATAAGCACATACAATTTCAGTAGTTTTTGTTACCACACTAAGGTCATTAAAGGTTACCATACTCTTATAAATGTTGCATTATGCTATCTCCAATGAAAGGAGAGTAGACATATTGACCTTATTTTTTAATGAGGTTGAATTCATTCTTGAGAGGTTAGCCTTCATAATTAAGTTTCTTCACTAGTGTACATCCTTCCTTATAACACTTTTTTAAGTAGATTCTTGATGACTTAACTTTAGCTTGCTATTGAAAATCTAAAGCGCTAGGATAATTCTCCTTATAAGAATGTTAGAAAAAATTTGGCTAGGTTAAACTTAGTTTGACCTAAGTAGTATGTTGGAAGTAGTTTGATCCTTCAACTTCATTTGGAATTACTTTGATACTTCAAAAGACCTGTTTGCATGTGGTTCAAATCAATCTAAAGCTTTAAATTCAAATTTACCCTTAGGTGAGACCTTTTAGCTTTATTAGACTATTTAAAGTATGGTATACCAAAATTGAGCTATAAACTTCTTACAAGTTTTACACCACTCTGTAGTTGCCATCAAAAATTAGTAGACCTTACAAAAATATCTAACATATCTAAAATATTAAACCATAAAATATCTAAAATTACCAAAATATCCTGAACCCTCAAATATAAAGTAGGTGGCTAATATCCTCGAGACACATCTTAAAGGCCTAAACCTACTCTTGGACCATCCTCATAGTTTAAGGAGTGTTGGTCAATTTCTTAGACCAATGATCAAAGAAGATTTTACTACAATTGATTTGAAGGTGAAATACATAATCATGGTCATTTGGCTTTAGTTTTAGGTCGAAATGCTCTTAACCTATATGAAGAATATTTTTTTATCAAAGTTGGCCCCCCATAACTAGAGTGCCTTGACTATGGCCAATCTAAGGAAGACCAACACATTAAAAATACCATTAAATTAAACATAAATGGTAAAACCTAACCAACTGGCTTTGGTTTTAAGTCTAAGTGATCCTACTATATCCTAATATCACGTTGGTTCAAGGTTGACCCAAGGCCAACCCCTTAATATTCATTAAACAATTAACCAAAAACACTTAAAATCATCACAACCTCTTATAAGCACATATATTAATCATTTAGTTTTGTTTTTTTTTAATTCAAGTGATGCTTAACCAAAGTTTAAGCTTATTTAACCATGGGTCAAAAAATTAAAAAAAAAAATAACAAAAACCTCTATATAGCACCTCTTAGGTTCCAATAATAAATACCCATCAAAACTTCTTCCAAATTAGACCAAAATATTTAAAAAATTTGCTAAAGTCCTTAACTTTCTACTAGAGTTTGCCCAAGTTAATTATGATGTCTTGAGTGGTGAATCTACCAAATCCAAGTGGATTTACATAAAATAAATCAATAATAAGGTTTGGTTTATTAATCTCTTATATTGGACAACAATCCTTAGCTTCACTAAGATGATATATATGCTCCAATTAGCATTTAAAGAATGGCTATTGGTAATTGGGTCAAAATTCATGGATTACAAACCTAGTAAGAATGGGTTTAACTCTAAAAACCTTGTTAGCTTTTTAAACCCTTTAAAACATTCCTTCACACTTAGCAGAAACTTAGTGTCTCATCTCTAATAACCTCAGAGAAGAAATTCATGGTATGCCAATTAGTTGAGTAGTAATTATTTTAAAACTTGTATATAAATGGCTTTTTATTCATGCTGAATTGGTTAAACAATTCCTTTATATCCCACTCCCTAAATATACTATGATCATTCCCAAGCATTCTATAGTTTTAAGTGTGTCCCTAGGCCTCAACATATGTATTTTTGAAGACCAATATCTCATTTTGGCAGAGCTGGCCATCACTATCAATGCTGATTTTGCTCTCAGGGAAGCTTCCTCCTCTCCACACATGCAGCTTTATTATAGTATTTTGTGGACTTCTTCTCCATTTTCTATTTCATCCACCTCTGGCCCATTGCATTGAAATGGTGGTGAATCATTAAGATGACCCTAGCTTTTTGGATGGTTAGATAAATTGAGCTCATTTCTCGATGCCCTCTTTGGTGTTTCCCTTATAATGACTTTTTGTAAACTTAAATCCACTACCTTTCATAGATTACCATCACTATAGATCTTGGATGAGGATATTCTTTCTCTTGCGGCACCTCTCAAATATGCATTGGTTGATAAATTTTTTTATTGCAAATCTACCCTAGATTCTATCTAAAAATTATTCTTCAATCTCAAGCTCATTAGTAAATTTTCCAGTACTTTTTGAATCTTTCGCATGTTTTGATTCAAATAGTTAATGATATGGATTATATAAGGTTTTTTTCCCATAGATCTTAATTTATTAATAATTGTTATATGGAATTACCCAAATGTTCTCTTTTTTTGGCATTGGTGTGGATTCTCCCATTATTCTCATTTGGGTTTCATTCTGAAACTTGTGACCAAATCTCTTCTCCCCTGTATTATACATGGCCTAGGATCCTTGTTTGCTTGTTTGTTAAAAATTGACAGTGTTATGCCTATTGTCTCGCATCTCTCTATTGCACGTGTTTAGGTTGAGCTCGACATTACCAAATGTAATCCCGATATAGTATGGATAGGTTCTAAAAAGTATGGTTACATATAACATGGTGAAAAGGATGAGTTTTCTCCCTTTTGTGTCCATTGTAAATCTCTTGGGCATTCGAAAGGTGATTGTTGTATTCTTTATCTCTATTTAACTTAGGGTCCTCTGACGCAGCAATTACTATTGTCAATGATATTAATCCTATTAACCCTGATGGGACTATAGCTAGTATTGTAGAAATTTTGGATAATACTATTATTACTACTTTCACTAATGTTATTCTGGTTGTTAATCTGGTGATTAGTGGGGATGTTACTATTGTTATTATTGTTACTATGGAAGAGTGAAATAATATGGCTACCAACTCTTTGAATTTTATTTTATTGGTTGGTACCTCTAAGATTTGTAGCGGTGGTAACAATGTTATGGTTGATAATGCTTTGACTTTATTTATTTCTTGTAATCTTTAAAATCAGTTAGTTAAGGCACCTTATTTGGATTCTTTGGTTTTTTGGGTTGAGCATGATATTTTGAATAATCTCTTTAATGTTTAGAAAGGTAGGTCTTTGGGAAATGATTCCCCTCATGTAGTTGTGAATGCTATTGTGGTTGTTCATGGTTTGGTGGTTCCTAATAAACTTCCCTTAATTAGTACTCATGATTTGCCTATTTCTAATATTGTAGTAGTTGCCATGAGTGGTGGTGATTTGCATGTTGATATTCATGTTAACGAGGCTGGTTGGATTTGTGCTTAATCGACCAAGGATTGGGGTTCTGAGGGGTTTCGTGGTGATACATATAACTGTATGACTGATGATTTTAATTTAAACATGTTGTAATTAGATGCTAAGGGGTTCTATATAAAATTTGCAAGAAAAAAAAGAGAATTAAAATAATCCTTGTGTCTTTAAGTTTTAGTTTTTATTGGATGGAAATGGTGCTCATTATTTTTTTGTTTGGAGTGGTTCTTCTCTTGCAGGTATTTGGTTTGTTTTTTTTTTAATGTGCAAATAGTATTAATCAAGAAAGGAAAGATACAACATACTTGGTGATAGAAAACAAATCACAATCCTTTCTTAACAAGTTCACTAATTAAAAAAACAACACAAAAAAAATCCTAATAGGGCATAATGGGCACAAAAATATGTAACTCTATGACGATCTCTAGAAACACAATTGTAAATAATATTCTCAATAATTTCTAGAAAAGAGAAGCCCAAATATTGAACAAGCTCTATCCATAAAGTATTCATTACTAAATTTGTAACACTTTGATAACATTCTTATTATCTCCTCTAATGATTCCATTTTTATCCTTCTTCCATTCTTTTGTAAATTTTTTTAAATCCAACATAGAAATCAATTTCATTAAAGAGATATCCTAGTGAATTAATTATTGTCCATAAACTATCAACATTCTTCCTTTATAATCTTGTAACACTCTAGCTTTAAATACAATTTTTTATTGCAATAAGGAAGCATAAACATTCAATTTAATTCAATCTTTAGGAGGGGAATACCAAGCATTCAATATCAAGTTTTGTTGATTAGTATCCCAGATCTGTCCAACTAGAAACATGTGAGGTTGGGAAAAATGAGTAAGAATTTGAGCTGCTATCGTAGATGCTGACGGGACAAATTTTCCATGCTTGAGCAAATTTCTTCCTTTCTAGTTGTGGCAAATAGTTGAAACATATTGAAAGTTCGTTCGGGATGTTAAGCCCTATGAACTTAGTCCCAAGCTAACCAAGAGGGGGGGGGTGAATTGGTATTTAAAAAATTCTTAAGACAAAGAAAGAAAATCACAAACCAAATCACACCACAAGAAATTAATGCGGAATTAAAAAGTGCGGAAGCAAAAATAAGAACACAAGATTTATAGTGGTTCGGTCGACTCGACCTACGTCCACTCCTTGGAGGCACCCTCCAAGTATTGCACTACAAAACGTGACTCTCCTTTAGCCCCCATGGCTAGGCGGAGAAGCCCTTACAAGAACCTCTTTTTGCTTCCTCCTGAAGATGGCAGAGAACCACAACCAAAAGCAAACTCCTTACCTCTACCGACCCTTCCACGGACGAGAAACTCCAGACGAAAGACAAGCAGAGCGATCCTTGAAGCAACCCTTGTGAATCCCCCTCACAAGCTCCCCCTCACAAGATCCTCTCTCTCTCTCCCTCTCTCTCTTTCTCTCCTCAAGGTCTTCTCAGGTCAAGGCAGCAGCCAAAGGTCTTAAAAAAACGTTGAAGAAGAGCTCTTTAAATAGAAGAGCTCAAGAGGAGCTCATTAATTGCAAGTAGCCGACTTTATCGTCCCGGACGATCTGTACATCGGCCTGGCCGATCAGAACAAATCAAAAAAGATCGGCCAGAGCATAGCCCTGGGAACAGTCCTAGACAATTGAAATTTGGCTTGATCGTCCAGGCCGATCATAATATCGTCCTGGCCGATTAGTTCAAATCAGAGGCAAATCGTCCTGAGCATCGCCCTGTTTATGTCCTGGCCGATATTTATCGTCCTGAAGTAATTCAAGGATTTTGAATGAATCGTCCTGGCCGATCCTGCGATCGTCCAGGACGATATGATCGTATCAATCACCCTTAATTACTCCCTTGATTTCCTGATCAATTAAGGCATAATTTGGTAATGTCGTCCAGGCCGATATGGGGATCGGCCTGGCCGATAATTTAAAAATACAGTATACCTTAATTGTCTAAGGAAGCTACTTCTTTCTGTTTTGAGCATATCGTGTCGGCTGCCTTAATTAAGAATCCTTAATTAGACTTTCTGTTTTAAGCTGATCGTCCCGGACGATATAAATATCGGCCGGGCCAATGTGGGCAAAAATAGAAATTCTAAGTCTCTCAAGTGTGTGTGTGAAGGGTTACTTAGCATCAGTCTTTTTGACCATTACAAGTAGACTCAAAAGGTGAAAAATAAAATTACAGACTGACTCAACCCTAAACCTATGCAATCTTGAACTTGGCTTCTTCATGATCGTCCGGTCTTCGCTTCCTGAAAAGTTAGATGCAACAAGTAGTCCAAGAGAAGTAGTGTTTGTCAATCATCAAAACATAAGCCATGAAAAAATAGATTTGCAACACATATAGCTTAGCAAATCATTTATTAACACTATAGTTATTCTTTAAACAATCAAAGCACTGAGACAGATTCCAAAATGTTGGTAATATAAACCCCAATTGTTTGAATATGTCCATTACTTCTTTTACTTCTTTTAGCTTATGGTAATGAATATCAATATGTTCCAAATCTTCATTTTTTGGATAGAATCTCAAACAAGATGTGTTGTCTTGTAATCTTCTAGGATTCAGCCATACATTTGTCTGAAGAAAATTGTTGCAAAGCCTCCACACAAATAATAATTCTTTAGGAGAAATCTTATGTCTTTTCATCCATTTTAGATTTATACCAACTTGTTGATTACTTTGATAGGATGCCTCATATGCCAAGATTGTGATAGATTTTTGAAAGTTGGAAGAGATTAATTCTGGAATGTCATCTCTTGATTCATTTGTAATTTAAATATGAAGTATCATTTGTACCATTTCTTCAAAAAAATAACTCTTCAACTATGAAATATCCCAATTTCCTTCTTCATTTAGAAGAGAAGCCAAGAAATTGTCATGAAGTTCCAGCATATTATAGGTTAATGGCCATTTATACAATCATCTATCAAGAATCAAGATAACATTTGTAATACTTATTTTTAAACCATTACATACCTTTCATTTAATTATAGGCTTCAATAAATAAGCTACATCTTTAATAATGTGTCATGAGGGAGATGAATTCCTTTTTATATCTTCCTTCCAAATGTCTTCTCCGTACATAGCCTTCAGAATTTCGTTCAGATGTGAATCTTGATTTTGAATGAAATTCCAAACTGACTTAGCTCTTAAAAGATCTTATTTTTCAAGTGCTCCTTGAATACCAAGACCTCCCATATTAAATGAAGTACACATTATACTTCGTGATATATAATGCATACCTTGACTTCCTTGTTACTTGTGCCATAAAATGTTTCTATAGAATTTGATAATATTATTAAGAACACCTCTTGGATTCATTGAATGAGTCATGATGAAAGAAGGAATAGAAGAAAAAGCTATCTTCACCAATAAAATTCTACCAGCTAATGATTGCAAATGAGAACCCCATGTATTGATTTTCTCCATTTTCTTTTGTAATACATGTTGAAAATCTAAAGCTTTCAATATAATAGTTTCCATTTTCACTCCTAAGTAGATAATTTCCTCAACTATTTTGAATACCAAAAAATTGTTACTCTTTCTTTTCCTCATTCTAAAACCCCCTTTTTCATACAAAATCATAGATTTGCTCATATTAACATGTGGTCTTGTCTATTAACAATAATAAATTAGTTTTTTTTTTTTTTGGAAAAGTTTTACATTTATCCTTGAAGCCTTTGATGCAACTAAAACATCATCCGCAAATAATAGATGATATACTATTTTCTGTGTACTATTTGCGTTTACAAACATTTTAGTAAAATTATACTCCATACTGTTGAAGACTTCAAGAAAGAATAAATTAGGGTTTCATGTAATAAAGTTTGTAAATTTTTTATTTTTATAGAGTATGAGAGAGTGTGATTATAACTGGGTAATCATTCACACATACACTGGGGGAGAGTGTTAAAACTTAAAATTTTAAAACTAATTGTATTGTACGATTTATAATCATACTAGATGATTTGTTACATCTTTCCTCCAAAAAAGAAGTTAATCAAATCATGTCTTATATTTTTGCACTATTCATATTGTACGATGTTAGTTTATAAAGATAATTTAGAGAGTATAAAATGGGTGTGTACCAATTCATCCCAAATGAACTCATTTATTTTTTGTATTGTTTGTACTGTATGATATATGATCATACAAAAGACTGACATAGTACAAAATTCGGTGCATACCAGTTTGTCCCAAATGAATTGATTTATTTTTATATTGATCGTATTATACGATGTAAGTTCATACAGATGATTGATAGAGTTCAAAATGGGGTCATCCATATTCATACCAAACAAAGCATGATTTGTGTTAACTGTTCATACTGTATGATGTCAGTTTGTACAGATGACCAACAAAGTATGAAATAAAGTTTATACATGATTAAACCAGATGAATAGGTTCAATTTTGAACTACTTGTATAGTATGATGTCAATTCATATAGACTACTAACAGATTACAAAATAAGATTCGTACATAGATTTGTGAACTATTCGTATAGATGATCCTTGATCGTACTGTATGATCCTAGGTCGGTTGACTTGTAATTTTTAGTTTTCTAGATAATTTTTCTTGTGTTGCATATATAAGTGTCCTGTAAAATGACAATATATACCTTTGCTATAATTTTCTCTTGAGAGTAGCCATTGTGTGTAAGTGTTTGGGTGAAATGTGAGAGATCAAGTGAGGGGGAGTTATGAGAGATTCATAAGGTTGCCCAAAGCGAGGATCTCTTTTACTCTTGAAATTTATATCCATCTCCTCTAGAGGCTTTTGAGAGAAGATCTTCAGCATTATGTCATGGTACTATGCTATCACCAAGAGGGTGAGAATGGTTGTCGGTACTCTGCTATCACTAGGAAGATAAGAAAGGATGTCGATACTATGCCATCACTAGGATGATGAGAAAAGACGTTGGTACTCTGTCGCACCAGAGTTGGTGGAAGAGAGTTTGTAAAGGCTTCTCCATCTTGCTGTGGGGACAAAAATAGGTTCACTTTTATTTAGTATAATACTTGTAGAAGGAGTCTCCAGGGAGTGGACATAGGTCTAGTTTGGACAAAACTACTAAAATTTTGGATTTCTTCTATTTACTTTACTTTTCAGTATTTTTATTTTTGTGTGCTTAAAAATTATGGTTGAAAATTTTATTGTGATAATCAATTTATTACATAACTGGATATTTTTTTATCATTGTTTAAACTTTCTAGAAAAGATTTTTGAAACTCCAAGAATTTTTTTAAATTATCAATTCACCCACCCACCCCCCTCTTGGTTAGCCTTGGGATAGTTCAATAAGGTCTAACTCCCTACTCTAGCATTCAAGAATTACTAAAAACTTAATTTTCATCATTAGAAATACCAATTTTTTCTTCAAAAACATCCTTATACCAATTATGATCCTCTCTTGAACGTACCTCACTCCCACATGAACTCTCGGTTGTCCGCCTCCCTCCCTATTTCACAAACAGAAAAGTCGACCCCTTTGTTGGGGTTGCGGCTATTAATAGAAGGCTGGCCGGTTCAATCAAATCGGCCCAGCCTAAACTGGTCTTCAGAATCTCCTTTCCTTATAAAATTTTATCCTTGATCTTAAATCAAGTAAAAGGAAACATACCTTAGTTAAAAAGATGAGGATATTGAGTTTTCATTTCTTCTTCTTTCTCTCAAGTGGCATCTCTTTCTGTTCTATGCTTCCACAAAATCTTCACAAAAGGAATTATTCTATTTCTCAGTTGTTTCACATAATATTCTAGTATCCTTTCAGGTTCCTCAACATATTTTAAATCAGGTTGCAAGTTAATTGATTTGGACTGAATTCTTTTTGAATTATCTAAGACATACTTCTGAAGCACTGATATGTGAAATACATTATGAATTCCTTGCATGTGGCCTAGAAGATCCAATCTATATGCCATATTTTTAATCATTTTAATGATTTCATAGGGACCTATGAATCTTGGGCTCAATTTTCCTGTCTTTCAAAACCTTTGAACACCTTTCATTTGGCTGACTTTTAAGAAAACAAATTCCCCTACTTCAATCCTTTTAATGAGTGCAGAAACTATAGCTGTCAATTCTAAATAATGAGTGGGGTAGTTTCTTTCATGAATTTTCAGTTGCCTTGAAGCATAGGCCACCACTCTACCATGTTGCATCAATACACACCCAAGTCCCTTAAGGATGCATCACAAAAAATTTAGAACCCCTAATGGAATTGTTAAAATTGGCTAGTTGTTAAATAATTCTTTAATTTTTGGAAAGCTCCTTCACATTGATCACTCCATTCAAATTTAACTGCTTTCTATGTTAATCTGGACAATAGCGTTGAAATCTGAGAGAATTCCTCTACGAACCTCCTGTAATAACTCGCAAGACCCATAAAACTTCTCACCTCAGAAACTGTTGTTGGCCTTGGCTATTCAGTAATAGCTTGAATTTTATTCTTATCCACAGAAATTCTTTCACTACTAATCACATGTTCCAAAAAATTTACACCGCTCAGCCAAGGTTCACATTTTAAAAATTTGGCATATAATTTATTCTCTTTTAATGTTTGCAACACTACCTCTAGGTGACTAGATTGACTTACCTTATCTCTTGACTAAATCAGGATGTCATCAATAAATATAAATATTTCTAAAAATGGCTTAAAAACTCTGTTCATCAGATCCATAAATACAGCTGGTGCATTTGTCACTCTAAATGGCATTAATACAAACTCATAATGACCCTATCTGGTTCTAAAAGCTATCTTTGTGATATCTTCCTCCTTAATCCATAGTTGATGATATCCAGATCTCAAATCTATCTTAGAGAAAATGGTATTTCCTTCCAATTGGTCAAAAAGATAATTTATTTTAGGCAAAGGGTATTTATTCTTAACAGTAAGCTTATTCAGTTCTTTGTAATCTACATACATTCTGAATCTCTCATCTTTCTTCTTTACAAATAGTATTGGAGCTCCCCATTGTGAGGAAGTTCGCCTGATAATCCCTTATCTAGCAATTCCTGTAACTGTCTTTTCAGCTACTATAACTCTTTGACTGTCATCCTATAAGGTGCCCTTATCACTAGCTCTGAACCTTGTTTCAACTCAATAGTGAAATATATCTCTCTTTTTGGTGGTAATCCTGGTAAATCATCAAAAAACACCTCTGGATATTTTTTGATTACAAGTATATCTTTCAACTCTTTAACTTCCTTATTTGTATCCTATACTTGAGCAAGAAAACACTTATATCTCTTAGATACAAATTTGCATGCTTTCATATAAGTGATTATCATTGAAGAAATTTCCCTCTCTACATAGAATTTTAATCCTCTTTCTCCCGGGGATTTAAATTTAATAATTTTCCTGTTGCAATCAATAATCACAAAATGCTTTTATAACCAATTCATTCCCAAAATTATGTCAAACTCTTGTAATGGTAAAACATTCACTATTTCTTGAAATTCCCTTTCATTTATTTTGAAAATCACTTGATATACATCATTTACATTCATAATAAATCCATTTGGCATTAAAACTTCCAAAATTACACTTGTCACATAAAAATTTAGTCCAAGTGATTTATTTAATTCCTCTGAAATGAAGGAGTGTGAAGCTCCTGTATCAAAAAGAATCTGTACATGCTTTCCTTGCATCATTACCATATATATAAACGTTACATACATAAAGAAACATAAACATACATCATTCCTTTAAAAATGTTTTCATAATACATAATCATTCACTTCTCATTTTTTTCACTTGTAATCACTTCAGGTGAATCCTTAGCATCCTTCTGAGTCAGAGTATATACTCTAGGTAGAGTATTCTATCAGCTTTATCTTGATCCTGGAGTAGAAGTAGTTGATTATATTGTTCTTTGTCTTCCAACATTCCTCTTAGATCTAATATTTATCTTTCACTCTCCTGCTGGTCTTTGCCCTAAAGTAGGATAGTTCTTAGCTATATGACTCAGTTCATGATACCAGAAGCAAGTATTTGTACTAGATAAACATTCTCCTTTATACTATCTTCCACACTTGCTGCAAATGTTCAAACTTGAACTGTCACTGCTGCTGAACTTTGTCCTTTTTTTCAATTAAATTTCCCACCTTGTGAAATAGACTTACTATACGAATCCTAAGGGGCTCCCATAACTTCACCACTTTTCCTATTCTAAAAATTATGTCTCCTTTGAGTATTTTGCATGTCTGCTTCTATCCTTCTAACCCTTTCCACTAATACTGAATAATCTTCGATCTCAGATGGAATAAGAGGCTGTCTAATTGCATCCTTCAATCCAGCTAAGAATCGGTGGCATTTATCCATTATAGTATGTACTAATTTAGGAGCATATCTAGTTAATGTTGTAAATTCAGCCTCATATTGCATAATTGATCTATCTTCTTGTACCAATCTCAGAAACTTATCCTGCATCTGCCTCCTCACAGAAGGAGGTACAAACCAATTCCTTAATACATGAGTAAAATCATTCCACTTAATTTTCTTGCTAGGGATTCCTTCAAATTTGTCTTGATACAGACCTCTCCATCACATTTCAGCTTCTCCATCAAGTACGAAGGTTGCTAAAGAAACTTGTCTCTCCTCTGGACAATTCATTCCTTCTAAAATCTTTTCAATTCTTAGTAACTAGTTTTCAACTTGTACTGGTCCCTCAACTCCCTTGAATAAAGGCGGCTCATATCCTAAAACAATTTCAGATACTTATCCATAACCATTCCCCCACCATTGCTACTTCCTAAAGATTGATTCCTTGAGTCTTGAATCAATTAAGTCATAGCTATCATCATTTGTGATAGTGCATCAAGATTAACATTAACATTTAGCACTGGTCTTTCCACTTCCTCTACCTCTTCCTCTTCTTCAAGATTAATTTGGTTCCTGTTATCAATAAAATAATTCATTCTATATTAAATATTCAATCATTAATAATTATCCTAATGGCTCTTCCAATATGATTCATATCTTAATTGTGCTCTGATACCACTTTTGTCACGACCCAGCTCGTATGCTCGATTTAATGAGGCGAAAAGTAAAAGTCAGACTGTAAAAATTTTTTAAACATTATACTACTTCATTTGTACTGAAGATCCACTAAAACTCAAAATATAAATTTACCTATTATTATTTGCATGTCATCTTCTATATACGAATTCTTCTATTTTAGCCATTACTTATTCTTTAGAGATTTACCTGAAATATTAATATAGGGGTTTGAGTTTACAGCGTAATCTCAGTGTGTAATAATTAAAACCATCAATATAAATATGCATCTTAATTTTTTTTGACTTTATTTTATTCATTAAGTAATTTATACATCCCTAGTCATTTTCTTTTAAAATATTTTAAAAGATTTTGAAACTTTGATATTTCCTTTTCCCATTTAGTTTGAACAGGAGCACCGTCTCAATGTACCCAAAGGTACAACCATTTCCAATTATTTCCTTTTCCATTTTCATGACCTTTTCCTTTTTACGTGCACGAGCACTGCATCTCCAGCCAGTACCATAAGGGGATGAACTCCTGTAGTTTTCATACGTACTTTTTCCTTTTTTTTCCATTTATTTTGAACATTTGTTATTCATTGCATATGTCATTTCTTTGTTTGCACATTTTCTTAATACTTCCTCCTTTATTCATATTCAGAATTTCATTCTTGTTAATTGATTCTTTCATTTTCTGTTGTAATAATAATTACAATTATTTAGGCATTTAATCTTTCAACATTTCACACATGATAATCTTTAAAAATAAAACTTTGAAAGAAATATTATAATAAAAAATATTGAACTTCATAATTATAATTAACCACTTTGAATCTCTCAAGTCTTTGATGGAGGGTACAACCTCGAATCTCAAACTCCCTTTTCTTGTTGAATCCTTGGTTGATCAACTCGTATAATCTTGATTTCTCTCTCCAAAATTTCTAAAATTGCATAATATAACCTTTATGAAAGAAATATGATTAATTAACAAAATTTATTTAAAGCTATAATAGGGAGAATTTACTTACAAAATAGAAATTTTCTATAAATCCCTATATTCTTCTTCCTCTCTCAAAATTAAAGTTATAACATGGAGAATTTACTTTTTATTTTCTTTATTTTTTTTATTTCTTGAGTATGACCACAAAATAATGTATGCAAATTGAGTGACCATACACACATATAAGGGGAGAGTTTTTTTAAAGATAAAACAATTATTTTTTATGTAGATCATATTGTACGATTTTAAATTTTACTGTACAATATACTGTGGCTTAACGGCTAACTTATGTGAACTAATCATAATGTACGATAGGGATTGTACTGTACAATTTATTTTCAACTCAAAACCCTAGCTGCCAAATTAATTTAAGCAAGTTTTTAAAATTTGAATTTTAAACTAATCGTACTGTACGATTCAAATCGTATTGGACGAAGATTTGAAATATTGCTAAAATTAACCCTCATAATTAGTCAATTAAATCAAGGCTTAATTAATGATTGGTGATCGTACTATACGAATTTAATCATACTGTATGATGAACCGAGACTATTTTTGGTCGTACCAAAGATCGAAGAAGATGAAACCTTGATTTTTAAACTAATCATATTGTACGATATATACATCGTATAAGACAACCTGAATAAATTTAACATATTGTATTATACGAAGGTGATCGTACCGAATGATGAATTGAGATGAATTTCGGTCATCCTAGCATTTGTCCTGTATGAATAGAAGAAATATAGTATATCGTACTGGACGTTATTCATATCGTACCGTACGATGTATTGAAAAATTGTTACTTATTTGTACTCCATACCAGGATGAAAGCTATTTTGAATTGATCGTACTGTATGATTTGTGATCGTACTATACTAACAAAAATGGCTAAATTAAATTTTTAGGGTTTCTTGAAGCATGATATATAAACAATGCCTTTGTTTGTTAAATAAAAAAGAGAGAGAGGAATGTGACAACTGAAGTAACTCATGAAAGGGAGCTTTTGAAAAGATTTAGGGCTTATGAGAGGAAGGAGAAGGTGAGTTTGTGCATGGGGAGGAGTGTGAGGGGTTCAAATGGTTGCTCTGAGCCTGCTACACGCTTGCTCCTCCTGTGGCTTGGGTAAGCCTTGTGGGAGCTCTCTAAGAGGAGAGGCTTCTAGGTTAAAGTCCTCGAAGGTTCTTTGCCTTCTCCAAGAGGGAGAAAAATGAGAAGGTCTGCTGCCATCATCGGAAGGGTGACATAGCATCTGACACTCCACCACACCAGGAAAGGTGAAAGTGAGTTTTTGTAAATGCTTCTCTTTCTTGTTGTGGTAGCAGAAGGTGAATTGCTTTTGAGTAGTGCCAGTCACGGAGTGGAGAACTCCGGGGAGAGGACGTAAGTCATGACTGACCAAACAATTATAAAAAATTCAGGTGTTCTTTTCTATTGTTCGCATTTTATTTTTCTTTCATTTAACCGTGCTATAATTGCTTGGTGAAAAATTAAATTTACTATTTTGTTGTGCTATTTAAAAAATTCACACCATTGTTGCAATCGTTATCGAATTATTAACTTCAGTATTTGATTAGCTTAGTCATCATTTTTGAAATAAACAAAAAATCAAAAAAACTAAAACTCATGTTTAGGATTTATTTTTTGAAATACCAATTCTCCCCCTCCTCTTGGAGAATCTCGTACTTTCACCACCGCTTCGCCGGGACAGCTCGACACCTCACCAGAACTGGAAGTAGCACCACTTCTTCAGCCATATCCCTTAAATCCATGCCGGGTCAAGTCAACCCAGAAACCCGATGGGTCATGTCCAGATTGAACAAACTGACCCTTTTGCAAAATTGGGTCATGTCAAATAACACCGGGTCAGATTCAGGTTGGACCCAAACCTGACCCATTGACCCGAATAGGCACCCCTAGTATCAAGGATAAGAATGTCGTATAGCTAGTAGACGTATGTATGTTGTACCTAATTTGATTTAAACTATGGATACTAATATTTCAAGGAATATAATAAAACTTCAAATATCAATTATAAAACATGTGTACTTAAACAATTGAGTAAAAATATTCTATAAAAAAAATGGAAGTTAGTGCATAATAAATCTTAGAAGCAGCAAACAATTGTCCAAAAGTAAAAGCATAAATATAAGTCTTAAAAGTGGTGTTTTGAAATCTCCAAAAGTTTAGGATCTATTCCTTAAACTCTTCAAGGTGACGGCGAGCACTACAGTAATTTTGGAAAATATTCTATGGGCATCAATCCAAAAATAAAAATCAATCCAGATATTCCACCTGTAATTGCCAAACTGCAAGCTCTCAAAAGCTATCAATTGCAAATCCCATATAAGAAATTCTCGCCAGATGTTCAAAGCTTGACACCTGAATTTTGTCCATATTATGCTATTCTCTTATTTCCTCTTATTTCCATTTGAATGGAAATAATTTTATTATTTAATTTCTAGGATTTGTTTTTAAGGTTTGATTTTTTTCTCCATTGGAATGCATTTATTTCTTTCTATTATAAGACCTCATATTAGGATGTGTATATTTTATAAAATATGTATTTATATTTTTCTCAATTACTAAAAAAAAGAAGAAATATTTTCTTCTATGTTTATCAATAATTGTCAAAGTCATTCCTCTTTGACTTCCAAGTCATTTTAAAATTTGAACCCCTCTCATTATTTTTTTATCTAATTTAATCATGGTGATGCTTAACTTGGAATTGCCTTTGATAGAACCTACTCTTTTGATGCTAAGGGGAAAAGGAGATTAGGAAGCATACATATCCTACTTTCATCTTGGGGAAACATGACAACCAAGACATCACTCTACTTGCCCCACATTGCTTTTTTTTTTCTTCTTTCTATGGAATGGATGAGTTAGTTAGATTTTCCCTCACTACATATACCCCTCAGTAGGGCATTGCTAGAGTTGGGAAATAACATTTGGTAAGTGTTCTTTTCACATAACCACTAGAAAGTTCAAAGGATAAATGAAGGACCTACTAGTACTCTTTGGCCCAAGGAGTCTTTGACTACCCTATGAGTGTAGGAACCTTAGTTTACTATTACAATGTCGCAAGGAGTGTTGAATTCTCATTATCATTGAATCTACAAGAAAGGTAATACTTAAACATATCCCTCTACCTTTATGAGTTAAGTGCAATCCTCATCTATCGGTTGTTATCAAGCATTAAATTAGGTGGCCCTTCTTTTAGCTTCATCTCCTTTGATAGGCTCGATAAGGTCTGACAACTCTTCCACCCTACCACTAGAACCTCCATAGACTGAGTAGTCTAGTTTTAAGTGTTGGATTACTATACCACTAGAAAATATCTATGAAAACCTACTTGTGACTGCTTAACCTTAGAGTTATATTATAGACAATTGATGATCATAAACATAATTAAATTGATATTATAAATTTAGGACTAATCATTTTTTGTATTAGTTTTAGTACCAGCAAATTATAGGTATACACGAGAGAGCCTATATATAGGGGTAATGTAAAAAATCTAGAACATGTGAGGACTTAGTTAATGACCATAGCTCAAGTAAAAAAATTCCATGATAAAGTTTAACGATTCAAAATTTTAGGATAAGTCAATGATAAGTTAGATGAGAGCTATAATAGTCATGCTCAGGTCTAATAAATTTTTTTTGGAGTAATTTTGTATATGTATTCCAAGTAAAGAGACTTGTGAAACAATCAACACACACATACTGGAGAAATTGATAAAACTTTATTTGAGTTTTTTAATTAATACAAATTGATCATATAGATCATATTGTTTGATTTTTTGTACTGGATGATATGCCTTGGATTTAGACATTCTAGATAAGATCAATTTGCATTCTGTAAGTGATTTTTAAAATCATATTCATTAAACTAATCATATTGTAACTCATATCCAAATTTGAATTTAATATGCCATGCCATTATTCCTTAATTAAATTTATTCAAATTTTGATTTACTTGTATTGTATGATGTATATCTTAATATACAATATATTTCCTCATTTAATTTTACTAGGCCATGACAATTAATGGGAAAACTCATGCTTGTTCAGATGAACTAATCACAATTTATTATATGCATCATACAAGATGATCTAATATGATGTGATTCTACCAATTTGTATTAATTGTACTACATGACTAGTGCATCATACTGTTGGATGTGCTTGTATTTTAAAAAGAGCCTATTTTAGAATTTAATATTTGGGCACTTGATATAAATACTCATTTACAATCCTAAAATATTAGCGAGCTAAAAAATTCTAGGAGAAAGAAGGTTTGCTTTTGAGAGCGATCTTGTTGCTTTTCATTTGAAAACTCTAAATGAGGAGTTCTTTTATTGAGTGTGTACTAGTGAGATTGTCTCTCTCATATGTTTTATCTTAATCCTCTGGTTGATTTTTTTGGCTTATTGTAAACTTTGTGTACTTGAGATTATAAGGGATCCTTAGGATCTCAAAGATTTGCATTAGCATATTTGTTGGCTAGTTAGTGGCTAGAGTAGTGATCTTCTCTCTTGGAGTAGAAGTAGGTGTAAGTTTTTTCATTATTTGTTAAGAAGAGAAGGCTTCTCCACCTACTGGTCATTAAATGAGAGAGTAGTAGAATCTATCCTTCAGCAATGCTCACACTTGCTAGATGTGGTCTATGCACCCAAACATCCACTGACCTCAACTTAGCGTTATCCTATATCAACCAATGGGACCAATAGTAACACAACCATTAGCTTTGGACTGACTTGTCATATAGTAAACTTTAAACCAATAGCTCCTTAGCCTTGCTAGTAAGCCACATCAAAATATTAGCTAGCAATTATTTCACTAGCAACCTTGCATTGTGTGGACCTATCAACCTTCATATTGACGAGCCCTTATTATGATCCCAAGGCTATACTAGGCTTGAATCAAGTTCACTACTTGACAGCTTTAAGTGTATCCTATTTATAAATCTTAGCATAAAGATTTAGATTATAATTCAATAGGGTATATTTAATGCCAAATTACATAATTTTTTCCTTTATTCAATAATAAAATAATATTTCATATTTGTATTATATAATTTTTACATTATTTTATCACATGCATGTACTATTAAGCTGTTCTTAGGATGGCATGCAATGAAAACCTTGAAATGAGAACAATCAGTTTTAATCAAGTGTTCCATAATGCTTATATTATTGTAATTAATTAAGAGGATTTTTTTCTTTTCCTTTTTTTTTTTTTGGGGGGGGGGGGTATTTTAGGGTTTATGCATTAAATAACAAATGCCCACTAAAGCTCAATGAGACCAATCAAAAGTATTAAAAAAATCCTAAGAGCCAATGAACCCAATCTAAATTACAAAAAAAGAAAAGGGTGGTAATGAGCCAACCCTAAAAAAAGATTCTAAGCTCGGATGATCCAATTGGCACAATCAGGTAGCAAATAGAAAACCTGTGAAAAATTATAGCACAAAGATAATAACACCAAACAAGAGGAACGCAGAACCTGCACATAGATAAAACATGACCACAAACCTAAGGAGGTGAGATAATAGCGCCAAAAAGAAACAACCATCAAAATAACCTACAATGAAAAAAATAACAGCACAAAAAATAACCTAAAATCCAGAGCATAAACAACTAAATGAAATGAATCCAGCATAAAAATACAAACAATAAAATATACAGACAGTAAGAAACCAACAAAAAAAACTAAACCAGTTAGAACCCTAGAGCACCGCACACCATCAGAACCATAACCCAAACAATAGAAGCCACCCCCAGAAGAATAAAAATGCTAAACAACAGAAGCCAACCAGTCTAACGACCAACAACCAAAGGAACTAACCCACCAAAATCTAAACTTTAGAAAGACCAAAAAGAAGACAACCAACAAAGTTGAAGAGAGCACTACACAACCAACTTAAAGGAATAGTTAGTAGAACAGAGACTACACCAATAAACCACATAAGATCAACCACAACACTTGATGAACACAAACAAAGAACATGCAAGTCTATCTTTTCCTAAGGTAAAGAAACCCCGACTGACCTAAATAGATCATACATCTTAACTCATGAAGGCCCTTCATATGAATAAAAATAAAAATCTTCTATAAACTTTAACATCATATTCTCTATCCCTTTCTGTGAAGTGCTCTGGTGATCATGGTTTTCTTTGTTTAACTTGGATCGTTATTGCTGATTTTGGTCCATTTTCATTGCGCTTTGTTGGTTTCATATTTCATTCTTATTTCCTAAGGTCATGTGGCCTTAGGTTTTGTATCTTTTATTGAATGGTATTTGGGAAGCCCTCTCGTCCGTTGAATCCTTGGGGTAATCCTCCAACGGAATCGGTTGCTTCAATTTTTGGCTTTTTCGATGGCGACGTTAACATTGATAAACCTAAAACTAGATCTTTTTGTGATGTAGTCTTTGGAACTTCTTCCTCTAAATACCATATTTTCCCGTTTAAAAAATCTTCTGTTTAAGGTTTTCCTGCTCTTTTATTCTCTGATGATGATATTTGAAACTAGCTTCCCCTTACCAGTTTACTTTAGTTGGAAAGTTCTCATTTCGGAGACCTAATCTTGACACGATTCAAAATTTTTTTGGGAACTTAAAGCATTCGGGGGCTTTTTCTATCGGATTGTTGGACCGTAGATGTATTTCTATAAAATTATCTAATAATATAGACTATATCCATGTGTTTGCTATAAGATCGTATTATATCAATAACTGTCAAATGTGTTTATTGAAATAGACTCCTTATTTTGACATATAGGAAGAATAACCAATTCTTTCAATTTGGATTTCATTCCCTAATCTTCTATTTTACTTTTTAAATTCTCATATTTTGCATGCTTTGGGATCCATTTTTGGTAGGCCTCTACAATCAGACCAAGCCAATGCATCTTGTTTGAGACCGTGCATTGCTCAGATATAGGTTGAATTAAATATTACTAAGAATCATCCCAAAGAGATCTGGCCTGGTTCTGAAAAGTCAGGGTACTTACAAAATGTTGATTTTGAAAACATTCTGAATTTTTATTCTCACTGTAAGATTTACGGACATTCTATTAATGATTGTTTTGTGGTTCATTTGAAACTCAACAAAATAAGAATGGTTCAAAAAATTTAGTCAAAAAGGAGGGGAAAAGTTAAAATCAAGATGTTATCCTTGAAATGGCCACTAATAAGCTTAAGGTTTGTGGTGACAACAATGTCAATTTTATGGATTTAGAGAATAAAATTGATGAAGATATTTAGCATGTCCAACTTGATGATATTAATGAAAACACTGAAGGTTCTATTTTAATTAACTCTTTTGGGCCTCTTATTCGTGATTCAACTCAACAGGAAAGCATGCATAAAGGCTTTGAAACTGATGACAAAGAAATGGTTCCTATAAATTAGGAGGGATATGTTAATGATATTTATTCTTTAAACCTAATGAATGAGGATAATGCTAAGCTTAATTGTGATCCTTCATCTAAAACGACACCTTTGGATTTAAGGACTGATGCTTTAGGAGAAGGGGAATATGTTTATCATGACTCAAAATCTTCTAAAGATATAATAGAGGGCAGTACCTCTACTTTCACACCACCTAATAATGGGAAAGCTGATAACATTAATGAGGGAGAAAACTTTGAAAAAAGAATTATGAGGGTAATAAAAATTCTAGTAGATGGACCCCTAGAACTACCCGTGCTTCAAATGCTTCCTCTTCTATTAATGTTTAAAGCTCTTGTGTAGAATATTAGGGGTGTTGGTGGTACTCTATCTAAAGACAGAGTTAATAATTTGTGTATCATAATGTTCACCTCCTTATTTTAATTGATCCAATTTCTAATGCTGTGTTGCATAATGTTCGTAGAATCTTGGTTTTTATCTGGCTTTTGGTAATTGCACTAACAAAATTTAGAATTTCTAGAAGCATTTCATTTCTTTCAACATTATTTTGGATTTTCCTCAAATGGTTCACATTAATGTTTGTTTTAATCAATTCTCTTGTTTTGCTTCATTTATATATGCTTCTTGTTCTAAATTAGGTAGCCAGTTTTTATGGAAACAACTCACTGATTTTTCTTCCTCTATCCAGGCTCCCTGGCTTGTTGGGGGGGATTTTAATATTGTCACTAATGCTTCTAAAAGAATAAGGGGCAATCCTCCTAATTTTCAAGCTATGGAGGATTTTAATGACATGATTCAGAATTGTAATCTTCATGACATTGGTTTTTCTAGTAATATTTTTCTTGGAATATGGGTACTATTTGGCAAAGATTAAATCATTTTTGTTTAATGATTTTGTGATGCTATTTATCATTTGACCCATATTGAACATTTAACGAGAACTTTGTTTGACCGCTCTCTTTTATTGCTTGATATTTCCATGAATAGTAGAAATATTTTTCATCCTTTTAGTTTTTAAAATATGTGACTTATTGATGAAATTTTTTAAAATATTGTCTATAGCAACTGAGATGCTCCCCTATTCCCTTTGATAATATTTTTGGCATAAATAGGTTATGGTTCAATCTCAAGAGACTTAAACAAAAAACTTTCCTAGTGGAACAAATGCATTTTCAAAAATATTTTCTCTAATATTGTCCTTGCTGGAAAGAATGTGGACAATGCTGATATTTTGTACATGCACGATCCTTCCTACAAAAACTTGGATGATCTCAATAAGGCTAAGACTGTTCTTTTTAAACTTTAGGAAAAATAAGAGGTTTTTTTTAAATAGAAAGCTGCTTCTAAATTTCTTGTTGAGGGAGATCGCGATACTTCTTTCTTTTATAATATTGCTAATCATAATAAAGTGACTAGAAGGATTCACAAAATCACATCCCCTGATGGTAATGTCATTGATAATCTTGATTTGATTTTTACTACTGGTATTGATTTCTTTAAGAATGCTTTCAACAAAGGTTTTGATTTAGATTTAAACATTGATTTCTCTTTTATTCCTACTCTTATTGATGAGGAAGACAACTTGACCTTGGTTAAGATTCCTAGTGAGGAGAAAATTTGGCATATCATGAACACTTTAAATTCTAATTTGATTGCTGGCCCTGATAGTTTCACCAATAAGTTTTTTTATTAAAACTTGGACTTTTATTAAAGATCTTGTTAATGTTGTTGTTGATTTCTTTTTAGCGAATCTGATTCCTAAATTTTTTACTTCAACCTCTATAGCTTTAATTTCTAAGACTAATGTCATTAACTTTTGGAATGACTATCATCCAATTAGTTTATACATTTTTTCAATAAACTTACTGCTAAAATTATTGCGACTTGTTTAGCTGTCTATTTACCATTTTTTTTTCTTTGGAGCAAACGAGTTTTGTTAAAGGTCGTTCCATTTTTTATAATGTTCTCCTTGCTCAAGAATTAGTTCATGATTTGCCTTATAAGGTTGTGGGTGGTAATATTATTCTTAAAATTGACACCAATAAAATGTTTGACAATTTAAATTGGGAATTTCTTTATACCATGTTAAACCTTTTTTGTTTTAATCCTCAGTTCATTAAGTTGATTAAAAATAGTATTGAGAATTGTTTCTATTCTATTATGATAAATGGGGAGTCTCATGGCTATTTCAATTCATCTCAAGGTCCTAGACAGGGTGATCCTCTATCTCCTGCTCTCTTCATTATTGTTGTGGAATTTTTATCCACAAGGCTTAAAAATCTCTTTAACTTACATCCTAGCTAGAATTTTAGAATGGCTGGTGGCTTTCCCATTACATATCTAAATTTTATTGATGATTTCATTATCTTTACTAACAATTCTTTTAAAATGCTTTACATTCTCTTCACTTTCCTCTACAAGTTTCAATTGGCTAGCGGGTTAATGTTAAACCCCTTTAAGAGCTGCTTTATTTCTGCTAATTCTATATCCCTTAGGAGGATTACTAGTATTTAAAATAAAATTAGGTTTACACCTAAAAAGTTTCCTATGAAATACTTAGGTACTCCTCTTTATAATGGTAAGAAAAACTCTCATTTATTTGATGACATTTTCATGATGATTCATAAGAAAGTTGAAATCCAAGAAGAAAGAAACTTTCTTCTTGGGCTTTCAATTTTCTTTCCTTTGGTGGTAATCTTACGCTTATCAAACATGTCCTTTGTTCTGTTCCTACACACTTGTTACATACTTTATGTCCTTCTTCAAATGTTTATCACAGATGGAGATTTTAATGAATATGTTTTTTTGGGGAGCTAAAGAAGATAAACAAGTTTTTTTTTGTAGGGTTCTTGGAAGAATTGTGCTGGGGCTTTTGAAGAAGGGAGATTAGGTTTTAAAAGCTTGAAGAATATGTCTAAAGCATTTTCCCATAAACTATGGTTTGCCTTAAGATCTAAGAAAAGTTTGTGGTCAAATTTTGTGATTTCTAAATATTGTATCGGGAAGTAACCTCTTAATTGTTTTTTCAAGAAAAGGGATTCTATTATCTGGAAAAGTTATGTTTTGTTAAATGCGAGGCCGAGTAGTCTATTCAGTGGAGTTTGGGAGCTGACAAGATTTTTTTAGCAAGATAAATGGTTGGGTAACTTTTTCCATTAATAGCCTTTTAAATACTCATTCCACTTTTACTTGTAATGTCAAGAACTTTATTACTAATGAAAATTAGAATATTGATTTGCTTACCGAATGGGTGCCAGATTTTATTATCAATTTCATTCTCAATATCTCTATTCATTTGGATAATGAGGACACTATTTTGTTTAATCTTTCTCATGATGATAAACTTACTACTAAACAGGTTTGAAATTCTATTACGCAAATGCATCCTAAAGATTTGATTTATTCTGCTATTTAGCATGCTAGTATTCTTCCCACTTATTATGTTGTTGTTTGGAGGATTTTACATAATTTTTTGCCCATAGATTCTATCCTCTTGAAAAAGGAATTAATAATGTCTCTAAATGCCAATGTTATTATCATATTAAAATTATGAATCATGTTTCTATTAAAAGTCCTATTGCTATGAAAGTTTGGTTATTTTTTGACAACATGTTCAATGTGCATTTTTTTACCTATTATAATTCCATTTTTGATTGTCTTAATGATTGATTGTTACTACTAAAGGGCATATTACAAATATTATCTCTGTTCTTATTTGTTGGTTTCTTTTAAGGAGTGGAAATGAGGCTATGCATGAGGGGATTAAGATGAGTGCCATTTATATTATTATGAAAATGAAATATAAAATCCTTCAATTTGCCGTAGTTAACCTTTTGAAGAGTGATTCCTTTAAAGGCCTGCAGTATGTTTCTAATGAGTTTAATCTTACTTTTCAATCCTCTTCTTTTAGTTTTAAAGAGAGGGTTATACTTTGGAGAAAACCTCTTAATGGTTGTTTCGAACTTAATACTGATGGGTTGTTAAACAAGTTGAATGCTAGCTGTGGTGGTATTATTAGAGAGTATAACGGCCATGTTATTATTGCTTTTGTGGGTCCTAGTAAATATATTACTACTATTACAGTTGAAATTGAGGCTCTTGTTTTTGTTCTTCAATTATGCATCTCTATTGATATTACTAATGTCTATATTGAAGTGGATGCTCTACTTTTGATTCATTATATTATGGGGGATCTATTTCTAATCCTGATAATTTTTATTTGTTATAGGATATTAAGTTTTGGACTTCCTGCATAACCATCAACATTTCTCATATCTTAAGGGGAGGCAATACAGTGGTTGATTCCCTTGCTAAAACTTATTGTAATCTTAATGGGTTCACTGAATTTACTGAGCTGAATTTACCTAAAGAAATGAGAGGGTTGGTTAGCTTGGATTGGTCTAGTTTTCCCTACAATAGATTTTACTAAGTTTATTTCTCTTACTTCTTTTTTTTTGTTGGTATGCTACTGTTTGTATTTCGAGTTGGCGCCATTTGTGCCTGGTTGGGTCACAGCTTAGGTCTTCTTTTGATTCTCTGTCTTAATGAAAGTTGGCTATTATTTCAAACTTAGAGATATTAACTTTTGGACCCTATATATATTTCTCTTCTATTCCTCCTCTGATGTCTAGAGGAATTTGTGGTAGGGCACGTGACTTTATTGGTTCTTTTATGGAGGATTCTATTTGCTGGTGGAATGTTTATAGGAATTCTTCTTTTTTTATGGGTATTTTCTTTTTGCTCTTTACCATGTTATCCGGTAACCCTAATAATTCTGAGGTCATTATTTTTAATAGCTTTTTTGTTTTTTTTTTTTTTTTTTTTTGGATTGATTAGTTCATTTGGCATGTTTTTGATGTTGTTGGGTTGATTATCTATGATTTAATGAATTTTTTAGATATTAATTGTTGTTTTGATCAACATGAGTTTCAGTTTCAAGACAATTCTGATTTCAGGCATTTTCATATGGAGTCCTTTCTTGGCATCCCTTGGATTTGCAATAAGTATATGTGAAAGTTCGTTATGGTTTTTAAGCCCTTATGAACTAGTGGAGAGGCTAACCAAGAGGAGGGGATGAATTGAATATTTAAAAACTTCTTTAACTAAAAGAAAATTCTTATTATATATTATAGTGGAAACAAATTAAATAAATAATAAAAATATTAATAAGAGATTTCACCCAAGCAGTTAATCGTAATAAAAATAAAGTGCAAAAAAATTAGATAGAACACACCAGATTTATAGTGGGTCAATCCAACCTGACCTACATCCACTCCTCAGAGGCACCCTCCGATATTGCACTAAACTTTTAGTGATTCTCCTTTAGCCCGCACAGCTAGGTGGAGAAGCCCTTATAAAATCACTTTCATCTTCCCTAGTGAGGAGTAGTTGGGTCCTTTAATACCAAATAGATCTTCTTCTTTCCAAAACTTCCCTCAAGATGAACCTTGAATCTAATGGTACTAAGGTGCAAGCTGGCCTAAGCAACCATGTGAAATCCTCTCCACACACCCTTGAAACCCACTCTAAGGATCTTCTCCCTCTCCCAAACTCCACTCTTTCCTCTCTCCGTTTCAAATTCTCTCTATAAGTTTTCTCCAGAAGAATGAAGCTTCACTGGCTACCAAAGACACTTACTAAGGTCCTTAATAAATCTTAAATAGAGGGCTTTGAAAAACTATAAAAATCAATCTTGGGGCAAAGATCGTCTGGGACGATCGCAAGATCGTCCCATATAATATGCTTAAAAAGAAAGCTTCATAAAACCCTAAAAACTCAATTCCAATTCTAAATATCATCTTGGATGATCGCAAGATCATATAGTATGATGTGTAAAATTTGACTTGATAGTCCTGGATGATATTAGGATAGTTCTGGATGATCAGATCAAAATTTTACGGATCATCCAGGATGATATTGTTGATCGTTTGGGGCAATTAGAAGAAAAATTATGATATTTTGCCTTAAACAATTTAAGAAAATCAAATATATCAGCAAGCATCATCTAGTATGATATACAGATCATCCAGGATAATTTGATTGAATAATTTATCCATAATTAGTCTCCTAATCACAATATCAATTAAGGTATGATTGGAATTGATAATCTAGGATGATCTGAATCTTCGGGATAATTAGAATAAAATTATAATCTTAAATCCATGCCTAAATTATCATTTGTGGCTATTTTTAAAGATCATAACAAATCATCCTGGAAGATCGAAATCATCCAGTCTGATTAGTTCAAAGAGTTGATAGTCATGGATGATATAAATCATTCGGTACGATTAGTTCAAAACTTTAACATCTAGTTTTGACACAATCTCACTCCCCCTGTATGTGTGTGTGCATGATCATCAAGCAAGCATACGCCCTTATATGACTTGACTCAAAAAATCAAAAATACATCAATGAATATTACAAAACTTGTTAAAATTTAACATATTCTACCTAATCTTGAGTCTTGAATCTTTATTGGATGGTGCATGATATTCTTGAAAAGTTAGTACACAAATAAATAAATAATATTATAAATACAATTAGATAACAAGATGAGAGCCATAATATTTGTTATCATCAAAAATATAAACTCATAAGCTCGAGTTAGAATAATTTTCCCCTTTTTGATAATGATAAATATTACTGGTTGAATTTGCAAATTAAAAAATATTTTTTTCTAATCTCTCGCTTACTATGATAATTATATTAAAAATAGGAAATTAAAAAAGGATTTTTTTTAAATAAAAAGGATTTAAAAAACTACAAAATAGATAAACTAAAGCAAATATAGGATGAACATAAACAACAAACACAAATATAACCAATTCTCCTCCTTTGACATTATAAAAAAGAAGAGAAGCACAAAAAAAGAAATAAACAATAAAAAAGAAACAAATAAAAAGATCAAATCGGCCCTTAATCAGTTGGGGGTGATGACAATATTTAAAAAGAATAAATTAATTTCAGCAAGTTTTCTTGAAATGAGAAAGTTACATTTTGATTTTATTCAAAAATATAGTAAGAAATGAATTGACAGCACTAAGATCCAAAAAAAATTAGAAATTTGAATTTTATCAACCCTATTTAAGGCTCCTTACAGGCTAAAGTCTTTTTTAAAACAAAAATCTAATTCAAACAAGAAATCAAATAAGAAAAGTAATCTATACAAACTTCTTTTTAGAAAAATATCTTATAAAATAAAATTACAAGGCAATCAACCAAAATAATAAATTTTAAAAATCAAGTGTTTGAAGATATCAAGTTGTACATGAAATCTTCTAAGATTTAAAGATCTGAAAGAGAATGAAGCTTAATTTCTTGTTGGCTCATTTTGTACCTTTTGCCAATTATTTAGCGCACTTTATGCATCATTTGATTTTTGATATACTTTGTGTATCTTTCAATTTTTTGGTGATCATTGTGCATCCTTTTAATTTTCTTTTAGGCTCATTTTATGCCTCTTATCATTTTTGTGAGCTAGTTACCTTTTGAAACTTTTAAAAATTCTCAGTTGTGAGGATATCTTCTAGATATGAGAGAAGAAAAATTCACAATCTAATATAAGAAAAAATAAACCACAAAATAAAATCATATTCATATTATAAATGCAACAACCTGAACTAGAAAGCTTGAAAGAGATTTAATGACTTTGAGCATTATTCATATGAGATAAATTACTGTAAGAAGATATAATATATCTTAATTTCAAAGTCCAACTTTATATTTGAAGTAGATTTTGTTTCAAAAAGAAAATACACCACTAAAGGAGTTATAAGAAGAGAGACAATCATCAATGTTTCTTCCTTGAACTTATTTAGGGAAGTCAATCACTGCTTACTAATTATTTAGATAAAAAGGATGTTAAATTTTCATTTTTTAAAAAAATTAAGAGAAGTGAATTAATTATCTTAAGGAAATATAATGTGAACAGTGATTTGTGCATATAGATTCGAGATAAATCACCAAAACATACAAGAAAAATAAAAATAGAATAATTACAAAAAAATTTAAAAAACATCACAAAAATATTTAAAATAAATAAATAAAACAAAGAACATATATGTATGCACTAAATACAACACAAAAACACACAAATAAAACTTTATACCTCATTTCCTTGCTCCTGGTCTGGTGATTCAGAAACTAGGTCCAAAATTCATCCAAAATTTCTTAACTTTATAACTAGGAGATTTTTTGCTTTTTATCATCTGTTCTTTTTACAATTTGCTTAGCTTTACCCTTTTCTTTTGTAGAAAGAGTTTTCAAATTAGGGCATTAATTTTTTATATATCTGAATTTTTTACACCCAAAATAAATAACATCAGAGAAAATTTGAACACTCTTACCATGTTTGCTTTTGTTTCACTTTTATTGATGTTGATGCTTATGTTGTAGTAGATTTTCAAATTTTCTTGTAAACTCATCACTTTCATCATCTACTAAGTCACTTTTCTCTATATCTTCAGATTTTAGCAATATCGTTTCACTTGCATCCAACAGTTTTTGAACCAAACTTTGCTCGTAGGCAATGAGTGAGCTAATCAAATCATCAATAAAATATTGATTTAAATTTTTTGATTCACAAATAGTAAAAACTTTGGCATCAAACTTATCAAGTAGACAACATAAAATTTTATTAACCTTTTTAATGTTTAAAAATTCTTTACCTAAAGCATGTGAGGATGTCACAATTTATGTAAACCTAGTATATATGTTTAAAATCATCTCATAAGATTTCATACAAAATAGTTCATAATCATGCATTAAACTATTCTACCTGGATTTCTTGACTTCACTAGTACCTTCGTATGTAGTTTATAATTTATCCTAGATATCCTTGTAAGTAGTACACTAGATACTAACATACAATCTTCAAATTTTAAAGTACAAAAAAAAAAGTTTAAAGATTTACCATTCAATTAAGCATTAATGTAATCTATTTTACTCCATTTAGTAAAAGAAATATCAATTTTGACTCTATCTATAATATGTAATGGTACAGAATAACTAGTTTGAATTATATGTTATATCTAATAATCAATTGATTGCAAGAAAGTAGAAATGTGGATTTTCTAAAAAAAAATACTTTTAAATAAAGGTGGTCGCATTATTGAATATCCTTCTGTAATATTACAATTACAAAAATTAGTCATTGATTGAAATTCAATATTTTCAAAAACTTAATTTATGAATCCCTCTGTGATACCACTTAAAAGTTTATTAGGGTTATTAAGCCTTTATGTACTAGTCTCGAGGTTAACCAAAAGAGGGGGATAAATTGAATATTTAAAACTTCTTTAACTAAAAGAAAATATATTTATATCTTGGTGCATAAACAAATTAAATCAATAATAAAAAGATTAATCAGATATTTCACCAAAGCAGTTAATAGTAATAAAAATAAAGTGTGAAAAATAATCAAAAAGATCACACCAGATTTATAGTGGTTCGGTCCAACCTAATCTATGTCCACTCCTCGGAGGCACCCTCTGAATATTACACTAAATCTTTATTGACTCTCCTTTAGCCCCTACAGATAGACAGAGTAGCTCTTACAAAATCACTTTAATCTTCCCTGGTGCGACAGAGTAACTGGGTCCTTTGACACCAAATAGATATTCTTCTTCCAAAACTTCCCTCAATATGAACCATGAATTCGATGGTACTAAGGTGCAAGCTTGCCAAAGAAACTGTGTGAAATCCCCTCCACACTCTCTTAAAATTCCTTCCAAGGATCTCTCCCTCTCCTAAACTCTACCATTTCCTCTCTCCCTTTCAAGTTCTCTCTTCAAGTTTTCTCTAGAAGAATGAAGCTTCAATGGCTTCCAAAGACACTTACTAAGTGCCTTGACAAAGCTTAAATAGAGGACTTTAAAAAATCCTAAAAATTAATCTTAGTAGCAAAGAATGTTTGGTGTTGATTCTGTATAGGCTATTAAATCTAAGTTATTGTCCCAAGGCTAACTAAAAGGGGGGGTAAATATATTTTGTAAAGGGTTCTCCACCTTATTTTGGGGGAAAAAAGAGACTCACTTTGGTAATAGTGTAATACCTGAATAGGAAGTCTTCAGGGAGTGGATATAGGTCGTGTTTGATCAAACCATTATAAATCATTTTGTCTATTAAATTTTGTATTTATTTACTATAAGTTATTTACTGTGATTGAAAAGTTTATTTTAAACTTAAATTAACTTGTTACGAGATTCAAAATGCTTATTTATTTAAAAAATTCAAAAGAATTTTTAAATTACTAATTCACCCCCCCCCCCTCCTAATTAGCCTTGGGACAATAGCTTAGGTTTAACAACCTATACATAATCAACAAGTAGTATAAGAGCATTATTTTAAAACCATAAGTTTAGACTACTTTTTGAAAATAATAATGGCTACTTTTGGAAACCGAAACATACCTGAAGGATATTTGATCACTAGAACTCCGTTATTTGATAATATCCCTTTCGATTTTTAAAAATCATGCATGTCTACTTTTCTTCAATCTCTTGATTATCATATATGGAATTTAGTTCAAAAAGGGTATACTAGGACAACTACACTTATAATGGCATTAGAGTTAAAATATCCTTTACTGAATGGACTATAGAAGAACGTGAGTTAGTAGAGTTAAATGCTAAATGCTTAAACAGTTTCTTTTATGCACTTAAGTCAGAAGATTACCTGCGGGTTTCTACTTGCAAAAGTAGAAAGGACATTTGGGATAGAGTTTGTATTACTTATGAAGGGACTAATAAAATAAATCAATCTAGATTAAATATCCTGTTACATGACTATGAATTATTTTGCATGAAACCAATGAATCTATTTTTGAAATGTATACAAGATTTACTAAAATAGTCACTTCTTTGCATGCATTAGGTAGGGAACTAACGAATTCTGAAATGGTTAATAAAATTCTTTGTTATTTGCCTACTACTTATGATGCTAAAATAACTATGATTATAGAGTTGAAGGACTTAAATATTTACTCTATTGATAATATTATTTGATCACTAATTGCTTAAGAACAAGGAGTGAGCCAAAGGAAGATTGATGCTAGTGAACAACAAAAAGAGAAGAACATAGTATTGAAAGTTGATGACTCAGAGAGTGATCAGTCACATCCTAAGGATGAGAATGATATTGCCTTGATGATAAGACAATTTAGGAGTTTTCTTAAAAGGAAGCAAAGGAGACGCCAGCAGTGGAACAATGATAAGTTCCATAAAAATGTTAAAGTTTCTAATGATGTGATTTGCTGTGAATATAGGAAACCTGGATATGTAAAATTGGAATAAACCAATCTCAAAGCCAATCCTAGCAAGGAGAAGTTGGAGGAACAATTAAATATGGGAAAGGGAAAGAATAGGTTTCAAAGTGTTTTTTGGACGAACTCGGCTTCGGATTCATCAAAAATAGAAAAGGAGAATGAAGTCACCAACCTATGTTTAATGGATGATAATCTTGATCAATTAGATCAAGAAGAGGTATGTGACTTAACCTACGAAGAATTGCTAGAAGTTATGAAAGAATACATGATGCATATAGAAAACTTAAGAAAATGCATGCTAGACTGAACCAAGAATTGTAAGAGTTTTAAAAAGAGTATGACATCCTTAGAAAAGATCATGCACTGATAGATAACAACCACATGAGCTTACTTGAAGAATTTGATGATTTGAATAAAAAGAATGATCTTTTAAAATCATCCTACACTTAATTTGAAAAAGATTTTAAAAATTTTAGGGATAAAACTAAGAATAGAGATCACTAAAATATGATATTAATGTGTTAGAAGATATAAACATAATTTTTAAATAGAAAGTGAAAGCTCTAAAAGAAAATAGGAAACCTCTAACACTTGAAAATTTTATAAATCTTATTTTGAAGTCAACAATTTTAAAATCCAGGAAGAGAAATTTATTATAGAATATTGAAAAATCTATTTCCTAGAATTAAATACTTTACTTGTTGAATGATTGAACATATTTCACACACTTATACTTTAGATAGAAAAACTTATTTAGTGTGGAGGCCTAAGATGCATAAACTAAGTCATACCATATATGCATCTAGTTTTATTTTGCTAAAAGGAGAACCCAATCTTGTTTAGGTTCCCAAGACTAACATTTGATTATTTTATAGGTACGCTCTCATACAAGTTCTCATGAGAGCATTTGGTACCTGGATAGCGGTTTCTCAAAGCATATGATTGGAAATACTAAATAATTCATATCTCTGAAAGCCAGGAATGGAGGCAAGGTTATATTGGGAGATAGTACCACTAGGAAAGTGATTGGCACATATATGATCAGACACTTATAAAAAATTTTCATAGAAAATATATTACTTGTTAAAGGCTTAAAATATAATTTATTAAGTATTAGCTAGCTATATGATAAAGGGTATAGTGTTAAATTCTTTCCCACTAGTTGTATATTATGCCTAAATGAAAATGATGTATTATATGGAATTATGGTAAATAATGTTTATATGCTATATTTGAATTATATTAAAACTCCTAATGCTTTTTATTTAAAAATAATTTCTGATGAATCTTGGTTATGACATAGGAGACTTTGTCATACTAGCATAAAAAATCTTAAGAAAATTACCCAAAAGGAATTGGTTAGAGGTATACCAAAAATATATAACTTTATTAAGGACCACCTTTTTTTTTTGAGAGAGTATGCAAAATTTGCATTAAAATGGAAAAAACAAACTATTACAAACTAGGAAGTAAAAACAAATAGATCCTTGATCAAGAGAAAAAGGATCTTTATTAACAGCATATTTGTTTAAATAAACCATACTATAATTGAAATGAAACCCACTATTTCCTATTTTGAAACCGTGGAGAAGCAGGGGATACCAAAGTTTGAAACAACCCAAGGGTTGATTAGTATCCCAGAGTTCCCATCTGGTTAAAGAATAGGATGTAGTAACGATGCCATTAACAAATATAATAGATTTAAAAAACAAATATGGAACTAAAAAAAAACACACTAAGACAGAAAACTAAAAGAAAAATACATAAAATACAAGACAAACTTAAAACACCTAAGAGTAGCATTCGTAGATGTTTTAGATGTTTTTTTAAACTTCCACTGATGTAGTCTGAAGAAGGAGGGAAGGAAGAAACTTTGAACAGCTGTTCAAACCTCAGGTATTTCTTTACTATACTGATTACTTTGAATAAATCAGCTATCATATTATTGAGATGTTTTTAGAAGAACCTTTGAAGTCGTTCTTTAATCTGAAATGAGAATTCTCTCTTCTATTCTATTCTTTCACCGGTCCTAGTGCTTGAAGTTCTTTGAATAACTTGTATCTTGAACCAGAAGAGCCAAGTTCCAAAGTAGAGGAATTTTTATTCTTCATAAATGCAAATTTTTTGAATCTTAAACTGATTGATGAAGAAGGAGAAATAGTTCCTGTATAACTATCTCTTAAACCAACTTTATTAATATCTGTTTTCAAAATGCTAGCTGTCTTTGAAGGAGTCATGGCCAAAATCTGTTCCTTCTCCTTATCAGCCTCCAAAGCTTGTTGAATTTTGAATTTGTGGTCTTTGTTTGTTGGAGAGAAAGCCGGCTCAACAACCTTTGAATTGATCAAATTATCATCTGAATTATTAGAAGCAATTATAGAGAACGGATAATCAACTTTTATAACATTTTTTGTACATTCAAAATTTGAATTTTGAATGTCCAAATTTTTAGCAAATTCGGTTACAATTTTACTTGGCTTCACTAACAACCCGTCCACTATATTATCCACATCAGCTACAGCTTTAAATGAATTGGCTTCAATGACTTGATTCCAAGAAGTAAGCTGGGAATTGAAATTGAAATTCTGGATAACCGTCACTTAACCTTCTTTCATGAATTCAGTAGCTTCCTGATTTGGCTTTTGAATCCTGTAATTTTCATTGGATCAGACACCAATTCAAGCTTGTTCCCATCTAATAATGTTTGAATAATATTTCTTTATTCAGTAAGAACAAAATCTCCATTTGTACAAATCAATCCAGATTTTTTTTTGAAAAAACCTTTGTTTTAAAACTGTTTCTCACATGATTTTTCTTCTTTTTTTTTTTAACTTAACTTGCTTCCAGGGACCATAAGATTATCATTATGGTTTGAGATGGAATGGATTTCTTCAACATTAGGACAAACTGAATCAAAATTCCCTATTCTTCTACATTTGAAGCAAAGCGATGATAGATTTTTGTATTCAAACTTTTGAAAAAATATACCATTCAACCCTTCTACCCAAATACCAGCAGGGAGTTTGGAGTTCAAATTAACTCTAATGCATGCTCTAGCTAAGGATCACCTTTGCGATGCATGTCAACTAGAAAATAGGTGAAGTTCTCATTTCATTCCAATAAGGATTTTAGAACTAGTAAACCATTAGAGATTATTCATATGAATCTTTTTGGATCGGTTAGTACTATAAGTCTAGGAGGAAAGATATACAGATTTATGATAGTTGATGATTTCTCAAGATTCATGTGGGTTAAATTTTTATTTCATAAGAGTGAAACATTTAAGAAATTTAGAAATTTTTTTGACTTAGATTCAAAGGAAACTAGGGTGTGAAATTTTAATAATTTAAAGTGATCACAGAGGCAAATTTGAAAACGAAAGATTTGAGGATTTTGGTAAAGAACAAGGGATTGATCATAATTTTTTTGCACTAAGGACCCCTCAGCAAAATGGGATAGTCAAAAGAAAGAACATAATATTAATTGAAGCTGATAAAGCCATGTTGGTTAAATATTCACTTCCTAAATATTTTTGAGCTAAAGCGGTTAGTACTGCATGTTATGTTTTGAATAGGGTGAACATTAGATCAAAATTGAACAAAACACCCTATGAGCTTCTTAAGGGTACAACACCAAATTTATCACATTTGTATATTTTTAGATGTAAGGTGTTTATACATAATAATAGAAAACCTTCTTTAGAAAATTTCATCCAAAATAAGATGAATGAATTTTTCTTGGATACACTAGTGTTAGAAAATTATATAGAGTATTTAATAAAAGAACTTTGGTAATTGAGGATATCACACATGTTGTATTTGATAAATCTAGAATTTTAAGAGAGACAAGTTTTGAAGAGGATGATTTAGAAAATAACTCCCAAAGGATTGAGAAGATTAGTTTGGAAGAAAATTTGGTGAAAGAAAATCCTTTGCCTAGAAATTTGAAATTTTCTAAAAACCACCATAAAGAATTTATTTTAGGTCAACCTAATAAGGGTGTTAGAACTAGGGGTGGACTTAGCAAAGAAGTCAATCATTATGTATTTTTTTTAATGATAGAACCCATAAATGTAAATTAAGAACTTTTGGATGAATTTTGGATTTTGACAATACAAGAAGAATTAAATCAGTTTGTAAGAAATGATGTTTGGAAATTAATTGCAAGACCAAATGATCAGTGTAGTTAGAACTAAGTGGGTATTTAAAAATAAAATGAATGACTTAGGTGTTGTTGTTATAAATAAGACTAGATTAGTGGATAAGTGGTATAATCAAATTAAATGAATTGATTTTAAGAAGACTTTTGTCCCTGTAGCGAGACTTGAAGCAATTAAGATTTTATTAGCCTTTGCCTGTTTTAAATTATTTAAATTATTTCAAATGGATATTAAAAGTGTCTTTTTTAATGGGGTAATTCAAGAGGATATTTATATTTAATAACCTTAAGGTTTTGAAAATTCAAAATTCCCTAATCATGTTTTTAAATTAAAAAAGGCATTATATAGATTGAAATAATCACCTAGAGCTTAGTATGAGAGGTTAAGTACTTTCTTACTTGAAAGATCTTTTGAAAAAAGAAGTATGGATGCCACTCTCTTTTTGAAAAAATTGGGAGATGATATAATCATTATTTAAATATATATTGATGACATCATTTTTGGATCTACAAATAAATATCTTTATAATAAATTTTCTAAAATAATGAGTAGTGAATTTAGGATGATCCTAATAAGAGATCTTAAATAATTTCTAGGTTTTAGCATTAAGCAAATTGAGGAGAGAATATTTCTTAATCAGTCAAATTATGTTAAGGATATCCTCAAGAAGTATGAAATTGGCAATACTAAACTAATTAGTACACTTATGAGTTCCTTAGTTCAGTTGGATAAGGACCCAAAGAGAAAATCTATTGATCAAAAGAAATTTAGAAGAATAATTGAATCTTTGCTTTATTTGATAGATAGCATACCCGTTATTATATTTAGTATTTGTTTATATACTATATTTCAATCTGATCCAAAAGAATCATATTTGACAGCAGTAAAAATGATCTTGAGGTGTCTTTTGGGAACTTAGAACTTAGGGATTTAGTATCCTAAGTATAGCTCTACATTTAAAATTATTGGATATTTAAATTTATACTTTGCAAGTTTTAGGGTTGATTGAAAGAGTACATCTAGAACTTATCAATTTATAGGAAATTCTTTAGTTTCTTGGTCTAGTAGAAAATAGAATTTCGTAGCCCTATCCACTACTAAAGCTGAATATATTACCTTAGAAAGTTGTGTGGCATAAGTTCTTTGGTTGAAATAATAGTTGATTGATTTATGATTTATAATAAGCGCAATTCCAATTTATTGTGATAACATTAATGCCATTTGTATTTAAAAAAATCATATTCAACATTTTACAACCAAACATATAGATATAAGGCATCATTTTATTAGGGATTATGTATCCAAAGGAGAAATTGAATTGAACCATATTTTAATTGAAAATTAACTTATAGACATTTTTTTAAAACTACTAGCTTTTGATACTTTTAGTATATTAAGAACAAGGCTAGGTGTGATTGATCTTAATGCTTAAATAAAATCTTCTGCAAACTTGGTGTTTCCATGTGTATTTTTATTTTTAGTTGTCAATGTTTTCTTGGTGTGTGTATTTTTAGATTTTGGTTTTGTTTTTGATGTTTTGTTTGATTCGAAGATGTATCATGAATCAAAAGTTCTATTTCTGATCTTTCATGTTGAATTTTCAAAGCGTTATATTCATTCTATACGAAATTATTTTTGTTCTATACGAATTCTATAGCATATCAATCATTATTTTGGACTGAATGCATAAAAGTTTTGATTTTTTAACATAGATCGTATTGTACGATAGTGCTATCATTCCGTATGATTTGTGTTCATTCGTTTGTACGCATGTAGACGGTTATTCGGGTAGAATTAGTTATTATAATTGATTATATGTATGAAATTTTATTTCATCTATACGAACCACGTGTCATTCTTTATGGGGGATGAACCTAATTGTCATTAAAATGATCTTAAATAACTAATCGTCCCAGACAAACACTTGTTCGTCAATACGATCGTATGGTCAAAATGTCTATATGAAAGGATGCTTTATAACTTGTGTGATTACATAAATTCATTTCATTTTGAACATTTTCATTCATCTATACAAAATGTTTTTCATCTCGTATAATCGTGCGATGATATGCACGAATGGAATTTTGTACTGTCCGAAGGGTGATTTTTCTTTAAATATGAGGGCTTTAGAATTCATTTTCATTCACTTCAACATTCTCCTTGAATCATTCTCTTCTTAGAAATGATAAGTTCTAGCAAGCGTAGTACAGTTTCTAAGGGTATGTCATCCAGGGGTGGGGACAAAAATTTTGTCTAAAGCAAACGAGGATTCCTACTATAGGTTTATCGCTACAAAAATCACTCCGTCAAGACTCTTAATTCAAGATGATATTCACTTTTAAGTCATGCCCCTTTTTGCTTCAACCCAATTCGACTTTATTTTGACTCTAATCCATGCTTATTATAGGGAGACCTTTCACTACTTTTTAGTGAATATAATTTTTAGCAAGGATGAGAGTAACATAACTTCATTTGTGAGAAAACAATGGGTAGAAATAACCAAAAATGATCTAGGAAACTTTCTCCAGTTAAGGACTCATGGGACAAGAGCGCACTTTCTAACCTCCAAATCTAACTATGATTGGTCTGAAATAAATAATACTCTTAGTGGTGTCACTCAAGTTTCTCTCTTAGCTAGAGTATATACTTGGAATCAGAATGCTAGAGTCATCCAGCACGTACTTAGAACTTCAATCATTCCTAAGGTTAATGATCGCATAAACATTACTCCTCTTTTGTCCATAGTTACATATTTAATCATGACTGGATAACAAATTGATGAAGCGCAACTCATTCTAGATTATATTCATAACCTTTTTGAAATTGGGTTTTCATCTCATAGGAGAAAGAAAAGTATGGATCTAGGATATCTAGTGACCTATATCTTAGAAAATAAGTACAACATTATTTATTATGATATTCCTACTGAATTGCCAATTTTCTTTATCGATGCCACTTTTCGATCTTTTTTTTGGCAGAATGACAATTCAAGTGAGGATACTGAGGAAGAAGGGGGAGCACCCGCACCTGCCTAAGGACCTGACATTCAAGAGATGGTATAGCGCTTTGATCAGTTAGAGAGTCATTTTGATCAAATTCAGACTCACTTAAATTAGTAGGATATATAATACCAGCGTGATATGGGTTAGATTTGAAGTCAGTTTATATCGGTAAACACTAATATAGCTATGATGAATAGCTATTTCTCAGTCTTCAACAAGTCTCCTCCTCCAAACTAAGGGCCTTCAGAGAGTTAGATTGTACTTCTTTGAAGTTGTCTTTATCAATCTTCTCCAAATGTGATGATTTTAGTGTTTATGTCTTTCTATTGTACTTGTTCTTGTTTAGATTTGTGTTGATATTTTGATGTTTGTTGTTATGATGTTTTGATATCAACAGTCTTAATATATCCGATCTTTATTTGATATCAATAAAAAATGTCTTATTTTGATTAATTATTTTTGTTCATTATTTGAAATGCGAGTTTGCCTATATGATAATACTGTCTTAATTGATCTAAAAGATATTATAAATTAACTTGCATTAAAAATTAATTTCATTATAAAATCTAAATTTTTATAAAAAAATTAGATTAAATTATAACTCGATCAAGTTAAGGATATCAATCTCATGTTCTTTTAGTCAAATATAATTTGAATATTATTATTGTAATTTTGAGGTCGTATTATTTTTTATTTCTCTTTTCAATATAATTATATTTATAATTAGAGAAATTTGATTTTTTAGATTATTAATTTTGGAAAGATCAATTAAAAAAAATAATATCAAAAAGAAACATACAATGTGTATAAAAATCGAAAGAATGTGAAATTATTCACAAATTGAAAAGAGGCATAAAATTAGCCCAAATACAAAAAGATGCACAAAGTGTGCCTTGAATATTTAAAAAGATACGCAATGTCGCCAATTGAATTTGTTCTTTCCTCCATCGTTTAATCTTTATTTCAAATCAATCTAATTTTCAATTACATTTTATTTTAAAAATTGAAATTAACTAATCCTCATTTTGTCACTTTTGTAATAGTTCTCCTTTTCTAATTGTCTAGAATGTTTTATGACCACAATCAGTTTTTCTTATGTAAGTTATGCCTTAATTTAAATGTTTTTTAATCTTACTTTTTCCTCAAATGGTAATTAACTTTATTATTGTGATTATATTTCAATCTCTTTAAAGATCAATTACTATGATTTTTCATATGACATTTTTCATTTCAACCTTCTTATTGTCTTTTTGTTATTGTTAAAGGGGAAGTAATATTGTTTTATGATGTTTGTGTTTTTATGGAGTTTGTGTTTGTATTTTTTTTTTTTATTTGTGTTTTGTATATTATTAAAAAAAAAAGTTTTTATGTTCTTCAAAGAATTCCCCTATACTCATATGTTTATTCTTTTAGGGGGAGCTAAGGAGAAATTTAGGGTATTCAATTTTTACTCAAACAATAATTATTTTGCCATCATTAAAAAGGGGGAGATTGTTGAGATGGTTGCAACTTAGTTTTTGATTGTTGATATTCTAGTAACATATAAGTTTTTTATTATTCCAAATTTTATTGATTTGATTAATATTTCTCCTAATATATTTTGGATGCATTATTTTATTATTTGTATGTACTAATATTTTAGGGAAATCATACTTCGAATTGTTGAAGACTTCAAATCATATCAGTTTAGGGTTTATTATAAATGAAGTCTATATTTTTTACTTTATTGAGTCTGAGAGAGTGTGATGTAATTGAGTAACTATGCATACACACATCGAGGGAGAGTTTAAAATTAGTAATTTTTAAACTGATCATACTGTACGAAGTCATTTCATACGGGATAATTTGTTCAATTAATTTCCCCTACGAGTAGTCAAATGAACAGAAAGTAGAAAAGTTTTTTAAGTATGTATAGCGTATGAATTGGATGGGTCCCTTTTTATCCTAATGAATTCCAAGTTTTTCTGAATGATTCATACCGTACGATGTCATCATCGTATGTACGCCATCTAGCGTATGAATTAGACGGGTCCCTTTTCGTCCTGACAAACTTGGAAATTTTCTTAAATGATTATACCATACGATGTCGTCATTGTATGTATGCCATCCATTGTACGAAATTGTGGGGTCCCTTTTTTGTCCCAACAAAGATAAAAAATTTTCTAATTGTTCGTAAAGTATGAACTGGGGTCATACTGAATGATCATCATGTACAAAATCATTTCATACCGATTCACAATAGGTTCATATGCAACAGTTTTTGAACTATTCGTACATTCGAACATAAGATCGTATTGTACGATCATAAATGCTCAAAATGGAACATTTCAATTTTTTGGATATTTTTCGTAACTTTTATATAAAAGTACCTTTAAAACTAACGTGAAAAGAGTTGTTCTTCATGATTTTTTAAGGGCAAAAGAAAGAGTGAGTGTTGGAGAGTGTTTGATAGAGATTTCTTGTAAGTGGGGTGTGAAGGGTTTATAAGGTTACTCAAAGGTAAGGATCTCTTTTTGTATTTGGTCATCACTCTTCTTTTCTTCTTTTTAATTGCTTGTCAGAAGTTCTTGAAAAAGATATGATACTCTACCGATGCTTGGAGGGTGTGAACAGAAGATGGTACTTTACTGACACTTGGAGGGTGTGAACAAACAATGATACTCTACATACACTTAGAGGGTATAAATAGACGACGATACTCTCCCAACACTTAGAAGGTGTGAAAGGATGATGATTCTCTGCCACACTGAAGATTGGTGGAAGAGAGATTTTGTAAAGGTTTCTCGGCCTTGATGCAGGGGAAAAAGGAGTGTCACTTTAGTAATAGTGCAATACATGAAGAGGGAGTCTTCAGGGAGTTGATGTAGGTCGTGTTTGATCAAACCACTATAAATCTTTGTCTTTTAAATTCCGTATTTATTTACTACAAGTTATTTATTATGGTTGAAAAGTTTATTTTAAACTTACATTAACTTGCTACGAGATTCGAAATGGTTTTCTATTCAAAAGATCCAAGAGAATTTTAAAATTACCAATTCCCCCCCCCCCCCCCCCCCCCCCTGTCCCCCGCCCTTTTGGTTAACCTTGGGACAATAGCTTAAGTTTAACAACCTATATAGAATCAACATCTGGGATGATCACAGGATTTTCCCATACGATCTGCTAAAAAGAAGGCTTCAGAAAACCCTAAAAAACTCAATTCTAATGCCAAATATCATCCTAGAAAATCATAGGATCATCCAATATGATGTGCATAATTTGATCTGATAGTCCTGGACGATATCAGGATAGTCCTGGATGATCTGTTCTAATTTATACAGATCATCCAGGATGATATTATGGATTATCCTGGACAATTAGAAGAAAAAATTATGATATTTCACCTTGGACAATTTAGGAAAATTAAATATGTCAGCGAACATCATTCAGTATGATATACAGATCGTTCAGGATAATCTGAGTGAATAATTTAACCATAATTAGTCTCCTAAATACATGATCAATTTAGACATGATTGGTATTAATCGTCTAAGAAGATCTAGATCTTCCAAGATTATTTAGATCGTCCGGGATAATTAGAATAAAATTTGAATCTTAATTCCTTTCCTAAATCATCATTTGCAGCTAATTTCCAAGATCATAATGAATCATCCTACACCATCAAAATTGTCCAGTATGAATAGTTCAATAAGTTGATCATCTTGGATGATATAAATCATCCAATATGATTTATTTAAAACTTGAACATGTGGTTTTGACTCAATCTCACTCCCCCTGTGAGTGTGTGTTCATGGTCACTAAGCAAGCATACACCCTTACAAGATTTGACTCTAGAAATTAATAATACATCAATAAATATTATAAAACTTATTACAAGATAACCTATTCTACCTAATCTTTTGCCTTGAATCTTTATTGGATGGTACATTATATTATTGAAAAGTTAGTTCACACACAAATAAGAATATATTACAAATACAAGTAGACAACAGGATGTGAGCCACAATATTTGTTATCATCAAAAATATAAACTCATAAGCACGAGCTACAACAATCTGGATGTGATTTTTCTGAATACATACATTATCATTAGTCTTTATATCTTTTAGTATATTCAAATTTCTAGGTTTTCCTATAGTTCATCTAGCAGACTTATGGAGGTTTGGGGTATATTCTCTTCTATGACTTGGATTGGTTATTTGGCTGCTTCTTGGGTGGGTGGGAATGTGCTGGCTTACATGTATGTGTGGGCTCTCAATATTAGTCAGTATATGGTTTTCATAACTATATGAATTGGCTTTAAATTTCTTTGCTAATTTTGTCCTCTATGCTCTTTAGTGATTATATACTGGTTCTTGGTTTTAGTATTTTAGTTATCTGAACAGATAATGTGTTGTTTCAAGTTATTCTCAAGTGTAAGTGGTGTTTGACTCAAATATCATTTTTTGCTAATTCTCAATGTTACTTGATCATTTTTTTATGTGCATGCAAGGTTCTCAAGAAGGGTTTTCTGACCGCTAAAAATAAGGGTATGTTCATTATTTTTGTTGGGAAGTATTTTACCTATATTTACTTAAATTCGCATTGGTCTCAACTTATTTCCTGTTACAACATTTTGACATTTTACCTTATGGTATTATGCTTGTTTCTTTTTTGTAGTCATTTTCTGTTGCAAGTATAGTGGATTGAGGTAATTTTGGTCATGGTTACTACTTTTTGCAGGAAAACTTTGATGAATTATTTTTCTTTGATCTTCCTTTTTTGGGTGTTGCCTACTTGCAACCCTAGATTGTTATTAGGTTTTTTTGTAATTCTTAGTATTGGGGACCATCGGCTCTTAGGTTTTATTTTGATTTTATTTGTAGCTCTTTCGAGCATTAGCGAGCAAAAGATCCCCTTTAAGTACCTTGTACCCTCCTTTTTATTTAACGCGTAGGCCCCCGACAGGTTTCCTCTTAAAAAATATGAAGCCCCTACATATCCTAATAAACTTTAATGGAAGAGAAAGTGCAACCTTTTTTTGGCAAGCCAATCCGTACAAATATTCCCCTCTCTAAGAATTTAGGAAATAACAAATCAAATTTCCCAAGAATGTTAAAATTATTCTTGAAAATATGAACCAGGTTAGCATTCATATAAAATTTAGCCTTGATAATATTATCCAAAACCCAAGATTCAGATTCAACCCAAGTCTTTTCAAAATTGTGATCCACACAAAACTTAAGTCCCAATGAAAAAGTTGAGGCCTCCACAACAATCACCTTCCAAGTATGAATGCAAGAAGAAAAAACAAACATCTTAGTACCTTTGTAGTCTCTTAGATTACCACTCTCACCCGAACCAAAATATTTTACGATGGAGCCATCAACATTCAATTTGAGTTGGAGCATAGATGTATTATACTAATGCATAACTCTAGAAACAACACTATTTCTCTCATTAGGAAATAAAACATGGAAATAAGAACCCCACACCTTCTTTCCCTTAAAGTGTTTAGACTTAAGGATCTTGGCCAACACCATTTGATGAATTTTCTTCTTGAGAGCAATGATGATTCTATCTGAACATATCTTGATACTAAGGTCCAGTCTAAGAAGCCCAAGCCCTCCAATGAATTTTATTTCATCTTGAGAAGATCCCCATAAAAACGTATTAAGGATCTTATCAAACATGTTGCAAACCTCCAAGGAAGGATGAATAGTTTGAAACAAATAAATGGGTAAGGAGCATAAAATACTTTTGATCAAGGTAAGTTGACCACTAATCAAAAGAAGCTTACACTCCCAAGTAGCAAACTTCTACCTATATTTTGAAAGATTTTAGCAAACAAAAAGCAATTTTTACTACCTTTCTAAAGTGGAGTCACCAAATAGAAAATATGGAAGGATTGCATAAAACATCAATCAAAATCATAAGAATTAAATTTTCTTTGTTTCATATTTTCCTTAGACTAAACGAGCATTTTTTAACATTTAAACAAAGACAACTTTCTTTACCAAAATCAACCAAAAACTAAAAACTCTTCTTCACATGCTTAATGGAATCATTGAAAAAAATAATGATATCATCAGCAAAACATAAATGGTAAATATGCATAACCCAAGAGTTAATGTAATTTAAGCCTTTATATTTTAAAAAAATCACTTGAAGACCTCTAGAATGATATTCAATAGAAATAATGTACAGAGCATGGGATATGGGTTCCCCAGCCTAACAACTTGACCACCTTTGAAAAAACACTAATTTTTACCATTATTATTAGCAGAGTACCACACATTCTCAATTACACTTCTGATCAGATTAATAGACTTGACCTTTAAACTAAAAGATCCAAAATATTGTAAATAATATTCAAGCTAATATTATCCTACGTTTTAGATATGTCCAACTTTAAGACCATATTATGGCTGGCCACCTTATAATTTATGTCATGGATAAGCTCTTGAGCGAGAAAAATTTTATAAGAAATTTCTCTCCCCTTAACAAAATCAGTTTGATTAATGAAAATATTATTGGGAAGGATGTAGGACATCCGGGAAGCTATGAATTTGGATATAATCATATTAAAAGTTGTACATAAACTAATAGGTCTAAAATCACAAATATTCAATATTCTCACCTTTAGGAATAAGGATAATATAAGTGCTTGGATAATTTTTTTGGAATAGAACATTGGGAAAACTCAAAAATCAAAGATCAATTTTAATATTATTCCAACAATGTTGATAAAAAGATATAGAAAAACCATCAAACCCAGCAATAGAATCTTTGTTAATAGACATAAGATAGTTGAAAAATTTGTGCTCATTGGGACAATGAGTAAAATGATTATTCTGACAATCATTAATAAAGAAGAATAAAAGAAATGTTGGAGAGAGCGTCCACATTCCTTTAACGACCTAAGATTTTTTTAAAATGAGACACAACATATTCAGAAATTAAAAAAACATATTTAGAAATTGAAATCTCATCCTCCAACAAAGACCCATCTTCCTCGGAGAGAGAAGATCCGTTATTCCCGGTATAGACGATTTTTAAAATCTTGCTTTGCGGGTTTTTTGCAAAATTGTTAAATGACGTCGGAGGATCGCCGGCCACCCCTGGTCGGTGGCCCCCTCAGGATCCATCCTCCTCCACCCTCATCCAGGAAGATTTCGCATCATAATTCGGAGTCGTCTCTGCCAGCTTTTGGAGACAACGGCCATGGTAAAGATATCAATTTCTGGTCGATGAAGGAACTCCCTCTGGTGATCCCTGAAGGAGGTATGGTTGTCAAGAAGAAGGCCTTTGAATGTATTGGTAAGGGTAAAAGTATTTTAATTGAAGATGTTTGTAATCTCATTTCAAATGAGGTTTGTGACGTTGGTACTAATTTCCGGAATGATAGTTTAATCCAATCTGCTAATTGCATTTCCACTGCTTGTGTTAATGTGGCTGATATGAAAATGATAGAATCGAAGGAATATCACAACTCAAACATGAATCCCCTGATTACTGATAATCAGGAATGTGTAGAAACTGTTGCAATTATTAAGGAGCATAATGATACTGAACGGGTGGCTGACCTATTTATTATTCGGGAATGTGATTTTGGAGTTCTGGGTAACTGTGACAAAAATTCTGATATTGCTGAGAATTCAAAGATGCCTGTAAATGTGAATTCTGGTATAAATGTGTGGTTTCTGAGTTGAATTATGGCAAAGATTTTGTGGAAGAAGATGGTGTAGTTAAACTAAACTCTAAAAAGTAGATGGACAACTCTAACAAATTGAAGAAATCTCTAGTGATAAAATTTTTTGGAGATAACGTTCCTTTCCATGTAATAAGCCTTGAACTGAGAAGGCAATGGGGCAGATATGGGAAATTTCACTTGACTCAACTAGGCTTGGGTTGGGTCCTTTGTGCTTTTGAAGATCCTGATACCTTGGAGGAAATTATAGATTCAGGTCCCTGTTATGTTAATGGCAATATAGTTGGAATGGATAGATGGACAGCTAGTTTTTCTCCATTTTTATTCAAAGGTCTCACAGCCCCTATTTGGATCTGAATGCCTAACCTTCCTCTTCAATGTTAGGATGAAGTCAATGTTTGTAGAATATCTTCCATGGTGGGTGCTCCATACTTGATTGTTGGGAATATGTTCCAATAGAGTAGAAGAGAATTCACAAGAGTTTGTGTGTGAATCAAACTTGATGAGAAATTACCTTTGGGAGTTTGGGTTGAAGGTAATTTGGGAAAATTTTATCAAAACATAGAATATGAGAGGTTACCCACTTTTTGTTTCACTTGTGGAAATCTTGGGCATCTTAAAGAAGATTGTTCAAAGAGGGTTTCACCAGATATTCTAATAAAGCCAGCTATGGGAAATCAAGTAAATGAAGATGTGTATTGGTTGAAGCCACCAAACTAAAAGATACAGATTTAAAAGCTATTGCAGACAATGTTAACAATGGAAAGGAATATGGGCCTTGGATTCAGGTTGAATACAAAAAGAAAAAAAAATCCTGGAGCAATTAATAGAACACATTTGTCCAAAGAAGAAGATAAGAGCTCAAGAGAAGGTCATGAAGAAGGTATAAATGAATTGGTGGATCACAGTTCAATAAATGCTAGCAGTCCGGGTGGGGAGAAATGCATTATGGAGTCTTCTTTGAAAGTTCCAATTAAAGATACTGTAGGTGGTAATGTCTACAAAAATCATTCCAAAGTAGCTGTCAGTACTACTCAAGTGAATGAGCGGGATGCCAACAAATTTGATGCTTTGAAAGATCTCATAGAGGAAGGGGAGATAACAGAAGTGGTGATACCTCCGAAAAAACAAACTTTTTAAGGGATGCTATTCAAGAAGAAAAATAGAACATTGTAGTTCTGTCCAATGCAGATCATAGAAAGATGGAAGATAATGCTGCAACAGCTAAGAAAAAGGGTGTGAAACAATTGAAAGGCCATGGACCAATAAAGTTGATGACTAGAAACAGAAGAACGGATGGTAAAGAAAAGGAAAAAGGGGGTAGTCTTTCCCCACTTATCCAAAAATGAATTCCTTAGTGATTTGGAATTGTAGAGGAGCCAAGAAAAAAAAGGCTTCTCTATACCTTAAGGAGGTTGTGAAAGAACACGATGTTATTTTTGTTGGGCTGTTGGAGACCAAATTGTCATTTATAGATAATAAGGAAGTTGAGTCTTTGATTGGCATTGGCTGGGAATTCTATTATGTTCCTTTGGCTAGGTTATCAGGAGGGATTTTGGTCATGTGGAAGAGCAGATCGGCTTCATTCAGTGTAATTGATGCTTCTTCCCAATTTATTATAGGAGATCTGGAAATTCCTCTCATTGGTAAATGGAGGATAGCTACAACTTATGGCAGTAAAGATGTTTACAAAAGAAGAGATCTTTGGAAAGGGTTGTAACCTCACATTTCCAATGATTTTCCTTTGATCATTGGTGGAGACTTTAACTATTTGTTGGCTAAAATAGAGAAGAAAGGAGGTAGAAGATTTTTGTTCTCCATGGGGCCTAAAGAGATGAAATCATTTATGACTTCTATTGATCTTCATGAGCTTAAATTGTGGGACCTATGTTCACTTGGAGCAATAATAAGAAAGGATTGGACCGGATCATGGAAAGACTTGATAGGATGATTCTCAACTCTTATTTTGTTAATATAAACCAGTATCTTGTTGTCAAGCATTTTCCTAGGATCGCTTCAGATCACTGTCCCATACTTCTGAATCTACTCAGTTCGTCTCCTAAAATAAGCAAATCTATTAAATTTGAGAACATCTGGGCTTCTTACCTGGCATCCTATGCTATGGTGAATAACACCTGGAACAGGATGGATGCTCGCTCACCTTTTGATATTCTTAATACTAAAATGAAAAGAACTCTGAAAATGCTATTTTTTTAGAGCAGGGCAAAGCAAAAAAAATTGGAGTAGTTGAAGGAAATTCTCAAGAGGGAGATTCTACAACTTCAAGTGAAGGAAGCTGAGAATGGGATGCTATCTTCTGATGAAATATGTTTGCTGAAATTTAAAATTGACTAGCTAAATTCTACTTTGGCTCGTTTAAGTACCTGGTGGAAACAACGGGCAAAAGTGGAATGGATTACCGAAGGTGATTAGAATTCTAAATTCTTTCACTCATTTGCTAGTGCTAGAAAAAAATGCTAATTTCATTTCCTGCATTAAGGATGATATGGGGAATTTGGTTGAAAATCAAAATGAGATTGAAGAGGTTTTAATTCATTACTTCAAAAACAAAAGGTGTGAAAGAAATTGTTTGCTTGAAGGGTGGCCGGATAAAAGAAATATCCTGGATAAGAAAGAAAGAACTATGCTCTGTAAAGACTTTTCTATTGAAGAAGTGGAAGAAGCTTTAAATGGGACTATGAGTTTCACTGCTCCAGGAGAAGATGGTATTTCCTACTCATTTTTGAAGAGCTACTGGTCCATTATTAAATCTAATTTTTGGAATGCAATTCAGTTATTCTTTCTTACAGCTGAAATGAATGAGAATTGGAAGAAAACACATATTGTGTTGATCCCCAAGATCAATAATCCAAAGTATGCAGCTCATTACAAACCTATTAGTCTTTGTAATACACTTAAATTAATCTCCAAAGTACTTCTCAACAGGCTCAATAATATTATTCCTAAACTAATATCTTTGGAATAAGCAGCCTTTATCAAAGGAAGGATGCTTCATGATCATGTTCTTATTGCTCAAGAACTATTTCACAAGTTAAGATATTCTAAAGCTACTAAGGGATTTGTCTCAATCAAGTTAGACATCGAACAAGCCTATGACTCCATGGGGTGGCCGACTCTTTGCAAAGTGCTAGACTATTTTGGTTTTCCACATTTCTTCTATAAGTTGATAATGGGGTGTGTGTTAAACCCTTCATTTGCCATTTTAGTCAATGGGAATCCTTCAACTTGGATCAAGGCTAGTAGTGGTTTTAGACAAGGGTGCCCCTTGTCTCCTTACCTTTTTATACTTTGTTCACAGCTGCTTTCAAATGCTATATTGGAGAAGAATAATATTGGTATTCGGGTGAGCAACAATATTCCAAGAATTTCACATCTACTTTATGTTGATGTTGATGATATCATTATTTTTGTTGAAGCAAACATTACTATTGTGAAGTTGATTAAGGAAATTGTAAGCAAGTATTGCAACTGGACCAGGCAAAAAGTAAATACAGGGAAATCTAGTATGTTATTTGGTAAAGCTGTCAACACAAGAATGAAGAGGAAGCTTAAAAATATCATGGGCTACAAAGAGGTGAAAGAGTTCTGTTATCTTGGCACTACATTGGCTTTGAGAAGACTATCCAGATCAAATTTTCAATTCATTATTGATAATGTATTGAAGAAATTGAATAATTGGGGATCTAATTTTTTGTCTTTAGCTGGTAAAATCACCTTGGTTAAAACGGTAATTCTATCCATACCCTCTTTTCACTCAACTGTTTCTTTAATTCCAAAATCAATCTTTGAAGAGATTGAAAATTTATGTCGCAATTTTATTTGGAATAAAAGTGATAATGGATAAGGATTACACTATGTTAGCTGGAAAAAACTTTGTGAACCTATTGAAAATGGTGGCAGGGGGCTTCATTCTTGTACCAACAAAGTTGGTCCATTAAGAGCTAAAATAGCATGGAAGTATTTGAAAGATGTAGAATCTCTATTGCATAAAACGCTGTATCCTAAATATGGATCATATTGGAATACTGGAAGCAGGAATAGATCTATTTCGGTGGCGTGGAAGTTAATTAAAGATGGGAGCAAGCATCTTAAACCAATTGTAAGGTGGGAAATAGCCAATGGACAATCTGTTAACATGCTTGAGGACATCTGGATTTTGGATAAATGTCTCAACAAATGACCGGCTTTTGTAAATACTCAGGTGGAAATGACTGAGTTTTATACTCTGGATAATTTTATAATGCGAAGATGCTGGAATATTTCAGAGTTGGGAAAATTCTTTGTGTTGGAACTTATAAATCTGATTTGTAAGATACAAATTAAAACTGATCTTGGTGAAGATCTGTTACAGTTTACTCATATAGAAACAGGTAAAACCATTACCTCAATAGTTGTAGCTTATAATGTTCAACAATCTCCTGAATCCAGTGGATGGAAGTGGCTGAAGAATTCTAAGATGAATACCCATGCTGAAAATTTCTGGTGGAGGGTCTTAAATAATGCCTTGCCTACTTTTTCTTTTCTCTCCTATAGAAGGATAGGAAGGATGGAATACTGCCCAAGAGGTTGCAATGTAGAGGAAAATATTGACCATGTGCTTTGTAATTGTTTGAAGATTAATGAAGTTATTCATCAACAGAATAGTTAGGGAATTGGTATTCCACTTCTTTCATCCAAGGAAGAAACTTTCAACTGGTCGGAAAAACAAAATGTTTTCCTTTCCAATTTATTCTGTAATTCAATTCATCTCATTTGGAAAGAGAGAAATGAGTTAGTCCATGGGAAGAAAGAAAGAAAGCAGCTCGATTTTCATAGCAGCGGAGACAATTGCTTATGTAGGAGCTTCTAAGTCTACTAATTATATCTCTATGGGCCGGTTGAGTACTAATTAGCTTATGTTGTTAGAAAATCGTTGGTACTCTCCTCCACCCGATTGGATCAAGATAAATGTTGATGCAGCTTTATTTTCTTCTTATAAAGGAGGTATCGGTGGAGTAGTCAAAGATCACAAAGGTCGGATGCTGGCAGATTTCAGCAATCCATATACTCACTGGGTTATTACCTTCCTGGAACTTCTAGCCATAACATCTATTCAAGATGTTATCAAAGATTGGAGGTATTATTACAAAGGAATCATTACAGAGAGCAACAATGCAAATGTCATCAAGTTCATTCTTAAAGCTCTCAAAAAAGGAGGGAGAGGTAATGCTAACTTTTCTTTTATAGTTGATTTTAATTTTTGTTATTTTGAATTGCATTAAGAGAGATTGAAACAAGTTAGCGGATTTATGTGCTAACTTTGGGGTTTTTTCTTCTTTTTGGTGGGAAGATTTACTTCTTGACAAGGTTCCTCCATCATTTGTTAAAATTTTGATGGAGGAATCCTCAGCTTACTCTTAGCAGGCTTTTGCTCTTTTTGTTTTTTCATTTTCTTTAGTTTCCAATGCATTATTGCTCTTTAAAAAAAAAACAAAGACCCATCTTCAAGTTTAATTTTATGGATATTGGCCTTAGCTTTTTTGTTATTAGCTCAAGTATGAAAGTATTTAGTGTTCCATTCCCCTTGAAATATGAACTTAGAATTATCTTTCTCACGCCAATAGACTTCCTCTTTAGGATGAAGATTAGAAAGTAAATTCTTAGCCTTAGTCAAAAGAAGATTATTTCCATCCAAATTATTAAACAAGAAATTGTCCTTGTAATTAATAACACTCTTTTAGCATCCTTGATATTAACAAATATATTAACCAAAATGTATTTATTCCTCCAACGAATAATTTGTTTGAAATACTTATTCAGAATAACAAAAGAAATAATATCATTAGGACCAATAGAATAAATAATGGGAGCATTCCAATTAGCCTCCACCACATTAAAAAATTCTAGACTGCAATCATATATTTTGGAAATGAAAAGGAGAAAAAGTAAGGAGCTTTCTTCAAATTGATGCAAACAAAAAGGGGAGTATGATCAAAAGATGTTCTACAAAGCAACAAATGCGCACTAAATATTATTAGTACATTCCTTATTAAATAAAACTCTTTCCAATCACCGCTACATTCTAGTATTGGACCATGTAAAACTAGGTCCAAAGAAACCAATATCCATAAGTGACTTTGTATCATAATGGTAAGATCTTTATATTTCAGGGAATCAAATGTATTTTTTGTCTTAATTATGGTCTAGAAGTGGACATGCCTTGGACGAAAGGTAGCCTAATATTTTTAGCATCTGTTAGATATATAAGTTTTTCTTCTACATCATGAGTATTATCCCTATAATTCAAGAGTTTTCATATTTCTTCCCTGTTGCAAATCTGTTTTCATAGATTATGATTTTGATGATAGAAAACAATCTTATTTTTCTATGACTACCTTGCCTACTAACATTTCAGGACCACAAGATCAGACGGCAATCATAACCAGCTCAAGATTGGCTAGACAAGGTCTGAGTCAATTTGCAATTGACTTTTTCCCTTTCTTAAGTCAATTATAACCTTTGAGGTGTCTGATGCTAAGTAACCCTACACACACACACACACTTGAGTGATTTTTCTATCTGAATTAGAGTTTTCTGATTTTTACTCACATCGTTTTGGATGATATTTATATCGGCCTGAACGATCGGGTCAAAAATATAAACCCTAATCAGAGCATCTTGATTAAGGCAGCTGTCATTAAGCCGATCGGTCTAGACGATACTTGTATCGGCCAGGACGATAGGCTTAAATCAGAAAGAATCAGCCGTCATGATTAATTTAGGTATTCTTTATTTTAATTCATCGGCCAGACCGATCTCAATATTGGCCTGGATGATGCAGTATAATTATGCCTAAATTAATTTGATAATTATGGAAAGTAATTAAGGCTGACTAATATGATCACATTGGCCAGGCCGATAGCAGGATCGGCCAAGATGATGGACTGAACGATTGATATCAGACAGAATCTAATTAGGACGACGTTCAGGATAATTTTTCTCAGATTTGAACTAATTGTTCAGGACGATATGGTATCGGCCTTGATGTTGTAACCAATTTTCTTCTAATCGTCCCAAATTATCCTGTCTGTTTAAGCTTATTTTGTACTGATCGGCCAGGATGATTTTTCTATCGACTTGGACGATAAAGTCAGCAAGTTGCATTAATGAGCTTGTTTTGAGATCAGCTATTTAAGAACTCTTGTTCTTCACTTAGTAAGATCTTTTGTTGTTGTCTTGACCTGAGAGAGCCTAGAGGAGAGAGAGAGAGAGAGAGAGAGAGAGGATTTTGTAAGGGGATTCATAAGGGTTACTCCAAGTAATGTTCCACTTATTCTTCCACTAGAGTCTCTTGTCCTTGGAAGGGTTGAGAGAGGTGAGCTTCAGCAATTTATCAAGGTTCTCTGCCTGCTTCAGGAGGAAGCAAAAGGAGTTGGGTTCTCTTCCTCGTCGGGGTTGGCAGAAAGGAGGTTTTGTAAGGGCTTCTCCGCCTTGTTGTGGGAGCAAAAGGAGAGTCACATTTGTAGTGCAATACCTGGAGGGCGCCTCTAGCAAGTGGACGTAGGTCGAGTTGACCGAACCACTATAAATCTCTGTGATCATTTTCTACTTCTTCCATGTTTATTTATTTTTTCGCACTTTGATTTCTATGGTGATTTTGGTTTATGATTGTTGTGCTTTGCTTAAAGAATTTTTAAAATACCAATTCACCCCCCCCCCCTATTGGTTAGCCTCGAGCTAGTTCTTAAGGGCTTAACATCCCTAACGAACTTTCATTCCCTGGATAGTCATTAACTTTACCAACATATAGAGAGGTAGAGTTTTGTATAAATATTTTTTTGGGTATTGGTCTAATATCTAAGACTCTGTATTAAATATCTCTTATGGAGCTTAAGGAATTGATGGTATAGCTTTAAGTTTTAGTGGATCAAGACTTTATTAGTCCCATTGTGTCTCCGTGGGGAGCACCTATCTTATATGTGAAGAAAAAAGATGGTATGATGCATATGTACATTGATTACTGCCAGTTGAATAGAGTGACTGTCAAAAATAAGTATCATTTACCAAGGATTGACGTCTTATTTAATTAGCTGGTTGGATGTTCAAAATTTTTAAAGGTTGAACTGTGATCTGGTCATCATCAACTAAAAGTGAAGATAAAGGATGTGGTGAAGATGCATTTATCATGAGGTAGATACATTAATAGTATTTTGTCATGCCATTCAGGGTAACTAATGTCGATGGTCTTCATATATTTGATTAATAAGATTTTTATGAAGTATCTATATCAGTTTATGATCATCTTCATAGAAGAAATTCTGAATTGTTCAAGATCTTAAGAAGAGCATGCAATACACTTGAGGATTGCTTTGGTGATTTTGAGACAACTTCAATTGTATGCTAAATTCTTAGAGTGTGAGTTTTGGCTAAGGAACATTTCATTTATGGGGTATCTAGTGAGCAGAGCATGTATTTTAGTAGATCCCTAAAAGTTTAAGGCTATTTTTCATTGGCCAAGGCCTACTACAATTTAAGAGGTTTGTAGTTTCTTAAGCTTGGCTGGATATTATCGAAAGTTTTTTTGGGGTTTTCTTATATTTCTTTGCCTTTGATTAGACTAACTAAGAAGTCAATAACTTTCATATGGACTCTAAAGTGTGGTGAGGTTTTTAGCTACTAAAATATCATTTGACTTATGCTCCAATTTTTAGTATTCCTTCAGGTACAGATGAATTTTAGGTTTTTAGTGGTGCATCATTGAGAGGTTTGGTATGTGTGTTGATGCAGCATGGTAGAGTCATTTCTTATGCATCTTAGTAGTTAAAACCATATAAGAAGAGCTATTAAACACATAATCTTAAGTTAGCAATTGTGGTATTTGCATGGAAGATTTCGATGCATTAATTATATGGAGTTAGATGTGACATGTTTATTGACCATTAGATCTTAAAGTATATTTTTATTCAAAAGGATCTAAATTTGAGGCAGAGAAGGTGGTTAGAGCTGATTAAGGTGTAATTACTAAACGACAAGAGGGGGGGTGAATTGTAAAAATCTTTTTCTTAATAAAAGTAACCCTAAACAAGAGTTCTAATTTTTTTGTTGTTTTTGAACTTTTATAACAAAATTTTAAGCAATTCTTCCTTCCACAAAATTTAACATGCAATAGATATGAAAAATTAAAAGCAAGTAAAACGTAAATAACGATAAGGAAAAAACACACCAAAAATTTTATAGTGGTTCGGTCAAAATATGACCTACGTCCACTCCCCGGAGTCCTCCACTCTGGGATTTTCACTATCAAAATAGTTCTCCTTTTTCCCCCCTCGGCAAGGTGGAGAAGCCTTTACAAACCTCGCTTTCACCAACCCAGCATGCCGGAGTGCCAACCTCTGTTTTCGCCCTCCTGGCGACGGCAGAGAACCTTCTCGTTTTTCTCCCTCCTGGAGAAGGCAGAGAACCTCGAGGTAATGGATGTAGACGAGCCGTTCCCTTGGAGATCCTCCCTCAAATCCTTCTCGGGCCACAGGAGGAGCAAGATGCAGCAAGCTTGGAGCAACCGTGTGATCTCCCTCACACCTCTTCTCCCTCACAACGCTCACCTCCTCCTTCCTCTCTCAACCCTCAAGAATTTCTCTAGAGCTCTCTCCCTTGGAATCCCTCTCTAACCACGTTCACCCCCTCTGTAAATCTTACTGAAAAAGGACTTGATTGATATCAAAAAAAGGCTCCAAAAACCTCTGAATTCAAAAGTAGCCGTTACTGTTCGTACAGTACGATTACAGATCGTACAGTACGATCTTCATAAACAGACATCGTCCTGGTACGAAGATGTACGAACAGTTCAAAAACAATTCGTACTGTATGATATAATATCATACGGTACGATCAACAAGATACTATTCGTACAGGATGATGGTCTGGACGATCGGATGTCGTCTCTGTTCATCGTATGGTACGATTACTATCGTACAGTACGATGTGACAAAATCCAAGAGATCATCCAGGATGATATCCGGGACGATCATACTTCGTCTATGTTCATCGTATTGTACGATCGTGTTTGTACAGTACGATGTTCAAATTTTAATTAGGCCTGGATTACATGCACTAATCACGGGTTAATTTAAGTAAGTATTTAAAATAGATCGTACAAAACGAACATGTTCGTACAGTACGAACGGCGCAAAATTACTTACTTAAACTAAACTACGGCTAGGGTTTTGGATCTGAACATATCGTACAGTACGATGGGTTTCGTACAGTACGATCTATTCACAGAATCGTCCACATAGATTAGATCGTACGATATGAATTAAAATCGTATAGTATGATCTCCAGAGAAGAATTTTAATTACATTTTGCAGTTAAAAAAAAAACTCTCCCCTTGTGTGTGTGCATGGTTGCTCTTACTCTTACGCATTTTGTGGCCAGACTCAATAAAGTAAAAACAAAATAAATGGAAAAATACAATGTTTGACTCATACTCCTAATCTACCCGGTCTTGACTCTTCCTTTCTTCCTGAGTCACTTGTGATCTTCCTGAAATGTTAGTGCTCAAGGAAAATAGCAAATAAAATAATATTCAATGAAAGGTTGTTCCAAAACACTCATTATTTGGCATCATCAAAATCTCAAGCTCGGGGTCATGGGTTGCAACAATCTCCCCCTTTTTGATGATGTCAAAAAATTTGTTGCAAGTAAGAAAGAAAAACATTTCTTTTATTTTTTTTGTTTTGTTTTATATATATATTATTTTAAATTAAACACAAGAAGAAAAAAAAATACTAAAAGCAAGTACGAAACAAAAGGAATGCATTTAGATAACAGGCATTACAACAAACTTCTCCCCCTTTTGACAGCTCAAAAAGGAGGAGCAACTAAAAGTAAAAAAGCAAAAGAAGAAAAACTACAATGCAAACATAGACAATCTAGTCAGACGGGTCCTGATCAGTTGGTGGTGGAGGTGGATTTGGCTGAAAATATTGAAATAGAGCATCGAAGCGGTGATCAATTGCAGTAAAACGCTCTCCAAACCATTGCATATCAGTCTCGTGTTGCTGATGTTGTTCTTGAATATGCATGTCGAGACGAGTCTGCAGCTGGTCAAAGCGAGTGACTAAATCATCATCAGGGTGTGCTGGTACTGGTGCAGGTGCTCGGGGTGCGGCTTGGCGTCGTGGTCGAGCTGGAGCTGCGGCTGGGGCATCTTCTCCTTCTTCTTCATCAAAGACGGGTTCTTCAGGCTCGTGACCCCAATGAAAGAGAATACGGAAGGAAGCATCCGTATAAAAAATAGGAAGCACATCGGGTTCACCAGGGTAGGATAATTAATATTTATTGTGGAGGATATATCATATTAGGTGACCAATAGCCAGATTCTATTTTCGTCGGGTGGTAGGTAAACGAACAAAAGTCATGTGGCGAATATAATTGCTAATCAAATCGACCTCATCAAACTTAATGTTGGACATAATAAGGTAGGTAGCGACGGACAAGGTAGGGGTCAGATTGATACGGTCGCCACCTTTGGATATGATAGAGGTTCGAAGAACATGTTAAATTATACGAGCATTTCATGTTAAGGATTGAACAAGAGGCTGGTGTTGATGAAAAGCAGTATTCCTAAGGACTCTATTTACATCGCTCCAATCAAATTCATTGGTAAGAAATGAGAGAACCATAGGTCCTTCAGTGGACAGCCCAATATATTGGGCGATGTCGGCTCTAGTTATCTCAATGGTGCGACCACAAACAAAGGAGTGAAAAGTGGTGTTATCGATGGTGTAGGTGAGGTTGGCGAGAAATTCAAAAAGAAGTTCAGAATTATATGGAAACACCAGGGTGAGTAGAAATTGAAAGGTGGTGGAAGCAAAGAGGCCCATTACCTCGAAATTGAGAGCTGCCTGATTAAGCATTTTTGAAGGGGAAATTTTGCAGGCTTTGTATCGGTGGTAGGCTTCCTCATTCTCACTATTTAGAAAGCGATCAGGTTGGCGACTCGACGAGGACAAGCTTCCAGCAGTCATCCGACCTTGTTTAGACATCACAAGAGGGCACGAAAACGAAGTGAAGGCTGAGTGAGGAGAGGATTGAGTGAATTGAACAGCCTAGGCAAGGGTATTTATAGGAAATTTCGGAAATCGTACAGTACGATCTTGGATCGTACAGTACGATAGACAATTAATTTTCTGACCAGTCATTTCGGGAAAAGGCAGTCAAATCGTACAGTACGATAGGTATCGTATAGTACGATCAGGCGAATATCGATCGTCCCGAAGCCTCAGTACGACTTTTGACCAAAAGTTTCGTGCTGTACGAATAGGTGTATCGTACAGTACGATACATAATAAATATCGTACCGAACCGCTTTAACTCAAATTTGTCCTTTTGTGCTGATGTGGATCGTACCGTACGAAACGGAGTTATCGTACAGTACGATACTCAATAATGTCGTACCAACCAGATTTAATTCGTCCCAATCCGTTGCTGACGTGGATCGTATTGTACGAAGAAGAGATATCATACAATACGGTAGGCAATTATGCGGGAAGATTATCATACAGTACGATGTAGGTCGTACAGTATGATCAACAGAGCTGAAATCAGCCTATTGGTAGATGGTATGTGGATTGTAATGTATTGTACAGTACGATGTAGGTCGTACAGTACGATGAACAGTCAATGCACAGTGTTGGTGTGGTGAGTGTGTGGTGATCAGGAGCAGCCCTAATTTAAATTTTTTTTTATGCATTTATATCTATGACACCTAATCTAGTTCTCAAGGTGCTAAAGGTGTCAAAAGCTAAAGGTTTTGTGAATATGTCTGCCAATTGATTTCCTGTAGCGATGTGATGTAATTCTATATCTCCCTTAGCGACGTGATCTCTAATGAAATGATGTCTAATGTCTATGTGTTTCATTCGAGAGTGTTGAATTGGATTCTTAGAGATACAAATTGCACTTGTGTTTTCACACATGATCGAGATGGTTCCAACAGGTAGTCCAAGATCAAGAATTTGTTGTTTTAACCATAGTACTTGTGCAACACAACTTCCTACTGCAATATATTCTACCTCAGCTGTAGAAAGTGCTACTGAGTTTTGCTTCCTACTGGACCAAGAAACTAATGATTGTCCGATGAATTGGCAGGTACCAGAGGTGCTCTTTCTATCTATCCTACATCCTGCAAAGTCAGAATCTGAGTACCCTAGGATTTCAAAGGAAGTGCTGTGTCTGGGATACCAAATTCCTAAGTTTGGGGTGCCTAGTAGATATCTAAGAATTCTTTTGACAGCAGTTAAGTGAGATTCTTTAGGATCGGCTTGGAAACGGGCACAAAGGCACACACTAAACATTATGTCCGGTCTACTGGCAGTCAGGTAAAGAAGGGATCCAATCATTCCTCTATATTTTTTCTGATCTACTGATTTTCCACTAGGATCCTTATCTAATTGGATTGTCGAACTCATTGAGGTGTTCATGGGTTTTGCACTATCCATTTCATATTTCTTTAAAATATCCTTAATATACTTTGATTGGCTAAGAAAGGTTCCATTATCCATTTGTTTTACACTAAAGCCAAGAAAGTAATTAAGTTCTCCCATCATGCTCATTTCAAACTCATCACTCATTGTTTTTGAAAATTCTTCGCATAAGTTTTTATCCGAAGATCCAAACAAGATGTCGTCTACATATATTTGAACAATGAGAATTTCTTCTTTGACCTTTTATAAAAAGAGTGTAGTATCTACACTACCCTTTTTAAATCCTCTATCCAAAAGAAATGAGCTAAGTCTTTCGTACCATGCTCTAGGTGCTTGCTTAAGTCCATACAGTGCCTTCTTTAATTTAAATACATGGTTTGGAAATTATGAGCTTTCAAATCCGGGGGGTTGCTCAACGTAGACATCTTCCTTAATTACCCCGTTCAGAAATGCACTCTTTACATCCATTTGATATAACTTAAAGTTCTTGAAGCAAGCAAAGGCTAAGAGTACTCTTATGGCTTCTAGTCTAGCAACCGGGGCAAAGGTTTCTTCAAAGTCTATCCCCTCAATCTGGTTGTACCCCTTAGCTACTAGTCTTGCTTTATTCCTTATTATTGTTCCTGAATCATTCACCTTATTCTTGAAGACCCATTTTGTTCCAACATTACTTTGCTCTTTAAGTCTCTTGACTAACTCCCAAACATCATTCCTGGTGAATTGATTCAGCTCTTCTTGCATTGCTAGAATCCAAAATTCATCTCCTAAGGCTTGATCTATACTTATAGGTTCTATCGTAGAGATGAATGCTGAGTGACTAACCTCCTTCCTAAGTGCATGCCTAGTTCTTACACCTTCTGAAGGGTCTCCTAAAATTAACTCTTTAGGATGACTAGAAGAATATCTCCATTCTCTAGGCAAAGTTTCCTGAGGTTCGACCCTATCTCCTAAGGTCATAGTCTCTACTCCTTGAACTGCCTCTATTTCATCATCTTCAATTTTAGTTTCTGAGGGCATATCTGATTCATCAAAACCCACATGGGTGGATTCTTCTACTACAAGGGTTCTCTTATTAAAAATTCTATAGGCCTTACCTACAGAAGCATAGCCTAAGAAGACACCCTCATCGGACTTGGGGTCAAATTTTTCTAAGGGATGTTTACCATTATTTAAGATGAAGCACTTACACCCAAAGACATGTAAATGTGAAAGATTTGGTGTCCTACCCTTAAGGAGTTCATATGGAGTTTTATTCAGCTTCGATCTAATGTTTACTCTGTTCAAAACATAACAGGCTGTGTTGACTGCTTCTGCCCAAAAGTATCTATGAAGGGTATACTCCGCTAACATTGCCCTAGCAGCTTCTACCAAAGTTCTATTCTTCCTTTCTGCTATGCCATTCTGTTGGGGTGTTCTAGGAGCTGAGAAATTGTGCTCTATTCCTATCTCTTGACAGAATGACTCAAATCTATCATTTTGGAACTCTCCACCATGATCGCTATGGATTATTGATATTACACAACCTAATTTCGTTGAATCCATGTGGAGAAAACTTTAAATTCCTCAAAAGACTCATTCTTGTGTGCTAAGAATCTTACCCAAGTAAATCTAGTGAAGTCATCTACAATCACAAATCCATAATTCTTTCCACCTAGACTGGCTGTACTAGCGGGTCCAAATAAGTCCATGTGTAGAATTTCTAGTGGCCTAGAGGTGATCACATCTCTAATTGAGTGAAAGGATGATTTAACTTGTTTTCCTAGTTGGCAAGCATCACATAAGTGATCCTTGGTAAAGTCTAACTTAGGTACACCTCTAACTAGGTTTTTCTGAGGGATGTATCTAAGAGTTTTCATACTAGCATGGCATAGTCTCCTATGCCATAGCCACGAATCATCAACTATTATTTTCAAACAAAATGATTTTGAGCTATCAACGCAATCAAGGTCTAACATGTAAACATTATTCATTCGTTTTCCTTCTAAAATTATTTCACCAAATAAACTAATCAGGCATCTATCAGTAAAAATTTTAACATCAAACCCTTTGCCACACAGTTGACTAATGCTAAGTAAATTATATTTCAAACCATCAACTAGTAAAACATTTTCAATTAAAAAATTCTTAGCATTACCAACGATACCTGAGCCTATCACCTTCATGGTAGTGTTGTCTCCCAACGTTACTTTGCCTCCAGTTTTGGTCTCTAATAGGATGAACTTCTTCATATCTCCAGTCATATGTCGCGAGCAACCACTATCCAGATACCACATGCTCTCACTAGGTCTTTTGTGAGAGCATCCCTCATCCTGATCCAATTGATCAAGGTTATCATTAGCCATAAGACACAAATTTGTTACCTCCTCCTCTGCTTCTTCTTCTGATGATTCTGAGGCAGAGTCGGCCCAAAAAGCTTTCTGTGTCTTTGTCTTTCCTTTCTTGTATTTAGCTTTGTCATCTCCTTTCTCCTTTGCTGGTTGACTCTTCAGATTGGGGCAATCGGCTCGAAGGTGACCTGGCTTCCTGCACTCAAAGCAAATTGTATCAGATGAAACCTTATTGGGTCTTGAGCTCTTACCTTTATTCCAGCTGTTCTGATGACGCTTCTGTTTTCTCTTTAGGAAATTTTTTAATTGTCGGGTCATCAGTGCTATTTCATCGTCTTCCTCCCCTGCAGAGCTTTCACTTTCTGAGTTGCTAGCTTTTAATGCCACCGTTCGCTCCTTTTTCTTTTCACCTGCATCACTTTGCCTTTGGCTCACTCCTTGCTCGTATGCAATGAGTGACCCAAGGAGGTTATCAATAGAATAAACATTAAGATCTTTGGACTCAGTGATAGCAGTTATCTTAGCATCATAGGAACTAGGTAGGCATCTAGGAAATTTATTCACTTTCTCAGAATTTGAAATTTCTCTACCTAATGCATGCAAGGATGTCACGATTTGGGTGAACCTAGTGTACATGTCAGAAATTGTTTCGCTAGGTTTCATACGGAATAATTCATAATCATGCAATAGAATGTTAAGCCTAGACTGTTTTACTTCATTTGTTCCTTCGTATGTAATGCACAGTCTATCCCAAATCTCCTTACCAGAAGCACAAGTAGATACTCTCATATAGTCCTCAGATTTCAATGCACAAAAAAAGCAGTTTAAGCACTTAGCATTCAGTTGGGCTAACTCCCTATCCTCAATGCTCCATTCAATAAACGGTATAGGAGTTTTCAAACCATTAACAATTTTAAACGGTGCAACATACCCATCATTTACTAACATCCACATGCGGTAATCTATAGATTGCAAAAATGTAGACATTCTAATTTTCCAGAAATCAAACGGTATGTTATCAAAAGTGGTGGACGAGTTATTGAATAACCCTCCGCAGTGTTACGATTACCAAAATTTGACATGATCGTTTTTTCAAGGTTTTCTAAAACACTATTTTTGAAAAACAGGCTCTGATACCAATTGTAATTACTAAACGACAAGAGGGGGGGTAAATTATAAAAATCTTTTTCTTAATAAAAGTAACCCTAAACAAGAGTTCTAATTTTTTTGTTGTTTTTGAACTTTTATAACAAAATTTTAAGCAATTCTTCCTTCCACAAAATTTAACATGCAATAGATATGAAAAATTAAAAGCAAGTAAAACGTAAATAACGATAAGGAAAAAACACACCAAGAATTTTATAGTGGTTCGGTCAAAATATAACCTACGTCCACTCCCCGGAGTCCTCCACTCCGGGATTTTCACTATCAAAATAGTTCTTCTTTTGCCCCCCTCGGCAAGGCGGAGAAGCCTTTACAAACCTCCCTTTCACCAACCAGGCGTGGCAGAGTGCCAACCTCTATTTTCGCCCTCCTGGCGACGGCAGAGAACCTTCTCATTTTTCTCCCTCCTGGAGAAGGCAGACAACCTCGAGGTAACAGATGTAGACGAGCCTTTCCCTTGGAGATCCTCCCTCAAATCCTTCTCGGACCACAGGAGGAGCAAGATACAGCAAGCTTGGAGCAACCGTGTGATCTCCCTCACACCTCTTCTCCCTCACAACGCTCACCTCCTCCTTCCTCTCTCAACCCTCAAGAATTTCTCTAGAGCTCTCTCCCTTGGAATCCCTCTCTAACCACGTTCACCCCCTCTGTAAATCTTACTTAAAAAGGACTTGATTGATATCAAAAAAAGGGTCCAAAAATCTCTGAATTCAAAAGTAGCCATTACTGTTCGTACAGTACGATTATAGATCGTACAGTACGATCTTCATAAACAGACGTCATCCTGGTACGAAGATGTACGAACAGTTCAAAAACAATTTGTACTGTACGATATAATATCGTACGGTACGATCCAACAAGATACTATTCGTACAGGACGATGGTCTGGACGATCGGATGTCGTCTCTGTTCATCGTATAGTACGATTACTATCGTACAGTACGATGTGACAAAAACCAAGAGATCGTCCAGGACGATATCCGGGACGATCATACTTCGTCTCTGTTCATCGTATTGTACGATCGTGTTCGTACAATACGATGTTCAAATTTTAATTAGGCCTGGATTACATGCACTAATCACGGGTTAATTTAAGTAAGTATTTAAAATAGATCGTACTGTACGAACATGTTCGTACAGTACGAATGGTGCAAAATCACTTACTTAAACTAAACTACGGCTAGGGTTTTGGATCTGAACATATCATACAGTACGACGGATTTCGTACAGTACGATCTATTCACAGAATCATCCACATAGGTTAGATCGTACGGTATGAATTAAAATTCGTACAGTACGATCTCTAGAGAAGAATTTTAATTACATTTTGCAGTTAAAAAAAAAACTCTCCCCCTGTGTGTGTGCATGGTTGCTCTTACTCTTACGCATTTTATGGCCAGACTCAATAAAGTAAAAACAAAATAAATGGAAAAATACAATGTTTGACTCATACTCCTAATCTACCCGGTCTTGACTCTTCCTTTCTTCCTGAGTCACTTGTGATCTTCCTGAAATGTTAGTGCTCAAGGAAAATAGCAAATAAAATAATATTCAATGAAAGGTTGTTCCAAAACACTAATTATTTGGCATCATCAAAATCTCAAGCTCGGGGTCATGGGTTGCAACATAAGGATTATGATTAGTCTATTCAATATTAGCCTTTAAGGAAAACATGGTAGCTAATGCTTTGAATAGGAAGTCATCTTGTAATTTTCTTTTGTTTCTTACTTCTATAGACCTTTTTATTTGAGATTTGGAGAAGCTTGAGATAGTTGTGGTATCTATTGATAAAGATCCAAGTTTGTTAGCTCAGATGATTATTCAGCTTACTCTAAAGCAAAGAATTCAAGAAGATCAAGAGTTAAATATAGAGTATCCAAATTTGAGTGGACAAATTAAAGCTAGTAAGAGACCTAAAATTTTCTTATTTGATTTTGGTATCATTTTCTAAAAGGATATATTATAGTTTCTATTTATTGGTAATTTGAGAGCTAAGATTCTACATAAGGTACACTATTCGGGCTATACTATTTATCCATGAAGTAGCAAGATGTATGGAGATTTGAAAGGTCTATTTTGGTGGCCTATATTAAAGAAGTATATAACGAAGATTGTTTTGAAGTATGAGGCCTATTATTTTATCGAAGGTAGATTATTAATAATAGGGTGGTCTAATGTAGTCATTACTTATTCTAGAGTAGAAGTAAGAAGAGGTAATGATAGACTTTGCTATGGGTTTTCCAAGATCATGATAGAGGCATGATGCCATATGGGTTGTAGTTGATCGCCTAACAAGGTTAACATATTTCATTCTGATCTGATAAACTAATATGGATGATGGGTTAGCACAAATATATATCAGGGATAATATCATATTATATGGTGTGCTAATGGTGATTATATCTAATCATGATAATCGACTTACCTCCAAATTATGGAGAGGAATTTATTAAGGATTGTGTATGAAATTATACTTCAGTATGCCTTTTCATCCACAGACAGACGGATAATCCAAAAGGATGTTCAAGTATCGGAGGATATTTTGAGACACAATGTTAAAACTTTGGAAGCAGTTTAGACTAATAGAGTTTTCATATAGTAATAGTTATCAATCTAGCATAGGTATGGCTCCTTATGAACCTTTGCATGGAAGAAAGTGCATAACCTCTTTGTCTTTGACATAGGTGCAGGACAGATAGGTGGTGGGGTCTACTTTTATGGATGATGTTATAATAAATATCAATCTGATTAGAGAAAGGTTGATATCTATACAGGATAGGTAGAAGAAGTATTATGATCAAAAACACATACTAGTAGAATTTTTGGTTGGTGACTTTGTTTAATGTCAAAGTCAGTCCTACGAAAGGTTTCAATAGATTTGGAAGAATCATTAAGTTGATTCTAAGGTATATTGGAACTTTTGAGATTGTTGAGAGGATTAGTAGTTCTACTTACATGTTATTATTACATAATCATATTTTAGATATATACAGTATATTTTATGTCTTTTCTCTGAGGAAGTAGGTATATAATTCAGGAAAGGGATTATCTACTGATGATGTGGAGATTCAACCGAGTCTACACTATAAGGAAGTGCTAGAAAGGAGTTTAGCATATGATGTCAGGAAATTGAGGAGCAAGAAGATTCTGATGGTCAAGATGTAGTGATAGTGTATGATTGCTAGAGAGGATACTTGGGAGAATGAATAAGATATGAGACAGCTATATCCAGGTTTATTCTAACTTATTTTAGTCTGGTAATGTCGAGGATGTAATTTTTTTAAAGGTTGGTGGATTTTTATAACTATATATATATAAAATAGTCAAAAATTATTTTAGGAATCTTTATAAGTCTTAATCATAAATCGTCTTAGCCATAACATATATATTATTATATTTTAATTTCACTATCTTTTTCATAATTTTTGGGTACTTGTGAAATTCCCTAAGAAATTAGCACATGTTAGTATAAGTGAAGATTTTAGGATAGTCATGTGTTCATTTTGTAAACCGATTGCACCATAATTCTCTAAGTAAAATGGACTATGTTATGAATACTTTTTTTTATAATTTTTATGACCTAAAAGAATTTCTATGATATTTTATAATAAAAATTTATCAAATTATATAATTATATTAATATTATTTAATATTTTATTATAAATATCTTTAGCCACTTAACATCATTTTCCTAATCTTAATTTGTTTATCAAAGAAGGATTTGGGGAATAATAAGAGATAAAAAATGAGAGAGAAGAAAAAAGCTAGTGTTTGTAGGTTCTAGAGACATTTTCTTCTATCAACCCAATTGAGAAATTTGTTAATCTCGAGGTGGTTATATTATGCCTATTTAAATATTTAATAATTTGATAATTTTGATTTTTTTTATCAAATTTATATTTTCTTTACCAAAAAATAAGAATAACTTTATTTTTGTAATACGTTAACCACATAACTTTTTATATGTTATAGAGATTGAAATTATAAATATTTTAAATATATATTTTAAAAAGTTATGATTTTTTTCTACTCAAATTTATTTAAACATCTAAAAGTTGTGGTTCAATTTAATCTAATTATTTTTTAATTAATGAAATGCATTGAAAAATTTAGAAAATGATGTGATGTGATGTCAGTGTTACTGGGCAACTAAAGCAAAATTCTATTATGCCATCACTAGTGGGTGACAAAGATGGAATTCTATTATGCATGTGTCAATGGGTGATCGAGGTGTGATTCTATTATGCTAGCGCCAAGGGGCAACTGAGGTTGGATTCTATTATGTCGGGGCCTACGGGCTACCAAGGTGAGTTTCTGTTAACAAATCTATATATATATATATATATATATATATATATATATATATATGGCTAAGAACCATTCTAATAAAATTAATATCTACTTATAACTCACACTAGAAGAAAAAAGCTCATTTCTGGCAGAATTTTCGAAGGAAGTTAATACAGGCAAACTTTTCAACGAAAAATTTCAAACTAAATTCTAATGGATTTCAGACAGATTTTTAACTAGATTTCATAGAATTTTTAGTGGATTTTGACAAAAATTAAAAAAAAAAGTTATATTTTAATAACTTATTGTTAAATTAAATTATATAAATTAAATAATTTAATATTTTAAATATAACTTAAATTATTTAAATTAAGAACTAATTTAATAAATTAAATTGTGATAAAATAAATTAAATAAAATCATTATTTAATAACCAAAAATTGAATTATTTAAATTAATACTTATATTATAATAATTTTTATAATTATTTATTTTGTTAAATTAAATTAAATAATTTAATATTTTTTGTCAAATTAAATTAAATTAACTAATTTAATAAATATTTTTTTAAATTAAATTAATTATTTTTATCTTTAAAAAAATATTTTTGCTTTTAAATTAGTAATTAATTTTAATATTTATGAGTTATAATTTAAATAAAACAAAGTAGTAGTCTTTGCAGGTTTTCCTTAATGACCAAATGGTGGGTGGCTTGTGTGTGAGGAGAAATTATTCGGTGCAAATGCCAAAATCCATCCAAAGATATACAAGAATGAGCCACATCGGTCATTTAGCTCGGTACCGCTTGGTAGCGCACTCGATACTGCTTACGTGACTCATTCTAGTTGGTTTTCGTATGTAGAGCTACGTTCGGTATCCGCAAAGAATAATTTCTCATGAGCGAGGAGGGGGCAGGGTTCAAACCCCGTTGTAGGCATTGAGCATAGGCTTGTGGGTGGACTTTGGTATGTATTGTTGGGCTGGGGATTGTTGGCGGGTTAGGGCACAACAGACTGGCATGGGCTGGCTGGTCAGGTTAGCTTGTGGGCGGGTTGGCTGGCGGGCTTGTCCTGATGATGCTTGGGACCAGTTTTAATTTTTTTTTATTTTTTTTATGTTTCAGATCAAAAAATAATTTGCTAGAAATAGTTTTCCAGCGAATTTTCCATAATGCAGTGTTAGTTTGTCTTTCAAGAAAGTTAATGCTAATAATATAGATTTATCTAAAAAAACACTAAATCCCAAATAAGTGGTAATATCAGTTAATTTTGTCCACGTTTTTTAATTTGATAAATATTATTAGAAGCTTATGCAAGAGAAGAGAAATACTACGGAAAAAAAAAATAAAACCATTGAATAACTAAAAAATAGCGAAGCATTAAAAGGTAGAGACTCAAATCATAAAGTAGCTCTTCAATGTGTTATAGAAAAATGTTTGGGTTTGCATTATGGATTGCAAATCAATTTAATACTTTTGTTTTGTTCTATCATTGAACTTCTTGAGATAATAATACAAGATGGTTCAAGTAGTGAGACAAAAGGTGAAGCATATGCCTTCTTAATTATGTACAATTCTGAATTTGTTTTCGATTTGCATATGAGGAAGCCTGTATTGAGAGTCACAACAGAGCTATATCACATGTGTTATAAAAAAGATGATCAAGTTATTATAAATGACATAAATTTGGTAAAAATGTCAAAGTAAAGATTCCAAATTATGAGAAATGATGGTTGGGATATTTTGCTCAAAGATGTTTGTTATTTTGTGAGGCAAATAATATAGTTATTCTAAATATGGATGATATTTTGTAAAGCGAGGAAGATCAATGTGGGAAGCTAAAGCAATCACTAATAGACATCATTAATAAGTTGAATTATTTTGCACTGCAATAGATATGCAATTCTAAAAACTCAACAACATATTTAATGAAATAAATACAGAGCTACTTATGTGTGTAGCATGTTTGAATCTATGTGATTCACTTTTAGCTTTTAATAAGAAATGGTTGAAAAGCCTGGTCAAGTTTTATCTGTTAGATTTTTTAAATATAGCTCTCATCATATTAAATAATGAACTTGATAATTTTATTATTGATATGAGATCTAGTGTCGTATTTATGAATTTAAAAAGACTTGGAAACTCGTTCAAAAACTTGTAGGGACTAAAAAGAATGAAATTTATTATTTGATATTCCTACTTATAAAACTTGCTCTAATTTGGCAATTGCTACAACAACAGTCGAACAAGCATTCTCAACTATAAAGATTATAAAGAATCGTTTATGCAATCGTATGAAAGACTCTTGGATGGATGACAGTTTGATTACATATATTGAAAAAAAAATATCTTTAATATTATTGATAATAAAAGGATTTTGCAACGATTTCAAAATATGAAGACTCGAAGAGAGAGATTGTAGTTAGCATGCATTAAAAACCGAAAAATAAAATATTCTCCGTTGTAAGTTTTTTTAACCTACATAAATTTATCATTTTAATAATGTTGTGTTTGAAAAAATTTTTAAACCGTCAATGTCAGTCCCAAGCCTGCATGATAATGATTAAAGAATTTTTTTTTAATCAATGATTTGAATTCATCATAGAAAATCCTGGCACGACCTCTGATAAGGAGTCATCATTCAAAATATATTAGAATAATAAGATTAAAAAAATTTAAAATATTTTTAAATTTAAGATATATTCATAATCAAATATGATTTATTTTGTTCTACCATAAAGCAAAGCAAACTTATTGTTTGTCTTAAGATAAATGTAATTATATTATCTTTTCTTAACAAAATAGTTTATTGTTTTGAGGAAATGCCTTTCCGTCCTATGCAAAATGGTTTTTTACATTATGCTTGTAGATAGAATATTTTTCCTTCACGTCATACTCCTAGTACAAAATTGTCATTTTAACAATGTTGTCGGGCAGCATTGCAAAGTAACAACCGATTTTTCGTAAAGAGAAGATCCAACGAGAGCCACACAACCATTGGGGTGACCCCATGGACATAGCTATGCATGATTCGTAGCCACACGATGGATTATCCAGTCCACGTGCCAGGGTATCATCAAGCCACAAGCCTGCACTCCTATCTCCTCAGATAAGCCCCCTCCCTTGACTTATACTCACCACCATTCCCTCTTTTGCTTCAAAGCTCAGTTGAATATGGCCTCCGTGTGTGCTCCCTCCTCCGCTGTCGCCGCTGTAGCCATCTCTTCATCAAAGTAAGTTCATAAAAGCTTCCTTTTTTATAAGCAAAATAAAGCTTAAAATAGGAATGAGTTGCTTTGGTTTGATGGTTTTCTAGTGCTCAGAAGAGTGGGAACGGGCTCAGTACAACAAAAGCATCTTTCCTTGTTGGAAGGAGACTGAGGCAAAGTAAGGCGGTGGCCGCCGCCCCACGGCCATCTTTCTCAGTGTCAGCCGAGGCAATTGAGAGGCCGCTTTGGTTCCCAGGAAGCACTCCACCTCCTTGGCTTGATGGAAGGTAAATCTTAAAATTTATCCTCTTGATTAAGTAACGAAAAAACATAAAAAATTCTAACTCTACCTCCTGATTGTATTATCAAAACTAAAATTCTAAATATATCTTACTGTTATATGATTTTGTTATCCAAGTTAAATTAATAAAAATTGTCTAGAATTTCATTCAAACATATCGATAATTATGTCCTGATTCAATTAAAAAATATATATATCACTTCTATTCATTTGTAAAACAAAATGTTCATTTATTTTTTTTGTACCTGTATTTATGCATCCACAAACTGCAGAATCTGCAATTCTATACTTAAAAAATTTTCACCTGCAATGTCTGACTTTTTTGTAAAGAATGTTAATAACTAAAACTAGAAAAGGGTTCAAAATATTACAGTGAGAGAAATTTATGTGATATGAAGCCAATGATTTCACGATTGCTTTGAACGTTATAGAAAGATATGTTTAAGATGTTGGTAACTAGGGGAAACATTATTTCTAGTTCTTAGCTTTAGCTTGAGCGTTCATGCCCAATGTTATTCTCATGTTGAACAAAAACCTTTCTTATCAATAGCTAGATTAGCTATTGGGAATTTTAGTTATTTTGCCGTAATTACTGTTCATGTAACCTAAATCTAGATAATATAACATACTTGATTTAGATTTAAAAAAAAAAAAAATACTTGATTTAGATTTAAAAAAAGCAAAACATTAATTTTATGGAATTGCATTTGAATATTTAAATTTCTTACTCAAGGATTAATAATTTTATTCTGTTTTCCAACCAAACAGCCTCTGATCAGAACTGTTATCAATCGATCTCTCTGCTTTTTATTTCTTTTAATATTTGACAATTCGTTGAAATCATCGAATTCCATGGATGCAGCCTTCCAGGTGACTTTGGGTTCGATCCACTTGGCCTCGGTAAGTACCTGAATCCATCAATATTTTATTTATCCCATATTAAGTTATATCCTTGAAATTTCAAGTTGAGATGACTATCACTTCTAAAAACTTGAGCATTCCATGTATTGAGCCTAATATTGATCTTATTACTTTCAGCATTTTAAAAAGGTAGTATTATAGTCAATGATTTAACTATAGATCAAATGACTCGTGGGTCTTTTAGTACTTTTGATAACGAAAGGATGACTTTCATAATTATTTGATATTATTATTGAGTGTGCATTTGATTGTGATATTAAAAACGTCTAAATTGTTAAAGCTTGTGAGGATATGGCATTCTGTAAAAAAAAAAAATTATTGATGAGCGGCCTATTCCATGCATTTAAATTTTTGTTTAGAAAAGCCTAATTCATCGGACCCAACCTTCGTTCTTTGATTTCATTCTCCCAAACAAACATTGAATTGTTTAAGCTGTCTTCATGCAGGGTCGGACCCGGAGAGCTTAAGATGGAATGTGCAGTCAGAGCTGGTGCACTGTCGATGGGCGATGCTAGGCGCCGCTGGCATCTTCATTCCCGAGTTTCTTACTAAGATAGGCATCCTTAACACACCATCTTGGTACTCGGCCGGCGAGCTGGACTACTTCACCGACACCACTACCCTCTTCATCATCGAACTTATTCTTATTGGCTGGGCCGAAGGCCGTCGTTGGGCTGACATCATTAAGCCCGGTTGCGTCAATACGGACCCCATTTTCCCCAACAACAAGCTCACCGGCACTGATGTGGGTTATCCGGGCGGGCTCTGGTTTGACCCACTGGGCTGGGGCAGCGGTTCGCCTGAGAAAGTCAAAGAACTGAGGACCAAAGAGATAAAAAACGGACGTCTCGCTATGCTTGCTGTTATTGGCGCGTGGTTCCAACACATCTACACCGGCACCGGTCCAATTGACAATCTCTTCGCTCACCTCGCCGACCCAGGCCACGCAACCATCTTCGCTGTAAGTATTTACTAATGCCAATTACTTTAGAAGATTAATTATCTTTTCCTTTTTAGTTTATGTTAATTAATATTTGTGGTGGATATCAATTAGGCTTTCACTCCAAAGTGAGGAGGATATGGAAAGGAAGGTTGGCTTTGGGGCTCATACGAACGCATGCTGGAAAGATGTTTTATTGCTGGGATTTTAGCTTTTTTGAGTCTGTTTACCGCACTGCTAGTAGTTTTTAATTTGAAAGATGATTTGTTGCTGGGATTTTAGCTTTTTTGAGTCTGTTTACCGCACTGCTAGTAGTTTTTAATTTGTCAAGTAGTTTTAAAGTAACTTGAGGGATAATTTACTGTGTACAAAGTATTTCTATGTGCTGTGAAACATTCAGTGTTTGGGTACTTGATATAAAGCCGTAAGAAAATTACCTCAATATTTGGGTGCCAGCTATTGCTTTTACGTATTTTTTTGAAATAAGATTAATGCACTACAGAAAAATTTCTGGTTACTGGCAGAATTTCATCTGTCAGTATAAGCGATATATATATAAATTTTAGTATAAGCGCTATATTCCACCAGTATTTATGACCAAAAAATGAGGCATCATACTGCTATATTAAGACGGAATTCTACCGGTAAGCCGGCTGCAGGAGAAAAGGTTTCCGGCGTGGTTTTATCGTCGAGGGAAGTTTCGCTGGAAATCTATCGGAAAAGCCGATTTTTCGGAGGAATTTGACTATTTTCAACAGAGTTGGGCCATCGTTAAGTGTGATTTTCCTCTAGTGGTTTTTGAAAAATAATACAATGTCACATTAAAGAATATTTTAAGATATAGATGTTTGCATTAAAAAACAATTTAAGCATTGATGAAGTTATTTTTTAGGTGTTAATTTGAATATCGTTTAGCTCTAATTTGTGCATGATAACCACCATATAATTATTTATTTTTCTAATTTTAAGAATGTTGCTTCTTCCTGAGTTTTTTAAAGGGAATGATTTATGACTCGAGAAAGACAATTTTCTCATTTAACAAGTAGGTCATATGTCTTATTTTGCACTCTTCTTGATTTTAGTCCATTTTAGTCCTTGGCTTATAATGCATAACTAATTTAAAAAAAAAAAACAAAATTAAGTTTGTTATATGACAATTAAATATTCTCAATAAATGAACAATAAATAATAAGCTTTGTTCTCTTTTATGTCCGACAGTGTTGGAACTTCATGCAAGCCTGATATTCATTTACAAATTTCTGGCACAAAATAATTTAACGTTATTAATGGGAATTATTTTAAGCATACTGTATGTACTCTCTCAATATTTGATAATCAATCCTTCAATCAATGACAGCATAATCTAGTTGATGAAGGCTGTTTAGGCCTCATTTTAGGGGATCGTATACATTAGGTGGAAGAACATGAAATTTAAATTCTTCTATTATTAGAGGTTGTTGGAGAACAAAGAGCACTATCATAACCTAATAAAGCTCTCTCATCCAAAAAGTATCAATAAGTTTGGGCTGACCTACTTGAAACCAACCATATACACCTCCTCGTCATTGTGCAGCTCCCTTTCCACCATAGCTTTGTCAAGTTCTCTTGAATATACTTGTAATTCAACCCATCATTCCCGTATTGCTCATCCAATCCATGGTATTTCAAGAGTATGCAAAATTAGTTGGTATAATTCGCCCACGTCCTATTGGCAGTCTGCTATTTTGTTTGCTTTATAAATGTTGCAGAGTTTTCGTGCTTTAGCTTATTACACTACTGATATTTTTTTAAAGATGGTTTAATTTTGCTATTGTTTTGTTTAAGGCTTGTTTAACGCTAGTGCATGTGTTGTGTCAAGTAATATAAAAATAAGAAGAGTGTCAATCCAACCCGGAACAAATGAGAAATTCCTTAGTTCACCTTAGTACTGCCTATTGAATTGATAAATTTATCTAGCTTAATGATTAAAAATGAGTGGCACGGGTTAAATTTAAAAAGCCTCAGATGAAGAAACATTATATTTTTCTTGGTAATGTCTATCCTTCAAAACAAATGAAGTCTCTCAGGACTTTGCTAGTATTTCCTAAACTTGCTTCTAACAAGCTACATTAAATCCCTTACATGAATTGAATGGGTCTCGTTACTCTTTCAGCATGGACAATGAATGACCTCATAAACCATAATTTATTTCTTCTTTTTGTTTTATGAATAGTTTCAGGTCGAGCAAACTTGACCTATACTTTTTATGGTAGATTAATCTATGGCCAAGGCAGCAATAACTTTTTTTTTTTTTGTGTTCTTACAAATTGATCAATGATCATTCTACTGTAATTGACATAGTTGTTATTACATTATGTATTGTGCCATGCTTTTCTTAATGACAACATTTGAAAATCAATCATCAGTTGTTGCTTCCTCTACAAAGAGCTTATGGTGTTAACCAAGCAAACATTAGCTAGCATGTCCTCCATCATGCTATCTTACTTATGATTAAGCTTGGTACTTATCATTCATCAATTTTCTTTAAAATTTACTTTAACTCATCCATGATCTCTTTTATTGCCTTCTTGGATGCAAAGGATAAATTAGAGAGAGACTGCTCTCATCATAATTATTCCCATGTGATATTCTATAATTTATTTTCCTTTCTTCAGCATCCTTTGCCACACAATTCAACATGGCATCCAATATAAAATTAGGAGTGGCTACCACCATAGATTGCTTTATCATCTTTCCACTAGATTTCTTAGAAAGCTGAGCTACCTAAACCTCTACATATCAAAATTTGATGATGAGTCATCACACTCGTGTGGGGAAAAATAAATGCCATCTAGATTTGAACTTCTGTTATTTTGTAATTGAATGATGCATTGAGAATAAAATACTATCTCAGGAGATTGAAACCTATACCCTTTGATTACAAAGTAAAGGACATGAAAAGAAGTCAAAAATTTTTCAAGGAAAAAGCTCAATGTTGAACAATTCTTAGTGAGTCAAACAGGAAAAAGGAGGTGCTAGATTTTGAGAAGCTCAAAGGCAACCTCAGTCTATCTTATGTTGGGTTTTACATTTTATGAGAGAATTTTTATATTTGAGTTAACATTTTATTAAAAATTTTAAATTATATTCTCGGAGGGTGAGGGATTAAGATTTAAAATCTATCTCAGAATCTAGTTCTAAATTGGGTACTAGAAAGTAGTGACCCGAACCTATCTAATGAAGTGCAAATCTGGATTTACCCTTGCCTGGATTGGGGAGCCAACTAACCACTTAGGCGCTTTAAAACCATGTGTACAGTCGCTTTTTGAAAGATGGGTAGGGAAGTTATTTAAGTTTTAAAGAATTGAGATTGGCATTTAGAATAAATCATAATTGACCCCTTTATTCATATAGGATGATTTGATGCTTGAAAGTAAAATGTAATTAAAATTTTAGACTCTTTTAATATGCATCTATATGAGACATGCTAATTAACTCAACTACATAAAATGATTATATATAAAACAGTTTTAAAATAAGGCTTAGAAAATATATTTTTTCCTAGAGATTGCATAACACCCATTGACAAAATTGTACCCTAATAAGCCAGGTGATCTGCCTAAACTCGCTGGCGGGGAGGTGCCTAACAATAAAGAGAAAGAAAGTAATAATATGCATAAAGGTTTACTCTTAGAAGTCTTGAGCTTATTTCTAAAATCATTGGAGTTACTATATGAGCTTAAATTTTTTATTTAAATTTTAAATAGAAAAATTTTATTCATACCCTTACGAGCCTCCGATCGTAAATAGACTAAAATAAAACACGGTATGCAAGAAATGAACCTAGAAAAAGAAGATAATTTCTACTGCACAAGTAATATTACCAATCAATATAAAATTAAATAATTAAATAAATTAAATATCCATATGGTAAGTTCCACTTTATTTATAACCTAGGGTTTATAGAAATTAAAAGTGGTCGGGTGCTACTAACAATAACCTAGATTCTTATTCTAAGACCGGGACAAATGACTTTAAGTGAGACATTTTCTGTCTTCACTTCTTTTCTCCTCTTATGATCTCTTTGTATTCGTCGGGTCTGGATATCCAAATGAAAAGTAACTCATCCCCAAAGAGGTATTTTATTTTCTCTTTGCAAATTAAAGTCATTATAACATGGATCTCCAAATGAAAGGGAATTCACTCCTAAAGAATGTTTCCTCCTCTTTGGATTCCAAGTTCAATGTGATATCCCACCTCAAAGCTACACTTTAACAACACTAAACATAATGAAATTACATTACATTTTAGAAATAAAAGAAAGAAATCTTCACCACCTATAAGGTTATCCTAAGAAATTAAAATTTAAAATCATCCCAAGCAATTATATATAAACTTAAGTTTAAATCACAATCATGCTTGGCCATGCTCTTTTAATTTAAAGGAGGACATAGCATTTTGCACATGCAGAGAATTTGCTAGTTTTAAAGCTTAATTTTACCTCATTTAATTTTTCCTTACATGAGCATGGCCTCATGTAAAAAATTCTATAAGCATCTAGAACGTTCATAACTTAAGGGTAATCTACTGCCCATCACATAAATTTACATGTTACAAAATAAATAAATAATTATATCAATAAATCAATTTTACAAACAACATGTAGTAAATATCATGAAAAGGCCTAATATACAGTAGTAAAAAGAAAACACCGGCCTAACCTAAAGCTAGAATTGATTGTCCTAATAAAAAAAAATTATATAGTAGGTTGTGTGCATGGCTTGGAGATAACCTAGGCTTACTATTAGTTAAATTTTTTTATGAATTGAATTTAGTTTGATGAAATGTCAAGAGAATTTTGATTTCAAATTTAATTTCTAGTATCTTTAATATTTTTGAAGTTCATATTTTTGGTTTGATTTTAATTATTAAAGTTGATTGTTTAGAGTGTTTTAATTAATCACTTTTTTTAGTCCTTATATACTTGTTTGATGATTTGGTGACAAAATATTATGTATTTGATTTAACAATTTATTGAATTTTTAATGGTTTATTGAAATTTTAATAATTTTGTAAATTTTTTATTGCTATACATTTTTTAATTACCATTATTAATTTTAACTTAATATTTGAACCTTTTTCTAAATTTAATCTGAGATTTATATATTTTAATTTATTACAAATTTTTATCAATTTTTCCAATTTGATTTTATCATCTATATACATTTATTGTTATGTATTTATGATTTTAGTGTTCATGTTTATTCTTTATGTTAATTTTATATATCTTATTATTTTTTTATGTAAAGAAAAAGTATTTTATTTGGATATCTCCTGTTTATGATTTTATTTATGATTTTGATATTTATGTATGTTAATTTAATTTATGATTTATAATTTCAATATTTATGTATATTATTTATGTATGCCTTTTTATTTTATTTTAGTGGTTGATTTACTTTTTACTAAATAAATGAATATTTATTTATCATTTTTTGATTTTAGTTTGCATATGTCTTATGTTTGGTTGGAATTATCATGTTAAAATTTAAAATGCCATAAATGATTTAAAACATACTAATCTAATAGGAAATAAGCTAAGGGCAATCAAAATCAAATTCTAGCCCTCCTAATTACTATTGCGGTCACCAAACTTGTAATTCATTGGTTCGAGTTGTAATTATTAAAATAATAGTAACTTATAAATTAGATGCTTAATAAAATAAAGACAAGGGTTTCTACATGGCCCTAAGGTTCGAAGAGTGCAAAGCACACCATAAGTCTTATGAGCTTTAAGGCTATCTAGTTTAGAATACTTAACTACACCATTGTCAATATCTGGTTATAAACCCCCGTAGCACCTTCATTCGGTAGCAATGGATCGAGGTGACTGATCTCCTTAAGTTCTTTTGTTCATTTGATCACCACCATTCATCATTTTTCACACAAATAAAAAGATAGAGTAGTGGTCAGAGCATGTTACATAATTAATATAAAAATAATTGAAAAAGTAGTTTAATTAAAACATATCTTTTTTGGGCTACACGCTAGCTCGGTTGACTTTGTTTTTAAAATTTTTTATTTTGAAGATGTTTTATGTAGCTTTATAAAATTTATCTTAAGACACAAAAAAGAGGGTAGAAGAAGGAGGAGAGAGTGGACAAGAGGGGAAGAGAGAGAAAGAACCATATTTTCTCTTATACTTCACTTCTTAGCATTTACAAATCCTTCACTTTTCAATCATTGATATATCCTTCATTTCCCAACAACCACCTAAATTACTAAGCTTCCAATATTTGTGCACTTCACTTTTTAATACACTCACACACTTTTATTCTCAATGTATATACACTTCATTCTCCCAAAATATATACATTTCTATACACTTTGCTTCTCAAAATACACACGTTACTTCTCAAAATACACACACTTCACTTTACCTTTCAACACACACATGCAATTCATATTTTTGATAAACACCTCAGTTTTTGAAAATTCAAACACTTCACCTTTCAAAATATACTTCCCATTTCATTTTCCAAAATATATGCACTTCACTTTTCAAAACACACCCTCATTTCATTTTCCAAAACATATACACTTCACTTTTCAAAACACATACACACTCATTTCATTTTTTCAAAACACATACAATTTACCTTTCAAAATACACAATTAAAAAAAAACACTTCTCCTTTTAACAAAAACACTTTTTAAAACACTTTACCTTTAAACACATATAATTTTTAAAACATTTCAATTTAAAATGCATACACTTTTCAAAGCATTTTACTTTTAAACATTTATACTTTTAACATCTCAATCTACACAAAGAACACTTTTCAAAATACATATTTTTACTTCTCACTTTTCAAGCATTTCACCTTCCAAAACACACTTTATAAAATGCATACACCTTACCTTTCAAAACACACTTACATCACTTTCCAAAAGTCACACACTTTACTTTTCAAAACATACACACATCACTTTAAAAAAACACATACTTCATTTCTCACAAAATCATACACTTCATTTCTTAAAATACACACATTTCTCAACTTTTTTATAATATTATACACTTCATCTCTTAAAACATACGCACTCACACAATTCTCAATTTTACACACAAAACACTTTTTTTTTAATACACACACTTTACAAAGTTCATACACTTCACCCTTCAATGCACATACACACATTTCATTTAAGCAAAATAATTTAAGGTTCACTTTTCCAACCTTCTTCCTTTATCCAAAATATGAGTAGATAACATATATGTATAGAATGAGGCACAACTTTGTATAACACTTCTCACCAATTGTAAATTTAGAAGAAAAGAAGATTTGATGAAACTTTTCTTTTTTTCAAAATACAAGAAAATATTTGAATTAACATAAATTAAAGTCATATTTGAATCCTCACAAAACTCATATTTAAAGTATAAAACAAATGAATATCCTCCAACATTTCTCTAAAATACTTTATAAAAGGCTCACGAATGCTTGCCATTGCAAATGAATACTTACGAATGCTCTCCAACATTTCTCAAAAATTCTTTATAAGAGACTTACGAATGCTTGCCATTGAAAAAAAAATACTCATAAGTGCTCTCCAAAATTTCTAAAATAGGTTTGGAGAACAAAAGTTAAGCAAACTTATATTTTTCTTCATTGTCAGAGTCGTTTAGAGAGTAAAAAGAGTGAAAAAATTGCATTTAGTTCACCTCCAACACAAATTGGAGAACAAGAGGAACAAAAATCTACATCTACTCTACTTCCGAAACAATTTGGAGAGCATAGAGAGATCAAATGCCAAATGTAATTTAAGAGAAAGAATATAAGAAACCACTTTATTTCCTATTTAATAACATACATCTCTCTAATGTAGGAATTTAGCTTTTATCTATCTAATAATTATATATGCATACCCTTATTATATTCTTTGTTCTAAACTCAACATGCAACTACCAATTATCACTTCATGGAACAAAAGAGAGGCTCGTATAGATCTCATGTAATTCATCTTTCAAATGCCATTCTTCATTAACATTAACTATCCATCCAAAATTTCTTCATGAAAGATATGGTAGGCATCACATAAAGGTAAGATATATATATATATATATAATATATATATATATATATATATATATATATATATATATATATATATATATATATATATATATATATTAAAATATGATTGTAGCTTATCTTTCAGATTATTTAATATACATATATATATGTATAGAAAGCCACTTGAATCTAACACTTACGTCCAGCACATAGCCACATATTCCTTAAAATTTGAGTCAATTAATTTAACATGGCATAGCAAAGTAGAGTGTAATAGTAAACTAAATCATCAAAAAGTTCAATCCAAATTTTTATCCTTTTCTTCCTTTAAAATAAATTTCACAATGAATGAAGTAAATATCAAAAGAGTATGTATGCATGATAGCATATGAGAATATACATAACGTATCCTAGAGTGAGCATATGACATGGTGTCTAAACAATCATATTAGGCTTCCAAAGTGTATGCAAATATCTAACAAATTGATGTTTTGTACTTGAAGTGTAATATGGTATGTATGGAGAAATAACAAATGAACTAACACAAAATCCCATCGATATTTTTTTAGAACCATATGACACATAAGTCGAAACATCTATGCATGATCATATATGATTAATGAAATACTAAACCATCTTTTCAATATTCTCAAGGTAGCCAAGCATGTGTATACTTGAATGATAGTTATGGTTGTGGTGTAGCTTTCAATGTGTTCATACACACAAGAGAATGATAAAACCCACATTTGAGGTCTCCATATATAATTTCAGCGCACATAAAATCATTGATCAGTATACTATTTTGTTAAGACATTTCATCGAACAACTAGCATGCCAAACATTTTCCAAACTTCATGAAAGCATGAGATGACTATACACAATAAATTTCTAAATCAATATATGCAATAGCTCAAACTTTAAGTTGAATTTGAAGGAGAAAAAAAAAACAAAGGAGATCATATATGCAAAAGATTTTTTTCGTAGAACTCATTACATTAAACCTTCATCCAAGAAAAAATAATTTCCATTTCGAAGATAGTAAAAGGTAATAACTCTATGCTTTCCATAAATAGTTAGTTACGAACTAAAAGAGGAAGAAAAAAAAGTTGGGGAATGTAAGAGAAGAATGAAAGAAAGATAAAGAAGGAGACGAATAAGAGCAAGAACATGAAGAAGAAGGTTTAACACTTCTTGTTGTCTTTGGCTGAGCAAATCATGGCAAAGAGGGGGGAGACTTCTCCTAAGGGTTCCGTCTCTGGGGTTACACGAATGAGGGGGGTTTTTGCGAGGGAGTCAGAAGGGGGAAGAGGCTGAATCAGAAGGGAGGAGGAGATTGTGGGTGTTGGACCGGCCCTAATTCCCTTTTAATTGTGCGAGATGAATCAAAACCGTCCCTATTTGATTTGAATATTGATTCAATTAAGGAGGATTAAAATTGTTTTAATTTTAATTTAGATGAATTCACATGCAAAATTTTTAATTAATTAATTTAAAAATATATGGAGGGTCTATTTTTAATGGAATTAGTATGTTACTTTAAGTGAAGTTAGTTGATATTTTAAATTAGATTAATTTAAATTTATTTATTTAATCTTACTAATGTCATTTCAGTTTCGATTGGCTCGCGACGATTATGTAGTATTTATCAGACGTGTTGAATCCACACTAAACTCGAATCGAACCAAATGAACACAACAATGTTCAATTACACTATCATGCTTGAAATTAAATTGGTGCTAGGTCGAATTGGGTTTAATTTGGTTCAAAATATGAGCTGAGTGAATTTTATGTCAATATGGAAACAATATGATATATTCTCCTTACCCTAGTGTGGGCGTGACCTTCTACCTTGAAATATAGATATGCTGAAAAATCTTTAACTCATTATCCTCACTATCAACAGAATAGCCATGTTCAATTTGTGAACTAAGAAGTGGAGTTAGGGCAGGCTCCAAGATCATTTCGTGCCCTAGAATTGACGGGCCGACAACGTGAGGCACTGACGAGCCAACGGTGAGAGGCTAAAGGCTTTTTGGGTGAGATTTACTACTCCGGTCTCCGTAGCCGTCAGCCTCACTATTGGAGATCGGAGCCCTCTCCAAGGCCTCCATTCGCAAGCTCCAGGAGGATCCTGACTTGGTGTCCCGAGCCCATCCTCGACCAGCAGCTTCTCCCACGGGCCGGCCGACGACGGCCTCGGCGTCAATGCCGGTGCTCTTCTCTTTGCTTCAGCGTGTTCGGCGAGCCCTTCCTCCGCCTCTGCACAGGAACTGAAGTACAGTGCAGTGTACAGATACTGTTTGTTCTCCTATGGTGATGTCTATCGGCGGCATTTCCTCCTACTTTTCTCTAGTTTGATTTCTTCTTCACCATTCTTATGGCTGCTAGTCGTTTGCATGACCCGGGTTTTCTAGATGGGATTTCGCCGTCTTGTTCTTTTCGGGAGGTCTTGTCCGGGACCTCCTCTGTGTCGAGTTTTTTGCCTTTGAAGGTTTCTTCCTGCCACGGTCTTCCTGCTTTATTGATTTCTAATGAAGAATTGGATGCCCTAGCTGCGCCTTTTGAGTTTGCCTTGGTCGGGAAATTTCCCGACAGTCGTCCGTCGTTGGAATATATTCATAAATTTTTCTTCAATCTTAAGCTGAATGGCGAGTTCTCTGTCATTGTTCTCAACAAAAATAATGTTTTGATCAAGCTTAGGAATGATTTGGATTACTATCGAGTTTTCGCTCACCGTTCCTATTTCGTTAACAACTGTTACATGAAGTTAGTTAAATGGTCTCTGCATTTTGACATTTGTGTGGAATCTCCTATTATTTTGATTTAGATTTCTTTCCCCAACCTTCGCTCTCAACTATTTTCTTCCCATATTCTTCAAGGGTTGGGGTCCATTTTTGGTCGACCCTTAAAGACTGATAATCCTACGGCCAATGGAACTAGACTGTCAGTTGCTCATGTACTTGTTGAACTTGATATTACTAAGCGGTATCCGGATCAAGTTTGGCTTGGTTCTGAAACTTTGGGTTATGCCCAAAATGTGGAAATGGAAGTTTTCCCTTATTATGGTCATTGTAAAGCTTTGGGTCATTCAAAAGCTAAATGTAGTATGTTGCATCCTCATCTTGTTGTTGTCCCCTCACATGTGATTGGTTCAATTTTGGAACCTGTGGCTCATCCTAATGCTGAGATTGATAAGTTGGTTTCTGGTATTTGTAAACAATCTTTGGCACATGTGGAGTTGGGGTTGTCTGCAGATGCTACTTGTTTTCCTCTGATAATGCCTAACTCGGATGTTGTTGCGGTGGTTGACATGCCGCAAAACCCCTTGGTTGTTGATGTTTATCATGTGGATGCATTAGTTGCACCAGTTGTTGTGCCTGAGTCAGTTGCACCTTCCTGCACTGCCCCTTGCTTACTAGTTTCACCTGATGGACTTTTGGCTGCTGGCAAGCAAGGTGATGTGTGTGTGGCTGCTGATGCTCCTTCGGTTTATATAGATGGTGAGGATACCTTGTCTACTATTGTGGGTTTGATTGATGGTAGGGGTTGTTGACCTCATTTTTGTATGAGGTCACTTGGACTACTCCTGGCCCTAAATTAATTTAATTTCCAAATAAATTTAAACTCTAGGATCCTCCTAGAATCTTGACCTTAGGATCTATGCTAGGATTCTTCTAAAGCTTAGACCTTAGGAGCTACTATAGATCCTAAACTCCTTTTAGACTCCAAGTTCTAGGAATTTCTTAGGCTCTAGGATCCTTCTAGATTCCTAATTTTAAGATCTATTCAGACCTTAGGATCTACCTAGATCTTAGGTCAATCAAGCCAAATCCAAGGTCCAAAGGTTTTGTCTTAAAGGCCTTTTCCATTGAATTTCAAATACTTTGAAACCCAGTTAAATGACCTCCGATTCAGAGTCTGTCAGCTGCATACTGATGGGACATGTCTTTGGAGGCAACCCTCCAAATTTGAGCCCATTCTGAGGTCTCTAACCTCAGAAACTTAATTAAAATCCATAGGCTGTAAAACCTTCAATTATTTACAGCCTATGCCACTGGACCTATCACTTTGAAGATTCTGACCTTAGAGCCTTCACCAAAGCCTCCAGTCACTTCCAGACCTTTAATCTTGATATGTTGAACTTTAAACTGTATTTTTTTGGGCCTACTTTGACCCCTAGTTGACCAAGGGTCAAAATTACCAAAATACCCCTTAGGGGCTCGAATGTCAATTTCAAACCAAGTGAACTCCAAATTATTTGGAACCTCTTCCAATTAATTTTAAATGTTAAACCAAATTGATTGCACCCAAATCCAGCCCTTGGGTCAACTTAGTTGACCGAGTCAACCTTAGTTGACCCAATGATCCTTTAAGAGCTTAAATAGTCATTTTGATCATTTAAACCCTCTTGACCCTCAAATCAGCTCTAGCAAGCTTCAAATATCAATATCGAACCCATGCAAGCTCTTATGATCATATTCCCCAATGGTTTGGATTTGATTGTACTCCTGACCTATTTAGCTGTTGACTTAGTCAACTAAGCTTGAACTTGACCAAACTTGACTCCTTTGAGCCTATTCGTTACATTCATTCAAAACCTTAATTTGACCCCTCAAATCCATTCCATTTGACGCATGGAATATTTTCAAATTCACTTTGAGTCAAACCTTAGCCTATTAGATCAAGTTAGCTCATATGCTTGGTCAAATACCTATGGCTTTGGTTGAACCTTCATATATCCTCAATCAATGCTTTCAAGACTTAGTCCAAGTAGCACTCAACACTCTCATATGCCACCTTGGCAGCCAAGTTGACTGTTGACCAGTCAAACTAGTCAACAAGGCATTAAAACCTCTTGATGTGGTTAGATCATCCCATAGGGGCAAATCCGCTCCATTCAAAATCCTTCCAGCAAATCAAGACATCTCCACATGCCAACTCACAAGCCCATGTGGCATATTGACCAGTCAAACTGTCAAACCAAGCTTAGGAAGTGGTCAAACCCGGTTAAAACCATTCTTAAACTTAATTCACTTTAGTTCAAATCAATCCACCTGTTTAAACAACCTCTAGAAGCTTCTTAGGGCCCATCCTAGCCCTTGGATCAGGATCAAATGATCCATATGCTCTCCACATGGGTGCAAGAGGACAAGGGACACTTTCCACATAGGCTGTCCTCTTGTCCTTGATTCCATCTGCTCCCAACCACTCTTTGGACAGATAGCATCCATTTGGGAACTCCCCAATGTGATCAAGACCCTTCATTTGGCCAGGGGACGTTTGAATAGGGTGAAAACCCTCATTTGAGCATGGATTCGAATCCCTACACTCTCTCACCCACCTAGAGCTCCTCCAGCCAAAATCTTTGTTCGTTTGAGCTCTACTGGACTTCCTCAACACTTCCCCACCCAAATCCCGCCGGTCAAAGCTGCCTCCGGCGATCTTCCGACGAGCCTAATACTCAATCTGTCCAAGGCTTGTACCAGGCGATTCGTGGCGTGTCGGAGCGTGCATTCAACTGGGAACTTAATCGTGGACAGTCTACAAGCTCAGAGAATCCAAAAACGGTCCAAACCGTCCATTAAATCGCTATAAATCTCTAAACCTAGTTTAAGACACCTAGTTTAAATAGCTTTTAATTTAATGCATATTAGGATACGATATTAGATCCCCATTATTTCTGTTCATCTAGGGCATCTAGAGTTAAAATTTCAAACGATTTAATGCATCGAATTGAGAGAACGAGCCAAAAAACTGACCCTGGGGCGTTTTCGTAGCCTAGTCCAGTGCACGTTTTTTGGACCGTTGATCGTTTGATCAACGGTCTGGATTTGGCTTTTCCGCGGTCAGTTACGACCGTATATCTGATCCAACGCTCGGATGATGGTCTACCGACATCTGGACCGTTATTTTGATACCGCGGGATCAAATGGCGGCCGTCTGATCATTTTCTGTTAAATCGAATCACGAGAATCAATCCTGTCCGTTGATTCTTTTATACGGGGATCGAGCGGTGGAGGATCCGAGCTGACTCGGATTAGTGAAACCGCGTCCGCGGTTAATCATCACCCGATGATTGCATCGGCGGCGCAATGATTGCGCCGCCATATGATGATTGGCCCACACCGGATCCATCCAATCCGAGCCAGCCACTTGTCCGGTCCACCGCCAATTAAAAAAAAGGGGTTTAATTTAAGTTTAAATCTGTTTTAATTTTAGTTTTCTTCTATTTTTTTTTTAAAAATTATTTTAAAAATATAAAAATATTTATTTTATATAAATGTTATCAGAAAATTAAAAATGTTAATATAAAATTAATCTTAAGTTAAAATTTTAATATCTTTAGAAATATTTTAAATATTAATTAATTTAACTTAATATTTAATTAAAATGATATTAAATGTTTAATAGAATAAAAAAAAAGATTTACTTTAAAATATATTTTAATATTTAAAATATATATGTATATTTATATTTAAAATGTTTTTAAGTACATATATTTAATTCAATTTAAAATTTAATTTAATGTAGGATATATTATATATTTTAAATAGCTTTCAAATATTTAAATATTTAGATAGTTTAATTATTATTTAATTAAATTTAAATAAAAAAATTTTATTTCTAATTCCAGAAATATTTAAGATTCAATTTAATCTAATTTAAGAAATATTTTAAGTATTAATTAATTTAGAATTAGTTCAAACTATACATTTAACCTAAAACAAAAGAAAATTTCAAACAAATTCAATTTAAAAAAAAAATTCTAATGATATATCAAAAACTTTTGAAATTCAAACACTTTAATTTAATATTAATTTTAGAACTTAAATATTGAGTTATTTTGAATGATTTGAATTATTTTAAAATTATAATATTTAATTAGTATTTGATTAAATATTGTGCTAATTATTTTGAAAATAACAATTATTTTCAAATAACTTCAAAAATCAGAAAATTTCTCAAGTCCTTAAAAGTTTATTTCAACAATATTTTTAATTATTTATTTTAAATTTATGTTATATATATATATATATATAAGTATGTTTATATATATATTTATTTATTTTGAGAAATACTTTGAATTTATTTATATATATTTTAAATACTTAAACTCTTGAGAAATTTATTGAGGTTCTAAACCTAGATTAAACATGCTTGAATAGAATTAGTGGGGATGATTAGTGGATAACAATTTCTTGATTATTCACTAATCCTATCTTTAGTTAATTATGTTAATTAGTCCTTGCATGCTTAAGGTGCACACACCACCTAGCCTAGGCTCTCCTAGTTTTAAGGATTTGATTGTGTTATTGTGTATGCTTATTCATGCTTGTCCAAGGGTTAGTCGAAACATTGATTTGCGAACCTATAATTTAGTGACATTAAGGACAATAATTAAGGACCTATTTTTAGAGAACTTAGAATATTTCCTATAATTAAGATTCACTTCCCCTTGAGTTGAAACTTCAAACACTTGAACTTAGGGACATGTACAGCCACTAGGAGAAATTTGATTAGCTTTGAAAATCATTAAGACCCTTAGTTAAATTTCCTAAGTCTAAACCCTTAATTAAGCCTCAAAACTTCTAAAAAATGTAATAAATCTGTTTTAAACCCAAATAATATGTATAACCCCTCTAACGGACCAGTTTTGAATCCTCAACCCATGAAAAATAAAATAAAAATTATTTGACAACAATTCTGTAATTAAATTAATTTTAATTGAAAACCAATATTTAATTAATATAATTAATAAAAAAAATATTAAAAACTCCAAAAATTTCCCAAACACTTGGGAATCTCTCCTTAGGTCTTTCCTGACCTTTGGAGCTGATTTCAAGGAGTTGGGATCTCATTTGGAGCAAAATCACAAAAAGGCCCTTTGATTAAAGAGTTTTAAAATTCATTAAATACCCCAAAACTTTGAATATTCATAACTAATTCAATAAAAATACAAATTGACCAAACTCACTTGCATTCAACTCATAATAGGGTCTAGTATTTATTAAAAATATTAAAATTCCAGAAATCTGTCAAAATCAAAATGTCAACAAATCGGTCAACTCTATGTCAAAACTAGTTCAAAACTTCAAACCTTCGTAATAAAATTTAGAAAAATCCGATTTCAGCATACTTACCTTCTAACTGATCGTAGTAAGGTCTAGTATTTTAATAAAATACAAACATTCCAAAAAACACCCTTGATTAAAAAGTCAATTTTTAACCCTTTAATTAAGTGATTAAAATATTCATAAAAATTCATAAAATTTTAAATTGCTTTAAAACTCCAGAAAATGTTAGCTTAATGTTTAAAATATTCAACAAACCTTTTAAAACACAACAACCATCATAAAGATGAAGTTTATTGGCTGGACTACTCCGGGCTGTGGGGCTAAGTGTCTTAAGGAGGCTCGTTCCTCGAGCCTGGTGGCGCAACGCCACGAATGGATTCTAAGGGGTGTTAAACCTTAAAATGGATTAATCATTGATTATTTAACCTTTTAAAATCTCTAATTTAATTACATTAATTTGGTTTATCGGCTGGACTACTCCGGGCTGTGGGGCTAAATGTCCTAAGGAGGCTGGTTTCTCGAGCCTGGTGGCACAACGCCACGAATCAATTAATGGCAAACTTAAATTAATCAACCTTAAAAATAAATAATCAAACCTTAAGCAATTTCAATCAAATATCCCATTTAGGACATATCAAAACCGCACGACTTACCTCACACACTTTAGATGGTTTGCTAGGATCACTAACTCTAGCTTTAGGATAGGCCGGTGTTTACTTTTCTACAGTTTTGTGCCGAGTTTTTCGTGGCTTTCATTGCATGCTGGTTGTTAGCTTAGAATTGATGTGATTGTTTATTTATTTACTACAATCTGTTGAGCACTTCAAATTTCAAATATATCAACTACTTGAGATCAAATATTAACTGCTTTGGACTGTATATATAACTGTTGATTATTAGGATAACCTTGCAGGATCGAGTCTAGATTTTTCAATTTTAATTAATGTAAATTTGATTTGATATGGTTGTAATTATTTAAAGTGATTTGAATTTGGGATATATATATATATATCCAACTTGAATTCCAAAGAGGAGAAGACATCCCTAAAGGGGAGAGTCTTCGTCCATTTGGAAGATCAAGTTTGGATACTCTTTAAATATCCAAAGAGGAAAGATAACACCTCGTTCAAGGGGGAGTTTCTTTTTATTTGGATATCCGGAACCGACGAATCAAGATGTCCATGAGAAAACGAAGAAATGGACAACGAGAATAATCCCAAATCTCAAAGTCATTTGATTTAGGATTAGAAATTCGGGTTGTAGTCAATGGTGCCTGGCCACTTTACTTTTATGCAAATTTCTGTGATGTAATAATAAAGGCACTTGCCTATAGACATTCAATTTGATAAATTTAATTTGATTGATTTGTTTAATTTGATTGCGCATTAGAACTCCTGTCTTTTCTAGTCTTTTTATTTGCATGCCGCATTTGATTTTGCCTGGAATTCGAATTTAGGCTCTTAGGGGTCTGTCAAAAAATTCTTCTACTTTAATTTTAATAAAATTTTTAAGATAAGATAGAAACTCTAAACGGTCCTAAGAAGTAAGCTCGGACTCGCCGAGGGTTTTTCATGCATTCATATTATAACTTCTCTTCCTTGTTAGGCATCTCCCCGCCTGCGGGTTCTGGCAGACCACCTGGCCTATGAGGGTGACGATCTGTCAAGGGGATGTTATGCAATCTCTAGGGAAAAATCTATTTTCTAAGCCAAAAATTTTTAAACTGCTACATACTAATTTTGCATTCAATCGAGTCAATTAGCATGCATCGCATTAGTAACAAATTAAAATCGAGTCTAATACTTAATTATATTATTTAGTCATCAAATACCCAACATAAGTCTAAGGGGTCAATTAAGAATATGCTCTAGATGTTGACCCCATTCCTTTATACTTTTCTAATTAACGTCCCTACCACTCTACAAAAAAGATCGGACTCATATTTTAAAATCGTTTAGGTGGTTTAACTGGCTCCCTAATCCAGGCCGGGGTAAGACCAGATCTGCAACGCATTAGCTAGGTTCGAGGAACTTTTAAATGCCCAATTTAGATTTAGGTTCCGAGGCTGGCTCGGGCCATAAGACCTCAACTTTCAAGAATTAACCAAATTTCTAATAAAATTGACCACTCAAACAAAAAAATTTTTTTCAATCAAATACAAGCCTAACACTTAGGATAGACTGAGATGTTTCTGAAGTAATTCAGAATCCCAAAACACCTCCTACCTTTCTTCCTTTGACTCCAGAAATAAGTGTTCAACCTTGATCCAATCTCGATTGAAAATTCCAACATTTTTCTTCCTTTGATACCGATCTTTGAAGATCTAAAAATGAAATTTCTACCGCTATTTTAATCGAGAGTTTTTGTAGGAAATTTTAATTTCCTACGATGTAATTAACTACGAGGGCTTGCGCTCGTAGGAGATTTAGAAACCCAGAATTGATTTTCAAAACCAATTTTTCAAAAACTCTAGTTAATTCTCTTTGGGAAATTTAAATTCAATGATCATTTTCATCATTTTCAAACAATCAATAGTGATTGATAATTTCTTTCCTCAGATTGATATATCAATTATTATCGTGATTTTGATTATAAAATTAATGATCCTTTATCCAAATTAGCGTAGTCAAATAATTGATTAAATTCCATTTTGATCCTCTGGGGTCAAATGTGATTCTCCCTTTGAGTTTGACTACGATAATTTAGATACAATAATAATTCTGAAATTTGAACCCGTTAGGGAACGATACGTTCGTCTTTCGAGGCGATATATTGTTCATAATGACGTGTTCTATTTCAAAATTTAAAATTTAATATTCCCAAAGAAAATTAATACATTTTCAAAAATATATATTTTTTTTAATCAAAACATACATTTAACCTAAAACAAAAGAAAATTTCAAACAAATTCAATTTAAAAAAAAAATTCTAATGATATATCAAAAACTTTTGAAATTCAAACACTTTAATTTAATATTAATTTTAGAACTTAAATATCGAGTTATTTTGAATGATTTGAATTATTTTAATATTATAATATTTAATTAGTATTTGATTAAATATTGTGCTAATTATTTTGAAAATAACAATTATTTTCAAAATAACTTCAAAAATCATAAAATTTCTCAAGTCCTTAAAAGTTTATTTCAAAAATATTTTTAATGATTTATTTTAAATTTATGTTATATATATATATATATATATATATATATATATATATATATATATATATATATATATATATATATATATATATATATATATATATATATATATATATTTATTTTGAGAAATACTTTGAATTTATTTATATATATTTTAAATACTTAAACTCTTGAGAAATTTATTGAGGTTCTAAACCTTGATTAAACATGCTTGAATAGAATTAGTGGGGATGATTAGTGGATAACAATTTCTTGATTATTCACTAATCCTATCTTTAGTTAATTATGTTAATTAGTCCTTGCATGCTTAAGGTGCACACACCACCTAGCCTAGGCTCTCCTAGTTTAAAGGATTTGATTGTGTTATTGTGTATGCTTATTCATGCTTGTCCAAGGGTTAGAAGAAACATTGATTTGCGAACCTATAACTTAGTGACATTAAGGACAATAATTAAGGACCTATTTTTAGAGAACTTAGAATATTTCCTATAATTAAGATTCACTTCCCCTTGAGTTGAAACTTCAAACACTTGAACTTAGGGACATGTACAGCCACTAGGAGAAATTTCATTATCTTTGGAAATCATTAAGACCCTTAATTAAATTTCCTAAGTCTAAACCCTTAATTAAGCCTCAAAACTTCTAAAAAATGTAATAAATCTGTTTTAAACCGAAAAAATATGTATAACCCCTCTAACTGACCAGTTTTGAATCCTTAACTCATGAAAAATATAATAAAAATTCTTTGACAGCAATTCTGTAATTAATTTAATTTTAATTGAAAACCAATATTTAATTAATATAATTAATAAAAAAAATATTAAAAACTCCAAAAATTTCCCAAACACTTGGGAATCTCTCCTAAGGTCATTCCTGACCTTTGGAGCTGATTTAAAGAGTTTTAAAATTCATTAAATACCCCAAAACTTTGAATATTCATAACTAATTCAATAAAAATTCAAATTGACCAAACTCACTTGCATTCAACTCATAATAGGGTCTAGTATTTATTAAAAATATTAAAATTCCAGAAATCTGTCAAAATCAAAAAGTCAACAAATCGGTCAACTCTAGGTCAAAACTAGTTCAAAACTTCAAACCTTCGTAATAAAATGTAGAAAAATCGGATTTCAGCTTACTTACCTTCTAACTGATCGTATTAAGGTCTAGTATTTTAATAAAATGTTAACTTTTCAGAAAACACCTTTGATAAAAAAGGCAATTTTTGACCCCTTAATTAAATGATTAAAATATTCCAAAAATTCATAAAAAACTCAAATTCACTTTAAAAACTCCAGAAATGATTAACCAATCATTAAAATCTGTAATAAACCAACTTTAATTAAAATTCATTAACTTTTAAACTTTAATCAAATTAAAACACTTAATTATATCGGGTACCACTGGGTAACCCAGGCCTACGAGGCTATTCACTTAGCCCCAAGGAAGGTGAAATAAACTTCACGGCCTCGGTGTGAAATAAAGGTGGTATTCAACAAATAATTAAGAATCAATTTTAAAATTAACTTCAAGCTATTAATACTTAATCTCAAATTTAAATCCCTTAAGCCTTTCAACCAATCGAACCTTAAGCAACTTTAATCTAATGATCCTACTTATGACATATCAAAACCACACGACCTACCTCACGCACTGTAGATGATTTGTTAGGACAACCAACTCTAGTTTTAGGCTAGGCCGGTGTCACGACCCGACCCGAGACGAGACGGATCCCGCCCGCGCCGGATCGCGACGGAGGATAACTAACCAGGATCTGGCTTTGGATTAGGTTACTGAACTGATCTTCCAAATTCTTAACTCAACAGAAGCACACAGAACAACAGAGCTACTAAAAACATCAAATGCAGCGGAACAAAACATCTATCTTTTCATTTCCTCAAAATAATCATCTACAGAACAGTACATGGCTTTCAACAGAAAGAAAGACAGAACAGGAAAGCCATGACTGAACAAAAATCAAAAGTACAAAAGTACCTAATCTGATCAGACTCTGAAATCTAATCCTGGACCTCCTTGCCCTTCCCAGAACCTGAAAACCACCAGAAAGCAAGGGTGAGCTCAACAGCTCAGCAAAGCAACAAACCACCAATCTAAATCCTCAGAAAACAAAACCCAACTTATCAGACAGAAATCAGATCAGAAGTCGGAACAGAATCGGAAATCAAAACTTACGGACAGATATCAAATCACATCAGAGTCGTACAGATCGTATCAGAACAGAACAAATCAACAGAGTCAGAAACAGAAATCAGAATCGTACGGATCATATCATATCATAATCACAATTTCGTACAGAACAGAACAGATACAGAAAGTAGTACAGATACATATAGCTAAATGCCCTGACACTGACGGAATCTCTACGGATTCCGGCCCCTTATGCCTCCCTTCCCAGACACTGACTGAATCTCATAGGATTCAGGCCCCTTATGTCTCCCTTTGTGCTCACGGCACCAAAACAGATGTGCTTATAGCACCAAAACAGAATTCATCGGATCCGGAACAGAACAGATATCAGATTTCAGATTGAGCTCATTTCAGATTTCCCGTTTCACTAACTGAATCTCATAGGATCCAGGCCCCTTATAACTCCCTTTTTATAGCTTATACACATAGCATTTCAATTCAGAAGAAATACGGACAATCAGAAATTACCCAAAAAATCGGGCAGCACAACGGCAGTATACGGAATTTACACAAAAATTCCTGCAAAGAAAATTTACCGAATTCGCACAGAATACAGATATCAACATTTCAGAACCTTTATTCTACTGCACAGATAAATTCCAATTTCACAGAAAAATCCGGTCGGCTAAAAACACAGTCGAATCAAAAATACCCGGACGAAAATCTTCAGAAAATAACCAAAATGTGCACACTCGGCACGTCAACAATATACAGAAAGTTACGCGGTAAAAACTGAACCGATCAAAAGATACGGACGAAATTCGCTAACGGAAACAAAACCCGGACAGAATATACCGCCAAACACGACGGAACTGAAAATTGAGAAAGGTAGAATGTGCCTTACCTCGAGCACAGCAAATTCCTCAACAGTCACTTCGATCGAAAACGGCTCCGCGTCGTCCGAAAATCCACTTTTCTCCAAAATCCCACGACTTTCTCTCTCCTCAGATATTTATTTTTAATTTCTGATTTTTCTCTCTCTTCAAAACGACTGAAATCAGCCTTATAATACACAGATCGGCCTGGCCGATCGCAGCATCGTCCCGGGACGATCTGACCAAAAGGATCGGCCTGGTCTCCCTTCAGGGCTATTGCATGGACGATATTTTCTACAGTGCCGATCGGCCTGGCCGATGTCTCCAATCGGCCTGGACGATGCATGCAGAAAATCACCTGGAGCAAAACTGGGCAAAATCTGGAACTGAATTTCCCTTGATCGTCCCAGGACGATCCCAGATCGTCCTGGACGATACTGGAGCAGATCTTGATATTACAATCTCCCCAACTCAGAAAAATGTCGTCCTCGACATTATCCAGTCCAAACGCAGTCAAAACAAGTACGGGTACGACCGTCTCATATCAGACTCCTTCTCCCAAGTTGCTTCCCGTGCAGTCCGGTGCTTCCACTGGACTTTGACCATCGGAATCTCTTTATTTCTTAACTTTCGGACGTCGTACGCCAAAATAAGCTCTGGCTCTTCCTTGTACGCCAGATTCTCCTGAATCTCCACCTCACCAGCTGACAACTTCTTCCCAGAGTCTGAAACCCACTTCCTCAGAGTGGATACGTGAAACACATTATGCACATCCGGCATAGATTCAGAAAGCAATAACTTGTAAGCAGCTTTTCCAATTCTTTCCAAAACTTCAAAAGGTCCAACATACCTTGGACTAAGCTTGCTTACCTGACCAAATCTGCTCACACCCTTCATCGGGCTGACTTTGACATACACAAAGTCACCGACCTGAAATTCAACAAATCTGTGCTTCTGATTGTAATACTTCTGCTGACGATCTTGAGCGGCTTTCAATCTTTCTCTTATCAAAATGATCTTCTGAGCAGTTTCATCAGCAAAAGTGGCCCCCAAAGCCTGCCTATCTCCGAAGGAGGTCGGAGTCAAAGGAGTACGACACTTCCTGCCATACAAAGCCTCGTACGGTGCCATACCGATACTGGACTGAAAACTGTTGTTATAAGCAAACTCAATCAGCGGAATATGATCTTCCCAGCTTCCGCTAAAGTCCAGAACACAAAGCCTCAACAGATCTTCCAGTACCTGAATCGTCCTCTCAGACTGTCCGTCGGTCTGAGGATGAAAGGCTGTACTGAAATGCAGTTTCGTACCCAAGCCTTGCTGAATGCCTTTCCAAAGTCTGGAAGTAAAACGTCCATCTCGATCAGATACGATCACACGAGGCACACCGTGCAATCTGACTATCTCCTTCACATAAATCTGTGCCAATCGATCAACTGAATCCGTCTGTCTGATCGGAAGAAAATGGGCTGACTTGGTCAATCGATCTACAACCACCCAAATGGCATCATGTCCTTGTCTAGATCGAGGAAATCCCATCGCAAAATCCATCGTTACCTCCTCCCATTTCCACTCAGGGATAGGCAACGACTGCAACAGTCCACCCGGTCGCTGATGCTCTGCCTTCACCAACTGACAGGCTTCGCATCTCGACACAAACTCTGCCACATCCTTCTTCATCCCAGGCCACCAAAACAAAAGCTTCATGTCAGCGTACATCTTACCACTGCCTGGATGAACAGTGTAGCCAGAATGATGAGATTCACTCAGAATCTCCCGCCTCAAATCTCCAGACACAGGTACCCACAACCTGTTCTTACAGAAAATAGCACCAGAATCAGAAATTCGAAGTTCAGGAGTCTTACCAGATCCAATCTGAGCTATCAACTTCGAATAGTCAGAATCTGACTTCTGGGCTTCTTGAATCCGTGCTTCCAAAGAAGACTGAATACTCATCTGAGCCAACTCCAAATCACTGGAGGAAACCACCTCCAACTGCAATCTCTCCAAATCACGAATCAGAAAGTCATCACAGGTAAGCTGAATACCTGAGAATCCAGAAGACTTCCTGCTCAGAGCGTCCGCTACCACATTCGCCTTCCCAGGCTGATACTGAATAGTCAAATCGTAGTCCTTGATCAACTCGAGCCACCTCCTCTGTCTCAGATTCAGATCCTTCTGAGTAAAAATGTACTTCAGGCTCTTATGATCAGTAAAGATCTCACATCTGACGCCATACAGGTAATGACGCCAAATCTTCAAAGCAAAAACTACTGCAGCTAACTCCAGATCATGCGTCGGGTAATTCTTCTCATGTGGCTTTAACTGTCTCGAAGCATAAGCAATTACCTGACCATGCTGCATCAGAACACAACCCAGTCCTTTCAGTGAAGCATCACTGAACACCTGAAAACCCTCCGTACCTGACGGAAGTGCTAGTATCGGAGCTGAAGTCAGACAATCCTTCAATCTCTGAAAACTCGTCTCACACTCCGGTGTCCAAACAAAAGGTACTGACTTCTGCGTCAGTCTCGTCAGAGGAGTCGAAATCTGTGAAAATCCCTTCACAAACTTCCTATAATACCCGGCCATGCCCAAGAAACTACGTACCTCAAATACCGTAGTCGGCCTTGGCCAATCAGCAACAGCCTGAATCTTCTGGGGATCTACCGAAATGCCTTCTCCGCTAACCACATGCCCCAGAAATGAAATGCTCTTCAGCCAGAATTCACACTTGGAGAACTTGGCATACAACTGATGCCTCCTCAAAGTCTCCAACACAATCCTCAAATGTCTGGCATGCTCATCCTCAGATGCAGAATATACCAGAATATCGTCAATGAAGACGATCACAAACTGATCCAAATATTCCCTGAACACTCGGTTCATCAGATCCATGAAAATCGCAGGCGCATTGGTTACCCCAAAAGGCATAACCAAAAACTCATAGTGCCCGTACCGAGTACTGAAAGCAGTCTTCACCACATCAGTTTCCTTCACCTTCACCTGATAGTATCCGGATCGCAAATCAATCTTCGAAAATACCGAAGATCCGGAAAGTTGATCAAACAAGTCGTCAATCCGAGGCAAAGGGTACTTGTTCTTGATCGTGACCTTGTTCAAATCTCTGTAATCAATACACATACGGAGTGTACCGTCCTTCTTCTTCACAAACAGAACAGGTGCTCCCCAGGGCGAAACACTAGGACGTACAAACCCTCTGTCAACCAACTCCTGAAGCTGAACTTTCAACTCAGAAAGTTCTTTCGGTGCCATCCTGTACGGAGCTTTCGATATCGGAGCGGTACCCGGAAAAACATCGATAGAGAACTCCACATCTCTATCCGGAGGTAAACCAACCAACTCCTCAGGAAAAACATCAGCAAACTCCCGTACCACAGGGATCTCAGAAACAGAACCAACTTCTAGGTTCAGATCCCGCACCGAAGCCAAAAATACTGGGCATCCTTTCTTCCACATCCTGCTTACCTCCAACACAGAAACCAGACTGGAGAGAACACCTCGTACTCCCTGAAATACAACTCTCTCTCCAGCCACAAGCAAACTCACTTGCTTCTTCAGACAGTCAATCTGGGCTTCATACTGACTCAACCAATCCATGCCCAGAATCACATCATACGAAGAAATCGGCAATCGAATCAAACTCGATTTCCACTTCTTGCCAGAAATCTTGATCTCACACAAACAAAACTGTCGAGCAATCAATGGATTCCCAGCCGGTAAAATCACAGACAAAGAAACCGGTAAAACCATCGAATCCAAATGTAAAATCTCAAAACAATGCTCGGACAGAAAAGAATGACTCGCTCCAGAGTCAAACAAAACACGACAGGGCTGATCAGAAATGTAAACCGTACCTGTCACAACATCCGGAGCATCACGAGCCTCCTGCTGACTCAGACTGTAAACTCGTGGCTGAACTGGAACAGGAGCTGAAGCAACAGAACTACTCTGCTCCCTCTGAATCGTAGGTGGTCTCCGTGGTGCAGAACTAGAACCACCACCTCTACCAGCAAATCCCTCAGGGCGTGGAGGAACAGTCCTCGGTCTTCCTGCTGCTGAACCAACAGGTCTGACAAAGCCCTCAGATCGCTGCTCAGAACGCTGATCAAATCCCATCTGCGGACATTCTGCAATCCTATGTCCCGGCTGACCACATCTGAAACAAAGACCAGCTATCCTGTAGCACTGGCCATGGTGTCGCCGTCCACAACTCTGGCACACAGGTGCCGTACTGACAGATCCAGAACTAGTCGTACTGGTAGCAGTACCAGACGATCCTCCGCTCTTCCTGGAATCTCCAGATCCAGATCCAGGAACAAATCTCCTCTTCCCAGAGGAACCACTGCCAGATGTCTCTCCTCCAAACCTCTTCCTACTCGCAGTCCACCGCTGCTGAGTAGCCGTCATGTCATTCTCAATCAGACGAGCTCGCTCCACAAGCTCAGAGAAATCGGCAATCCGGAACGGTATCAGAGGCTGCCTCAAAGTGTCTCGTAAGCCTCTCAGAAATCTGTAGCACCTCTCAGCAGACGTGCTAACCAGCTGCGGAGCGTACCTGGCTAATGCAGTAAACTCAGCCTCGTACTGCATCACCGTCTTGCTCCCCTGAACAAGTCTCAGAAAACTCTCCTGCATCTGCTGTCGTGCAGAAGGGGGAACAAACCAGTCTCGAAATACTTCGGTGAACTCCTCCCAAGTAATCAAAGAGTTCAGTCTGCCCTGAAATCTGGCTGCTTGCTGGCCATCCCACCAGTGCTCAGCCTCTCCGTCCAACAGAAAAACAGCTAACGGAACTTTCCTGTCTGCAGGACACTGCATCCCGTCAAAAGTCTTCTCCAATCTCCTCAGCCACTCCTCGGCTGCTCTGGGCTCAACAGCGCCCTCAAACCTCGGAGGCTTCAACCTCAAAAATAACTGCAGGTGTCGATCAATGTCCTCAGATCTAACAGTCGAAGCTCTGCTCTGAGTCTCGCTCATCATCTGAGCAACAAGTGAAGCAAACTGTGAAAGCGTATCAGCACCGACCACTGGGGCTGTACTCCCCACTGGTGCTGCCTGATCGTCACTCTGACCGTCTGTCATGTCTGGGTCTGGCTGATCCATACAGAAAAATCCAGAAAATCCGGAAAACTATCACAAAACAACACAAAATAACACAATAAAAAGCCAAACGACCCAAAACTACCTCCCAGACAGACGCACTGATCACTTCCTAGAGCTCTGTTTTACAATCCAACCTGTTTCCAAAACCAGTGCTCTGATACCAAAAAAGCTTGTCACGACCCGACCCGAGACGAGACGGATCCCGCCCGCGCCGGATCGCGACGGAGGATAACTAACCAGGATCTGGCTTTGGATTAGGTTACTGAACTGATCTTCCAAATTCTTAACTCAACAGAAGCACACAGAACAACAGAGCTACTAAAAACATCAAATGCAGCGGAACAAAACATCTATCTTTTCATTTCCTCAAAATAATCATCTACAGAACAGTACATGGCTTTCAACAGAAAGAAAGACAGAACAGGAAAGCCATGACTGAACAAAAATCAAAAGTACAAAAGTACCTAATCTGATCAGACTCTGAAATCTAATCCTGGACCTCCTTGCCCTTCCCAGAACCTGAAAACCACCAGAAAGCAAGGGTGAGCTCAACAGCTCAGCAAAGCAACAAACCACCAATCTAAATCCTCAGAAAACAAAACCCAACTTATCAGACAGAAATCAGATCAGAAGTCGGAACAGAATCGGAAATCAAAACTTACGGACAGATATCAAATCACATCAGAGTCGTACAGATCGTATCAGAACAGAACAAATCAACAGAGTCAGAAACAGAAATCAGAATCGTACGGATCATATCATATCATAATCACAATTTCGTACAGAACAGAACAGATACAGAAAGTAGTACAGATACATATAGCTAAATGCCCTGACACTGACGGAATCTCTACGGATTCCGGCCCCTTATGCCTCCCTTCCCAGACACTGACTGAATCTCATAGGATTCAGGCCCCTTATGTCTCCCTTTGTGCTCACGGCACCAAAACAGATGTGCTTATAGCACCAAAACAGAATTCATCGGATCCGGAACAGAACAGATATCAGATTTCAGATTGAGCTCATTTCAGATTTCCCGTTTCACTAACTGAATCTCATAGGATCCAGGCCCCTTATAACTCCCTTTTTATAGCTTATACACATAGCATTTCAATTCAGAAGAAATACGGACAATCAGAAATTACCCAAAAAATCGGGCAGCACAACGGCAGTATACGGAATTTACACAAAAATTCCTGCAAAGAAAATTTACCGAATTCGCACAGAATACAGATATCAACATTTCAGAACCTTTATTCTACTGCACAGATAAATTCCAATTTCACAGAAAAATCCGGTCGGCTAAAAACACAGTCGAATCAAAAATACCCGGACGAAAATCTTCAGAAAATAACCAAAATGTGCACACTCGGCACGTCAACAATATACAGAAAGTTACGCGGTAAAAACTGAACCGATCAAAAGATACGGACGAAATTCGCTAACGGAAACAAAACCCGGACAGAATATACCGCCAAACACGACGGAACTGAAAATTGAGAAAGGTAGAATGTGCCTTACCTCGAGCACAGCAAATTCCTCAACAGTCACTTCGATCGAAAACGGCTCCGCGTCGTCCGAAAATCCACTTTTCTCCAAAATCCCACGACTTTCTCTCTCCTCAGATATTTATTTTTAATTTCTGATTTTTCTCTCTCTTCAAAACGACTGAAATCAGCCTTATAATACACAGATCGGCCTGGCCGATCGCAGCATCGTCCCGGGACGATCTGACCAAAAGGATCGGCCTGGTCTCCCTTCAGGGCTATTGCATGGACGATATTTTCTACAGTGCCGATCGGCCTGGCCGATGTCTCCAATCGGCCTGGACGATGCATGCAGAAAATCACCTGGAGCAAAACTGGGCAAAATCTGGAACTGAATTTCCCTTGATCGTCCCAGGACGATCCCAGATCGTCCTGGACGATACTGGAGCAGATCTTGATATTACAGCCGGTGTTTACTTTTTCACTGTATGTCGGGTTTTCGAGTTTTCACTGCATGCTGTTTGCTAGTTTAGAATTGATTGATTGTTTATTTATTTACTGCACTTTGTTGAGCATTTAAATTTCAAATATATCAACTGCTTGAGATCAAATATTAACTGCTTGAGATCAAATGTTAACTGCTTGGGGATTATATATAATTGTTGATTATTAGGATAACCTTGCAGGATTGAGTCTAGATTTTTTTCAATTTTAATTAATGTAAATTTGATTTGATATGGTTGTAATTATTTAAAATGATTTGAATTTGGGATATATATATCCAACTTGAATTCCAAAGAGGAGAAGACATCCCTAAAGGGGAGAGTCTTCGTCCATTTGAAAGATCAAGTTTGGATACTCTTTAAATATCCAAAGAGGGAAAATAACACCCCGTTCAAGGAGGGAGTTTCTTTCCATTTGGATATTCGGATCCGACGAATCAGGATGCTCGTGAGAAGGCAAAGAAGTGGATAGCGAGAAGAATCCCAAATCTCAAATCACTTAAGTCTTAGGAGCAGAATCAGGGTTGTTATCAGTGGTGCCCGACCACTTTACTTTCCTGCAATTTTGGGATGTAATAATAAGTGGCACTTGCCATGTGGACTTTCAATTTGAGCATTTAATTTGATTGATTTATTTAAATTGATTGTGCATTAGAGATACCTATTTTTATAATCTTTTTACCTGCATGCCGATTTTGATTTGACCTGGAATCCGATTGTAGGCTCTTAAGGACTTAATAAAATTAATTAAATAAAATTTTTAAGACAACATAGAAACTCTAACTTTTTAAGAAATAAGCCCGGGACCGCCGAAAGTCTTCATTTCATAGCATTCATTCAAATTCAAATTTTTAATTGAGTCGATTAGCATGCATCATATTAGCAACTAATTAAAAAATCTTTAAATCTTTAATTACATTAGCTTAAGCATCAAACCCAATATAAGTTAAGGGGCCAATTAGGATCCGCTCTAGATGTCGGCCCCATTCTCAAAAAACTTTTCTTAAACAACGTCCCTACCCACTCTAACATTATATGAGTTGATACATGTTTTTAAAGCGCCTAGGTGGTTTAGCTGGCTCCCCAATCCAGGCCGGGGTAAGACCAGATTCGCATTGCACTAGCTAGGTTCGGGGCACTAACTTTTAGTGCCCAATTTAGACTTAGGTTCTGAGGCTAGCTCGAGCTATAAGACCTCAACCTCCAGAAATTGAATCCCAAATTTCTAATAAAATTGATCACTTAAACATTAAATCACTTTCAATCTAATTCAAGCCCAACACTTAGGATAGACTGAGGTGTTTCTAAAGAAATTCAGAATCTCAAAATACCTCCTACTTTTCTTCCTTTGACTCTGAAAATAAGTGCTCAACATTGAACCAATCCCATTTGAAAATTCCTACCCTTTTTCTCCTTTGATATCAAACTTTGAAAATCCAAAATAAAATTTACACCGCTATTTTAATCGAGAGTTTTCGTAGGAAACTTCTATTTCCTACGATGTAATTAACTACGAGGGTTTGCGCTCGTAGGAGATTTAGAAACCCAGAACTTATTTTTAAAATCAATTTTTCATAACTTTAATTAATTATCTTTGGGAAAATCCAAATTTCAACGATCGTTATCTCTACTTTAAAATAATAAATAGCGATTGATAGCTTCTTTCTTTGGAGAGATATATCAATTTCTATTATGATTTTGATTATGAGATTAACAATCTCTTATCCGAATTATTATAGTCAAGCAATCGATCGGACTTCATTTTGATCTTTCAAGATCATATGTTGTCTCTCCTTGAGTCTGACTATGATAATCCGGATAAATTCAAAATTCTGAAATCTGAACCCATTAGGGAACGATATGATCGCCTTTCGAGATGATATATTATTTATAATGACGTGTTCAATTTCAAAATTTAAAATTAAATATTCCCAAAGAAAATTAATATATTTTCAAAACTATATATATTTAAATTATATATTTTTTTAATCAAAACAGGGGTGTGGGTGGATTTGAGGTTGATGATGGTGGTGAAACTTGTGCTATTTGGATACTACTGCTGTTTTTTGTGCTCTTTCTGATGGTGATGTTCCCTTGTCTAAAAGTTTTGAAGAGTCACTTTTGAATGTACCTTTAACTCTTGTTTCCAAGGATGATTTGCAAACTCACATTTCGGGGATAGTGAGGTGATGCGGGGTGACTGGTTACATGTTGACAATTCCTCAACTGATGGTGAAGACTTTTATGAGGATGATTTGGCTTCAAGACCGAATTTTTTTTTTTAAGAAGTGACAAACATAGAGCTTATAATTCTAAAAAGAAGTGATGCTCTTTTTGGTCTTGATTTGGTTTTCGTGAATGTTTGTTTGTGCTTTTGGGAGCTATTTTGGTGCTGGCATTGATGCTGATGCAGTCTTTTCGGATGTTAGAGCTGACTTAATTTTGTTTGGTGTTGGTTTGACTTGTTTCCAGTTGTCTTTTCCTATGTTGTGTGATTAAGCCTTGTTTCCCTCTGTTTTTTGTTTCTATTTTTTAGCTTATTTTGTTTGATTTAGTCTTTAGTTTGAATCTATGGCTCATAGGTTTTCCTTTAAATGATGTATTTCTAGAGGGCTTTAGATTCTTTAAGGACTTGTATTCTTATATTGTTTTAACTTGTATGCCCCTCTGCGGGTTTTTTTGGAAAAAAAAAACAGAATTGCCATCACTACAGAAAAATCACCCAAAATCGGCGATTTTTTCCTACGGTTTGGGTGGTAACATCAGCGGTTTTCGAAAAAAGCGGCGGCTTTGCGACGGTTATCAAACCGCCAAAAAAAATAGCGTAGGAAACAATTTGCCGGCAGCTTAATTAGCCGACGATTTTCCGGTGGCTTATGCCGCCGGTTATTACCCGGCTGTGTTCCATCCATTGTGTCGCCGGTCAGGTGACCGACGGCTTACCGGCAATCCTTCAACGATGACTTGCCAGCGGTTACAGGGCCGGCGTTCGTTAGATCAACCGCCGGCATGCATCAGTAAACCGCCGGTACGACGCCGGCGGTTCCTGGCGATCTTGGCCGACGGTTGTACCTGCTGTCTAGACCGCCGGGCTTTCACCGGATAACCGCTGTGTGCCGTCGGCAACCGCCGGTATAACTGACGGTTTAACGAATTTACCGGCGGCTTCAATTAGCCGTAGTTATCGTCGTTTCCGGCGGGCAAGCCACCGGTAGGCCACCGGAAACCTGTAGCACCTGAAAAAAAAAATTGACAGCCTCCCCTCTATATGGGGGAGGTTCACCCTAAATTCTAAACCTGCACAGAAAATAATATATAACAAGATTTGGGCAACACGCCGCTATATTCAATCAACTATCACAACTATATACATAAGCACAACCAAACAAAACATTAAATGTAAACAAAATTAATATGTTCAACCATAAAACATAAGTTCACAAGTTCAGAAGTTCGGAATTTCAATCATTAAAAAAGTCATAATAAACATAAGAAAGTCCTACTCCTCAGTTGTATCATCGCTGTCTTGAGATGTTCGTCGCTGCTCTTCCTCTTGCTTCCTCTGATTTTCAACTATGTAGGATTGCAGCTCTGCTTGCATTTCATTTAGAACCCTTCTCATTTCTTCAATCTCTCTAGTCAATGCTGCAACCCTCTGACTCACAGTTTCTTCAGCTCCAATACTTGGATCATAAAATGCTAAGGTGGATGAACTGCCCTCATAAGCATAGCCCTGTGAACCCAAGCCATATATCCTCCCTGCGGCTTAACGTTACAAAACCCCCGGTTAGGCCACCGGTAATAGCCGGCGGCTAAACCGCCGGCCAAACCGCCATTCGTACGGCGGTCCGATAATCGGCGGTCATGACCGCCGAAAATCAGCGATTTTCCTGTAGTGCATGTTCCTTTCTTATTTCATCCTGCACTTAATGTAGTGGTCCATGTTGCACCTCTACTTTTTAAACATCATTGCAGAAATAGAAGAGGAACAAACTTCAAAGGTATTAGGGGCTTTTAAGGGAGCAAAATTTTTATAAATAACTAACGCAATTGAAAATAAAGGGCTTAGTGACCGAAGCAACAAACTTGTTATCACATCAAAGAGTAAATGGTATGATGAGCTTATTCTAAAAAACATCTAAAGGTTTAGCAGTGCTAAACATAAAACATTGCAGGTCATTATTAGGTTATCAAATCAAATTAATTTCAAACTTAATGGCATAGCCATCTAGCGATTGGAATTACTCCAGGGCAAAATTGAGGACATTATAGAACGAGAAAATCAATGTACAGATTATTTTATTGAATTTAAAAAATTCTTATGTCAATTATCTAAGTTTCTGATTTCTAAAGTTTAATTTTTTATTTTGAAAATTTCTTTAGAATTGAGTTTTGGATATTATCCAACTAGACATATCAAGCTTCAAAAAATATACAGTAATATTATGTCTGAAATGGAAAGGATTTTGGGTGAGATTTCATTTTTATTTTGAATTTTGATTATGGAGATTTGATTTTGCATTCAAATTGTGCGAAATTCTTTTTAAAGAATCCAATGGAAAAAAAGCAGAGTGCTCTAAATTTTGAGAAACTTAATAAACTCCGAATTTCTTTTTATTGAGACTAGTATATTTGCACGTGCACAAAATACATGTTGCAAGGATTTAAAAAAAACAATATCATTATAAAATTTCAAAATTTATGCACATTATAATACAATTATTTTAAATTTTATTAACATTGAATAAACTATCTATTCATATAAATTATATTAAACTATAAGGCAAAATGTACCCATCATATGGATGAAAATCAGCTCAGATATTAATGATAGATATTAGGTTAAGAATTGTCCATTTATTCAATAAAATCCACTTTTCCCTCTAATGATGATATAATGAATGGAGATAATGCAATCATGTCATAAAAGAAGCAAACAAGTGTTATATTTAATCTTATCAAAAATTTAAAGTGAAATACCTACATGATGAGAAAAAAATTGGCATAATATTTTGATAACAATGTGTCAAGATGACAAAAAAAAAATCAAATTTAGAATGTGTCTACATATTGTGAGAGAGAAACTCTTCAAATGGAAAAATTATCATAGCACCTTCAATGGTCAGAAAGGTCAGGGACCTCTCCTAACTCCTAATCATATTACTGCAAATATTTTGTGCATCGAGAGAGCAAAAAAAATGCAGCATCGAGAGAGCAAAAAAAAAAAAATGAAATTTGTAAAATCCATCATTTTGCTTCATGTAATTAAAATCTATATTGCCGGCCAAATGAGCCCTTAGATTTATCGTATATTCTTCTTACAACTATAACAATACTAATACTAATTCAAAGTTCAATATAAATGATACAATTACAAAACATGAAAACATATGTAATCAAGTTACTAAAAATAAAGAAAACAATACACAACTTCTATTAAATGTACTTCTGATTAATATAATAATATATTATTTTTCATGATAGAAGGACATGACATTTGCGCACTGCAAAACACTGAGCTGTGCAAGAATATAGTAAGATAAAATTTATGAGAATCCTAGAGGAAATTTTTCTTCCAAATATTGAAGCTAAGGAAAAATTCAAAGAAACTGAAAGAGTAGGAAGTTAAAATTAATAAATATTCTAAGACAATATCAACATAAATTCATCAAATAGAGCATGTTATGATGATGAGAATTCAATATGATTGAAGTGGGTATTTTTAGACTGTTAAATTTGCAAGTTAATATTTCTGAACTGTTAAAATTGAAGCAAGTCTATTAGCTTTCCTATGTTTTAAAGGTTTATCCATATTCTTCATAATTCATTGGAAGCTTGTCTTTACTTGATGCCCATAACAGAGAATAGTCTGTTCAATTTATCCCTACTTCAATAACAATGCCACAATATTTGAACTTCTTAGTTGCCAGCATAACATCAAATTCAATAAACCTTATTAGTGAATATATTTAATAAAAATTTATATCTAATAAAATGTAGTATATATAATTTATGTCCAATCTATCTTTTCAACATTTATTTAGTACTTCAATAAATTTTTTCTTTGGAGTAGAAACTAAATTAGGAATTTTCAAATTATAAAAAAATTTATTCGTTGTATTAAATCAAATTATAAAAGAAAAAATTTAGTTCAATACAAAAAAGACAGGAATCATAGAGAAAGCATAAATTAAATGACAAATTATTAAATATGTGTATGATACATTTAATTAAAATATAGCAGCTGGAAAAGGGGATAAAGAAGCAAAAGGGTTACTTATCTCAAACTCTATAAAGTGAACTTATCTCAAGCAAGCCCATATGCAGATACAGCTAGGTTGTGAATTCTCTGCAAGGAGGAAATAGCATCGTGAGATGAAGATTAGTTCAATACAAGAAAGAAAGGAATCTTAGAGAGAAAATAAATTAATGAAAAATTTCAAAATATTTCTATGATACTCCATTCCTTCAATAACTCTGGAAAGTCATCAACCTTCTCATTCCTAACCTATTCAAGCAAGCATAATTTTTAAGTCCTTATCAGATTATCGAATGAAAGCTTAACTCCTGTAGTACATGGACATGAAGCTTACCTGAACTTCTGGATGATTTGACAATAGACTTTGGCATGTAGCTTCTTTAAGATTGACTGCCCATTTGTAAGTAGAAAACAAAAAAAAGTTAGCTAAAGGAAGCAGAAACATTTAAAAAAAAAAAGATGCATTGCAGACAAGGATCATTGAAGAGACATACCAACAACCTTAACTCCGGGACAAATCAAAATATAATAGTTGGAGGAAGAGGGTAAAGAAGCAGAAGTTCTACTTAAATAAATATAACAAGTTGAGAAGAGGATAAAAAAAATAAAAAATAAAAAAAAGTTGAGATGAGGATAAAGAAGTAGAAGGGTTACTTGTCTTGAACTCACAGATTGAACTTGTTCCAAACAATCAAGCGCCATAAGTAGCTGCATCTAGGCTATGAGTTCTCTACAAGAGATAACACACTAGATGGATATGCAGTCAGGTTGGCGCACAAGATGTAGAAGTTGTTTTGGTAGCAAGCTGTTGGGTTGCTCTCACGGAAGTTTGGGGACAAATAAAAAAGGTAATATATATCTATATTATAGGAAGAGGAACGGTTGTGAGAAAATGTAGGGTTGCAGGTGAATACGAAGTGTTTTTGAGAGATTATGAGAAAATCAAAGGGCCGCAAGCGAATATGAAAGGTTACAGAATATGAACGGTTAGATTTGAAAACGGAAGGCTCAGATAAATTACAAAGGGGCAATATTATATTAGTTAAGGTCCTTAAGGAAACAGTTAAAATTAAGAAACATATTTATAATTAAATGGGAAAACATAAAAATTAAGAAACATGAAAAGAGGTGGCGGCGGAGTGTAAGACGGGAAATTAAAACTTTCAAAAGTTTTAAAATTAATATGGAATGAGGTCAACATAAAGAGTATTAAATTATATAAGTATTATTTTTTTGAATCATTAATTATTTATATTATAATGGATGACTAAGATAATTTAAGAAGAAATAAAATGAATGGCCAAAATTTGCTAGGAAAGGAAACTCAAGCCCCAATAAAAGTAGTATAGATATAGATTTAAGATTTTGAAGTTTTGAATTCAATAATTGGATTATTCATTTTATTTAAAATTTGGGACCTATATTTTATTGACACAAATTTGAGGAAATACATAGGTGGTGAGGATACTTTGGCCCCTAGAATATAAGGTGATGAGGCTGGGGTGGATCCTAATAGTAAGGAGTGCACCTTAGCCAAAAAGGTGAGATACTCTATAAAATATCTCAAAATCCAAGGAGTATTAAGCTTTTTTTTATTTAAAGCTGCTTTTGTTTAAGGGTGTATAATAAAAATTTTTATTTAATTTTGATATCATTTTAAACTCTACAGTTTATTATTCTCAGTAATCCGTTGATTTCGTAATAATTTATTTGACTTTTTTATAGTTTATTTAATTTTCAAAAATTGTAAGCATTTAAATTTTAATTTTATTGAAATTAGAATTTGTTCATTTTTTTAGGTATAATTAATGTGTAAAAATTACAAAATAATAGTCAAATTTTACAAAAAATCTCAAAAACAGCATAAAAAAATTAGGAATTATTTTCAAAATTTTGAATTTGAAATTTTTTTAGTATTTAATCATGATAATTAAAATTAATATTAATATGAGCTCTAAAAACTTTAAAAAAAGTTTCCAAACTCCAAGAGTTTGCCTAACTTAAGCATATGAGATCTTTTGGACATAATTTTGATTTTTAGAATTTTTGAATGATTAATTGGCACAATTATTTTTTAAATAAATTAACATAAAATTTCATTAGACGTCAAATAGGAGTTATAACTAATCCTATGATGAACCCAAATGAATCTGTTGTCAATTATAAGTATTTATTTATTATTATTATTATTATTTTGATGATGAGGAACCGTTCACTGTCACGCCCAACATTGCCGAGGGCACTTGGCGGTCCGTAAACCCCGGCCGACCTACCGGGCCACCCATGCCACTGTACCCGTAGCCGGAACTTTGGGGTCCCCACTGAAGGGGTGACTGCCGCTCGAGGGAGTCGAACTCGGGATGGGGGTATAAGTATTTATTATTTATTGGTATATTTCTTAACATAATAATAATTATTTTTATTTATTAAATTTTTTTTATCAAAGACTTCCTAATGATCATCAAGACATTTAAAAAAAAAAACTTCTATTCTCAAATTGGTCTAAATAATTTATAAAATTATTCAAGATTTTAGAAGTATTTAGACATGAATTAAGGCTTCCTTATTAATAGATTAAGGGTTTGAGATTGGACATACCAAATGAAATTTTAACCACAAGTCACTTTGGAGAAATGGATTATTTTAGATATTTCAACACATCTTGAATCAACTATCAATTGCAAGAATTTATTGATTTTAAAACTAAAATACTAAATTCTCTAATTTCTAATATCAAAATAATTTAAAGTGATTTTTCATACTTTCAATATTTAATTTAAGTTCTATAACAAGTATTTCATTATGTAAAGATTTTTTTTAATTGATTATGAATTATGGAAGTTTTAGAAGTTCATAGATTTACTATGCTAACCTTGAATTAGGGTTTGCAAATTTTTTTGGCAAATTAATGATCTCATATCTTAATAAAATTACTTATAATAGGTTCATGGAAACATCAGCATAAAAGTTTTGAGATCATCTAGATAAAAAGTGAAAATTTTAAATTTTTTTAAAATGTCTCGGTCTATACCTATAATGAACTATTAAAGGCGAAAACAAAGTTATTATGGTGTGAAAAATTTTCCCTCCAATCTACAAGAGTAAGGGGTGAATTACTTTTTGATGTCATGAAGTTTGGATTTAAGAATGGTTTTTTTTTTTTTCTAATTTTAGTTTAGTTTAATGATCACTATTTTTGAAAAAAATTAGGGCTTACTTTAATTTAAAATTGATATGAGAAAATTATATATGAGTATGACACATTAAATAAGTTAATTATACTTGTAAGGGAACTCAATTAGAGGTGATTTAGTGTATTAATAATCTAATAATCCAATATATTAATTAAATTAAATTTTATATAGGATTACTTCAATACCTTTTTATTTTAGTTTTATATTGTCATTATAATTTCTTGAATCCACAGAGGGTTTATGAAGCTAAGTTAGACTAGAAAAGAATTTTCTCTAGGTTTCCCACATTTTTGACATTTATTTGAATTATTTAATTTGATTAAATTAGTTAACGCTGAAGTGAAACTGCACTTTATATGGGGAAAGTTTTAATCGGTTCTCTTTTAAATAAGTTCGTCCCATACACCATGCTACATCAATCGCATGTGTTTAATTTTTTATCTCATGTTAACTTGGGTAGGGAGTATAGAATTATGGTGCGACACTATCATAGCCATACATTCTACTTGAATAAAATTTGTTATTCTTACTTCAGCTTCAACCATTGAAACATACTATAAATCATTCCTAAATTTTATCTTTATTTAAGGAGAATATGAAGGAATCATTGGATCCAACTAGTTGAGGAGAATAAGACCATATAATCTACCAATCACATTGACAAATCCCTCTGAAATTTATATTTAACTCTCATTATCTGAAACCTAAATTCAAAAAGGGTAATAAGATTTGTTTACCTTTCTTCAGAGAGTCTTACATACAACCTAGGCCTATTATATCTTTGCATGGTCTTGAGATGCAAATTCGTTAAAGAGTTCCTTAGATGAGGAGGGCTAGAATAGAAAATTTTATCTCACTACGATGGGTTTTGCAAAGCTTGAGTGACATCAGGCTTAGAGGCATACTTTATTTTTTTATTTTTAGATAAACCGACATTGGGCCTATGTATTAATTAAAAATTACGGGGGATCGATACAAAATCTTAAAGGATCAACAACTCACTAAAAATATAACATTCAAAGAAAAACCTATGGGCCATTAACCCAAACTATTACAAGAACTAATCAAAAGGAAAACAGAGAGGCCAAAGCAGCTCAACAGAGGAATCCAAAGGGCTAAAAGGTGAAAATAGAGTCAGCAAAGTCAAAGCCATCCCAAAAGCAACCACAAAAGCTGCAAGACCATTGAGAAGACCAACAATAATTAAATCAACAACGAAATACCTACATGACCGATTTTTTAAAGAGAAGTTTTTTTTTATATAAGAGAGAGAGAGAGTGTGTGTGCCATTTTTTTAGAGAGAGAAAGTGCTAGAAATTTTGAATTTATGATTTTTCATGGCTAGTGATGTGCGCTGACGAGCGTTCCTCCTTCAGTAAGTGGTTCTCAAAACTATCTGAATGATTATTCAAGCACTCGTTCAAATCTTGGAAGAAAGAAATTCGGTGGTTCTCCATTTATCATCAAGGAGGTTTTTGAAGTAAAAAAAAAAAACATCAAGTATGTTAAAACATGTGCCTGATATTGGTAAGGAGGAGCATTTTGAGGCATTTTCATCAATTGGTCCTATTTTAAAAGATAATAGGTTTTCCAATTCAATTTCTTCGATTTTAATAAAGAATAATGATAATAGGTTTTCCAATGAGAATAATCGATTCCTTTTCATTCTTATAGTTAACAGAGTGCTAATTTGGGAGAGATTTCAAGAATGAGAGAAACGACCGAGGAAAAAGAAGAAAAAAGGTTTGTTTGATTTTCTTTCGAATTTTCATATAAAATTTTTCCTTTTACTTCGTTTAAAGTGAACGATATGTTTCTTGAAGGTAAAGGAAGAGAGTTGAAGCAAATAGAAAGAATTTTGAGAGAGGAAGAAGAATATAGGTATTTTGAGAAAATTTTTATTTTGTAAGTAAATTCTCCATGTTATAGTTTTAATTAAATTATGTTAATTAATCATATTTCTTTCATGAAGGTTATATTGTGCAATTTTAGAAATTTTGGAGAGAGAGAGAGAGAGAGAGAGAGAGATTATAGGAGTTGATTAACCAAGGATTCAACAAGAAAATGGAATTTGAGATTTGAGGTTGTACCCTACGTCAAAGACTTGAGAGATTCAAAGTGGGAAATTATAATTATGAAATTCAATATTTTGTATTATAATATTGCTCTCAAAGTTTTATTTTTAAAGATTATCATGTGCGAAATGTTGAAAGATTAAATTCCTAAATAATTATAATTATTATTACAATAGAAAATGAAAGAATCAATTAACATGAATGAAATTATGAATATGAATAAAGGAGAATGTATTAAAAAAATGTGCAAACAAAGAAATGACATATGCAATGAATAACAAATGTTCAAAATAAATGTAAAAAAAAGGAAAATGATATGTATGAAAACTACAGGAGTTCACCCCCTTATGATACTGGCTGGGGATGGCATACTCGTGCACGTAAAAAGGAAAAGGTCATAGAAATGGAAAAGAAAAAAATTGGAAAAGGTTGTACCTTTTGGTACATTGAGACGGTGCTTCTGTACAAACTAAATGGGAAAAGGAAATATTAAAGTTTCAAAATCTTTTAAAATATTTTAAAAGAAAATGGCCAGGGATGTATAAATTACTTAACGAATAAAATAAAGTCAATAAATGTTAAGATGCATATTAAAGAACATTTATATTGATGGTTTTAATTATTACCCACTGAGTTTACAGTGTAAACTCAAACCCCTAAATTAATATTTCAGGTAAATCCCAAAAGAAGAAGTAATGGTTGAAATCGAAGAATTCTTATATATAAGATGATGTGTAAATGACAATAGGTAAATTTATATTTTGAGTTTTACTAGCTCTTCAGTACAAATGAAGAAGTAGTATAATGTTTAAAAAAGTTTTTACTGTCTGACTTTTAGTTCCCACCTCATTAAATCGAGCACCTGGGCTGGGTAATGACAGCCAGCTTTGGGTATTATGGATGTCCTAAGAACGTGCTGGATGATGCGGACATTTTGTGTTAAGGAATGGACAAGAGGTTGATGTTGGTTCATAATAACATTTCTAAGAACCAAATTGATGAAACTCCAGTCAAACTCATTTGATATGAAGAAGTGGGCTCGTGGTCTTTTAGTAAAAATATCTATATATTTAGTGAGGTCTGCTTTGGTGATTTAGAAATTTTGATGGCAGACAAACGAAGTGAGGGTTAAGTTATCTAGATTGACCCTAAGGTTGACAAGGAACTCATAGAGGGGTTCAGAGTTAAACGGAAATGCCAGTGTAAGAAGAAATTGAAGGGAGGTGGAAGCGAAGAGGCTCATCACCTCGATGTTAAGGGCTGCTTCATTTAGCATGCCAGAATGAGTGATCTTGCATGCTTTGAATTTGAAATAGGCATCGTCATCTTTAGTATAAAAGAAATGATCATCATGGCAACGAGAGGAATGAGCTTCCTGGAACGATTCAGCCATGTTTGCTTGAGCTAGCCATTGAGGAGAAAAGAGTGAAGAACAGTTGAGTGAATTGAGCAAGTTTCCCCTTCTATTTATAGAATTTTTTACTATTCATATAGTACGATCAAAGATCGTACAGTACGATCAAGTAATTATTTTGTATGGATGACCTATCAGGAAAAGGTTGTCAAATCATATAATATGATAAGGATCATACTAGATGATATGAAGGAAATATGTTCATCCCGAGGGGTCATCAGTATGACCTTTGACAAAAAGTATCATACAGTACGAACTACAATAATTCGTCCTAATCGATTTGGCCACATGGATCTTACAGTACGAAGAAGGGTATCATATAGTACGAATGGCAATAATATCATACCAAATGACTTAAATGCGTGGATGATCAATGACACATGGATCGTACAGTAAGACAAGAGTATCATACAGTACAAACTACAATAATATCATACCGACCGAGTTAAATTTGTCCCAATCCATTTGGGCACGTGAATAGTATAGTATGACTAGAGTATCATATAGTACGATGTGCAGATCAATGATCAAATCTGGATCATTTATTCAGTAGTGTATTTTGTGATCTATGCATTTTGTGATGATCATATAGTACGAATTTGAATCTTATAGTACGATATGGACATAAAGTTGATTATTTTGGGAATTCAGTGAGATGAGTGTGTGAAGATCAGGAAACACCTTGGACCATTTTTTTATCAAGCATGAATGTCTATAACATTTAGCTTTGTCCTCATGGTGCTAAAGGTATCATAGGCTAGTGATTTCGTGAAGATGTCTATTAATTGATCTCCTATAGCTATATGGTGCAATTCTACATCTCATTTGGCTACATGATCTCTTATGAGGTGATGTCTAATATTTATATGTTTTGTTCGAGAGTATTGAATTGAATTTTTGGATATGCAAATTGCACTACTATTGTCACACATAATTAGGATGGTTCCTACGAGTATTCAGATCTAAAAGTTGTTTCAACCATAAAACTTGTGCAACATAACTCCGTACTACTATATATTTTGCCTTGGCCGTGAAAAGAGCTACTGAATTTTCCTTTATACTTAACCAAGAAACTAAAGATTGTTCTATAAATTGATAGGTTCTAGATGTGCTTTTCTTATCTACCCTACATCCTGTAAAATCGGAATCTGAATACACTAAGATTTTAAAGGAGGTGATGTGTCTAGGTTACCAAATTCCTATGTTTGGAGTGCCTAGTAGATATCTAAGCATTCTTTTGACCATAGTCAAGTGAGACCCTTTTGGGTCATCTTGGAATCAGGCACAAAGGCACACACTAAATATTATATCCGATCTACTGGCAGTTAAATAGAGGAGAGATCTAATTATTTATTTATATTTTTTCTAGTCAACTAATTTTCTATTCAGGTCTTTATCTAGTTGAATTATAGAACTCATGCCATTCATGGCTTTAGCACTGTCCATTTCATATTTTTTTCATAATATCCTTGATGTATTTAGTTTGGCTAAGGAATGTTCCATGTTCCATGTTCCATCTATTTTACACTAAACCTAAGAAAATAATTTAGCTCTCTCATCATGCTCATTTCAAACTCGTTACTTATTATTTTTGAGAATTCATCACATAAGATTTTATTTGAAGATCCAAACAATATGTCATCTACATAAATCTGAACAACGAGAATTTCATCTTCTACCTTTTGTAAGAAAAGGTTGGCATTTACACTACCCTTAACAAATCCTCTATCTAGTAAGAATGAGCTAAGTCTTTTATACCAGGCTCTAGGTGCTTGCTTTAACTCATACAATGCCTTTTTTAATTTGTATACATGATTTGGGAATTATGAGTTTTTAAATCCGATGGGTTGCTCAACATAAACATCCTCATTGATTATCTCATTTAGAAAAGCACTCTTAACATCTATTTGATATAATTTAAAACCCTTGAAACAAGCAAAGGCTAAGAGCACCCTTATGGCTTCTAGTCTAGCTACTGGGGAAAAAGTTTTCTCAAAGTCTATGCCTTCAAGCTAGTTATACCCCTTAGCTACTAGTTTGACTTTATTTCTTACTATGATTGTTGAGTCATTCACCTTATTTTTAAAGACCCACTTTGTTCCCACCACATTATGTTCTTTAGGTCTCTTGATTAATTCTCATACATTATTCTTAATAAATTAATTTAGCTCTTCTTGTATCGTTAGGATCCAGAATTCATCCTCTAAAGCTTTATTTATACTTATGGGTTCTATCATAGAGATAAATGATGAATGACTAACCACTTTCTTAAGTCCATGCCAAGTTCTCACACCTTTCGATGGGTCTCCTAAGATTAATTCTTTAGGATGACTAGAAAAATATCTTCAATCTCTAGACAATGGTTCCTGAGGTTCTACTCTACCTCTAATGGTAATGGTTTCTACCCCCTAAATAGCCTTTACGTCATCTTTTTAAAATTTAGGTTCAAAGGTCATATCTGATTTATCAAATACTACATGGGTAAATTCTTCTACTATCATGATCCTCTTGTTGAAGATTCTATAAGCTTTACCTATAGCTGGATAATCTAAGAAGGCAGGTTCATCACCCTGGGGATCAAATTTTCCTAAGAAAGATTTCTCATTGTTTAAGATAAAACATTTGCAACCAAAGACATGTAAGTGGGAAATATTTGGTGTTCGACCCTAAAAGATATCATAGGGTGTTTTTTTTTCAATTTCAATCTAATATTTACCCTGTTTAAAATATAACAATCAGTGTTCACTACTTCTGCCCAAAAGTATCTAGGAAGAGTTTACTCAGCTAGTATTGCCCTAGTAGCTTCTACCAAGGTTCTATTCTTTCTCTCAGCTATCCCAAAAGGATTCAAAATTATCATTTTGAAACTATCCATCATGATCATATAGATTGTTGAGATTTCGCATCCTAATTTCCTTTGAATCCAAGTGGAGAAAGTTCTAAATTTCTCAAATGACTAATTCTTATGTATTAGGAATCTTACCCAAGTGAATATAGAGAAGTCATCTACAAGCACAAATTATAAATTTTTTCACTTAGGACAGCTATGCTAATAGGTCCAAATAGGTCCATGTGAAAGATTTTTAGTGATCTAGATGTGTTTACATCCTTGATGGAATGAAATGAAATGATGATTTTACTTATTTTCCTAATTGTCATGCATCATATATATGATCTTTAATGAAGTCTAACTTAGACATGCCTCTAACCAGGTTTTTTTGAGTCATATTCCAAGGTATTTTCATGCTAGCATGGCATAGTTTCATATGTCATGGCCAAGAGTCATCCATTATTATTTTTAAACATAAGGAACTTAAATTTTCAATGCAGTTAACATCTAACATATGAACATTGTTTATCCATTTTCCTTCTAATACAAGTTTATCATTTAAGCTAATTAACAATTTGTTGGAAAGAAAGTTTATGTCAAATCCTTTATCACATAATTGACTAATACTCAACTGATTGTTCTTTAAACCATCAACTAATAAAGCATTTTTATCTTTTTTTTTTTTAGAATTTCCAATGATACTTGAGCCCATCACTTTCCTGGTGGTGTTGTCTCCTAAAGTCACCATGTCTCTTATCTTATTTTCCAATGTAATGAGATGCTTCATGTCTCCAATCATATGTATTGAGTAGCCACTGCCTAGGTACCACATGCTCTCACTAAGTCTTTCGTGAGAGCATCCCTACAATGTCATTCAAAGATTATATTTCATAATCCAAGTGAGTTTGGGTTTCTCCTTATGCTTAAATGAATGAGATGTACGCATGCTATGCTGTGATGAATACAATTTAGGTCACCACACGAGGTGTGTCCTATGGTAAATCAAGCAAATGCGGGCAATGTGACCTAGCATGTCACAAGAGAAGCACCTAACATCAAGAAATGGGTTCACAAGTCTATGTGGGTGGTGGTGCCTCTTCCTAAAATTGTGTGATGCATGCAATATTGTGGGGTTATTCGTTTGAGCTAATGAGGGTGATGATTTATTATTTTCAAGTGCTGTAAGGTTTGCTTGTAGAGCTTTATTTTCATATTCATAGGCTATCAATTCCTCTTTTAAATAATGCTCACTACTATCTAATTAACATGCAAGTTCATCTAATTTCGTAAAATCTTTTTCTAACTAAATATGCGATGTTTTTAAGAAATTATGTGCATCAGATAACTCAATATGCTTCTTGTTTAATGCATCAAATTCATCAAGCAAGGACATATGATCTCTATCTAAGTTAGAATGTTCTTAAACTAAATTAGCATGCTCAGTTAGTAAAGTACTAAATTCAATGTTAAGGTTAGCTTGCATTTTCTTTAACTTTATATATGAATCATGAATTTTTCAGAAATAACTAACAGTTCTTCATAAGAAAGTTGACATACCTCATCTTGATCTGATTGATCAAGATTATCGTTAATCATTAGACATAAATTCGTTAAATTCTCCTCTGCTTCTTCTTCTGACGATTCTAAGGCAGATCGGCCCAAAATGTCTTCTGTGTCTTTAGCTTGCCCTTCTTATACTTTGGCTTCTCCTCGCCCTTCTCCATAGTTAGATGGGTCTTCACATTGGGGCAATCAACTCGGAGGTGACCTGGTTTTCTGCACTCAAAGCAAATCATGTTAGATATGTTGGATGACTATGGCACCCCAAGAGGGGGGGTGAATTGGGGTTTTTAAAATTTTTATTAAAAGAAGAAAATTAAAATAATTTTAAAGCACTTTTGAAAAGAGTAAGTAATCACACAATAATTCTTATAAAAAAAACAAAAAAATAAATGCAAGGAATGAAAATAAGAGGCAAAATATTTTTACGTGGTTCGGCTCGGATTCCAATCCGACCTACGTCCACACTAGCCAACTCTCGGGCTAGAATTCACTATTCCTAGGTTTGCTTTGCAAACCTCACTTCTTTAAACCAAAGAAGTTCTTTACAACATAAGTACTCTCCTATACGGGCGAGTACAACCCAATCTAATTACAATTAAAACTTCTCTAAGCCAAATGACTTAGATAAAGAAAATGCAAAATACAATTTGATATAAATAAGAAAAGCTCAAATAATCTTGCAGTAAAATATCCACAATACTTGAAGTGATCTTACAAATAAATCTTAATCACCTCACTTCTTGCAAATGACATATTAAATTTGCTCACTTTAAGATAGATTTGTATTTTATTTAAAATAAGAATAATATATGAAATAAAAATATATTCTTGGTGATTTAAACTTTAACTTTTCAAATAAAATAAAATGAATAAGAATATATATGTAAATCTATGCCACCTTAAAGAAGTTAAACTACTTGCTTTGCTAAACTTTATGAATTTAAAATATGTGATATAGAAAACTTTAATATACAATTTCTAACAAGTATTTCACCATAAAATAAATATTTTCAAGAAAGAAATATATGATGAAAGCTAAAAGAGCAGCAAGTAGAGATTTAGAGATGGAAAGCAAACTCAAGAACTTAAGAGATGCTACTCGGCTTTGTGTGTTGAAGCTTTCCAACAATGATTTTGTTCTCACAAATGAAAAGAACTTTTGGAATAAACTCAAGGCTTCTCCTCTCAAGATTTAGCATGTAAAGAAGAAAGGAAGTATGAAAGAATTGCTGCAGTTTTTCTTTTGTAAGCAGCCCTTACATGAAGAAGAAGAGAGGTATTTAAAGAGAAAAGGTAAGTAAAGGCTTATTTGAATAAAAATATTATTCTAATATGTTTTCTATCAACTAATAATATTATATTCCATTAAGAATTCATTTATATTAAATATATATGACATTAAAACGGCTAGAAAACGGCTAGCCACATGGGAAGGTTAAAAAGTCATCATATGCATCCAAAATAAGGCTAAAACGGCTAGTAGCAGCTTTTATTTAAATCCGATAATGTTAGGAAATTCATTATAAATTCAAATGAAATCCAAATTAGTCATATAATATATCAATTTACATCTACAGAATCCAAACAATCTAATGCAATAATAACTAGACCACGATTCTGACAGCCTAATATCAAATTCAATAAAATGGAGACTCATGCACAGTTTTTAAATATTTATGGATATATTGAATATTAATATAATAATATTATGTAATATATATATAATAATCATTCATTAAGAAATAGATATGAAACAAGTCAGTTTAAAATAATTACATAATAAAAGTTTTGCTAAGTAAGCTTATTATCTTAATTCCCTAATTATATAATTTTCCATATTTGATAATAATTAATCAATCAATATTGATTATAAAATTTATTTATTAAAGAAATCTTATAGATTTTTATATCAAGATTAATATATAATCAAAAGATATTTAGATTGTGAGCAAATCAAAATATGCAAGTAATATTGGTGGACCATTAACAAACTCCTACGATAATGTAAAAGGCTTCAAATTATGCATCTTGGTCCATCTTAATCTCAACATTTGATTGATCATGAGTTGTGCAATGTAAATCCCATAACCAATTACAATGCACATCATTACACCTGAAATACTTAGCACACAAATTAGAGCATCTAAGCATATATTTGTTATCATCAAAATCTCTTAAATAGGTAATGAGGTAGATAATATCAACAATCTCCCCCTTTTTGATGATGACAAATTTATGTTGGGTATAGTTATAACAAAGGTGCAAATTGACCTTTTATCATAACTTTTGAGCATTAGAAAAATATAAACAAGTAATTCTCCCCCTAAATATATGCATGTAAAATGAATTATGACCAACATATATAGCTCTTCTCCCCCTTTGACAACATCAAAAAGAATAAATAAACATATAAAAGAAATTTAAATGTTAGGATCTAACATTCCAAGCATACGTCTTAACATGCAAAATCTCTCTTCAGCTAAAGGTTTTGTAAAGATATCAGCTATTTGAGAATCTGTGTTTACAAAATCTATATTCACATCACCTTTATTAACATGATCTCTAATAAAATGGTGTCTAATCTCTATGTGTTTAGTTCGTGAATGTTGTATAGGATTTTTTGTTAAACTTATAGCACTTGTATTATCACATTTAATAGGGATATTTTTAAGCTTAATTCCAAAATCCTCTATTTGTTGCTTTAGCCATAAAACTTGAGCAACACAACTACCTGCGGCTATGTACTCTGCTTCAGCAGTGGATAAAGCAACTGAATTTTGTTTTCTAAAAGACCAAGAAATAAGTGATGATCTGAAAAATTGACAAGTTCCAGATGTGCTTTTTCTATCAACCATACAACCAGCATAGTCTGCATCAGAATATGCAACTAAATGACATGATAATAAATTTTTGGGATACCATAAGCCTAACTTATGAGTTCCAATCAAATAGCGAAATATCCTCTTAACTGCTATTAAGTGTGATTCCTTAGGATTAGCTTGAAATCTTGCACATAAACATACGGCAAATATAATATCAGGCCGACTAGCAGTAAGATACAAAAGTGAACCTATCATACTCCTATAAAGTTTTTGATCTATTGGTTTTCCTGATTCATCTAAATCAAGTCTAGTTGATGGGCTTATAGGAGTTTTACTCAATTTGAATCTCTTCATATCAAACCTTTCTAATAATTCATTTATATATTTGGTTTGACATATGAATGTGCCAGACTCTAATTGTTTTACTTGAAGTCCTAAGAAAAAGGTGAGTTCTCCCATCATACTCATTTCAAATTCTTTTGACATTAATGAGGAAAACTCATGACATAAACTTTCATTTGTACTTCCAAATAATATATCATCAACATAAATCTGTATAATAATCAAATCATCTCCAATATTTTTGATAAAAAGAGTTGTATCTACCTTACCTTTTCTAAAACTATGTTCAATTAAAAAGGTACTTAACCTATCATACCAAGCACGTGGAGCCTGCTTTAAACCATATAATGCTTTCTTTAATTTATATACATGATTAGGAAAATTAATACTTTCAAAACCTGGTGGTTGTTCTACAAAAACATCTTGATCAATATATCCATTCAAAAATGCGCTTTTGACATCCATTTGAAAAAGTTTAAAGTCCTTAAAACAAGCGAAGGCAAGGAGTAATCTAATAGCTTCTAGTCTTGCTACGGGTGCAAAAGATTCTTCAAAGTCTATTCCTTCTATTTGTGTGTACCCTTGTGCAACTAATCTAGCTTTATTTCTAATAATACTTCCTGAGTCATCTAGCTTATTTTTATAAACCCATTTAGTTCCAATTATATTTTGATCATGAGGTCTTGTGACTAACTCCCAAACATCATTTCTTATAAATTGGTTAAGTTCCTCTTCCATAGCAATTAACCAAAAATTATCTTGTAAAGCTTCATCTATATTTTTAGGTTCAATTTCCGATAGAAAAGCAGAATGTTCTACCTCATCGCTAAGGTTTCTCCTAGTCTTAACACCTTGGGAAGGATCACCAATTATTAACTCTTTTGGATGATTTCTATTATATCTCCATTCTTTAGGTAATGAATCACCCTCTTTTTCTTCTAAATTTATTTTCTTTATATTTTCAATATCATCATCATTCAAATCATTTCTTATTAAATCTATAGGATTTTCATCAAAAATTACATGAACAGATTCTTCAACAATTAATTTTCTCTTATTAAAAACTCTAAAAGATTTTCCAAAAATTGAATATCCTAAGAATATACCATCATCAAACTTACTATCAAATTTACCCAAAGGATCCTTATCATTATTTAAAATAAAACACTTACATCCAAAAACATGTAAATGACTAATCTTAGGTTTCTTTCCAAAAAATATTTCATAAGGGGTCTTTTTAAGAATTGGTCTTAAATAAACTCTATTTGTAACATAACATGCGGTGTTTATTGCTTTTGCCCAAAAATACTTTGGAAGTTTATATTCATCTAACATTGATCTTGCTAATTCTACCAAAGTGCGATTCTTTCTTTCAACAACACCATTCTGTTGAGGAGTCCTAGGAGCTGAAAAATTATGTCTAATTCTATTTTCATCACAATAATTTTCAAATGATTTATTTTCAAATTCTCCACCATGATCCGTTTGAATTCTATGAATCAAATAACCTTGTTCTCTTTGAATATATTTAGCAAATTTTTTAAAATCATCAAATGCATTATTTTTATTAGCTAAGAATAATACCTAAGTATATCTTGAATAATCATCTACAATAACAAATCCATAATTTTTACCACCTAAACTAGTTGTGTTAATTGGCCCAAATAAGTCCATGTGTAATAATTCTAAAGGTCTACTAGTAGAAATTATATTTTTACTCTTGAATGAACTTTTCATATGTTTACCATGAATGCATGCATCACATATAGAATCAAAATGAAAACTAATTTTTGGTAAACCAACTACTAAATCAAGCTTAGAAATTTTATTTAAAGTGTGGATATTGGCATGACATAGCCTTCTATGCCATAACCAAGCATCATCATTTGTAGATTTCATGCAAAATAAATTCAAATTAACACCATTTCTATTCTCTAAATCAATTAAATAAATATTTTTATATCTATTTCCTATAAGCAAATAGATTCATTATTTCGAATAATGCAATGTGATGCATAAAAGGAAACATTTAAACCTTTATCACATAATTGACTAATTGATATTAAATTATGTTTTAAACCAGAAACAAATAAGACTTTTTCTAAAGTAATAGAGTTCTTACATATAGATCCAATGCCAATAATCTTTCCCTTTGCATTATCTCCATATGTGACATAACCTCCATCACTTGATTCTAATGTAGAGAATTTTGCTTTATCTCCCGTCATATGTCTTGAACATCCACTGTCCAAGTACCACATGCCTTCATTTATTTTACTTTGAAGGCATTCCTACAAAAGAAAATCAAATGTTAACTTTTGGAACCCAAATATTTTTGGGTCCACATTCCAAATGAGCAGTATGATATCTATTATGTATGGTAGTGGAAGTGCTTGTATTTTTGGAACCCATACAAAAGATGATTGTTTAGCATTTTGTGATCTACGAGCATAGCAATCAAATGAGATGTGTCCTTTTCTACCACAATAATTACACCAAATATTAGTGTTTGCATATGGCTTTACATGAAGTCCATGTGACATATAAGAAGAATTTTTATTTGATGTTGAACTTGTTGGTGCTTTATAATAAACATGTGATCTCATGCATAAATCTAATCTTGCTTTTAATAGAATATTTTCTCTTTCAAGTTTACAAACAAGTAAAGAACGATCTAATAAAGAACTATTTTTCTTTTTTAAATCATCACATTCATTTTTTAAATCATTAAAATGTATATCTAAATTTTTATGCTCTTTTTCTAAAACATTATATTTTCTTTTCAATTTTTTATATTCAATAACTAATTCTTTAAAAGCATCATCTAATTCTTCATAAGAAATATCATTACATACCTCTTGAGAATCATGATCTGATTCTTCTCCCGCCATAAGGCAAATATTCACCTCTTCATCTGATGAACTTGATTCATCTGAATCTGGGTTGGCCCATAGTGCCTTCTTTTTCTTCTTGAAATACTTCTTTTCTTTCTTGTCACTCTTTCTCTCTAGATCCATCTCTTTCTTCTTTGAATCAATAAGATCTGGACAATCTCCTCTTATGTGTCCAGGCTTCTTGCAATGGTAACAAATAATCCCTTCTCCTGTAGGAAATTTCTTAGTTTGAAATTTATAATTTTTGGATTTCTTATACCTTTGATTTTTCTTCCTTAGTAAGCTTCCAAGTCTTCTTGAAAGCATGGCCACTTCATCGCTATCTTCATTAGAGCTTGATGAACTAGGTTCATCATTATCATCAACTTGCAAGGCAATAGTTTTACCTTTCTCTTTCTCTTTCTTTGAAGATCCATCCAATTTATCCCTTTGAGCTATAACCTGTTCATGTGCTATCAAAGAACCCAAAAGCTGATCAAGTGGATAAGTAGATAAATCTTTAGCCTCACTAATTGCAGTTACTTTAGCATCCCATTCTTTGGGAAGGCATCTAAGAATCTTATAGACTAAGTCTTGATTCTTATATATTCTTCCAAGAGAATGTAGCGTATTAATTATTTTCATAAATCTTGTATACATATCAGAAATAGATTCAGAAGGAGACATACAAAATAATTCATATTCATGAACAAGTCTATTTATGTGAGCATCTCTAACCTCATTAGTACCTTCATAAGTTATAACTAATTTGTCCCAAATTTCTTTTGCTGAATTTAACATAGCAATTTTCATGTAATCATCTGGAAGAAGTGCACAATGCAAAGTGTTACATGCTATAGCATTTAAATCATCTAATTCCCTCTCTAATGCAGTCCATTCATCAAAAGGTTTTTCAATTTTAATACCATTAATTTCTTTAGTGGGTGTATGATATTGGTGTGTAAGCATGTGCCACATACGAGAGTCTTGCCCTCTTAAGAATGTACTAATTCTATTTTTCCAATAATCAAAAGGAACATTATCTAACAATGGAGGACGATGAGTGGATTGTCCTTCGGGAAGTGAACCCTTAGGAAAACCTTGTGCCATAGTTTATAAGTGGATCTACTCTAGGATGTTAAGCCAAAATAAAAAGAGCCAAGGCTTTGATACCAATTGTTGGATGACTATGGCACCCCAAGAGGGGGGGGGGGGGTGAATTGGGGTTTTTAAAATTTTTATTAAAAGAAGAAAATTAAAATAATTTTAAAGCACTTTTGAAAAGAGTAAGTAATCACACAATAATTCTTATAAAAAAAACAGAAGAATAAATGCAAGGAATGAAAATAAGAGGCACAATATTTTTACGTGGTTCGGCTCGGATTCCAATCCGACCTACGTCCACGCTAGCCAACTCTCGGGCTAGAATTCACTATTCCTAGGATTGCTTTGCAAACCTCACTTCTTTAAACCAAAGAAGTTCTTTACAACCTAAGTACTCTCCTATACGGGCGAGTACAACCTAATCTAATTACAATTAAAACTTCTCTAAGCCAAATGACTTAGATAAAGAAAATGCAAAATACAATTTGATATAAATAAGAAAAACTCAAATAATCTTGCAGTAAAATATCCACAATACTTGAGGTGATCTTACAAATAAATCTTAATCACCTCACTTCTTGCAAATGACATAGTAAATTTGCTCACTTTAAGATAGATTTGTATTTTATTTAAAATAAGAATAATATATGAAATAAAAATATATTCTTGGTGATTTAAACTTTAACTTTTCAAATAAAGTAAAATGAATAAGAATATATATATAAATCTATGCCACCTTAAAGAAGTTAAACTACTTGCTTTGCTAAACTTTATGAATTTAAAATATGTGATATAGAAAACTTTAATATACAATTTCTAACAAGTATTTCACCATAAAATAAATATTTTCAAGAAAGAAATATATGGTGAAAGCTAAAAGAGCAGCAAGTAGAGATTTAGAGATGGAAAGCAAACTCAAGAACTTAAGAGATGCTACTCGGCTTTGTGTGTTGAAGCTTTCCAACAATGATTTTGTTCTCACAAATGAAAAGAACTTTTGGAATAAACTCAAGGCTTCTCCTCTCAAGATTTAGCATGTAAAGAAGAAAGGAAGTATGAAAGAATTGCTGCAGTTTTTCTTTTGTAAGCAGCCCTTACATGAAGAAGAAGAGAGGTATTTAAAGAGAAAAGGTAAGTAAAGGCTTATTTGAATAAAAATATTATTCTAATATATTTTCTATCAACTAATAATATTATATTCCATTAAGAATTCATTTATATTAAATATATATGACATTAAAACGGCTAGAAAACGGCTAGCCACATGGGAAGGTTAAAAAGTCATCATATGCATCCAAAATAAGGCTAAAACGGCTAGTAGCAGCTTTTATTTAAATCCGATAATGTTAGGAAATTCATTATAAATTCAAATGAAATCCAAATTAGTCATATAATATATCAATTTACATCTACAGAATCCAAACAATCTAATGCAATAATAACTAGACCACGATTCTGACAGCCTAATATCAAATTCAATAAAATGGAGACTCATGCACAGTTTTTAAATATTTATGGATATATTGAATATTAATATAATAATATTATATAATATATATAATAATCATTCATTAAGAAATAGATATGAAACAAGTCAGTTTAAAATAATTACATAATAAAAGTTTTACTAAGTAAGCTTATTATCTTAATTCCCTAATTATATAATTTTCTATATTTGATAATAATTAATCAATCAATATTGATTATAAAATTTATTTATTAAAGAAATCTTATAGATTTTTATATCAAGATTAATATATAATCAAAAGATATTTAGATTGTGAGCAAATCAAAATATGCAAGTAATATTGGTGGACCATTAACAAACTCCTACGATAATGTAAAAGGCTTCAAATTATGCATCTTGGTCCATCTTAATCTCAACATTTGATTGATCATGAGTTGTGCAATGTAAATCCCATAACCAATTACAATGTACATCATTACACCTGAAATACTTAGCACACAAATTAGAGCATCCAAGCATATATTTATTATCATCAAAATCTTTTAATAGGTAATGAGGTAGATAATATCAACAAGATATAACTTTAGTATTATTTGAGCTTTTACCTTTGTTCCAGTTATTTTGATGACGTCTTTATTTTTTCTTCAACAATTTCTAGAATTGATGGATCATCAAGGCTATATCGCCATCTTCCTCCATTGCAGGGCTATTACTTTCTGATTTATTTGCTTTTATAGCTACCATTTATTACTTTCTCCTGAATTATTTTGCCTTTGACTCACTCCTTGCTCATAAGCAATGAGTGACTCAAGCAAATTATCAATTGAATAAACATTTAATTTTTGTACTCAGTGATTGCAGTTATTTTAGCAATGTAAGAACTTAGTAAGCATCTCAAAATTTATTGACTTTTTAGAATTAGATATCTCTCTACCTAGTGCATACAAGGATGTCACTATTTGGATGAACATTATGTATATGTCAGATATAATTTTGCTAGATTTTATGAGAAAGAATTTGTAGTCATTAATAAAATGTTTAATCTAGACTATTTAACCTCACTAAGTCCTTCGTACGTGATACACAATCTATCCCAGATCTCCTTACTAGTAACATAAGTAAAAACTCTCATATAGTCTTCTCATTTCAACGTATAAAAGAAAAAAAATTTAAGCATTTTGCATTTAACTATGCAAGTTCCCTATCCTCATTGCTCCATTCACAAAATAATATTTTAGTTTTAACATCATTCAAAAGTTGAAACGTTACAGTGTAACCTTCTTGTACCAACATCCACATGTGGTAGTCTAAAGATTGTAAAAATGTAGACATTCAAATTTTTTAAAAATCAAAAGCTATATTATCAAACAAGGGTGGACGAGTTATGGAATAATCCTCCACAGTATTACAATTACCAAAATATGCAATGATCAATTTTCTCAAGATTTTCTAAAACATCATTTTTGAGACCGTACTCTGATATCAATTGAAAGTTTGAGACGCGCCAAGGGGCGGGGTGGGGGGGGGGGGAGTGAATTGGTATTTTAAAAAATAAATCCTAAACATGAGTCTTTTTTTTTTAAATTTTTGTTTATTCTAAAAAGGATGACTTAACTAATCAAATGCAAAAACTAATAATTTGATAATGATTGCAATAATGATGATGAATTTTTTAAATTGTACAATAAAATATTAAAATCAAATTTTCACCAAGCAATTATAGTACGGTTAAATGCAAGAAAATCAAAATGTGGAAAATAGAAAAAAAAAACACCATAAATTTTTATAGTGGTTTAGTTAACCTTTACCCACATCTACTCCCTGGAATCCTCCACTATGAGATTTGCACTACTCAAAATCAATTCTCCTTCTACTCCCACAGCAAGGCGGAGAAGCCTTTATAAAAACTCACTTTCACCTTCCCCAGTGTGGCAGAGTGCCAGATGCTATGTAACCCTCCCGGTGACGGCAGCAGACCGTCTCATTTTTCTCGCTCGAAGAAGGCAGATAACCTTCGAGGACTTTGATCTAGAAGCCTCTCGCCCTAGAGAGCTCCAACAAGACTTACCCAGGCCACAAGAGGAGCAAGCGTGCAACAGGCTTGGAGCAACCGAGTGATCCCCTCACACTCCTCCCTCACGCATAAACTCACCTTCTCCTTCCCCTCATGGGCCCTAAATCTTTTCAAAAGCTCCCTCTCAAGAGTTCTTTCAGTTTTTACGTTCCACTCTCTTTTTTTATAACAAATAAAGGCATTGTTTATATATCAGGCTTCAAGAAATCCTAAAAATTAAATTTAGTCGTTTCTGTTTGTACAATACAATCACAGATCCTACAATACGATTAGTTCAGAATAGCTTTTATCCTGGTATGGAGTACGAACTGGTAATAATTTTTTAGTACATCATACAGTACGATATGAATATTGTCTAGTATGATATAATATATTTCTTCTATTTGCACAAGACGAATGTTGTTGTTGCAAACCTATTTCCATGGCTTATGTTTTGATGATTGACAAACACTATTTCTCTTGGACTACTTGTTGCTTCTAACTTTTCAGGAATCGAAGATCGGACGATCAAGAATGAGACAAGTTTAGGATTGCGTAAGTTTAGGGTTGAGTCAGTCTGTACTTTTGTTTTTCACTTCTTGAGTATACTTGTAATGGTCAAAGAGACTGATGCTAAGTAACCTTACACACACACACACTTGAGGGGCTTAGAATTTTTGTTTTTGCCCACATCGGCCAGGCCGATATTTATATCGTCCGGGATGATCAGCTTAAAACAGAAAGTCTAAGTAAGGTTTCTTAATTAAGGCAGCCGTCATTAACATATTGGCCTGGACGATACGTGTATCGGCCAAGACGATTAGCTCAAAACAGAAAGAAGTAGCCGCCATAGTCAATTAAGGTATACTGTAATTTTAAATTATCGGCCAGGACGATCCATGTATCGGCCTGGACGAAATTACCAAATTATGCCTTAATTGATCAGGAAATCAAGGGAGTAATTAAGGATGATTGATAAGATCATATCGTCCTGGACGATCGCAGGATCGGCCAGGATGATCCATTCAAAAACCTTAAGTTACTTCAGGACGATAAATATCGGCCAGCTTGTATCCAGGGCTATTGTCAGGACGATTTTCCTCTGATTTGAACTGATCGGCCCGTACGATCGTGAGATCAGCCTGGACGATCAAGCCAATTTTCAATCGTCCAATTTTGCATCCAGGGCGATGCTCTGGCCAATCTTCTTTGATTTGTACTGATCGGCCAGGCCGATGTCCAGATCGGCCTGGACGATATTGTCGGCAACTTGCAATTAATGAGCTCCTTTGAAGCTCTTCTATTTAAGAGCTCTTGTTCAGCATTTTTAAATATCTTTGGCTGCTGCCTTGACCTGAGAAGACCTTTAGGAGAGAAAGAGAGAGAGGAGAGAGAGAGAGGATCTTGTGAGGGGGAGCTTGTGAGGGGATTCACAAAGGTTGCTTCAAGGATCGCTCTGCTTCATCTTCGTCTAGAGTTTCTCGTCCATGAAAGGGTCGATAGAGGTAAGGAGTTTGCTTTTGGTTTTGGTTCTCTACTAGCTTCAGGAGGAAGAAAAAGGAGGTACGTTCTCTGCCTTGCCGGGGTGGCAAAAAGGAGGTTCTTGTAAGGGCTTCTCCGCCTAGCCGTGGGGGCTAAAGGAGAGTCAAGTTTTGTAGTGCAATACTTGGAGGGTGCCTCCAAGGAGTGGACGTAGGTCGAGTCGACCGAACCACTATAAATTTCTGTGTTCTTTTTCTTGCTTCCGCGCTTTTAAAATTCCGCATTTATTTCTGTGGTGTGATTTTGTTTATGCAATTTTCTTTCTTTGTGAAAAGAGTTTTTAAAATACCAATTCACCCCCCCTCTTGGTTAGCTTGAGACTAAATTCATAGGGCTTAACATCCCTAACGAACTTTCAAGTGGTATCAGAGCGGGATTCGAAAATTAAAGTTTGAAAACTTTTTGAATTTGATCCATGGCTAACATTGGGAATCGTAACACTACGGAAGGGTATTCCATTACCCGACCTCCCCTGTTCGATAACCTACCTTTTGATTTTTGGAAAACTCGTATGTCAACATTTTTACAATCTACTGATTATCACATGTGGATGCTTATTCAAGAAGGTTATTCTCCACCTTCTCGTGAAATTAATGGTGTGAAAACTGAAGTTGCTTTTACTGAATGGACTTTTGATGAACGAGATTTAGCTCAATTAAATGCGAAATGTCTGAACTGTTTTTTCTGTGCTTTGAAATCTGAGGATTACATGCGTGTTTCAACTTGCAAAACTGGTAAAGAAATTTGGGATAAATTGTGCATCACCTATGAAGGTACTAATGAAGTTAAACAATCCCGTTTAAACATTCTCTTGCATGACTACGAACTTTTTCGTATGAAACCTCATGAATCGATTTCTGACATGTACACTAGGTTTACTCAGATTGTTACTTCATTGCATGCACTAGGAAAAGAGCTTTCGAACTATGAAAAAGTTAACAAGATTTTGAGATGCTTGCCTTCGTCTTATGATGTAAAAATTACTGCCATTACTGAATCTAAAAATTTGAATACCTATTCTATTGATAACTTACTTGGCTCACTCATTGCTTACGAGCAAGGGGTGAATCAAAGAAATGTTGATGCAGGTGAAAAGAAAAAGGAGAAAATAATTGCATTGAAGGCACACAAATCGGATTCTGAATCTTCCGGGTCTGAAAGCGATGAAGTTGCCTTCATCACAAGGCAATTCAAAAACTTTCTAAGGAAGAAACAAAAGCATCATCAAAATTGGAGAAAAGGTAAGGATCATAAACATGTTAAAGGATCTTCTGATGTTATTTGTTTTGAATGCAGGAAGCCTGGACATGTGAGAGCCGATTGCCCTACACTTCAAGATTATTCAAGCAAAGAAAAGGAAAAATGTAAGGATAAAGCCAAGTCGAGGAAGGACAAGAAGAAAATCCAAAGAGGTTTTTGGGCAAAATCTGGTACTGATTCCTCTGAGACTGAACCAGAGGAAGAGACTACGAACTTGTGTTTCATGGGAGAGAATCAAATTGATGAGGAAGAGGTATGTAAACCAACCTATGATGAATTGTTTAAAATTTATGAAAAAATCCATGCATCATACAAAAAACTTAAGAAGACTCATGCTAGCCTAAAATTAGAACATTCAAATCTACAAAAAGAGCATGAAGTCTTTCTCAAAGATCATGCAACGATTGATTCAAATCACATGGCTCTTCTTGATGAATTTGATGAGTTGAACAAAAAGCATTTGGAATTAGTTGATGAACATAATACATTAAAAGCTTCACACACCTCACTTAAGGTTGATCTTAAGAAATCTAAAGAGATTGAGAAAAATTTGATGATTGAGAATGATGCATTAAAAAGAACTAACTTGAGGATTCAAAATGATTTTGATACATATAAGAAAAATCGGATGACTTCCACTTTTGATCTTAAGCCAGAACCTAGGAAGAGGTATTATAATTCAAACCATTTAAGAAACCCTTTTTCTGGAGTTAGATGCTTCTCTTGTGGCATGCTAGGACACATCTCACACACTTGCACCATTCACCGTAGTACACATTGGGTGTGGAGACCTAAGATGCATGATTCACAGCATACCATACATGCATTGTATTCTACTTCTAAGAAGGATCCTAAACCTGTTTGGGTTCCTAAATCTGACTGATGTTGAGTTTTGCAGGAGTGCTCTCACCAAAGACCTCGTGGGAGCATAGGATAACTGGACATAAGGAGGCTTGCAGCTCAAAATTGCTTAAACTCGCTGCTTTATCACGTGCTTGACATGTTTAGTTTTTGTGTTTCCTTTTATTTTATTTTTGTGCTAGTTTTTGTGCTTACTTGGTGGTAGTCTAGTTTGCGTTGTTTTCATTCTTTGTTTTTATGTGTTCTGTTTTCGCATTGCTCTTTAATTTTGGTCTTTCATATGATGAATCTTTTCAAGCCTTTAGATTTTGGAGTTTTAGAGATAGTGTTTAGCTTTTTCTAAATTGGTTAAAGGGAGTAAACTGTTGATGTTTTCCCTCCTTCTGACTTTGTTTAGTGGTTTGATTTTCTTCTCTAAACAAAAGTCTAAACTCAGTTTAACCAATGGCTTTTCATTTAAGATCTTTTTCTTATCTTGCTACATTAATTTATCTTATGCATAATAGCCAAAGTTCTTAGATATCATTCAAGCTTTTGAAGTCTTGCCATTGCATTTATCACATGATTTTGATTTTGTATTGTGGATTATTCTTCCCTATGTTAGAGAGAGAGCTCCTATTCTCTAATATTTGGAGGATATACTCACAACTAAGTTTTTTTTTTAAGGATATATTAAAGAGCCTTTAGCTTGCAAGAGTTAAAAAGGAAAAAGGCCAATGAAGCCAAATTGAAAAAAAAGTCATATACACAAAAGTGTATTCAAATCAAAAGATGCTCAAAAGAGTCAATCAAAATGACAAGAGGCATAAAATAAGCCCACTAAATGCAAGCTATCCTCTCTTTGGTAAAACTCTTAAAACTTAGAAAACTCATTGATTATGAGATACTTTCAAAGACTTGATTTCAATTTCCATGATTGAGAAAAATTACTTTGGTTTATTATTTATGAGATATTTTATTTGTAATCACTTCTTGAATGGATCTTTTTATCCTATTTAGTTATTCTGAGTTAGATTTCTATTTTCCAAGAATGTTTGTACCCAGAAGGATGTCCGATCTAGGGTTAACAGAATCAGATGTTCTACCATCTCCTGATTGAAATTTGTTAAACTTCTTGATCTCTTGGAACTCTAAAAGTTTAACTTTTTAAAAGGAACTCTCATATGATGCCTCTTTAAATAAAAAAAAATTAGAAAAATTAAAATCCAAAAATATTCGTTTTTTTTTGTTGTTTTTCCTTGTGTTGTTGTTTTTGTTTTTCTTTTTTGTTTTGACTGTTTTTTTTGTTTTATTTTTTGAGGGTCTTGATCATCACCATTCTTCCCTTGATTTCAATTTCAAGTAACATCGGCCTGGACGATTCTTTTATCGTCCTAGACGATGTGACAAATTCTCTTCAAAATCCATCTGCTGAAATTTTCTGTGCTTGATGTAACTCATCGTCCTGGACGATTTGATCGAACTCATGGTGATAGTCCTGGCTGATGGAATATTTCGTCTGGCCGATGCATGTTATGTGCATCGTCCTGGCCGATACACTGGATCGTCCTGGATGATCCACGTGTCAGCACATTTTGATCTTTAAATTCGGCCCCGGACGATCCATTATTGGACAATCGTCCGGGTCTATCCACTGTTCGTCCTGGATGATACACATGGAAAGCATTTTAAACGTTTTAACTTCGGTCGGTACGATCAATTATTGTGCATCGTCCTGGATGATACACCTAATCGGCCCGGACGATCTGCTTTTTCAACGGTCGTCCGGATTGACTCCTCGGGACGATCGCCTGTGTCTAATCGACCTGGCCGATATCTGATCGGCCTGGACGATTGGACCGCCTTTTTGACCAATCGGCCTGTACGTAATTATTGAACCATATCGGCCTGGACGATTCTGCGATCAGCCAGGACGATATGGCCGTTTCTTTAAATTCAGGCCGTTCCAGCCATGATTTTTCACTCTTCATCCTTTCTCCTCTTGTGTTTTTGCTTATTCCTCTCTATGGCTGGTGGGAAACGCGTCCGAAAAACTTCTGGGAGTTCTTCGAGGGCAAGAATTGACCCTCATTTTAGGGAAGCAGAAGATGAAGCCGCTTACCACCGTTACAAAGAATGTGGGATCACTGTCTCAAGAATCATCAATCCTACCCACATCTCATACCCGGTAATGGATCTTTTCGCTCACACCTCCCTTTGCTTCATTCTATCTCTTGCTTTCCCTTTCAATTCAGAGTTCTTCGAGAGTTTTTCGTAAACCTTCGCATCAACCCTACCTTCACAGCCTTGACCTCCTATGTGAATCGACGCCCTGTCGAAATCACATATCAGGATTGTGTTGATCTTTTACAGCTATCCACCACCGGGGATAAGCTGCACTTAATCGCATCTGACCCTGATCTTGACTGGTCCACGGCGAATCATTTCCTTCGCCAGACCAATGTACCTTACCATGTTGGAGAGACTAGCTCTTTAGTCAAAGATGCTAGGACAATCCAACATGTCCTTCGCACCTCCGTAATTCCAAAAGCCGGCGACCGAATCCACATCACCCCTCTACTTTCACTCACTACTTTCTATATCATGGCTCATAGGGAATTTAATAATGCGGACCAAATTTTTCGATACATTGATCACTTAACCACAATCCGTGATCCAGGCCACAAAAGAAAACCCAATCTAGCCTTAGGACACATCATAGCCTATGTCCTTGAAACCAAATACCAACTTCAGTATCCTATTCCACCAAACCTCCCAACTCCCTTCTACTCAAACAATTCCTTCAGCACCCTTCACAGTACTCGTCTCCACCCTAAGGAACCTCAGGGGGCTGGAGAGGAGGAGGCTCCCGCACCCGTTCCTGATCCTGTCCCTCTCCACCAGCACTCTCCGGTTGATCAGTTGATTGAGAGGTTTGATCGTTGGGAGACTCGGTTTGACGCCTACGTTGCTGCACAGGAGCATCAACACTTTGAGGATATTACCCGCTACGAACAGCATCGCGCTGAGGATTTAGCCCGATTTGACAGTTTCCTTACTCAGCAGTAGCAGCAGCATGACCAAGACATCTCCTGGTTCAATGCTCAGTTCACCACACTTGCCACCTACTTTCAGCAGCCACCTCCTCCACCTCCATCTGATGATCAGGATCCCTCGTTCTTTTAGTCTGTGCTTTCTGTTGTTTGTTTCCTGTAGTTTTGCTTTTAGTCGTTATTTGTTTTTAGACCCTCTTTTTGTGATGACAAAAGGGGGAGTAAGTGTGGTAGTAAAAGTTGTTTGTAACTTTGAAATTCTAATGAATGTTTTTGGATATTTTCCTACTTATGTTTGCCATCATCAAAAAGGGGGAGATTGTTGCAAACCTATTTTCATGGCTTATGTTTTGATGATTGACAAACACTATTTCTCTTGGACTACTTGTTGCTTCTAACTTTTCAGGAATCGAAGATCGGACGATCAAGAAGGAGCCAAGTTCAGGATTGCGTAGGTTTAAGGTTGAGTCAGTCTGTACTTTTGTTTTTACTTCTTGAGTCTACTTGTAATGGTCAAAGAGACTGATGCTAAGTAACCCTACACACACACACTTGAGGGGCTTAGAATTTCTATTTTTGCCCACATCGGCCAGGCCGATATTTATATCGTCCGGGACGATCAGCTTAAAATAGAAAGTCTAAGTAAAGATTCTTAATTAAGACAGCCGTCATTAACATATCGGCCTGGACGATACGTGTATCGGCCAGGACGATAAGCTCAAAACAGAAAGAAGTAGCCGCCATAGTCAATTAAGGTATACTGTAACTTTAAATTATCGGCCAGGACAATCCACGTATCGGCCTGGACGAAATTACCAAATTATGCCTTAATTGATCAGGAAATCAAGGCAGTAATTAAGGATGATTGATATGATCATATCGTCCTGGACGATCGCAGGATCGGCCAGGATGATCCATTTAAAAAACTTAAGTTACTTCAGGACGATAAATATCGGCCAGCTTGTATCCAGGGCTATTGTTAGGACGATTTTCCTCTGATTTGAACTGATCGGCCCGGACGATCGTGAGATCGGCCTGGACGACCAAGCCAATTTTCAATCGTCCAGTTTTGCATTCAGGGCGATGCTCTGGCCGATCTTCTTTGATTTGTACTGATCGGCCAGGCCGATGTCCATATCGGCCTGGACGATATTGTCGGCAACTTGCAATTAATGAGCTCCTTTGAAGCTCTTCTATTTAAGAGCTCTTGTTCAACGTTTTTAAATATCTTTGGCTGCTGCCTTGACCTGAGAAGACCTTGAGGAGAGAAAGAGAGAGAGGAGAGAGAGAGAGGATCTTGTGAGGGGGAGCTTGTAGGGGATTCACAAGGGTTGCTTCAAGGATCGCTCTGCTTCGTCTTCGTCTAGAGTTTCTCGTCCGTGGAAGAGTCGGTAGAGGTAAGGAGTTTGCTTTTGGTTTTACAGGAGGAAGCAAAAGGAGGTAGGTTCTCTGCCTTGCCGGAGTGGCAAAAAGGAGGTTCTTGTAAGGGCTTCTCCGCCTAGCCGTGGGGGCTAAAGGAGAGTCACGTTTTGTGGTGCAATACTTGGAGGGTGCCTCCAAGGAGTGGACGTAGGTCGAGTCGACCGAACCACTATAAATTTCTGTGTTCTTTTTCTTGTTTCCGCGCTTTTAAAATTCCGCATTTATTTCTGTGGTGTGATTTGGTTTATGCAATTTTCTTTCTTTGTGAAAAGAGTTTTTAAAATACCAATTCACCCCCCCTCTTGGTTAGCTTGGGACTAAGTTCATAGGGCTTAACATCCCTAACGAACTTTCAGTTGTGATGACCGAAATTTGTCTCTATTCATCGTTCGATACGATCACCTTCATACAATACGATCGATTAAATTTATTCATGTCATCTTGTAAGATGTATATATCACACAATACGATTAGTTCAAAAATTCAAGATTTCGTCTTGTACAATCTTTGGTACAACCAGCCTCAGTTCATCATACGGTACAATTAAATTCTTCCAGTACGATAACCAATCATTAATTAAGTCTTGATTTAATTGATTAATTATGAGGTTTAATTATAACAAGATTTCAAATCTTCGTATAGTACAATTTGAATCGTACAGTACAATTAATTCAAAATTTAAATTTTAAAAACATGCTGAAATTAATCTAGTTTCGAGTTGAAAATAAATCGTACAATACGATCCTTATCGTATAGTATGATTAGTTCACATAATTTAATCGTTTAGCCACACTAAATCGTACAGTACGATTTAAAATTGTATAATATGATCTACATAAAGAATATTTTTTTATCTTTAAAAAACTCTCCCTATGTGTGTACATGGTTACTCAAATTGCATACACTATTTTGTGGTTAGACTCAAGAAATAAAAAATAACTAAAATAAAAAATACATACTCCTTCACTTCCTATTCTACCAGTCTCGAGTCTTCTGTTGTTTTGAGCAATGTGTAATCTCTCTAAAATGTTAGTACTCACATATAAGAGTAACATTCAAAATATTTTAATGATGAATGAATAATTCAATCAATATTATTAGTCATCATCAAAATCACAAACTAGGGGTCCTGGATTGCAATAGGCGATACGTAGGCCAGCGAAGTAACATCATCGAAGGAGGCCATTAGACCGACGATGGCTTGAAGGATGCAAAGAGACACAACAACTGCGATGAATAGGTGGTGCGAAAGGCCCAGAACAGCGGCAACGACACCGTACTTCACACGAGAGCGATGATGGCCTCTCCTTCGAGGTGAAGAGACACGAGTCGCATCACGCAACTAACGTGGACTAAGCAACCCAAATCGATGCGTCAGGTCTTTTTGCGGGCAAGGTGGGCAGGCTAGGGAAGCAAACCCGGGCAAAATCAATTCAGGGTTAGTTTCAGGTCATTTCTGAGTTTCCAGGTCAACCCGAACATGACCCAAAACTCAAATTAGCATCTATTCGAACCCGAACCAAACTCGTTTGCTAATCGGGTTGACCCGAAGCCGAATTTTTCCATGTCATGTTTCGGATCGTGTCAAAATTTGACACCCCTACTTGACACGATTTTGGGCTTTGAAAAATAGACTGTAGGACCAGAAAAATCTCAGAAATTATACCACACATAAAATTAAATTGAATCATGTAACCTGCCATATGTTACATTAAATAAATACGAGAAAGCATCGTACTACAATTTCAAATTTAATGATAGCCTAGCATAAAGCTTTGCCAGCACAGGATATGAACATAGAGTTGCAAGCTTTGAGTACAAATGGATGGGTTCAAATAGAAACGCTAGCTTATAACTAAACGGGGCATCATATAGTTTCACAGAATTAAAATTAGGAGTACATCATTATGTTAAAAAGTAATGAAGAATAATATAAATTACTGATAGATAAATTAAATTTGAATTTTGGCTAGTGAGAGAAAGTCTGGATTTCTAGTGAGAGAAAGCTTGATTTTCTTGTTCGAATTTTGATCTCCCGCGCTTTTTTAGTGACTGGTGGTGTCATCGCCAGAGATCATCGGCATTCTTGGCTGATGTCATGGCTGCTCTGCGACCCCGTGGACCTTTGAGGATTGGTGGTAGAGGAAGAAATGGTGTGGTTATTAGGGAAGGGGTGAGACCTCCGAATCGTCCGATTGTGGCTGAAGGTAAGGGTAAGAAGATCTTGATTGATGATTATTCTGGTCGGAATGTTGTTGGGTTGAAGCAAATTGAAGGTGCGGCCAATTTGAGCAATCTTGATTCATCCTTGACGGATGAGCCTATTTTGAAGGTTCAAAGCTTTTCTAGGGTCATCAAGGATCATTTGGTCTATAATGATCTGAATAATGTTCAAACCATAAAGGATTACGAAATTGATGGAGATGGAAATATTGCTGGTAAGGATTTGGTGAATGAGGAAGTCTTGATGGCTACTATGCAGTATAATAGTGTTCGTGATGGCACTGATGAGGTGGTTGGAGCTTGGTCGAAACTGAAACACATTAAGATTGCTTTTAACAATAAGCAAATTGAATTATCTGAGGATGGAATTGCGGTGAAACTCAATTCAGTTTTGGTAGCTAAAAACTGGGATGTGCTGAAACATTCGGTGGTGATCAAGGTTTTAGGAAGCAATGTGCCTTTCTCGGTATGCAGCACTGAATTGAGGAGGCAATGGCACAAATTTGGTGGATTTCATATGACATCTATCGACATGAATTAGATTCTTTGCTCCTTCAAGACGAATGAGGCAGTGGAAGAAATTTTGAATGGGGGCCATGATATGTAAGCAGATACATTGTCGGTATGAATAGGTGGTCTCCATCCTTTGATCCATATTCGTTTAAAGGGATTTCAGCCCCTGTTTGGATCAGACTCCCGTGTTTGCCTCTGTACTGCTGGGACGAAGAGAATCTTGCGAGAATTGCCTCTCACTTTGGTACACCTACGTATCTTGATGGAAATACATTTAGGTGGAGTAAAAGAGAATTCGCCCGCATCTGTGTGAAGATTGATCTGGAGAAAAAACTTCTGAATGGAGTTTGGATTGATGGATTAGCTGGTAGATTCTTCCAATGGGTGGAGTACGAGAAGATTTATTTGCTTTGCTATCAATGTGGTCATGCGGGACATGGCGTGACTGAATGTCCTGAGAAGGTGGTTCTGGGTATCAAAGATCAGGTGCTGGAAAAAAATGAAGGCTTAACAGGGGTTGTGAAAAATGCTGCAGATGATGCCAATATTCATGTGAATAACTCTGAGTACGGGCCTTGGATACATGTCCATTTTAAGAACAGACATGCTTATAGAGGAGTGGATAACAAAAATAAAATCAGTAACGAAGTGAGCAAGCATGTTAACAGGGGAAGTAAAAATCAGGAGGATGTTATGCAGGAGCAATCTGTAAGTGAGAAGGCGAATACAGATAATACGAATAAAATGGTTTCAGGTTCAGAGACTAATCCAGATAAAGGAAATGGTGCTGACAATAGTAAATCTGGTATTTGTTTGAACAACTCTTTTGTTGTTCTGAATGATAACTGTGAGGTCGATTATCTAGGGAAGTTTGATGAGTCTGTTAAGCAGCTGGACAAGGAGATGGGAGTTCAAATTACTGATACTGTGAAGAATGATAATTCCTGTCTGACTGGCTCTGCTAGAGTTAAACTTGCTAAGGAATTAAAGTCTTTAGGGCCTTGTGATCCTGAGGTGAAGAAGAAGAGAAGAGACGGAAGGATGACTTCCTTAACTGGGGTGAGTTCCCCTTCTTTTATTTAATGTCTTCATTGTTATTTTGGAATTGCAAAGGAGCCAGAAAGAAAGAGGCTGCTCTGTATTTGAAAGAAGTGGTTAGAGATCAGGATATTTTCTTCATTGGGCTTATGGAGACGAAGTTGACAAGTATTAGTAGAAAGGATGTTAATGGCCTTATTGGGAAGGAATGGGAGTTTTTTCATTTTCCTGTTGCTGGTCTTTCAGGTGGTATCTTAGTGCTTTGGAATATGAAGGTTGGTAATTTTGTGGTCAGAGAGACCTCTTCTCAGATGATTGCTGGGGATTTATATATCCCTAAGATGGGATGGTGGAAGATTGTTACTGTCTATGGTATTAGATGTTGCAAGGAGAGGGAAAGTCTTTGGAGTTTATTGAGCAGCTGTATGGACAGTTCTACTCCTTCTATCATTGGTGGGGATTTCAATTGTGTTTTAAGCAAAGAGGGGAAGAGAGGTGGTAAAAGGTTCCTTTTCTCTAAAGGACCTAGAGATATGAAATGTTTTATGATTAATTGTGATTTTCATGATGTGGGGAGTATTGGACCAAGTTTCACATGGTGCAATAACAAGGAAGGGGCTTCCAGGATATAGGAAAGGCTGGATAGGTGTCTTCTGAATTCAGCTGCTCTCCACTTGATTCCTTCGGCTGCTACTAGACATCTAGCAAGGGTGGCTTCAGATCATAGCCCTATTGCCTTCAAATTGGATGATAAGGTGCGTATCAAATCCAGAACCATTAGATTTGAGGACACTTGGAGGTCTTATCCAGCTGCTAAAAGCATTGTTTTTCATTCTTGGAATAAGAATGATTTTGGAGATGAAGATGTGGTTCTTCAAAGAAAGATTAATAGAACTTTAAAAGCTCTATTTTTCTGGAGTAAAAACAAGTGTAAAGAATTGAATGAGGTTAAGGAAAGGCTAAAAAAGGAGATTTTGGAACTTCAACATAAGGAGGCCATGGGTGTTGATTGGTCAACTCATGATCTTCTTTTACTTAGAAGTAAAATTCATGATCTTAATGTAACCTTGAATAGCTTGTCCACTTGGTGGAACCAAAGGGCTAAAGCTAGATGGCATGAGGAAGGTGACATCAACTCAAAAATGTTTCATAATTTTGACACGGCTAGAAGGAATGATAATAGAATAAATCAAATTAAAGATACACATAATGTGGTGCAAGTAGATGATGAGGAAATTGAAAAGGTATTCATTCATTATTTTGAAGCAAAATGGAAATTTAGAAATTGCATTTTAACGGGTTGGCCTGAACCTTTGGAGCATCAAAAGTTGAATCCTGCTGAAATCATGGCCCTTAGCACTGAATTTTCTATGATGGAGTTACGGCATGCTGTCTTCCAGTAAGGGAATAACCGATCCCCAGGTATGGATGGCCTCACCTCTTCTTTCTACAAGTATTATTGGGATATTGTATGGAAAGAGTTATGGAATGCTATCAATAAATTTTTTACTTCTGGGTGTATGAGAAAGGAGTGGAAAGATACTTTAATAGTGCTTATAGCTAAGGTGAAAAATCCTTTGCTTCCATCCAATTACTGTCCAATTAGCCTTTGCCAGACCAATTACAAAATTGTAGCTACAATGCTAGTGAACAGGTTGAAGACTTGTATTCCCAAGTTGATTAGTGAAGAGCAGATGGCTTTTATCCCGGGAAGATCTATTTTAGAACATTGCCTTTTGGCTCAGGAGATTTTTCACAAGTTCAAAGTCTCCAAAAATAGAAAGGGGTTGATGGCTTTGAAGTTGGATATGGAGCAAGCTTACGATAGCATGGGTTGGCCAACTCTTGATCTTGTTGTCAAATGGTATGGCTTCCCTCCTATATATGCTAACCTTATTATGGAATGTATTGGTGATGTGAGATTTTCCATTATTAATGGAAATAATAGTGGCTTTCGTCAAGGATGTCCATTATCCCCTTATCTTTACATCATGTGCTCTCAACTATTGTCTAATTCCTTAGAACAAAGAGGTTTGAATATTGTTATTCAAATCTCCCCAAGAGGACCTAGGATCACTCACCTTTTGTATGCTGATGATGTTCTTATCTTCTCACATGTTTCCAAGATAATAGCAAAGGAGGTGAAGGGTATTATTGAAAACTTTTGCAATTGGACAGGACAAAGGGTTAATGTTAATAAATCTCAGATTATTTTCGGCCAGGGGGTTAGCAATTCTATGAGGAAAAAGATTTCTAAAGTCTTTGGTTTCAAAGTTGTCAAGGAAATGAAATATATTGGGATAAACATATCTCTTAACAAGTTGAAGGCTGCTGATTTTCAGGATCTTCTTATCAATGTTATGGATAGGCTTAATGCTTGGGGTAAGAAATCTCTTTCCATGGGTGGTAAGATTACTATTATCACTAGTTCTCTTTTATCTATGCCTAATTTTATAATTACACACTTTTTGATCCCTAAGAGTGTTGCTTATCTTGGAGAAGCTTTGTAGAAGTTTTATTTGGAATAAACAAGATGGCAGCCATAGCATGCATTATGTTGATTGGGATGATCTTTGTAAGCCAATAAGTATGGGAGGGTTGGGCTTGCAATCTCCGGTGATGAAAACTGGTTCGTTAAGATCTAATTTGGCATTGAATTTCCTTCAAAAACCTGATACCTTGTTCCACAGAACAATTCTAGCCAAATATGGGAAAAATATTATGAATGGTCCTCAAAAGAAGATCATGTCTACGGCATGGAAAATTTTATTAGATGGTGGGAGACACCTCAAAAATATTACTAGATGGAAAGTAGGCAATGGTGAGGAGATAAATGTCTTGAATGATATCAGGATTTTAGACAGATGTTTAAACTGTTGGCCAACCTTTGTTGATTGCATTGCTTTGGAGGGAACTTATGTTCATCAGCTTATTCTGGAGAATGGTCAATGGAATTTTTCTTGCTACAGGAGGTATTTCATCCAGAACTTATTATACTGATTAGTTATATTCAGTCCGATTCCAGCAGGGAAGATCAACTGGAATTGCATAAATTCTGCTCTGGAAAGACTGTTTCTGCCATGTCTTTTGATCAGGTGATGAGAAGTAGATTCAATTTAAGAGATGATGATTATTGTAAGTGGCTTAATAAGCTCAAGCTTAGCAAGAAGGTGGAAGTGTTTTGGTGGAGACTTGGGATATTAGCTATTCCTACCAATCTTTTCTTAAAGAACCGTAAAATATCTGGAATTGATTCCTGTGCTAGAGGATGTCAATCGGTGGAGAGCCATGAACACATTATTGTTCATTGTGTGTATCTGGTTGAAATCATTAAGCAGGTGATCGATTGGGGTATCCCCATTCCTATTTTTCATTCTTTGGATCATTGTTTGAAGGAACTTAGGAGAGTTTCAACTAATAATCTGGGTATTGTGAAGATTTATTGCACCATTGTTTACTTTTCCTGGAAGAATAGAAATGATGTTAAACACGGTAAAGCTGCACTTCCTTGCTCTGTGGTTGCAGCAAATGCTCTCTCTGTGGCTATCAACAAGACCTGTCCTTATCTTTCTAACTGGGGCATTAATCTCCGTATGGAGTCTCAACGCACTTGGTGCCCTCCACCAAAAGACTAGATGAAAATTAATGTTGATGCTTCCTTAATCTGTTCAGGCATTGCTGGAATTGGTGGTATATTCCGGGATTATAAAGGTAGATTCATTATTGCTTTTGGGAAGAACATGATTCATTGGGACATAGCTCAGCTTGAGTTGGAAGCTATTCTCTCGGTGAAGGAGTATGTTAGAAGCTGGATGCTTGATTATAAAGGGGTGATAGTGGAGAGTGATAACATCAATGTTATTACTTACATCCAAAATTCTTTAAAGAAGAATAAAACGCTTATGGACATCAGCTCGATACGAGATTCCTTCTTCTTGCATGATTTCAATAAAGTAGTTTTTGTACATGCTTATAGAAATTGTAATAAGGTAGCTAATTTGTGTGCTACCTTGGCTTTAGAAAGTAGTTTGTACTTTAATAGTTTTACTTTTGATGATATTCCTCCCTTGATGTCTAATCTAATCAGGGAGGAATGTCCTTCCTTTGGCAATTGTAATTAGCTCTTTTTTTCTCCTTAATGCAATTTGCACTTCTTCAAAAAAAAAGAGGATAGATAAATTAAATTTGATGATAAAAAGAATATTAAGATATCTAATAAAATCAAGATTAATTAAAAATAATTATATTAAAGAAACTTATTGAAACATCATTTATGAAAGATAAATTTGTTTAGAATAAATTTACATGATTTGGACATACATAACAAAGATAAAAAATAAATCCATTGATAGAGGTAAGATTAGTGTCAAATGAATTTTGAAAAAATTAGTAGACCACAATTGGCACTTAAGGAACAAATATGAAAAATGAAGATTCACAACATCCTCCTCAAATAATTAAATAAGACTGATTAAGTTCAGGTTTGCAACCTAATCTTTGAGTCAAATGGATTTGCCATCTAACAAAGAAAAGTTGGCCCTTTCTCAACCCTACTCAAGATAAGTGATCAAAAATTTAAATGAGAAAAACAATCACTTAAAAATTAAGCATCTATTTGGAATGGCTATAGCATTTTAAAAAATTGATTGTGAAATTATTGTATAGAAATCAACTTCCCTACTATGAGTGTAGAAAGTCACTTTCACCACACAAAAATTTTGAGAAGCAATGAGAAAATAAAAAAATAGCAACCAAATGAAATTATGGTTGTTCAAAAAATAAAGCAATTAGAAAGCTATCCCAAACAAACTCTAAATTTAAAAATATAAAATTTATGTTAGAAAGTATAAACATATTATCAATAAAAAGAGTGGATTTAGTACCACAATTAAAAATTATGGGAAAATGGTGAACAACAGCCCTATGTGAATGAAATTTAATGCAAAACCCTAACTTGAATTTCAATAAGTTAACGGCAAAGAAAGTACGCACTCCTATGGAAAGGCAAACAGGTGATCATAGACGCAAATATGGTTTGCAACGAAATCACTGATAAACCTTAGAACCCATAGCAGAAAACCTATATCAGCATACAAAAAAGCTAACATTATGGGCCACCACACCTACACTTAGGTCATTATTAAATCAGCAACAACAACAAAGCCTTTATCCCACTACGCCTAGTTGGCTATATGAATCCATTTTCTCCATTATGCCCTATTAAGAGTTAAATTCTTATTTAAATTTAATTAAAAAAAATCATTTCTAATACCCTTTAAGCAAGTGTTTTTAGATCTATCTTTATATTTTTAATATAGGCCAAATCTAATATATTTACTCTTCCAACTGGGACATTAGAAGGCCAACATTTTATATGAACAGCCATCTAAGAATGCTCTACTCTTATCTACCATTGGAGCTACTTCAACCTTTTCACATATTGTTTGACATCCCATCTATAGGTCATTATTAAAGAAAGGCAGCATAAACATGCCCAATCAAAATGACAGTTCAACATGCTCCACTGAACCACCAAAAAAAAATTCAGATACAGAAGGCAACAGTTCCAGAAGAAACCACCCATGAGTCAAATTAAATACAAAATGAAAACAATGATAGTTATATACCCTAAATAAAAGATACTGACATCAACATAGAATTAGTTCACTTAAAAGTTTAATACATGAACAATAAAATTGATGAAATCGCATGTAGTTACAATGGATACTCTAAAGTAAAGTTCATCCAGCCTAAAAAAAAAAAAATCGTAAGAAGGTTCTGTGAACTGACTCTAGTGTAGCTAATTTTCCATAAAGAAGCATCACCAGCTATTACAATCCAGGTGGATCTCACAGATAAAACTCTAAAACCACCAAAATCAAAACAGTAACAAGAAAAATGCCTGGATTCCTCACCTAGGAGGCGGGGGAGGAATGTGAGATTTCGCCATACCCACCCATGCGACAATGCCTACGGCAAGGATCACCCAACCAAGTATGTCATACTTGAGGTCACTATTTTTCTTTTTCTTGGACACCTAATGCATAATAATATCAATAAATACTTGATGAACAATAGAAACTTTAATCAAGTAGTTGAAAGAAACCATCATAAGTCCGCAAAAATTATAAAAACCTATTTTCAGACGACGACAACAATTATGATGGAAAAAATTGCCCATGAACCAAAAAAGTCGGTATGTTGAATTAGATAAACTCTGAATGGCAACGGTTGATTTTAACGACAAAACATCCAGAATTAATGAAATAAAATGATAAAAATAACATTCTAGGGAATAATCATAAAAAGAACTTCGTCTAAATTAGTGCAATATGATATCAATGGTCATAATCATAATATTCAACATTAGCCGTTTTCCAACTGATGAGGTGTAGTAATGGCATCAAAGTTGTACCAATATAACAACCAAAATAATATTTTTTTCATAAGAAACTCACCGTAAGAGTAACTTCATAAGTAGAATAATAGCATGTTACAAATAATAAAAAGCATATTAGTCAAAATGATCATAAGGATTTCTAATCAAAAAGATCATCAACATATCATTTTTTTCTTCATACCAACAAGACTACAAATGTTTTTATTGTTTGACATACTTAGTAACTAAAGAAAATCTCAAAAAGATTGTAGTCATGAACCAATCCTCAATGAAAATAAGCCCAAAAAAAGTAAATCTCAGATCACAGAAGGACAACTTTTAACAACAATGCTCGAATAATAACTAAAGCAAAACCCCATCAGAAGAAAACAGAACACCTTGCTTAAAATGAAGAAGGAAAATAATGCGACACAGGATAAAGGACGATTTCTAGATTGATGAATGTAATAGATAAGAAAATTAGATTGCAGTCACCATGGTGATAATACCCTTATTCTAACGACTGTTAATTGAACTTGTGGTCAAAATAGCACAAAGGAATTATTGACTCAGACCATTGTTGGTTAATTTATTTAATTCTTTTTTTTTTTTTTCCTTTGAGAGCAGAATTTTGGTATGTGGACTTTGGAGGGTGTGTAGGGATACCTTGGCAAATAGAGTGCCAATAGTTCAAACGGATAGATTATGCACAACTGTGTAAATGATCAATAGCTTATGATACATCTAAGAATTTTTTTTAATAAATTAACCGATCAAAACTCAATTTATGTTTTTGATAAATTATAATCCCCTAAACAATGCACTTAACTCAACAATATAAATAAAATTTTGCAAAAAACGAAATAATTACCCGGTAACGGCGACAAAAACTTGATAAGGGCTATGGGTGAGAGTAAATTTGAATTATAAAAATGAATGCTTAAGGCTCTATCTTCCTTAAACAATGCTTAGGTTTTCGTTTATATAAATTAGTAAAGCTCACTTAATATACGCAAGTATACATGCCGAATCAAGTAATAAAGTGATAGAGTAGAGTATCAAACTTACGAGGAAGTATGTTTTTTAGCAATCAACTATCACTGTTTACTCCATATGCAAAATTATCCTACTTAAATAAAAATGTTTGTTGTGGAGATTCAATCATTGAATAAAAATAATAAGATAACAGATACAATATTTGAATAGTGTTTTGGATTGATAAATATAAATCACATATCTTTTCTAATGAAATTCTTAATTGTGATATGATTCAGAGCATATACATCAGTAGCTCTCTTTCGAGCTTATAGAGGTGAAAAGGATATCTTCTGACCTCCTATAGTTATATCATCTTCTTAAGAACCTAGCATATTTGACATCCTATGTCTAGGTATGCAAACATATTATTTCAATATTCCTGATTGTTCTTGCATTCCTCCGTTGAGGCTATACATCACACTAAATTTTAACTGCACATATGACCAATATGTGCATTAAATAAATAGCAGTACAATATTGAAAACATCTTTTAACATTAGAGAACAAGAATTTTCATTAATACTTAATATGTTATCTACATCATCAATCCAAAACAAAAAGAATTAGTCAGACATGAAAGAAAAGGTAAGCAAACTCATTTCAATTGAAATCATAGAATAAAGAAAATACATGTGAATGATATCACCAAGAAAGCCCAATGAATCTCCTATACACTCCTTAATGTACAAAGTTTCTCAAGCAAACACGGACTAACACTAATGATTGCATCAAATACTTCCCTAAATTCATTTAGTTGTCACTCATAAGAGAAATTTAGAAATATACTCTGAAATGTACTGAAATTAGACAAGTAACTTAACTCTCTTACAAACATAACACAAAGACTATTTATAGGAAAAACAAAAATCGGACAATTGGCACTACGACGATTGAAAGATCGGGGCCGCTGCGCCCATAAATTGAACAAACACCACTACACTACTATTCTGGCTCTGCCGCAACACTTGCTGACATGGATCAGCTACTTATTGAATAGTCGTGTCGTTTTGCTAACAAGTTGTCCTTGGGAAGTAACAACTGTTACGTCGCAGTGCTGCTGATTTTTGAATGTTGTGGTGCTGGAAGAGTAATTTGGGCGCCGAGGCAATATAGAATTTGACGCTACGACACTAAATGACAAAAAAACATGGCGCTGCAAAGCTGAACATTTGACGCCACGGTGCTATTCGACAGAGAAGTTGGCACTGCAATGTCGATATGCTGGGGCACCGGCAAGTCCTTTAATGGCGCAGTAGCATTATTTGTTTCGACGCCAATGCGCTTTCTGAAACTTAGAATTTTTTATCTTTTATGTATTTTTCCTACACAACACAACTAAAATAACGCATATTCACTGAAAATATAACACATAAAATAATACATTATTTATACTATCAATGACCCTCTTGTTAAAGGGGACTCCAATGATAACAATTCTAAAAGCAATATAAGTACCTCAAAAATCTTATTGAAATTTGGTAATTTCAATACTAGTGGACTTTTCAGAAGCTCATTAGTTACTATCATTATCCAACAAAATTCACCTTTATTAAGATAGCAAGTGATTCGAGCCATAGTGATATTGAATCCATGGTTAAATCTCAAGTAAAAGATAGCTAACCCATTAAAATTACAAGCCCCATAAATTGTAGTTAGCTTAAGCCTTTCTTGAATAACCATAATTTTTGTAAGGTTATTAGAGGTACGATAACAAGAAATGATGAATCCTAAGAAGATGTGGGCTCTGAAAATTCGGCCCTGGCCTCCACTTGCTACTTTTTCTTCGGGGGAGTTTTAACAGAATTAAGTTTCAGGATAAATTTTGGAAGGTAGATGAGTTCGTAGATAAGACACTACCAAGAGATTTCGCCCTCATTTTGCGAGAACTTTATTATCTGAGTTCTGGTTCCCTATAGGTGCAAGCCCCTATAGTTAATTACCCCTTTTGGTAACGAGAGAGAACATTCGATTAAGGCTAGTGGTCGATCAAATACGTAGAGAATACACATCTGGCATATACTAGCAGCACAGGCTCAGGTATTGAAAGTTTGAAGGTTTGATATTTAAAATTGAAAATTTCACTATCTTACGCTTAAAGAGGATTGTGAGGGAATGGATGATGGACCCGATCAAGATCCCATGGTTCCGTCATCCCGGGCCATCGTGGTCCTTGGTCCACTTAGTCAGAGGAGGTAGTCGACCCAACCTGATAGAAGGACCCTTGTCGGCAGCCATGGGTTGCTTCGTCTAAGGAGACTTTATAGACCTGGGGTGGATGTTTGTCTAAGGGAACAAATTTGAATCCACCTTAGCTAACAAAGGGCTTTGTGCCCTATCGATCATATCCTATTGATTCATATCTCAAGGATTTGACGCCATTAAGGAACGTATTGGCTCTGGCCATATTCGGCATTTCATGGTGTCATTTGACAGCAAAACCACTCAGTTCAGAGGGCCCCGGGTCATAACCGTTTAGCATGCGGTGCCATTTGGCAGCAAAACTGTCGGTTAGAGGACACATACCACATCCTTACTGACAGGAGATTGTTTGAGAAAGGATCCTAGTGATATTTTCGACCAGACATTAGCTTTTTGTGAGCTAAAGTAGTTTTCAATTTGTCCACCCCAGCAAACTGTTGCGGATGGTGGATGAGTTTGCTTTTAATGATTTATGGTTAGATTTCAGTTTCAAATATTTGGATTTGAATGATTTTTGGAAATTTTGGATTTTGAGTATTCGGATGACATTTTGAATATTTGAAGACCCCTCCGATTGAGAAAAACATTCAACACGGCCATCATCAGGGTGTAAGGATATTTTCATTGACTAAACCTTGTCGATCCTATCAACTTGCCGATAGGGAATTGGGTTAGTCGGATGTATGATTTTATTGATGAATTTCTTTGTTCATAGCCTTGAAGGCCTTATATGAACATATTAAAAAAAATATCTCGGTCGATACCGTGACCGTATATTTGTTTGATGGTTCGATCCGTGTCGACTCCTATCTACCCATATAGAAGGATCAGGCTCGAACTTGATCTCATTTATTGACTCGCGCATCATCCCTAGACGTTACATGTGTACCCATAAAACACTCGATGGGGCCCATGTGGGTGTTTGGGGACATTTTATAATTATTTGTTGAACCTTGTCGACTCCTATTTACCGCTTAGGAGGATCGGGTTCAAATTTATTGACCTGCGCAGCATCCCTAGGCGTCACGTGTGTTCCTACAACATGCTCGTCGGGGCCCATGTGGGTGTTTGGGGTTACACTTACCCCTTTTGTGTACATGTGTATATAAATTACGGTGCATGTGCGGGGGACACTTTGGACATTTGACGGGCCTTCCACAGTGGCTCGTAGGGAACTATGTTCGTTGTAGCGTTTCTGCATTTGTCCGACGGTGGTATGTTAGATGCATCGCCACTGTTCACCAAGAAGATTGCAAGCCTCAATAATCTTATCCAACTCAATGTTCAAAACCTGGTTAAACTGAGACTCATTCCATCTTTGAAAATAATGTTTTGATCTAGCTTTCTTCTCACAGAACTCATATAGAAATCAATAGGCAACTTCTTGATTATGCCATCAACATCATTTTTTGTTGTTAGTTTAAAGAAAGAATCAATCATTTCAAATTTGGATTATTGTGTTTTTACTGATGTCCTGCACCTCAGGCTCAGTGGTTACTACTTTGAATTATCAACTACAACAACTGAATATATATCAGGTTTCCCAAGAGGTCCTTGCAAGAAATCAATTCCTAGAATAATTGTTGCAGCCCTCGGTATGATTGGGATAGCTATTGTGTTTTCTGTTATGTCTATGGCGAACTCATATACATTTCAAGCTTCATCACATATATAGAGTTGTCTTGTATATTGTATGTCTAACTTCTCTTCTTGTAGGGAACAGACATATATACTCGTCACAGTACTATTGCAAACGATATGTGTGATTATCATTGATTTTTGTGTTTGTCATACTTTGTAGAGATATTAGATCTTCAGGCTTTACATGTGATCGTATCGCTACAACACAAGTGGATAGGTCATTATATGCATCGTAAGCTTTCTGTCCTCTTCTCCAGGCAAGTTGTGTTAAATGTCGAACTTTTAGTGTTATTCGTGGGCATTGGCATTTGATCTAGTCATTTTGCATTTGCTCGTGGACAATTCATTGAACATGTATCAAGGATCCATTATGGTTCACAGATGCTCGTCATTTATTGTTATGTGATGGCATTAACATTTACATCAGAAATCAGTTGCCCCTGCCTTTGGGGGACTATGACATCTGCACTACAAATCTCTCCTCCTAATTATAGGCGAGGTATCATATACATGAAAAATCTCCTATAATGATTCGTAGGGCTCGTATTTGCCAGTTGATTATCGGTTCTTGCTTGTAGATATCATCAAGAATGGTCGAATTTGTATTGATAGCAAATAGGTCATCTCCTTTGCATTCTTCTCCTCTTGCTTGTAAGCATGATATACCCTTTGTATGTTATTCTTCATTGCTCGCAGGAGTCATCTCGAATCATCACAAGTCCTTTATTGCCCTTGAAGTTAGCTTGTGGTCTGTATGGTAAGTTTATACATCGATGCTTGTATCTCAGCCAACATGATAACTCTTTAAAGTTTTATTGGAGATTGTGTATGACTGATTGTAGGTGAACATGATCATTAATGAGCTAACCTTGATTTTTCATTTGTATGTTCACTTTTTAGCATCCGTAGGAAACTAGTATATTCACTTGTGAGCTGGTTGTTGTTGGCTGGAAGGAAATCATGTTATTCACTCTGTATTCTTCATATATCTTTTATGGAGATATTATCCATGGTTACAATAAATTACATGCATTTATGTTGTACATTCCCTTCAAATTGATTAGGGGTGTATTGACATTAATCTGCAGCCAGGTGCCTCGTCAGTTATCCATCATGAATCTTTTGATTAATCATTGATCTTCCTACTATTAGTTGCTCCGAGTGAGATGTAGGATTCTTGTCCAGCATGGATCATTGGTGCTTGTAAACAAGTTACGATTGAATTTTGCTTATTATAAGTTCCATATTCCTTCGTTCGTCACATATTAGGTCTTAGTACTCGCAAGGGAATTACACATTGCCATTCATTTGAATGTTTCCCCATAAATCCCCATATACACATATAATTAGATTATTGTGCGCATTACAAGTCTCTTGATATTGAGTGAAAATTTGCATTGTTGATTGCAAGCATGTTATTGTTCAAAAGAATCCAAGCCTTAACTTCGTAATTGAGTCGTTTTTTTAGTAACTTTACCTTGTAGATAGGTTACGATTACAAGTTTCTTATCTCGATTCATGATTAGTAACATGTAGGATGATCCTTCAATACTTCAATGGAATTCCTTGCTGTTCACTGTGGACATATCATTGCATTCTCCATTCAATCCTTGTTTGTGAACAGGTTATGCTTATTACAAATAGTTTAAATCAATTATAAGCGGGATATTTGTTGAAGTCCACAAATTCTTTGTTTGATGGTATGATGTTCATTTGAACAATTCAAAATCTTAATTAGCATTTGTACTCTCTTTGTTTGATTAAACATTTAACATTCGAAGTCTCGGTCCTCTGTATTTTTATTCAGTTTAGGTTCAAATTCCAATTCCAATGTCCACAAGTTCGTTGTGTTCAATCAAGTTCGAGTTCAAGTTCACCATGCCCATTTGAGTTTGAGTCCAAGAGTCCTATGTTTGTTCGAATTGAAAGTTCATATTCACTTGAGTTCGTTGTGCTTGATCAAATTCTAGTTCAAATCAAGTTTGAATTTGCAAGTTATTGTTATCAGATTGAATTCCGAGTTCTTCATTTTGTTCAAGTTTAGATTTAATTCATTTGAGTTCATCTTAGTTCAAGTTCACAGTGCAAGTTTAAGTCCAGTTTGAGTCATTGGAAAATTCGGCAGCCTCCAGATGTCTCCCCTATTTAGGAGAAACTACAGGAAGCTGGGCCATCCCACCACGCTACTCGAGCGTCCATGGTAGGTGTTGGGGGACACCGGTCCATACATCTTTCATCCCACCACACTACAATAGTGTGTATGGGATCTTCAAAAGTAACCGTACGAGAACACAAGTGACTTTCCCCACCATGCTACAAGAGCGTGTATAAGGCTTACCCACCTCGCCGTATGCATCGCATCGGGCTCCCTCCTACCGTTCTACGAGAGCGCGTATAGGTGGTTCTCCGGTCCGTCGCAAATGCCGAAAAAATGGGATTTTAAGTGATTGCCCGCCTCGTCGTAGGCGTCGGACCAAGTTTCCTCCTATTGTGCTACGAGAGCGCCTATAGGGGGTTTTCCGGCCTGCCATGAACTCCGAGGGAGAAAATCTGAGTTAGTATTCATACCTTCGCGAGGATCGGATGACGACGGGGTGGAACTGTACTAAAATATAACAAACTTCCTCTTTCTCTTTTTTCTTGGAAATCTTTTTTTTTCTCTTTCCTTTCCTTTATTTTTCTTTTCTTTTTTTTTTTGGAAACTCCCCTCTTTTTTTTTGGGCTCTTTCCTCTCTCTCTCTCTCTCTCTCTCTCTCTCTCTCTCTCTCTCTATATATATATATATATATATATATATATATATATATATATATATCATTCATAATAATATTACTAATGATAGTATTTTTATTATTTATAATAATAATATTTAAATTATATAAACTATACCATTATTATCATGATAATAATGATAGTACAATTACGATAATAATATTAACATTAATATTAAAACTAGTATTAATATTAACATTAATATAAATACAATTATTGTCAAAATGTTGAAATGAGAGAGAGTATTAACCTTAGGCTGAGTTGGGTTCGGCTAGGTGTAGGCTAAAGCTTAGGGATTGGAAGATGGAAGTTGTGTGTGGGTTCGGCCTTATAGCCGTCGGGCTGGGTTTGCTTGTGGTAGAGAGGAGATGATTCGACTGCTATTAATGGCGTCTGCTAAGGATCGGGTAGGGAAGGAGGTCAAATGCAGGTAGAGAGGGATTTGACGGGATCTTTGCGGCTTGGTCTTGTAAGGGAAAAGGACTTCGATGAGGTGTTGGAGGCGACTTCATACGACAGGGAGGAGAGCAGCAGATAAGGAGGTCGGGCAGGGGCACTCTCTCTCTCTCTCTCTCTCTCTCTCTCTCTCTCTCTCTCTCTCTCTCTCTGTGGACCTGATGGATCAGACGGAGGAGGAAGTTGGGTGCGTGGAGTTGGAAGACAAGGATTAAAGCTTCAATATGGGGTTGGCTTGGGCTTTCGACTAAATTGGGAGTTCGGCTCGTAAGTAGATAGGGAGACGGAAGCTTAAGGAGGTTTCGTTTTGTTGAGGTAGGGCTTCGATCGAACCTTGATCGGAGATGAGAGGGAGATCGAGAGTTGGATGGAGGTTACAACAAGAAGGATTAGGAAGCAATGAGAGGGAGAAGAGGCGATTGGGGTAGTTCAACTGTTGGAGCTTCGCGTGTGGGTGTGTCGTAGCGAATGAGAGCTTTGCTCTCATTTTATCAATGCGAATCAGTGTGATCGAGGTGAACTACGTGTGGTCAGCTCTGAACGGCACCATCTGCAGGGAATGGGGAAGCCGTATGTCAGAGGATTTGAGCAGGATTTGAGAGCAGGTAATCATTTTGATCAGTTTTTTTTTTATTTTGATTTATCTTTTTTTATTTGGCTGTGTAGAGGTTAAAAGAAGATCATTAAAGTAGTCATAAATGAGCACTTCTTCAAATGAATATATCACTTTTTCTTGGCAAAGCACCTAAAAACCTTGTCATGAATGATGGCATGATCACTCCTTGTTTGACTAATCAAATAAGACTAGAAACTTTCCAATACAAGGGGGACAAAAGAAATGAGTTACACACATAAATGTAATTGAAGCATTAGCTAAGCCAAATGATATTACCAACCATTCATATAAGTCATCATTTATCTTAAAGATTGTTTTTCATTCAACACCCTCTCACATGCAGATTTGATGGCATTCGCACCTCAGATCGATCTCAAAGACAATTTTTGTGCTAGCCATTATATTTAACATCTATGATTACCCAACACTTCTTTTCAAAGAGGCGTGCAATATCCGACACGTATCCAACAAGACACGCGTCTAACATGCCTCCGACACGTGTCAGACACATCAAAAAATGTGTCCGATTAAAAAACTATTAAATACAAATTGGACACGTGTCTTAAATATTTTGAGTTTTTTTTTAAATATATTTTTTTGTATTTAAAATTTTTATTTATTTTGAATATAAAAACTATATTTCTTATTTCATATCCACAACACAAATCAATCGTCCGCACTCAATATATCATTCATAAAATATTCTCATTTTCATTTCTTTTTTACGGTCGCAACTTTGGTTTTCACAACAATGTCCGATGTCATCTTAACATCAACGTCTGACATCATTATAACATCGATATTTCAGAAACATCCAAACATTAAAGTCTGACATTGTCTAGACATTGATACTCGACATTAGCAATTGCTACATCCACAACTTGACAACTCATCTTTGCCCAATGTCATCTGAGCATTGACGACCAATGCCTATCAACATCAACGACAGAGGCCCTCTTGACATCGACACTTAATACTTACTACATAACATTGATGTCCAACTCTCGACATCTTAAAAATAATCATTTTAAGTACAAATTCTAGTTAAATGTTTTATAATTTCTAAATTATTTTTAATATTATAATTATTTAATTTTTATACACTATTTTTAAAATATTAAAATTATAATACCATGTTTAACCCGTTTACATATCCTATATTTTAAATTATTGATGTGTCTGTTGTCCATGTCGAGTCGTATCCGTGTCGCTATGTCTGTGTTTGTGCATCGTAGTTTAACATGTTATCAAATTAAGATATATAAAATCTATGCTTGATAGTGATCTTATTGATGACATGATCATCAATGCACATACGCCAAATATCATCCTTTTTTTAGACAAGAAAAATATGAACTACACATGGAGATAGACCATCCCAAATATACCTTCCATATAGTAAGTCATCAACCTACTTTTTAGCATAGCATGTTCATTTGAGTTTAGGACAAATTGGGAGGTGATGAATAGGAATCAACTCTATAGCAAGTTAGACACTCCTTAATGGAAGAAGCTCACATGAGAGTTCTCCAGGACACATCCTAAAACTCAAAACAGAGTTTTTTTACCTCAAGTGAGAGAGATTTGATAGTGGGTTGCCTGTGGCAGTCAAGACAACTAGGACAAAAATAATATTTCCACTAGCCTCCTATTCAAATTCTTATTTATCAATAATATAAAGGGATTTCTGTTCTAAGGGTAGCGACATCATGAGACTATTGTAGAACAATTTTCTTAGACATAGCAGGATTTACCCTAATTCTATTTTATAAAGGTCTAAAATATAGTTATATTAGGTACATAGATACTTGACTTTATGACAACGGGGACTATGATGACAATTAGCCCTACATCAATATCTCAATTATATCTTATCACCACAAAGATAATAAGCAGATCAATTGAATATGTTGGACACATTGATAATAAGCAGATCAACTAAATATGTTGAGATAAAGAAAAGTTAAATAAAAATAATCATTATATCATAGAGTTCTAAAGGCAAGCCATTGCCCTTGAGATCTCCATGAAAGATAGCTATTTTTAAGAAATATGTAGTATGGTTATATAAACTCAGGTGCAAGCTGAGGTCACTTCCTACAGGGAACAACTCAAAAAAAAGCACCAAAGTAATGGTTATTGAGACAAAAAAGCTAGAAATTTTAAGAGCAGCAAAGGGTAAATGCTTCCTCGACAAAATAGCAAAGAAATAGAGAAGAAGTCAAAAGAAAAAAAAAAAAGAAAAAAAGATAACAACCTTATTGCACCCAGTACCCGTATAGGGGTCAATCAAGCAAAGATTGTTGAAGGCTACATCATTAAAAGACATCAAATCAAAGAAAACACGCATCACAAGTGCACATGAATTCATAAAGTTTGTACTATTTTAAAACTGGAAATAGCGATTAATGGTCAAGGACAAAAGCAATGAAAAAGAGGAACACTTTGATAGGAAATACTTGAGTTCCAAGTAACCCTAAGGAAATACTTGAGTTCGCAAGCAAACCTATCACTAGTTGGTGAAAACAGCGAGAATAATGCAAAATCTGGGTGAAATCAGCCCAAAACGATAGATTGCAATATGATAATCAAAGCAACATAAAAACAAGATACAAGGGATCCTCACTTCGAGAGGAAGATCGTCTCTCCCAAATCTCTAGACAAGGTAGTCTAGAGCCCAAGACACCAAGGAATTTCAAGAGAAATCAAAATCAAGCATAAACCCTAACCCTCCTCAAAAGACACTAATTAAAGACAATGGACAATTATAAATTTGCTAAACAAGCCCCTAATTCAAAAATTCCCTCCAAAGCAAATTAAATTAGCATGTGGGCCCTCTAGGAACATCCGCCCCCTCCCTTTCTCTCTCTTCTCTGGTTCCGCCCAGCTTGGGCCACCTACTATAGGTAAGAACCAGTCCACTAGAGACCGATTCAACCGGCCCAGGAGGGGCAGGCCTAACACCACCTTCCTCCCAAAAACTCACATTGTCCTCAAGGTGAAATGAAGGGAACTGATCTTTTACCCTCTCATAAGGCTCCCAAGTAGCATCAAATTTGAGAAGGCCACTCCACCTAATAAGCACTTCTTGATTTCCCTTTTTATCTAATCTAACACCTCGTAGCTACAGTGGTTCTAATATGACTTCTAATTGCTCTGTAAGTGTAGTTGGCAACTCCGTACTAACTGTCTGCTCCACTAGAGCTCTTCTCAACTGACACATGGAAGACTGGGTGTATAGTGGAAGATGGGAGTAACTTCAGGCTATATGCCACTTCTCCAATTTTGTCCAAATCTTGTAGGGGCTGAAGTACCTCAGAGCCAATTTCTCATTCCTTATGCGGGCAACTGACCTCTGCTTGTAAGGTCGTAGTTTTAGGAACACTTTCTCCCCCACTTCATACTCTATGTCTCTCTTGTGTGTATGTCTGCTTCTCCATGATTTGTTGTGCCCTTAAAAGATGTTTTTTCAGCTCTTCCAACATCTTGTCCCTTTCTTCTAGGTACTGCTCAACTGAAGAAACCGGCGTACTTCCTCTCCCAAAAGTCACCACGTGTGGGGGTTCTCTTCCGTATAGCACTTTGAATGGAGTCATCTGAGAAGCAGTATGGTACAAAGTATTGTACCAATACTCGGCCCGGGCCAACCATTTGGCCCACATCCGTGGTGTTTCAGATGCAAAACACCTCAAATAAGTCTGCAAACATAGGTTTACCACCTTCGTTTGCCCGTTTGTCTGTGAATGGTAAGTGGTGCTTCTCTTGAGAACATTGCCCTGCAACCTGAATAGCTCCCTCCAAAATTTACTAAGGAACACCTTGTCCCGATCAGACACAATCGACTTTGGTACCCCGTGCAGCCTAACCACCACTCTGATGAATGTTGTCGCCATTGAGACTGCGGTGTAGGGATGTCGTAAGAGGATGAAATGTGCATACATACTCAATCTATCAACCACCACCATGATGACCGTGAACCCTTCTGATCGTGGTAGGCCGTCGATGAAATCCATGGACACTTCCTCCCATATTCTATTTGGAAGTGCTAAGGGTTGTAGTAGTCCTCCTGGAACCAACGACATATATTTGTTTCTCTGGCACACTTCACACTTCGCCACCATCTCCTCAACATCATACATCCCCTTCCAATAAAGCTCGAATGCCAGCCTTCTATAGGTCTTTTGCACCCCTGAATTATCTCCAACTGCACTATTGTGGAACTCCTACAATAAGTGGGGATGTATATGGAATTTCATGGCATCGCAAACCTTCCTTGATGCAAAACCTCCCCCCTTCAAGATAGTACCCTAGACGGTTACTCTCACCTTTCATCAAATCCTCCCTAATCTTTCTCAACTCGTCATTTTGCTTACTCTCTTCCTTGATGGCCCCCTAGTCTACCATCAATGGTACTGAAATAGCCAACTCCTGAAGCTCTCCAACACATCTAGATAAGGCATCAGCCGCTTTATTTTCCAAGCCAGGCCTGTAATGGATTTCAAAATCATAGCCTAGTAATTTGGACAACCACCTCTGATGCTCCTCGATTACCCTTATTTGCTCCAACAGGTACTTCAAGCTCCTCTAATCCGTCCAGACTATGAAATGCCTCTACAATAGTTAAGGGCGCCACTTCTGAATAGCCAAAACAATGTTTATCAACTCTCTCTCATATATCGACTTCAGTCTAGCCCTGGTAGACAGCACTTGACTGAAATATGCTATAGGTTTGAGATTTTGCATCAGCACTGCCCCCAACCCATATCCTAACGCATCCATCTCTACTACAAAGAACTGGCTAAAGTCCGGAAGAGCTAAAACTAGAACTGTTGTTATGACTTTCTCTTCAATTTCTCAAAAGCCTAAGTTGCCTCTCCCCACAAAAAATTATCCTTCTTCAGTTGTTCGGTCAAGGGCCAAGCTATGGTACTATACCCCCTCAAAAATCTCTTATAGTACCCAGCCAATCCAAAGAAACCTCTCAACTTCCTTAGGTTCCTAGGCATAGGTCATTTCTGCATTGCCTCATTTTTTGTTTGGTCGGCCCCAACTCCCTCCTAGGACACTAGATGTCCCAAGTACTCCACACTCGATTGGGCAAAGCTGCACTTCTTTAGCTTGGCCCTCAGCTGATGTTGCTGTAAAACTTCTAGAACCACCCTCAAGTACTCTAGATGGTCCTCAATTTTGTTGTACATCAGGATGTCATCAAAGAATACCAGAACAAACTTCCTGAAGTACTACATGAACACTCTGTTCATCAAAGACTGGAAAATAGTGGGGAGTTAGTAAGCACAAACGGCATCACCAGAAACTCATAATGCCCTTCATGTGTCCTGAAAGCTGTCTTTGAAACGTCTGCCTCTCTAATCTTGGTCTGATGGTATCCCAATTTCAAATCTAGCTTGGAAAACATGACTGCCCCATACAATTCATCTAAGAGCTCATCAATCACAGGAATAGGGAACTTATCTGGTATTGTCCCCTTATTCAAAGCTCTATAGCTACATAGAACCGCCAGCTCCTATCCTTCCTCTTAACCAGTAGGGCTGGACTAGAAAAAGGGCTCACACTCGGCCTGATAATCCCAGCCTCCAGCATCTCCTGAATTAGCTTCTCAACTTCATCCTTTGAATTTAAAGGTAGTGGTAAAGAAGAGAGCGATAGAAACGAACACTAATCGATGACACCCCTTCCTTCAAAGTAATTGAATGCTCCAATTCCCTCTATGGTGGTAAGCCTAGTGGAGGTTGAAAAACCTTACTGTAACACTATATGAGTGGTTACACGAAAGAGGGAATGTGATAGGAAATACTTCAGTTCGCAAGTAATCCTACATATTTACTTGAGTTCGCAAGCAACCATAGTAATATTTGGCTCAAAACAGGGAGAAGAAACCATAAACGAGGGCAAATCAAACTAGAAAAGATAGATTGCGATAGAAGAAAAACAAACAAAGTGCAACTCAAGCAAGATATAATTGATCCTCAATTCGAGAGGAGGATCGTCTCTCCCAATCTCTAGATTGTAGATCTCGAGCCCAAGATACAAGCATGCCTTAACCCTAGCCTCTCATCCTCCTTAAATATCTCCTTCTTATTTAAAAGCTTCCTAATATAAAATATTTCAAATCCCTCTCTTGCATGAACCGCCCCCCTCCTCTCTGTCAAAATCCCACCCAAAGAGGTGGGACCTGCCCACTTAAAACAAAGGAGGGGCTTTCGCCTCCAGTAGGTCCGAACTGGCCCAGGCGGAGCAGGTTTATTTTGCTGCGTAACAATACCCCCTTCCCAAAGTACCACCTTGTCCTCAAGGTGGAAGTTGGGAAACTGATGTTTCACCCTCTCATAAGGTTCCTATGTGGCATCGTATTCCAGAAGATTTTTCCACATGATTAGCACTTCTTTAGCTCCGTCTCCTTTCTAGCGGACCCTCATCAACTTTATAGGTTCCAGAATTACCTCTAAATCCTCTGTGAGTGTCACCTATAACTCTGGGCTAGTTGTATACTCTCAAATGGCTCTTCTCAGCTCAGATACATGGAACACCGGATGTACAGCCGTCGTTGGTGGTAATTTCAGGCGGTACGCTACCGCTCCTATTTTCTCTAATATCTCGTACTGTCCAAAGTACCTTGGGGCAAGCTTCTCATTCCTCTTATTAGTGACTTTCTTCTGCCTATACGGTCGAAGCTTCAAGAACACTATCTCCCCCACTTCGAACTGGATGTCCTTCCTATGCCCATCATCTTGTTTCTTCATAGTTTGTTGAGCTCTCAGCAGATGTCTCTTCAACTCTTCTAGCACTCGATCCCTCTCCTCCAAGTACTCCACTAAAGAAATTGGGATACTGCTACTCCCAAAATGCACCAAGTGGGGAGGATCCTGTCCATACAACACCTTGAATGGGGTCATTTGTGACGCCGAATGAAAAGAGGTGTTGTACCAATACTCTGCCCCCATGACAACCACTTCGCCCATAGCTTGGGTGTCTCTGACACAAAGCACCTCAGGTAAGTCTCCAAGCTCCTGTTGATTACTTCCGTTTGGCCATCCATCTATGGGTGGTAAGTTGTACACCTCTTCAGAACTGTCACCTACAGCCTAAACAACTCTCTCCAAAAATGGCTGAGAAAAACCTTGTCTCTGTCTGATACGATCGCCTCGGGTACTCCATGTAACCTGACCACTTCCCTTATGAAGGTTGAAGCCACTGTTACTGTTGTGTAGGGGTGTTGGAGGGGAATGAAGTGTACATAATTGTTCAACCTGTCCACCACCACCAAGATCACCATGAACCCCTCTGAACGATACAACCCATCTATAAAGTCCAAAGAGATCTCCCACTCTTCCCGGTAGAGCTAACGACTGTAGTAATTCTCATGGTGACATAGCCAGATACTTATTCCTTTGGCATATCTCACACATGGCTACCATCTCTTCTACATCTTTACGCATCCCTTTCAAGTACAGTTCCGCAGCTAGCTTCCTATATGTTTTCTGTACGCCTGTATGGCCCCCCACTGCGCTTCTATAAAACTCTTGGAGTAAGTTGGGGATGTGGATTAAGGTCCGGGGCCTCACAAATCTCCCCTAATATAACAGTTTGTCTCCCTCCAAAGATTACCCTGGGTGGCTACCCTCTTCCTTTAGTAAATTGGACTTGATCTTCCCCAAAGCTTCATCTCTAGCACTTTCCTCTCTGATGGCCTCCCAGTCCAACATCAAAGGAACAGATAGTGCCACTGTCTGTAGCTCCCCCATACATCTGGACAAGGCATCTGCCGTCTTGTTCTCCACCCCTGGCCTATACTGAACCTCAAAATCGTACCCAAGCAACTTGGACAACCACCTTTGATGCTCCTCTGTTAACATCCGCTGTTCCAGCAGGTATTTCAAGCTCTGCTGCTCTGTCCTAATAATGAAATGCCTCCCAAGTAGGTAGGGTCGCCACTTCTGGATGGCCAAAATGATGACCATCAATTCCCTTTCATAAACTGACTTCAGCCTTGTTCTAATAGTCAATACCTGACTGAAATAGGCAATGGGTCTACGACTCTGCATAAGCACTGCACCCAGCCCATACATGGACGCATCTATCTCCACAATGAAAGTCTAAGTGAAATCTGGCAAAGCTAGGACCGGCACTGTAATCATCATCTTCTTCAGGCTCTCAAATGCTGATGTGGCCGCTTCCCCCCATAGGAACACATCATTCTTTAACTGCTCTGTGAGTGGTCATGCTATAGTACTGTACCCCTTTACAAACCTCCTGTCAATCCTAGAAATCCCCTCAGCTCCTTCAAATTTTTTTGCACTTGCCACTTTAGCACTACCTCAATTTTGGACTGATCTGCTGCCACCCCTTCTTTTGATACAACATGACCCAAGTACTCTACACTGGCTTGTGCAAAGCAGCATTTTTTCAAGTTAGCCCTCAACTGGTGCTCCTGTAGTACCTTTTAAAATGCTCCCAGTGCTCCTCCTCTGTCCTGCTATAGACCAGGATGTCGTCAAATAATACCAATACAAATCGTCTGAGATAAGATTTGAAAACCTTATTCATATGGGCCTGAAAAGTAGCGGGAGAATTGGTGAGGCTAAAAGACATCACCAGGAACTCATAATGCCCTTCATGAGTTCTAAAGGCCGTCTTGGGTACATCCTCCTTTTTCATCCGAATCTGATGGTAACATGATTTCAAGTCTATCTTGCTAAATATCACTGTTCCACTCAATTCATCTTTAACGGGCTTTAACGGGCTTAATGAAGGGGTAGATGCCGGTGACCTTAACCTTTTAGGTTTGTATTAGGTCGGTGGCAAGAAGTCATCGATCCAGAGCTTTATGCATAATGGACTTATTGATGACGAATCCTTTTAGTTCAACCTAAGGCTTTTCATGAACTTTAGGATATTTTTCTTCGGTCCTTTACTTTGTGCTTTGGCGGACTTATTGAAGAAGAATTCCTTCGATCCTCGCTTTGTGCTTTACGGATCTGTTGAAGGATTTACAGATTCTTGATTCAATTGATTGTACCGAACATGGGTAGAATCTTGATCATTAACCATTTGAGAAGGCTTTAATCTGAGTCACTTGAGTTCATCTGATCGGGAGAACTAGGATTTAATAGTTCTTCGTCCTCTGGTTGCTGAGACGAGGGTTCCTCTACTGCGGCCTTTCTTATGGTTTGTTGGATAGACGGAGCTACCAGCGATCCGGTCATATTTAAGCTTGTTAGATCCGACCTCTTACACCCATTCAGACTTCAGACTTGAGCCATGAGAAATGCGCTTCCCAATGTTGAATTTACTGAAGTTGGTAGATTTTGAGTCATCCTTTATGGTTGAAGATTTTGGAGCCTACGAGTACTTATTAGTTGCTTGAGACTTCTTCCCTTAGAATTTTGATTCTCCGGTTAGTTAGGAGAATTTGTTAGACTACGATAACTTGAACTTGTCGAGTCAAATTGACCTTCGTTCTTCTTATAATCCCTACTAACGGGTTGACGAAGTGGGGGTTCCACTACTATAGCCTTTCTTATGGCTTGTTGAGTAGACGGAACTGCCAGTGATCTAGTCATATTTGGGTTTGTTGGATCTGATCTTTTATACCCATTCGAACCTTAAGCTTCAGACTGTCGAAAGACTTCAAGCTTCTTCGGCTCAATTTGAAGGAGTGTATAGCCGCAAGAGTCTCTTTCTTAACTTTTGAACCTTAGTTTGTTGGGGAATGTGTTTTGAATTTTTGAAAGATCACCTACATATATTTTGAAAAGAAGATTGTTGTGTTCTTCAGAATGTAGGAATATTTGTATTGATACTTTTAAATATTTATTCGGGGATCTCGGCATGCAGCGTGATGTCGACCCAGATAAATATTTAAAATGCCCCCGGTCTCATAGAGACATTTTAGAGCAGAATAAATTTGGTAATTTTGAAATTTTAAATATTTATTTGGGATCTCGGCACACAACGCAAAGTCGATCTAAATAAATATTTAAAATGTCCTCAGTCTGATGGGGGATGTTGAAATGCATTCTCGTAACACAAGAGAATTTCAAAATATAGAATGTATGTGCTAACAAACATATATGAAAGCATAATACATTAAACATAATACTTTCTAGAGTAATTTCATGCATAGTATTTTTTCAGGTATCGGCCATTGATCGGCGGCATGGGCCTCTAAATATTTAGATCAATGAGTTGATAAGCTCCTCCTTGAAACATCTTCTCGATGACGAAAGGTCCCTCCCAATTGGATATGAATTTGTCACTAATTTTTTGGTGTGTGCTGATTGGCCTTTTCTGCACCAGGACCAATTCTCCTTGAAATGATCGAGGACGCACCATTCGATCAAAAGATTTTGTCATCCTTGCTTGATAAATCTCCAAGTTTTGATGGGCTTGCAACCTGACTTCATCGAGTGCATCGAGCTCCTCCATTCTCAAGTAAGCATTTTGTTCTTGAGTCAGCTCATTCTGTATAGCGACTCAAAGAAATGGTAGTTTAACTTCTAGCGGCAACACTGCTTTAACTCCGTTCACTAGCGAGTAAGGAGTGGCTTTAGTTGGCGTTTTATAAGTTGTACGGTATGCCCATAGTGCTTCTGCCATCTTCGTATGTGACTCTCTTTTGTTCTTGCTGAAAATCTTCTTTAGTAATTTCACCAGTATTTTGTTCAAGACCTCAGCCAAGTCATTTTCCCTTAGATTATATATAGATGAATACCATCAATCGATTTTGTGCCGATCAACGAACTTATAATTTTTTATACTTTTGAAAGCAGTACCGTTGTCTGAGATTATGCGGCGTGGCACACCAAATCTATAAACAATGTTGTAGGTGAAGAAGTTAATCACATGCTCAGACGTAACTTCCTTGAATGAAGTCGCTTCTTCCCACTTGGAGAAGTAGTCGGTCGCTGCCAAGATGAAGCGGTGTCCTACTGATGACGACGGATCTATTGACCTGATAACATCAATACCCCAGCATTCAAATGGCCAGGATGATATTGTAGGATGTAGCGGATTTGGCGTTTGATGTATAAAATCACTGTGGATTTGACATTCATGACACCTCTTAGCATGATCGATGCAATCATTTACCATTCTTGGCCAATAGTAGCCCATTCTTTTGATTTTGATTGCCATATTTGGACCTGATTGGTGCGTTACACAAAATCCTTCATGAACTTCTGCTACCACCTTATCAGCTTCTCGGGTCCCTAGGCACCTTAACCACATTTGATCGAAAGCACGTCGATACAATATGTTGTTGACAAATGCGTGTCGTAATGCTCTTTTCCTGATTTGAGCAGCTAATGATTTGTCCGTTGGTAGTCTACTTTCTTTGAAGTAGTCATTGAAAGGCTATCTCCAATCATTTTCTTCTTCGACATCTAGGCAATGCCACCATGATTCTAAAGCTTGACTAGCCTTGCGCCTTTTCTTAGGAGCTTGTTCTTCAGACTGATCTTTAGAATCAATTGGTTGGGGAGATTGAGGACCAACCAGAGTTACATCCTACAGGCTTGAGCTTGATATTCCCTCTGCCTACGGGAATTATAATAATGCTGGCTCTAAGATTCGACGATTGTGCACCATAATTATTATAGGCTATTCGTCATCCGTATTCATCATTTCTTTAGCCAATTTGGCAAGACAATCAACTTCACTGTTTTGACCTTAGGGAACTTGAGCTAATTTGACAACTGGAATTTACTTCATAAGTTCAAAAACTCGCCGATGATAACAGGCCAACTCGAACTTGGTGATTTTATAGACTCCCAGTACTTGATTTATGACAAGTTAAGAATCACCAAAGATTTGGAGATTTCGAATTCTGACATCGATTGCAATCTCCAGTCCTACTATTAAGGCTTCATATTCAGCCTTATTGTTGGTCCGAGATTCAATCAAGCTGAATGAGAATCTTATTATGCCTCTCTCGGGTGCCACAAAAATGATTCTAATTCCGGATTGAGTTTTTTCTAGATTTGGAGGCCGAGCACACTTAATTGACTATGCTCCATCAAAGTACAATTCCCATACTCGTAGGATCTCCTTCTCTTCGACATTCATGATCTGCTCATCAGGTAGATTATCATTGAGTGGTGAATCTGCAGGAATAGGATGTGCAACGAGAAAATCCTCCAACACCAACCCTTTCACTGTTTTCTGTGGAACATATGTGATATCAAATTGTAGCAGTATTACTGTCCACCTGGCCAAACGGCCTGTCAACGCTAGTCTTGTCATCAAGAACTTCAGGGGATCATCTTTGATATCAGGGTGATTTTGTGAGATAACATATAATGGCGAAGCTTCTAAACTGCGAAAATCAAGGCCAAACAATGCTTCTCAATTGGAGAGTAGCGAATTTCTGCTCCAATCAACCTCCGGCAAATGTAGTAGAGCGTGTTTTCTTTTCCATCTTTATTATGCTGGGTCAATAAAGCCCTGAGGGACTCTTCTAGCGCTGCCGTGTACAATATAAAAGGCTTCCCTGGAATTGGAGCCGCAAGACTAAGAGGGTTTAACATCTCTTGATACTGTCAAATGCTTCCCGACACTCATCATTGCATTTAAAGCATATATCCTTCTTCATCAGCTTTGAAAATGGTTGGCACCTACCCGACAAATTCGATATGAACCGCCGAATGAAAGCCAGTTGCCCTTGTAAGAAGCGGAATTGTCGAAGGTTCTTTGGAGGTGGCATCTCCATGATTGCCTTGATGTTGTTAGGGTAGACTTCGATACCTCGATGTCGATCGACATAGCCCAATAATTTCCCTAAGGATACCCCAAAAGCACATTTGAGAGGGTTCATCTTCAGATCATATTTTTTGATCCTCTCAAACACTGTTCTCAACTCATCAATGTAGTCTTTCTGGTCCATGCTCTTAATGGCCAAATCATCTACATAGCATTCAGCCTTTTGATTAATCAAATCATCAAATATACAAGTTATCGCCTGTTGATGTGTGGCACCAGCATTCTTCAAGCAGAAGGGCATGACTGTGTAGCAAAATATGCCTATAAGTGTTCTAAACGATGTATGTTTTTCATCTTCAGGCACCATTTGATTTGGTTGTAGCCCAACGATTCGTCCATGAAGGAGAACACATCATAGTTATAAGTGTTGTCAACCAGAAGTTCTGATACCGAGTGAGAAAAGTTATCTTTTGGACATGCCTTATTCAGATCCCTAAAGTCGATGCATATACGAATCTGGCCATTCTTCTTCTTTATAGGGTCTATATTGATGATCCAATCAGCATACCTTTCTTCTCGAATAAAGCCCGCATCTATGAACTTCTTCGTCTCTGCAATGACTTGTTATTCAATCTTCAATCTCATTCTCCTTAAAGTTTGTTTGACAGGTGCTGCATCTGATTTGATGGCTAATCTGTGAACTGCTACATCAGGGGATAAGCCAAGTATCTCAACATATACCCAGGCAAAGCAGTCCCTGAATTCACAAAGAAGCTTCTTCACTTCTTCTACCTGATCTTCTACCAGAAGGGAGCTAATAAAGGTTGGACGAGGGTCTTCCTCAGTTCTCAAGTTGACTTCCCTTGGCTCATCCATCGTAGCAGCCTGTCCACCATCTTCCAGTTCTTCTGGTGCAGGCTTGGCCTCTACGGGTTGATTATCATAAGCGTTAGCTTCATATATCTCATTATCATCATTATTGGATTTGATTTCTCCGCATGTGATTGCTCGACAAGTCTCCTTCTGGAGGTATTTTCGTTTGATGAATCTGATGCCTTTGTACGTAGCTATATTTTTCTATCGTAGTGGACGTGAATTCCTTCCATACCAAAGGCCTAGGCATGTACGAAGTTGTCATTTAGTGGTAGGAACATTGATCTGCTTTCGTAACATTCTTTGAATATATTTGGTATTAAACCTAGGTAGCCTCGTAGGAAATAATTCTTCATAATCGAGGTGCATGCTGCATCAATCATAATTCTCTTCTTCGCACATTCCTGTAGAAAACAATACATTTCCAGGTGCAGTCCCCTTCTTCAGAGGAGGCAGATAAAGAGTGGAGAGTTCTTCAATCTTATGCACCTCGCGCAGAATGATTTCTTTAATGTGTTGTAGGGGAATATGCATGACTACGAGTACGCTATGTGAGATTGATAGGCTGTCTATTCTTCTGGAGAACACATCCTATACTGTGTTCATGTAGATAGAGTCATAGTCATAATCATCATTTTAATATTCAACCTCCCTACTCCATTTGGCCGCAGATTGGCCTACCCTTAGGGATTTTATAGGGGTGACATCACTTTCATTTGTGTCATTCCCAAGGTGAGGCACGTGTTTCCTTTCTTTTGAAATGGTTGGTGCTTTGGGAAGAGTCGGCGTTGCTTTCTTTCTCCCTGCACGCCTCTTCTCACCTTCCTGTTTAGGTTGCTTTGTAGCCTTTGAGATTGATGCTTTAGGTTCAAGAGAACTCGAAAGTTTTTGCTTCTTTGGCATGAAGTATCGTGCATCTTCATAAACTGTTGCTTCATGTATTGCAAAGGGTTGGATATCACCAGAGATCCTGAATTCTCTCCTTCCCTGAGATATTTCATGCACTAGTGTAATATTGACGGGAAAACGCCGTATTCATGCAGCCAGGGGCGACCTAATAACGCCTTGAAGGAGGTGTCTGCATCAATTACATGGAATTTGGCTTATGTATGAAATTCCCCAAATACAAGAGGAAGCATAAATGACCTAAGGGTTTTTTGCCCTTTCTCGTTGAAGCCGTGCACCATTAACTTATCTTGGCCAAGATGCTCCACATCGAAGCACAATGATCTCAATGCTTTCAGGCTCATAAGATTTAAGGAAGATCCGGGATCGATCAAATCCAACTGATCATCATACCGTCGCTCTCTGCCATAACATACAGAGGGGGGTTGTGATCTGTTGTCCCAAGCATCAAATCATCCATAGCAAAAGTGATGATTGGCTCATTTCAAGCTTGCAAGATCTCAGTCAAGTTGCGTTCAGCAAAATACGCCTCATATCTTTCAGGATCTTTTAGAGCTTTGATTAAAGTCTCCCGAAGGTCTTTAGACATCACAATGGCATCGTATATGCTGAGTTGTGTTGTGATATTCCTCAAGTGGGATATGATATTATAATCTATCCCCTTAGCTAAAGTCTTTTTCTTCTTGGAGTCTTCAGGGATAATATCTTCATTGATGATTATATACTTTTCCTTAACTTTATTAGGAGCCCCTTTCTTTGGTGGAGGTGGCAGTACCTTGCCACTTCTTTATTGCACCTGGGCCACCTCACCTATTTCAGATTTATTTGATGAGGTATTCTCCTCAAAATCAGCCATTGTCGCGTCTGGAGATTCACCTATAGACTCAGAATTGTCCCCCAGTTTCACCTGCTTCATTTGTGACGCCATGCTTGGATCTGAATCTTCATCATTTGGAAAACATAGATCATCTTTTAAATTGAATTCCATTGATGACACTATTAGACAGAACTCAGGGGCCGCTTCCTCGGCGTACTTCTCCCTGTGGTACGCACGATCTTTCTTTTCTTTTCTTTTTTTGTTATTCAGTCGGTCAACAGGGGGCTGAAGTAATGGTTAAGTTGCCTCTACTGTGATCTAGTGGTCATGGGTGTTTTAATCAAATAAACAAAGAACTAAGGTTCCAATCTCTATTTTGGATTTAAAATAGCCAAAATCAAACAAAGAGGAAAGATTCAATATTCCAACCCACAGGATCAGAGCTTTTTTCTCTCAAAACAAATGGACATACAATATTGAAAAGCCAACTAACTCGCACAATGTAATATTACTCTTTAAATGTGATTTTCAAAAATTATTTCACACTAAACTCTAATGGGAGGGGGACTAAACTAATGGTTATGTTGCCTCTATTGTGAACTGTTGGCCATGGGTTTTTGAATCAAAATAATTTATTTCCAATGCAAGGGTAAACGTGTGTGCATCAAACCTTCCCTAAACTGCGCATTGATGGCAGCATCATTAATTAAGTATGCCCTTACTCTACCTATAATTCTACAAAAATTCTCAGCTAGTTGAATTTTTTAGAGTTCAATTTATTCAACATCAGTGAAATAGAGAATTTGAGCATGTTCAATGTTGCCAAATTTTCCCACCAAACATGCCGTCAACAGCATCAAAATGGACTTCAAAAACACCAAATACTATAACTTTTCCACAAATTATTTCACATAAGAGTTTCAAGCAAATGTTTTGAGACGGAACATGTATGGATACTTGTAGGGCTATTAAAAGCTAAGAACACTAACAAGCAAGACAACTTTCTCCACTTTCTCTAACATAAATCACGGATATGAATGGAATTGTTATATGCAGAGCTCAAAACAATATTAAAGTGCTTTACAAAGCGGAAATGAAGAGGGCTTTTGTTATGCTTCTTGATGGAGCAAGAAGTGAAGACACCTTTAGATTAGGTGCAAACTCCAAAAGAGAAGAGAGAAAGAAGAGAAAAAAAGACAATCTTATTACATAGAAAAGCTTACAGCCATATGAGAAATATTTACAGACAAAATAGTGAACCAAATCCAATGGGTCATTTATTAGACCAGCTAGGCAAAACTGTAAATAAAAGAAAATATATTTAAAAATTATTTATCAATAAATATAGTGCTTGGAAACTTGCTGTCTATTTTTGTGGAGATGTTTTTGTATCCTTCAGTTTTCTTCTTTTTTGTTAATAAATCTTTATAATCGTCTTGTTGTCTTTTGATTGTTCTTCCAAGTAATTAACCCAATGTTGCAATGTTCCTGCACTGTCTTTATGTCCAATTAAATATGTTGTTTCTTAAAACTCCCATGACCATGAAAAATAACCTTGTCCTCAAGGTTGAGAGATAGAAAGAAAGTAGCAAGTGTTGAAAAAAATTTCCATGTTGAATCTTCTGAGCTAGTGAGTGTCCATTGCAAGAGTACTTGCTTAAGAGGCTAAGCATGAAGTTGAATTAATCGTGAAGCAACAATTATATGTGGTAAACTAATTGGTTGATTATTATGAGTGATATCAAGTAATGGAGATGGAGTAATTGGGGGGTCTCCCTAGAAGGGTTTGAAAACCGAAATATGAAAAATCGGATGAATCTTGCTCTCTGGTGGAAGTGTAAGTCGATAAACCATGGGACTAATAATAGATTGCACGTGAAAAGTGCAAAGGAAATGTTTGGCTAGTTTTGTATGGGTGCGATGAACTACTGAGATTTGTCGAAAGGGTTGGAGTTTTACCATGACTAACTCGCCAACACATAATTGTAAATTACAACAGTGGTGATCTACCATGAGTTTCATTCTTTGTTGAGCTTGGAACAAATTATGGTGAAGGGTCTCTAATAGTGTGGTACAATCGGATAATAATGTGTCAACAGAAGCGACGTTGAATGTTTCGAATGTTCCACATATATGCAGGGATGGAGGGAGAGGGTTTGTCATATAAAGCCTGATAAGGAGTCATCTGAATAGCACTGTGGAATGAAGTATTGTAACTGAATTCAGCCCAACAAAGAAAGGTAGACCATAATTGAGTAGTAGAGCTAAAGGCATTAAAATATTGTTCTAAGCAAAAGTTAAGAGCCTCAATTTGGCTTTCTGTTTGAGGATGATAAACAGTACTATAATGCAGTGTAGTATCACTTAAAGAAAACAGATAGAACTAAAAGTTACTTTAAAAAATGCTATCTCAATCGGACACTATTGTTTTAGGAAAACCATGCAAGCAAACCACCATACATTTGCTAACAAAGTCAGCAAAATCTTTATGAAGGCCCGACCAATAAAAGTTGGTCGAAAGTCATTTAATGGTTTTAAGGGTGCCATCATGTCCGACAAGAGGTGTTGAGAAGTTGATTTTTAAGGGAGGGAGTTTTACTAAGATAGATGTGGCGTTTATAATAAAGAATATTATCCCGAATTTGATAATCTTGTTTTGACAAATCACCATTAAGTTGTGAAGTAAGATGAAATATGTCTGGTGAGGTGATGTTTTCCTTTTTTAAGTCATTTATAAAGGACAACGAGAAATGAGTAATTAAAGAAAGAAAATCAGGTAGGGAACGTGTAATAGGCTCTTTTGTTATTTGGGATACATGATAAAAATATTTGAGATTTATCTGGTTTGTAATCAATATGGAAATTAAAACCTAGAAGTTTGCAAATGTAAATTGTTGATCAGGAGTTTGGAGTATTTGGGATTGAAGTTCGTGAAGGCTTTATGATCAATGTGTATTAAAAAATGGTACCTAAGAGATATTGGCACCATTTACCTATTGCCTCCATAATAGCAAATAGTTCTTTTATATAAGTAGATAAGTGAAATAAACGAGAACTAAGTTTCTTACTAAAGAGATTGGATCATTGTTTTGTAATAAAACAATGCATGTGCCTGTATTAGAAGCATCTGTCTCAATAACGAAAGGTTTAGTGAAATCAGGTAACGTTAAGACAGGAGCTGATGTCATGGCAAACTTGAGAGAAGTAAAAACATTAATGCATTAATATCCTATTTAAAAGCATCCTTTTTAAGGAGGTTAGTTAATGGAGTGGCAATAGAAGCATAGTTAGATATAAAAATATGGTAATATCATGTTAATCCAAAAAATGAGCGAAGCTAGTGTATAGATGAAGGAATAGGCCAATCATTTATTGCTTTAATTTTATCGAGATCCGCTTAAACCTACCAAAAGAGACAATATGACCTAAGTACTCAGTGAAGGATTTACAGAATTGGCATTTACTTATATTATGAAATAAGTGGTGTGTAACTAAGCATTAAAAAATATATGAAGGTTGTCAAAATGAAGAGCAATAGTAGGGCTATATAGTAGGATATTATAAAAAAATAATAACAAACTTGCGAAGATAAGAACGGAAAACTTGATTCATTAGATATTGGAAGGTTGATGGTGCATTAGTTAGGCCAAAAGGCATAACCAAGAATTCGAAATGGCCATCATCAAGACGAAAAGTTTTTTATGTATGTCTTTTGGGAGCATAAAACTTGATGGAAGCCTGAATGAAGATCAAGTTTTGAAAAAAAAAGGCACCATGTAATTCATCTAAGAGTTCATCAACTTTAGGAATAAGAATTTTATCTTTAATTGATAAAGCATTAAGGGCACGATAATCAACACAAAAATACCAAGTACCATTGTGTTTCTTGACGAAAAGTACTGGGTTGGAGAAGGGGCTATGACTAGGATAAATAACTCCTGCTTATAGCATTTTGGTAACTAATTGTTTCATTGCATCCTTTTGGAAATGAGGTTAACAATATGGGCGGATATTAACAGGTTGATTGAGGTGGTAGATTAATTCGGCGATCAATCGAATGTGGAGGCAAACATTGTGGCGTATGAAAGATGTGTTTAAAATACCAAATTAAACTAGAGATTGAATGAGGTAAATCATTGGTGATGGAAGAAAGTGTGTTGTCTAAAGAATTTTCGAGAGATGGAGGTTCATTATTTAAAGGTTTTGCTTGGATGGTGAAAACTTATATCATTGAAGAGTGAGAAACCAATATTCGAATCCGTTAAAAATAATTGGATTAGGTAACAAATGAAATTCTCCAAATAAAGTAATTGTATGATCATGATACGAGAATTGCATAGTAAGATCGTAATAGTTTTCGAGAACATACCCTAAAGATTGAAGCCATTGCATTCCTAGAACAATATCAGCGCCATGGATAGCAAGAACAAATAAGTCTAAGGAAACTTGATAACCTTTCATGGAAATTGGGACTATAGAACATTGAGTTGCATGTTAAAAAATGCTCATTTCCCACCGAGACATGGAATGGCTTGATAGTTTGTATTTGAAGACCAAGATGATAAATGAGAGTGCCTTGAATAAAATTATGAGTACTGCCACAATGGATTAAGATATGAACATCATGATTGTTAATGGAACTGATTAATCGAAAAGAACATAGGTTAAAATGTCCGATTAAAGCATTTAAACTAATTTCAGGAGATAATTCGGGTGCAATAGAATCTAGAGTAGGGGAACCAAGATGGCAAGATCATCCGAATTGTCATCATCTGTTCCAAGTAAAAGGTAAAATTTATTTGGGCAATAGTGTTGAGGGCCAAATTTAATATAACAATTAAAATAAAGTCCTATCTCACGACGAAACAAAATATAGGCTCGAGAAAGTTTGTAAATAGGACATGAAGGTGTTTTAGTGCAAAGACTCAATGGTGGCGAAGGAGTGGTGGGTTATGGGTTGAAGGAAGATGAAGGGGTTTTGGTAGAATGCAAATTAAGTTGTGTTTTGCGCCAATGGGATGAAGAAAGTGAAAAGAATTCTTGAAATTTTGATTCATGTCCCGGGCTAAGTCCAAGGCATCTAAGAGAGTGTAAGGTTTGACAAGTAAAAGTTCCTATTTAAGACAAGAAATAAATAGGTAATTAGGGTAGATTCTAATGAATGAGAAATTTTAAAAGAAAGTTTTCAAAAGAAGTTTGATATTCAAAAAAGGAAAAAGTTTGAGTTAATTTCGATAGATTGTCATGCAACTCTCCGTAAAAAGAAGTGTCAAAACATTGTTGTAAAGATATCATGAATTCGAACGAAGAAGAATTTTATCTTTCATACCAACCCATTGATAACATGTAGCCACAGGGCCTTAGAGATGAAACGAAGCAATGCGGACACGATGGCAATCCAAAGTAGAATGAAAATCAAAATACTCATGAGCTTTAAAGATCCATGTTTCCACATCGGATCCATTAAAGCGAGGTAGTTTGATTTTCATATTTTTAAGGAACAAAAAACATGAGAAAACTGGCGGTTGCTATTGGGAAGGCGAATGGGAGGTTGAACCCAAGATTCCGATGGATGGCAGGGGTTCTTGATGAGTTGTGTGGCGGGCCATGCAGAGGCTGTCGAGGCACTTATCCACGGAGCCCATGACGACTTAAAATTGTTGAAGAGTAATTTCAATGGATGCAAATTGCATGTTGGCTTGCTGAAATGATTTCTGGATTACTGGAAATTGGAATTCTAGATGTGTTTGAATGGAACACATTGCATCGGCAAGATCGGAATTCTTCATGATGAGTGCGGATGTGAAACCGGATAGCCAAGAAGGTAACAAGAACAGCACCAAGAAGAGATGAAGTGGTAGGAATTCCGAGTCTTGAAGAACTATGGGCTGAAAGTAATGAAAAAAAAAAACAGCAGAAGGAAGAAGCAGAAATTGGTAAAACTGGGCAGCAGGTAAATGGTCTTGAAGAACAGCAGAAATTGGTAAAACTGGGCAGCAGGTAATGGTAAAAACTAAAAAAGAAGGGTTGTTTGGGAAGCAGATGGAAGACGAACCTGGTCAGTTGGGAAGAAAGACTGAAAGCGGTGGAAAAGGCTGACAGGAGCAGGAAGTGCTGGACTGAAGGGAAAGGACAAAAGAGCAGGGCTGAAGGCGAGTAGGATGCTTCTTGCAGCAGTTGGGACTAGTTCTTGCAGCAGAGGTAGAACCTATGAGCAGGTTTTGTGGCTGACTGGGCGGCGGACAGCAAGGAGTTGACTGGAAGCCGGGAAGGCTGTGATTGAGTAGAGAAGAAGGAAGGAGATGATAATTCAACGGGAGCACCAAGTTGTTATTCTTCTTGATGGAGCAAGAAGTGAAGACATATTTCGATTAGGTGCAAACTCCAAGAGATAAGAGGGAAAGAAGAGAAATACAAAAATCTTATGCCATAGAAAAGTTAACAGCCATACAAGAACTATTTATAGACAAAACAGTGAACCAAACTCAATGGGTCATTTATTAGACCAGCTGAGCAAAACTATAAATAAAAGAAAATGTATTAAAACATTATTTATGAATACATATAATGCTAGGCAGCTTGCTGTCTATTTTTTGTGGAGATGTGTTTGTGTCCTTCAGTTTTCTTCCTCTTCACTGATAAACCTTTGTAATCATCTTGTTATCTTTTGATTGTTCAACCAAGTATTTAACCCAATTATTGCAATGTTCTTGCACCATCTATATGCCCGATTGAATATGTTATTTCTAAACAGCTTCATTCTCCTCTCATGATTTTTTCTCCATCATCCTTTAAGTTATGAGTTTCTGTTATTTTATTTTATTGAAAACTTATTAATGGGACCCTATTCAGAGTTTTCTAAGTAGGCCAAACAGGGCTCTATTATTATCCTTCAACATTGATGGATAAAAAAAACTGTTTGTTAAGTATAAACCCCAGCTATAAAATCATCATAAGAGCAGCATTTTATCAAACAGATGCTCGACACAGACAACATTTTATTTAATAGCACCCTAAAAAAGTGAAATGATAAGGTCAAGCAAGAAGAACACAAAATCAAAGGGTTTTTTCATGAAATTTATTTTAAAAAGGTACATAAACAGAGAGGGAGAGGGAGAAGATTATTGGAAGAAACATGCATAATTACAAAATGGACATTAGCAATTTATTGTGCACGAAAACACATGCAGAAAAGGAGAAACGGTAATGATTATGATGATTCCAACATAAAAATTTTACCTTTGTATTTGAGGTAGACGAACCTCCAGCTACAACTTGTTGATTGACCATTTGCCTATGGAACTCGGTATGCAATTCAGGAGCCTGAAAACCCCATTTCAGATTTAAAAAGGATGATCATTACAAACTGGGATTGGTAAAACTTGAGAAAGGATAGAGCTGCCTAAAATATATTTTGAATAAGATTATAATGACAAACAAACAATGCAACTTGGATTTTATGATCAATGGTAACCGTTCATTCCAAATCTACAGTACTGAACAAATTCAGAAATCATATCATAACCAAATAAATATTGATAGCTAAAATATTCTGCATTTAGAAAGGGTTCTTTCAGCCTGAATCGAACAGGGATTCTGATTCTGATGCCATAGTCAAACATATTTTTAGACCTAGAGATGGACACATCCGGTAATAAAAAATAACTGTCTGTGGGACTATAACCTAAAACTCATTTGACCAAGAGCTTGAGAAATTTTCCAAACAGAAAAAAGAATCAAATGAATATATCTAATCTTTTTCTGCTTATTTAAATCAATATGGTTATCCAAATCATATTGGGTATCAGTTAGAGAGTATTTTGAAATCTATTTTAAGATTTAGACATGGATATTTTCAGGCTCAAAATTAGAAATCTGCACTAAAAAAATGGGTTATCAAAACAAAAGTCAGTGGATCAGAAACTAAACCTTTAAACAACAAAATAAATGGCATGTCTGTAGGGTTATTAACAAATATTTAGGAAATTAAGCAGCGAGCTACAATATTTGATAGTAGAATTTAAAGAATTAAATCTATTTCCAGTAATGCAAAGATGAACTGCCTAACTATCTGCCCAACCTATTCATAAACAGCCATCAACCACACTTTAATACTTGAATTGACACAATTTGTCATTCGGAAAATATTGTTTTGAAAATTGAAAGCCAAATATTAAATACGACGGTTGTGCATGAACTGACAAATATAGATCCACAAAACATCTAAACCATGCAGGACGTCCTTGAAAAAAGCTAAAAAAGAAAATAGAGCAAGAAGATGAAAAGATAAATTAGCATTATTGTGGTTAGCAAGTCTCAAAACAAGGAGAATGCATCTTTTGGAAGTATTTTAGGTCTCATAATTGATCAATGATCAAATCTCATGATAGATGAAGAAGAGTTTCACATCCAAAATAGAAATTTATTCATACTACAAATTGACATAGTAATTCACATATTTCTAGATGAAATAAATAATATACTAATAAACTAATAAATTGTTAACAAAATCCTAATAATTGAGATATCATCATCTCTTTTCCTATTTCCTTTGATGCCAAATTCACTTAGAATGTGAAGGGATGTCTAAGAGAAAGAAATACATGAATGGAAAGTTGATGCAAAAGAATACGATAGAATACCACACCCCCAATCACAATAAGCATGAAGCAAAACGAAGCAAACACTTGCAATAAACTCTCCTCTCTCATCTTCCACCCTCTCCAAAAACCTAGAGGGCTTCTTTGGCCATGACATTGGTGGTAATAGAGGCCACAAATCGACATAAAATGATCATAGCAGCTGTGGTCAAAAAGCTGATAGAATTTACATTGGTTTTCAAGAATCTAATGTTCAAAATGAACTTTTTGTGATTTAAAATGATATGAAAAGTTTTAGAAAGAGGATTTTAGAAAATCAAATGACCAGTTGGAGATATGGAAAATTTCCATGCAGCAATGAAGACAAACAATTGATGGGGGAAATAACTCAGGAAATCATGCCAAAATTGTTCTTTTTTTTTCTCAAAAGAACCTAGAAGTCAAACAACATTATAACCATGGGATTTGCATTGTCATTGAATATGAAATTTAAAATATAATGAAAAGTAAAATAATTGTCCTATGACTAAATCTTAGTAATTACAAGTATCACAGCACCTATTTTTTCAGCTTCACCGCAAACCAATTTACAAACAAACAATCAAAAAGTAGTTATTGCAAATCAAATATTGAGAGATACATAGGTCGAGGATATGGAGCATTTGAGAGATAAACAACCAATTGTTCGTGTTCACAACTTTGGTTTTCAAGAATATAACTTCTAAACCAGCCTTTTGTAATTTAGATTGATATTAAAAGTTATGGAAAGAGGTTCTAGAAAAATCAAATGGCCAGTCAAGGATATGGAACATTTTCACGTAGCAAGGAAGACAAACAATTGATGGGGAAATAAGTCCAGGAATCAGGTTAAAATTGTTCGTTTTTTTCTAAAAATAGCATGAAAGTCGAACATTAGCACCATGAGATTTGCATTGTCATTGAACATCCTATTCAAAATAGGATGAAAAGTATAATAATCGGACTATGGCTAAATCGTGTAGTAATTACAAGTATCACTGCACCTGTTTTTTTAACTACACAATTTCACCGCAAACCAATGAACAACAAACAATACAACAACACTAGCCTTTATCACACTACATGGGGTCGACTAGAATCATTTTTATCCATTGTGTACTATCAAGATTAAAATTCTAATTTAAATCTAATAAAAAAAATTGTCATTTATAATATATTCTAACCAAGTCTTTTTAGGTCTACCTCCACCTTTCTTAGCATATGTCAAATCTAATACATTTACTCTCCTAACCACGTCATTGGAAGGCCGATGTTTTATATGACAAAGCTAAGGTGACTCTTTCTAATCTTATTTGCCACTGGAGCTACTTCAACTTGTTCACGTATATGCTCGTTATGCATTATATCTCTAAGAGTGAGCCACTTATCCACCTGAGCATCTGTTAGACCGGTCCACTGGACCGGTCCAGCCGGTCCGCACGGGACCGGCTCAGACGCGAAAGGATCGCGTGATCTCCGCCTCCTGCGGAGATCGAGCGGCCCGACCAGCCGAAGAGAGCATTTTAGGAAGCGTTTTTTAGCGTTTTGAGAGGGAAATTTGAATGTAGGGACTGTTTAGGGATTTCCTTTTGATTTGTATGCATTAAATAGTAGATTTTCCTAGGGTTTGAACATCTTGAATTTGGCTGAAATTTGAGATCTCTTAGATTTAGGTTTTCTTTGGGCTCTAGCGGCGTCTAGAGATTTGGGAGAGATCGATCCTCCTCTCGAATTGAGGATCAATTGTATCTTTGTTGTTTTCTTCTTCTACTAGTAAAATATAAGCTGTTCTTCCAATTTTCTCTCAGCTTTTCCCTATTTTTCCCACTGTTTTGCTGTTTTTCCTGCTGAATTCTGCTGTGGACAGCAGTTTGCTGCTGTATTTTCACTGGTTTGGTTAGGAATACTTGAGAACTCAAGTACTTCCTATCAAATTGGTATCAGAGCACCGATTCGGGACAACCGGCGGCGTTAAAAGAAAGATCGTCGTCTCCGGAAAAAGATTTTTGTGGATCCGTTAAAAGAAAGATGGCCGGGAAGAAGGTGGAAGCTTTAGAAGGCGAGTTTGGTCAACTGAAGACAGATCTGGAGGGGAAATTCATGGAGATCTCCACCAACAATGAGAGGTTGGAAGGGAGGTTCGCGGCGATGGAAGAAATGATGAAGAAATTATTGGAGATGAAGACCCATCCGGACACATCGGAAGTGAGAGAGACCACTGACGGCCATGGCGTAGGAGGAAATCCGAACCCAGTCCGGTGGAGGAGGAATCCGGAGGTGGAGATTCTTGAAGGTGACGACGACATGCCACCTCTAGAGCCATTCTCCAGAGAGGAGATAAGCATGGGGAATGATCGTCGAGGTGCTGATTTTCAGCGTCGAGGTGCTGATTTTCAGCGTCGAGGTGTGGATTTTGGAAGCAGGAGGGGGGAATATGAAGGTAGTGCAGATTTTGGAGAGAGGAGAGAAGAACATCAGCGTCGAGGTGCTGAATTTCAGCGTCGAGGTGCTGATTTTGAAAGAGGAAGGGGAGATTATGACGAAGAATTCGGTTACCAACGTCGGAGGGAGGATCGGGACACTTGGGGAGCACCTCATCTTCGAGGAATGGGAGGTTATGGAGAGTATCGGGGCAATGGAAGGGATCCGAAGGTGAGGAAATTGAAGATGCCCATCTTTGAAGGCGAAGATGGCCATGGCTGGATCTATAAGGTGGAGCGTTACTTTGCAGTCAACGGGTTGACAGATGATGAGAAGCTAACGGCGGCAGGTTTGTGTCTGGAAGGGAAGGCATTGGCATGGTATCAGTGGCGTGACAGGAGGGAGCCCATCCGGAATTGGAGAGAGTTCAAGAATTGCTTATTAGAGCGTTTCCAAACCGACGGGGGAGGGGACTTCTATGAGCAATTCTTTGCCTTGACTCAAGAAGGAACTGTGGCAGATTATCGGGATCGGTTCGAGTACTTAGCTAGCAGATTGGATCACATTTCAGAGTCAGCCTTAGATGGGAACTTCATGAAGGGGTTGAAACCAGAGATCCGAACAGCAGTCAGGGTACTGGAGCCGAGGAACCTGGGAAAGGCTATGGAGCTGGCGCAGTTGGTAGAAGATCAAAAGAAAGCAGAAAGGGGGGCTCGAGGAAACTGCTCAGGAGGCTCTTACAGGACGACGACCACTCTTCTAGCACCCAAGGGGCCTGCATCAGGCAACAGTAATGAGACCACCCGGGAGAAGCCAGTAGGAGGGAGTGGGGAAAATTTCAAAAGGCTGACCGAAAAAGAAATGCAGGACAAGAGAGCAAAGGGGTTGTGCTTCAGATGCGATGAGAAGTACATGCCGGGGCACAGGTGCAAGGACCGAACTCTTCAGGTTCTCCTCGTCTGTGAAGATGAGGAAGACGAGGAGGGAGGAGGCAGCAGATCTGTTGAGGAGGATGAGAAGCTGCACCTGGATGTGGCAGAAGTCTCCCTCAACTCTGTAGTGGGATTCACCCCGAGTCGCACTATGAAAGTGAGAGGAGAGATAGCTGACCGCGAGGTGGTTGTGTTGATTGACAGTGGGGCAACCCATAATTTTATTTCCAAACAGATAGTGGAGTCATTAGGGATGGAGTTAGTGGATACCGGAGGCTATGGAGTGATGATGGGCACGGGGAAGGTGGAGATGGGTAGAGGAGTCTGTCGAGGAGTAGTACTGAAGATTCAAGGGATCCATGTAAAGGAAGACTTCCTTCCCTTGGAATTGGGGAGTACGGATGTCATCCTAGGGATGAAATGGTTGCAGACCTTGGGGGAAACCAAGGACAATTGGGGAGCACTCACGATGGAATTAATGGTGGATGGGAGAAAGATGGTTATAAGGGGAGATGCAGGGCTATCCAAAGCCACGAAATCACTTAAGACCAGGGTTAGGGATATACAAGAGGTGGGGGAAGATTATTTGGTGGGACTACACAAGCTGGATGTGATCAGGATGGAGGAGGAAGCGGATGTTTCTCGTTCTGTGCAGCTCTTGGTTCCGCAATACAATAAGAATTTTCAGTCACCTCAAGGATGGCCCCCTCCACCGGAACATGAGCATATCTCCACCTTGAGGACAAGGTGGATTTTTGGGAGGGGAGTATTGTTAGACCGGTCCACTGGACCGGTCCAGCCGGTCCGCACGGGACCGGCTCAGACGCGAAAGGATCGCGTGATCTCCGCCTCCTGCGGAGATCGAGCGGCCCGACCAGCCGAAGAGAGCATTTTAGGAAGCGTTTTTTAGCGTTTTGAGAGGGAAATTTGAATGTAGGGACTGTTTAGGGATTTCCTTTTGATTTGTATGCATTAAATAGTAGATTTTCCTAGGGTTTGAACATCTTGAATTTGGCTGAAATTTGAGATCTCTTAGATTTAGGTTTTCTTTGGGCTCTAGCGGCGTCTAGAGATTTGGGAGAGATCGATCCTCCTCTCGAATTGAGGATCAATTGTATCTTTGTTGTTTTCTTCTTCTACTAGTAAAATATAAGCTGTTCTTCCAATTTTCTCTCAGCTTTTCCCTATTTTTCCCACTGTTTTGCTGTTTTTCCTGCTGAATTCTGCTGTGGACAGCAGTTTGCTGCTGTATTTTCACTGGTTTGGTTAGGAATACTTGAGAACTCAAGTACTTCCTATCAGCATCCTCATCTCTGCAACACTTAACTTAATTTTATGTTTTTCTTTTAATGGCTAACATTCTGCACCATAAAGCATTGTAGGTATCACCACCATCTTATAGAATTTTTCCTCAAGTTTGAGTATTTTTCTATCACACAATAAGCCCGATGCATTTCTCCACTTTAACCATCCAACTTGAACTCTACTAATAATATCCCCATCTATTTCACCATCACTTTGAACAATAGACTCGACATATCTAAAATGTGTACTCTTATTAACAACTTGATCACCTAAAGTCACAATACCTCACTAGATCTAAAACGTGTACTCTTATTAACGACTTGATCACCTAAAGTCACAATCACCATCAACTATTTTTACCATTAGGGGCTTTTTTTTATACTCCAAGCAAACAATCAAAGAAAAATTATTGTAGATCAAATATTGAGAGAAACATGAGCTAGCAGTGAAATATGAAGAAGAGTCATAGAGTAAGCCATTAAGTCCAAATGAAACATCTACTAAAATTTGAAAAGTTAAGAGAGAAATTGTAGCAATTTTGTTAACAGATCTGGTCAAAAGAATTTGGAAGACTAAGAGGATGTCAAATGATTCAAGAAAATGCATTTAACGAAAATATTTAAAAATGAATATGTATAAATTATATTAATTATAGAAGAATTAAATTGATGACTCATTTAATGAAGTTATGAGGGAAAATGGTAAAAAGACAAAATACACATACTGCAAAGAAATAAATTAATTTCATGCTAGAATAATCTATGAATTGATATTTGTGTCAGAAAATTAATGAAAAGTTATGGAGAGAATAAAAAAAATATTTATGTGATTTTTATTTAATTTAAGAACACATGATTGAGTACCACCATAATTTCTTTGGCTTATATTAAAACCAAAAAAGAGGTGTGCCCAAGGTATGTCAATATAATTAAAGATATGTGCAACAAAACCTTGACTAGGCTTAAAGGAAGTTTTGAAGTGACCTAAGAATTTTTAATTACAATGAGTTTATATTAATTATCAACGTTAAGCCTACATCATTTAAAATTGGTTAGAAAATTGCTTAAATAGGATTTCAAAGTGAGTTGGCCTTGGTATATACTTTTTGTAGATAATATAGTTCTAATCGATCAAAAATCCATTGAAATAAAAGGAAAAAAAACAATGAAGAAAAAATTTAGAAGGTAAAGAACTTAGCATTAGTAGAAGAAATATCTGAGTAATATAACATGCATCTTTAATAAATTAACATTAACAATTTGTGGGCTCTTAAAATTTTATGTCACGGCCTCTCCACAATTTCGAGAGAGTTTTGACTGTAAAGTTTCAAGTCAAATTTTGAAACAAATTAAATTGAAGATAGAACAATACCTAAAGATTTCTCCATCATTTTTACAAGGAATTTAAGATTTGAAATAAGATTTTCCATAGGAGAAAGCCTTAATTGTTAATTACTCCTAGTGATGAAAGAGCACTTTCAATTAAAGCTAGTAATTAGATAAGCACTAAGTACCTAATGCATAGCAACGGTGAATTTAGTATTGGATTTGAAATATAACAACTTTCACTTAAAGCTGACGGTAGAGGGAATGATAACAAACCTGATTAAAATCCTATCGTTCATTGAAAGTTGTCATAATCCCTAATCTACTTAGTTAGAGGAAGTAGCCGAGTAGAAGAAGAGTCATAGAGTAAGCCATTAAGTCCAAATGAAACATCTACTAAAATTTGAAAAGTTAAGAGAGAAATTGTAGCAATTTTGTTAACAGATCTGGTCAAAAGAATTTGGAAGACTAAGAGGATGTCAAATGATTCAAGAAAATGCATTTAACAAAAATATTTAAAAATGAATATGAATAAATTATATTAATTATAGAAGAATTAAATTGATGACTCATTTAATGAAGTTATGAGGGAAAATGGTAAAAAGACAAAATACACATACTGCAAAGAAATAAATTAATTTCATGCTAGAATAATCTATGAATTGATATTTGTGTCAGAAAATTAATGAAAAGTTATGGAGAGAATAAAAAAAATATTCATGTGATTTTTATTTAATTTGAGAACACATGATTGAGTACCACCATAATTTCTTTGGCTTATATTAAAACCAAAAAAGAGGTGTGCCCAAGGTATGTCAATATAATTAAAGATATGTGCAATAAAACCTTGACTAGGCTTAAAGGAAGTTTTGAAGTGACCTAAGAATTTTTAATTACAATGAGTTTATATTAATTATCAACGTTAAGCCTACATCATTTAAAATTGGTTAGAAAATTGCTTAAATAGGATTTCAAAGTGAGTTGGCCTTGGTATATACTTTTTGTAGATAATATAGTTCTAATCGATCAAAAATCCATTGAAATAAAAGGAAAAAAAAAACAATGAAGAAAAAATTTAGAAGGTAAAGAACTTAGCATTAGTAGAAGAAATATCTGAGTAATATAACATGCATCTTTAATAAATTAACATTAACAATTTGTGGGCTCTTAAAATTTTATGTCACGGCCTCTCCACAATTTCGAGAGAGTTTTGACTGTAAAGTTTCAAGTCAAATTTTGAAACAAATTAAATTGAAGATAGAACAATACCTAAAGATTTCTCCATCATTTTTACAAGGAATTTAAGATTTGAAATAAGATTTTCCACAGGAGAAAGCCTTAATTGTTAATTACTCCTAGTGATGAAAGAGCACTTTCAATTAAAGCTAGTAATTAGATAAGCACTAAGTACCTAATGCATAGCAACAGTGAATTTAGTATTGGATTTGAAATATAACAACTTTCACTTAAAGCTGACGGTAGAGGGAATGATAACAAACCTGATTAAAATCCTATCGTTCATTGAAAGTTGTCATAATCCCTAATCTACTTAGTTAGAGGAAGTAGCCGAGTAGAAGAAGAGTCATCGAGTAAGCCATTAAGTCCAAATGAAACATCTACTAAAATTTGAAAAGTTAAGAGAGAAATTGTAGCAATTTTGTTAACAGATCTGGTCAAAATATTTAAAAATGAATATGTATAAATTATATTAATTATAGAAGAATTAAATTGATGACTCATTTAATGAAGTTATGAGGGAAAATGGTAAAAAGACAAAATACACATACTGCAAAGAAATAAATTAATTTCATGCTAGAATAATCTATGAATTGATTTTTGTGTCAGAAAATTAATGAAAAGTTATGGAGAGAATAAAAAAAATATTCATGTGATTTTTATTTAATTTAAGAACACATGATTGAGTACCACCATAATTTCTTTGGCTTATATTAAAACCAAAAAAGAGGTGTGCCCAAGGTATGTCAATATAATTAAAGATATGTGCAATAAAACCTTGACTAGGCTTAAAGGAAGTTTTGAAGTGACCTAAGAATTTTTAATTACAATGAGTTTATATTAATTATCAACGTTAAGCCTACATCATTTAAAATTGGTTAGAAAATTGCTTAAATAGGATTTCAAAGTGAGTTGGCCTTGGTATATACTTTTTGTAGATAATATAGTTCTAATCGATCAAAAATCCATTGAAATAAAAGGAAAAAAAAACAATGAAGAAAAAATTTAGAAGGTAAAGAACTTAGCATTAGTAGAAGAAATATCTGAGTAATATAACATGCATCTTTAATAAATTAACATTAACAATTTGTGGGCTCTTAAAATTTTATGTCACGGCCTCTCCACAATTTCGAGAGAGTTTTGACTGTAAAGTTTCAAGTCAAATTTTGAAACAAATTAAATTGAAGATAGAACAATACCTAAAGATTTCGCCATCATTTTTACAAGGAATTTAAGATTTGAAATAAGATTTTCCATAGGAGAAAGCCTTAATTATTAATTACTCCTAGTGATGAAAGAGCACTTTCAATTAAAACTAGTAATTAGATAAGCACTAAGTACCTAATGCATAGCAGCGGTGAATTTAGTATTGGATTTGAAATATAACAACTTTCACTTAAAGCTGACGGTAGAGGGAATGATAACAAACCTGATTAAAATCCTATCGTTCATTGAAAGTTGTCATAATCCCTAATCTACTTAGTTAGAGGAAGTAGCCGACCGAATATGATCAAAAAATCCTTGTTAACAACCATAGATTATTTTGTCCAAGGGTATCTTATAGACCTAAGTGAATGTTTGTCTAAGAGCAAATTTAAATCGACCATAGTTATTAGAGGATTTTGTAGCCCATCAAGTATACTTTATAATTTATCACTCAAGAGTGTTACTCATTAGGGAATATACAGGCACTGGATGTGACTATAATATAATGGTGCCTATTTGCAACTAAACAATCCAGTTACAAGGCACCGATTATAACCGTTCACCTGTGAAGTTATTTTATAGTCAAACTATCGATTAGAGAACACATGTCTTCCCGACAAAACATTAAATTTTTTAGCTTGTGTTATCCTTAAACTTATGATCCTCAACAAACAATTGTAGATGGTTCATGAATTTTATTTTAAGTTTATGAGATAGATTTCACTTGCATATTTTAAATCTTGATAGCTATTTAATCTTTAAGTTTAATTAGAATTTGAACCTTGCCTCTAGCAAAGATTCAATGTCAGCAAGGGTATCATCGAAGATTTAAAGTAATTTTATTTTGTTACTCAAAATGAGCATATACGTGAAAAGGTTGGAGTAGCTCCAATGGAAGATAAGATTAGAGAGAGTCGCATTAGATGGTTTGGTCAAATAAAATGGTGGCCTTCCGATGACCCGTTTAGGAAAGTAGAGGTATTAGATTTGACTTATGTTAAGAAAGGTAGAGCTGAATGTTTGCATTTGCATTAAAGAAGAGTAAAAAGTACAAAGTCAGTATGGGACTGAAACCTGATGTCTTCCCAAACAAAAAACAAAAAACAAAAAGGGGAAGATCTGAACAAAGAAAAGTAGCAACCATACAAAGACAGCCAAAAAAAAGTAGCAAGGGAAAAAACAAAGGAAGGCCCCTTCAGATCACGCTGAGGGGACCCCCAGCCCCAAGCCCAAAGTACCAAGGTGGTGTGCAACGAACCGCTCCAGGGGGGGAGATACCAGCAGAAGTTTTAAAATAGCCCGGGGAAGAATAGTATCCCATTGCCCTGGCAGAGGGAAGAACCCCACCTACTCCCTAAGGCTAGCACACTGGGGAGCCCTCATTGATCACCAAAGGGGACAAAGTCTCCGCCAATGTCATCATGCAGGTTTTTCCTTCGCTTCCTCGACAAGGTGGCTATAGGCCCCGGCTGAAGTAGCTGCTTTTCCAGGAATGTTTTAGGGGCCTTGTGATTTCTTTTGGAGAGGTTAACCGTGCTAGGAGAGGGGTCCTGGGCCATTCTTTCGGCATTGAACGTAATCGTGGAAGCTTTGGGGGAGACCCACGTAGGATTTATGATTCTTTTGGAAATCTCCTCCAGCTGATGGAGCTTGTCGTTATGGGGCTGAACCGTCGGTCGAACCTCAGCGGGCTTCTCCGGCATCTGCTGTGCTTGTCCGGCGGTGGCCTTGGCTTTGCCTTTCCGTCTTCGGGTAACAAGGTTCCAAGCCCTATAGGATGAGTCCACTTGATCTTCATGGCTAGGGGGGGGGGGGGGGGGGGGGGGTGGTGCCGAGCTGGGAGAGGGGCCAACCACTGAAGGTCCCTCGGAAGTTGGCCCACCAGGCCGAGCTGCTTGTGCCGGAGAGAGAACCGACCCGTTGGTAGCCGTCCTCAACGAACAGCTACCCTTAGTGTGGCCTAGATATCCGCAGTCAAAGCAAAAATTGGTTAGACCCTCGTACTCTACACGTTAAGAAAGGTAGAGGTAGACCTAAAAAGACTTGATTAAAAAATATTAGAAATGGTTTTTTTTTATTAGATTTAAAAGAGAATATGACTTTTAATAGGACACAATGGAGAAAAAGGAATCATGTAGCCGACCCCACGTAATGGGACAAAGGCGTGTTTGTTATTGTTGTTGTTGTACTCGAATACTTTCAACTACATTCATGCACCAATGATTACATTTAACTATTGATTTTGTGAATTGTTATACGAGCGTTGAATTCAAGGATTTACAATTTTTATAATGAATTTCATTTGAAAAAACTTTGACGGCCTAATATGAATATATTTAACAATCATATGTTCACTTATTAATTAAAAGTCTTTAAAACTCCAATCCTTTTAAGGATGAAGATCAGACTTGAAATTTAGGTTCATATTTAATCCATGCAACACTCTCAAACTTTAGATTTAAGATTTGATCAATCGGTCGGAGTACATGTGATTAATTTAATTATAAATATAATTTTAATTTAACTCGCTTTTAATGGAGCGTAGCATTCTCAAACTTTATGTATTTGTGTTTATATATTTGTTCACATACAAGGAATTTAAATTTAATTTTAAATGACATGCACATTTTTCGATACACTCATACAATGCACTTATATGCATTTTAGTGCATTTGTATAACATATTTGCATGCATTTTTGTGCACTCATGTGATACACTCACACACATTTTAGTGCATTTGCATAATTTATTAATATACTTTTAATTTACTTGCTCATTTTTTGGTACACTCATGATATACATTTGCACACATTTTGATGATTTTCTATATGGTCCTCACCTGCTTTCAATTTGCTTGCATGCTTTTAGAAGTGCTCACACGATGCACTTGCATGTTTCTCAATGCATTTGTACAACGTGTTTGCATGCTTTTTGATACAAATGCAAGATTTTCAAAACCATGGCATGTTTCTTGAGATGATAACATGCCTTACTAGGTAACTATGCACTTTTTAACATTGTGGCATGCTTCTCGAGGCAATAACTTACTTATCAAGGGGATAGCATGCTTTACGGGGTTGTTGCATGCTTCCCGAGACTGTTGTATACATTTCAAGGCAATGGCGGCTTCTCGAGGCAACATACTTAAGTTTAAAAAATTACATTTCTGATGCATGCAAAATTTTTAAAAACTCATATTTGATTATTTTGCTCAAACATCTATAATTGAAATGCATCCAAAATTTCATTAGATGTCTTCTATTTGCTTGCGAATGTATGTGCTACAAATTTGGTGGGGTTGAAAGCTAGTTGAAATCTGTCTTTTTTTTATTTTGCAAAAATTTCATTTTTATAGTTACGACATTTGCATGTTTAGTTAGAATCAATATCTTTTGTTCTTGCTCATAGGCAAGCCATTGTGCTCATTGTGAATCCCCATTAGCATTCAATTTATTTATTCAAAGCAACAAATATTGCATTTTGGTATTCTTACTTTTGTCCTCAACATGTGTTTGAAAGTTCGTTAGGGATGCTAAGTCCTTAAGAACTAGCCCGAGGCTAACCAAGAGAGGGGGTGAATTGGTATTTTAAAAAATTTCTTAAACAAAACACAAAACTAAAACCAAATCAATTCCCACAAAGAGTAACGGATGCGGAAATTAAATGTGGAAATAAAACAAAGAAAGATCACACCGGATTTATAGTGGTTCGGTCAAACCTTGACCTACGTCCACTCCTCGGAGGGACCCTCCGAGTATTGCACTAACTAAGTGTCTCTCCTTTAGCTCCCACAGCTAGGCGGAGAAGCCTTTACAACATACTCTTTTCACTAACCCCGGTGCGGCAGAGAACCGACTCATTTTGCTTTCTCCTGAAACGGGCAGAGAACCGACTCATTTTGCTTCCTCCTGAAGCGGGCAGAGAACCCGAACCATTTGCTGAAGTAGACCTCCCAAGAACCTCCCAAGGACGAAGGAAGAAGAACGGATAAGACGACTTAGAACCTTGCTTGGAGCAACCTTTGTGAACCCTCTCACAAACTCCCCCTCACAAGTTCTTCTCTCTCTCTCTCTCTCTCTCTCTCTCTCTCTCTCTCCCTCTCCCTAGGCTCTCTCAGGTCAAGACAGCAGCACTCAAGATCTTTTGCATGAGAAAATTCGGGTCCTTTAAATAGAATTTCAGGAACCGACATTATCTTCCTGTACGATCAGTACAAATTAAGCTCAACAGCCTGGACGACATGGGACGATCAGAAGAAATTTTGTTCACATCGTCCAAGACGATAAAATATCGTCCTGTACGATTAGTTCAAATCACATATTATCGGCCAGACAATCACTCGGAAAGGATGTCTGGACGATCCAAAATTAGCTTGATCGTCCGGGACGAAACCGAGGAAAATCGTCCAGAACATCGCTCGAAAAAGAGCTGGCCGATGTTTGATCGTCCAGGAGAAACCAAGGATTTTTGAACTGATCGTCCCAAACGATTCTACGATCGTCCAAAACGATATGATCGTATCAATCAAGCCTTAATTTCTTTCCTTAATTACCAGATTAATTTAGGCATAACTGTGTAAAATCGTCCAGGCCGATGTAATGGATCAGCTTGGCCGATGTCCAAAAATAAATCTTACCTAAATAGATCTGGCGGCTGATTCTTTTTGATTTGAGCCTATCGTCCTGGCCGATACAAGGATCGTCCAGAATGATGTGCTTAATAACAGCTGCCTTAACCAGGATGCCCTAATTAGGGTTTATGTTTTTAGTCGGATCGTCCTGGCCGATATGAACATCGTCCAGGACGATGTACTCAAAACAGAAAACAACAGAAAAACCCTCAAGTGTGTGTGTGCAAGATTACTTAGTATCAGGAACCACTTTTATAATTGACTCGAGAAAAGAAAAATTACAAACTGACTCAAACTAAATCTACCCAATCTTGAGCGGGCTTGAGTTGCACTCAATCTTATGGACCTAAAAAGTTAGTAGGCAAGGCAGTCACAGACAATTATGAATGTTTGCTATCAAAAGTCTAATCCATAAACTTAGATTTGCAACAGTGTTTAATTTTTGTTTTATTGCATTTTGTAGTTGTTCCCTGTGAGTTTATTTAGATTGAATTTTAGCAACCTCCAGACATCTCCCCCACGTAGGAACATCTATGGGAGTATTTGGTCTGCCCATCTCACCAAGAAACATACGCACGATCGATGTTATAAGACACCACGACTGGGGTCATATATCCAACCACGCGAAAAAAGACATGCATAAGTCTTCAATACCTATTTCATATATATATATATATATATATATATATATATATATATATATATATATATATATATATATAATTGTATTTTTTATTATTTTTAAATTTATTCATTTCAAATTCCCCATTCCAAGAAAATTTTGATAACTTCCCAACATCTCTCCTGCAAAGAGGGCAGCATTGAGAGTACTAGACCTGCTGACTACTCCAAGAAAGGCAAGCATGATCGATATTGTATGACTCCTCAACCAAGTCCTTCTATCCCACCACACCAAAAAAAGCATGCAAGAATCTTCGTATTCTTATTTGAAGAATCAAAATGTTTCCTGCATGTCAAGAAATACATGCACAAGTACTTATATTTTCTACATCGTGCTAAGAAAAGCACACACAAAGCTTATCCAACACATCGCAAACTTCACGTATGAGTTTCCCACACTACGCTATGAAAAGCGTACATGAGTTCTGTTTGTCATGTTGAACACATCTCAATTGAAATTTTGGAGTTTTTTTAAGTGATCCAAGAGTTATACCTTTGCATGTGAGGCAATAGCAAGTTAATAAGGCGAGATGGTGATGAGGGCGAAACCAAAAATTTTATATCTTCCTCAATTTTTTTAATATTTATTTTTTATCTTTTCTTTTCTTATATTCGCTGTTTTCTTTTTTAAATTTCTTTTATTGCACTTTTTTAATACAAATATATATAAAGAGAGAAAAAATGAGAGGTAACTCAAAGAGAAACGGAAATACTCTCCCAAGTTTAGAGAAAGAATGGTGTGGAGGAAGAGAAAATTAGAGAGAGTGAATGGTGGAGAGAGGAAAAGAGGCTAGAGAGTGAAACTTCTATTCTATTTAGAGAGAAAAGAGAGGAGAGAGAAAGGGAGCTAGAGAGGAGAGGGAGAGGATGATATAGAGAAGGAGAGAAGGGGAAGAAGGGGGAGAGAGAGAATTATGACTCATATTTTTACAAAGGGTAATTTGATTCAAAATAATATTTCGAGCATATTTCCCAGAAAAACAACAATGGGGATTTTTATTATAATATATTTATTATGAGTCATCTAAAGTCATAATTCATTAATAATATGGGGGTCTAATAAGGTCACTTTAATACAACATATAATCATTTGCATAGCCTCGGTAACACAAGGGTACAACTAACAATTTATCCATAAATATTTTAATTGCATTAACTGAACAATTTCATAAAAGAGTACTACAGCACTTTATGTATAAATATAATAAAAATGTCTCCCTAGAGTACTCAAACTCCTTTAGGGTTTGTTTAGTTGGAATATTTTAGAGTGTGTAGTATTCAAATTGCAGGGGTTTTAATAATTTTGGTGTTTAGTTGGATGAAAAATGAATTCAAAGTAAATATAGTGTAAACCATTCTATTTCATTTTTTAAGGTAAACAAAACTTGCCCAGCTTTGAACATGAACACTTTATATTGCAAGCAAACTTGCTTGACCGCCGCCGCCGCCACAACCGACCCGCCACCACCGGCGTCCACCACCCAACCACCGATCTACCACCTCCGCCACCCTCAGTCCACCACCACCGCCGCCCTCTAGCCACAGCCACCCTTCTACCGTCGCGGCCCGCTGACCACTCGCCCTCAGGCCACCACCAACACAACAACCCTCCTACCATCACCACCCGCCAGCCACCACTGGCGCTATCACCCTCTGACAATGCCGTCACCCCCCCCCCACCGGCCATCATTTTTAAACTTTACACTACCTTCATTTTACTTCAAATCAAACAAAAAAGATCATTCACCTAAATTTACTTTACACTCATCAAAATAACTCCAAAGTATTCATTTTATATTGAATTCCCTTTATAGTGTATTCCTTTTTTAGTCGACCAAAAAGCCCCTTAATCCAAATTAGAAGGTAGGAAAGCTTGTCAACCAAATCATACGTACACACACACACACACACACACACATATATATATATATATATATATATACTCTTTAAAGCAACACCTCAACAAATTCTCTTATCTACCATATGATCAATAACGGAGCAAAATTGGGGAGACATGCCCCCACTAGCATGAATTTTTTTTGGCCAAATTTTCGGAAGAAGCAGGGACATGAGCTGATTTAGCGGAAAGAGCTAAATTGGGAAAAATTTAATTAAGAGCAAACGCGCAAATATTATTGGCGCATTTACAGATTCTGCAGTGCGCTATATACTTCAGCGTATTCTTCTTTTTATCTTGTAATTAGTTTTTAGCACTGAAAGATTTGCAAAGTGAAACATGAAATTTTTATGCATTAAAATAATAATTGAAAAGATTGCATGGTTTTTGTATATTCTGTATTGCTTGATGTAAATTTGACTCTCTGTGCTCAAAATGGAACATGAATTATATGTAGCAAATATAAAAACAATGGATAGAAATTCCAAATGAATTTAAAAAAAAATATTAGAAATATGAAAATATTGAATAGAGAAAATATATTAAATATAAAAATTAATCTGTAGCAAATATAAACATCAATTTATCTATATGTTAAAAATATATTAAGAAACAATTCTGTTCGTAAGTTTGTGAAAAAGAAATTATGGGATATGGTATCATCTTAATAGTATACGTTTTTATATTACTTATTTGTTTAAATTAATTTGAATTAATGAAATAATAATTAGGGAAAAAATATTAAAATATAGGTATTAAATAATTAATTCACAAATTTTATGAAATATAAGTTGAATTATAATACATTAAATTAAACTAATTTAGATATTATTAAATTATAATATAAAAAAGGAGAAGTAATAAAGGTTGTAAGAGAGAATATAATATAAAATCAATAGGAATATTTTCAAAATGTGGTGGACGGGTTACAGAATAACCCTCCGTAGTGTTACGATTATCAAAATGAGTCATTGACTATTTTTTTAAAAGTTTTCTAAGACCTTATTTTTGAAACCTGCTCTAATATCACATGAAAGTTCATGAAGGTTGTTAAACCTTAAGAAACTAGCCTAAGGCTTACCAAAGGAGGAGGGTGTAAATTGGTAACTCAAAAAAAAAATACTTCAAAAAAATGATAATAATATTTTTGAAAAGTTTTTTGAAGTTAAAAATACCAAATTCTAATTAATTATTGAAGAGAATGAGTTTATCAAAAAATATTGATTTAATTAGTGTTATCTTGATTTATAAAATAAAGCAATAATCACCCATTTTCCCAAGCAGCTATAATAGTAATGAAAGCACCGGGACCTAACTCCTCGTATGACTCTCTGTAGAATGTCCAGCAGAGCCAACGTAATGGGAGCATTGACTCTAATTGTGCACTACCCATCCTGAATGTGGCCGTATCTTCATCGCCTGGTGCATGATACACAGTATCTCTGCCTGGATGTGTACAAAGCAGTTCATCATAACATTCTGGCCAGGATTCCCAACGACGACCTGCACCCACCACATTCGGGCCCATGATAGCTGGCCCATCAATTCTCAGTCCATGTATAACTTGCACATCTTGCAGCATTATCAAGGTGTTCGTCAGTGGACACCATCTCTCCACAAGTGCTTTTATCAGGTTATGATCCAAACGTATGAACTGCAGATGCCGAATGTTATGTAGTCCAAAGTTTCTTAGAACATAAATCATGCGGGTTCAAATTAATTTAAACAAATAAGTAATATAAAAACTTATACTATTAAGATGATACCATATCCCATAATTTCTTTTTCACAAACTTACGAACAGAATTGTTTCTTAATATATTTTTAACATAGATAAATTGATGTTTATATTTGCTTCAGATTAATTTTTATATTTAATATATTTTCTCTATTCAATATTTTCATATTTCTAATATTCTTTTTTAAATTCATTTGGAATTTCTATCCATTATTTTTATATTTGCTACAGATTAATTCATGTTGCATCTCAAACAGAGAGTCAAATTGACATCAACCAATACAGAATATACAAAAGCCATGTAATCTTATCAATCATTATTTTAATGCATAAAAATGACCAATTTCAGTATAAAAATTTCAAGTTTCACTTTTTTGCATATCTTTTAGTGCTGAAAACTAATTACGAGATAAAAAGAAGAATACGTTGAAGTATATAGCACACTGCAGAATGCGTCGAATGAGACGGCATATTCTATAAATGCGCCAATAATATTGGCGGGTTTGCTCTTAATTAAATTTTTTCCCAATTCAGCTCTTTCCGCTAAATCAACTCATGTCCCTGCTTCCAAAAATTTGCCCAATTTTTTTTTGTGTTCAATTATGGTATTTTCATTATTATGAAAAAAAAAAAACTAATACATACCAACAGCGCCAACTGTCAGGGATTCAGATATCTTGCCCGACCACCCAAGTCCCGCCACTCTCCAGACTCCATGTCTCCTTGAGGATTGATCGGATCACACTTGTCAATGGCATTGTTCCTGTTGTATGTTTCTATTCACATGCCCAGTACTTTCTACCATTTCATTACTTTGAAAAATCCTATTTTGCCGAGATTTTTATGTTATTATTGTTGTATGTTGCTATTCATGTGCCCAGTACCTTATACCATTTCATTGCTTTGAAAAAATTCTATTTTGTCAAGGTTTTTACATAATTATGGTACTGGAAGTTTCTACTATTAGAATTAAAGATGAATGTATTGAAAGATGACCTTAATATATTGAATTAGTTTTGACAAATTTTGTGTTTTCTTATTTGGGTATATTAAAGTCTATAAATAAAACCATAATGCTTGAACAAAATCATTGACGAATAGATTAATATGAAAACAAATTTTCAATTTCATGTTTTACAAGATTTAATGAGTACTTTCAACTCCTTGTACTGGCTTAAGTTTTACTTCTTACCTTTTTGGCTGATTGTGAAGTTTTGCTTTGAGTCATTATTAATAGATATAACTGTATAAGTCTTTTGTTTGTGAAATTATTTGTTTGAGTTTAAACATTTATCAAAATTTCATGTACTTGGAGTATGATTAAGCAAATTCTAATTTTTTCAATTGAAGATCACTACAAGAAAACCCGTTATTACCGGTGGACAGAATCCGTCGGTAAACCGTAAAATACGACGTTACCGGGGCATTTCCGTTGGAATTTCATATGCCGGTTTGGTGCGCGTTGAAAAATGTCTTCCGACGTATATTAGACGCCGGAAATCTTTCCAGCGCACATTCCGACGCATTATTGGCTCAAAATGTGTTAGAAAACATCATCTTTTTACAGATTATTCCGGCGTTATATACGCCGGAATTTACGACGCATCGATCTGCTAAGATGCGCCGTAACAAAAGGTACGACTTCTTTCCGGCACTTTTTTGCGCCGGAAACGCTGGCGGATAAAACATCATAAGCTATGCCGTAACTAAAAGCTACGACTTGTTTCCGGCACCAGTTCTTTGGTGCATTGCAATGACGGCATGCAATCTCTGAGAAATCTTCTTTAAAATATAACATACATCCATTAACATAACAATCTATCTTTGTGTATGTCAAACCAAGTTTGGAAACTAACTTCTTTGTCCGATATAGATCTGTAGGAATTAAATTATCTATCGGATTAGTTTCCTTAATCAGCTCAATAAATTGATTAAAACATTCACGAGCAACATCATATTCTATCTTGATGCTTAGCATCTTCACAGCAACAGATAACTCTAAGTGAGTGGTGCACCCTTTCCAGATTGGTTGTTGGGCAGCATGCAACAAATCATAAAAATTTTGTGCCTCCTTATTCAATAACTCTTCTGTATTTTGTTCAAATTGTATTCCAGTAGCATCATGAACTAATTGCTCAAGATTTGGTCGGATATTTTCAGCCTCGGCTACATTAGTACTTGTAGAAAGACCGCATTGAGAATCAAAATGTGGCTCGTACTCACCATGAGAAGTCCAATACCAATACCGTGGCATAAATTCTCTGCGATACGGATCAACAGTTACATCATTTGGTTTTAGGTGCACTAGATTTTTATGTTTAGAACATGGATACCAAAACATTCCATCTGATATGAAGCTAGGTAGTTGTTTCGCTTGTTGAATGAAAATGTTCACCCCATTAGTGAATTTATCTGTTAATGTCTTTCGTTCTTGCGCCAATCAATTATACATCCAACTTCTTTGATTTCTAATATCCATAACCTACATATAAGAGCATATAAGTAATGGATTATAATAATTTATGTGACATTCATATATTAATTATCTCTTCTCTCTACCTCTCTCTCTCTCTCCCCCCCCCCCCTTCTTCGATCTCATTCATTCTCTCACTTTCTTAATCTTATATTCACATCGTATAGACCTAGTGAGAGGGACTTGAAGGTAAACTTGAATTATGGAGGTCAACTTTAGAGTATAAAGATTTTCACTTGAGTAGATCTAAAACTGAATATATGGAGATATTAACAGTAGAATTCAAGTGATGGTGAAATAGATGGGGATATTTTGTACTGCATCGGGCTTGTTGTGCGGTAGAAAAGTCTCCCTCAAACTTAAGGGAAAACCTTTAGACTCTAAGGTTGACCTCCATAATTCAAGTTTACCTTCAACTCCATCTCTAGTCTTATCAACAAGAAGAATATCATCAGCAAAAAACATACACCAACATATATCCTTTTGTAAATGTCTAGTGAGAACATCTACGACTAAAGTAAAAAGATATGGACTTAAGGCTTATCCTTGATGTAATCCAACCGAAATAAGAAATTACTTTGTCAAATCGCCTTGTGTTTTAACACAAGTAATAGCTCATGCATAAATATTTTTAATGATTTGAATATAAGCATTATTAACTCTTTTTTTTTTTTGCAAGAACTCTCAATAGCACTCCTCTTGGAACTTTATCATATGCTTTCTTTAAATCAACAAATATCATATGTAGATCCTCCTTATTCTCTCTATATTTCTCCATCAAACCTCTCAATAAATGTATGGCTTCCATAATAGGCCTACCCGGCATGAATCCAAATTGATTTTGAAAAATTTATCAACAAAAAAACATCTAATAATATGTGCATCCTCTAGCAAATGTCTAATAAGAAATAACATGAAAAAAAAAAAATCTTACAATCGACGAAATCGGGAGGGAGCAGAAAATCGGGAGGCGGCGGAAACTAACAGTTGAATTTTGCAAAACCGGACTCCTTTCGCCAGCGACGAAGGCGGTGATCGTCGGCGACGTGCCGTGAATGTCTACAAAGCTCAGCGACGGCGATCTAGGGTGGGCGACGAGAGAGAGACCGGAGATGCGAGAGAAATGACGGAATGAAATGAGCAGCCAGATGGGTCGTGTTCAAAAATAGGGCTTTCGGCGGCGGATTTTCCGGGGTGCCTTTTTCATCGGTTCCAAGTCGTTGAGTTTAAAATAGCCAACGTATTATCTGCCGGTAACTGCGCTGGACCTAATCCGTCATAAAGTCCGCCGGTAAGAATGAAATACTGCTAATTTCCGACGTTATCACTGGCGCATGGGACGTCGGGAAGTTTCCGTCGCCGGATGCGCCGGAAAGAACGTCATTATTATTCCTTCGCATGATGCGCCGGTACAAACGCCGTATTTACCGACGCAAAAAATTCCGCCGGAACATCCGACGGTATTCGCGTGTTTTCCTATAGTGTTTTAAGGATTTTAATTTGTCAAATCATCCTACATAATTTTTTAGCAAATTTTAGGTAATTATTATAATATACTGCGAACTAAACCCTCCATTGCTGCTCTATTAATTTGTAGCCGATGAGATAATTTTCTTTATGTAATTTATGAATTTTTATTAATTTGTGAATCTCCAAATCTCTTTTCACAAATATTTTAAAGAAAAGAATCCATTAAACTATAATGGCGTACATTGTCGAGAGAAGGATTACAATTTTTAATTCAAGTTAAAATATTCATACTTGGATTGCATAGTCATATACGTTAAATACTTTTCTTCTTTTTATTTAATTATATATTGTTATAGTTCTTTTTATTTATTTTATAGCGATGGAGAGATACTTCAAAAGAAAGACTAAAATGATTGAACATGAAGTTGTGATGATAGTAATAAACAATCCAAACATCTTTGTGTTGAAATAAATTTGGATGATTTACTTTTTGACTCTGGATTAAGAAAAAAATGTCTAATTATCATACAAACAATAGGTATACAATGAGAAGAATTTACTAACAAATCTTGTCAGCGTCATGATCATGAATTCCCATAAACACAAATTGGAAATAAGTTGTGTAGGTTTAATCCTGTGTGGTTTAATTATTATAAAGCATGCTCAGAGTACAGTATCACCAAAGATGCAACTTATTGTTTATTTTGTTAATTTTATAGGCAAAAAATAGTCGAGCAAGCTCATGGTGATAACTTTGACAAAAAGGGATTTATAAATTGGGAAAAAAAAGATTTCAGGTTTATATTGGGCAAGTTAATAGTTCTCATAACATTGTATGGAGAAAATATCAATATTTAATGAATCAGCAACAATATATTATATTTGCTATTACAAGACCTGATCAAAATTGGAGAGACTATTGAACCAGTTTAACTACTAGTATTGATTGTGTCCTATTTCTTTTGCACCAAGGGTTATTTATTTTATAGCTATAGACTGAAATTTTTACCATGAAAGAAAATAGTTCAGCTTATTACATACATTACATTGCTCATCAGCTTCAACTAGCACTAATTATTGTTGCTAAAAATCATGCTCAAGTGGCTTCACTTTTTAACATTATTTCTAACTTGATAAATATTGTTGAGAGTTCATGTAAACGAAGACATCAACTGCAAGAGAAACAACATAATCAAATAGTAGAGAAACTACAAAATGATAAAATTTTCAAAGGTAGAGGTCTGAATCAATAGATAAGCCTTCAAAGGGCTAAAGATAAACATTAGGGCTCACACTATAGTTTTCTTATCAATATAATTCTTTTGTATGCATCTATTATTCAGGTTCTTAATATAATACTACAAAAATGGATCAAACAATGAGCAAAAAGGAGAAGCTTATGACCTACTTGATGTCGTACAATATTTTGATTTTTTTTTTTGCATATTAAGTCAATATTGGATGTAACAAATGAGTTATCTCAGGTATTGCAAAAAAAAAAGATCAAGACATCATAAATGTCATGACTTTAGTAAAAGTTTCAAAAGCAAAGACTACAAAATATGAGAGACGATGGAGGTTAAGGTGCTAACTAATGACACGACATGAAAACTTCACCCAAAACCGACCCAAAAAAATCCAGGTTTGAGTTGACCAGTTTAAAAAATGGGTTATGTTATGGTCTTGATTCCTGACCTATTTGTAAAATTGGGTCATGTCCGGGTCAATCTGCTAACCTGGAAATGACCCAAACTTAACTCGTGTCACGCTTGCCTCCCTCGCCCCTGCTTCCCGCAACCGACGCTCACGCTCACCTACCTCGCCCCCACATCCCACACTACATCCCGCGCTCGCAGCCTCGCACCGCTCGCCCACTCGCACATTTCCGCACCGCGTGGTCCCATCCTCGCCTGTAGTCCCGCCCACATGGCTGCCCGCACTCAATGCTTGCCAGCTGCTTGCACCCGCAAGTTAGCAAGTCCGATTTGGGTTTGATCAATTGAAGGCGGGTCAATTTTAGGTTAGACCCGAACCTGACCCAAAAACCCATTTTGACACCCCTAATAAAAGTAATATTTTGTTAGTGGAAGTTAGTATTTTTTGCGAGAAAAATAATTAAATCATTCCAAATATGGCTGATAATTTTGTAATAAGAGGAAGATCGAGGCAGTGTTCTCATACAATTACAAATGAACATCATTATAAAATTTAATTATTTTATTCAATTATAAATATGCAACTTTAAGAGCTTAATAATAAATTTGATGAGATAAACATTGAATTGCTTATGTGTGTGACATACTTGAATCCATGAGACTGATATTCAACATTTGACAAACAAAGGTTGATATGTCTGGCTAAATATTATCAATCGTATTTTTCAGATATAGATCACATTATATTATCAATAGTAACAGTCAAACGAGCATTCTCCGCTATAAAGATTGTAAAGAAACATTTGTGCAATTGTATAGGAGGCTCTTGGATGAATAATTGTTTGATTACTTATATTGAAAAAAATATTTTTAATCATATTAATAACAAAGTGATTGTACAACGATTTCAAAATATAAAAAATCAGAGAAAGAAATTGTAGGTGGCATGTAAAAGGAATATGAATATCATATGCTCTTAATTGTAAGTTTTTCTTTATTATATATATTATCTTTTTGTGTTGACAAGTCTAATAAAAAAAATTTTAAAACCGTCGATGCCAGCCTCAATCCGGATGAAAAAACTTGAGAGTAATTTTAAGATAAATAATTTGTGCCCCCACAAGAACAATTTTCTATCTCCACCATAGTATATGATCTAAAAATAAAATAGAAGTTTATGGTTTCTTTAGTGGAAAATAAAGCATATAAATGGACTATCAAACCAGAAACTCACCTTCCTTGCTAAATCTAAAGACTTCATGTATAGCTGATTGCCTGGATCCTGCAAGAAGCCAACATTATTTCTATCGAAAAAGGAAACCAACCTATAAATGTAATCAAAAAGAAAAATGTAGATATAAATACCTCGTCTAGTGCCTGCTGGAACCACTGCATTGCCTTTGCAAAATATGGCTTTGCATCCTCAAGATCTTCAGTGTAGAATGCAAGAGAAGTTTGTGCATTGCCTAAGGTCCATATGACATCATGCTTCCTGGGGTTAATCTCCAAAGCTTCTTCCAACTTTGAAACAGCATCTAAAGCACCATACAACAGAGAAAATATAAAAAAGAGCAAATTAACCCTGTCCCGCAATGATAAATTGGTTGATTGAGGTCCAAGAGAACCAGGAGCGCAACATCAGCGACAAAATCAAATACCTTTGACGAACTTTATTGAATCGGAGCGAACACTCTGGAACTGCGACAACTCAATGAGCAGTCCTGCCCAATTTGTGAGATTCTAAAAACAATGGAGTGAGTAATAAATTAAAACGAAAACTAAGATAAGTATCTTCTTGTGAAAATCCGCTAAAATGCCAGAAAGTTAAACAATGCAAGAAACAAGAAGAAGCTGCTGAACGGGTTCGGAGTTCACTTCGACATCTAGGGGATTCTTTGCATAGGTGGTCTCGGCGTTCTTGCGCGCCTGCTCAAAAAAGAGGATGCGATTGAAGTCTTGCTGGCCCAAATCCATGGCTTCCAGGGCGCTGCAAGGAAGAAGAAGCGCTGGAATATTACGATTTTTTTCGCAAATTCCTTTGCCTATCGTTTGATTGTTTATTAGGGCTAGACCACGGAAAGTAAGGCATTGACCGGTCCACAGGGAGCGATCCGAGCTACAATGCGACTGACGCGGACCAGAAGCAACAGGATTTTATTCTGGACAAAGGCTTCGTTTGGTTATATGATTTTTTTGTAGTAAAGTAGTTTTAAGAAACATCCATTCTGAAAAAAGAGTTTCTAACAGAAAGATATATAAAAATTTTTCTTAAAATAGCAGAAAAATGAAAAAATTAAATTTATTGAGAACTTGTTTGAGGAATCAAACAATATAGAAGAAATAAACTTATCATTTTAAAAAGTAATAAGCACAAAAACATCCGGTCAAATTTGGCCAAAATTAAATTATATTGATCTTTCATATTAAAGAGTGTTTAGAGAAAAAATATTTATTATCAATAAAATTTTATGTTGAAATAAACATTTGAAAATTAATAAAAATTTACATCTTGATACATCCAAACACCATCTTGATCTAGTATGAATCTTAATACATATTCGTATTAGAAACTTCTGAGAATAAATTCAAGAACATCTAAAATTCAATTTTAACAAATTTATAGTCAAACTATCTCTATAAGATGAACTCAACAACATTGAAAATGATTCAATCATATCCCAAATGAACCCAAGCCAACGTTTTGAAGTGTAATGGGAAACTTTGGAGCATTAATTGGATAAACAAATTTTCTCCAAATATGGCATGCATATATTCGAATTGAGCGGCTCGATGAGATGAATCCAACGAGCTTAAGATCACTTGATTTTAACCAAAATTAGGCACATAAATGCTAAAAAATCATTTATAATTAAGGAAATCAATCTAGATCATCTGATTGAATGCTTCAGATTTGCTCCATATTTTCTTCATATTTGTTGCGGGCTAGATTTTACACGGCGATAGAGTTATAATATTGCAACTTAGCGTTATACGGATATCTAGCTCACACACAAAGAAATTTGAAGATCTTAATGATGTCAGAATGTTGATTGTCTCGTCGAGCCGCTCTATTCGACTATAAGCATGTCACGTTTGGAAATCGTTTGGTAATCCAAATTGTTGTTTGAACCTTCCAACAGCGCTTCAGATCCTTAATTTGGACCCATTTGAGCTTAGATTGAGTCGAATTTGGTGTCGTTGGGTTTGTATTTCTGAGATGTTCAGCTTGCTAAAATCAGAGTTCGGATAGTTCCAATTTTAATTTCAGATTCATCCCCGATCAAGATAATATTTCGATGATGTATCAATATTTATAAAACATGTTACTCTCAAAATTTATAAATAGACTCGCGCTCTTTACATGGAGGGTGAGGAGCTTGAGCCCTAGGCTATAGCGGGAAGATAGCTCTAAGGTTGGCGCTGCAGCGTTAGACCCAAAATGATGTTTTTATATAAAATATATAAATCTATTTCATCTCGCCCCACTCCCCCGACCCACCCGCCCTAACTCCCTAAGTTGTCGAAGGAGAAGGAGAAGATAAGGGAGAGAAGAAGGAGAGAAAAATTATGTGGCCATAGCTAGGTTTCATCCATTAGGTCAGTAGAAGATTTCATAAAGCATGAGACAAACTTTCAAATACTTGTCTCTCATTTCAATTTCAATAACTCTATAATAAGTTACAACTAAAATATATTTTTTCTTATATTTTATGACATTTTTAATGTATTTCTTTTTTTATGTTATTGTATGTTTTATTCTGAATATTTTAACTATAAAAAGTTAAATTTTTACTAGTTGATTTTCTCTATGATGGTTTATATGTATATTGAATAATTGAAGCATTTATGGGTTTCATAATAGTTTATTTAAAGTCTTAAAATGATATTCAATGAAAGTAGTATTAAAATAGAAAACTTTTAATGGGAAGGCTATTACACATGCAATATAGCTTAATGTTGGCAATTTTGGTAATTAATGCATCATCTTAATCTTATGTTAATGTCATAATCTATAAAGACACTAATTTGCATAACTCATGGTAGGACATTAGAGATCTTCTAATCTCTAAAATGTGAAAAGTGCACTCTCTAAATGATACAAGGACCAACTTTGTCCTATTTTGGCCCCAATGGCCTTATGTGGATGTGGGAAAGGTTTTGGCCTTATTTGATATTAACATGTGTGGGAGGTTGTTTTGTTCAAATCTATTTTGGCCCCACTTATTGTATGCATGTGTGGAAAGTTGAATAGAGTTATAAGTAGAAGTGGAGTTATAAACAGGCATCAGCACTGCGCATTATATTCATGTATTACATACTCTAAAATTTATTTAAATTAAGTACAAATAATATTCTGAATATACTCTGATAACTCTGAGACCCTTGGGTACAATCATTGTTCTGACAAAATAAGAAGGTTTAAGTACAAATACTGTTCTAATGGCAAGTATATTTTTTAGCCTTTATGAAGTCTATCTATAAAAGTATAAGTAATAACTCTAAAATCAAGTGCTTTCTGATAACTGTTAGAAGTTTACTTTATGTTAGCATTTAGGTTATACTTTTTTAATTAACTTAATATTTGAGTAACTTATTCTTAACAATTGAATGGATATTGATATTGGTGATAAGAGAGTGAAAGAAGTCTACTAAGCTTATATTTTATGAAAGTGGAAGGGCCAACAAAGTAGAGAGAGATAAGGGTAAGGTTATTTAGTTCAAGATATTCGAGGTATTATTTTGTAATCTAGTATTAATTCTGTTCATGTATAATTTGCATGTAAGCTTGATTATTATATATAAGTTTTGAGAAAAGAAATTAGATTATGCTTAGGTTGTTATCATGATTTGGATTTCATAGTTAGCTCTAGTTTATTCTATATTATGGTTGAGTTAAAATTTAGGTTTAGGGATTTAATCATTTCATTACATCTCAGGGCATCTTAAATTGGTATCAGATCTATGGTTTGGAAGGATTGGATCGTAACCATATATATAGGGAATGATCTGTAGTTTGATGTTCAAGGGGATTAAGATTTAGTTTAAAATTTTTCTATTAGTTTGTAATAATTATGTGTGAGTTGAACACTTTCATTTTTGATTTTGATACAAGTGTTGTTGCATCATAAACCCTAAGAGTAAGAAGCTTCTGATGGACAGATTTCTAGTTAGGCTACTAAAGTTTAGAGTATTATGGGGGTGATTATGTTAGAATCAATGATGTAGTTTGCTAGCTTTGTAACCCAGTTGATGAGTGAGGCTTGGGGTTGGATGGCTAGAGTTAAGGGAGATGAGGTAGAAAAATATTTATAGCTATTTATGAGATTGAAGACTCTTTGATTTCAAGGTGTAGAGAAGCCTCGAGCTACTGAAGATTAGCTGATAAGGCTAGAGTAGTATTTTGATAGCATGGAATGTTAAGATGCTAGAAGAGTTTTGTTAGTTGTATTATTGTCATATGTAGAGGTGGAGTGCTTATGGATAGTTTAGTTGAGGGAGAGATTCAATGGAAATCCAAATGTGAAGATCTCTTAGGAAGAGATTATAGAAACTTTCAAGAGATGGTTTGTATTGCCTTCTACCAGGCAACATATACAAGAATCCTTTTTTAGATTAGTACAAGGGAGCTAGATGGTGATGCACTATGAGGCAGAGTTCATAAGTCTTGTTATACATGCTCCAAATTGGTCAATACTTACAAGGAGAAGTGTTATCATTTTCTAAGAGACCTGAGAGACAATATGTAGCACCAATTAGTGTCATTTTATATTCATGACTTTTTTAAGGGTTCATGGAGAGTGCATGATTTGTGGAGAATAACTTGATGTCCACCCATTAGAGGTAGGATGCTAGTTAAAAGAGTTTGGAGGGGAGCCCTCTAGGATTATAGTTAGTGGAAAGAGGTTCAGGGTGAAAGGTGGAGATTCTAAAAGAGGAGGACACACCATATTCGAGAGTGTAGGAGGATCAATATCTTTCAGTAGTGCTCCTGTTTGTGGATTATGTATGAGAAGGCTTGCAAGTCACTATTTTATATATATGAGTCATTCTTTTAGGTGTGTCCAAGCTCATCACAAGGTTGTAAAGTGTCTATAGAGGGAACCATAAGGCTGTCTAAAGATTGGATATAGCCAGAGTCAGAGATAACAACCAAACCCATCTAGAGCAACTAGTGAAGCTTTGTTGACCCATAATGGAGGTAGATTTTTGAGGGAGGCAATTAGGTGGATAAGTAAGAGTAGCCCATAGAGACTCTATTCTAGTGGTTAGTATAACTCCACTATAGCCCAGAGTTTATAGTCTCACTTAATAGGAGGCAAAGGAGGCATTGGATGTGGTGATAGGTATGACATTTATATTTGCACTAACTTATTGTATTTTATTTGATTCTAGAGCAAGTCATTACTTTATGTTTATATATGTGTTGAATGAATTGGGTCAAGTTTGAGAGTTTATAGCTTCTAGTTTATCTATTTTATTGCCTATTTGAGATTCCGTAGTTGCCAATCAAATCTGTATATGTGAAATTGAAATTCTAAATAAGAAATTTGAGTCAAATTTGATTATTTTACCACTGAAAGAATTTGGTAGTAAGTATGGATTGATTTGATAAATACCAAGCTCAAATTTTATTTTAGTAAGAAGCCGATAAGCCTATGCGTTGGAGGAAAAGTATATTATTTTCAAGGTGCTACAAGTGTCTTATGTCTTATCATCCTTAATTTTTGTATTATAAGTTGACAAGGCCTCGAGAAAAGGGCATTCTATTTTTTTTCCTTATGTGAGTGATTTGAATAAGTTAGTTAAGAACCTAAAGACTGACTTAATGGTGAAGAAGTTTCCTTATATTTTCCTTGAAGAGTTAACTGGATTGCCTCTAAAAAGGGTGGTAGAGTTCTGCACTGAGGTGGTTCCAGGAACATCTATAACAGTGAATAGTCCTTATAGAATAGCATCAAGAGAGAGTTAAAGGAGCTCAAGGTTCAATTGTAGGGGTTGCCATATACATGTTTTATCAGGCCAAGTGGATTACCATGGGGATCTCCTTTATTATTTGTGAAGAAGAAAGATGAATCTTTGTTTATGAGTATTAATTATCAAGGGTTGAATAAAGTGATTATAAAGAACAAGTATCCACTGCCTAAAATAGATAATTTATTTGATCAATTAGAGGGTGAAGAAATGTATTCCAAGATCGATATGAGAAAAACTAAAATTTGTTAGGGTAAACAATTAAGCCATAGCAAAGACTGCCTTAAGGTGACTTTAGAGCTAGCTCAACCCAAAACAGATTTGGCATAATCAGACCGAGGACTATAAACTAGGTTCTATTTTGGAGGTAACCAAAGAATATTATGTAGTTGATGTGTCTTTTTTTCTAATTTTTGTAAATGTGAATGTTTGTGAAAAAGTGTATTCTGTGATTGTTATTTGTGTACTAGAGTGACAGTGTTTCCCTTCATTCATATGAGTTACACTGTGTCACAACACTATCCATTTTGTTTAAAAGTAAAAAAATATCTTAAGCACCATAGCAACACCTTTATTATTTCATTAAGTTGATCTTTCAATAGTTAATGCAAGAAGGCTGAGATTTGTGGTGTTCCATATTATAACACCATTGTGTATTGGTCGTTTATTGAATTTCATAGCATTGACTAGTTAAAAAGGCAAAAAAATAAAATCTAATATGAAGCATCATTGCGCCGTCTTATTTAACACCATAGTGCTATTATAACTTCTCATAGTAGATTAATATGAATTAAAGGAATAAGGGATGAATGTTTCACTAATTTATTAACTGGGGTAGAACTATAGTGCTGAATCTTTCAATGACATGATATTACATTATATTATATAAGGGATCCCTGGGCTATTTAAAATTTAATTCTCTTCAAAAATCATTGAAGGTTTTTGTAATATAGCTCTAAATCTAGAATTGTCCCTAAGATCAAACTTTCAAAGAACAAGAAGGCTTCTTTCTCTTTTGACACCCATATGTTCGTAAGTGCAAAATCTGAAGAAATGTATAACCATTATGTTGTTCATAAATATTTGAACCCTGAGATAGGATTTAGGAGTTTACAGGGGGGGGTTGGGATGAGTAAAAATGATCATTTTATAATGGGGTAGGAGAAATTTTTTGAGAAACCTATAGTAATCAACATCTTTATTATCCAAGAATTCTTTACTAATGTGAAAGAGTACTAGGATAATAAGGCTTATACTAGGTGGAAATGGGTCCCATTTGATAGTGGCTCCATCAATGATGTGTATGGTACCCTCAATATGGAATTTCATGAATATTTAGCTTTTTGCAATAACCTCATCGATTTTGATGAAGTATTGAGATTTTTTAATTTTCCTAGTTTTAAGGCCTAATGGAAATGGAATGATGATACTTTAATTAATTTTCTCACCTCTACTCTGACCCTAGATGCAAAGTTTTGGCATTATTTTATTTTATTCCCAAGATGATGCCTAGTAGGAATATTAGTGAGGAAAATAAGGATAGGGCCATCCTCAACTATTCCATTTAGAATTGCCTAACCATAAATATAAGGAAAATTATTTTTTAATCTATCTAGTATATGTCTAAGGGATCTACCATTGTAGGTTATGATTTATTTGATGATCACCACCCAATATACCCTATACTTATGGGTTATAATGGTTAATGTGCAAGTGTACATGTCATGTAAGTAATATAAAATGAGTTTGTATCGTTCCCACAAGGATTAGAATGATCTCTAATATAAGTTTACTATAACTTCTACTGATTGTTAAATTTATCTTAGCAAAATAATTAAAGGGCTATGCAGAGGAAAGTAAGCAACTAAAAATAATAAGGAGAAAATTCTATATTTTAAACTACTATGATATTATAGGTAAGAATTAACGTGTATAAATGATCTCTTAATTTGGTACTATTAATTAGAACATATATCGTTTCTCATCTTTATCGAGTTCATTAGAGTTTCTAGCAAAAATTTGCTTAACTTCAGTGGTATTGCCTCCTTAAAGATTCTAAAATTTTATCTAACATATCTCTATACATGGAAAAACATCATTTATAGTTCCCTTAATTAATCCGACTCACTATGTCTCAATTGACGACATATATCTCCCTAGTTTTAACTTTGTGCAAGGCTTATACACAAATTAAATAAAGATCAGAGGAACTAGAATCGACATTATATTAATTAAAAGTGCTAAGATTTAATCTATGTAAACACACATTCTTAACATATCATAAACCCAAAAATGAATTTAGCCTGACATTGAAATCAATTTAAACAAAACATTCTTTAAAGCTATGATGAAAAGTAAATATAATAGTAGTTAAAAATTAAGGTTTTAATAGTTGATAAAAAAAACTTCTTACCTCCTTATACTTCACTCTTTCACTCACAAACACACTCACTATCTTTTGGATCCTACCTAGTACTGAGTCTAAATGAAAAAAATGGCCAACCTACTATAATAATTAAGTCATACTATTTATAATAAAAATGAATAACTAAATCTATCATGATGGTGCTAAGAGTAGTAGTGCTATGATGCTATTGAAATGAAATAAAGTCATGGCACTGATGAAGAACTCCATTACGGTGCTTTGACTAAATTGACATGTTATTTCCTTAGAGTAAATGAATTAATTGCTTTGCCATGGTGCTAGGGCGATTTGGCATTATGGTTCTCTAGTCGGTGCTATGACGTTAAGGTAACCTAGACCTATGAAATTGAAGATGTGATGCTATAGTGGCCTAATCTCTATTTGTTTAGGTAAGAATGTGGCCTTGAATTCCATGGTGCTCTAATGTCTAGCACCACAATGTTGCTTCTTCTATTCCATTTTTCATGCCTTTTATGATAATTTTCATGCACAAAATTATGAAGTGAGGAAAATTTAATGTAGTAGAGGATAGCTTAAAACATAAAACATTGCACTGATAATTTACTTCTTTCATTGATTTATTCTTTATGTAACATAGTACGAGTTTATGGGGAACCTACAGAGGAGCGTATGCTTCCTAGTGTTGGTATTACAAAAAATAAAATATTATCTTTTAGGCAATCTTGTAGGGTGCATAGTGAGGGTTTTGCTACCCCCCTAGCCTAGCTAGTATAGGTCTATGGCACCCCAAACTCCTAGTGATATTGCACATCTTAGGGATCAAGCGTATGGGATTTAGTTGACTTTAGATGAGTTAAGGTAATCGCGGTGGAGAATGAGCGACAAGATGGATTATATTTTAAATAAATATTTATAGTAGTTCACCTATACCACTAACTTTAACTCAATATTTGCACATATATTTAGGGACTATATACTAAATGCTAGTCCAAATATAGTGTTCTTTCCAGTAGCCACTATATTCTCTCCCTATAATGGCCCCGACTCCTCAACAATAATAGAAGTAAAGAAGAAAAGAAGAAGAAAGAAGAGGCATGGGTTAGGGAAGTGGAGTTTCCTATTTTATTTTTATTTTGTGTTTATTTATATTTATTATTATTATAATTATTTTTTGCGCGGGGCTGGGGGGGGGATAAATTGTAATTTATTAGTCATTAGTGTTTGTGCTATTAATAAAATATGTTCTTTATCACTTGCCTCTTATTTTCTTGTATATATGGTTTGGTGTATGATTCGCATTTCATTTTAGCTTCATTGCAATCTTAAAATTTAAAAGTAAATGAATAATAACTCATTGATTAATAGTGCAAAAATTAGGAAAATAGTAAATTAAATAACTTAGTGATGACTAGTGATTTTATTAAAGTTAATAATTCCTAATAAAAAACTTCTAAATTACCTAAGAACTTAATTGATTTTCTTAAAATGAATTAACCAAAAACTTGTAATTGAATTAAGATTTACTTTAGTGTTGAAATATAATTTAGGTGTGTATCAATTGAATCATAAAGCTTCAATAAACCTTAGGGTGATCTAATTTTGATAAATTAAGTGAGAAAAAATGATTAAGGGTATTCAAAATTATTAAGATGTACTTAGGAAAAGAAAAAAAAAGAACAAAAAAAAAGACGAAAAAAAAGAAAAGATGAAATGAAAAAGTGTTGTTAAAATTTAGAAGCCAAGTACTCATAAATACAAAATTGGTACCAATTTTTCTAGTAACACTTGATAAAGTCTGAAAAAGTTCAAACTTCGGAAAAAATTGAAGGAATTATTGTAAATTAGGAAATCTTGATTATGTCTACAAGAAGAAATAAATTTGAAATTCTTGCAAGCTTGAACTCATTAAGATCTATTTAATATATTTAAAACTCCTAAGTACATTTAGCGATTACATTTAGAAAGGATATTAATGGAGGAAAAATATTAGTCTATTATTTGTTGTATTAAATTTATTATTATTAAATTGAGAATCTATTTAAATTAGTGATGTTATTATTCAATGAACTTAAATTTGAAAGATTGTATGAAAAATAAATATGGAATGACTTGAGGTCAAGTTATATGCTAAGTTTTAGGGTATATGTGAGTTAGAAAAATTAATATTTTAAGTATGCATGTTAAAGCGAAAAGTTATTTAATTCTTATTGTTTTGAGTATGAAATTTCTAAGAAAGCAAAATGTGGAAGAATTTCATCCTAAAATCATGGTGCTATATTTGCAATGCTATAATGCCCTAAAAGGGAATCTTCAGTGCTCAAATAGAGGGCTTAACACAAAACGCCAATTTTTCCAAAGTGGAAGCTAGCACCATAGGAGACTTATTTTATGCTAAGATAGAGAGTTTAGCATAACAACCCCTAATTTTATGTGTCATAGAGATATAATTTCAATGTTGCAGCACTCTAAATAGGATAATTTTCATTAGCAAGATAGATAAATTAGTGCAACAATGCCAATTCAGCTCAATACTGTAGTTTTTATTTTTCTATTTTTTTTCTTCTTAGAAATCTTTCTTTTCTCTCTTTTTTTTTTGGATTATCATAAAGAAGAGAGTTTGATTAGGCCCTTCCAAAATTTATGTACCATTTGCCAATACGATTCAACTCATATTATGAAGGTGATTTAATTAAGTGAAGACTTTCCTTCTTTTGGGGGCTTTGGCTCTTCTATAAGACTTTATGCCTGGGGGCTTCAACTATCCTATGAGTATTTTGAGTCACTTTTGATCTTAAACCTAGATGGTTCCCACCTCAAAAAAACACCAAAAAGACCCTAAAACAAACAAGTATGACACAAATCACAAGAAAACTTTAACTAAACATAACCATAAACAGCCTCCCCCTGAGAGAATTTTGACATAGAACTGAAAATCAAAACAAACTTCAAAACAAAAATACAAACTAGAATACTTCAACCATAAGACTTGAAACAAACACAAATAATAACCTTCCCCTTTTGACATCAACAAAAAATGGAAAGAAAATAAAAAATCCTCTAAATATGAAAGCTAGTATTGACAGATCTAAAAAGATGATAAGGAAAAGAAATTTAAAAATTTGCAAGACTAAGATTAAATTTTAGAAGCAAAAACTCTTTTTAAACTCATATTTTAAACCAAAAAATAAATAAGATAAGAATAATTGATCATATTCAATGTTTGTTCTAGAGACCAGAAATCTCAAAAAGAATAATTATCCTAAAAATTAAACAAAAATCACATAGATTCAAATTCAATAGTTGAGCTTTACTATTAATTGTATAGATTTTTCTACGAATTAGAGATATAGATGAAAGAACTATATGTAGTGTTGGCTCATCTTATACCTCTTTTCAATTTTGGCGATTATCATGCATCTTTTGATTTTGAATTTTATTTCGCAAAATATTGCGCATCTTTTCAGGTTTGGCTTATTTTGTGCCTCTTTTCAGTTTTGGCACACTTTATGCATCTTTTGTCATTTTATTCTTTCCTTAACCTAAATCAATAAATCTTAACTTGTGTGAGTATTTTTCAAATAAAAGAAAAAACTTTCTCGTATGAGGAGAAAAAAATCATAAAACATAATCCTATAGATAACAATAAAAGCAACCCATTCAACAAGAAAATAAAAGGAAAGAAGGGTACCTTTCTGCAATAATTATAGTTATGGACAAATGTCTTATAAGAACATCAAAAAGATTTTTTTTATCTAGATCTCATTATAATTTGATTTAAAGTTAGAGAAAAGAAAAAGATTTACTAAGGAAATAATTTTGTGATGCAAATATTATAAAATTTCAATCCTTTAAAATAACATTTTAGATTAGTCGGTATTAACTCATTAAATGACAATTCTAGAAGAAAAGAAATAAAAACTCAGTAATAACCATACACACATTTTTTTATTTATATGAAATTAAAATAAAAAGAAACTATAAAACATTCAAAAACTAAATCAACTAAAAAGCAAGACAAGAACAATTAGCAAGTAAACATACAATCATAAAAATTAAAACCAAACATACAACAAACTACAACTAAACTACTAGTTTGGAGGTTCTTGATTCAGAGGAGGCTATGGGGGACTGAATTGTGTGAAGTAGCTATTGATGGTAGTTACATGAGTGTTGAGACAATCAAATTATCCTCTAACCCAGGCCATATCTTCATTATATCTAAATTTCTGCTAGTCTAGATGTGTCTGAACTTGATCAAAATGTTGATCTATATGAGATTCAAGGCATTCAAATCTCTAAATCATGTCTTAATAGAATTGTTGATCATGTACAGGAGTAGGTGCAGGCGTGGGTGCAGATCCTCCTTCATCAAATTCTTCTCTTTCATCCCCTTGATCCCAGTGAGAAAGAATTCGAAATGAGGCATTAGTGAAATAAATAGGTAGGTTATTTGGGGGTTCATGATGAATGAGGTTGTATTTCTTTTTAAGAACATAGGAAATAAGGTGTCCTAGAGCTACATTCTTCTTTCTTCTAGTAGCAGGGAGTCCAATGTCAGTTAGATTATGGATGTAGTCCATAGTCAATTAGGCTTCATCGAATGGAGCGTTTGACATGATATAATATATGAAAATACTCAACAAAGGAGTGATATTTATATGATTACCAACTTTAGGAATGATAGATGTCCTTAAGATATGATGGATGATCCTAGCATTTTGATTCAAAGTAGGAACTAGGGGTAAATGAGAGATTAAAGTTATTCCCCTAAGAGTGATTAACAATGCTCCAAATAAAATCACTTCTAGATGTCATTGAATGAGCCCTAATCCCTTCAGGCCTAAGGCGTAGAAAAGTCTCCAAATCTTCCTTGGTAATTTCAACATGTTGATGAAAAAAATAAGGGGCAATTATCATGTTATTTTCTCTCATTCTCATATTAGCAAGAAAATAGTAAAAAGTCTCGAAATGATATACATAGATTAAAGTGAGAATGAAAGAGAATTGAGTGGAGTTCAAAAGGGACATGATTTAAAAACTAATGTCTTCTTGAAATAGAAGATGAGAAGGGGTAATCTTAGCTTGAACAAACCTATCGAAGACTTGTTTATTCTCCCTAGATAGAAAATTCTCATCTCATTCAGAATGAGATGAACCACCCTTGGAAGGTCGCGATCGCTTGCTATAGCTTGCCATTTGAGAAAAAGTTTGAACACAAGAATTGAAAGGGACTGGAGATGAAAATGAATGAAAAAAAATTCAAACAATAAACTCCATTTTATAGAATTTGAATTATTTCATACAGTATGACATTATGTTAGTATGTATGATTTAGATCTTTGTATGGGATGATCATTGGTTCATGCATATGAGTGAAAATATTCAAAAAGAGTTAATGATATGGAACATCTTTTTGTAAAGCTGCTTTACTATGAGATGTTTTGTATGATATTTTGACCAAACTGATCATACATACGAACAGGTGTTCATACGGGATGATCAGTTAATAATGTTTGTAACTAACAGTTGAGATCATCCACATGAAACTAATAACTGGATCATACTTAAAAACAGGTGTTCATTCAAACAATGTTTAAAAAATAACTATCATTAGATTACCCGCTAGGATCATACAGACGAAAAATTTATGGTTCGTACAGAAGAACATGTGTTCATACCGTACGATAAATAACATAAAACATATTTTTGCCAGCCAAATGCAGAAAAGAAATAAGGTGAAATCTAGAGAATTCGTACAGTACTAATTGTGTTTGTACAATATGAATAGAAAAGGAAATTTATTTTTTTCACATGAAGATCAAGATACTCTTCAAAAACAAATTCACACAAAATTCTTAAAAAATAAAAACAAACAATAAAATGATACAAAAATTGAACAAAATAAAATAAAATATAAAATCAAACACAAAATGGAGAAAAAATAACCATGACAAACCACAAAAACAAAGAACAAAACACAATCATAAACAAAAAAGAAATACACTATAATTTAAATTTGCAGAATTATAATTATCATGGTATTTTCCAAACTAAAAAAAATGCTCCCAATTTTTAGTGAGAGAAGCTCCAGATTTCTAGTGAGAGAAAATTTCAAAATTTTATCTCCATCGTTTGGCAAAATTTTGGGACATGATGACAGATCGCTCTACTACCATCTCCGGTAGCAAGAAATCTGTCGTATTGGTTAACTATGGTTTTGCCATTCTGGATTCTTATATGTCATTGCAATGTGGAGAAAATCAAAAGGTGAACTTCATGAATGCTCCATTTGTAATCAAGGAACCTACTGATCATCCTATTAAATTTTTTAAAAGAAGAATCCTTTCTATCTAAAAATGGAGTTGTGGTTAAGCTGTATGAGCCAAAAATGAATGTCAATTCTGAAAGACTTCAATATTTTGTAGTAGTTAAAGTTTTTGGTATAGATATCCCAGTTAAAATGATAGTGGAAGATATGTGACAACAATGGTTATAATTTGGTAAATTTCATCTTACGGTTCATGGACTAGGTTGGGTATTATGTTCTTTTTCTACTTGTGAAGATATGGAAAGCATTTTATCGGGTGGGTCTTGGTTTGTTAATGGTCATATTATATGTCTTGATAAATGGAATTTCAAATTTTCTCCTACATTATTGAAAGGATTGTCATCTTCGATTTGGATAGGGATGCCTAATCTACCACTTTATTGTTGGGATAAAATGAATGTGTCTAGAATTGCTTCTTTGATTGGAACTCCTCTCTTGTTAGATGATAATATGTTTCAATGGGATAGAAGAGAGTTTTCTAGAGTATGTGTTCGTGTGGAACTAGATAAACAACTTCTATTGGGAGTTTGGGTGGAAGGTTGAGCGACCAATTTTTCAAAAGGTGGAGTATGAGAAAATATCCTCATTCTATTATAAATGTGAAAAAATTGGTCATTTGGTTAATGCTTGTAAAATGGAGGATTTGGTACACGTTGATGAAGTTGTTGTTAAGACATCTAATCATGGAAATGACTCTAGAAATTCTTTGCCAATGGACCCAAACAATGGTTCATCTTATGGCCCTAGGGTCCATATTAATTATAGAAGGAAAATAAAGTTTACTGCTGAAAGTTCGTTAGTGATATTAAGCCCTATAGAACTGGCCCAAGCTAACCAAGAGGGGGGGGGGGGGGGTGAATTGGTATTTTAAAAATTTCTTTTCACAAAGAATAAAAATCACATAAACCAAAATCACACCACAAAAAAACAATGAGTACTTGAGGTTTTGTGATTGTTGATGACTACTTGAGGTTCACTTGGACTAGATTTCTTTCACATAAAAATGAGTATTTTGAGGAGTTTAAAACATTTTTTACTTGGATTCAGAAAAAGCTAGGTTGTGAGATTTTGACCATCCATAGTGATCATGGGGGAGAGTTTGAAAATGAAAGATTTGGAGATTTTTGTGAGGACAAGGGGATTAGCCATAATTTTTCAGCTCCTAGGACCCCTCAGCAGAACGGGGTAGCTGAAAGGAAGAATCGGACTTTGGTGGAATCCGCTAGAGCCATGCTTGCTGAGTATTCACTTCTAAAATACTTTTGGGCTGAAGCGGTTAACACAGCTTGTTATGTGTTGAATAGGGTGCATGTTAGAGCCAAATTAGAGAAGACACCCTATGAGATCCTTAAGGGTAGGACACCCAATCTTTCCCACCTTCATGTCTTTGGTTGTAAGGTTTTCATTCACAATAATGGGAAGTCTCACTTGGGAAAATTTGATCCTAAATCTGATGAAGGAGTATTCTTGGGATATTCTAGTGTTGGGAAGTCTTTTAGGGTGTTTAACAAGAGAACTTTGATGGTGGAAGAGACAACTCATGTAGTTTTTGATGAGTCTGATCCTAAGAAACATGGAGTAGAAGATGATGATGTTGGAGAGATTATTTACTCATTGTTCAGATTTATAAGGATGATATACTCTTTAGATCTTCTAATAAGAAATTGTGTGATGATTTTTCTAAAACAATGAGTAGAGAGTTTGAGATCAGTTTGATGGGAGAGTTGTCATACTTTTTGGGGTTTAGCATAAAACAATTAGAGGATGGAACTTTCCTAAATCAAACAAAATACATAAAGGATATTTTGAAGAAATATGAGATGGACAAAGCTAAGCCAATTAACACTCCCATGACTTCTAGTGCTCCATTAGATAAGGACCCAAGTGGTAAGTTTGTTGATCAGAAGAAGTATAGAGGCATGATTGGATCTTTACTTTACTTGATTGCGAGCCGACCTGATATCATGTTTAGTGTTTGCCTTTGTGCTAGATTTCAAGCTGACCCTAAGGAGTCCCACATGACTGCTGTTAAGAGAATTTTTAGATACCTTTTGGGGACACAAGGCTTAGGTATTTGGTACCCTAGACACATCACTTCTTTTGAGATTATTGGATTTTCTGACTCTGATTTTGCAGGATGCAAGGTGGATAGAAAGAGCACTTTAGGAACATGTCAATTCATTGGACAATCTTTGGTCTCTTGGTCTAGTAGGAAGCAAAACTCTATTGCTCTTTCCACTGTTGAAGCTGAGTACATCGCTCTTGGAAGTTGTGTGGCCCAAGTCCTTTGGTTGAAACAACAGGTATTGGATTTAGGATTACCTGTAGGCACCATCTCAATCTTTTGTGACAACACTAGTGCCATATGCATCTCTAAGAATCCTATCCAACATTCAAGGACTAAGCACGTTGACATTAGGCATCACTTCATTAGAGATCATGTGACTAAGGGAGACATTGAGTTACACCATGTGACAACTGAAAATCAATTGGCTGACATCTTTACTAAACCACTAGCCTTCGACACTTTCAGTTCTTTAAGGACCAGATTGGGTGTGATTGACATAAATGCATGAAACTTGATCTTTTAGTTACTTGCTTTTGCTTTTGTTTTTTTATTAGTTTTTAGTGTGTTTTATTTTTCTTTTATTTCTTTTTTTTGTCTTCAAAATCATCGCTGAAATGATATTATATTCCTTGTCCTTGCTTTTGAAAATTTGTAGTCAATGTGGTTTTCATCTCCTAATCTCCTAGATGATAAAAATATTTTGTGATTGTGTCTCTTTCTCTAATCTATTTTAGTGGCATAGTTTTCTTTTCTAATAAAAAATCTATCTCAAATTAAAGATTATTTATGAAATTGAGATCTTTTCTTAAGCTTGCTTAAGCAAATCTGTCTTGTATTTATAATGTTTAAAGTCCTTTTTTCACATCAAGATCCCTCGTTACTCTTGTCTTTGATTATTAATTCTGCTTGTGGTAATTCTTCCTTATGTTAGAGAGAGCTCCTATTCTCTAATATCTGAGAAGATATATTCACAACTAAGATTGTTTAAGAGGTTATAAAAGAGAATATAGTTTGCAAAAATTAAAAAAAAAAATTGGCCAATGATGCCAACAAAAGAAGCGCAAAGACGCAAAAAATTAAAAAATATACACAAAAGTGTATAAAAAATAAAAAAGATGCGCAAAGCGCCACTCAAATTGACAAGAGGCATAAAATGAGTCCACTCAAAAGCAAGCTATTCTCTCTTTTTAGATCTTTTAGAACTTAGAAGTTTTGGTTCTCAAAGGCTTGATTTCGATGGTTTTGCGATTGTGACAAATTTACTTTGGTTCATTATTTTATAAAGATAGTTTTCTCTTAAGCTAAGTGATGGATGAATTCTTTTTTTTATATCCAATTAATTCTTTGAGTTAGGTCATTGATTTCAAAAGATGATTCTACCCTAAGAAAACGTCTGAGCTAAGTGTAACCATGATCGGATATTCTACTATTCTATGGATTGATAAGATTGTTAACTCATTAACTCACAAGTTTTTAAATTAATCACATGGAATACTACATCATTTTCATGCCTTGGTTAAAAAAAATTTTTTTTTGGTGATTTGCTATTGTTCTTTTGTGTTCCCTCCTTTTTGATATGTCAAAAGGGGGAGAAGTTTATGATGTTCCTTTTTTGTCGATCCTAAACTTTTAATGCTAATTGTTTTCGTAGTGTTTTGCCATCATAAAAAAGGGGGAGATTGTTACAAACCTATTTTTATGACCTGTGTTTTGATGATTGACAAACACTATTGATTCTCTTGGACTACTTATTTTTCTTTAACTTTTCAGGAATCAAAGATCGGATGAACAGACGAAGCTAGTTCAGGATTGCATAGGTTTAGGGTTGAGTCAGTCTGTACTTTTATTTTTCACTTCTTGAGTCTACTTGTAATGGTCAAAGAGACTGATGCTAAGTAATCCTACACACACACACACACTTGAGAGACTTAGAATTTCTGTTTTTACTCATATCGGCGAGGACGATATTTACATCGTCCTGGACGATCAGGCTTAAAACAGAAAGTCTAAATAAGGATTCTTAATTAAGGCATCCGTCATTAACATATTGGCCTGGATGATACGTGTATCGGCCAGGACGATAAGCTCAAAATAGAAAGAAATTGTCGCCATAGACAATTAAGGTATACTGTATTTTTAAAATTATCGGCTAAGACGATCATTGATCGGCCTGGACGAAATTCTCAAATTATGCCTTAATTGGTCAGGAAATCAAGGGAATAATTAAGAATGATTGATACGATCATATCATTCTGGATGATCGCAGGATCGGCAAGGACGATCCATTCAAAAATCTTAAGTTACTTCAGGACGATAAATATCGGCCAGCTCAAATTCAGAGCGATGCTCTGGACGATTTTCCTCTGATTTGAACTGATCATCCAGGCCGATCTAACGATCGTCCCGACCGATCAGTTCAAATCAGAGGAAAATCATCTAGAGTATCGCCCTGAATGCGAGCTGGCCGATATTTATCATCCTGAAGTAACTTAAGGTTTTTGAATGGATAGTCCTGGCCGATCCTGCGATCGTCCAGGACGATATGATCGTATCAATCATCCTTAATTACTCCCTTGATTTCCTGATCAATTAAGGCATAATTTGAGAATTTCGTCCAGGCCGATCAATGATCATCCTGACCGATAATTTTAAAAATACAGTATACCTTAATTGTCTATGGCAGTAATTTCTTTCTATTTTGAGCTTACCGTCCTAGCCGATACACGTATCGTCCAGGCCGATATGTTAATGATGGCTGCCTTAATTAAGAATCCTTATTTAGACTTTCTATTTTAAGCCTAATCGTCCAGGACGATGTAAATATCGTCCTGGCCGATATGAGTAAAAATAGAAATTCTAAGTCTCTTAAGTGTGTGTGTAGGGTTACTTAGCATCCATCTCTTTGACCATTACAAGTAGACTCAAGAAGTGAAAAACAAAAGTACAGACTGACTCAACCCTAAACCTACGCAATCCTGAACTGGCTTCATCTATTCTTTCGATCTTCGATTCCTGAAAAGTTAAAGAAAAACAAGTAGTCCAAGAGAATCAATAGTGTTTGTCAATCATCAAAACACAGGTCATGAAAATAGGTTTGCAACAACTGCAGTATCTTAGAAGACTTATGTTCCTAAATTAGTTCATGTTCGAACTAATGATTCAAGTTTTTCTCATTTGGAGAAAGTTCAAAGGGTGATTTCTAATGTTCAGAAAGCTAGTGTTCATGAAGCTGGTGTTCATGAAGGTGATGTCCAGATTATAGAAGGAAAATTTTGTGATAATCAAATAGTTTTGGAAGATGTTGACGATCTGAAGAAACTTGCTAATGATCATGGAAATTATGCTGAAAGAGGTAAGGATCTATCCTCTTCTATTAGTATTGAAGATAATATGTTTAAGATATTGGAATCTTATTGTGGGAATGAGGAAAATTTGGCAAAATCTAGTATGGTTAATTCAGAAAGGGATGAAATAGAGGAAGGTGAATTGGTGAATCCTACTATTTTAAATAAAAATATGGTAGAATATTCTGTTATTCTTATTAGTAAGGGAAGTGATGTTGGCACCAAGATAGATTTTATTATTGGATTGATAAATTTCAGCTCAGGAAGTTATAAACCAAAACTTCTAAAGGAACTTAGGTATCTTATGTTGCGGATCAATGGTTTATGATTTTGATGATAGCAAACATTTTTATTTCTCTACAACTGCCTTATGTACTAACATTTCAGGTTCACACGATCGAACTATAATTTGGAATCAGCTCAAGATTGGGTAGACTAGGTCTGAGTTAGTTTGTAATCTTTTTCCTTTCTTGAGTCTGTTGTATTTGGTGTGGGATCTGTTGATTTGTAACTAGGAAGATTTCCTATTGTTCCCTATAAGATTTCTATTTTTGGTAATATCGGCGGGACGATTATTATATCATCCTGGACGATATGTCTAAAATCAGAAACCCTAATTAGGGCATTCTCATTAAGGCACCCGTCATTAACGGATTGGCCTGGACGATAATCTCAATTCAGAAAGAATCAACTGCCATAATCAGTTTAGGAATTCTTTATTTTAGGAAATCGGCCAGGACGATATTATTATCGTCCAGGATGATCTAACTCAATTATGCCTAAATTGATCTGGTATCTTTGGAAAGCATTAATGGTTGATTGATATGATCATATCGTCCGGGACGATGTCCGGGACGATCTACATCGGACAACTCGAATTCAGGGTGATGATCAGGATGATTGAAATTGGTTTTAAACTAATCGGCCTGGACGATCGTGATATCGGCCAGGATGATGTAACCAATTTTCTTCTGATCGTCCCAAATTGGTTTTAAACTAATCGGCTTGGACGATCGTGATATCGGCCAGGATGATGTAACCAATTTTCTTCTGATCGTCCCAAATTGTTCCGGGCTGATGAGCTTAATTTGTACTGATCAGCCAGGACGATATACCTATCGTCCTGGACGATAATGTCAGCAACTTACATTAATGAGCTCATTTTGAGAGCTTCTATTTAAGCTATGGCATGGCAACTTTTGTAAGAGTCTTTGGCAGCCATTGGAGCTTCGTTCTTGTGGGGGAAACTTGAAGAGAGAGCTTGAAAGGGAGAGAGGAAAGGGTGGAGTTTGAGAGGGAGAAGATCATGTGAGGGAGGGAACTCAAGAGAGTGTGGAGGGGATTCCACACGGTTGCTCCGGCGAACTCGCACCTTAGTACCATCGGATTTAAGGCTTGTCTCGAGGTAAGTTCACCAAAGAAGAAGATCCCTTTGGTGTTAAAGGACCCGGCGACTCCTCTGCACTGGGGAAGGTGGAAGTGATTTTGTAAGGGCTTCTCCGCCTAGCTGTGGGGGCTAAAGGAGAGACACTTAGTTAGTGCAATACTTGGAGGGTGCCTCTAAGGAGTGGACGTAGGTCAAGATTTGACCGAACCACTATAAATCTCTGTGCTCGTGTTTCTTGCTTCCGCACTTTAATTTCCGCATTTATTTTTCTCGTGGTGTGATTTTGGTTTATGTGATTTTTGTTCTTTATAAAAAGAAAATTTTAAACTACCAATCCACCTCTCTTTTGTTTAGCCTCGGGCCAATTCTATAGGGCTTAACATCCCTAACAAACTTTCAAGTGGTATCAGAGCGATTTTTATAAAATAAATTTTTAAAATCTTTTGAATTTTTGATCCATGGCTAATCATAATGTTGCGGAAGATTATTCAATCACCAGACCTCCATTATTTGAAAATATGTCATTTGATTTTTGGAAAACTAGCATATCTATTTTCTTGCAAACGATTGATTTTCGTATGTGGCATATGATTTTAACTGGTTATTCATCACCGTCACGTATTGTTAATGGAGTTAAAACTGAAATTCCTTTTAATCAATGGAATAAGGAAAAACTACTCAAAGCTCAAATGAATGCAAAATCATTAAATTGCTTTTTCTGTGCTTTAAATTCTGATGACTTTATGTTAGTTTCCACGTGCACTACAGGTAAGGAAATTTGGGATAAACTACACACCATATACGAAGGCACTAGTGAAATTAAGCAATCTAAGTTTAATTTGTTAATGCATGATTTTGAATTATTTTCCATGAAACCTTATGAAACGATCTTAGACATGTATACCAGATTCATTCAAATTGTAAACTCATTGCATGCTTTAGGAAAAGAATTTTCAAATTTTGAAAAAGTTAACAAAATTCTTCGTTGTCTACTAGATAAGTTTGATGCTAACGTAATTGCTATTTGTGAATCAAAAGATTTGAATGATTATTCGATTGATAATTTGATTGGCTCACTCATTGCCTACGAGCAAGGTTTGGGTCAAAAACTTTTGGATACAGGTGAAACAATCATTCTAAAAGCTAAAGATACGAAAAGAGGAAGCTTAGATGGTGACGATAGCAATGACTTGTCAAGCAAATCACAAAGCTCACCAAAGCATAAGCAAAAGTGGAAAAAATATAAAAGTGGTAAGGATGTCCATATTTCTTCTGACATTATTTGCTTTCGATGCAGGAAGCCTGGACATATAAAAAATCAGTGCCCTAATTTAAGAATTCTTCCTACGAAAGAAAAGGGCAAGACGGAGCAAAATTTAAACTGGGGAAATAATGAAAGGCAAGGCAGATCTGATTTCTAAAGCATCGGACCAGGAGAGAGAAAATGGATAAAAGCCTTTTTGTGATTTTGTTTTTATATTTTTTGCTTTTTATTTTTCTTTATTTTTTATTTTTGTTTTTTGTGGATGTTTTCTCTGATCAACACACACATTCACTTTTCTAAAAATGAAAAATCTACTTCCTGATTTTTTTTTGAAATCTTTGATAAGTTGTGTTTGACTTCTCTAAAACAGTCAAAGGAAGGAAACTCATGTTTTTGACTCTCAATCTCTATTTCCTAGAAAAAGTTATTCTACTTTTGATTTAAAATCTTCAACATATTTTAAATTGGATTTTGAAACTGGTTTTTTTTATCTCCCTACATTTTTTCTATCGCATAAAAATTTTTTGCAAGTTGTTGGATCTAATTCAAAATTTTCTTAATCAAGAAATTCGCTTTATCAATAGTATGTGTTTACTTTTGGTATTTTAGATTTTAGAAAGGTAGCATAGTCAAAAAATTGGCCAATGATGCCAAAAATTAAAGATACGCAAAGCGCCAAATTGAAAAATATAGAATACACAAAGTGTATCAAAAGATGCGCAGTGCGCCAACCAATTGTCAAGAGGCATAAAATGAGCCCACAAAAAGTTAATGCTTACCATTCTTGTACTTCTTAAAAAGCTTAAGAAAACCCTTGATACTTTCGATACTTGACTTTGAAAATCTTGATTCTTGATTCAACAAATCGTGCATTGATCTTCTATTAGATATATTTTATGGAAGGAGTTTTTAAAAAATGATTGTTTCTTTCTCTAATTTATTTTATGATTTAGATATTGAATTAAAAAATTTTTGAGCCTTTTTAAAGAACTTGAGTTTGGATTATCAAATTATGAATTTCTAACCTTTTCTGGGCTATGCGTTGTCAATCCAATTCTACTAAGTTTTTGATTAAAACTAAGAGGTAACTTTCTCATTTTAAGAATATTTGTTTTTGACTAGATCAGGGAATGTTTTTATCTTTTGGTCGTTTTGAGCCTCCTCTCTTTTTGATAATGTCAAAAGGGGAGAACGTATTGTTGAATTTTTGTATCTTATTTTCAAAAAATTAAAAATAACAAAAAAATTTTTATCTCCCTTATTTCTTAAAAGGGTTTATTCTAGTGAGGGGGAGATTCGGAGAAATTATTTTTTTTGAAAATTCAAATTGAATTGTTTGCCATCATCAAAAAGAGGGAGATTGTTGCGGATCAATATTTTATGATTTTGATGATAGCAAACATTTTTATTTCTCTACAACTGCCTTATGTACTAACGTTTCAGGTTCACACGATCGGACTGTAATTTGGAATCAGCTCAAGATTGGGTAGACTAGGTCTGAGTCAGTTTGTAATCTTTTTCCTTTCTTGAGTCTGTTGTATTTGGTGTGGGATCTGTTGATTTGTAACTAGGAAGATTTCCTGTTGTTCCCTATAAGATTTCTATTTTTGATAATATCAGCCGGGATGATATGTCCAAAATTAGAAACCCTAATTAGGGCATTCTCATTAAGGTAGCCGTCATTAACGGATCGGCCTGGACGATACCTATATCAGCCAGGACGATAATCTCAATTCAGAAAGAATTAACCATCATAATCAGTTTAGGAATTCTTTGTTTTAGGAAATCGGCCAGGTTGATATTATTATCGTCTAGGAAAATCTAACTCAATTATGCCTAAATTGATCTAGTATATTTGGAAAGCATTAATGGTTGATTGATACGATCATATTATCCGAGACGATCTCCTGATCGGCCAGGATGATGTCCTGGACGATCTACATCGGACAGCTCAAATTCCGAGCGATGATCAGGACGATTGAAATCGGGTTTAAACTAATCGGCCTGGACGATCGTGATATCGGCCAGGACGATGTAACCAATTTTCTTCTGATCGTCCCAAATCGTCCCGGGCTGATGAGCTGAATTTGTACTGATCGGCCAGGACGATATACCTATCGTCCTGGATGATAATGTCGGCAACTTGCATTAATGAGCTCGTTTTGAGAGCTTCTATTTAAGCTATGGCATGGCAACTTTTGTAAGAGTCTTTGGCAGCCATTAGAGCTTCGTTCTTGTGGGGGAAACTTGAAGAGAGAGCTTGAAAGGGAGAGAGGAAAGGGTGGAGTTTGAGAGGGAGAAGATCCTGTGAGGGGGGGAACTCAAGGGAGTGTGGAGGGGATTCCACACGGTTGCTCCGGCGAACTCGCACCTTAGTACCATCAGATTCAAGGCTTGTCTCGAGGTAAGTTCACCAAAGAAGAAGATCCCTTTGGTGTCAAAGGACCCGATGACTCCGCCGCACCGGGGAAGGTGAAAGTGATTTTGTAAGGGTTTCTCTGCCTTGCTGTGGGGGCTAAAGGAGAGACACTTAGTTAGTTCAATACTTGGAGGGTGCCTCCAAGGAGTGGACGTAGGTCAAGGTTTGACCGAACCACTATAAATCTCTGTGTTTTGTTTCTTGCTTCCACACTTTAATTTCCACATTTATTTTTCTCGTGGTGTGATTTTGGTTTATGTGATTTTTGTTCTTTATAAAAAGAAATTTTTAAAATACCAATTCACCCCACTCTTGGTTAGCTTGGGCCAGTTCTATAGGGCTTAACATCCCTAACGAACTTTCATCTTAGTCGTTTGAACACATCTTCAAGGTATAAAAAGCTATAAGTGTTGAATAAGAGAAGGAGTGGAGCTTATTCCCCCTTTGTGAGTAAATGAGTTCCTTAGCTTTTTGGAACTGTAGAGGGGCAAAATAAAAGAGAAGCCTCTCTTTATTTGAAAGAAGTTGTAAATATTGGGATGTATGCTTTGTTGGTATTGTTGAAATGAAGATTTTCTCTATTGGTAAATGGGAGTTTTGTAAATTCATGGGAAAGGATTGGGATTTCTTTATTTATCTTTTTGATGGTCTTTTTTGGAGAATTATGATTTTGTGGAGGTCTAATTTGGCATCTTTTTCAGTGTTGAAAGCTGCTTTTCAATGTGTTATTGAGGAATTGAATATTGTTAATAAAGGTAATTGGTTGGTTTCTATTATCTATGGTAGTAGAGATTTGTATCGTAGGAGGAAATTGTGGGAAGTTTGGAATTGTACTCCAGTTTGAGCCTTATTTAAGTGGTAGGAGGTAATTTCAATTGTATCTTGTCCCAAGAAGATAAAAAGGGAGGAAAGAGCTTTAAATTTTCTCATGGTCCTCAAGAGATGAAATCATTTATGAATAATAATGATTTCCATGAAGTGGAGTTGGTTGGGCCAACGTTTACTTGGTGCAATAATAAAGATTGAAGTGCACACATTTCAAAAAAGCTTTATAGATGTTTATTAAACTTAAAGGCTTTAGAATTGGTTCAAAAAACAATAACTAGACATTTGGCGAAGGTAGCTTTTGACCACCGCCCAATTGTTTTGAAAATTTTCCACTAGGGTTTTCATAAAAAAAATTCTAAGGTTCGAGGATGTTTGGGTGTCATATCCAGTGGCAGCGACATTAGTGCATAAGTCTTGGAGCAGAATTACTGGTGGTGGTCCTACGGATGTCCTTAACAAGAAATTCAAAAGAGTTTTGAGATCTTTATATTTTTGAAGTAAAGCTAAACTACAAAATTTATTGGAATTGAAGGAAAAACGTAAAAAGGAGCTAGCTTATCTTCTATTGGAAGAAACAAATGATGGTGGGTTGTCTCATGATAGGCTTTTGTTACTCAGAACCAAGGTTAATGACTTAAATGTCACACTTGCTTGGTTGAACACATGGTAGATGCAAAGGGCAAAGGTGAAGTGGTTGGAAGAAGGCGACATGAATTCTAAGTTCTTCCATGCATTTGCAAATGGTAGGAGAAATGGCAATTTTATTAACCAAGTGAAAATGATGAAGGGTATCCTTTTTATGTTCAGGCAGATATTGAAGGTATCTTCTTTAATTTCTTTAACAACAAATGAAAGTATAGAAATTGTAATCTAAGAGGTTGGCCACCATCTCTAATCAAATTAAGTTAGGAAGTTGTAAGCTTATGGATGCTAATTTTTCATTTGAAGAAGTGGAAAGTGTGGTTAAAAGGCTTGGTAGGAATATTTCTCCAAAATTTGATGGTATTTCTTATTCGTTTGTAAAAGCATATTGGAATTTAATAGGTTAAGATGTTTGGCTTGCTATCTTTCAGTTTTTATCTTCTGGCAAAATGTTTTCTAAGTGGAAGGAAACTCTTGCTGTTCTTATTCCTAAAGTTAAAAATCCTCTTCTTCCTTCTCATATTTGTCCGATTAGTCTGTGCTTGTCAATATACAAGATTGTTGCCAAGGTTTTATTAAATTGATTGCTGAAGGTTATACATATGCTTGTTCCAGATGTTCAAGTGGCTTTTATCAAGGGAAGTACTTTATCAGACCATATTCTCCTTATTCAAGAACTCTTTAATAAATTTAGATATTGAAACTCTAAAAAAGGATTGGTGACGATTGAAATTGATATGTAGCAAGCCTATAATAATATGGCTTGGCCAACTCTAAGGCACATTTTAGAATATTTTGGATTTCCATTTTTTTTTCTAATCTTTTGATGGATTGTTTGGTTGATCCTAAATTTTATGTTCTTATTAATGGTAATAATTCTAAGTGGATCAAAGCTAAAAGTGGTTTTAGACAAGGCTGTTTGTTTTCTCTATACTTATTTATATTGTGTTCCTAACTCTTGTCTAATGCTTTTATTTAGAAAGGAAGGGATTTGGTCATTAAAGCTGCTCCTGCTGCGTCGAAGATATCCCATTTATTGTATGATGATGATATTCTTATATTTTTTGAAGCTAAGGCCAGGTATTTAAGGAAAATTAAAAGAATTATTTCTGGTTATTGTAATTATATAGGGCAAATAGTTAATATCTAGAAATCTTGCATTATTTTTAGGAAATTAGTTATCCAGAGTAAGAGAAGAACTATCTTAAGCTTATTAAGATATAAGGAGGTAAAGGAGCTTAGTTATTTGGGTATTAAAATGGCTTTGAGGAGGATGGATTCTTCATATTTCCTTAATTTGTTGGAAAATATGCTTGCAAGATGAATGTGTGGGGCACCAGGTTCATTTCTTTAGTTGGAAGGTTGGTATTGGTTAAATCGATTATTCTTTCCATTATGGTTTTCTTTGCTACTCAGTTAATAGTTCTGTTGAGCATTTTGAAAGGGTTTGATAAGATGTGCAGGGATTTTATATTGAATAAACAAGGTGGCAACCGTGGTTTACATTATGTGGTGTGGGATGATCTCTACAAACCATTGATTTCTAGAAGGCTTGGACTTCACTTAGCTAGCTCTGTAGTTGTACCATTGAGAGCAAACCTTATTCTCTTCTTAATAAGTCTTTGAGTGCTAAGTATGGTGATATTTGGCATACTAATTATCGAAGAAACAACTTAATCATTTGGAAAATCATTGTTAGTGGAGTAAAAGCTCTTCGGCCAATAGTGAGATGGAAGGTTGCACCAGGTATCTCTATTAATGTCTTAAAAGATGTATGGGTACTAGATTGAAGTTTTGATAGATTGCTTAATTTTATAGCTGTTATGGGTAATGATTTTCCTTCTCTTTAGAAGTTTTTGTTGATGGTAATTGGAGCTATGCAGAATTACATAAATATTTTGGAAGGTCATTAGTTGATGTTATACTACATATTCAAATCCATCTAGATTTGTTGAATGATCAACTAGAGATGATCAACAATTTTTCTTGTAAAACTATTGCTTTTATGGCTTATAATGTCGATACAACAAATTTAGATATTGTGGATTATTATAGGTGGATGAAAAAATTGAAACTTTCTCCTCGGGTGGATTGTTTTTGGTGGTAGATTTTTAATAATGCAATCCCTACTAATGATTTCTTAATGTATTGAAGATTGTTGAATTATAACTTTTGTCCAAGAGGTTGTATTGCTGTGAAAAATTTAGAGCATGTTGTGGTTAACTGTTCCAAACCCATTCAAGCTATTATGCTGCTTAATAAATGGGGATTTCTTATTTTGATTTTTCCTTCTTTTCTGGAGTATAAGAGAAGTTTGGAGATGCTATCTATTGGTAATCTGTTTATTGCAAATCTTTATTATTTGTTGGTTTTTTTTTTGGAAAAATAGAAACAATATAAAGCATGGTGGTTAAGAGCTTGGTTTTGGTTTCATAGTATAAAATGTAATTAGTCATGCTTCAATTTCATTAAGATTTAATATTTTTTTCAGATCACCGAGACATTAATTAGCTTCAGCACACACTCCTCCTCTTGAATGGACTAAAGTTAAAATTGATGCTACTTTATTACAATCTAATTAGGCTGGTATTGGCAAGGATTTTAGAGATCATAAGGGAAGATTCTTACTTGCTTTTGGGTTCAAATGTATTCATTGGGATAGTGGATATCTGGAACTTTTGGCATTCTGTTCGTTGAAGAAGGTAATCCAATGGTGGATGACAGAAACTAAAGGCATTATAATTGGAGGAGATAATTATACTATCATCAAGTATCTTCAAGGTTCGGTTGGTAAAGCTTCTTGGGACATAAATAATGAAGTGGTGGAGGGATTTTCTTTTTTAAAAGAATTTGGGATTTTTTTATATTTCATTTTACTAATAGAAATAGTAATATGTTAGTCGATCATTATGGTAACTTTATTTTAGTTAGATATTTTTTTGGGATGATTTAAGTTGTAATAAGGTTTCTCCTATTTTTCTTTCTTTGTTAAAGGAGGATTGTTATAGCCTTTCTATCACTTAGTAGTTTATATTAAGGTATTTCTTTTTTATTTTTAATACAACTTGCATTTTCTCTCTAAAAAAAAGAATTTTAATTATCAAGCATGAATATCCAAGTATAAAAATTTCTTAACTCTTCAATTGATTCACTCTTATGAGATAAAAATCTAATCCAAGTGAATGTTGAATAATCATCAATAATCACATACCCAAAGTTTTTCTCCTAGACTTACTCTGCTAATAGGTCCAAAGAGATCCATGTGAAGGACTTTTAAGGGTTTGCTAGTTCTAACATCCTTATTTAAATGAAAGGATGACTTGACTTATTTTCCTAATTGACATGCATCACATAGATGACCCTTAGTGAAGTCTAATTTGAGTATGCCTCTTACCAATTCCTTCTGGGTAATCTTCCTAAGATTTTTCATGCTTGCATGACAAAGTCTTATATGCCATAACCAAGATTCATTAGTAATAATTTCTAGACAAAAAACATTAGAAGATTCAACATAATTTAAATCAAGCATATAAATATTATTTATCCTATCTCCATGCAACACATTAACTCCATTTTGGCTTATAATGTATCTTGTAGATAAAAAAATTATGTTAAAAATCTTATCATAAAGCTAACTAATACTTAGAAAATTATATTTCAAGCCTTTTACCAATAGAACATTTTTAATCCGAAAATTATTTATATTGTTAATCATACCTGATCCTACCACTCTCCTAGTGGTGTTATCTCCAAGTGTCACTTTGCCTCTTGTCATGGCCTCCAATAGTATAAATTGATTTGTATTTCCAGTCATATGTTTTGAATATCCACTATCCAGGTACCAAATTCACTCACGAGAGCTTGTATGAGAGAGTTTCTACAAAATTATCAAACATTAGATTTGGGAACCAAAATAAATTTGGGTTCTCCTCTTAACAATGATAATCTAGATGCATGATTGAAATGTTGTGATTGATGCATCTTAAGTCTCCATACTAGATATGTTCTACAATGAATTGTGCAAGTGTAGAAAATATGCCCCATCATTCCAGTTGAAAAGCATTCAACTCTATGAAAAAGATTTACTAATCTACGTGAGTTATAATATCTTTTCCTAGATTTTAAAACTTGTACGCTTGTGATCAAGACTGTAAATTTTTTCAAGTGTGGGAGGTGCCTTACCTTCCTTAATAGCTTTTAATTTTACTTTAACATATGAGTTTTTAGTTTCTAAAACTAAATTTTCAACTTTTTAATCATGTTCTCTTTGATCTGATTCAGCCATAAATACCTTAAAATCATTTTCAAGTTCATTATAGGATATTTTCAATAAATCATGCTCCTTACTCAGATTATTAAATTCATATAGCAAAGTCATGTGATTGCTAACTATGTTTGCATGATCTTTCCTCAGATTTTCATACTCCTTTAGTAAATTTAAATACTAAATGTTAAGATTTACATACAATTTTTTGAGTTTCCTATATACATTATGGATTTTCTCAAAAACATCAAATAATTTATCATAGGATAGGTCACATACCTCCTCTTGATCTGAATGATCAAACTTATCTTCCATTAAGCACAAGTTTGTAACCTCCTCTTATTCTTTTATTTCTAAAAAGTGTTGCGGATCAATGATTTATGATTTTGATGATAGCAAACATTCTTATTTCTCTACGACTGCCTTATGTACTGACATTTCAGGTCCACACGATCAGACTGCAATTAGAACCAGCTCAAGTTTGGGTAGACTAGGTCTGAGTCAGTTTGTACTATTTTTCCTTTCTTGAGTCTATTGTATTTGGAGTGGCACCAAATGATTTGTAAACTTGGAAGATGTTCTGTTGTACCCTAAAGATTTCTATTTTTGGTAACATCGTCCGGGACGATCTGTCCAAAAACAAAAACCCTAATTAGGGCATCCTCATTAAGGTAGCCGTCATAAGCTTATCGGCCTGGATGATACTTATATCGGCCAGGACGATAGTCTCAATTCAGAAAGAATCAGCCATCATAATCAGTTTAGGAATTCTTTATTTTAGGAAATCGACCAAGACGATATTCATATCGGCCAGGACGATCTAACTCAATTATGCCTAAATTGATATGGTATCTTTGGAAAGAATTAATGGTTGATTTATATGATCACATCATTGGGGACGATCGTAGAATCGACCGGGATGATGTCCTGGACGATTTACATCGGACAGCTCGAATTCAGGGTGATACTCTGGACGATTGAAATCGATTTTAAACTAATCGGCCTGGATGATCGTGATATCGGCCAGGACGATGTAATCAACTTTCTTCTGCTCGTTCTAAATCGTTCCGGGCTGATGAGCTAAATTTGTACTGATCAGCCAGGATAATATTACTATCATCCTGGACAATAATGTTGGCAACTTGCATTAATGAGCTCATTTTGAGCTTTTTCTATTTAAGCTTGGCATGACACTTTGTAAAGTGTCTTTGGCAGCCATTATAGCTTCGTTCTTGTGGGGGAGACTTGAAGATAGAGCTTGAAAGGGAGTGAGGAATAGGTGAAGTCTGAGAGGGAGAAGATTCTTGAGGGGGGACTCAAGGGAGTGTGGAGGGGATTCCACACGGTTGCTCCAGCAGGCTTGCATCTTAATACCGTCGGATTCAAGGCTTGTCTCGAGGAAAGTTCACTAAAGAAGAAGTTCATTTTGGTGTCAAAGGACCTGACGACTCCGCCGCATCGGGGAAGGTGGAAGTGATTTTATAAGGGCTTCTCTGCCTAGATGTGGGGGCTAAAGGAGAGACACTTGTTTTAGTGCAATACTTGGAGGGTGCCTCCAAAGAGTGGACGTAGGTCAAGGTTTGACTGAACCACTATAAATCTAGTGTGTTCTTTCTTATTATTTGCTTCTGCACTTAATTTTTGCATTGTTGATTTATTTGTGGTGATTTTGATTTGAGTTTTATCTTTGGTTTTAAAGTTATCTAATTCACCCCCCACTTAGTTAGCTTTGGGCCAGTTCATAAAGGCTTAACATCCCTAACAAATTTTCAAGTGATATCAGAGCACTTTCTAGTGTATTCTGAGCACTTTCAAGTGGTATCTGAGCCGTTTTAAAAAAAAAATAAGTTTTTAAAAGCTTTTGAATTTCGATCCATGGCTTATTTTTTAAATCATACTATTGCGGAAGGTTATTCAATCACCAGACCACCTTTGTTTGAAAACATTACTTTTTATTTTTGGAAAATTTGCATGACTACTTTGTTGCAATCGATTGATTTTAGCATGTGGCATATGATTTTAACTGGTTATTCATCACCATAATGTATTGTTAATGGAGTTAGAACTGATATTCCTTTTAATCAATGGAATAGGGAAGAACAAGTAAATGCTCAATTGAATGCAAAATCTTTAAATTGCTTTTTCTGTGCTTTAAATTCTGAAGATTTTATGTTAGTATCCACATGCACTACTGGTAAGGAAGTTTGGGATAAACTAGACACTATATGTGAAGGCTCTAGTGAAATCAAGCAATCCAAGTTGAATTTGTTAATGCATGATTTTGAACTGTTTTTCATGAAACCTTATGAGACGATCTTAGACATGTACACTAGGTTCATTCAAATTGTAACATCATTGCATGCCTTAGGAAAAGAATTTTCAAATTTTGAAAAAGTTAACAAAATTCTTCGTTGTCTACTGGATAAGTTCAATATTAAAGTTATTGCTATTTATGAATCTAAAGATTTGAATGTATATTCTATTGATAATTTGATTGGCTCACTCATTGCCTACGAGCAAGGGTTGGGTCAAAGACTTTTGGATGCAGGTGAAACGATTGTTTTAAAAACATAAGATAGAAAAGAAGATAGCTTAGTTGGTGATGACTTTTTAAGAAAATCACAAAGCTCACCAAAGCATAAGCAAAAATGGAAAAAAGGTAAAAATGGTAAGGAAATTCATATTTCTTATGATGTTATTTTCTTTCGTTATAGGAAGCCTGGACATATGAAAAATCAATGGCCTAATTTAAGAATTCTTCCTACGAAAGAAAAGGGCAAGGCGAAGCAAAATTTAAACTGGGGAAATAATGAAAGGCAAAAATCTCATGGGCAGATCTGATTTATGAAGCATCGGATCAGGAGAGAGATAATGGTTAAAAGCCTTTCGTGTTTTTGTGTTGTGTTTTTGTTTTTATGTTTTTCATTTTTTTATTTTGTGCTTTTGTTTTGTTTATTCTTTGAAATTTTTATTTTCGTAAAAGTTTTTCTCTGATCAACACACACATTCACTTTTCTAAAAATAAAAAATCTACTTCCTATTTTTTCTTGAAATCTTTGGTAAGTTGTGTTTGACTTCTCTAAAACAGTCAAAGGAAGGAAACTCATGTTTTTGGACTCTCAATCACTGTTTTCTAAAAGAGGTTATTCTACTTTTGATTTAAATCTTTTTCATCTTTTAAATTAGTTTTTGAAAATTTTTTTTTATCTCCCTACATTTTATTTATCGCATATGAATCTTTTTACAAGTTGTTGAATCTAATTCAAAATTTTCTTAATCAAGAAATTTGCTTTATCAATAGTATGAATTTACTTTTGGTATTTAATATTTCAGAAAGGTAGCATAGTCCAAAAAAAAAATGGCCAATGATGCAAAAAATAAAAGATATGGAAAGCGCTAAATTGAAAAATATAGAATACACAAAGTGTATCAAAAGATGCACAGTGCGCCAACCAATTGTCAAAAGGCATAAAATGAGCCCACAAAATTTTATTGCTTACCATTCTTGTGTTTCTTAAAAGCCTAAGAAAATCCTTGATTCTTTCGATAGTTGAGTTTGAAAATCTTGATTCTTGATTCAATAATTCGTGCATTGATTTCTAATAGATATATTTTATGTAAGGAGTTTTTGAAAAATGATTGTTTCTTTCTCTAATTTATTCCTTGATTTTGATATTGAACTAAAAAGTTTTTTAGCATTTTTAAAAGAACTTGAGTTTGGATTATCAAATTCTGAATTTCTAACCTTTTCTGGGCTATGCGTTGTCAATCCAATTCTACTAAGTTTTTTGATTAAAACTAAGTGGTAACTTTCTCATTATAAAAATATTTGTTTTTTCACTAGATCAGGGAACATTTTTTTTCTTTTGTTCGTTTTGTTTTTTTTTGTGCCTCCTCTCTTTTTGATAATGCTAAAAGGGGGAGAACGTAATGTTAAATTTATATCCTTTTTTTTTCTTCTCAAAAAATTAAAAACAACAAAAATATTTTTTATCTCCCCTATTTTTTAAAAAGGGTTTATTCTAGTGAGGGGGAGATTAGGAGAAATTGCTTTTTTGAAAATTCAAATTGAATTGTTTGCCATCATCAAAAAGGGGGAGATTATTGCGAGTTAATGGTTTATGATTTTGATGATAACAAACATTCTTATTTCTCTACGACTGCCATATGTACTGACATTTCAGGTCCACACGATCAAACTGTAATTTTGAACCAGCTCAAGATTGGATAGACTAGGTCTGAGTCAGTTTGTACTATTTTTCCTTTCTTGAGTCTGTTGCATTTGGTGTGGCACCGGATGATTTGTAAACTTGGAAGATATTCTGTTGTTTCCAAAAGATTTCTATTTTTCGTAACATCGTCCAGGACGATATTTATATCGTCCTGGATGATCTGTCCAAAAACAGAATTCCTAATTAGGGCATCCTCATTAAGGCAGCCGTCATTAGCTTATTGGCATGGACGATACCTGTATCGGCCAGGATGATAGTCTCAATTTAGAAAGAATCAGCCACCATGATCAGTTTAGGAATTCTTTGTTTTACGAATTCGGCCAAGACGATATTCCTATTGGCCAGAACGATCTAACTCAATTATGCCTAAATTGATCTGTTATCTTTGGAAAGCATTAATGGTTGATTGATACGATGACATCATTCGGGACGATCGTAGAATTGGTCGGGACGATGTCCTGGACGATTTACATCAGACAGCTCGAATTCAGGGCGATGCTCTAGACGATTGAAATTGGTATTAAACTAATTGGCTAGGACGATCGTGATATCGGTCAGGATGATGTAACCAATTTTCTTCTGATCGTCCTAAATCGTTTCAGGCTGATGAGTTGAATTTGTAGTGATCGGCCAAGATGATATAACTATCATCCTTGATGATAATGTCGGCAACTTGCATTAATGTGCTTGTTTTGAGCTTTTTCTATTTAAGCTTGGCATGACACTTTGTAAAGTGTCTTTGGCAGCCATTGTAGCTTCATTCTTGTGGGAGAGACATGAAGAGAGAGCTTGAAAGGGATTGAGGAACTGGTGAAGTCTGAGAGGGAGAAGATCCTTGAGGGGGGACTCAAGGGAGTGTGGAGGGGATTCCACACGGTTGCTCCGGCAGACTTGTATCTTAATACCGTCGGATTCAAGGCTTGTCTCGAGGGAAGTTCACCAAAGAAGAAGTTCACTTTGGTGTCAAAGGACCCGGCGACTCCGCCGCACCGGGGAAGGTGGAAGTGATTTTGTAAGGGCTTCTCTGCCTAGCTATGGAGTCTAAAGGAGAGACACTTATTTTAGTGAAATACTTGGAGGGTGCCTCCAAGGAGTGGACGTAGGTCAAGGTTTGACCGAACCACTATAAATATGATGTGTTCTTTCTTATTATTTACTTTCGCACTTAATTTCCGCATCATTGATTTATTTGTGGTGATTTTGGTTTTTGTTTTATCTTTGGTTTTAAAGTTATCCAATTCACCCCCCTCTTGTTAAGCCTTGGGCCAGTTCATAAGGGCTTAAAATCCCTAACGAACTTTCAAGTGGTATCAGAGCACTTTCTAGTGTCATCTGAGCACTTTCAAAAAGTCTGAAGCTAAGTCAGCCAGAAAGCTGTTTACATTCTCTTCTTACCTTTTTTTATGTGAATTTTCTCCTAAACTTTCTTCTTGTTAGGATTAGCTTTGAGATATGGGAATTCTGTCTTTATATGTCCTCACTTTCTACATTCATAACAAATTACTTCTTTAGAAATCCTTGGATTTTTAATGAACTTACCTTTGTACCAATGCTGACATCATCATTACTTTCCTTTAAGGAAACTTTTGAAATGCTTAGTCATATGAGCAACATCTTCATCATCTTCTAGTATTGATTGATCACTTTCTGAATCATCAATCTTCAAAGCTATATTTCTCTCCTTCCTTTTGTCACCTACATCATTCTGTCTTTGATTCACTCCTTGCTCATAAGTAATATGTGATTCAAGCAGATTATCAATAGAGTATATATTTAAATCTTTAGACTCAGTAATGATAATTATTTTTGCATCATAGGCAATAGGCAAATAACGTAAAATTTTATTTACTATTTTTGAATTTCTAAGCTCTCTACCTAAAGCATGCAATGAGATAACAAATTGGGTAAACCTTGTATACATATTAGAAATATACTCGTTTGGTTTCATGTGAAAAAGTTCATAGTCATGTAATAAAATGTTCAACCTAGTCTATTTTATCTCATTTATCCTTTCATAAGTTATGCAAAGTCTATCCCAAATTTCTTTTCTGGTTTTATAAGTTAAAACACGCATATAATCTTCGGATTTCAAATCATAGAAAAATTGTTTAAATATTTTGAATTTAACTATGCTAAGTCTCTTTCTATTACTATATATTTAGTAAATGGTGTTTCAATTCTAATGTCATATACTATTCTAGTTGGTTTAGTATAACGTTCCTATAATAACATCCATATGTGATTGTCAAGTGATTGCAGAAAAATAGACATGAGAGTTTTTCAGAATTCAAAAGGAATATTATATAATAGAGGTGGTCTATGATCGAATATCTTTAAGTAGTGTTTTAGTTTCCAAAATTAACCATGACAGCTTTTCAGAAAGTAGTATAAACCTTAATTTTTGAAATTGGCTCTGATACTACTTGAAAGTTTGTGTAGGTTGTTAGACCTTATAGAACTATCCCAAGACTAACCAAGAGGGGAGGTGAATTGATTATTTTTTTTAAAAAAAAATCTTAGATTTTGGAAAACCTTTTAGTTTTTTTAAATCTTTTTAGAAGATTAAAAATATTAATCTTAAAATATGTATTTAATTGTTGAAATGACTTTTATAGATAATCTTTCAATAATAAATATAAAGAGCAGTGAAATAAAATATAGAAAAAAATAATAAAAAAGAATAGAAAAAAACTAAATTTTTTAGTGGTTCAGTCCAACTAGACCTACATCCACTCCCTAGAAACTCATTTTCCATGTATTACACTAAATAATAGTGACTCTACTTTTGCCCCCACAGTAAGGCAGGTAAGTCCTTACAAACTTTCTTCCACCATCCCGATGTGGTATAGAATCATCTCTTTTTACACTATCCAAGTGATGTCATCGTACCTTATTATCCTTTTTCACCCACCTAGTGAAGGTAGAGTACCTACATATCTTTTTTCACCCACCTGGTGAAGGAAGAGAACCAAGTATCCTTTTTTACCCTCCTGGTGAAGGTAGAGAACCAAGCATCCTTTTTTACCCTCCTGGTGATGGCAGAGAACCAAGCATCCTTTTTCTTAGATCCATCAATACTAGCTTTCATATTCAGAGTATTTTTTATTTTCTTTCCTTTTTTTGTAAATGCCAAAAGAGGGAGGTTATTATTTCTGTTTGTTTGAAGTATTCTGGTTTGTATTTTTGTGTTTTTGTTTTGAAGTTTGTTTTGATTTTTAGTTCTATGTCAAAATGTTCTCAGGGGGATGTTGTTTATGGTTATGTTTATTTGAAGTTTTCTTGTGATTCGTGTCATACTTGTTTGTTTTAGGGTCTTTTTAGTGTTTATTTTTTTATTTGTTTTGCTTTGTAGTTTATTTTGTGTTTGTCTATAAAGATTAAAATTAAAAAGAGGGATGAAATTTTATTTATCCTCATGATTTTTAGTTTTTATTCATTTAGGGGGAGCTTTTTTTTTAAAGAAAAGCCGAAGCTTGCTTATATTAATTAGAAAATAAGAGCAACTACAAGGTTGATTCCTCCTTCAAAGTATTATAGATTGAAGAAGGAAGCTCATTCAAAGAAAATTCATCCCAACTAAAACTACTAAAAAGAGCATAGTTAGCACATAAGTTTGTTAACTTATTACTTTCCCTACCTATACAATTGAAAATGACAAAATTAAATTTCATAAGAAATTCCATACCATCTTCATTGTAGTTTCCTTTTTTCCAAGTTCTTTGAAGGAAAGAAATGATATTTGAATTGTCCCCTTCTATAATGATGCCTTTGTATTTGAACATCCAATCCTTGATCTCCTCCTTTAATGAATTAATTGCTAGAAGCTCCAATTGTGTTATATCCCAATGAACACAAGATCTTCCATAAGCAAATAGGAATCTCCCTTTGTAGTCCCAAAAAATTGCAGCAATCCCTGCTGTGTACGAAGAAAGTAGAGATGCATCTACATTAACCTTTAGCCATTTGGGTTGAGGAGGATGCCAAGTATTAGATAGTCTGAATGACTGGTTAACATCCCAGTAGCCCAAATTAAAGTGACTAAAGCTGTGTGAAACCGAAGCATAGCATATAGCATTGTAAGCAATAAAATTAGGACAGTCCTCCACTCCATGAATCATTTTGTTCCTACCTTTCCAAGATAGAAAAACTGCATTGCAATATAGGTTAACAGTCATACCTTTCTTCACTGAAGTAGCTTCTAGCCATCGTAGACATTCTTCAATCTTTACAAACAATGGAATTCCAAATCCCCATTGGTTTAGATGGCAAATTACCTCTTTAAACTTTAAGCATCCACACATAATATGCTCAACATCTTCAATTGCATTGCATCCCCTAGGATAATTGGCATTCTCTAGGAGTCTTCTATAGCATAAGAATTGAAGAGGTGGGGCTTCTTTTCTACTTAATCTCCACCAAAACACTTCCACTCGAGTATTCAACTTAGCTGTTTTGATCCAGTCCCAATTCTGAGAATCACAAGTTTCTTGTTTCGCAGCATTAAAGGCTAAACCAGAAATAGACTTTCCAGATTTTTGATGAATTAGCTCCATTTGATCCTCCTCCCATCTTGTGTAATCCTTATTTGTATGATCAAATTTACCAGCTCCCTTCCAAAGGTTTCCAGCAACACCGGTTCATTCCAACAGCCATTAAGTATGAAGTCTTTGACTAAAACAGCTCCATCCTCATGTGGAACAACAAACGTAGGCCACATATTAATACATTTATCCAATATCCAATTATCTTTAAATGCATCTACTTAATCTCCATTTGCTAAAGACCATCTTACAATAGGTTTCAGCATTTTGTATCCATCATTCAATAATTTATAAGAGGAAGAGCATCTACCTCTACCACTTCTCTTGTCAAGCCTTACACCATAATTAGCCACCATTACCTTGTGAAAAAGAGAGTCTTTGTCTTGAATGAATCTCCATTCCAATCTAGCTCTCAAAGCAGGAGTTTTTGTGACATTTGAATGCAAACTTCGACCACCTTTGCCAATTGGTTTGCATAATTCAGTCCAACTGACATAGTGCAACCCCATAGATCCATTCTTCTTATTCCAAATGAAGTTCCTGCAAATTTTATCAAGTTCTTCCAGCACTCATTTTGGGACAACTGAGTGTGTAACATGAAAAGTAGGCAGGGATAACATTACAGATTTTACCAATATCAACTTACCCGCTAGAGATAAGATTTTACTTCCCCATAGATTTAGCTTCCTCAAGGCACTATCTATGATGAATTGAAAATCATCACTTGTAAGTCTTCTTAATGCTATCTTCAATCCAAGGTAGTTGAATTCTTTTACCATTTTGAAACCCATTATTCTTGAGATGCTTTTCTTCTTCTTCCTCCCCACATGCTTACCAAACAACATGGTAGATTTGCTCTTATTTATTCTTTGGCCAGTCCATTCACAGAACTTATATAATACACTCTTAACTCCCTTAACATCCTTCCTATTAGCTTCAGAAAACATTATTACATCGTCTGCATAAAGTAAATGGGAAATTCTCGGGCCTATAGAATTGATCTTGATACCACAAGAGCTTTGAGCAAAAGCATTTGAAAGAAGTTGTGAGCAAAGTATAAAAAGGATAGGAGATAAGGGACACCCTTGTGGAAAACCACTCCTAGCTTGAATTCAATTTGAGCAATGGCCATTGATGATTAAAGAAAACGTTGGGTCTTCCACACACTCCGTGATGGGTTTGGATATCTTTGTAGGAAAGTTAAAATTCTGCAACACTTTCCTGAGAGAAGACCAAGACATGGAATCATATGCTTGTTCCATGTCTACCTTGAAGGCTACAAGACCTTTGGTAGCTTTTGAGAGTCTTAGTTTATGAAAAATTTCTTATGCCACCAACAAATGGTCAGACAAAGACCTCTCCTTAATGAATGCCGCTTGCTCCTTAGAGAAGCTTCAGAATGACCACAACTAGTCTGTTTATTATTACCCTTGCTACCACCTTGTCCACAGTATTACATAGACTTATTGTTCTATAGTTAGATAGGTGAATAGGATTTGATACCTTTGGTATAAGCACAATTAATGTTTCATTCCATTCTTTGTTTAGCTCCCCATAGCAAAGGAAATGACTTATTGCCCTCCAAAAATCATTTTTGATGATGCCCAATATGCTTTGATGAAAGATTTTGAAATTCCATCATTATCAGATGAAGTATTACCTCCCAATAGATTCAGAACACATTCTACTTCTTTAATAGTAAACTCTTCCTCCAGGAATTCCATGTCCCATGAATTCAAGCAGTTATTAGCAACCGGCCATCCATCTAGCTTGCAACTTCTTGCATCCCATTTTTTTTTGGAAAAATTGAAAGAAAACATCTTCCATCTATTCTTTTTCTTCGACCAGCATCCCATTCTTATCCTTTACTTTAACAATTTTATTGGATTTTCTTCTAGCACTAGCATAGGAATGGAAGAATTTTGAATTCCCATCTCCTTCATTTAACCACTTTACTTTAGCTCTTTGCTTCCACCAAGAATTCAATATAGCCATGGTTGAATTTAATTCATTCACCTTTGCTTTAAGACTCCAACAATCAAATTCTGAGAGATACCCATTTGAAGATTCTTTGCTTTGAAGTTCCATGATCTCATTCATAAGATCATCTTTAAGCTTGTTAAGATCCTTTAACTTAGACTTGCTCCAAAAGAACAATGACTTCAAGGACCTTTTAAATTTCTTATTTAAAACTTGAGAACAATTACCTTGATAATTTTTGCTCCATTCATTTCTCACCACCACAAATGATGCTTGATAAAATGCCCATCAATTTTCAAGTTTGATGTTCTTTTTAGAGATAGAGTTAAAATTCTAAAAATGCAATATGATTGGACAATGGTCCGAGGCTATCCTAGCCGAATTCCTCACTACCAAATGGTAGGGGGAGTTCAATGCACTAGAGTTGATAACACACCTATTCAATCTTTCAAGTGTCCTTACTCCACCACATTTATTGTTGCACCATGTGTATTTAGGCCCAATGAATCTAACTTCATGTAAATCATTATTGAGCAAGCATTCTTCCATCTCCTTTGGTCCTTGAGAGAAAATGAATCTTCTACCTCCTATTTTATCCTCTTTGCCCATTATGCAACTAAAGTCTCCACATATTGCCATAGGTAAATCTCTAATGGAATACTTGTCTAGCATATCCCATAGATCCATTTTATTTTGCACTTCTCTGCTTCTATAAATCGTGGCCACCCTCGACATACCTTTGTTGAACATTTTAAGATCTCTAATAACTACTTGACAAGAGAAATCCACCACCGAGAACTCAGCATGATTAGAATTCCAAAGAATTGAAATGCCGCTAGATAACCCTGAAGAATGAACAAAGAAAAAGTCCCATTCGTTGCCAATCATATTATTAATCTCACTTCTATCTATATCAGTTAAGTTGGTTTCTACCAAACCCAAAAAGAACACTCCATTATTTTTAACAAATTCCCTAAGGTATAGAGAAGCATTCCTCTTCCTTGCTCCTCTACAATTCCAAAAAGCTATATAATACATTAAATGAGATTTAGGGGATTAATCCCCAAAGTACCTTTCCCTTCAAGCTCCAATCTCCGGCTTCTTGATGAAGAGTTGATTGGTCTCAATTCCCTAAATTGTTTTGGTATTTTCTTCTTTGTAGGTTGAGAAGAGTCCACCTTCCCTTCACTTCCAGAATTCACGGTTTCACGAAAAACTTAAATAGAACCTTCTTTATCTTCCCTCCTTGCAGCATTTACTATTACATTATTATCAACACATGTATCTACCTCCTATTCAATTGTGACAACATTTGTTGATTGAAAAAACTCTCCTTCTTCCAGATCCACAAGTGTACTGAAGCAATTCCCATCACACACAGTCTCCAGAACTGCTTGACCTTTGTTGTTCCCCACTTCTAAGCTATCTGATTTTCTACCAGACAGATTTTGATGCACATATTTCTGATCTTTAATTGGCTTGTCTACCTTGCTTACTTCATTTATTTATCACTTTGCTTCAACGGCACAAAGTTACTCCTACTATCAACCTGAAAAACTGGTCTTCTGGGCATAGTATTGTTAAATTTTTTCTTCCCATACTTTACCAACATCCGTGGCCTGACTTCTTCCTTTTCAATTAAACTATCTCTACCCAGAATTTGATTGCCTTCAGCAGTTTCATTTTTCACCATATTATTAGAAATTGAATTAACAGGCCTTGTGGATTTTACCCTATTCTCCATGATAACTTTGGCACAATCATTCTTACCATGGCCAATTTTCCCAAATTCAAAATAGAGGTTAGGCAACTTCTCATACTCAATTCTTTAGAAGAATTTGTCTTCATCTCCTTCTACCCAAACACCTGTAGGTAGCTTAACATCCAAATCAATATGGATACATACCCTCCCAAATTATCTTATGGACCATTGAAACATATTGCCGTCAATCAAATAAGGCTTGCCCACCATGGATGTTATACGACATATGTTTATCTCGTCCCAACAATGCAGCGGTAAGTGGGGCAACCTGATATAATTGGAGTAGATTGTCCTTTAAGTGAGTTAGGATCAAACCTTTGAGTCCATCTTTCAATCCCCATTATGTTTCCATTGATAAACCAGGGGCCATTAGTTAGCACAGCTTCCATATGCTCAGGTTCAGAGAACGAACATAGAATCCATCCCTTTCCAAGCACAGTTAGATAGAATTTTCCATATTGTCCCCACTGTTTCCTCAATTCAAAGCTAATTGAAGAAAATGGAACATCTCCACCAAATATTTTAACCACCAAGGATTTATCAAGCTTTTTGGTGTTCTCTAAAACGTTTTCCACATAAAGTTTGATAGATTTTCCATCCTTAGATGCACAGTTGCCAAATTCCAACTTAGTAACTCTGATATTATTATTTTTAATCAAACATTCTGATGATTTCCTAAATTAGGCCATTTAGACAAATCAACATTAGCTTCATCACATATGCCTAGATAACCTGTTAAGCATTCCCGAACCTCCTCCAGATCCAATTTTGTATTACCTTCAACTGCTAGACCCTTCTTCATTCCAGAACCATCATATTCATTCATAACAATAGCATCCTTCGGTTGAGAACCTCCCTTCTCACAACTTCCAGAAACCATTCCAGCTGCATTAAACTCTTTATTAGTTTCAGCATTAGAATTTGATGTCGGAGAATATGCCATCTCTCCCTTAGCCAACAGAACCTTTGCAGACAAACCAAAAGTCTCCAGATTATCTTCCAGCAGAATTCCCTTTCCCTTACCAGCAACTTCCATTATTTATTTCTTCAAAAGCAAACCTTCCTCATTGATGATCAATGGCTAGTTCATCTTAGCATTTACCTTAACTCCAGGGATGAAATTTGATCAGTCATCTCTGAATGCTAGAGGGGATGATGTCACACCAGGAGCACCACCAATCGCAGGACGTCCAGATGAATATCGTTCCTCAAAGGGACTGCTGACCAAAGGAGGCTGGTGACCGTTCATCATTATTAGTCTCCAACGTTGAAGCCGTGAAATTGGAAATTTGAAAAAATGGAATTTTGAAATCCCAGACTTTCTCAAAAGAAAAATACTTTAATTTATTATTCAAATAATAATTATTTTTGCTATCATCAAAAAAGGAGGAGATTATCACAAATAAGTAATCAAGATTGAGATTGTGATTTTTTGTGATAACAAAATATTATTGTTATGATTTTTTTTCCACTAACATATTTTGGATATTTATGGTTATTTTTGTGAGTACTAATATTTTAGAAAAATCATATACTACTCCAGAAAACTGAAGACTTGAAGACAAGGCAGAAAAGAATTTTATGTAAAAGAGTATGTATATGTTTATTTATATTTCTTGAGTCTGAGCAAGTGTAATTGGAGAACCATGCACACACAAAGGGGGAGAGAAATAAATTGTTTAAAACTGATCGTACTGTATAATATATAATCGTATTGTATGATTTGACTTAGTTTTTTTTTCTGCAGAATTTGATTACTCAAACCATGTCTTTATTTTCTTAATTGATTGTACTGTATCATATCCAATCATACAAATAACTAATAAGGTATGAAATTTAGGTCATCCCATATTGTACCTTATGAACACATTTTTTTTTGAGTTGTTTATATATTATGTTATTATTTAAAATAAATGACTAACAGGGTATGAAATTCAGGTCATCCCATATCATACCATACAAACTTAGTTATTTTTGAATTATTCATACAATATGATATGAAGTCGTACAGATGATTGATAATGTACAAAATTTGGTTAGTACCAGATCATACCAAATAATAGATAGTTATTTTCAACTATTCATACTGTATGATGTCAAGTCACATAGACGACCAATAATATATGAAATCAAATTCATACCAGATCATATCATATGAACTTGTTCATTTTTGAACTATTCATACTGTACGATCCAAATTTATACAACTGACCTACAATGTATGAAACTAAGTTCGAACCAAACAAAGCCATGATTTTTAAACTATTCGTACCAGATGATCTGCGATCGTACAGTATGAAGTGTGGATGGTTCTCTTGAAAAATTTAATTTTTAGTTAGTTTTTCATGTGGTTTCTATAAATAGAGTCCTAAAACTGTCATACCTATCCTTTTCTTCAAATTTTATCTTGATACTGACTATTGGGAGTGTGTTTAAGAGAGATTTTGAGATTGGAGAGTGAAAGATCTCGTGAAAGGGAATTATAAGGGAATAATAAGGTTGCCTAAAGTGAGGATCTCTTGTTCTTCTTCTAATTTCTTCCCAGCTTCTTTAGAGTCTCTTGAGAGTAGATCTTTAAGACTGGATTAATGTTATTTGCCTTCACCACAAGGGTGAAAAAGATGTGACGGTTCTCTACCTTCACTAGGAGGGTGAAAAAGATGTGACGATTCTTTTCCTTCACCAGGAGGGTGAAAAAGTATGCTTGGTTCTCTACCTTCACTAGATGGGTGAAAAAGGAGATGTAGGTACTCCTCCTTCACTTGGTGGGTGAAAAAGGATGAGAAGGTACGCTGCCATCACTTAGAGAGTATAAAAGGTGACATTTCCCTTCCACACTGGTTTGGTGAAAGAGAGTTTGTAAGGGCTTCTTCGCTTTACTGTAGGGGTGAAAGGAGAGTCACTATTGTTTAGTGCAATACCTAGAGAAAGAGTCTGTAGGGGATGGATGTAGGTCTAGTTGGACCAAACCACTATAAAATTTGGTGTTCTTCTATTACTTTTTATTTTTTTTGCATTTTATTTCACTGTTCTTTATATTTATGGTTGAGTGATTATCCATGAAAGTCTTTTCAATAAACAACTACATATTTCAATATTAGTGTTTTTAATATTCTTAGAAGATTTAAAAACTAAAAGGTTATCCAAAATCCATGATTTTTTTTAAATACTAATTCACCCCCCTTTTGGTTAGCCTTGGGATAGTTTTATAAGGTTTAACAACCTACACGAAATTTCAAAATTGGTTAATCACCTCAAATTTTAGGGCATATTGGTTGAGCATTCTTGAGGGGTTATGCAAGCCTCCTTATATTGGTAGTATACATCTTCATTTTAAGTGAATTTAAAGTGATTGTCAATGTGGCAATGAGAGAAAGAGAATCCCTGGGTCAATTGGGTTCGCTTGCTACCTCAGGCCATTTGAGAATTTAAGGGTTGTGGGGATATGAGTTTGAGAAGGGAAAGAATTTGAAATTTTAGTGGTTTGAGCTATGGAAAATCCCTCTATTAATAGATGTTTAGCCAATCATATAGTACGGTGTGAGGTCATATAATACAATCATAGGAGTTAAATTATCTGGATAACTTTTCAAAAAAAGGTGTTGAAATCATACAGTACAATCAGTATCATATTGAATTATCTTAATAAATTATATTCATCCTGAGGAGTCATGAAATGACTTTTGACTAAAGGTATCATATAGTATAAACATGTGTTTGTATAGTACGAAATGCAATTATGATCATACCGGCCAACTTGACTTCGTCCAACACCCTTTGACATATGCATTATATAGTATGAAGGAGTGGTCATACATTACAATTTTAAATAATAAGACAAATCTAGATGGTTGATCTAATTAAAGGCAAATATTCATGCAAAGATTTATAGATCGTACAGTATGAAGGGAATCATGTAGTATAATGTGGATAGTTTTTTATTTTTTATATGAATTTTTGTTTTCTTTTATTTTCTCCAGTGAAGAGTGTATGATGATCAAGGAACATCTACTAAATAAAAATAAAAATAAAAATATAAAATAAAATAATGTACAAACAAAAGCACACAAATTCAAAATGACAAAAAATTGAAGAAAACAAAGAAATGGATGATGTCAAATGATAAGAAAATTTTTAGATTCATCCTGAATCAAGTATGAATTTTTGTAACACCTAATATAGTCCTTATGGTGCTAAATGTGTCATAGACTAGAGGTTTAGTAAAGAGGTCTGCCAATTGGTCTCTAGTAGCAATATGATGTAGTTTTATATCTCCCATTTATACATAATCTCTTATAAAGTGATGCATAAAATTTATTTTCTTTGTACAGGAGTGTTGAATTAGATTTTTAGAAATATAAATGGCACTACTGTTGTCACACATGATAGGAATGATGCCTACAAGTAGTCCAAGATCTAAGATTTGTTGCTTTAGCCATAAGACTTGAGCAACACAACTTCCAACAATAATGTATTCAACATCAGTGGTGGATAAGGCTACCAAATTTTTCTCTCTACTAGACTAGAAAACTAATGATTAGTCAATAAACTGACAAGTTTTTGATTTACTTTTCCTATCTAGTCTACATCCTATAAAGTTAAAATTTGAATATCCTATGACCTCAAAGGATGAGCTTTTTCTATGGTACTAGATACATAGATTTTGGGTGTCTAATATGTATCTAAGTATTCTTTAACAACAAATAGATGAGATTCTTTTGGATAAACCAAAAATCTAGTACATAGGTACACTAAATATTATATCAGGTCTACTATAGTCAAATGGAGAAGTGATCCAATTATCCCTTTATATTTTTTTTATCTACTTACTTTCCATTTGGGTCCTTATCTAACTGAATGGTAGAGCTCATAGGAGTGTTTATTTCCTTAGCATTATCCATTTCATATTTCTTAAAGATGTCCTTAATATATTTAGATTGGATAAGAAAAGTTCTATCATCCCTCTGCTTCTCACTAAATATATGAAAATAATTTTGCTCTCCAGTCATGATCATCTCAAACTCTTTACTATTTACTTCAAGAATTCATCATATAGGTTTTAATCTATGGATCCAAATAATATATCTTCAACATAAATTTGGATAATGAGTAAATTTTCTCCTACTTTCTTAAGAAATAGGGTGGTATCTACACTACCCTTAATAAAAGCTTTATTTAGGAGAAATGTGCTTAGCGTTTCATACCATAGTCTAGGTGCTTGTTTTAATTCATATAATACCTTTTTTTAATTTGAACACATGACTAGAAAATTGTTAGTTTTCAAAGCCAGAGGGTTGCTCAACATACACATCTTCTTCAATCACCCCATTTAACAAGGCATTCTTAACATCCATTTGATAAAATTTAAATCCCCTAAAGTAGGCAAAAGCTAGTAGTTCTCTATTGGCTTCGAGTCTACCCATAGTGATAAAGGTTTCCTCAAAGTCTATTTCTTTAGTTTGATTATACTCCTTAGCTACTAATCTAGCCTTATTCATTACTACTATTCTAGAGTCATTCATTTTATTTTTGAAAACTAACTTTGTTCCAACAACAGTTTGATCCTTGGGTCTTTTAACTAGTTCCCATACATTATTTCTAACAAATTGATTTAGCTCTTATTGAATTACTAGGATCTAGAATTAATAAGCTAGGGTTTGATCTATATTGGTGTGTTTTATCATATAAATTAATGTAGAATAACTAACCTCCTTCCTAAGTCTATATCTAATTCAAACACCTTCATACGTGTCTCCTAAGATTAGTTCTTTAGGATGAATAGATGAGTATCTCCATTCTTTAGGTAGTGGCTCCTGGGGTTCTACTCTATTTCCTAAGTCAATTACTTCTACCCCTTGAATGACCTCTACTTTTTCTTCATTTTGTTTAGATTTAAAGGTCCTATCAAATTCATGAAACACCACATAGGTAGACTCTTCTACTACTATGGTCATTTTATTGAAGATTATATAGGCCTTACCTACAGATGAATAACCTTAGAAGACTCCTTCTTTTGACTTGGGATCAAATTTTTTTAAGGGTAATTTTTTATTGATTAGAATAAAGCATTTACACCAAAAACATGTAAGTGAGAAAGGTTGGGTTTCCTACCCTTAAAGAGCCTATAAGATGTTATATTTAATTTGGATCTAACATTCACCCTATTTAAAACATAACAAGTAGTATTTACTGCTTCTACCCAAAAGTATCTAGGGAGAGAATATTTAGTTAGCTTGACCCTAGCAACTTCTACCAAAGGTCTATTTTTTCTTTTAGCTATTTCATTCTATTTAGGGGTCTTAAGGGCAAAGAAGTTATGTTCTATCCCTATCTCTTCACACAAAGATTCATACATATCATTTAAAACTCTCCACAATGATTATTATGAATAGTTTAAATTTCACAACCTAATTTTCTTTTTATCTAGGTGGATAAAATTCTAATTTTCTCATATGATTCACTCTTTTGTTTTAGGAGTCTAACTCAAGTGAATTTAGAATATTCATCTATGATTACAAATCCATATGTCTTCCCTCCTAGGCTGGTTATACTAACTGGTCCAAATTGGTCCATATAAAGAATTTCTAGTGGCCAAGAGGCGTTGATGTCTTTGATTGAATGAAATGAAGACCTAACTTATTTTTTTAGTTGACATACAACACGTAGGTGATCTTTAGTGAAATCTAACTTAGGTATACCTCTAACTAGATTTTTCTTGGTAATTTTCCTAAGGGTCTTCATTCTGGCATGATATAGTCTCATATGCCATAGTCAGAATTCATCAATTACAATCTTCCAACACATGGAATTTGAATGTTTAATGTAATTCAATTCAAGAATGTAAACATTATTTATTCTTTTTTCCTTTTAAAACTAGTTTTTGTTTCAAGATAATCATGAATTTTGTAGAAAGAAACTTTATATTAAAACCTTTGTCACAAAATTAGCTAATGCTAAGTATATTATAATTAAGGCCATTAACTAATATAACATTTCAATTATAAACTTATTAAAAATTTCTAATTATACCTAAGCCAACCACTTTCCTAGTGATGTTCTCTCATAGTGTTACCTGGCCTCTAGTGTGATTTACTACTTCAAAGCACTAGTCATGTGCCTCGAGCATCCACTATCCAAGTACCACATACTCTCACTAGGTCTTTTGTGAGAGCACACCTATAAAGTCATTTAAATGTTAGATTTAGGAACCCAAGTGAGTTTGGGTTCCACCTTATGCATTGATGAATGATATGTTTTCATGTTATTATATGATGCAAGTAATTTTGGCCTCCACACTAGATGTGTCCTACAATAGATAGTACAAGTGCGGGCTTTATGACTTTGCATGCTACACAAAGGACACATAACCCCAGGGAACATATTTACTAGGGCTGCAAGCGAACCAAATGTTCGACAAGCTACTCGTTGTTCGGTTTGATTAAAGCTCGTTTGTGATCGTTTAATTAACTAAACAAACAAACTTGAACAATATTTTAAATACTCGGTTCTTAAATAAACAAACTTGAACATTAATGCATTTGGCTCATTTATGTTCGCGAACAACATCATTTGAAGTTTATGAACAAGCTCGACATTAAGCTCGATAAAAGCTCGATTCGTGTACGATTTTGAACTTGTGAATAAGCTCAATAAAAATAATTAATATTTAACTATAGAATTAATTAATATAAATAATCATTGACTTTGTTACATTGATAATTGCTTTTATTATAAATGTGTTAGTTCATAGATATGTTCATGAACGTGTTTGTTTTATAGTTAAAAAAAATTCGTTAAATATGTTCGCGAACAAGCTTGATAAGCACTAAACGAACGAACATGAACTGAACATGAACCAAACATTAACACTCATTAATTTAAATGAACCAAACATGAACACAAACAATAAAACTCAAACAAACATGAACCAAACTTGAACAAGCTAATATTAAATGAACACAAACATGAACACTCACATACTCGGCTCAGCTCGGTTCATTTGCAGCCCTAATATTTACTAGTCTATGCTGGGGGATGTGTCTTTTCATAGGGGTAAATGATATATGTTTTGATGTAGGTTTACATCATTATGTTAGTGTGAGTGGTTCTCTATTTTGTTCAATTGATAGTATTTTTGATTTTAAGAAGTTATTTGCATTCTTAATGTTGCGAATATGAGATTATGGATTAGAGTTTTGATGATAGCAAACATTCATGTTTTTCTACGACTGCTTTGCCTACTAATTTTTTAGGATCACACGATCGAATGCAACTCAAGCCAGCTTAAGATTGAGTAGATTTAGGTTGAGTCAAGTCTATATTTTTCCCTTTTTTGAGTCAATTATAAAAGTGGTTCCTGATGCTAAATAACCTTACACACACACACACACACTTGAGGGGTTCTCTGAGTTTTTTTTATTTTGAGTACATCGGCCTAGATGATGTTCCTATCGGCCAGGATGATTCAACTAAAAAAAAACCCTAATTAGGGCATCGTGGTTAAGCATCCGTCATTAAGCAAATCGTCCTGGATGATACTTGTATCGGCCAGGACGATAGGCTCAAATCAGAAAGAATCAGCCACCATGATCAATTTAGGTATTCTTTATTTTAAAATATTGGTCTGGATGATCTCCATATCATCCTAGACAATATAACATAATTATGCCTAAGTTAATTTGGAAATTAAGGAAAGCAATTAAGGCTAATTGATATGATCACATTGGCTGGGTTGATCGCATAATCGACCAGGATGATGGACTGGACGATTGACATCGGCCAGAATCTATTCAGGGCGATGTTCAGGATGATTGCACTCAAATTTGAACTAATCATCTAGAACGATATTGTATCGGCCTGGATGATGTAACAAATTTTTTTCTGATCGTCCTGATTCGTCCTGACTGATTGAGCTTATTTTGTACTGATCGGCCAGAATGATATTCCTATCATCTTGGATGATAATGTCAGTTCTTGAAATTCTATTTAAAGGACCCAAATTTTCTCATGCAAAAAGACCTTGAGAGTTGCTATCTTGACCTTAGAGAGCCTTGGGAGAGGGGGGGGGGGGAGAGAGAGAGAGAGAGAGAGAGAGAGAGAGAGAGAGAGAGAGAGAGAGAGAGAGAGAGAGAGAGAGAGAAAGGAACTTGTTAGGGAGAGTTTATGAGAGGGTTAATAAAGGTTGCTCCAAGCAAGGTTCCAAGTCACCGTCTCCATTCTTCGTCCTTCATCCTTGGTAGGTTATTGGGAGGTCTACTTAAGTAAGAGGTCTGGGTTCTCTGCTCGCTTCAGGAGGAAGCAAAAAGAGTCGGATCTCTGCCGCACCGAGCTTTCTGAAAAGGAGTCTATTATGAAGACTTCTCCACCTAGCTGTGGGAGCTAAAAGAGAGACACTTAGTTAGTGCAATACTCGGAGTGTGCCTCCGAGGAGTGGACGTAGGTCAAGGATTGACTGAACCATTATAAATTTAGTGTGATCCTTCTTTATTTTGCTTCCATGTTTATTTATTTTTTGCACTCTGTATTTCATGGTGATTTGGTTTTAAGTTTTTGTTGTGCTTTATATAAAGAAATTTTTTTAAAATACCAATTCACCCCCCTCTTGGTTAGCCTCGGGCTAGTTCTTAAGGGCTTAACATCCCTAACGAACTTTTAAGTAGTATTAGAGTGAGATTCATAAAAACTAAGTTTGAAAACTTTTTGAATTTTGATCCATGGCTAACAATAGAAATCGTAATACTACGAAAGGGTATTCTATTACCTGACCACCTTTATTTTATAATGTCCCTGTTGATTTTTAGAAAACTCGCATGCCTACATTTTTATAATCAATTGATTATCACATGTGGATGCTTGTTAAGGATGGTTATACACCTCCAACTTAAAATTGAATGGCGTTACTATTCCACTTCCTTTTACTGAATGGACTCTAGATGATAGGGATTTAGCACAATTAAATGTAAAATATTTGAACTGTTTTTTTGTGCTTTGAAATCGGAAGAATACATAAGTGTTTCCACTTGCACTACTGGTAAAGAAATTTGGGATAAATTGTGTATCACCTATGAAGGTAGTAATGAAGTCAAGCAATCCCATTTGAATGTTCTTTTACATGATTACAAACTTTTTCATATGAAATCTCATAAATTAATTTTTGATATGTATACGAGATTTACTCAGATTGTTACTTCTTTGTATGCCTTAGGAAGAGAACTTTCTAACTATGAAAAAGTGAACAAAATTCTAAGACATTTGCCTTTCTCTTTTGATGCTAAAATCACTGCAATTTTTGAGTCTAAGGATTTGAATACTTATTCAATTGACAACTTACTTGGCTCACTCATTGCTTACGAGCAAGGAGTGAATCAAAGAAATTTGGATGCAGGTGAGAAAAAGAAGGAGAAAACCATAGCACTGAAGGCAAATGAAACAAATTCAAATTCTTTCGGTCTGAAAGCGATGAAGTTGCCTTCATCACCAAGTAATTCAAAAACTTTCTAAAGAAGATTCACAAGCATCATCAGAATTGGAGAAAAGTTAAGGATAACAAAAAATTAAAGGTACTCTGATGTTGTTTGTTTTGAATGCAGGAAGCCTGGACATGTAAGAGCTGATTGTCCTATACTTCAGGATCACTCAAGCAAAGAAAAGAATGAGGAGAAACCTAAGCTCAGAAAAGATAAGAAGCAAACCCAAAAAGCTTTCTAGGCAGAATCTGCAATTGACTCATCTAAGACTTAACTTGAAGAGGAGACAACAAACTTGTTCTTAATGGCTGAGGATTTTGAACAATCTGACCAAGAAGAGGTATGCCAATTAACCTATGACCAATTGCTTGAAATATGTGAGAAAATTCATGCATCATATAGAAAACTTAAGAAAACTCACGCTAGTTTGAAATAGGAGTTTTTTAATTTACAAAAAGAGCATGAAACTTTGAGAAAAGATCACTTTCAAAATGATAGCAATCACATGTCTCTACTTGATGAATTTGATAATTTAAATAAAAAGCACTCAGAATTAATAATTAAGCATAATTCTTTGGAAGCTTCCTGCACCTCACTTGAATATGATTTTAAAGCTTCTACTAAAGAATATGAGCATAAAATCACTATTTGGAAATTGATTTAGAAAATGCTCAGTTGAGGTTTAAAATTGAATTGGATGCATGTAAGAAAAATTGGATGAGCTATTGTTCTTTACTTCTAGGGTTAAACTGTTAATACAATGGGCTTACATAAGAACTTTTAGAGAGAGAAACTCTGGTACGTTCTCTAGAGAGAGAAACCTCTGTATTTCGAATTCAATTTTTGCGGGCTTTCCGCGACTGGATCTCTGGCGTCGATCGATCATCAGATGATCATCGGCAGGTGATTGCTGGTGGTTATGGCTGATCTACGGCCATCTGGTTCTCCAAGGGTCATTGGCAAAGGATCGCTTGGTGTTGTAATTAGAGAAGGAGTCGCGCCGGTGCGTCGTCAAGAATATGTTGAAGGTAAGGGGAAGAAAGTTATAGAAGATGTTTGCGAAATCCAAAAAGAAGGTGATTTTCTGTGTAATCCAGACCTTGATAAATCTGATTTCTCGGCTTCAAATAATATCAGTTTGAGGGTGAAGAGTTATTCTGGCGTTCTTGGCTCGCTTGGTGGACGAACTTTTGAAAATGAAATAAATCCTGAAGGAGGACAGAAGAATGATAATTTGGCGGCTCGCTCTAAGATTCAGTTGAATGATGTAAATCTTATTAATAAGAATGGTGATTACTCTGAACGTAATGTCATCGGGGAAGTATCTGATGCTTGGATGAAAATTAAGCCTATTAAAATTTCGTTCAACAAAGAACAAATTAATTTCTCTGAAGATGGAGTTGCTGTCAGATTAAATGCTGATAAGGAGGCAGAGAATTCAAGAATCCTGAAAAATTCCATTGTGATTAAAGTTCTGGGGAATAATGTGACATTTCCGGTGAATAGTGTTGAACTTAGGAGACAATGGAGCAAATATGGTAGTTTCCACTTGACGTCATTAGGGATGAACTGGATTCTATGTTCTTTCAAGTCGAGCGAGGTGGTGGATGAAATTTTGAACGGAGGACCATGGTATGTGAATGGGTGCATTGTGGGGATGGACAAGTGGACGCCTGAGTTTGATCCGAATTCTTTTAAGGGTATTTTGGCTCCAATTTGGATCAGATTACCGTGCTTACCTCTGTATTACTGGGACGAAGACAGTATTGCTAGAATTGCTTCGTGTCTTGGATCACCATTGTACCTTGATGGTAACACGTTTTGCTGGAGTAAGCGGGAATTTGCTCGTGTTTGCGTCAAGATTGACTTGGAGAAGAAACTGCCAAATGGAGTTTAGGTGGAAGGAAGTGCTGGAAGGTTTTTTCAAAGGGTGGAATATGAAAAAGTTAATTTACTTTGCTACCAATGTGGCAAAGTGGGGCATGAGTCCCAAATATGTCCTGATAATGTGAAGATTGGTATCCAGGATCAATCTAAGAAGATGGCTGACAAAGCTACGGGTGAAAAATTGAAGCCAGACGTTGAAGGTAATAATTCAATAACCAATACTGAATATGGACCTTGGATTCAAGTCCAATTCAAAAATAGAGGATTCAGGAGGGATGTGATGGCAGGAAGAGGAGGAAATGTGAAAGGAAATTCTGAGGAGAATAGAGATACCAGTAATCATCAGGTGGTTTCAGTTGAAAATATTACAAATGAGAATGAGAAGGGCAGGAATAAGATTAAAGATCTTGCGGAATTAGCTGAGAAGACTCCAGTGCAATCTACTATTAATATGGTGGTTTCTATTGCGGTTGCTGAGAAATGTGAGACAACCACAAACAACAGATTTGCTACATTGTCTGAGAAAGCTGTGGATGAAAATAAAGAGTTTAATGCTGAAGAAGATATAGCCGTGGATAAAAATGATGTTGTGACAGCTGTTGAAGAAAAGTGTAATGCTTTGGGCTCTCAAACTAGTTTGGCCAAGGTCAAGTTAGCTAAGGAATTGAGATCCTTAGGACCGGTTGAAATTGATCACAAGAAGAAGAAAAAAGTTAGAAGGTCGAATCCCAACAGTGGGGGGAGATCTTCTATACTTTTTTGAAATGTCTTCCATTTTATTTTGGAATTGCAGGGGAGCAAAAAAAAGGGAGGCTTCCTTGTATTTAAAAGAAGTAGTAAGGAACATGGAGTTTTCTTTGTTGGACTTATGGAGACAAAGTTATCTAGCATTAATAGAAAGAAGATTGATTATCTTATTGGCAGTGAGTGGGAGTTCTTTCATTATCCTGCTGTTGGTATTTCTGGTGGCATTCTTGTTCCGTGGAATAGCAAGTTGGTGTCTTTTAATGTTTTGGAAGCCACTTCTCAGGTGGTTATTGGCAATCTTTTAGTTCCTTCTCTAGGAACTTGGAGAATTGCTAGTGTGTATGGTAGTAGATGCTGCAAGGAGAGGACTGAACTTTGGAAACAATTGGAAAAGCATTTGATAAATGACATTCCTTCTATTATAGGAGGAGATTTCAATTGTATTATCAACAAAGAAGATAAGAGAGGAGGAAAGAGATTCTTATTCTCTAAGGGTCCTAGGGAGATGAAAGGTTTCATGATGAATGCTGATTTTCATGATATAGGATTTGTGGGAGCTAGATTAACCTGGTGTAACAGGTGTTTGGCTAATTCTATTGCTATTCAGAAAATTCCGGTTGCAGTTACTAGACATCTAACGAGATTGGCATCGGACCATTGTCCAATTGTTCTTAAAATGGATGAAAAGGTGCAGTTCAATTCAAAGAATATCATATTTGAAGATACTTGGAGGTCTTATCCAGCATCTAAGAGTATTGTTTTTCACTCTTGGAACAAGAAAGACTCGGGTGATGAAGCAGTGATCCTGCAAAGAAAGCTCAATCGCACTCTTAAAGCTCTATTCTTTTGGAATAAGAACAAATGCAGGGATTTAAATGTGCTGAAGGAAAAGTTGAAACAAGAAATACTGGAACTTCAAAACAAAGAAGCATTGGGAGTAAATTGGTCGGGTGATGACCTGATGGCTTTAAGAAGTAAAGTACATGAATTTAATGTCACTTTGAAGAGGCTATCCAGTTGGTGGAATCAAAGGGCTAAGGTTAGATGGCATGAAGAAGGAGATACTAATTCCAATTTGTTTCATTGTTATGCCACGGCAAGAAGAAAAGGGAACAGAATAAATCAAATCAGAGATGATCTAAACAATGTATATGATGAAGATGATCAAATTGAAAGAGTTTTTACCAGTTTTTTTGGAAAAAAATGGAAAAAATAGGGAATGCATTACCTCGGATTGGCCTGCAGTTTTTGATTCTCAAAAAATTTCTGAGGAAGATATCACGATTCTCAGTGCAGAATTTTCTGTTTTGGAGCTTCAAAACTCTGTTTTTCAGCAAGGCAACAACAAATCTCCTGGACTAGATGGGGTTACTTACTCATTCTACAAAAGCTATTGGAGCATAGTAGGTGAGACTCTTTGGAAGGCTGTAAACAATTTTTTTAATTCCTATCATATGCATAAGGAGTGGAAGAAGACGTTGATTGTTTTGATTCCTAAAATTAAAAGCCCTTTGACTCCATCAAATTATAGGCCGATTAGCCTTTGTCAAACCAACTACAAGATAGTGGCTACAATGTTGGTTAATAGATTGAAGAAGATTATTTCTAAGTTGATTTCAGAAGAACAGGTGGCATTTGTTCATGGTAGATCTATTGCAGATCATTATCTTTTGGCCCAAGAGGTGTTTCACAAATTCAAAATCTCAAAGAATAAGAAGGGATTGATGGCTATTAAACTTGATATGGAGCAAGCTTATGATAGCATGAGTTGGACTTCTCTTTGGTATGTTCTTGAATGGTATGGCTTTCCTATTGTTTTTTCTATACTTCTTATGGAATGTGTGGTAGATGTTAGTTTTTCCATTATCATCAATGGGAAGAATTCTAGTTGGATTGATGCTCATAGTGGGTTCCGTCAAGGATGCCCATTATCTCCATACCTTTTCATCTTATGTGCCCAACTCTTATCAAATTCTATTATGCAAAGAGGACAAAAGCTTGGTATTCAGATTTCTCCCAGGGGTCCAGTTGTTACCCACCTTTTGTACACAGATGATGTTTTGATCTTCTCTAATGCAAATGTGGAATTATCAAAGAAATTAAAGAATATTGTGGAAGACTTTTGCAGGTGGACTGGGCAAAAAGTAAATGTTAACAAATCTTAATTGATGTTTGGAAATGCTGTTAAATATTCTATGAAAAACAAGATTGCTAGAGTTCTTGGTTTCAATGTTGTTAAAGATATGAAGTATTTGGGGGTCAAGATAACTCTTAATAGAGTTAAAATAGCTGATTTTCAAGATATTTTGTGCAATGTGACGGACAAGCTCAATGCTTGGAGCAAGAAGTCCCTCTCCTTGGGTGGGAAGTTGATTCTCATAGACAGCTCATTGTTATCTATGCCTAATTTTTTAGTAACTCATTCTATGGTACCCAAGAGGGTTTTATTTGAGTTAGAGAAACTTTGTAGAAGTTTTCTTTGGCATAAAAAGGAGGAAAGTAAAGGTATGCACTATGTGGCATGGAAAGAAATTTGTAAACCAAGATGTTATAGAGGATTGGGAGTACATTCCCCACTGGACAGAATCGGCTCACTTCGTTCCAAATTGGCTTGGAACTTTATCAAGAAACCACAGTCCCTGTTTCATCGAGTTATGGCGGCAAGATATGGCAATGATGTGATGAATGGAGTTCAAAGAAAAATCAATTCAACTGCTTGGAAAATTCTAGTTGATGGTGGTAAATGCTTGAAGATGGCCGTTCGATGGAGTATAGGGAAGGGTGATAAGGTTAATGTTCTAAATGACACATGGATTCTAGATAGATGTTTTAGCAGGTGGCCTACATTCATTGATTGCAATGCTTTGGAAGGAGTTTATGTACAACAATTTATTCTTAGTAACGGATTATGGGACTACAAGAAGTTACAGATTTTTTTTCACCCTGATCATATTGATTTTGAAGGTGAAGACCAGTTGGAATTGATGAAGAAATGCTCAGGCAAGACGGTCTCAGCTTTGGTGTATGAGCATATTCTCATTAACAGATTTAATATGGAAGATATGGATTATTTTTCTTGGTTACAGAAATTGAAGCTTAAGAAGAAAGTAGAAGTTTTTTGGTGGAGATTGTGGAAGGCAGCCATTCCAACTAATCTTTTCTTGAAGAACCGTAATATTGCATCTGATGATTCATGTCCGAGAGGTTGCAATGAATGTGAATCTTATGAGCATATAATGGTGCATTGCAAGCATATGACTGATGTTATAACAAGAATGGTTGAATGGGGCATTCCTATCCCGGTTTACAATTCACTTGACAGTTGTTTACAGGGTTTAAAAAGCATTGCACAGGAAAAATCTGGAATTGCACAGATTTATTGTAATATAGTTTACCATTCATGGAAGAATAGGAATAATGTGAAGTATGGGAAGTGTGCTTTACCAAGTTCAGTGGTCGTTTCTAATGCTTTGTTCACAGCCACTTCAAATTTCGGTCCTCATGTTTCTTGCTGGGGTGCTAATCTCCCAAGGGAGTCTCAAAGCACTTGGTGCCCTCCACCGAAAGAATGGATCAAAATCAATGTTGATGCTTCTTTGCTTAAATCAAATTTGGCTGTAGTTGGAGGGATCTTAAGAGATCACAAAGGCAGGTTAATAAGTACTTTTGGAAAGACGGGATCTCACTGGGATATTGCTTAATTGGAACTTGAAGCTGTGTTCTCGGTCAGGGAATTTCTTAAAAGCTGGATGCTGGAATGCAAAGGATTAATCATTGAAAGTGATAGTGCAAATGTGATCAAATTCATTCAAGATTCATTGAAGAAGGGCGAACGGTATGTTGATAGTTGGCCTAATAAAGAGTTGTGTTTTCTTAATGATTTTAATAAAGTGGTTTCTCTCCATGCTAATAGAAGATGTAATAAGGTAGCTAATTGTTGTGCTACTTTAGCATTGGAGAAGAGTTTCTTTTTTGATAGTTTTACTTTTGATCACATTCCTTCCTTGTTGTCTAGTTTAATCAAGGAAGAATGTGTTCCTCTTGCAGGTTATAATTACTAGTTTCCACTTTAATGCAATTTTAGTGCATTTCTTTCAAAAAAAAAAAAGAAAAATTGGATGACATCCACATTTGATCCAACGCCAATAACTAGGAAGAGGGATTATAACCCAAACCGATTAAGAAATCCATTTTTTGGAGTGAGATGTTTTTCATGTGGCATGTTAGGACACATGGCACATACTTGCACCATTCACTATAGTACACATTGGGTATATAGATCCAAATTGCATAATTCAATGCATAACACTCATGCATCACATTCTTCTTTTAATAAGAAGGAGCCCAAACCAGTTTGGGTTCTTAAATCTAACATTTGATGATTTTGCAGGTGTGTTCTCACCAAAGACCTCGTGAGAGCATATAGTACTTGGACTGTGGAGGCTCATGACTCTTAATTGCTTATTTCTGCTGATTAATTAAATCTGAGTTACATGATTTTCTGATCAATTCTTTACTTTGTTTATTTATCTATATTTTTACATTTTTACTTTTGTTATTTTTAGCTCATTTCTATTTGGATCATCGTTGAATTGATATTATTTTTTTGGAGATTTATAGTTAATGTTTTAACATCTCTAAATCAGTTAAAGGGAGAAACACTGTTGATGGTTTCCCTCCCTCTAACCTCTTTTAGTGGTATAATTTTCTTTTCTAAACAAAAGTCTATCTCAAATTAACAACTGGTTTTTGAAATTAAGATCTTTTCTACCTTGCTACAGTAATCTACCTTATATAATATTGAAAGCTTTTATATATCTTTCAAGTTAATTTAAATCTTGCCATTGCATTTATCATATAATTGTTAAAGTCTGCCTTGTGGTCTATTCTTCCTTATATTAGAGAGTGAGTTTCTCTTCTATAATATCTGGAAGATCTACTCACAACTAAATATATTTTTAAGAGTTTCTTTTCTCTAATATTCTCTTTCTTCACCAAGAGGATAAAATATGATTGATGTTTCTCTACCATTACTAAGAGGCTAAGAAAGATTTCATAGGTTCTCTGCCATTACCAATATGGTAATAAAGATTTTGTTGTTTCTCTACCTTCGCTTGGAGGGTGAAAAAGGATTGAAGGCTTGCTTCTATCACTAGGAGGGTGACATAGCATTTGGTTCTTCATCACACCAAGCTTAATGGAAGTGTTTTATAAGTGCTTCTCTGCCTTACTGTGATGGAAAAAGGAGAGTCATTATAGTGTTAGTGTAATACTTTGAGAGGAGGACTTTGGGGAGTGGCTGTAGGTCATGATTGACCAAGTCACTATAAAATTTTTGGTGTGCTCTTTCTAATTTTTCTTTTCTTTTCTTTTCTTTTGTATACTTTAAATTTCCTACACTAGTTTAATTTTTTATTGCAAGCTGCTGTTAGATTTAATTTGTGTTAGCTAAAAATTATATATTCCTCTTAATTTATTTGTGCTTCAAAACTTTGAAAAAGAAACCAAGTTTCAAATTACTTCCTCAACTGTTAATTACTCGTATAGAATTTCTTTTTAAAAGTTATTATATTACATAAAATAAAAAAATGTTGATTTTAGTATTTCTTTAAAGTACCAATTGACCCCACCCCCCTCTTGGTGCACCTAGGGATAATTCTGTGACGTCTAATAACCTCCCCAAATTTTCAAGTGGTATTAGAGAGGATCTTAGAATTCGCAACTTTAAAATGTCCAAGTCAATATCTTATGGTGCATTTTGGTAATAGAAATATTATAGAGGGTTATTCTATAACCAGTCCACCTCTGTTTGAAAACATTCCTTTAAATTTTTTGAAAATTTTGTGTCTTCATTTCTACATTCTATTGATTTTAGAAATTGACATATAATTTAAACTAATTATTCACTTCCATCATGAATACATAATGGATTCAAAAGTGATGTCTTGATTACTAAATGGAGTCATGAGGATAGAGAGCTTGCTCAATTGAATGCAAAATATTTGAATTTTTTTTTGTACTTTAAAATTTGAAGATTATATGAGAGTGTCTACATGAAGTATGGGAAAGCAAAAATGGGATAGACTGTGCATCACATATGAGGGAACTATTAAAGTGAAAAAGTCTAGGTTGAACATTTTATTGTATGACTATAAACTATTTTGTATGATACCTAGCAAGACTATACATAAAATGTATAGTAGTTTAACTCAGATAGTGACATCCCTGATGCATTAGGTAGAGAACTTTCTAATTCTAAAAAGGCTAACAATATTTTATAATGCCTACCTTGTGCTTATGGTGCTAAGTTCCTTGTAGCTTTTTAATCTAAATATTTAAATATGTATTCAATTGCTAACTTGCTTGGATCGCTCATTGCCTACGAGTAAGGTATGGGTCAAAGATTACTTGATGTAAGTGATAAAAAAAAGGAAAAGATTGTGGCCTTGAAAGCCAAAGACTCAGATAATGATAGCTCTATATTGGAAGAGGATGATGACATTACATTGTTGACCTGTTAGCTCAAAAAAGTTTTGAAGAGAAAGCAGAAGTGTCATCCACAATGGAGCAAAGGTAAGAATAGTAAAAGTTTTAAAGATCTATTTGTCACAATTTTCTTTGATTGCAAGAAACTAGGTCACATGCGAACTTAATGCCCCAACTTGAAAACCCATCCATTCAAGGAGAAGGGTAAAGAGAAGGAAAAGTTTAAAAAGGGAAAGCAACAGACACGAAAAGTATATTGGGCTGACTTTGCCTCAGAATCATCTAAATAAAAATTAAATGAGGAGGTAACTAATCTATGTCTCATGGCTACTGATAATCTTGATCAATCATATCAAGATGAGGTATGTAAGTTATCTTACGATGAATTACTTATCATATCTAAAAAATTCATCATTCATATAAAAGCTCAAAAAGTTGTATGCTAGCATAAATATTGGCTCTTCTACTTTACAAAAAGTGCATGTTTGTCTAATAGTTTAACATTGTTCTTTAGATAGTAATCACATGTATTTACTCTTTGCATTTGATGCATTAAATAAGAGGCATATTAATCAAGCCAATGCATATGAATCCTTAAAATAAAAGCATCTTGAGATAAAAAATTCATACAAATAATTAGAAACATTGGTAACTTAATTAGATAGTAATGAGCTTGCATTAAAAGTGGAAGTTACAAGTCTTAATAATACAAATCTATAGATAAAAAAAAAAAATTCATGCACTTCAATATAATAAATCACCACCTACATTGACACAATGGTATAACCCCACATCACCGCATGCATCATACCTCTAAGAAGAGGCACAACCCCAGTATAAACATGTAAATCTATTCTTTTTGGTTAGGTGTCATTATTATGGCATGCTAGGTCACATAACCTATACTTACAAAATACATCAAAGGACACATCTAGTGTGGAGTCCCAATTCACTTGAACCATAATATAGCATATATGTAAGTCATTCATCAAGGCATAAGGTGGAACCCAAACTAACTCGGATTCCCAAATCTAATATTTGATTTACTTTGTATGGGTTTTCTCATAAAAGGCCTAGTGAGAGTATGTGGTACCTGGATAAAAGATGCTCAAGGCACATGACTAAATATTTGAAGCAATTCATTATGCTGGAGGCTAGGTAAGGAGGAAAGGTCACACTGGAGATAACACCACGAGGAAAGTGGTGGGCTCAAGTATAATTAGAAACCCAAAGAATTTTATCAGTAAGAATGTTTTACATGTAGATGATTTAAAGCATAATCTACTTATCATTAGTTAGTTGTGTGATAAAGGATTTAACATTAAATTTTTATCCACAAAATGCATGTTAGTTTGAATGGTAAAGTGATTTTCGAAGAAAAAAGAGTTAATAATATTTATATGCTTGATTTAAATTTCATTGAATACTCTAATTCTCTATGTTTGAAAACCACTATTAATGAATCTCGGCTAAAGCATAGGAGACTATATCATGCAAGCATGAAGATCCTTAGAAATGTTACATAGAAAGACTTAGTTATAGGCATACCCAAGTTAGATTTCACTGTGGACCACCTATGTCATGCTTGCCAACTAGGAAAGAAACTATGTCTTTATTTCATTCAATAATAGACATAATCACTTCTAGGCCACTAAAAATTCTTCATATGGATCTGTTTGGACACATTTTTATAGCTAGCCTATGAAAAAAATTGTATGGATTTGTGATTGTTGATAATTGCTCTAAATTCACTTGGTTTAGATTCCTAATACAAAAAAGAGTCATTTGAATAATTGATAACCTTCTCCACCTAGATACAGAAAAATTAGGATGGTATATATCAACTATTCATAGTGATCATGATGGATAGTTTTAAAGTAATAAGTTTGAATCCTTTGTCAGGAGATAAGAATAGAGCATAATTTTTTTACCCCTAGGACCCCTCAGTAAATGGAATAGCTAAAAAAAAGAATAGAACTTTAGTAAAAGATACAAGGACCATGTTAAATGAATATTCTATCCATGGACACTTTTGGACATAAGCAATAAAAACTATTTGTTATGTGTTAAATAGGGTCAATGTTAGATCTAAGCTAAATATGGTCAATGTTTTTGGTAACATCATTCAGGATGATATTTAGATCGGCCTGAACGATCGGTTCAAAAATAAAAATCCTAATCAGGGCATCATGGTTAAGGCAGCCATCATTAAACCGATCGGCTTGTACGATATTGTATCAGCCGGGACGATAAGCTCAAATCAGAAAAAAACCAGCCGCCAGATCTATTTAGGCATTAGTTATTTTTGGACATCATCCAGGACATCAACCTGGACGATGCAGCATAATTATGCTTAAATTGATCAGGTGATTAAAGAAAGCTTTCAAGGCTGATTGCATGATCACATTGGCCAGGCTGATCGCAGGATCGGACGGGACAATGTCGTGGATGATTGATATCGGCCAGCTTCTATTCAGGGCGATGTTCAGGATGATTTTCCTCAGATTTGAACTAATCGTCCAGGATGATATCCTATCAGCATGGATAATATGACCATAAATTGACTAATCGTCCCAAACCAATCGGGCTGATTGAGCAAAATTTATGCTGATTGGTCAAGTCGTTACCCCTATCGATCTAGATGAAAAAGTCAGTTTGAATAAAATAAGAGCTCTTTCGAAGCTCTTCTATATAAGATCTCTTGTTCTACCTTAGAGGTGATCTTTTGCTGCTGTCTTGACCTGGGAAACCCTAGAGGAGAGGTAGAGAGAGGGAGAGAGAGAGAGAGAGGATTTGTGAGGGAGAGCTTGTGAGGGAGTTTCGCAAGGGTTGCTCCAAGCATTCTTCCACTTCTTATTCTTCCACTATAGTCTCTTGTCCTTGGAGGGTTGAGAGAGGTCTTCTTCAGTAATCGATCAAGATTCTCTACATGCTTAAGGAGGGTGCAAAAGGAGTTGGGTTCTTTGCCTCGTTGGGGTCAGCAGAAAGGAGTTTTTGTGAGGGCTTCTCTGCCTCACTATGGGAGTAAAAGGAGAGTCATGGTATTTAGTGCAATACCTGGAGGGCACCTCCAGGGAGTGGACGTAGGTTGAGTTGACCGAACCACTATAAATTTTTGTGTCCTTTTACTACTACTTTCTGCATTTATTCTTCCGCACTTTGATTTTCATTGTGATGATTTTGGTTTGAGTTTTGTGACTTTGTTTTGATCAAAATAATTTTTAAAATACCAATTCACCCCCCCTCTTGGTTAGCTTTGAGCTAGTTCATAAGGGCTTAACATCCCTAACAAACTTTTAAGTGGTATCAGAGCAGGATTCATAAAAACAAAGTTTAAAAACTTTTTGAATTTTGATCCATGGCTAACTCTGGTAATCATAATACTACGGAAGAAGATTCCATTACCCGACCACCTTTATTTAACAATATTCCTTTTGATTTTTGAAAAACTTGCATGACTACCTTTTTATAATCGATTGACTATCACATGTGGATGCTTGTTAAGGATGGTTATACACCTCCAAATGGTAAACTTAATGACGTTAATATTCCTCTTCATTTTATTGAATGGATTCATGATGATAGGGATTTAGCATAACTTAATGCAAAATGTTTGAATTATTTTTTCTAAGCTTTAAAATCTAAAGATTACAGGCGTGTTTCAACTTGCTTTATTGGTAAAGAGATTTGAGATAAATTATGTATTACTTAAAAACTAATGAAATTAAGCAATCTCGATTGAATATTCTTTTTCATGATTACAAACTTTTTTGTATGAAATCTTCTAAATCAATTCTTAAATGTATACAAGATTTAATCAAATTATAACTTCTTTGCATGCCTTAGGAAGAGAACTAACTAACTATGAAAAAGTGAATAAAATTTTGAGATGCTTGCCTTCCACATTTGATGCTAAAATCACTGCAATTACTGAATCTAAAGATTTGAATACTTATTTACTTGGCTCACTCATTGCTTACGAGCAAGGGGTGAATCAAAGAAATCTTGATGCAGGTGAGAAAAAGAAAGAGAGATATGTGGCACTGAAGGCCAATAATACGGACACTGAATCTTCCGGGTCTGAAAGCGATGATGTTGCCTTAATCACAAGGCAATTTAAAAGCTTTCTAAGGAAGAAGCAAAAGAACCATCAAAGTTGGAATAAAGGTAAGGGAAAGAAAAATTTTAAGAGTTCTAATGATATGATTTGTTTTGAATGCAGGAAGCTAGGACATGTTAAAGCTGATTGCCCTACACTTAAGTCTCACCCAAGCAAGGAAAAGGGTGAGGAGAAACCCAAGTTCAAGAAGGACAAGAAGAGATTCCAAAAGGCATTCTGGGTGGATTTTGCATTAGACTCCTCTGAGACTGAACCTGAAGAGGAGATAACAAACTTATTCTTAATGGTAGACATCTTGGTCATGGTGACCAAGAAGAGGTATGTGAACTAACTTATGAGTAACTACTTAAAGTTTCAGAACAAATTCATTCATCATATAGGAAACTTAAAAAAATACATGCCAACTTGAAATTGGAATTTTTAAATTTACAAAAAGAGCATGAAATTCTTCTTAAAGATCATTCTACAATTGATAACAATCACATGTTTTTTCTTGATGTGTTTGATGCATTAAATAAAAAGCATGCCGAATTATCTGATGCACATGATTCCTTAAAATCATCTCATTTTGAGTTAGAAAAAGAGTTTAAAAAGTTAGAAAATCTAAAAACTTTTGAAAATAAAAAACCATCATTGCATGCATCACTTAAAAAGAAGCATCACCACATGAGTAGATTAATGCGTCCTTTTCCTGAAGTTAGATGTTTATCATGTGGCATACTAGGACACAGCATACACTTGCACCATTCACCATAGTTCACATTGGGTCTAGAGACCCAAGTTACATGATTCACATCATATATTGCATTCTACTGTCCATAAGAAGAAACCCAAACATGTTTGGGTTCCTAAATCTGACATTTGATGATTTTGTAGGAAAGCTCTCATAAAAATCCTCATGAGAGCATGTGGTTCCTAGACAACGAATGCTCTCGACATATGACTGGCAATGCCAATCAATTCATTTTGCTAGAAACTAGGACAGAAGGAAAGGTTATTCTTGGAGATAACACCACCAGGAAGGTGGTAGGCTTAGGTATAATTGGAAATTTCAAGAACCTTTTGATTGAAGATGGACTGAAACACAACTTTCTCAGCATCAGTCAGCTTTACGGTAAGGGCTTCATCATAAATTTTTTGACATTTCATGCATTATCATCTTAAATAATAACACTGTTTTATAGGGAAAGTGAATCAACAACGTTTACATCCTTGATTTAAATAATATTGAATGTGCTGCTTTATTTTGCTTAAAAACTGCTGTTGATGATTCATGGTTGTGGCACAGAAGATTATTTCATGCCAGTAAGAAAATCCTTAGGAAAGTGACACATAAAGACCTAGTTAGAGGTATCCCCAAGCTTATGTTTTCAAAAGATGATTTACCCTGAAGAAGACTGAGTTAGGGTTAACATAATCGATTGTTTTAATTTTTTTTCAAATTTTGGCGATGTTAACTCAATGATCCTTACAAAATTTTTAAAATCAATCACATAAAGGCTATGTCATGTTCATGCCCTGATCGAAAAGAAAAATGATCCTTGTTTTTGTTTGTGTTTGTCTTTTTCGCATCATATTTTTATCGTTTTCACTTGATTTTGATGCTTTTGGCCTTCTTTAATCATCTCCATCTATCCTCTAATTCTCCACTTTTTTTAGAATGTCATGGCCGATACCCCTATCGGCCAGGACTATCCGATCAATTTACTATAAAAAGTCTCCTATGCCGACTGGTTTGATTTTCTGCTTTTGATCATCCTGGATGATCCATTATCAGCTTGGATGATTTGATCGTCTTCTACTTCAATCATTTTTTATTGGCCGGGCCGATCCATTCTTTAGCCCGGACGATGTTATCCTCTCTTTGCTCAGTTTATGGATAATCGGCCTGACCGATCCACATATTCGTCCTAGACGATACACATGGATGTACGTTTAAAATCTTAAAAATCAGTCGGGACGATCCATTTTTGGGCAATCGTCCCGGACGATCCACCTATTCAGCCTGGTCGATACACGTGGCACATGATTTAAATGTTTTAAATTCAGCCAGTTTGATCCATTATTTGACATCGTCCCGGGCAATCCACCAAATCGGCCCAGATGATCTACTTTTTTAATGGTTGTCCAGCTTGACTCCTTGGGACGATCGCCTGTGTTTAATAATCTCAGCTGATATCGGATCGGCCCAGATGATAGGACTGCCTTTTTGACCAATCGTCCTATATGCAATTATTGAACCAGATCGGATTGGAGGATCCTGCGATCGGCCTGGATGATCTGGCCAATTCTTTATAAAATGAGCCCTTCCAGCTATTTTGTTCACACCAACTTCTTCTCCTTGCTTTATATTTCCTATTTTTTTTGCTATTTTGTGAAAATGGCTAGAGGGAAGCACTCTCGTCACCCGTTTAAAAGTTTCTCGAGGGACACTCTAGACCCTCATTTATTGGAGGCGGATGATCAAGCTGCCTACCAGCGCTACAAGGAGGCCGAAATCACATTCACCTGAATAGTCAATCCAAATTTTCTCTCTTATCCGATACTAGACTTATTTGCCTATACATCCTTGTGCTTTTTTCTAACTCTTGCTGTCCCATTCAATTCTGAAATGCTCTTTGAGTTCTTTGCAAGTCTCCGTATTAATACTACTTTTACTTCACGTGGCTCATATGTGAATCGACACACTGTCAAGATCACATATTAGGATTGTGCGGTGATTTACAGCTTTCCAACACAGGGGATAAACTTTACACCCTGTGTTCTGATCGTAATTTTGACTGAGCTATGACCAATCATTTTCTTCACAAATCTAATGCTCATTTTCATATGGGCGAGACTGCCACCTTACTCAAGGATGCTAGAACCGTCTAGCACGTCCTTCACACTTCGATAATTCTTAAGGCTGGTGATCATGTTCACATCACACCCCTTCTTTCACTTACCACCTATTACATTTTAGCACATCATGAATTCAATGCTACCGACCTAATCTTTTGCTACCTCGACCATCTTTCTACCATTTGGGATTCAGGTCATAGGAGGAAGCCAAATCTAGCCCTAGGACATATCATTTGTTATGTCTTAGAATCAAAATATAACCTCCAATATCCTGCTCCACCAAACCTCCAACCTACTTTCTGCTCTAACATTTTCTTTCAAACTCTTCACAGTACTCGTCTCCACCCAGGGGACAGGGAAGCTCAGGCGGAGGAAGAGGAGGCTCCTGCACCTGCTCCTGCACTTGTTCCTACACCTGTTTTGCTTCGTTAGCACTCTCAGGTGGATCAGCTAGTGGAACACTTTGACCAGTGGGAGGCTCATTTTGACATGTACGTTGTTTCTTAGGAGCAGTAACATGCTGAGGACTTAGCCTGCTTTGACGCCTACGTTGTACACCAATTGCAGCAGCACGACCAGGACATAGCCTAGTTTGGTGCACAGTTTGCTACACTGTCGAGCTACTTTCAGCAGCCACCTCCACCACCACCTCCTCCTTCAGATGATCAGGGGCCGTTGTTTTACTCGTTGTTCTTTTTATACTTTTTTGTTATTGTAGTTTGTTTCTATTTTTTGTTATTTAGTTTTCTACCTTATTTCTATTATACTTTCCTCCTCCTTTTTGTGATGTCAAAAGGGGAGTAGTTATTTTAGTTTATTCCAGTTTGTTCTAGTTTATTATGTTGATTAGTTGAACTATTGAAACTATGTTTATTTCCATACTAATTTAAAAACTGCTTTGAACTATTTCAATTAAAATGTGTATTTTTTCTATCATCAAAAAGGGGGAGATTGTTGCAAATCTTTTTTTATGGATTATGATTTTGATGATAGCAAACACTCGTATTTCTCTACGACTGCCTTACCTACTAACATTTCAGGTCCATAATATCAGATGGCAGTTGGAACCAGCTCAAGATTGGGTAGACTAGGTCTGAGTCACTTAGTACAATTTTCCCTTTCTTGAGTCTATTATAAAAGTGTGGCTCCTGATGCTAAGTAGCCTTGCACACACACACCTTGGGAGAATTTTTAACTATTTCTTTAAGTTTACTTTTTTTGGTAACATCGTTTGAGACAATATTTATATCGGCCTAGACAATCGGTTCAAAAATAGAAACCCTAACAGAGCATCATGGTTAAGGCAGTCGTCATTAAGCCGATCGGCTTAGATGATATTGTATCGGATAGGATGATAGGCTCAAATCAAAAAGAATCAACCACCATATCTATTTAGGCATTAGTTATTTTTAGACATTATCTAGGACATTGGCCTGGACGATGTAGCACAATTATGCCTAAATTGATCAGGTGATTAAGGAAAGTAATTAAGTCTGATTGCAAGATCACATCAGTTGGGTCGATCGCAGGATCGACCGGGATGATGTTGTGGATGATTGACATCGGCTAGCTTCTATTAAGGGCGATGTTCAAGATGATTTTCCTCAGATTTGAACTAATCATCCAGGACGATATTCTATTAGCTTGGATGATATGACCAAAAATTGTCTAATCATCCCAAACTGACCGGGCTGATTGAGCAAAATTTATGTTGATCGACCAGGCCATTACCCCTATCGGCCTGGATGATAAAGTTGGTTTGAATAAAATAAGAGCTATTCTTAAGCTTTTCTATTTAATATCTCTTGTTCTATCTTAGAGGTGATCTTTTACTATTGTCTTGACTTTAGAAAGCTTAGAGGAGAGAAAGAGAGAGGGAGAGAGAGAGAGGATTTTATGAGGGGGAGCTTGTGAGGGAGTTTCATAAGGGTTTCTCCAAGCATTGTTTCACTTCTTCTTCTTCCACTATAGTCTCTTATCCTTGGAGGGTTGAGAGAGGTCTTCTTCAGCAATTGATCAAGGTTCTCTACCTACTTCAGGAGGAAGAAAAAGGAGTTGGGTTCTCTGGCTTGTCGGGGTACGCGTAAAGGAGTTTTAGTGAGGGCTTCTCTGCCTTGTTGTGGAAGAAAACAGAGAGTCACGAAGTTTAGTGCAATACCCGGAAGGCACCTCTGGGGAGTGGATGTAGGTCGAGTTGACCAAACCACTATAAATTTCTGTCCTTTTACTACTGCTTTCCGTATTTATTCTTTCGCACTTTGATTTTCATTGTGGTGATTTTGGTTTGAGTTTTGTGATTGTGATTTGATAAAAATAATTTGTAAAATACAAATTCACCCCCCCTCTTGGTTAGCTTTGTGCTAGTTCATAAGGGCTTAACATCCCTAACAAACTTTCAAACTTCTAAGCCTATGTTAGCAAAAGAAGTAGTAGAGGCACCCAAGGGGTAGAATCTATTGATGTAGGAGATAGAGTAGAACCTTGTGAATCTTTGCCTAGATAATGGAAATTCTCATCTAATCATCCTAGAGAACTTATCATAGGAGATCCATATGAAGGTGTTATCACTAGGCATGGACTTAGAAAGGAGGTTATTCATTAAACATTCATCTCCATGGTAAAACCCACTAACATAGATCAAGCCCCGACTGATGAATTCTGGATCCTAAGAATGAAAAAAGTATTAAATCAATTTGTTAAGAATGATGTATAGGAACAGGTTAGAATACATTAGGACTAGAGTCTTTTAGGAACTAAGTGGGTTTATAAGAATAAATCGAATTACTCTTGTATAGTGATTATGAATAAGGCTAGATTAGTAGTTAAGAGGTATAATCAATTTGAAGGAATTTATTTTGAGGAGGCCTTTACCCCTGTAAATAGATTAGAATCCACTAAGGTGTTATTAGCCTTTTCCTAATTTAAAAGATTCATTTTATATTAGATGGATGTTAAGAGTACCTTTTTAAATCGGATAATTAAAGAATATGTATATATTAATTAACCATCAGGTTTTGAGAATTCTATATTTCCAATAATGTATTAAAATTAGAGAAGGTATTATATGGATTAAAGTAAACACTTAGAGCTTGGTATGAGAGGTTGAGTACATTCCTCCTAGTAGAGCCTTTGGTATGGGTAGTGTAGATACCACCATATTTATTATAAAAGTAAAAGAAGATATACTCATTAATCAGATTTATATTGATGATATATTATTTGGATCCACAAATAAGAATCTTTTTGATGAAATTTTAAAAATAATGAATGAGGAGTTTGAGATAAGCATGATGGGAGCTTACCTATTTCCTTGGATTTAGTGTAAAGAAAATGGATGATGGAAGCTTTCTTAGGCAATTAAAATATATCAAAGATATCTACAAGAAATATGAGATGGATAATGCTAAGGAACTCAATAATCTCATGAGCCCTACCCTTAAATTACATAAGGATCTTGATGGAAAATCAGTTGACTAGAAGAAATATAGAGGGATAATAGGATCACTTTTTATTTGACTATAATTAGACCTAATATCATATTTAATGTATATCTCTATGTAATATTTCAAGTTGATCTCATAGAATCTCTTATTACTGTCATTAAGATAATCCTTAGATACATATTAGGCACCCAAAAACTAGGTATTTGGTTCCCTAGACATAGCTCATCCTTTGAAATCATTGGATATTCATACTCTAACTTTATAGGATATAGGGTAAATAAAAAAAGTACATCAGGAACATGTTACTTCATAAACTAATCATTAGTTTCTTGGTATAGTATAAATTTGAATTCATTAGAATTATCCACCGCTGAGGTGAAAGACATTATTGTAAGAAGCTATGTTTCTCAAATATTATGGCTAAAGTAACAAATATTAGATATTGGACTACTTATAGACACCATTCCTATTATGTATGACAACACTAATGCCATCTGCATTTCTAAAAATCTAATCCATCATACTCACACCAAACATATAAACATTAGGCATCATTTCATTAGAGATCATGTAGATATGAAAGATATAGAACTGCATCATATAGCTACTAGAGATCAATTGGCAGACATCTTTATCAAATCCATTACCCATGACACCTTTAGGATTGAGGACTAGACTAGGTGTTATAGACATTCATACTTGATTCAGGATGAATCTTAATTCCTCTATTATTTAAAATCAACCATTTATTTTGTATGTTTTAAATGTGTGTCACTTTTTTGAATTTTTGTAACTATTTATTTGTTGTTTTTTGTTTCTTTTATTTTTCATGTTTTTATTATTTTTCTATTTGTAGATGTTCACTACTCATCACAAACCCTTCATTTAAATTTTTTAAAAAGAATTAGAAATTAAAATTCATTCACATCGTAATGTATGATTCATCTAGTAAGGTTAAGTTTAGGAGATAGTAAAATTAATTTGAAATTTTAACCAATAATATTTTCCATCATAAAAAAGAGGGAGATTGTTGTAAGTTTAGACACTTGTCTTATGATTTTGATGATAACAAATATTATTAATTTATATACCATGTATTCTCTTATTATTATAATTGGATATATATTTTTATGCTCTCATATTTGAGGTTCTCTATATACCATGCAAAGTGATCAACTCAAAATTGGCTAGAATAGGTTTACATTTTTTGAAGACTGTATTTTTCATTTACTTAATTTTTTTTATATTTCTTGAGTCAAAGTATTATTTAAGATGGATGTTAAACTTAGTGACAGTGCACACACACATATTGGAGTGAGAAATAATATTGATAATTCATCTATCATTCCTAATCTTATTTCTATTTATGATAATTTTGGTTTGTCCAAATCTCGTTCTCTTGATGAGGTTAAGGATACTATTTTTAGTATGAATGGTGATTTTGTGGATCATTCGGATGGTTTCACCATGAAGTTCTTTCAAAAAACTTGGCCTATTATTTATAATGATCTTTTCTCTTCTATCACTAATTTCTTTAATGGCAATCCTATTCCTATGTTTTTTACGTCTACTTCTATTGTGCTTATTCCCAAGAATAACTCTATGTGTTCTTGGTAAGACTTTAGATCTATTAGTTTGTGTACTTTCTTTTATAAACTACTTTCTAAAATTTTGATAAATCGATTAACTATTTTTTATCCTAAGCTTATTTATCCTTTTCAAATGGGCTTTGTTAAAGGACGTGCTATTGCAGACAATATCCTTGTAGCCCAAGAGTTTTGTCAAGACTTGGATGTCAAGGTTAGAGGTGGTAATATGATTCTTAAATTAGATATTGCTTAAGCTTATGATAATATTAATTGGAATTTTGTTTATAATATCTTGAATTGATTTGGTTTTCATTTAAATTTTATAACCCTCATTAAGAATAGCATTAAAATCCTTTATTTCTCTATCATTGTGAATGGTAAGAGTCATGGCATTTTTAAGGCTTCTCATGGGCTGAGGCAAGGGGATCCTATTTCCCTTACTCTCTTTATTATTGTTGCTGATTACCTTTCTAGAGGTCTTGCTGATCTTTTTAATAAGTATCCTAGCCTCTAATTCAGAATGTTAGGTGGCATTAAAATTTTGCATTTATATTTTGCTAATGATTTCATTATTTTTATGAATGCTTCGATGAATAGGATTAATAGACTTGTATGCTTCTTTAACCATTTTGAATTGATTAGTGGTTTGGCTTTTAATAAGCATAAGTGTTATTTTATTACTACGAAGAAAGTTCCTTCTGATCATGTTGTGACCATCAAGAATTTAATTGGTTTTAGCCATAGTCTTTTTCCTTTAATGTATCAGGGTGTGCCTCTTTATAACGGTATAAAGAAGACCTTTCTTTTTGATGATTTAAATATTTTGGTGTAGAACAGACTTTCTACCTGGGATTCTAATTTCTTAAGTTTTAGTGGTCGGCTTATTCTTATCAAAAGTATTCTTTGTTCTATACCTATTTATAATTTTCAAACTTTACTTCCTATTAAGATTGTGTGTGATAGGATTGATAGAGTTTTCAATAAATTTTTTTGGAAAGATATGGGTAGCAGTTCTAAAATATACTGGTCTTCCTGGGATAAATGTTGTGGGACTTTGATTGAAGGGGATTTAGGGTGTAAGTCTATGTATGATTTGGCCTATGCTTTTTATTTCAAGTTATGGTACAATCTTCAAACCAATGTGAATCTTTGGGATAATTTTATGGTGGTCAAGTTTTATGGGGATAGGCATCCCACCATGTGTTGCTTTAGTAAAGGATATTCTAAAGGTATGGTAACATCTTTGTTCTATTAAATGGGTTGTTAAGCCTTCTATTGTGTGGGGTCTTGGTAATGGTAAGATTTTCTTTTGGCAAGATTATTGGTTGGGTGGCCATTCGATTGACTTTTTAACTAATTTGATCTTCAATGCTACTGTAAAGATGAATTATTATTTCTCTAATAATGGTTGGGATTTGGAGAAACTTTCTAGTGTTCTTCCTGATTTCATTATTCAGCATATTTTAAAGATCCATCTGAATATTTATTTGAATGATGTGTTGCTTTGTGCTTTGACTGAAGAAGTTTGTTTTAGATTAAAAGATGCCTGGCATTCGTTTAGAGCTAAGCATGAAGCATCCAAGCTTTTTCATATGATATGGCATAAAAGCATTCCTTCTATAGTTTCTATTTTTACTTGGAGAATTTTACATAAGCTTATTACTACGGATTAGAATTTGATGAAAAGACATTTTATCCTCCCTTCTAAATGCCAATGTTGCTACCTTGTGGACAATATACATCATGTTTTCATTTTTGGCCCCTTAGCTATGAAAGTTTGGAATTATTTTGAGGACATCTTTCATTTTAACTTTTTTACTACTATGGGTTCTAATAATTCTATTCTTAACTATTGGTTTATTAATGCCAAAGGCCACGTAAGAAATGTGATTCCTTCTCTTATCCTTTGGTTCTTATGGTTGGAGAGAAATAATTCTTGCTTCAAATGGGTGGTTATGAACTATCAAAGAATTTTCCATAATATTAAGAATAAAGTTTTAGCTCTTTAATATGCTAATTTACTTTCTACCAAAAATTTTAAAAACTATTTTTTTTCTGCGACTGACTTTGGTATTAACTTGGAGGTGGATATTTTTTTATAAAGTTCCTAGGAGTATTTCTTGGGTGAAACCTCCTCTCAACTTTATTAAGTTGAATGTTGCTAGTGCGAGAATGGATTTTATTATTAGCTATGGTGGTGTTATTAGAGATCATAATGGTAATTATGTTTTGGGTTTTGCTGGACCGGCTGCTAATTATGATGATAATATTGATATTACCTATGATGTGCTTCATCGTTTAAGTCTTTGTTCTAATCTTTATTACATGAATATTGTGGTGGAGGTTGGTTCTGACTTTGGTTATTATTATCTTAATTCTAAGAAGGATACTGTTTGTTCCTTTGGATTATTTTATATGTGGAGGGACATTAGGAATTTATTGAGTATTTTAAAATGTTGTTTCTCTTTCTTGAGGAAGGAAATCTTTGTGCTCAGTCGATTGCTAGATAGGGTTGTGGTTTGAATGCAATGACTGAGCTTTCGGTTTCTAATTTGCCTTTTCTAGTTAAAGGCCTCTTAAGATTAGATCAAATTGGTTTATCTTATATTACGTCTTAGTGTTTTTGGTGTTGTTCCTCTCTGGTGGCTATGGTTCTCCACCAGGCATTTTCACTTTGCTTTATTTTTTCGGGTTGGTTTGTCTGCTTCTTGTTTGACGATTGTTATTCTCTGCTTCTTGGGAATTATCTTTGGTGTATCTTGAGTATTTTCTTATTTTCTTTTTTTTTGGTATCTATCCTTCTCTCAGTTCATGGTGATGTGCTCTCTGCTGGGTCCCCATATTGTGTGGATGGTGGAGGTTTGGACCATTCCTTCCTGTTATAATTCTAAGGGCTTGGTTGCATCGAGTTAAGTACTATTTTTAGGTGTTGTTGTTTCTGCTAGCAAAATTTCTTTAGTGATTATGAGATGTTTTCCCCTTGTTATCTTTGGGAGCCCATGCTATATGTTGGTGCAGGTCTTTGAGCTTCCTGTTTTGCCCGTGTTTAGGCTGGACAGCTTTAGTATTATTTTCAAACTAGTTGTTGGTATCTGCCTAGAAGCTTTGTGCAGCTCTTTGTGGGCTCTTTTCTGGGTTGTCGGATGCATATCAATGGTTTCCCTCATTTTCGTGATCATTTTTTTGGGCTTTGGGGTTACCTTGGTTCTATTCTGATGTAGGATGGTGGTGGGTTACCTTTATCTATCATGGTTGATCTTTGGAAAATTTTTTGGTTTCTGAAGAGGTGTCAATTTTTGGCATGAATCGGAACCCGACCTAAAAAATTCTAGGTTAGCGTCATTCCAGACTGGAAATGGGTCAGTTTCGGGTTCAACAAATCAACTCGTTTTAAAAATTAGGTTGAATTTGGGTTGACCCAGCAACCCAAAAATGACCCAAAATTGACACAAAAACTCTTATTTGACTCAGAAACCCGAGATTGACCCATTTTTTACCCAATTTTGACCCAAAAATCAAAGATTGACCCGATTTGTTTACCCAAAACTAGCAATTTTAGGTCAACTTTGGGTCATTCGTCTGGGGTCGGGTTGATCCGGACCCAAATCGGGTCAGGTTCGGGTTTGAAAACCTGACCCGTTTTTAAAAATGGGTCGGGTTTGGTTTGACTCAAACAGTGTCGGGTCAGTTTCGGTTTCAACCCGAACCCGACCTGTTGACCCAAATTGACACCCCTAGGTTTCTAGAATCCTTGTCGATATTGGATGGTTTGGGTTTAATTCTCGACTTACTGGTTGGGGTTAATTTGGAGGCTTGGTGTTGCTCTTCTGTGGACTTTTGCCTCTACAATTTGTGGTAGTTGGGTGGGTGTTTATGATTACTCCTGTTGATAGGATTCAATGGCTTGTGGATTACCTGGATGATGTTTCCTCTCCTAATTCTCCCCTAAGCTCTATGAGTTTTTATCCTATTACTAGTTCTATTTGTTGGCAGTTATTATTTCCTTATAGTATTTTGTATACTTACTATTTTCTTGCATTAGATTTGGGTATTTATTTCTATTTTATATATTCTTTTTTGTGCTATTGTTTTTTTTGTTGCAACCTCTTTGATTTTCAGGTGGATTGGCTTATGGTTATTTTCAAAAGTTTTTGCAGAAAGATTGCGCCTCAAGTTCATATTTTGATTTTTTTTTATGCTTAGATTTAGTATCTTTAGCATGTTACTAGGTTGTTTTGTACTCTGGCTTAGTGGAGACTATCAGCTCTTAGGTTTTCTTTTGATTTGTTTTATAACTCTTTTGAGTACTAGTGAGCTGATGGTCTCCCTTTAGGACCTTGAAATCTATTTTTAATATTAATGTGTAGGCCCCTCCGTTGGTTTTAACCCAAAAAAAAAAATAATTGAGTGAGAAATAAGCTTTAAAATTTTAAACTAATCATACTGTACGATCCATATTATATTATATAATTAGTTTAATACAGAAACACCAGTGGCCAAATTGTTTAGGTAAGTTTTTAAATTTTCATTTCTTTTAATGGATTATACTGCATGAACCATATTTCATAGTATGATATTTAAAAACTTGCTTAAATTAATTCCCATGATTAGTCAATCAAATCAAGGTTTAATAAATATGATAAATTATATTATATGATATAAATCATACTGGAGGATCTATAGAGATAAAATCTGATCATCCTGGATATCTTATAAGATGAAACATTAATTTTTTAATAGTTTGTATAGTACAATGTAAGTCGTACTGAAAATTTTATAGAGATGATTTCTAATTGTTCTGGTGATCATTCTATATGAACATAAGGAAATATAACTAATCATATTGTAGAATCTTTAGATTATACTATATGACCAGTACATATAAATTGAATAATTAGTCCCATGACTATTCCCTCATATTAAACGAACATAATTTTTAAACTAATCATACTGTAAAACCCTTCATCGTGTTATATAAACGGTGACGACCAAATTAAAAAATTAGGTTTTTTTATGCCCTTTTTAAATACTTTCTTAAGAGTCTCTTTGAGAGTCTTTGGCTGTTATGTTTTTGGAGAGAGAGCTTTAAGAGAGATCTTGAAGAGCTTTGGGAAGGAGAAAGAAGAGGTTATGCATGAGGGAGAAGGAGTGTGAGGGGATTCCACATGGTTGCTCTGGGCAAGCTTCTACCTTGATTCCTCCAAGTGTCCTGCTTGATTTCTTGGGTGGCTATTAGAAAAAGTACTTCAAGGCCAAAGATCATTGAGGTTCTCTTCCTTCACTAGGAGGGTGAAAAAGGAGTGATAAGTTTTTACATTAACAAGGAGTGAAAGAAATGAGTCGAGGTTCTTTTCCTTCTCCAAAAGGGTGAAAAATGAGTCAAGGTTCTCTACCTGATTGGGATAGGTGTAAAGATTTTAATGGCTTCTCCATCGAGTTGTGGGGCTAAAGGAGAGAAAATATAGTTTTTAGTACAATACTAGAAGAGGAGGACTCTAGGGAGTGGGCATAGGTCAAGGTTGATTGAATCACTATAAAATTATGGTGAGCTCATTCTACTATTCTTCAACTTACTTTTTTTTTTATTTTTTAATTTTCTACAAGTTTATTTTTCTTGAAAGATTAATTTTAAGAATGTTGTTGAAAGTACAAGATGTGCCAAAAGGGGGTGAATTAAAAATTTTGTAGTAAAATAACAATCCTAAATAGGAGGTTTAATTTTTTATTTTTTGATTTTAAATAAAAAATTAACTTGATGTGGAAGCGAATGATTAAAAAATGGTTACAATAAAAGTTGGTGAAATTTTAACTTACACAAAAAAGATCTAGAATAGGATTTTCACCAAGCTGTTATAATAAATGTAAAATGCAAAACATAAATAAAGTGCAGAAAATAGAAATATCACACTAGAAGATTTATAATGGTTTAGTCACTTGACCTACGTCCACTCCATGAATTTCACTCCTCAAAAGCAATTCTCCTTTTACCCCCATAGCAAGGCAGAGAAGTCTTTAAAAACCCTCACTTTCACCTTTCCCGGTGTGGCGAAGTACCAAAATGCTATGTCACCCTCCTGGTGATGACAGTGAACCTTCTCATTTTTCTCCCTTCTGGAGAAGGCAAAGTACCTTAGAGGACATAGACCTTAAAGGATTTCCCCCTTAGAAAGCTTCCCATAAGATCTTCTCGAGCCACATGAAGAGCAAGCATGCAGCTGGCTAGGAGCAACCATGTGATCTCCCTCACACTCCTCCCTCAGAAACTCATCTTGTCCTTCCTCTCTCAAACCCAAAATCTTCTCAAGTAGTTCTCTCTTAAGAAGACCACTTCTTGTAACGTTCCTCTCTCATCTATATCTTTTCAATAGATAGAAGATTCATATATAAATCTGGTTCCAAGAAACCCTAAAATTTTAATTTATCCATTTATGTTCGTACAGTACGATTCAAAATCATACAGTATGAGCAGTTCAAAATAGCCTTCCTCCCGGAATGAAGAAGTACAAATAGGCAATTTTTTTTTTTTTGAAAAAAGTCATACAATATGATAAAACATCATCCAGTATAATATGTTATTTTTCTTCTATTCAATTAGGATGAATGCTGAGATGATGAAAACTCTTCGCTGTTCATTGTCTGGTATGATCCGCTTTATACAGTACGATCTGTTAAAAGCTTCAGGTCATCTGGTATGATGTTCACATCATCTAGTATAATTAGTTCAAAATTAAGGGATCATCCGGTATGATGTTCTGGATGATCAAAAATAGCCTCAGTTGATCGTACAGTATGAATAATGTCGTACAGTATGATAACCAATCAAAAATTAATCCTTGATTTATTGACTAATCCCGGGGGTTAATTTAAGTATTCAAATTTTTTTGTTATACGATTGTATCATACAATACGATCAGTTAAAAATTTATGATTTAAGAACTTATATAAATGTGGCAACTAGGATTTTTAATTAAAAACACATCGTACAGTACGATAATGATCATACAGTACGATTTGTTCATAGATAGATGTTAAGCCACAGCACGTTCTATAGTATGGTCCAAATTCGTACACTACAATCTATAGAGATTTAAAAAAATTACCTTTGAATGAAAACTCTTTCCTTATGTGTGTGTATGATTGCTCAGTGTACATACACTTTGTGGCCAGACTCAAGAAAAGAAAAACTAAAAAATGAATGAAAATTTCATAATTATAGACTTCACATGTACTTTACCCAGTATTGAGTCTTCTTGTTGTCTTGAGTAATATGTGATCTCCCTGAAATGTTAGTACTAACAGACAAGTGCGAAATTCAAAATATTCAATGAATAATGAAATAATTCTAATCGACATTATTTGTCATCATCAAAATCTCAAGCTAGGGGCCACGGACTACAATAGTTATGGTTGGCAGTAAATTGATTTGATTTAATTAACATCATCATTATGATTATTATTACATTTATGAGATTCCACATTGGGTGAGTTTATTTCTTTGAAAATACTAAAATGATTTTTTCTATTAAAGAAACAATTTAAAACCCTAATTCACCCTCCTCTCCACCCCCCCTCTTGGTGTACCATGGGAAATTCAACTTGGTTTAGCACCCTCCATTGAAATTTTAGTGATGTATTTAATGGAATGAAAAGATGATTTAAATTATTTTCCTAATTTTCAAACATCACATAAATAGTCCTTAGAGAATTTTAAATTGGGTATACCTCTAACTAGGTCTTTCTGAGTTAATTTTTTAAGTATCATCATTTTTGCATGGCATAGTCATGTATGCCATTGCCATGATTCATCAGCAACAATTTTCCAACATAAATAATTTGAATAATGAACATAATTCAAATCAAGCAGTAAATATTATTTATTCTTTTTCCTTTTAAAATAATTTTTTTTATTTAAGCTAATCAAATATTTAGTAGATAGAAATTTTATGTCAAATCATTTGACACACAATTGATTAATATTAAGTAAGTTATGTTTCAATCCATCTACTAGTAAAATATTTTTAGTAAAAAAACATTTAGAGTTTCCAATCATACTTGAGCCCACCACTTTCCTGGTGGTGTTGTCTCTCATTATAACATTCCTCCAACCTTGGCCTCTTGCATGATGAATTACCTAACATCTCCAGTTATGTGCAATGAATATCCACTATCAAAGCACAACATGCTCTCACAAGGCCTTTTATGAGAGAATTCCATATAATGTCAATCAAAAGTTAAAATTATGAACCCAAGTTAGTTTAGGTTCCAAATTATTCTTTAATGGATAAGATAGATGCATGATATGCTATAATGCAGATAATTTTGTCTTATATATAGAATGTGTTCTATGGTATATAGTGTAAGGGTGGGCTATGAGTCCTGTTAGACCATAATAATATCTCCTTAACACTCTAAAATAGATTCAATAACATCTGTGAGTGGTAGTGCTTCCTTCTAGGGATGTGAGATACATACTATGTTTTAGGGTTATACTTTTATGCTAGAGTAGGTAGTGGTTTATTATTTTGAAGTGCATGAAGTTTATCTCTTAAGAACTCTTTTGCAGTCTTAAAGTTTTCAACTTCAAGTTTTAATGCAAGTTCAATTTGATTTAGCTCAGTTGCAAGTATTTCTAATTCCTTAAATGCATCATCTGATTCAATATATTCATATTTCAAGGATTCATGTGACTTTCTTAGTTCAATATATTCCTTATTCAAATCATCAAATTCATATAATAAAGATGCATGTTCTCTTTCTAATGAAATATGCTCATATTTAAAATTAGGGTGCTCAATAACTAGTAAATCATGCTCGCATTTCATGTAAGAAAATTCACTTTTAAAATTAGCATGTAATTTCTTTAGCTTCTTATATTAGTCATGATTTTCTTTAGAAATCGTAAATAGTTCATCATAGAATAGTTGATATACCTCATCTTGATCAGAATGATCAAGATTATAATTTGTTATAAGGTAAAAATTTGTTACCTCATCCTTTGCTTCGTGTTCTCAAGATTTTGGAGTGAATTCGCCTAGAATATTTTTGCATCCTCTGCATAACCTTTTTTAAATTGGATTTTTCCTCACCCTTCTCCTTGGTAGGTTGACTATTTATGTTGAGGAAGTCAGATCTTATGTGTCCTAGTTTTTTTCATTCAAAATATATAGTGTCAAATGAAAATTTAGTGCTTTTACCTTATTTACCTCTATTCCAATATTTAAGACATCTTTTTTTTTTTTTTTCACTTTAGAAAGCTCTTAAATTATCAGGTAATCAATGCTATATCATTGTCTTCTTCAAATCTAGAGTTGTTCCTATCCAAATCATCAGCCTTAAGTTCCAAAATGTTCTCCTTCCTCCAATCACGTGCATCCAAAAGTTTTTTGCTCACATTTTTCCCAAAAGTAATGAGAGAGCCACGTAGATAATCAATTGAGAAAATATTTAAATCTCTAGATTCAAAAATAGTGGCAACTTTTGCAATGAACCTATCATACAAGCAAAAAAGTACTTTATTCACTTTCTTGGAGTATGATAATTCTCTACCAAAAGCATGCACGGATATCACTATCTAAGTAAATCTAGTGTACATATCAGAGATAGTCTCATTAGGCTTCATTTGAAATAGTTTATGATCATGCAGTAAAAGATTTAAATGGTATTATTTGACTTGATTAGTTCCTTCATGCATGATGCATAGATTATCCCAAATCTCTTTTTTAGTGGTACAAGTAGAGACTCTCATTTAGTCATCAAATTTAAGTGCACAATATATATATTTATTCAGACAATAGCATTAAGCTATATTTGATCTCCATCTTTATTACCCCATTCACTAAACAATGTTTCAACTTTGATGCCATTCACAAATCTAAATAAATAAGAATAACCTTCTTGTTCACATGCCACATGTGAAAACAATTAATTGTAAAAATGTGGATATGCAAATTTTTCAAAAATTAAATGGTAACAATGGAAGATTAATTAAATAACCCTCTATGGTATTCTAATTTCCAAAATGTATCATTTTATCTTTTATTAGGGATTTTAAATTACTAATTCTAAGACCTACTCTGATACCAATTGAAAGTTTAATTCGAGTAATTAGACCAAATTGAACTGCCCAAGGCACACCATGAGGGGGTTGTGAGTTAGTGTTTTAAAAATTTCTTCTTAAAAATAATTTAAAAGATATTCAAATAAAATTAAAATGAAAGAAAATATAAAAAATAAAATAAAATTTATATGTTTTTTGATTGAATAGAAAAATAATTTATTCTTTTTAATATTTAGATTTTGGTTCTTATTTTTTCATGCTCACAAAATAATCCTAAGCTATCATAATATTATCTTCACAAATTTCAAGAAAATAATATGAAGGAATAAAAAAAAATACTAGAAATAATAGTGTGAAACAAAAGGAACGAGCACAACAAAAATTTATAATGGTTATGTCAAACCATGACCTATATCTACTCCCTAGAGTCGTCTTCTATGTGTATAGAACTAACTATTTTGTGACTCTCTTTCTGCTCGCACAAAGAGACAAAGAAGCCCTAACAAAATTACTTCCACCCTTCCACGCTGTGGCTAAGAACCATAATCCTTTCCACCCTCCAAGTGAGGTAGAGAACCTATAATCGTTTTCACTCTCCTAGTGAGGTAGAGAACTCAACAATCTTCGGCATTGAAGACTTTCTCCCATGAGCAACCTAAAAGATCAATGAATACACTTGGAGGAAATAAGGTAGAAGCTTGCTTGGAGCAATCGCGTGAATCCCCCCACACTATTTTTTCATCTCACATAACTTCTCCTTCTCCCTCTCCAAACTCCAAGACCTCTCAAACACTCTCATAGAAATATCTCAAAAGCCAAATACTTCTCCAAAATTTAATAAAGAGTTTAAATATAAGGCCTTTAAAAACACTAATTTTTTAATTCTACCATTTCTATTCATATAGTACTATCTTGGGATCATATAGTAGTATGATAAAGTCAAAATCCTATTTCATCAAGTACATCTTAAATAATTATAGTACAATTTGTTTAGACTTTACATATCAATCATACAATATGATCATTAGATCATGCGGTATGATTAGCACATTTATCTTCATATCGTAAAAGATAATATATGGGATAATCAAACATCGTCTCTACGAATCAGCCAAATGATTGGCATTATATTGTATAATTAGTTTAGAAAGTATGGTTTCATCCAGAGGATCCCTGGGATGATCAAAATTTGACTCTACCAATTGTATTGTATGATATACATCGTATGGTCTGATCTGCGATATAAATTAAACCTTGATTTGATTAACTACTCACAGAGATTAATTTAGGTAACAATTTGAATATTATATAGCCTGAGCATGTTTGTACAGTACGATTAATTCAAATTTTAAATATTAATATATTTACCTAAATATGATTGGTAGCTAGGGTTCTCAAGATAAACTGATTGTCATTTACGATCTTTTTCATATAGTACGATTAGTTCAAAAATATTAATTATTCAATTAACTATTTTAATTATTTTTGAAAAAATGTATCGTATAGTAAGAACCACTTTGTATGGTATAATTAGTTCAAAATATTAAAATTCATTCTCTCACTCATCTACGTGTGTGCATGGTTATCAAGTTAATATACATATTTACATGACTTTCACTCAAGAAATTTAAAATTAAAAAAATTAAAATACATACTCTTATAAAATATTATCCTATTCTACCTAGACTTGAGCCCTGAATCTTCCATTACATTATGTATGATGTACCTGAAATATTTGTAAACACTAAAGAAAATATGCAGTACAAATACTAAGAGAAAATAAAGGGGAATCCATAATATTTGTTATCTTCAAAATCACAAGATCGGAATCCTTGATTACAATATTTCTCATTAGAGCTTATTCAATGGACATTATATTTAGTTTGATAGCTCTTCTATGAAATGCCACATCAAGGGATAAGTCAGGCATTTTAGTATATGTCTATGAAAAGAAATTCTTGAATTCACTTATGAAATCTTTTATTTCTTCAACCTGGTCTTCGAAGAGAAGGGAAATAATTAAGGTAAGGGGAGGATCTTCTTTAGTCTCTAAGTTAACTTCCTTTAGCTCATCCATTATAGTAGCATGTCCACCAGCTTCGAGCTCCACTATTGTAGGTTTAGCTTCTATGAGTTGATCATCTAAAAAAATTGATTTCGTAGAGCTTTTCTATGCTATTGTCATTAGATTCAACTTTCTCGTATATGATTGTGCAACAAAACTTCTTTCAAGGGTACTTTTGTATAATAACAATAAGGACCCTTCTTATAAGGGCATCCTTCTTTTGTAATATGAGAAGACTTTTCTCATACCATAATTTTAGAAGGAGATGAGTTTGTCATATAGTGGTACCAACATGAACTTCTTATTTCTACATCAGCTTTAAAATTCTTCTAGGATAATACCTAGGCTTCCTTATTTAATTATCTCTCCATAATTAATGAGCTCGACAAGCTAGTCAAAATTTTCTCCTTGTTGTTCTCCAAACTTGTATAATAAATCCCTGGTATGGCATTTTTAGTTAAAGGAGGAGCATAAAATGTTTGGAGCTCCTCAACGTTATGCACCTCATGAGGGATGATTTCTTTGAAGTGTTTTGATGGAAGTGGCATGTCCAAGAATATCTAATTTGATATTGATAAGCTACCTATTATTCTTGAGCAGACATGTCACACATTGCTTGTATAGGTAGACTTGTAGTCATAATAAGAATCTAAATATTCTGCCTTCTTCTACCTTTTGACCAAATATTGGTAGTCCTTCTTAGATTTTGTAAGGATTACATCATCTTATTCATTTTCACTCCTCAGGCGAGGCATAGTTCTGCTTGGCTTAAACTCAAGGCTGGTTTATTGTGAGTCAGCAATGCCTTCTTTCTATCTACCCACTTCTTCTCACTTTCTTGCTTGGGCTACTTTGCAGCTTTTGAATTTGATGTCATAGCTTCAAGAGGACTTGATGGCTTTGGGTCTTTTGGAATGAAGTACTTTATATATTTATATATTTTCATTTCATGAACTATAAAGGACTGGTTATCACTCAAAACCCTAAACTCCTCTCAACCTCTAAGGTGCTTCATACACTAGTGTAATGTTAAAGGGATAATGACATATTCATTAAGCCAGGGGAAACGAAGAAGTGCCTTAATGAGGTATCCATTTCAATCACATGAAACTTATTTTATGTATAGAGTTTTCTAAATATGGAGGAAGTTTGAATGACCGCATAATTTTTTTCCTTTCTCATTAAAATTATGTGCCAATAGCTTGTATTGCTAAGGGTATTATACATCAAGGCACATTGATCTTCATGCTTTCAAGCTTAAGAGGTTTATAAAAAACCCAAGATTAATCATGATTTTGCTAATCATGTTGTCATTAATCTCTATAGTAACATACATAGGGATATTGTGATCTTCCATCCCAAGCATCAGATCATCCTTGATAAAAGTGATGATTATATCATTATGAGGTAATAAGGCCTAATTTATGCAACTTTCATCAAAATATGACACATATCTTTCATGATTTTTGAAAGCCAAAATCAAAGTCTTTCAAAGATCTTCAGACATAAAGAGATCTTCATTTATACAGAGTTGTGCTAGCATTTCTCTTAGATGGGATAAGATATTATAATCCACCCCCTTATTCAAAGTGTGTTTCTTCTTATGGTCTTTAGGAATAATATTTTCATTAATAGTTATCTCCATTCTCCTGTATTTATTGGATATCCCTTTCTTTGATGTAGATGGTGGTATTATGCCACTTCTCAATTACACTTGGGATACTTCATCTGAATCAAACTTATCTAATGAATCATTTCTTCAAAGAGCCACACTCACTTTAGGAGATTTATCTATTGGATAAAAATCACCCTGTAGTCTTACATGCACCATCTTCGATGCTATGTTGGGCTCTGACTCATCTTCATTTTGAAAGTGCATATCTTCCTCCAATCTATAATCCATTCATGACACCATCAGAAAAGACCTAGAAGCTTCTTTTTTAACATATTCTTTTTTTTGTCGACATATTTGACATCACCGAAATAACCTAACACCTCTCCAAAGGAAGTATATTTTCATTAGCTTATTCTTCTTCTTCTTATGTATGCTTTAATATAAAGTCAGCAAGCTTAATATGTAACCTTATAGTTTTATAATACTTATCCAAACTGATAATAGCTTTTTGAGTTTCTATCTTATTTTCCCTTAGCTTCTTCAATTTGGTTCTTTTCTTGGAGGATTTTGATTTTACTAATCAGGCTTTGATTAGCTAGCTTGGTTAGGGTGATGTCTAGAAGTAGATGCATTTGCAACAAGCAACCTCTTTATATCTAGCACTAGCTCAGTAGGAGACTTCCACTGGATGCCAAGAACTCCTTTGAGCTATTTTATCATTTTCATCATCTTCTTAAACATCACAATCTCCCATTTCTCATCTTGAGTTTGCTCCTTTTATGGCTTTTTCTTTAGTCATGGTTATGAAAGAGGATGTAACCATCAATGATTATTCTCTTATAGGAAGAACTAACATATTTTATGATAATATGAACTCACCCTTCTTGAATTTTATTTCTAACAAATCCTTGAAGACGTAAAATTCTTTAATAAGATATTAAAACACCTGGTGATATGGGCAATAATTTGGGTTGCCATTCTGATCAAATTCCTTATGTATCTTACATTTTGATAGTTTGAGACCCACTCTAAGTGCTAATTAAATATATTGGTGACACTTTCCCTCTTGAATGGATACTCTTTATTCATCTTCTATTTGATGGATAGGAATGTTTGATCACCAGATCCAATTATTTTCCTCACGCATTCTCCTCCAACTGAGTTCCAACATTAGATGAGGGCTAGGATTATAAACTTATTTCAGGTTATTTCATACTTTATCAGTTGATTCCCTTTATCTATATTATAAATTGCCCATTTTCCTTTATAAACATTGTATGACACATGCTTTCCCTTATCAACCCTGAAAGAGAACATAAAGTGGGCTTTGCTTTTTCAGGCTTATAGAGCTTTGGCTTTCTTGAATTATTTTAGGTGGCTTTCTAATTTTGATAAATTGAGCTTCTCAAACTTTGCCACCCCATATAATAAGTTTTGATATGTGGTGATGGAAGTCAAGCATAAGAATAGTGATATCTCATCATTGATATTTCCCATTAATAATTGAACAACATGTTCCTCTTCTAATTTATGCTCATATTTCATACTTAAATTACACCAATGTATTATATAATTTGTTAATGACTTGTCTCTTTTTATTTTCCAAGGTGAGATCAGGTATAGTCTTTTTCTAAGTTGCTTTTGCAAACCTCTTCATGAAAGAGCTTCTAATTCTATGAATGTATTCACAAAATTGTTTGCCAGTTTAATATACCATTAAAAAATAGTTGAAGTTAAACTGCTGACAAATTAACAGAAGAATAAAGCATCAATACCTCATGTATTGCCACTGGTGGATTTAAATTGCACTAGATGCTACTTAGGCTTACTATTGCCACCACTAAAAGTATTGAATTTTGGAATAAAATACACATTTAGATATGGTACCTAGTCATTTTTTACTGGGTATAGGTGACCCTTACATATCAATTTCTCTGCCTGATTAGTGGCTACAATAGTCATGATCGTCTTGCTAATTATGCCCTATAAATGTGCAACTATCATAAGGTCGGAGGTTCTCAACACATTCTATGGATTGAGCTGGAAGATCAAGTTATTGACTTTATTATTGCCTTCAAGTGTACCTCGCACTCCTGAAACTTGAGGCATCTAGATATTTGGCATATTATCAAGAATTATGTTTAAGTCATGATTAATTAGTGAGGCTGGCAAAAGGTTTGCGATAGCCGCTATCTACATCATCTACATTATTGTTTACATCTGCACCATCAACTCAATCATTTTATCATTTAACTAATAGATTTTCTTTCCATTCACCTTTATTTACTGCATCATCTACTTTCACATATCTGCAAGCGTGATAGTGCCGATGATAAATTGATTATTATTGTGACTCGAGCTCACAAGTTGATATTTTTTATGATAACAAACATTATGGCTCACATTTTTATGTTTCCTAGTATCTTTTATTATATACTTGCATGTGTGTATACTAACATTTTAGGAATACCATGCACCATCCAATGAAGAATTAGAGCTCAAGATTGGGTAAATTAAGGTTATGTTGTAAAGAGTCTGTAATATTCATTGATATATTTTTGATTTCTTAAGTCATGTAATGTAAGGGTGTATGCTTTCTTGGTGACCATGCACACACACACTCAAGAGGATAAATTTGGTGAGTTAGAATTTTTTTTATTTTTGATCATATCATACAGGATGATTTTAAAATCATCTTGGAAGATTAGTTAAAAATAGTAACCCTTATTAGGGCTTCAGCACAAAAATAATTGCTCTAATGTCTCTTTGGCTCTAGCATCTGAGGTGATCCTGGGTAATTCTAGGGCTTCACCTCACTCATTGGTGCTTGACCCTCCTGGCTTATTTTCTTTGCTCATTTCATTCAATCTCTACTATTTTTTTTTCTTTTTGTTGTCTTTCGTTTATTTATTTTAAAGTTTCATTTGTTTCTCAGTGATGGACGATGATGCTTCTGTCGTCATCGGTCCTGACTGTTGAAGGGAAATTTAGATCCTTCAAAGATGTTATAGCTGGTACTGCATCTTGTTCTTCTAAATTGAATTTTGTTCACTTGTCCTTTAAAGGATGTCCGACCATTTTATTAGAGGACTCTGTTGTTGATCTATTGGCTATTCCCTATGCTTTGATGTTGGGGGGGGGGGGGGGGGGGGTAAATTTATTTTAAGGCAATCGAATCTTGATGTTATACAAAATTTTTTTCTTAACCTAAAGCTTTCCAGATCATTTCACATTGGTTTACTTGATCAAAGACATGTTACTATCCAGCTTTCTAACGATCTTGATTATAGTTGCATATTTGCTAGGATATCTTATTACATTCAAGCATGTCAAATGTGGTTGCTTAAATGAACTCCTGATTTTGATCTTAGGGAGGAATCGCATATTGCTCCTATTTGGATTTCGTTTCCTAATTTAATACTATATTTTTTTAATCATTAAATACTCTTTGTTATGGCCTCTATCTTTTGCAATCCATTACAAAATGACCAAGCCACTACCTCTGTGTCAAGACCGTCTATTTCTCATGTATTTGTTGAATTGGATGTCTCTAAAAAATATCCTAATGACATATGGATTGGATCAGAAGTCAAGGGGTATTTTAAAAAAAATAATTTTGAAAATTTACCTACTTTTTGGAAAATGCATGGGCATGGTATGAAGGATTGTTTTCGTAAACATCCCCATCTCCGTAGAGAAAAGGATTTTTTGAAATAAAAGAATGGGGAGGTTGATCAGGAAGTATCTAATCCAATTCTGATTCCTTTAGAGGGCAATGCCTCTAATTTGACATAAGCTCATGAGGAGTTGTTGGTGGTTTCTGTTGAGGATCCTCTTGCTACTATTACTAATACTATTTCTTTAAATCATGATCAGGGAGTTATTGCTGAAGCATTGGCTATTTCTTCTATTGATGTGGTGCCTAATTTGCCTACTTTTAAAGTTTATAATAATGTTTTTGTTGAAACTAATCCTTCTTGCATTATTAATCAAAATGTTTCTGATTCTAATGGTATTATGTTACTCCATACTCCCTCTAATCCATTAAATAATCAGGAATTTGAGATTGGAGCTGATGTTTCTATTCAATTGGAATTCAAAAAAGGTGAGAGGAATGACATCCCTTTAAAGGATGGTGAGTTTCTTGCTTTGGAGCATAACTCCCCTCCTTCTAAGCATTTTTGTGAGGGCTACTGATAATCTGGAGGATGATGGTATGTCTATAGAGGATGAATGTGTTGCAATTAAAGCTTATGAGTTTATATTTTTAATGATAACAAATATTGTGGCTCACTTTTTGTTGTCTACCTATATTTACAATATATTTTTCTTTCTGTGTTTACTAACATTTCAGGATTATAGTGCACCTTACAAGGCTCAAGTTTTGACAAAAAATGTTCTATTTGTAATTTTCATTAATGTATTTCTTAGTTTGTAAGGGTGTTTGATTGCTTGTAACTTTGCCAACTTATTTCTATTTTAGAGTTCTCTATTTTTGCTCACATCATCCGGGATAATCCAAACATCGACCTGAAAAATCAGTTGAAAATAGAAACCCTAATTAAGGCATCCTGGTTAAGGCAGTCGTCTTTAAAAATATCATCCTGGATGATATTCATATCAACCGGGATGATAGGCTCAAATAAAAAAGAATCAATTGCCAAATTTATTTAGGTATTATTTATTTTTGGATATCGTCCAGGACATCATCCTAGATGAAGCAACACAATTATGCTTAAATTAATCTAATAATTAAGGAAAGAAATTAAGACTTGATTAATATGATCACATCATCCTGGATGATCGTAAGTTCGACTGGGACGATCAGTTCAAAAACCTTAGTTGTTCCTGGATGATCACATATTGGACAGCTTCTATTCAGGGCGATGCTACAAAAAATTTGTGTTGATTTGAACTAATCGTATAGGACAATATACTATCAGCCTGGATGATATGAATAAAAATATTCTGATCGTCCTAAATTGTCCTGGCTGATTGATCTTATTATACACTGATCTTACAGGATGATAAAGTCAGCAAGTTGTAATTAATGAGCTTATTTAGAGCTCTTTTATTTAAACTTGACAACGCACTTAGTATGTGTCTTTGGCAGCCATTGAAGCTTCATTCTTCTAGAGGAAACTTGAAGAGAGAGCTTGAAAAAGAGAGAGGAAAGGTTGGAGTTTAAGAGAGTGAGAAGATCCTTGGAGGGGGTTTCAAGGGAGTATGGAGGGTGTTTCACATGGTTTCTTCGATGAGCTTGCACTTTAGTACCATCGGATTCAAGGCTCATCTTGAGAAAAGTTCTGGGAAGAAGAAGATCTCTTTAGTGTTAAAGGACCCGGCTACTCTACCGCACCGGGGAAGATGGAAGTGATTTTATAAGGGCTTCTCTACCGTACTGTGGGGGCTAAAAGACATACACTAAGTTTAGTGCAATACTCAGAGGGTGCCTTCGAGGAGTGGATGTAGGTCAAGGTTTGACCGAACCATTATAAATCTGGTGTGTTCTTTCCTTTATTATTTTTTGCATTTAATTTTCGCACTTTGATTTTCTTTGTGTTGAATTTTGGTTTGGTTTAAGTTTATTTTTTGATTGAAAGATTTTTAAAATACCAATTCACCCTCCCTCTTGGTTAGCCTTGGGCTAGTTGACACAGGCTTAACATCCCTAATAAACTTTCAAGTGGTATCAGAGCGGGATTTATAAAAATGAGTTTTTAAAAACTTTTGAATATTGATCCATGCCTAATTTTTGTAATCGTAATATTGTGGAACATTATTCAATCCCCAAAACACCTTTGTTTAAAAATATTACTTTTAATTTTTGAAAAATTTGTATGTCTACTTTATTGCAATCAATTAATTTTTGAATATGGCAAATGCTTTTAACTGGTTATTCTGTGCCGTCACGTGTTATAGATCGAATTAAAACTAATATTCCTTTTAACCAATGGAGTAGGGAAGAACAAATCAATGCTTAACTAAATGCTAAATCATTAAATTATTTTTTCTATGCTTTAAATTCAAAAGATTTTATGTTTGTATCAAGGTGCTCTACTGGTAAAAAAATTTAGGATAAATTATACACTATAAATAAAGGCACTAGTGAAATCAAGAAATCTAGATGAAATATTTTAATGCATGATTATGAACTTTTTTTGCATGAAACCTTTTGAGACGATCTTAAAAATGTATATAAGGTTTATTCAAATTGTGACATCATTACATGCTTTAGGTAAGGAATTTTCAAACTTTGAAAAAGTTAATAAAATTCTTCGTTATTTACTTGACAAATTTAATGCCAAAGTTGTTGCTATTTATCAATCAAAAAATTTGAATGAATATTCTATTGATAATTTGATTGGCTCACTCATTGCCTACGAGCAAAGTTTGGGTCAAAGACTTTTGGATGTAGGTGAAACGATCATACTAAATGCTGAAGGCTCAGAGAAAATTGGCTTAGTTGGTGACGATAGCGATGACTTATCAAGCAAATTGAAAGGCTCGCTAAAACATAAGCATTAACAAAAGTGGAAGAAAGGTAAAAATGGTAAGAATGTTAAGATTTCTTCTGACGTTATTTTTTTGGATGAAGGAAACCTGGACACATGAAAAATTAGTGCCCTAATTTGAGAAATCTGAAAGTTTATTAGGGATATTAAGCCCTTAAGAATTAACCCGAGGCTAACCAAGAGGGGGGGGGGGTGAATTGGTATTTAAAAAATTTTCTTAAGCAAAGCACAAAGAAAAATCAAACCAATATCACCACAAAGAAATCAACCTGTAGAAAAATAAATGTGGAAATAAAATAAAGAAAGATAACATCGGATTTATAATGGTTCGATCAAACCCTAACCTCCATCCACTCCTCGAAGGCACCCTTCAAGTATTGCACTAAGTGTCACTCCTTTAGCTCCTACAGCTAGGCGGAGAAGCCTTTAGAATGGACTCTTTTTCACCAACCTTGTGCGATAGAGAACCGACTCCTTTCGCTTCCTCCTAAAGTGGGCAGAGAATCTGGACTGTTTGCTGAAGTAAACTTCCCAAGAACCTCCCAATAATGAAGGACAAAGAACGGAGAAGACGACTTGGAACCTTGCTTGGAGCAATCTTTGTGAACCCTCTCACAAACTCCCCCTCACAAGTTTCTCTCTCTCTCTCTCTCTCTCTCTCTCTCTCTCTCTCTCTCTCTCTCTCTCTCTCTCCCTAGGCTCTCTCTGGTCAAGACAGTAGCACTCAAGGTCTTTAGCATGAGAAAATTTGGTTCATTTAAATATAATTTCAAGAATTGACATTATCGTCCAGGGCAATATTTTTATCTTCATGTATGATCAGTACAAATTAAGCTCAATCAGCCTGGATGACATGGGACAATCAGAAGAAATTTTATTCACATCATCTAGGACAATAAAATATCATCCTATACTATTAGTTCAAATCACATATTATCGACCAGACAATTACTCGAAAAGGAGGTCTAGATGATCCAAAATTAGCTTGATCGTCCGGATTAATCTCACGATCATCCCAGACGATTAGTTCAAAACCGAGGAAAATCATCCATAACATTGCTCGGAAAAGAGCTGGCCGATGTTTAATCATCCAAAAGTAACCAAGGATTTTGAACTGATCATCCCGGATGATCCTGTGATCGTCCAGGATAATGTGATTGTATCAATTAAGCCTTAATTGCTTTACTTAATTACCAGATAAATTTATGCATAATTATTTTAAATTATCAAGGATGATGTAATGGATCGACCTGACCGATGTCCTAAAATAAATTTTACCTAAATAGGTATGGAGGTTGATTCTTTCTGGTTTGAGCTTATCGTCCTGGCCGATACAAGGATCGTTGAGGACGATGTGCTTAATGATGGCTGCCTTAACCAAGATTCCCTAATTAGGATTTCTATTTTTAGTTGGATCATCCTGGCCGATATGAACATCGTCAAGGATAATGTACTCAAAATAGAAAATAACAGAAAAAACCTCAAGTGTGTGTGTGTGCAAGGTTACTTAACATCAGGAACTTCTTCTATAATGGACTTAAGAAAGGAAAAATTACAAACTGACTCAAACTAAATCTACCCAATCTTGAGCTGGCTTGTGTTGCAGTTGATCTTGTGGACCTGAAAAGTAAGTAGGCAAGACAGTCACAGACAATTATGAATGTTTACTATCATCAAAAGTCTAATCCATAAACTTAGATTTGCAACAATCTCCCCCTTTTAATGATGGAAAACATAATAAAAAATGTTTAACCAGTTTTGACAGTCTAATGGAAATAGGTAATAAAAAATAGTTTACAAAATTCCAGAATCAAAGTATAAGGTACAGCAGACTACTCCCCCTTTTGACATCACAAAAAGGAGGAGGAAACTAAAAAAACAGAACATAAACTAAAACAACCATAAGAAAAACAAACTACAGAAAAATAGCATAATAAGTAAAAAATAAAGAAACGAGGGACCCTGATCATCAGACGCAGGAGGTGGTGGTTGTGGTGGTGAAAAGTAACTGGTCAATGTGGCAAACTGAAATTCATGCTGGTGCTGCATGCGGATGAAATCCTCAGTATGTTGCTGCTCCTGTGCAGCAACGTAGGCCTCAAAGCGGGTCTCCCACTGATCAAATCTCTCCACCAACTGATCCAGCTGAGAGTGCTGGCAGAGAGGAACATGTGTAGGATGAGGAGTGGGAGCCTCCTCCTCCTCGGCCCCCTGAGCTTCCTCATCCCCTGGGTGGCGGTGAATATTGTGAAGGACATTGAAGGAACTATTTGAATAGAAGGGTAGCTGAAGGTCATGAGGAATAGGATATTGGAGGTTGTATTTAGATTCTAGAACATATAAAATGATGTGTCCTAGAGCAACATTTGGTTTCCTTATATGACCTGGATCTCAAATTGTAGTCAAATGTTCGATGTAGTAAAAGATCAGGTCAGTTGCATTGAATTCATGATTGGCCATGATATAAAAAGTGGTGAGTGAAAGAAGGGGAGTGATATGGATTCGGTCGCCAGCTTTGGGAATCACATAGGTGTGAAGGACATGCTGGATTATTCTAATATCTTTAAGTAAAGAGCTAGTCTCTCCAACATGAAAGGGGGCACTGGTGTGAAAAAGAAAGTGATTGGTCGTGGCCCAGTTAAAATCAGGTTCAGAAACTAGGGTATGCAGCTTATCCCCAGTGGTGGAAAGTTGTAGCAATTCTGCACAATCATAGTATGTGATCTCGATAGGGTGTTGATTCACATACGAGGTGAGAGCAGTGTAGGTAGAATTTATTCAGAGGTTGGCATAAAATTCAAAGAGAAGTTCTAAATTAAAAGGGATTGCGAGAGTGAAAATAAAGCATAAAGAGGTGTGAGTGAAAAGGTCAAGTACCGGATAGGAGAGGTGGTTTGGATTGATTGATCTGAAGAGCGTAATGCTGCAATCTTTGTATCGGTGGTAGGCAGCCTGATCTGCTGCCTCCTGAAATTGAGGGTCCAGTATGGCCTTTGACGAAATTTCAAACATGTGACGAGAACGCTTTCCGCCAGCCATTAGCAGAAAAAAAGTAAGGAATAGGAAGTAGAAAGCCAAAGATAGAGATTGGTGTGAAAACAAATGGCTGGATGGCTCAAAATTTAAAGGATCGGCCAGATCGTCCAGGCCGATCGCAGGATCATCCAGGATGATTCGGTGCAATTATTGTGGCTGGCCGATTGGTCAAAAAGGCAATCTGATCATCCGGGACAATCAGATATCATCTGGGATGATTAGACAGAGGCGATCATCCCGAGGAGTCAGGCTAGACGACTATCGAAAATGCAAATCATCTAGGCAAATTATGTGGATTATCTAGGATGATGCTCAATAATGGATCGTATCATTTGAATTTAAAATGTTTTAAATCATATGCCATGTGTATCATCTAGGATGAACAGTGAATCGTCTAGGTTGATTGTCCAAAAATGGATCATCCCGGGCAAATTTATAGATTTTAAATGTACTGACAGTGTATCATCCAGGATGAACAGGTGTATCAGATGGGATAATTACCAATAAATGCATCGGCCAGGATGAAAAGTATCGGCCAGGACGATCAAGATGATTGTAGCAGAGGACGATCATTTCGTATAGGATGATGAAGAGCATAAAAGTTAAAATATTCAACAGATGGAGTTTTTGAAAAAAGATGAGCAGATCATTCAGTATGATATAAATATCATCCAGGATGATGTGACAAAAAATTTAAAGTTAGAGGAAGGATGGAGATGATCAGAGAAGGCCCAAAAATAATAAAATCAACTAAAAATAACAATGATAAAACATGAAGAAGGCATAAAAACTAGCAAAGAAATAAAGTTTTTTTTTATATCAAGGCATGAACATGATATAGTCTCCATGCTATTGATTTTAAAATTTTGTAAGTTAATGAGTTAACAACATCAAAAATCCAAAAAAAAGGTAAAATATCTTATCATGTTAACCTTAAGTTCGGACTTCTTTTAGGGTAAAATCATCTTTTGAAATCAAAAGGCCTAACTTAAAAAAATCAATTGGATAAGAAAAAGAGATCTGATCAATACTTGGTTTCAGAAAAATATCTTATAAAATAATGTATCAAAGTAGTTTGTTACAATCATGAAATTCAAAATCAAGTCCTTGAAAATCTCAAGTTATACATGAAATCTTCTAAGTTTTAAGAGTTGGAAGAAAGGAAGATAGCTTGCTTTTTGATAGGCTCATTTTATGCCACTTGTCCATTGAATCATGCACTTTACGTATCTTTTGATTTTTAATACACTTTGTGTGTGTGTGTATTCAATTTAGCGTCATTGCACATCTTTTTCTTTTGGCATCATTGGCCATTTTTTTTTAATTTTTAGCAAGCTAGATTCTTTTCCAAAAACACTTAAATATTCTTAATTGTGAGTATATCTTCTAGATATTAGAGAAGAAAAATCCACTCTCTAATATAGGAAAGAATAAACCACAAAATAGAATAAAAAATCATATGAGAGATGCATTAACAGGATAACAAGAATTTTTGAAGTAAAAAAAACTTTGATTATTATAAATATAAGTTAGATTACTGTAACAAGATAGAAAAGAACTCAATTGTAAAATCTAGTTGTTAATTTGAGATAAACTTTTGTTTAAAAAAGAAATTTTCACAACCAAAATTGTTATAAATTTTACTTTATGGATTAGACTTTTGATGATAGCAAACAATCATGATTCCCTACGACTGCTTTGCTTACTAACGTTTTAGGACCACAAGATCGAATGCAGCTCAAGCCAGCTCAAGATCTGCTAGAATTAGGTTGAGTCAAGTCTGTATTTTTTCTTTCTTGAGTCAATTGTAAAAGTAGATCCTGATGCTAAGTAACCTTGCACACACACTTGAAGGGTATTCTAAATTTTTTTGATTTGAGAACATCGGCCTGGACGATGTTACTATTGGCCAGGACGATTCAACTAAAAATAGAAACCCTAATTAGGGCATCCTGGTTAAGAAGCCATCACTAAGCAAATCGTCCGGAAGATAGGCTCAAATTAGAAAGAATCAGCAATCATGATCAATTTAGGTATTCTTTATTTTAAATTATCATCCTGAATAATCTCCATATTGGCCTGGACGATACAACATAATTATGACTAAATTAATCTAGCAATTATGGAAAGCAATTAAGGCTGATTGATACGATCACATCAGCCGGGTTGATCGCAGAATCGGTTGGGACGATGGCCTGGACGATTGACATCGGCCAAACTCTATTCAACGGGATATTCAGTATGATTGTACTTGGATTTTAACTAATCGGCCAAGATGATATTGCATCGGCCTGAACGATGTAATCAATTTTCTTCTGATCGTCTTGAATCGTCTCAGCTGATTGAGCTTATTTTATACTGATCGACCAGGACGATAAAGTCTATTCTTGAAATTCTATTTAAAGGACCCAAATTTTCTCATGCTTAAGACCTTGAGTGCTGCTATGTTGACTAGAGTGAGCCTTGGGAGAGAGAGAGAGAGAGAGAGAGAGAGAGAGAGGAACTTATGAGGGGGAGTTTGTGAGAGGGTTCACAAAGGTTGCTCCAAGCAAGGTTCCAAGTCATCGTCTCCGTTCTTTGTCCTTTATCCTCAGGAAGTTCTTGAGAGGTCTACTTCAGCAAAGGTCTGGGTTCCCTGCCCGCTTCAGGAGGAAGCAAAAGGAGTCGGTTCTCTTCCGCAATAAGGTTGGTGAAAAGGAGTCTTTCGTAAAGGCTTCTCCGCCTAGTTGTGGGAGCTAAAGGAGAGACACCTAGTTAGTGCAATACTCGGAGGGTGCCTTCGAGGAGTGGACGTAGGTCAAGGATTGACCGAACCACTATAAATCCAGTGTGATCTTTCTTTTGCTTCCGCGTTTATTTATTTTTACACTTTGATTTCTGTGGTGATTTTGATTTTAATTTTGTGCTTTACATAAAAAAAAAAAATTTAATACAAATTCACCCCCCTCTTGGTTAGCCTTGGGCTAGTTCTTAAGGGCTTAACATCCCTAACAAACTTTTAAGTGGTATCATAGCGTGATTCATAAAAACTAAGTTTGAAACTTTTTGAATTTTGATCCATGGCTAATAACAAAAATCGTAATACTGTAGAAGGGTATTCTATTACCTGACCACCTTTATTTGATAACATCCATTTTGATTTTTCGAAAACTCGCATGTCTACATTTTTATAATCAATTAAGTATCGCATGTGGATGCTTGTTAAAGATGGTTATACACCTCCAACAGGAAAATTGAATGGCGTTACTGTTCCACTTTCTTTTACTGAATGAATTCTAGATGATATGGATTTAGCATAATTAAATGCAAAATGTTTAAACTATTTTTTCTGTGCTTTGAAATCAAAAGATTACATGAGTATTTCCACTTGCACTAGTGGAAAGAAAATTTGGGATAAATTGTGTATCACCTATGAAGGTACTAATGAAGTCAAGCAATCCCGTTTAAATATTCTCTTGCATTATTACAAAATTTTTAGTATGAAACCTTCTGAATCAATTTATGAAATGTATACAAGGTTTGCTCATACTGTTATTTCATTGCATGCATTAGGAATAAAACTTTCTAATTATGAAAAAGTAAACAAAATTTTAAGATGTTTTCCTTCCTCCTTTGATGCAAAAATTACTGCAATATCTGAATCTAAAGATTTAAATACATATTCGATTAATAACTTACTTGGTTCACTTATTGCTTATAAGCAAGTGGTGAACCAAAGAAATCTTGATGCAGGTGAAAGGAAGAAAGAAAAAATGGTGGAATTTAAGGCAAATAATTCAGTCACTGACTCTTATGGGTTTGAAAGCGATGATGTTGCTTTAATCACAAGGCAATTTAAGAGCTTTCTAATGAAGAAGCACAAAAATCATCAAAAGTGGAATAAAGGTAAGGGAAGCAAAAATTTTAAGAATTCTAATGAAACAATTTGCTTTGAATACAGGAAGCCTGTACACGTTAAAGCTGATTATCCTACGCTAAAGGCACACCCAAGTAAGGAGAAGGGTGAGGAGAAATTAAACTTCAAAAAGGACAAGAGCAAGAAGAAATTCCAAAAGGAGTTTTGGGAATATTCTGCATCAAATTCCTTTGAAACTGAACCTAAGGAGGAGACAACAAACTAGTGCTTAATGGTGGACAATAATCTTGGTCAAAGTGACCAAGAAGAGGTATGTGAACTAAATTATGAGCAACTTCTTAAAGTTTCTGAAAAAAATTCATGCATCATATAGGAAGCTTAAGAAAACTCATGCTAGCCTGAAATTAAAATTTTTTAATTTACAAAAAGAGCATGAAAATCTTCTCAAAGATCATTCAACAATTAACTCAAATCACATGGCTTTACTTGATAAGTTTGATGCATTAAATAAAAAGCATGCTGAGTTATCTGATTCTCATGATTCTTTAAAATTGTCCCATTCTGAGTTAGAAAAAGAATATAAAAAATTAGAAAATTTAAAAACCTTTAAAAATAAAAAATCTTTATTTTATGCATCGCATAAAAAGCATCACCATAGGAGTAGATTAGTGCATCATTTTCCTGGAGTTAGATGTTTTTCATGTGGCATGCTAGAACACATAGCACACACTTGCACCGTTTACCATAGCCCATATTGGGTTTGGAGACCCAAGTTACATGATCCATGGCATGCATTGCATTCTACTTTCCATAAGAAGGAACCTAAACATGTTTGGGTTCCTAAATCTGATATTTGATAATTTTGCAGGCAAGCTCTTGACATATGACTGGGAATGCCAGTCAATTCATAGTGCTAGAGACCAAGACAGGAGGCAAGGTGACTCTTGGAGACAACACTACCAGGAAGGTGGTAGGAGCAGGTATAATTGGTAATTCCAAGAATCTTCTGATTGAAAATGTTTTTCTTGTAGATGGACTGAAACACAACTTGGTCAGCATCAATCAGCTTTGCGACAAGGTCTTCATCATAAAATTTTTGGCAAATACATGCATTATGAGCTTAAATAATAACACTATTTTACAGGAAAAGCGGATCAATAATGTTTATATGCTTGATTTAAATAACATTGAATGTGCTACTTCATTTTGTTTAAAATTTGCTATTGATAATTCATGATTGTGGCACAGGATAATATGTCATGCTAGTATGAAAACCCTTAGGAAAGTGACCCAAAAAAGACCTAGTTAGAAGTATCCCCAAGCTTAAGTTTTCAAAAGACCACCTTTGTGATGCTTGCCAATTAGGAAAGCAAATCCACTCCACTTTTCACTCCATTAAGGACATTAGCACCTCTAGACCTTTAGAAGTCCTTCACATGGATTTTTTTGGACCCGTTAGCACTGCCTGTTTCGGAGGGAAAGTCTATGGTTTTTTGATTGTCGATGACTACTTGAGGTTTATTTGGATTAGATTTCTGTCACACAAAAATGAGTCATTTGATGAGTTTAGAGTCTTTGTTACTTGGATTCAGAAAAAGCTAGGTTGTGAGATATTGACCATTCATAGTAACCATGGGGGAGAGTTTGAAAATGAGAGATTTAGAGATTTTTGTGAGGACAAAGGGATTAGCCACAACTTCTCAGCTCCAAGGACCCCTCCGCAGAATAGGGTAGCTGAAAGGAAGAACGGGACCTTAATGGAAGTCGCTAGAGCCATGCTTACTGAGTATTCACTTCCAAAATACTTTTAGGCTGAAGCGATTAACACAGCTTGTTATGTGTTGAATAGGGTGAATGTTAGAGCGAAATTAGATAAGACTCCCTATGAGATTCTTAAGGGTAGGACACCCAATCTTTCCCACCTTTATGTCTTTGGTTGTAAGGTTTTCATTCATAATAATGGGAAGTCTCACTTAGGAAAATTTGACCAAAATCAGATGGAGTGTTCTTAGGATATTATAGTGTTGGGAAGTCTTTTAGGGTATTTAATAAGAGGACTTTGGTGGTTGAAGAGATTACACATATAGTGTTTGATGAGTCTGATCCTAGAAAGCCTGGAGTTGAGGATGATGATGATGGAGAGATTGCCACTCGATTAGAAAACTTGGAGAATGGGGTAGAGCACCAGAACACTAAAGGAGTAGGAGAGGTTACCTAAGGAGTAGAAAAATAGATCTAGAGGAAAGGGTTGAACCTTCACTCACTTTGCCTAGAGATTGGAGATACTCTTTGAGTCACCCTAAAGATCTGATTTTAAGAGACCCTTCTGAGGGAGTTAGGACTAGACATGGACTTAGGAAGGAAGTAAACCACTTTGCCTTTATCTTAATGACTGAACCCACCAATATAAACCAAGCCCTTACTGATGAGTTTTGGATCTTAGCCATTCAGGAGGAGTTGAACCAGTTTGTTAGAAATGATGTTTGGGAGCATGTAGAAAGACCTAAGGGACAAAGTGTAGTTGGAACTAAGTGGGTCTTTAAGAATAAGGTGAATGATTCTGGAGTGGTGGCTAGGAATAAGGCAAGATTAATGGCTAAGGGGTACAACCAAATAGAAGGGATAGATTTTGAGGAGACTTTTGCCCCTGTACCTAGATTGGAATCCATTAGAGTGCTATTAGCCTTTTCTTATTATAAGGGATTTAAGCTTTTCCAAATGGATGTTAAGAGTGCCTTTTTAAACAGGAAAATAAAAGTAGATGTGTTTGTAGAACAACCCCCAGGTTTTGAGAGTTCCCAATTTTCAAATCATGTTTTCAAATTAAAAAAGGCCTTATATGGATTAAGCAGGCACCCAGAGCTTTGTATGAGAGGCTTAGCACATTCTTACTAGAAAGGGAGTTTTGTAAGGGGAGTGTAGACACCATCCTTTTCCTAAGGAAAGTAGGAGATGATTTACTCATTGTTCAGATCTATGTCCATGATATAATTTTTTGATCTTCTGATAAAAGGCTATGTGATGATATTTCTAAAATAATGAGTAAGGAGTTTGAGATGAGTATGATGGGAGAATTGTCCTACTTTTGGGGTTTAGCATTAGACAATTAAATGATGAAACTTTTTTGAATCAAATAAAGTACATAAAGGACATCTTGAAGAAATATGAAATAGATAAAGCCAAGCCAATTAATACTCCCATGACCTCAGGAATTCAATTAGACAATGACCCAAATGAAAAATCAGTCGAGCAGAAGAAGTACAGAGGGATGATTGCATCTTTACTTTACCTGACTCCTAGCCGATCTGATATAATGTTTAGCATTTATTTTTGTGCTAGATTTCAAGCTGACCCTATAGAATCCCACCTGACTGCAGTTAAGAAAATTCTTAGATACCTTTTAGGAACCCAAAACTTAGGAATCTAGTACCCTAGGCACAGCACTTCTTTTGAAATTATTGGATATTCTGATTCTGATTTTGTAGGATGTAAAGTGAATAGAAAAAGATCTTCTAGAACTTGTTAATTCATTGGACAATCTTTAGTCTTCTGGTTTAGCAGAAAGCAAAACTCTGTTGCTCTTTCCACTGCTGAAGCTGAGTATATTACTTTAGAAAGTTGTGTAGCCCAAGTCCTTTGGCTAAAATAGCAAGTACTGGATTTAGAATTACCTGTAGGCACCATCTCTGTTATTTGTGACAACACTAGTGCCATCTGTATTTCTAAGAATCCTATCCAACATTCAAGAACTAAGGACATTGACATTAGGCATCACTTTATTATAGATCAAGTGACTAAGGGAGATATTGAGTTACATCATGTGGCGACTGAGAATCAACTGGCTAACATTTTTACTAAATCACTGGCCTTCGATACTTTCAACACTTTAAGGATCAGATTGGGTGTGATTGACATTAATACATGAACTTGATTTCTACTGAAGTTTTATCTGCTGATTACTTTGTTGTATTTTTTTTAGTTTTTTTATTGTTTATTTCTAGTTGTTTTTTATTTTGTTTTTGGTACTTTAGTTTTCCATATGCCTTGCTTTGTTTTTACTTTTCAAATCATCATTGAATTGATATCTTATACTTTATGTTTTATTTTAAAAATTTGGAGTTAATTGATATCTAACGCTGACTCCCTTACTTAATTGCATGGCCATGAAGACATTATAAGAGGGGAAGAAGAGAGAGGAGAGAGAAAAATCCTTGGATCATATTTATCATTCATTCATATTATACATTTTATTCTATTCATAGTATGTAATTATTTTATTACTTTTATTTTCAATGATTTTAATTTTTATAAATTTATCTCTCTTAAATCATTATATCATGATTTATAAGCTTTCACAATATAACTTCTGATATATTATAAATTTGAATATTCTGAATAATATGATATAATTTTATTATATTTTCACAAGTTTAATATGTGTATAAGAATTTCTTGGTAAAATGAGTAGAGAGAAAGACAAACTAGAAATATGTTGAAAAGTGATATGATGTGATTTAATATGGTAAGACTATAAGATAATATGTACTGAAATGATTGATATGTTTGAGTTATAGAAGAATGTTTGTTACTAGTTTAAATCTAATATGATATATGAATATGATGTGCTGATTGATATCAAATATATGATATCATAACGTTATGTGATATCCTTAAGATTCACATAGTCTACTAACATGAGTAAGTGGATGGGAGCCATAAGGAGTAGGAGATTGATTGGAAGTTATAAAGAGTTGGGGCAATTGATTCACATGATTCAAGAGGAGCTATAAGGAGCACAATGATTGAGATTCATAATGAGTGACTGATTGGGAGTTATAAGTGCAACAACAAGATATCCTCTATTGAATATCTAAATATTATTACTGATATTAATAATGTATGGATATATATTTCATATACTAATCATTGTCACTAATTATTACTACTTATTACTACTATTGTTACTGTGACTAAAATTGAGAATATTGATATTATTACCAATATAATTCTATTACTGATACTAAATACTTTTATTTATATTAAATCTGTAATTGATAGATTGATGTGAGTTAGATGGATGATAAGTTTCAATTAAATTTATTGAGTGATAAAGATTGACAAACTAACTAATTGATTAAAGTTTATGATGGAAGAATGAAATATAATTGATTGAGATATGATATGTTATAGACTGATTATTGATACAAATAACTAGTGTATATATATTAATGCATATATTTTTTTATATAATTTGTAGCATATTATTCTCTTTTATCTTGCATTGATTTCAATTATAAAATTTTAATTACTTAGTGGGCTATGTGTTCATTATATGATTTAATATATTTTAGGAAAGGATAAAAATCCTATGATATGAGGATCCACATAAGAAAAAAATGCAATCATGTTTCTTTCTACTTTTCATTCGTAAGCTCTAGTTAAATGATTAAAATGAAAGACAAATATAATTCTTCTAATATATATACAGGAGTGTGATAATAGGGCTTGATCCTCCTTAATCAATTCGATCAAGAAAACATTTATTAACCAGTTCATATCAAAAAGAATTTCACATATGACTTTTGTTGAATGCTGAAGCTAAAAGAAGAGTTGATCACCATCCATTTCATTTAAATAGAATGGATGATTGTGATTGAGTTGTATCATATACAGTTCTCCTTCACATGTTATAATGTATTTAATATGGGCCATCCAATTTTTTATTAGATAGCTAAGATTAATCCAGCAAGGAACATGGGATCCATTTTTTTTAATATAGAGCCAATGGATGTTTGAGATATGTAAAGTGAATGGTCATTTCAGCATAAATTTATTAAATCTATTCAAATGATTTAATAAAATTAATAATAAGGTGAATATATTCAAAATAAAAAAGAACTTTATTTTTTATCCAAATTGGTTGATTTAACCCTTTATTGATTCAAAATTTAGAAAAAAACTATAAAAAATAAAATTAGTTGAGTTTGATGTAATATTATGCATGTTATTTAATCAATGCATAATGTTTATTAGATTATTAGTGCATTTAATCATCTCTAATTGAGTTCAAATTGTCCTAGATAATTCTTTGATGCATGATACATATCTATCAATTTTATTCAGGTAATTTTAGATCAAATTAAATCTTACATGATTTCTTAAATTATTGTATTTAAATTACCTTAATTTATGAAAAAAAAAAACCTAAAAAGTCATGCAACTGCAAACACCATGAAATTGAATATATTTCTTCACTAATCATGTATACCAAAAGGAAAGTTTGTCAAACCCTTTGTTTGTACCTTTAATAATTTATATAAGGAATAAGCCCAAGAAATGTAGGAAAGCTCTAAAAAATTATTTTAAATCCAAAGGAGCACAAAATATCAATGATTGATCTAGAGGTTCATAGTAAACTATGATTTTAATGTCATTAAGTTCTAAGGTAATTTGACTGGAAAATTCTCAAACCCTAATTTAGGTTAGGTGGGTTAATTTGCTGGTGATGTTTTTGTGTTATTATTTTCAATTTTTATAGGTGGAGCTCGGATCAGTTTACCTCTGGATTATTCAATTTCTATGGTCATTATGCTTTAAAATTTTACAATTTTCCTTATAATTTCCATAGTATTCCATGCAAATTTTTGTGCTGTAGCTTTATTTCACAGGTGCTTTGGATTGTGGGCTTTGCAGGAAAGTTAATCAATTTTTGCAATAAGATTGTGTTGAATGTAATTATCAAGATCTTTCTTTTTTGGGTGCTAGCTTCTGGCCGCCCTAGAATTTTATTGGGGTATTTTATAATTTTGAGCATAGAGGAATTTTGTCTTGTAAATTTCCTATAGACTTTTTTTTGTAGCTCGACTGAGCATTAGTGAGCTGAATGTTCCCCTTAAGAACATTGGAATCTTCTTTTTAATATTAAAGCATAGGCCCCTCCGTGGTTTTTAACTAAAAAAATTAAGGAAACTTAGTAAAAAGAAAAAAATGGATCACTAAAAAATGAAACTTCCATAATTCATAATTAATTTAGTAAAAATCAGTAAAAAATAAAATAATTTAATTATACAATGGAAGAAAAATCACATCAAATTATTTTGAAAAAAATTAGGATTTATTATTTTTGTGAACATTAAATAAATATTAAATGTTATAAATCCTTAAACATCATATTTGACTCAAAACGAATTGAACTTTTCAAAGAATGATCCTTAGGTCAATAATAATTTATGATTTTTAAATTTTATATACCTTTGAATTCATTTAGAAGGTCAAGTTTCAAACCCTAATTGCTATATTAACAAAATCATAATTTATGCCAAAATTTAAATAATAATAATAATAATAATTCAAGCAAAAATTTATTGTTCAATCATTTGGTAATCATTATTATGTTATTATTTAAAAGATTGGTTTTCCCCTACTCAAGGTCATGTTCATAATGTTTTACCTGTCATTACCTATTGGTTTCTTTTGAGTAGGAATAAGTCTAAGCCAGAGGACATTAGGATGAATGCTATAAGTATTATTTCTAAAGTCAAGGATAAAATCTTGCATCTCTTTGTGCTAATTTAATTAATGTAAATTCATTCAAAGATTTGGTTCATACTTTTGCATATTTTATTCTATCTTTTCATGCTTTTCCTCATGTTATCATAGATAGGATTGTTAGATGGATGAAACCTTATCAAGGTTGCTTTAAACTTAACACTAATGACTCCCTGAATAATAAATTGACTATGCACATATGAGTAACAATATATTGACTATGCACATATGAGTAACAATATATTCAATATGCACATATGAATTAAAAAAAAAGGTACCACTGTGATCCTGCTTAAAAGGAGTGTGAGCGATCAGAATTAAACCCGATTGAGATCAGGTCAGAAATTCATATAAGATTACCTCAGCCACCCACTTCCTCTGCCATGGATTCCTATATTAATATCTATAGTGGAAGAACTAACGACCTACCTGCTATCAGATATTTTCAGAGAAAAACAATAAAAATGCATTCTTCGAGCTTTCGATGATGGTTTTAAAGCATTAAATACTTCAATTTTAGTAAGATTTGTTGAACTAGAACAAACATTCAAGAACTTGTGTGTGGTCAATATAAGAAAAAAATAAGGAACTAAATATACATTTTGACAAATTGAGATACAAAAGAATTATATGAATAAGAAAGAAACTACTTATTTCAATTCCCATGAAGCATCCAAGAGCTGTAATTTAATGTAAGATTCAAGTTTTCTAATTCTTACAAGAACTTATTCATATAAGATTAAAGTTCTCACTTTCTTACAAGAACTCGCAACATGTATTTTGAGTTGTCTAACTCTTGCAAGAGCTCACATTCCAAATTATAGAAAAGAAATCGAAATGAAAAATATGAATTTACATAAGTCTTAAATCCATAAGATCTTAAACAAGATGATTTTTACAAGCTTTTAATCGAAAGAAAATATACCTTGAGTCATGTTGAATTTGTTGAATTACGAACTATGGTTTACTGCAACTTAGTTTTCATAACTATGTTTTCATATCATGTGTATTTTTGATGATTCCAAAGTTTTATTGTATTGATTACTATTTCTCGTAACATATATTAGAAATTTTATTTTTGTTATTTGTGTGTAGTAATATTTTAGAGAAATTATACTCCAGACTGCTAAAGATGTTTATTGTATTTGAAGTTTATACTTTTTATATTTTTCTTGAGTCAGATAGAGTGTGATTGTAATTGGATAACCACACACACACACACACACTGGGGAGTGTAAAAAACATGAATTTTTTAAACTAACCGTACTATACTATTATAGATCTTGTAGGACGATTTAATCGATTGTCCCTCTAGAACAGAGTTATTCAAACCATGCAAGGAAAATTTTTTAAGCCCTATTTGTATTGTAAGAAGTTACCTTCGTACATATAACAACCAGAGTATGAAATGGTTGTATATCTTTTTGTCCATATGAATAGGTAAATTTTTTGAACTGTTCTTATTATACGATCCTAGGATTATATAGACGAATTCCAAAGTATGAAATGGACTCATCCATTTTTGTATCAAGTAAAACATGGTTTGATTAAAACATATTATACTATACAATATGAGGGTTCATATTATCCAAAGTATGAAATTAGTTTGTATTGAATCGCATCGGACGAACCTATTTAATTTTGAACTGATCGCACTATATGTTATCAGTTCGTATATAGGCCAATTAGAGTATAAAATTGGTTCCTAAAGGATCGTACGAGAAAATTTTTAACTATTTATACATATGATGTTCGATCGTATTGTACGATCATGGACAGTCAAATTGAAATTTTTAGTTTTCTGGATGATTTTTCATGTCGTTCATATATAAGGTCTAAAAAACTAACTATAGACAAATTCTTCTTCATATTTTCTTTGAGAGTAAGTGTGAGAGTGCTTTGGGAGAATGTTAGTGAGTGTGGATAGAGAGATCTTGCAAGTGGGATTTGTGAAGGGTTTACAAGGTTTCCCGAATGTGAAAATCTCTTGGTAATTTTGCCAGATCTTTTCCTTACTTCTTTGAAGATGCTCGAGATAAGATCTTTGGAGAAGATCTGATTCTCTGCTGATACTAGGAGGGTGTGAAAGAATGACAGTTCTCTGCCGACACTAGGTGGGTGTGAAAGGACGATGGTACTCTGTCGATACTTGGAGAGTCTGAAAAGATGATGGTTCTTTGCCGCACCAAGGATTAGCGGAAGAGAGGTAAATTATAAAGGCTTCTTCGCCTTGTTGTGGGAGCAAAATAAGAGTCACTTTGGTATAGTGCAATACCAAAAGAAGGAGTCTTTAGGGAGTGTACGGAGGTCTTATTGGACCGAACCATTATAAATTTTTGTATTCATTTATTTTTATTTTTACCACATTTTTAATTTTCTACACTTCTAATTTTGTGGTTTAAAAGTTTATTTTAGAAAAATTTTTAATATGCTAAAAATTATAAGAACAATTTTCTAATATACCAAGAAGTTTTTTTAATTACCAATTCACCCCCTATCTTAGTTAGCATTGGGACAATTGTAATAAGTTTAACAACCTATATTAACTTATACAGTTTCTCTCCCTTTTCTCTTTCACTTTATTTCTTTCATGAGTTAATTCTTTATGGAACAAACTAACTCCTCATAGAGAGAGAGAGAGAGAGAGAGAGAGAGAGAGATAGAAAGAGAGAGAGAGAGAGAGAGAGAGAGAGAGAGAGAGAGAGAGAGAGAGAGAGAGGGAGGGAGAGAGACGACATGTAGTTCTTTCCTATGGATTAATTATAATAATCGCTCATAAGAGTTATTTGATCAAAGGATCCATAAATGACTGATCAAATTATCTCTTCTTGACCAATAAGATTTAAATATAAATAATTAAATTTTAATAATTCAAATATATGGGCTGCTTAATAGTTTATATATTTAAATTTATATATTTAAATAATTATTATGACGTCTCGCATAATTATTATTTTTAATTATTCTAACATTCTCCCACTTAGCCCATATGATATTATCTAATTAATAATTTAAATATTATAAATATAAAGTGCAATATATAAATCCTCTTTCTTTAATTGGTCAAATCATTAATTCATTACTAAGTATAAAATTAATATGGATCATGGCGATCATATATCATGTCATGCATCATTAGTTCGATGTATTTTCTTTCATGTATCATGATACTAATATTATACTTAATATGAAATATTATAAGATATATTCCTAATGGTCCAATAATAATGTCTATATAAAAGACAAATCCTGTCAATATTCACATAAATAAATGATACTCTTTATTTCTAAACATCTTCTTTAACAACAAAGTATTTCAAATCCATATGTTTAGCACCTTTTGAATACTTGTCTTTCTTAGAAAAGAAGACTGCTATGGTATTATCATAATAAATTTTCAACGGCTTGACAATACTATCAATAACTCAAAGTCCTGAAAAAAAATTCCATAACCATAATCTTTAAATTATGGCCTCAAAACATGCCACAAACTCAACTTTCATTGTAGATGCAGAAATGATGGACTCTTTCGCACTCTTCTAAGATATTGCTCCTCCACTTAAAAGAAACACATATCCAAATGTAGTTTTTTAGGAATTCAGACATCCAACAAAATCTGAATCTGAATATGCAATCACCTTAAGGTGATCAGAGCTTCTAAAAGTGATCATGTATTCCATTATTTCATGTAGATATCATTAAACCTTCTTTGCATCTTTCTAATGATCAAGTCCTAGATTAGTTTGATAGACCCAACATTCCAAAAGCAAAACTAATATCTAGTCTATTATAAGTCTGAGCATACATTAAACTTCCAATAATATATGTATAAGGATTTTTTTCATTTTTTTATGTTCCAATTCATTCTTTGAGCTTTGCATAAGACTTAATTTTTCTTCTTTCTGAATTGGAACAATGCTTATTGAGCATTTTTTCCATCTTAAATCTCTCATATGCTTTTTGAGACAATCCTAATATTCCTTATAATCTATCATAAAATATTTCAATTCCTATCACATATGATGCCTCACCCATTCAATGTTATTTGAGAGAAATTTCTTAGTTCCATGTAATAAATCAAGAACATTAATAGCATGAAAAATATCATCAACATACAAAATCAAAAATATAAACTTGCTTCCACTGACCTTTAGATATATACATCGATTAATTGTGATTTTTTTAAATACAAATAAAGTGATAGTATTATTAAATTTAATATACCATTGTCAGAAAGCTTGTTTAAGTCTGTATATTAATTTTTTAAGTAAACACACCATATATTCCTTTCCTTCAATTGAAAACCCCTCAGGCTGATCCATATAAACTTTTTCCTCTAAAGCCCTATTTAGAAATGTATTTTCACATCCATTTAATGTAACTATAAATCATAATGAGCCACTATCACCATAATAATTTTAATGAGTCCTTCTTAGAGACTGGAGAGAAGGTCACTTTATAGTCAACACCATCTTTTTGAGTAAAACCTTTGGCAATAAGTTTATGTTTATATCATGCAATATTGCCTTTAGAGTCACTCTTAGTCTTAAAGACCCACTTACACCCAACTCTTCTGAAACCTTCAGGCAATTTAATGATGTCCCAGACTTTATTATGATCGATTAATTTTATCTCTTCTTTTATGGCATCTAACCATTTATTAGAATTCACACTTTTTATGGCTTATGAAAATGAAACTGATTCATCATCAATCTCTAAGTCAAAATTTTACTCTTGTAAATAAACTATATAATCATTCAAATTAGAAGATCTTTTAACTCTAGTAGATCTTCTTACAGTTACTTCTTCTGGATCATTAAATTGTAGGTTCATTAGTGACAACTTCATTTTGCAATGTATTTTCATTCATTTGGTCATCTTCTATATTGTCAAACTTTTCAATAATTATAGGAATAATAACTTTATGATAAGTAATGGGCAAAGAAATTTTTACCCTAGCTTCTTTAACCTCTAAATCATGAGGTTCTATACTCCCATAAATTTTGCAATTCTCAATGAACCTAGTATTTCCAGTTTTAATGATTTTCGTGCTATGATTAGGACAATAAAATATACCCTATAGATTTTTCTGAATAACCAATGAAAAAACCACTAGTTGTTCTAAAATCTAGTTTCCTTTCATGTGGATTATAATATTTTTATTTTTGCTCAGCAACCCCAAATATGCAGGTGCCTTAAACAAGGTTTTCTTCCTAGCAACAGTTCAAAAGGGGTCTTTAAAACTGCCTTATAAGGAACCCTGTTTAATAAATACATTGAGGTTTTTAAAGCATACAACCAAAGTGATAAGGGTAATAATAAACAACTTAGCATACATCTAACCATATCCATTAATGTACGATTGCGTCTTTTTGCACCACCATTTTGTTATGGTGTGTCAGGCATTGTGTAATAGTGCATAAAGACCATGTCATTTAAGGAATTTAGCAAATAAACTAGGGTATTATTTAGATTCATCATACCTTTCATAAAACTCATCACCTCTATCAGATCTTATGATTTTTACTTTTCTATTTAATTGTCTTTCAAGCTTATTAATAAACACCTCAAAGATGTCTACTGATTGAATTTTTTTCATGCAAGAAATAAACATAACCATGATGCGTGCTTTATTGGGTTGATGGAAATAAAGCTATCAAATATTGATAGAATGGAAGTTGATATGCTTATTGGGAAGGAATGGGAATTTTTTCATTACCCAGCTGTGGGAAAGGCGGGTGGAATCTTGGTTCTGTGGAACACGAAGACGGTTTCATTTGCTGTTGAGAATAGCACTTCTTAGATGGTAATTGGATCTCTTAATACGCATTCTTTGGGTGTATGGAAGGTGGCTTCAGTCTATGGTAGTAGATGTAATAATGAGAGAAGGAGTTTATTGAGCTCTCTTGAGAATTGTTTAAAAGATGCAGGTCCTACCATTGTGGAGGGGGGGGGGGGATTTTAACTGCATTTTAAATAAAGAAGTGAAGAAGGGTGGGAAAAGATTTGTTTTCTCTAGAGGCTCAAGAGAAATGAAGGAGTTTTTGACTAACGCTGATTTTCATGTTACAAGTTTTGTTGGACCGAGTTATACTTGGTGCCATTTTACAAGGTTAAGCATCTTGCTCGGGTGGCATCGGATCATAGTCCCATTGTGTTTAATTTGGATGGAAAGAAGATTAATACTTGCAAGAACATCAGATTTGAAGATACTTGGAGGTTCTACCCAGCTGCGTGGAGCATTATGAAGAACTCTTGGAAAAAGGCAAATTTTGGAGAAGCAGAGGAGGTGCTCCATAGAAAATTAAAGAGGACTCTGAGAGCCTTATTTTTCTGGAATAAAAATAAGTGCCGGGATCTGAACAAGTTGAAGGAGAAGATTAAGAAAGAGATTTTGGATCTACAAACTAAAGAAACTGCTGGTTTGGGACTTGATAATGAAGACTTGTTTAATCTAAGAAGGAAGATCCATGAATTGAATATTACACTTACAAGATTATCTACTTGGTGGAACTAAAGAGCTAAGGCAAGGTGGTATGTGGAAGGTGATTCTAATTCAAAATTGTTTCACAATTTTGCATCAGCTCGGAGAGATACCAAGCAGATTTGACAAATCAAGGATGTAAATGATACTCTTGTAGTAGAGAATGAACAAATTGAGCAACTTTTCTTATAATTCTTTGAGAAGAAATGGGAGCATCAGAATTGTGATCTCACTGGATGGCTGTTACAAGCTGAAAAACAGAAACTTAAGGAAGGAGCTGCTGCTGTGTTGAATGCAGTTTTTACTATGGAAGATTACAGAATCTCTGTTTTTCAGCAAGGAAATAATAAATCTCCTGGTATTGATGGGGTAACTTCTTCTTTTTTTAAATGTTATTGGAATATTGTAGGGGAAACTACTTGGAATGCAATTGAGAAATTTTTAAAAGGTGGTGAAATGCATAAGGATTGGAAAGCCACACTTGTTGTGTTAATTCCTAAATGTAATAACCCATTGGTGCCTTCTAGCTTCAGACCAATCAGCTTATGTCAAAGCACTTATAAAATTGTGGCCACAATGTTGGTTAACAGGTTGAAGCACTGTTTACCCAATATGATATCTGAAGAGCAAGTTGCATTCATCTCGGGCAGGTCTATATCCGAGCATTGCTTATTGGCACAGGAAATCTTTAATAAATTCAAGGTGTCAAAGAATAGAAAAGGTTTGATGGCAGTGAAACTAGATATGGAGCATGCTTATGACAGTATGGGACGGACTACATTGAGTCAAATTCTTCAATGGTATGGATTTCCTGATACATTCTCTAAGCTTCTTATGGAATGTGTGATCAATGCTAGATTTTCTATTATTATTAATGGAAAGAATACAAAATGGATTGAAGCTCATTGTGGATTTAGGCAGGGTTTCCCTCTATCACTGTTTCTTTTCATTATGTGTTCTCAATTGCTTTCTAGTGTTATTAATCAAAGAGGATAGGCTCTGGGCATTCAGGTTTCTTTTGGAGGTCCGAATATTTCTCACCTATTGTATGCAGATGATGTTCTTATTTTTTCTAAAGTTTCAACTTCATTGGCTCGGTTGATTAATCGTATTGTGAAGGATTTCTGTTGCTGGACAGGGCAAAGGGTTAATGTTAACAAATCTCAAGTTATTTTTGGTAAGTTTGTTAACAGATATTGTAGGAAAAAGGTGGCCAAAACTCTTGGTTTTAGGGTTGTTAAGGAACTTCAGTATTTAGGCATCAAGTTATCCTTAAATCGGCTGGGAGTTGCTGATTTTCAGGATTTACTTAGCCATGTAACTGATAAGATTAATGTATGGGGGAAGAAGTCCCTTTCTTCGGGAGGGAAGATTATGCTTGTTAAGACAACTTTGATGTCTTTACCGTTCTTTGCTATTACTCATTCTCTTGTTCCTAAGAGGGTGAATCAGGAGGTGGAAAAATTGTGTAGGAGCTTTATTTGGCACAAGCAAGATGGGAAGTTTGGATTACATTATGTTTCTTGGGAGGAAATCTGTAATCCAAGAAGTGCTGGAGGTTTGGCGGTTCACTCTTTGCAAACAAATCTGGAGCTTTACGGGCTAGATTGTCATAGAATTTTATCCAGCCTCCAGAGTCTCTTCTTCACCGAACGTTGAGGGCCAAATTTGGTGACAATGTAATGGAAGATAATTGTAGGAATTGTACTTCAAATGTTTGGAAAATTCTTAAAGATGGAGGAAAATGTTTAAAGCATATTGTTAGATGGAAAGTGGGCAGTGGAGACAAAATTAAGGTGCTTAATGATATATGGTTACTTGACAGAAGATTAAATGAGTGGCCAACATTTATGGATTGTGGTGCTTTGGAAAACCTGTATGTGCAGTAGTTTATTTCGGATACAGGGCAGTGGGATGAAGCCAAACTTTCTAATTGCTTTCATGAAGATCTAGTGAAACTTATCAGAATGGTGAACTTGAATGTGAATCAGGAAGATCAGCTGGAAACCGTTTGTAAACTCTCTGGCAAATCTATTACTGCATTGGCGTATGATAGAGTAATGAAAGAAAAGGGAATTAGAGACGTTGATGGTTTCTACTGTTGGCTTAAGAATTTAAAGCTCAACTATAATGTGGAAATTTTTTGGTGGCGAATTAGCAAATTTGCTATTCCTACTAATCAGTTTCTCAAGTTTTGAAGACTTACGAATGATGATAGATGTGCTAGAGGATGCCTGGTAACTGAAAACTATGAACATATTATTGTTCAATGTAAATATCTGCAGGATATGCTTAACAAGCTTTGTGAATGGGGGTTCTGTATTCCTGTATTCGTTTCTATGGAGGACTGTTTTCAAAAGCTCAAGATGATGAATGTCCAGAATTCAGGAATGGTTAGAATTTATTGTGTGGCTGTGTTTTTGAACTGGAAAAATTGAAATTTAGTGAAGCATGAGAAAGCAGCTTTGTCGTGTGCTTTAGTGGCTGCAAATGTACTATCATTGGCTGTTTTAATGTCTTCTCCACAACTAGTTAGCTAGGGTGCTAATCTCCCTAGGGAGTTATTTGATACTTGGCGCCCTCCACCACTAGATTGGATCAAGATAAATGTGGATGCATCATTGTTAAGCTCAAACCAAGGAGGTATTGGTGGTATCTTCAAGGATCATAAGGGAAGACTTCTTCTGGTTTTTGGAAGACACAAAATTCATTGGGACATTGCACAGCTAGAGATGGAGGTGATTGTGGATATTAGAGACTTCATTCAAACTTGGATGCTTGAAAGCAAAGGTATTATCATCGAAAGTGATAATATCAATGTGATTACTTTTTTACAAAATTCTTTAAAGAAAATTGATTGGGAGATGGATAATTGGCCGGGCAAGGATCTTTTATTCCTGAAGGACTTTAATAAGGTTGTGTTCCATCATGTTAATAGTAATTGTAATATGGTAGCTGATTTGTGCGCTACTTTAGCTATAGATGGGAATTTTATGTTTGATAGTTTTTCTTTTGATAACATCCCTATACCTTTGATTGATTTGATATTGATTTGATCAAAGATGAGATGATATCAAGTTAGTTTGTACCTAGGCTTTTCTTCTTCTTCAGTCGCTTAATTGATTGCTCTTTGCAGGGTTTCAAAAAAAAAAATAAACATAACTAAAATGTGAAAAATCATCAATAAATGTAATAAAATATTTTTCTCCACTAAAAGAAGATACATCAAAAGGTCCACTTATGTTAGTGTGTATGATTTCAAGAAGATGTATTAATTGTGTGTTTTGTATTTTTTCCTTTAAATTAGTCCACACAAATACTAAGATCAGTGAAATCCAAATCTTGAAGGATTTCATTCCTCACTAATCTTTGTAATCTTTCTTTGGATATATGACCCAAACATTTATGCCACAAGTAAGCAAAATTTTCATTCATTAAACTACATTTTATTACTTGGTGATTGCTAGAGAGAGATCGTTCAAGAAAGTAGAGAGAGAACGTCCAAGAGAGTAGAAAGGATTTCAGAGGATTTTGGATGCTTTTGTTGAAGATGGTAGAAGGTGGCCAGTCATCCTTGGATGACCGGAACACCTTCTCCTTATTATCTACCGCGTGTCCAATTTCTTTGGACTCAAAAGGTAGATTTTCGTTCAATCGCAACATCTCCCGCAATTCATGTTTTTTGAACTCTCCTTTGGTGATCAGAGAGGGAGGTTTGGCTTCTAAGCAATTGGTTTTGTTGGATTCAGGTAAAGGAAAAGGAGTTATTCCAAATTTGAAAAGTAAGTCAATTTCATCTAAATCGGTTTTATTCCTCTAGCTAATGATTTGGACGCTTCTTCATTAAATCCTCCTTCAGAATTGGTTAGTGCTAATGTGTGGATTAAAAAACTACATATTAAAATTAATTTGAATGAAGTTCATGATGATAATGAAGATGCAAATGTTGTCAAGCTTGATTTGGAAAAAGAAAAAGCCAATATTCAAGTTTTGAAGAATTCATTAGTGGTGAAAATCTTATGTAAGAATCTGCCTTTTTCAAATTATTCAATTGAATTAAGGAAGCAATGGAGTAAATTTGGAGGATTTCATATAACCTCACTTGGATTAGATTGGCTTCTATGTTCTTTTCAGTCGCATGAAGCATTGGAGGAAGTTCTTAATGGAGGTCCTTGGTTTGTTGGGGGTTTTGTGATTAGTGTTGACAAATGGTCACCTAGCTTCAATCCTATTTCCATGGATGGGATTTCTTCTACCATTTGGGTTTGTTTACCCCATTTACCTCTTCATTGTTGGGATGAAACCAATATCTCTAGAATCGTTTCTAGAATCCGAATCCCTTTATTATTGGATGGCAATATGTTTAGATAGGGAAGAAGGGAATTTGCAAGAGCTTGCATTCGAATTAAGTTGAATTCTAAACTCCCTTGTGGTATTTGGATTAAAGGTATTAATGGTAGATTTTATCAAAAATTTGAATATGAAATCTATCATCTATATGTTTCAAATGTGGGAGAATTGGACATAAAGATTTTGTTTGTCCAAATACATATAATCCAATTGTGGCTGACAAAGAAGTTCCTAAAAGTTCTTCTCATATGATGAGAACTCCTATGTGCCTTGGATGCATGTGAAGTTTAAGAACAAAAATAGTCAAAAGATTTATTCAAATAATTCTGTTTCCAAAGATTATCCAGTTAAAAGGAAGTCAGATAGAAATCCTGTGGTTGATCATACCTCGAATCTTGGTTTTTCCAATAATCATAGAGTATTATCTTCTGATAAAAGTGATTATATGGCAGCTGAAAATGCTAATTGTCATATTGATCAGATTTTGAGTTGCCAAATTGATTTAGTTAGATCAATTTCAGATCAACCCGTTCAGATTTCAAATTCTAAATTTCCCATTTTAGTTGCTGATCCATTGGGAGCTGTTTGTACTAAATCCATTTCAATTACTGATCTATTGGGAGTAGATTCAACAAGCTTAATTTTTGATCAAAAATTTCAAAATTCAAAATTCAAATCTGCTAAAAAGGTGGATGAAGTTAAGGAAGCCATTTTTAATGAAGCTGATCCGTTGGAAGCTATTTGTACTGATCCATTTTTTGCTTCTGATCCGTTGGAAGCTCTTAATTCAGATATTGAATTCAAAAATCAAATATTCAAGAGGTAGTAAATAAAGTAGTTATTGCTAGATCTAATCTACAAGATTCATGTAATAACTATCATTTTGAATGTACTCAAATGCTGGAGGAAGCTATTATTTCTGAAATTGAAATAGTTGTTGAACAGCCTTCAACAGATTTCGTGACTATGTCTAAGTTAGTTGATGAACAGAATTCGGTTTCTCCTTCAATTAATGCATTGAGGAATTTTGAAATGGAAGAGATTATTGATGAAATGAGATGTGTTTCTGATGAAATAGTTTATCCTCCTTCTATGATCAAATTAAATTTTAAAAAAATTGTTTTAAAGAAGGATTAAACTATTTTTATTAAGGAGAATGGTTCTTCTGGTTCTAAGCATAAATTATTCAAAGAACTACAAGCTTTAGGACCGGTGAAAGATCTACCTAGAAGAAGGATGGTTGATATCAAAATGAAGAACGTTATGAATGGTTCTTCTCAATTATCTCAATAATATGCATGCTAATTTTCTCTTTGCAATCAACAAAGTGGAAAGATACTTAAAGATGGAGCAATTGATCAAAGAATTTGTCATATTACTAGCTTTGGATTTCAACTTTGGAAGTTGGAAAAGGCTTCTGAAATACCTTTCGATAGTTTTCCTAGGTGTTATGTGGATGTCTTTGATAAATTGTAATTTCCTTTTTATCTTTTGTAGCTTCTTTTTCCTTTTAGTATTTTATTTGTTTTTTAAACTTATTCTAATTGCTTAGGGGATCGATACTAGATCCTGTTTTTTAACCGGTTGGGAACTCTGGGATACTAACCAACCCTCAGGTTGTTTAATACTTTGGTATCCGCTGCATCTCAAGGGTTTTAAAATGGGAAAAGTGGGTCTCATTTCAATGATAATAAGTTTATTTTAAACAAATATGCTTTCAATAAGGTTCCTTTTTCTTATGAATCAAGGAACCATTAGTTTCTTCTTTCTAAGTTTGTATTAGGTTATCTTTTCTTTCATTTTAATGCAATTTTTTGCATTTCTTAAAAAAAAACCACATTTTATTCCAATATTATGATGCAAGGTTAATAAAGTCTCAATAAATAAATTATTAAGTCTTATTTTATATAAACTATCACAAATCATAGTAGAACCAATAAATTAATTACACTTAAATAAACTGAAACATCCACTTCTAAGCTTAAAATAACAAACTATATTAAGTTTTGATAAAGAGACTAAATTTCTAGAAACATAAGGTACATAAAAAGTTTGAAAAAGATCTAAATGATGTACAGTATCTAAAATCAAACGATATGTTCCAATGGCTTCTACGTAAGCTTTGACGCTATTCCCCATGAAGATAAACTTTTTATTTGGCTTTATGGGTTAGGTCTTAAGAAATCCCTACATCATATTTAGAACTTATATGGTACAACTAGAGTCAATCCACCAACATCAAGCAAATTTGATTAAAAATATACAAAAATGCTAGGCTTACCTTTCTTTTCAAACTAATTACGCTTTTTTTTTAAGGCGAAGCAAGAAAGCTTTTATTGAAAAGAAGAAACAAACAAACTACACTCTACAAGCATCCAACTCCTTTTCCAACAAATTGATGAAGGAAGGAGGGATGTCACTTAAACTCACATTATTGCACATAAAAGAGCTAAAGCAAGCAAAGTTAGCACAAAGATCCGCTAACTTATTGCTTCCCCTATCAACACAGTTAAAAATAACATAATCAAATCTTTTAATAAAAGAAATGTCAAATGATTCGTTACCTCCTTTATTCACCAAAACCTTGATGAAATTGATGACATTCATGTTGTCTCCTTCAATGATGAGTCCTTTATAGTTTAGCATCCAATCTTTGATAACTAGTTTAAGAGCAAGGATAGCTTGAAGCTCTACAGCCACTGCATCCCAATGAATAAGAGGATTTTCGAAAGCCAACAAAAACCACCCATAATTATCTCTAAAGACCCCTCCTATTCCAGCCTTGTACGAGTTGTGAAGAGAAGCATCTATATTAACTTTAATCCAATCAGGTGGAGGAGAATGCCAAGAATTCAGCAACCAAAGTGGTTGATTAGCACTCTCTATACCTGAATTAGCGCAGCTTAGATTATTTAAACTGTAGAGTTACAAACTGCTAGAGCAGCAGTCATTACCGCACTGATTTTTCTCCCTTCATGAACATAAATATTCCTTGCCCTCCAAGAATGGAATATTGAATTACAAAAAGATTTTTCATCTAGGAATTTTACAAATCCAGCCATAAGAAACAAGTTTCCAAAGAAGTAAAATCTGGAATACCAAATCCCCATTTGTTTAAAACAGCTATCACCTCTTTAATCTTCATACATCCGAAAATGATGTGACCAATGTTCTCCACTTCATCACATCCTCTAGGACATTTATCATATCCTTGCAATCTCCTAAAATAGAGAAAATGATAAGTTGGAATTGCATTGTCGATTAGCTTCCACCAGAATAACTTTATTCTCAGATTAAGCTTCATTTTATCAAACTGGGTCGAAGGAGAACTCTCCATTATTTCATTTAACAAAGCCTCAGCTACAAGCGTTGATAAAGTTTTCCCTGAAAGCTTATAAATAAGCTCTAAATGGTCTTCACCTTCCCGTAAAATAGTAGATGAAATCAGTTTAATTAATTCTTCTCCAAAGAACTCTTTCAGTTTTAGAGTATTCCAAACTCCATTTTTTAAGAAATTCTCCACAAGTAAACTATTGCTTTTCATTTGTTTGACAAAAGTAGGCCAATACTGAAAACTTTTATCCAAAACCCAAATATCTTCATAAACATTAATTGCTTTTCCATCTCCAACTGTCCATCTGACAATTGTCTTCAAATATTTATACCCATTGCAAATCGATTTCCATGAAACCGAGACATTTTTCCTTCTAAATTACATTTCCAGATTACTCCAATACTTAGGAAATAAAACCTTATGCAGAAGTGACTCTTTCCCTTGAATATATCTCCAATCATGCTTAGCCCTCAAAGGCCCAGCTTTAATTGAGCAAGAACTGATGCCCAATCCTCCCCATCTTCTCGGTTTGCATAAAAGATCCCAACTAACATAGTGAAGACCAGCATTACCATCACATTTATTCCATATAAATCCTCTGCAAAGTTTATCAATTTCATACAGCACTTTTTTGGGAACCAAAGAATTGGTAGAATGAAAATCAGGGTAAGATAATAGCACCGATTTTACCAAAGAAATCCTTCCAGTAAGAGAGATGAGCTTGCCTCCCCAAACACCAAGCATACTCATCGTTTTGTCAATAAGAAATTGATAATCAAATTTAGAAATTCTCCTCAGCACCACCTTGATTCCCAAATAACTGAACTCTTTCACTTCTCTAAATTTCATAGCTTTACAAATTTCTTCTTCATTCTAGTCTTCACAGATAACCCAAAAAGAATGCAAGATTTTTGCAAATTCATCCTTTAACCTGTCCAACCACAGAAATCCATAAGATTCTTCTTAACAATTTTAACTGATTTCAATTGGGCATTAGAAAAGACAATAATGTCATCGGCATACAAAAGATGGGAAACCTTAGGCCCATTTGGAGAAACACCAATCCCAATGGATCTCCCATTTTGATAGAATGCATTGGAGAGAAGTTAAGCACACATAACAAATAAAAAAGGAGAAAGAGGGCAACCTTGACGGAATCCACTTTTAACTTCAATCTTCTTAGAATATGAACCATTAATAAGAATAGAAAACTTAGGATCCGTGACACATTCAACAATTAGATTAGCATAACTGATAGGAAAATTAAAATAATCAAAAATTTTAACCAATATTTTCCAACCCATAGAATCATAGGCTTGCTCCATATCTATCTTGAATGCTACCATTCCTTTGGAAGATCTGGAATGCCTAAATTTGTGAAAATTTTCTTGAGCCACTAGAACATGATCCGAGAGAGATCTTCCCTTCATAAAAGCCACTTGTTCCACCGATATGATTTTAGGAATTACCAACAAAAGTCTGTTGAGAAGCATTTTAGCCACTATCTTAAAAGCCTTACGCTCCAGGCAATCTTTTTGATAGTATTTATGCTTGTAATAGAAATATATATATCATTCTTTGGTTCCATCTTTGGGATTTTGATAGATGATACATTAGGCTTTAGGTGTTCTTTATTGCCCTTTGGATTCTTCTTTTCTGATTTTCCTTTAAAATCTAGTTGACCCATGAGATTAATTGAGTGAATTATTTGTTTCTTAATCCTTGATTCTGACACCGGACCATAGGGCTTGTGACTCCTCATTGATGATGTGGTGACTATCATCGAACACCACTCTAGGAACTCCTTGGAGAAAGAACCCACCACCTGAGAATAAATCTTAGGATACATGATGGAATTTAGAACAGGGTAAAAAACTATAATTTTATTAATCTCTCAACCTCCCTTATTATAATCTTTGCTACCTATTTATAGACAAAGGTAGCAACCTATTAGGCTACACACAACATAAGCAAGTACTAATCCTATATAACCATATAAATAATTAAATGGAATTAAACTATCCTGAAGTTATCATGATTAAGTAGCTCAGCTCCAGCATTATACTATCAAGGTAGGGGGAACTTCAGGCTCATAAGATGTCTGGTTGGCCACATTAAGGAAGCAGATTTGGTTGGCTAAACCGGTCAGGATAGGTCCACCTGATGTCAATTTATCTACCAATCTTTGACATCTCCAGTTTAGCCCAAGTGAATAGACCATTTGTGATTGTGAGATTATTTTAAATCATTTGGCTAATCTGCATTGCCATTGGCCAATTCTCATTATTAATAAGTTCCTCAGTAGCTTTTCAAGTAGCTTTCATCTCCTCCAATTGTGTTACTCGACCAACCCAAACATGAATATCAGCACCACAATCTAATAGATAGCATTTATTATTTTCAAGCATTACCTTGCAAGGTAAGCCTTCTTCAAACTTCAACTGACCATCATTGATGTTATGCTGGCCTTCTGTTTTACTATCATCATTAACATCATATGCACATTGCTCAAGATCAAGAACTCCACCAAACATGTTGACATCATACATGTTGTATACGAACTCATTGTAGAGAAGCACAGATGATGATTTCAGTAATGAATCTTCAAATCCTTTGAAGCTGAACTCGATTGAGGTGCAGTGGAAGACTAACGAGGTGGCTCTTCAAACACATCTTCGTGAGTTGAAGAGATTTGATCATCTGTGATGCTCTCATCATCGTCATTTGTGCTTAAGGGTTCTATTGAAATGAGAGATCTTGAATCTTTTATGGCAGTGTACTTGCCTCGGATGCCATTAAAGTCCCAGGTAAGAGAGGTCAAAATTTTCCTTCATTCAATTATTAATAATCATAGTTTGAGTCAAGCGATTTCTTATAGGAGATCTTCAATTTCAACTTCTTAAAGTGTTCCCTGAAGATTCTAGCCAAGCGGCATCTTTCCAACTTTGTCAAGAACATTGATGTGGCATCAGTTTTCTTGGTGGTGGAAGATGAAGACAACAATTGTAAATATTTAGATGCAATCTTCTTGAGCAATTATCCCATGGATGAATTAACAAAAAGAACATAACAGCATTATTCTTTGGAAAGAATGGAGTAGACAAGTAGTTGATTTGGATTGTCTAAATAAGGAAGAGCAGCTTGAAAGTGTCCACCCCTTTCTTCTTTGATATACCTTTCATCACAAGGAAATAGTTATGAACCTATAAATCTTATCCTACTTTGAATATATACCTAAAAATTATTGTTCTTAATGTTCTTAAATATGAAAATCTGGTCTAATCAAAGATGGTTTCTTGTGTTGAGGAAAGAACCATGGAGTAGAAGAAGAATAGTATATTACTGATATTAGCTATTGGCAAGGGATGAGAATTATCGATGCCCAGGTGCTCCGCTGACTCACCCAACCCGATCTACCCCATATGCAGCAGTGTTTTCACCTTCAGCCTGCTTCAGCTCACAGATAATTCCTGTGTTCTTGATTTTAAGTGCAGGTCTATTATGCCAAGATATTAAGCTTTATGGGCTAAGTTTTGTGGGAAAATCATTCTCTTATCTACTTGTAAACTTTATTGAACCCCTTGTCTATTTTGGGTGAGATATCCTCTGATCGACCTCTTTCTAGGATGCATAATAGACTTGTTGCTAGCTCCTGCTTAAGCAGCTTTCGCCCAGTACTCGTGAGCTTCAGGCTACTCACCCTGCCTCTTTATCACCTAAAAAATGAATCAAGATACAAAAGATAGAAGACTCATTAAGACACCGATTCTTTCTCCCTAACTAGAAAAATTATATGGCTCGTTAGCAATGTCAGCACCTTGTCGACTCTGATATCAAATGACATCGATCTAGAGGGATCGATGAATCCTCATCGATAATCCAATGACTATCGTCTGACATAACTCTAGGAACTCCTTCTTGGATAAAGAACCCACCACCTAAGAACAAATCTTAGGATATTTGAAGGAATTTAGAATAGAGTAAAAACTCTAATTTTTTTAATCTCCCAATCTCTCTTATTTCAAGCTTTGCTACTTATTTATAGACAAAGGTAACAACCTATTAGGCTACATAAAACATAAGCAAACACTAATCCTATGTAGCCATACAAATAACTAAATGGAATTAAACTATCCTGAAGTTATCATAATTAAGTAGCTTAGCTTCGGCATCAAATTCCTCCTGAATAAGCATACTATATAATTTAGTCACATTCCATTTATTCTTAATAGTATTATAATTAATTTGAAATGGACCAAATTCATGAGGTAATGAGTTTATAATAAACTGTACAATGAATCATTAACTCACTTTCACTCCCATCGTATTCAATATTGCTGCTATATTAGTCATTTCAATAATATGCTCATAAATAGTATGAAAATCATCAAATTTTGTGGTGGTTAGCATACCCATTAATGTCCCAACACGTGACTTATCAGCAAACTTAAATTGAGATTAATTTTTCATAGACTTCATTAATTCTTTAGCACTATCACTTATTGAAATGGTTGGTTTAATAATATCTGCTACAGTCATTCACAAAAACATTAGGTGAAAATTCGTTAGGGATGTTAGGCCCTATGAACTGGACCAAAGCTAATTAAGATAGAGGTGAATTGGTAAAAAAATATCTTTCAATCAAAACACAAATCAAAACCAATGTCACCACAATAAAAGCTAAAGTGTGAAAATTAAATGCGGAAGTAATAAAAAAAGAACACACCAGATTTATAGTGGTTCGGTCAAACCCTGACCTACGTCCACTCCTTGGAGGCACCCTCCAAGTATTGCACTAAACTAAGTGTCTCTCCTTTAGCTCCCACAGCTAGGCGGAGAAACCCTTACAAAATCACTTCCACCTTCCCCGGTGCGGCGGAGTCCCTGGGTCCTTTGACACCAAAGAGATCTTCTTCTTTGGTGAACTTCCCTCGAGACAAGCCTTGAATCCGACGATATTCAGGTGCGAGCTTGCTGAAGCAACCGTGTGGAATGCCCTCCACACTCCCTTGAGTCCCCCCTCACAGGATCTTCTACCTCTCTCAAACTCCACCCTTTCCTCACCCCCTTTCAAGCTCTCTCTTCAAGTTTCTCCCAAAAGAACAAAGCTACAATGGCTGCCAAAGACATATACGAAGTGTCATGTCATAGCTTAAATAGAAGAGCTGAAAATGAGCTCATTAATGCAAGCTACTGACTTTATCGTCCAGGCTGATAGGCATATCGTCCTGACCGATTAGTTCAAATATGAGGAAAATCGTCCTGAACATCGTCCTGAAATGAAGTTGGACGATGTCCAATCGGCCCAGACGATCTTGCAATCGGCCTAGCCGATGTGATCATGCAAATCATCATTAATTTCTTTCCTTAATTGCCAGATTTATTTAAGAAAAGTTGCTCTAGATCGGCCAGGCCGATCCTGATAGGCTCGGCCGATCCATCGGGACGATGTCCAAAAATAAGTATTTCCTAAGTAGATTTGGCGGCATATTCTTTCTGAATTGAGCCTATCATCCTGGCCGATAAAAAATCGTCCAAGACAACGTTTTTGGCATAATGACGGCTGCTATAATGAGGATGCCTTAATTAGGATTTTTACTTTTGAACAGATCATCCTGGATGATGTTACAAAAAATAATAAACTCTAGGTAACAGTCATAAAATCTTTCAAGTTACAAATCATCAGGAGCCACACCAAATATAATAGACTCAAGAAAGGAAAAAAGTGTACATACTGACTCAGACCTAGTCTACCAAATCTTGAGCTGGTTCCAAATTGCAGTCCGATCATGTGAACCTAAAATGTCAGTAGATAAGATAGTCGTAGAGAAAAAAAAGAATGTTTGCTATCATCAAAATTATAAACCATAGATCCGCAACAATCTCCTTCTTTTTTATGATGGCAAATATTTCAATTTGAATTTGCAAAAAGGAATATTTTCTCCAAATCTCCCCCTCACTGGAATAACACTTTAAAAATAGGGGAGATAAAAATATTTTTGTTGTTTTTAATTTTTTTTTTGAAAGAAAAAGACACAAATTCAATATAACGTTCTCCCCCTTTGACATTATCAAAAAAAGAAGGGGCACAAATAATAAAAACAAAATAACCAAAAGACAAAAACATTCCCTAATCTAGTGAAAAACAAATATTCTTAAAATGAGAAAGTTACCTCTTGATTTTAATCAAAAACTTAGTAGAAATGTATTGACAATGCATAGCCTAGAAAAAGGTTAGAAATTTATAATTTGATAATCCAAACTCAAGCTCTTTTAAAGGCTCAAAAAACTTTTTAATCCAATATCTAAATCAAGGAATAAACGGGAAAAAGAAACATTAATTTTTCAAAACTCCTTTTATAAAACATATCTAATAGAAGATTAATGCACGAATTGCTGAATCAGGAACCAAGATTTTCAAGCACAAGTTTCGAACATATCAAGGATTTTCTTAAGCTTTTAATAGTATAAGAAAAAATAAGCATATTTTCTTTGTGGGCTCATTTTATTCCCTTTATCACTTGAATTGCTCTTTGAGCATCTTTTGATTTTTAATATACTTTATGTATTATTATTATTATTTTTTAATTTGGCGTCATTGCGCATCTTTTAGTTTGGCATCATTGGCCACTTTTTTTATTATTTTCAAAAAATATGCTTTCTTTCTTATATTTTCAAAACTAAAGTAAACCTAAATTATTGACAACACGAACAACTTGATTAAGAAAATTTTAAGGTGGATTCAACAATCTTGCAAAAGATTCCTATGTGATAGAAAAAAATGTAGGGAGATGAAAAAAAAAATTTAAAATATAATTTAAAATATGATGAAGATTTTGAATTAAAAGTCATAAAACCTCTTTAAAAACAGAGAAAGAGAAACAAAATCATGAAATCCCTTCCTCTGACTGTTTTAGACAAGTCAATCACAACTTACTAAAGATTTCAAGAAAAAATAGGAAGTATATTGTTCATTTTTAGAAAAGTGAATGTGTGTGTTGATCAGAGAAAAATTTCACGAAACAAAAAAATTCAAAGAATAAACAAAAATAAAAACACAAAATAAAAATCGAAACAAAATAAATAAACAAAAAAAAAAGAAAATAACTAAAAACAAAACACAACACAAACACACAAACAAGGCTTGTAACCATTATCTTTCTCCTAGTCCGATGCTTCAGAAACCAGGTCTGCCCAAGAGATTTTTTGCTTTTCATTATCTCCCCAATTTAAAATTTTCTTCACTTTACCCTTTTCTTTTGCTGGAAGAATTCTTAAATTAGGGCACTGATTTTTCATATGACCAGTCTTCCTACAACGAAAGCAAATAACGTCAGAAGAAATATTAACATCCTTATCATTTTTACCTTTATTCTACTTTTGTTGATGCTTATGCTTTAGTGAGCTTTTTGATTTGCTTGACAAGTCATTGCATTCATCACCAACTAAGCTATCTTTTTTCGTATCTTTAGCTTTTAGAAAACCTGCATCCACAAGTCTTTGACCCAAACCTTGCTCGTAGGCAATGAGTGAGCCAATCAAATTATCAATAGAATATTCATTCAAATCTTTTGATTCACAAATAGCAACAATTTTAGCTTCAAACTTATCCAGTAGACAATGAAGAAATTTGTTAACTTTTTCAAAATTTAAAAAATTTTTTCCTAAAGCATGCAATGATATCACAATTTGAATAAACCTAGTATACATGTCTAAGATTGTCTCATAAGGTTTCATGGAAAACAGTTCAAAATCATGCATTAAAATATTCAACTTGGATTGTTTGATTTCACTAGTGCTTTCCTATATGGTGTGTAGTTTATCTCAAACTTCCTTACCAGTAGTGTACGTGGATACTAATATAAAATCTTCAGAATTTAAAGCACAGAAAAAGCAATTTAATGATTTTGCATTCAATTGAGCAATGAGTTGTTCTTCCCTGTTCCATTGATTAAAAGGAATATCAATTTTAACTCCATTAACAATACGTAACGGTGATGAATAACCAATTAAAATCATATGCCACATGCAAAAATCAATCGATTGCAAGAAAGTAGTCATGCAAATTTTCCAAAAATCAAAAGTAATATTTTCAAATAAAGGTGGTCTACTGATTGAATATCCTTCTGTAATATTACGATTAGAAAGTTAGCCATGGATCAAAAATTCAAAAGCTTTTAAAAACTTATTTTATGAATACTGCTCTGATACCACTTAAAAGTTCGTTAGTGATGTTAGGCCCTATGAATTGGCCCAAAGCTAATTAAGAGAGATGTGAATTGGTAAAAAATATCTTTCAATCAAAACACAAATCAAAACCAATATCACCATAATAAAAACTAAAGTGCGAAAATTAAATGCGGAAGTAATAAAGAAAGAACACACCAGATTTATAGTGGTTCGGTCAAACCTTGATCTACGTCCACTCCTTGGAGGCACCCTCCAAGTATTGCACTAAACTAAGTGTCTCTTCTTTAGCCCCCACAGCTAGGCGGAGAAGCCCTTACAAAATCACTTCCACCTTCCCCGGTGTGGCGGAGTCGCCTGGTCCTTTAACACCAAAGAGATCTTCTTCTTTGGTGAACTTCCCTTGAGATAAGCCTTGAATCCGATGGTATTCAGGTGCGAGCTTGCCGAAGCAACCGTGTGAAACCCCCTCCACACTCCCTTGAGTCCCCCCTAACAGGATCTTCTCCCTCTCTCAAACTCCACCCTTTCCTCACTCCCTTTCAAGCTCTCTCTTCAAGTTTCCCCCAAAAGAATGAAGCTATAATGGCTGTCAAAGACACTTACAAAGTATCATGTCATAGCTTAAATAGAAGAGCTAAAAATGAGCTCATTAATGCAAGTTGCCGACTTTATCGTCCAGGCCGATAGGCATATTGTCTTGGCCGATTAGTTCAAATATGAGGAAAATCATCCTAAATATCGCCCTGCAATGGAGCTGGACGATGTCCAATCGGCCCGGTCGATGTGATCATGCAAATCACCATTAATTGCTTTCCATAATTGCCAGATTTATTTAAGAAAAATTGTTCTTGATCGGCCAGGCCGATCCTGATAGGCCAGACCGATCCACTAGGACGATGTCCAAAAATAAGTATTTCCTAAGCAGATCTGGCGACAAATTCTTTTTGAATTGATCCTATCATCCTAGCCGATATAAAATCATCCAAGATGATATTTTTTGCATAATGACGGCTGCTTTAATGAGGATGCCTTAATTAGGGTTTCTGCTTTTGAACAGATCGTCTAGGCTGATATAAATATCGTCCCAGACGATATTACAAAAAATAGTAAACTCTAGGGAACAGTCATAAAATCTTCCAAGTTACAAATCATTAAGAGCCACACCAAATACAATAGACTCAAGAAAGAAAAAAGTGTACAAACTGACTCAGAAGTCTACCCAATCTTGAGCTGGTTCTAAATTGCAGTTTGATCATGTGAACCTAAAATATTAATAGATAAGGCAGTCATAGAGAAAAAAAGAATATTTGCTATCATCAAAATTATAAACCATAGATCCGCAACATTAGGCTTAGTCTATTTGATCTTCCCAAACTTTATGAAAAGACCTTTATTTAACATTGCTTATATAGTTAGAGCAGTAGGCATATGATTAAGTAGTACAAAATCTAGATCTAAAACTGCTAAATAAAACTAAATTTATTAACTACATTCATAAAAATTAAGCCCATTAAATTTTACAATTAGATGCTATAAAATAAATAAAAAACTCTCACATATCAATGATTTGAATGTTAAATTCAAAAGGCATAAAAGAGATTTACATTATATTCATTTAATCAATAAAATGAATATTAAAGTTCTACTTTAGGTGATACTATAATATACAACAATAATCATAATTGATGCTCAAATTAAAATTTTCATAATTGATAATTATACATACTCCAATTAAATATATTTTTTATCTTTGGATATACTAAATATATCTAATTAAGTATGATAATTTATCATATTTATATCTATTGTGAATATGTTTTTAGGGAATATAATTTTGATGATAGCAAACACTTCTGTTTCTCTACGACTACCTTGCCAACTAACATTTCAGGTCCACAAGATTAAACTGCAATTTGAACTAGCTCAAGATTGGGTAGACTAGATCTAAGTCAGTTTATAAAATTTTCATTTTCTTGAGTCTATTATAAATGATGTGGTTCTTGATGCTAAGTAACCTTACACACACACACATGGGCAAAAATTTATGACTGTTTTTAGAGTTCTCTATTTTTGGTCACATCATCCAGGATGATCCCCAAATCAGCCTAGACGATTTGTTAAAAATAGAAACCCTAATTAGGGCATGCTTGTTAAGGTAGCCATCATTAAGCGCATTATCCTGGATGATATTTATATCGGCCGGGATGATAGGCTCAGATTAAAAATAATAGCCACCAGATCTATTTAGTTATTATTTATTTTTGAAAATTATCTAGGACATCATCCTAGATGATGCAACATAATTATGCCTAAATTAATCTAGTAATTAAGGAAAGTAATTAAGGTTTGATTGCTCGATTATATCATTCACAAACCTTAGTTATCCCTAGACGACCAAACATCAGCACGTTGCTATTTAGGGTGATGCTTTGGACAATTTTCATATATTTAAACTAATCGTCCGAGACGATCGTGAGATCGGCCTAGACGATCAAGTTATTTTTCCATCATCCAGACTTCCATTCAGTGTGATTATCTGGATGATATTCAACGATTTGTATGGATCGTACAGGATAATATACTATCAGCCTGGATGATATGAATAAAAACATTCTTATTGACCCAAACCGTCTGGGCTGATTGAGCAAAATTTATACTAATCATGTAGGACAATATTTATATCATCCTAAATGATAAAGTCAGTTTGTTTAAATTAAGATCTATTCCGATGCTCTTCTATATATAAGACCTCTTATTCTACCTAAGAGATCATCTTTTGCTGTTGTCTTAACCTGAGAGAGCCTAGAGGAGAGGGAGAGAAAGGGAGAGAGAGAGAGAGGATCTTGTGAGGGGGAGTTTTAAGGGGTTTCATAAAGGTTGCTCCAAGTAAGGATCTAAGTCATATTCTCCGATCATTGTCCCTTATTTTTGGAGGTTCGAGAGAGGTCCACTTCAACAATCGATCAAGGTTCTCTTCCTGCTTCAGGAGAAAGGGACCCAAATATGATGGTAGACTACAAATCTGTGCTTGATGGTAACCACTATAACACGATAAATATTTATGTTCTTTACTACTACTTTTTTCACATTTAATTTCTGCACGTTAAATTTTTTTAAGGTGAATTTTGGTTTGGTTGAGTTTATATTTTTGATTGAAAGATTTTTTAAAATACCAATTCACCCCCCCCCCCCCCCCTCTTGGTTAGTTTGGGCTAGTTCATAAGGGCTTAACATCCCTAACAAACTTTCAAGTGGTATCAGAGAATGAATAATAAAAATTAGTCTTTGAAAACTTTTGAATTTTGATCCATGGCTAATTCTGATAATCATAATACTGCGGAAGGGTGTTCTATTACCCGACCACCTTTATTTGACAATATTCTTTTTAATTTTTGGAAAACTTGTATGTCTAATTTTTTACAATCGATTGACTATCGCATGTGAATGCTTGTTAAGGATGGTTATACACCTCCTCATGAAATTAATGGCATTGACACTGAACTTTCTTTTACTCAATGGACTTTTGATGAAAGAGATTTAGCATAACTTAATACAAAATATTTGAATTATTTTTTTATGCTTTGAAATCTAAAGATTATATACGTGTTTCAACTTGTGCAATTGGTAAAAAAATTTGGGATAGATTGTGTATTACTTAGGAATGAATCAATGAAGTTAAGTAATCTATATTGAATATGTTATTACATGACTATAAACTTTTTTGTATGAAATCTTCCGAATCAATTTCCGACATATATACTAGGTTTCCTCAAATTTTCACCTGATGACATGCTTTAAGAAGAGAGCTAACTAATTATGAATAAGTAAATAAAATTTTGAGATGCTTGCCTTCTTTTTTTAATGCTAAGATCAGTGTAATTACTGAATCTAAAGATTTAAATACTTATTCTGATGATAATTTACTTGGATTACTCATTGCTTATGAGTAAGGGGTGAATCAAAAAAATCTTGATGCAAGTGAGAATAAGAAGGAGAAAATTGTAGCGCTAAAGGTCAACAACACAAACATTGATTCTTTCAGGTCTGAAAGTCATGATGTTGCTTTAATCACGGGGCAATTCAAAAGCTTTCTAAGGAAGAAGCAAAAGAACCATCAGAAGTTGAATAAAGGTAATGGTAGCAAAAATTTTAAGAATTTTAATGATATGATCTGCTTTGAATGCAAGAAGTCGGGACACATTAGAGCTGATTATCCTAAACTTAAAGCTCACTCAAGTAAGAAGAAGGGTAAGAAAAAACCCAAGTTTAAAAAGGATAAGAGGAGGTTCTAAAAGGCATTCTAGGCGGATTCAGCATCAGACTCCTCTGAGACTGAAGCTGACGAGGGGACTATAAATCTATGCTTGATGGCAGATTATCATTGGGTATGGAGACCCAAATTGCATGATTCGTAGTATAACATACACGTATTACATTCTTTTTTTTATAAGTAGGGACCCAAATATATTTGGGTTACTAAATTTGATGTTTGATGATTTTGTAGGCTTATTCTCACAAAAGGCCTCGTGAGATCATATGGTACTTAGGCAGTGAATGCTTACGACACATGACTAGAGATGCTAATCAATTCATTTTGTTGGAGGCTAGGGCTGGAGGCAAGGTTACTCTTAGAGACAATACCACCAAGAAAGTAGTGGGTACAGGTATAATCAAAAACTCAAAGAATCTTTTGATTGAAAATGTTTTGCTTATAGATAGACTGAAACATAACTTGCTTAGCATTAGTCAGCTTTACCATAAATGCTTCATCATAAAATTCTTGGAAAATACTTATATTATAAGCTTAAATAACAACACTATTTTATAGGAAAGCGAATCAATAATGTTTACATACTTGACTAAAATAATATTGAATATGCTGCTTCATTTTGCTTAAAAATTGGTGATGAAGATTCATGCCTATGGCTAAAGATGTTATGTCATGCCAGTATAAAATCTCTTAGAAGAGTGACCCAAAAAGACATAGTTAGAGGTGTCCCCAAGCTTAAATTCTCTAAAGACCACCTTTGTGATGCCTGCTAGCTAGGGAAGTAAGTTCAATCCTCTTTTCACTCCATTAAGTACATTAGCGCATCTAAACCTTTAGAAGTCCTTCACATGAATTTATTTGGACACATTAGTACTGCCAGCTTAGGAAGAAAAGTCTATGGATTTGTGATTATCGATGACTACTCGAGTTTAACTTATATTTGATTTCTATCACCATAAAATGAGTCTTTTGCTGAGTTTAGATCCTTCTTCACTTGGATTCAGAAAAAGCTAGGTTGTGAGATTTTGACCATCTATAGTGATCAAAGGGGAGAGTTTGAAAATGAGATATTTGGAGACTTATGTGAGGATAGGAGATTAGTCACAACTTCTCAGCTCCTAGGACCCCTTCAGCAGAATGGGGTAGCTGAAAGAAAAAAATCATACCTCAGTTGAAGCCACTAGAGCCATGCTTACTGAGTATTCACTTCCAAAGTACTTTTGGGCTTAAACGGTAAACACAGCTTATTATGTGTTGAATAGGTTGAATGTTAAAGACAAACTTGTTTAGATACCCTATGAGATCCTTAAGAGTAGGACACCCAACCTTTCCCACCTCTACATCTTTAGCTGTAAGGTTTTCATTTTTAATAATGGGAAGTTACACTTGGAAAAATTTGACCCAAAATTTGATTTAGGAGTGTTATTAGGATATTCAAGTATTGGAAAATCCTTTAGGGTGTTTAATAAGAAGACTTTGGTGATGGAGGAGACTACTCATGTAGTGTTTGATGAATCTCATCCTAAGAAGTCTAGAGTTGAGGATGAAGATGAAGTTGGAGAGATTACCACAGGAGTTAAAAAATTGGAGAAGAGGGTAGAACCCTAAAACACTGAAGGAGTAGGTGAGATTATCCAACGAGAAGAAAATGCAAATTTGGAGGAAATAGTCTAACCTACATACACCTTGCCTAGAGATTATAGATATTCTTTGAGTCATTTTGAAGAATGGATCATAGGAGACCCTTCTGAAGGTGTTAGGACTAAGCATAGGCTTATAAATAAAGTGAACCACTCTATCTTTATCTCAATGACTAAACCCACCAACATCAGTTAAGCCCTTTATGATGAGTTTTAGATCTTAGCCATACTAGAGAAATTAAACTAATTTGTTAGGAATGATGTTTGGGAGCTTCTAAAAAGACCAAAGGGACAAAGTGTATTTGGAACCAAATGGGTCTTTAAGAATAAAATGAATGATTCTGGTATGATGGTTAAGAATAAAGCAAGATTGATGGCTAAGGGGTACAACCAAATAAAAGGGATTAATTTCGAGGAGAATTTTGCCCCTGTAGCTAGATTGGAAGCCATTAGAGTGCTACTAACCTTTGCCTATTATAAAGGATTGAAGCTTTTCAATTGAATATTAAGAGTGTCTTTTTAAATGGGATAATAAAAGAGGATGTGTTTCTAGGGTAACCCTTAGGTTTTGAGAGTTCCCAATTTCTAAATCATATTTTCAAATTAAAAAATGGCTTATATGGATTAAAGTAGGCACCCAGAGCTTGGTATAAGAGGCTTAGGACATTCTTACTAGAGAGGGAGATTGTTAAGGGGAGCATAGACACCATCCTTTTCTGAGAAAAGTAGGAGATTAATTACTCATTATTCAAATTTCAGTCAATGATATACTTTTTGAATCTTTCGATAAAAGGCTATGTGATGATTTTTCTAAAATAATGAGTAGGGAATTTGAGGTGAGTATGATCGGAGAGTTGTCCTACTTTTTAGGCTTTAGCACAAGACAACTAGATGATAAAACCTTTCTAAATCAATCAAAGTATATAAAGGATATCTTGAAGAAATACAAAATGGAAAAAGCTAAGCCAATTAATACTCACATGACCTATAGTGTTCAATTGAACAAGGACCCAAATGGAAAATCTGATGATCAAAAGAAGTACAAAGGGATGATTGGATCTTTACTTTACCTGATTGATAGCAGACCATATATAATATTTAGTTTTTGTCTCTATGTTAGATTTCAAGCTGATCCTAAATAATCTTACTTGACTATAGTTAAACAAATTCTTAGATACCTCTTAGGAACCCAAAACCTAGGAATCTAGTATCCTAGACACAGCACTTCTTTTGAGATTAATAGATATTCTTATTCTAATTTTACAGTATGTAAGGTGGATAGAAAGAGCACTTCTAGGATTTTCCAATTTATAGGACAGTCTTTAGTCTCTTGGTCCAGTAGGAAGCAAAACTCTGTTGCACTTTCCACTGCTAAAGCTGAGTATATTGCTTTAGAAAGTTTTGTGACTCAAGTCCTTTTGTTGAAGCAACATATTTTGGATATAGAATTACCTATAGGCATAATTTAAATCCTTTATGATAACACTAGTCTCATCTACGTTTCTAAGAATCATATCCAACATTCAATGACCAAACACATAAACATAAGGCATCACTTTATTAGAGACAATGTAACCAAAAGAGATATTGAGTTGCACCATGTGGCAACTGAGAATCAACTGGATGGAATCTTTACTAAACCACTGGCCTTCGACACTTTCAGCCCTTTAAGAACTAGATTGAGTGTGATTGACATAAATACATTAAATTGATTTCTGATCCTTTATCTGTTATTAGTTATTTTCTTTTAATAGTTTTTTCCTTACTTATTTTTATTATACTTTTTATTTATTTTATTTTTGTTGATTTGAGTTTCTTCATCATTTTATTTTTCTTTTAATCACTACTAAATTGATATCTTATGTCATATTTTTATTTTTATTTTAAATTTGTAGTCAATGATTGACATCTCTAAATCAGTTAACGGGGGAAACAACATTCATTGTTTCTTTCTATCTAACTTCTTTTTTATGGTGTAATTTTCTTTTCTAAATAAAAATCTATCTCACATTAACAACTGGACTTTGAAATTGAGATATTTTCAATCTTGATACAGTAATGTACCTTATATATATAATGTTCAAAGTCTTTATTTTACCTTCAGATTTTTATAATCTTGTCATTGAATTTATCATATAATTTTTTACTTTATTTTGTGATTCATTCTTTCTTATATTAGATAGTGAGTTTTACTTCTCTTATATCTAGAAGATATAATCACAACTAAGAATATTTAAGAATATTGAAAAAGGGATCTAGCTTGCAAAAAATAAATTATAAAAAAGTGGCCAATGATGCTAAAATCAAAAGATGTGTAATGATGCCAAATTAAAAAAATATATATACACAAAGTGTATCAAAAATCAAAAGATGTGTAAAGAGCGTCAATCAAATTGATAAGAGGCATACAATGAGCCCACCAAAAGCAAGCTTCTTCTCTTTCAAAATTTTTAAATCTTAGAAGAATTCATGTGTCATTTTATATTTTTTAAAGGCTTGATTTTGGAATTCATGATTGTAAATAATTACTTTGATATATTATTCTATAAAATATTTTTCTGAAACCAAGTCTTAAACGGATCTCTTTTTCATATCCAATTGATTTTTCTAATTTAGATCCTTGTTTTCAAAAGACTGTTTCCCCTATGATAAGTTAGAGTTTAGGCTAACAGGATCGGTTATTCTATCATTTTTTTATATTTTGATGATGTTAACTCATTGATTCTAACAAATTTTTTAATTTAATCACATGGAGAATTTATCATATTCAAGCTTTAATTAAAAAAAACTTTGTTTTGCTTTTGTTCTTATCTTTTTTGTATTTTTTTTTAATTTGGTTTTCATGTGTTTAGGCCTTCTCTAATCATCTCCATCCATTCTTTATTTTGAATCTATTTTGTCACATCATCCTAGATGATCTATTCAATTTACTCTTGAAATTTCATCTAATGGCTATTTTGACTCCTCTACTTCTGATCATCCTAGACAATTCATTATCATCCTAGACAATCTGATCATCTTCTACTTCAATTATTTGTGAACGTTCTGGATGATCCTCCGCATCTTGGATGATCTTCATAATTTCTGCCCAATTATTGGTGATCATCCCGGACGATACACCTATTCATCCTGGATGATCCACATGGAAAAGTTTGGTACTCAACTTTAATTCGGCTAGAACGATCCATTATTGTGCATCCTCCTGAACAATTTACCTAATCGGCCAGGATGATCTTCTTTTTCAATGGTCGTCCGGCTTGACACCTCATGATGATCGCCTGTATCTTATCATCCCGAACAATATCTAATGATTCTGGATGACTTTGCCGCCTTTTTGACCAATCATCATGGATGTAATTATTGCACCCGATTAGCCTAGATGATTCTATTATCGTCCTGGATGATCAGATCATTTCTTTATAAACTGAGCCATTCAATCAATTTTTCTCACACAATTCCTCTTCAACTCTCTTTTGCTCTTACTTCCCTTCTATTTTCCTGAGTATGGCTAATGGAAAAAGGTCTCGCCATTCTTCTGGGAGTTTCTAGAGGGCGAATCTGGACCCTCACTTCATTGAGGTGGACGATCAAGCCGCCTATCAAAGGTACAAAATAGCCAGGATTACTATATCCCAGACTGTCAACCCATACATTCTTTCATATCATGTCCTAAATTTGTTTGCGCACACTTCTTTGACCTTCCTCCTTACTATCTTTATCCCTTTCAATTTGGAATTACTTTTTGAATTTTTCACAAGCCTTCACATAAATTTCTCTTTCACTACTCTCCAATCATATGTGAATAGACATCTCGTCGAAATCATATATCAGGACTGCCAAGAGCTTTTACAACTTTCCACCACAAAACTCTACACCCTATATTCTGATCCTGACTACGACTGGGCTCCAGCCAACCACTTTCTAAGAAATAATAATGCTCACTTTCATGTTGGAGAGTCTATCACCTTACTCAAAAATGCTAAGATAATCTATCATGTCCTTCGCACCTCAATTCTTCTAAAAGTCGGTGATCACGTTCATATCACTCCTCTTATTTTGATCATCTCTTTTTACATTTTAGCTCATCGTGAGTTCAATGCCACTGATCTGATTTTTTGTTACATTGAGCATCTGACTACTATTCGAGATCTAAGACATAGGAGGAAGCCCAATCTTGCTCTAGGACATATCATTGCCTATATCCTAAAATCTAAATATAACCTTCAATATCCTACCCCACCAAACTATTAGCCTGCCTTCTACTTGAGCAACTCCTTTCATGTTCTTCATAGTACACATCTCCACCCGAGGCATGAGGAAGCCGAGGGAGCTAAGGAGGAGGCAGCTCCTGCACCTATTCCTACACTTGCTCCATTCTGCCAGCACTCTCAGCTGGATCAGCTGGTGGAGCGATTTGACCAGTGGGAGACTACTTCGAGACATACGTCATTGCATAGGAGCAATAACATGCAGAGGATGTTGCTCGCTTCAATGCTTACGTGGCTCACCAACAGCACCAGCAAGACCAGGATATGGTTTATCTTGGGGAGTAGTTTGTGACTCTTTCCAGTTACTTTTATCCACATCCACCACCACCACCTCCTCCTCCTTCAGATGATCATGGCCCATCTTTTTTTTAGTTTATTTTCGCTATTTTAGTATTCTCCTATTTTTTCTTTACTTTATATGTTGTTTTTCTTTTTTTTTCCTCCTTTTTATGATGTCAAAAGGGGGAGTAGCTGTACTGTTCTAGTATGTTTTCATTATTCTAGTTTACTATATTTTTATGTTGGATAATTGAACTGTGTTTTTCCTCACATTATTTTCATTAAACTGCTTTGAACTGCCTTAATTATTTTTTTGTGTTTGCCATCAACATAAAGGGGGAGATTATTGCAAATCTATTTTTAAGGAATATAATTTTGATGATAGCAAACACTTTTGTTTCTCTACGACTGCCTTGCCTACAAATATTTTAGGTCCACAAGATCAAATTGCAATTTGAACCAGCTCAAGATTGGGTAGACTAGGTCTAAGTCAGTTTGTAAACTTTTCCCTTTCTTGAGTCTATTATAAATTACGTGACTCCTGATGCTAAGTAACCTTACACACACACACATGGGGGAAATTTTTTGACTATTTTTAGAGTTCTATATTTTTGTCACATTATTCGGGACGATCCCCAAATCGGCTTTGACAATCGATTAAAAATAGAAACCCTAATTAGGGTATCCTGGTTAAGGCATCCATCATTTAGCACATCATCCTAGATGATATTTATATTGGCTGAAACAATAGGCTCAAATCAAAAAGAATCAACTGCCAAATTTATTTATATATTATTTATTTTTTGACATCATCAAGGACATCATCCTAGACAATGTAATATAATTATGCCTAAATTTATCTGGAAATTAAGGAAAGTAATTATGGTTTGATTACTCGATCATATTATCCTAGAAGATCCTAGGATCGACTGAAATGATCAGTTTACAAACCTTAATTTTCCCTGGATGACCAAACATCGGCCAGCTGCTATTTAGGGCGATGCTCTGGATGATTTTCATATATTTGAACTAATTATCTGCGATGATCGTGAGATTAGCCTAGATAATCAAGCTATTTTTCCACCGTCCAGACGTCCATTTAGTGTGATTGTCTAGATGATATTCAAAGATTTGTATAGATCGTATAGGATGATATACTATCTGTGGACAATATGAATAAAAATCTTCTGATCGTCCCAAACCGTCTGGGCTGATTGAGTAAAATTTACGTTGATCGTCCGGGACGAGAAAGTTGGTTTATTTAAATTAAGAATTATTCTGTAGCTCTTCTATATAATACCTCTTGTTCTACCCAAGAGATCATCTTTTGCTGCTATCTTGACCTAAGAGAGCCTAGAGGAGAGGGAGAGAAAGGGAGAGAGAGAGAGAGAGAGAGGATCTTATGAGGGGGTGTTTGAGAGGGGTTTCACAAAGGTTGCTCCAAGAAAGGATCCAAGTCATCTTCTTCGATCATTGTCCCTTACTCTTGGAGGTTTTAGAGAGGTCCACTTCAGCAATCAATCAAGATTCTCTACCTACTTCAGGAGGAAGCAAAAGGAGTTGGGTTCTCTGCCTCACCAGTGTCGGTGGAAAAGATGTTTTGTAAAGGCTTCTCTGCCTTATTATGGGAGCAAAAGGAGAGTCACTGAGTTTAGTGCAATACTCAGAGGGTGCACTGGGGAGTGGACGTAGGTCGAGTTGACCGAACCACTATAAATCTCTGTGTTCTTTACTACTATTTTTTTCATTTAAATTCCACATGTTAATTTTTTTTGTGGTGAATTTTGGTCTGGTTGAGTTTGTGTTTTTGATTGAAAGATTTCTTAAAATACCAATTCACCCCCCCCCCCCCCCCTCTTGGTTAGCTTGGGCTAGTTAATAAGGGCTTAACATCGCTAACAAACTTTCAATATCCAACAGTACAAAATGATTAATCAACTTTTGGGTAAACCTTAAATATTTTATAGCTATTGAATTTTAATTACTCGTGATAAAAAAATTTATAAATTTATTATGTCATTCTGTTAATAGCAATGTATACTCATAAGTAATTAAATATTATTTAAGTTGAAATTTATGAAAACTTTCTAGTTCGACCACTTTGGTGATTAAGAAATTATGGTTGATATAAACATCAAATTAAATAATTACAATGATAATTATTTCAAATAAATGAAATACATAAAAAGAAATTACTTAATGTATATAACTGCATGTAAGGAGAAAATATCATTAAAAGTAACAATAGATTTACATCATTAACTTTCATATGACAAATTCATTCATAATGAAGCCGATAACATAAAGTATTTCAAAAATAAAGTATAAACATATTTAATTTTCCATAAATAAATCGAGACAATATATGATTAAATTATTGATGTTAATTGAAATTAATAATAAATAATATGAATTTGATTTCATTAGAAAGAAACGTAGAAGAAAATAAAGAAAAAACTTTAATGAAAAATCACAAATTTTTAACCATGCTCTGATACCACATGTAAGATTCAAGTTCTCTAATTCTTACAAAAAAATTTATTCATATAAGATTAAAGTTCTCACTTTCTTAAAAGAACTCGCAACATGCATTATGCGCTCTCTAACTCTTGCAAGAACTTGCATTCCAAATTATGTGAAAGAAATCAAAATGAAAAACATGAATTTATAGAAGTCTTAAATCCACAAGATCTTAAACAAGATTATTTTTACAAGCTTTTAATCTGAATAAAGCATATCTTGATTCATATTGAATTCGTTGAATTCTGAACTATGATTTCTCCCATTTGCCTTTCACTTTATTTCTTTCATGAGTTAATTCTCTATGGAACAAACTAATTCCACATAATGAGAGAGAGAGAGAGAGAGATGACCGGTAATTATTTTCTACGTATTGGTTATAATAATCGCTCATATGAATTATTTGATTAAACGATTCATAAACGATTGATAAAATTATCTCTTCTTGACCAATAAGATTTAAATATAAATAATTAAATTTCAATAATTCAAATATATGAGTCATTTAATGATACATATATACACTTAAATAATTATTGTGACATCTCGTATAACTATTATATTTAATTATTCTAATATTTAAGACATATCTGTCAACAATACATCCTATCTTTAGCTCAAAAGCCCTTAACCTCGCTCTCAAATCCACATCTTTACATCCAGATTCCTCTAAAAACTTCTCATCAATCTTGAACCAAAACCCCTCTATTACACCTTTAAGAAAACCTAGTTCTACCACGGTGAAAAGGAAAATCCCAACAAAAACTACCAGTTTCCAGGGCCCATTGGCTATATGTGAGGGGTGGCAATGGGTTTTTGCAGGTTTGTAAGGTGGTTGTCTTGCTGTTGGATTGTCTCAGTTATCATCTTTTACTGGACTATTTATTCTCCGTTCTCTTCTTGTTGGCCCAGCGGTTCGTTAGCTTTATCATGGGTTTCTCCTTTTGAGTCTTCCCTATTAGCATCTGTTAGGATTGGTAATGTGTGTACTCTCAACTGCAGGTGGAGTACTGATCATTTCTTCTTTATTTTTTTTATAAATCATCGTGCCAATATGCTTTTAATTTTTCTATTTTGTTATTTAGTTTCTATATTATTCTTTGCATTATTATATTATCTTGCAGCCTATCTTTTGTGTAAGTGGTTTGGCTTATGACTTTGGTTTACAAGTTAATCAATTTTTACAAAAGGATTGTGCTTAATGTGATTAATAGGATCTTCCTTTTTCGGGTGATGGCTAGTGGTTGTCCAAGAATGTTATTAGGCTATTTTGTAATTTTTATTAGAGAGAATGTTTGACTTTTAGGTTTCACTTTCATTTGTTTTATAGCTAATCTGAGTATTAGTGAGCTGAAGGCCTCCTTAAGAACCATGTAATCTCTTTTTTAATTAATGAATAGGATGTTGATTCCGTATAGGTTGTTAAACCTAAGCAATTATTCTAATATCAACTAAGAGGGGGTGAATTGGTCATTTTAAAAAAAAGAATTGGATTCTTAATAGAAAAATATAAGTTTTGATACCTAAAACGGGCTCCAAAAAATCCTAAAATTTTCAAATTAGCCATTATTATCATACAGTACGATCCAATATCATACAATATGATTAGTATAAAATGGCCTTCGTCCTAGTACCAAGGTATATGTACAGACCAAAAATTCTGAATACAATCATACAGTATGATATAAACTCATACTGTACGATATGTGAAATCCTTCTGTTCATATAGGATGATTGCGGGACGATGAAAACTCATTTCTATACATCGTAGGGTATGACCTACTTTGTACAGTACGATTAGTCAACATCAAGGAATCATCCAATACGAAGTCCGGGACGATCGAAAAGAGCCTCGGTTGATTATACAGTATGAACAGTATCGTACAGTACGTTAACCAATCAAAAATTAATCCTTAATTTATCCACTAATCATGGGCTTATTTTAAGTAAGTATTCAAAATAAATCATACAGTATGAATTGAGTCGTACAGTACGAACAGTTATTAAACTTACTTAAATTAATCAAACAATTAGGATTTTTGATTAATAACACATCATACAGTATGATATCCATCGTATAGTATGACTTGTTCACAGATAGCTGTTTTAGCTAGATCAGATGGTATAGTATGATATAAACTCATACAGAGGAAAAAAAATTTACATTTTAAAATGCTGCCCCCCTGTGTGTGTGCATTGTTGCTTAGTCTTATATGTAATTTGTGGCCAAACTCGAGAAAAAAAAAAAAGAAAAATTATATTGTTATAAACTTACACACACTCTACCCAATCTTGAGTCTTCTTGTTGTCCTGAGTAATTTGTGATCTCCTTGAAATGTTAGTACTCACAGATAAGAGCAGAAATCAAAAGTATTCAATGAATAGTAATTCAAATGACATTATTTATCATCATCAAAATCTCAGACTAGGGATCATAGATTACAATAATCTCCCCCTTTTTTATGATGTCAAATAATGTTGGTTATTATGTTTTTTTGAGAGAGAGAGAAGTTAGAGAGACAAGCTCCCGATTTTAGGTGAGAGAAGTTCGTTGAAATTTAAATTTTTTCAACATATTTTTCTTGGATGTTTGATCGCCGTCGATGGAAGAAGGAGCGGAGTTCGCCGCCGATCGTCGGATCCCGCTCGGAGGTCAAAGCCCGAAGACTGTTCATCCAGATGGATCTCTCAGACCACAGAGATCCGGAATTCTGCAGATTAGAGAACCCACTTCAGAGGTTCTTAAGAAATCTCCTGTAGTGCTTGGGAAAGGCAAAGGAATTTGCAACCAATCTCCTGTTAAAATTTTTAAATCTCTGTCTCTTCAATTGAAGAATGTTGTGGATAATGAAGCCTCGTTATCTTCAGGTCTGAAACTTTTTGTGAACAAGTTTAATGTTCCAATTAGTAAAACTCAAACTCTTGAGAATGGAGTCTCTTTTTCTGATAAATTGATGGGTAACACATCAAATATTCGACGAATTAACGATGTATCTGGATCTTCTAAAGTCGTCGATTCCATTCCTGTTAATGCTTGGACTAAAAAACCAAATGTCAAAGTGATGCTTAAAGGAGATGAATCTTTCCTATCTGAAGATGGTGAATCAGTAAAACTTAACGAATCATGCGTTAAGGTGAATGCAAACAAACTAGAACTTTCTATGGTGTTAAAGGTTTTTGGGGAGAATGTAGCATTTGCAGTAATTTCCAGAGAACTACGTCGGCAATGGAGTCAATATGGGAAGTTTCATATAACTTCCCTATGATTGGGATGGATTCTATGTTCTTTCTTTGACAAAGAAGAAATTGACAGCATCATGGAAGGTGTCCCTTGGTATGTCCATGGTCACATTATGGGAATTGATAAATGGAGTCCATTATTACTCCTTTAAAAGGATTATCTTCTCCGATTTGGATCAGATTTCCTCACCTCCCTTTAATTTGTTGGTATGAAAAGAATGTACCCATAATTGCTTCCAAGATCAGGACTCCTCTTTGGATCGACGGCAACATGTTCCAATGGAGAAAGGGGGAGTTTGCTAGAATTTGTGTTCGTATGCCTTTGGATCAGAAATTTCCAACTGGTATTTGGGTTGAAGGATCCTTTGGCCAATTCTTTCAAAAGGTTGAGTACGAAAAGTTTCAACTTTTTGCTTTAAATGTGGCAAAGTTAATCATCTTGATGATAAATGCAAGGAAAATGTGGAGACTCAATATAGTAAATCTAAAAATCAGACTTGTAAGGGAAGTCAATTTAATTTCCCTCAACCTCATAAAGAAGTGGAAGCTGATAATAGTTATGGCCCTTGGATTTTAGTCCAAAATTTGAAAAGAAGGAGAAAGCAATTTCCAGTTGTTGGAAATGCTAATATGAAGAACAACAATCTCAGAAAAACAAAATCTGTTTATGTTCAAAAATCTTCTATTAATCCTAACAATGTTCATTCTGTTGTTGAGGATGTTTGTAAGGGAATTGTTGATGTTCCTAATAAGATTTTGGAAGAAAACACTGCTCCAAATGAGGAAACTGAAGTTTCAGTTGAGGAGATCGTTAATTCGAAAGCTGTCAATTGTTTGGAAGGATGTACGAAAGCTGATTTAAAATTATCTGAAGATGGTGTTGAAGATAACAGGGGAAAGTTTGAAGAGGATATTCAGAAGAATCAAATGGATTTTCTGTCTACATAAGGAAGTAACATGTTCAATTTATTGATTAATGATAAAACTGCTGAGGAAGAAACTGAAGACTTCTTAAACAAAGTTGAAGCTCTTGAAGAAGGTGAAATTAATTGTTTCAATTCTGACCTTTCGGGAGCCAATACTGAGAGGATGGATGAATTGTTTAAAAGTAAAGGTAAGCTTCTTAAGGAGCTTAGTTCTTTGGGCAAAGACAATATTCTTCATAAAAAAAGAAAGAATGTAGGTAATAAGAAGATTAAAAATGGGAGCAATCCCATTTTTAAATCCAAATGACTTCCATTTCATTTTGGAATTGTAGAGGGGCTAGAAAAGTGGAAGCCTCTCGTTATCTAAGGGAATTTGTCAAAGATATAGATGCATTCTATTTTGGGCTAGTAGAAACAAAAGTCCAATCTTTTGATAGAGAAGAGGTTAATAAACTTATTGGTAAAGATTGGGATTTTTTCTGTGTCACTTCGGAAGGTTTGTCTGGTGGAATTTTAGTTTGTTAAATTTCCAACTTTTGTTCTTTCTCTATCATTCATGCTTCTCCACAGATGGTTATCGGTAGGATTAATATCCAGAACAAAGGAGAGTGGTTGATTGCTACTATTTATGGTAGCAAAGAAATCTACAAGAGAAGACAATTATGAGAGGATCTGCAAATCTATTCTACTTCTAATATCCCCTTTATTATAGGTGGAGATTTCAATTGTATCCTTTCTCAAGAAGAGAAGAGTGGTGGGAAGAGGTTTGTTTTCTCTCAAGGACCTCAAGATATGCAAGCATTTATGAAGAAAAATGACCTCCATGACATTGGCATTATTGGTCCCAAATACACGTGGTGTAACAACAAGAAAGGAGGAGCTCGTATTCTTGAAAGGCTTGATCGTTGCTTGTTAAATACTACAGCCTTGAAGATCATTCAACCAGCAGTTGTTCGGCATCTTGGAAGGATCGCTTCAGACCACTGTCCTATAGCCATCAAATTATTCAATTCAGGTTTCAAAAAATCAAAGAAATTGCAATTTGAAGAAGTTTGGTCTTCTTATCCAACATCTAAAGGTATTGTAGCCAAGTAATGGAATAAATCTGTAGGAGGTAATGAAGTTTAGATTTTGAACATCAAATTTAAGAGAACTATTAAAGCCTTGTTCCACTGGAGTAGAGCTAAACATGGCAACCTCAGTTTTCTGAAGGAAAAACTAAAAGCAGAAATTGTTGAATTACAGGAGGAGGAAGCTTTCTCAGTTTCTTTATCTGAAGATAAATTATCTTTATTAAGATTTAAAGTTAAAGAGCTGAATACTACTTCGGGAAGACTAAGCTCTTGGTGGAGACAAAGAACCAAAGTGAAACGGTATAAAGATTGTGATGCCAACTCTGAATATTTTCACTCAGTTGCTTCCATGAGACGTAACAGTAACTTCATCAAGCAGATCAAGAATTCAGAAGGTATTTTGACTGAAGACAAGAGTTGCATTGAAGAAATTTTCTCTAGTTTTTTCCAGGAGAAGTGGAAGTCCAAAAAATGCTCTCTATATGGTTGGCCGACTCTTTCCAGAACTCTGGATGAAGCAGATAAGAAAAGGCTCAATGCAGAATTTACTAAGGAGTTGGAGGCTGTGATCTCTCATCTGGAGAACAACATTTCACCAGGTATTGATGGTATCTCCTATACTTTCTTTAAAAGTTATTGGCCCATTATTAAGTTAGATGTTTGGAAGGCTATCTGTCTTTTTTTTTTAAATATGGATTTATGTGTGATGATTGGAAGAATACTCTTGTTGTTCTCATTCCTAAAATAAAGAACCCGTTGATTCCTTCTAATTTTAGACCAATTAGTCTTTGTAATTCTATTTACAAAGTAGTGGCGAGAATGTTAATAAACAGGATTGCCAATTGTATTCCCAAGCTCATTTATGAGAACCAAGCAGCATTTATAAAAGGGAGATCTATTTCGGAAAACATCTTGCTCACTCAAGAAATCTTTCACAAATTCAGAAATTCCAAAGCAAAGAAAGGGTTGATGGCAATTAAAGTGGACATGGAGCAGGCATATGATAGTATGGGGTGGAGAACATTGAAACAAGTTTTAGAACTTTTTAGTTTTCCTTGTTCATTCACTAATTTCCTTCTACAGTGTGTGGTAGACACTAGATATTCTATTATTGTAAATGGTTATAATTCCAATTGGATACAGGCTGAATGTGGATTCAGACAAGGATGCCCCTTATCCCTTTAATTATTCATTTTATGCTCAGAATTACTTACTGAAGCATTCAGGAGAAATGGAAGCAAAATAGGACTAAAGGTGAACCCGAAATCAGAAATTGTTTCCCATCTACAATATGCAGATGACATAATTGTTTTTTCTGATGCAAATGAAAAAAATGCTAAGAAGATTAAGAATATTTTGAAGATGTATAGTAGATGAACTGGGCAAAAAGTTAATGATAGGAAGTCATCTATGATCTTCGGCAAAGCAGTTCAAAGAGATAAGGCAAAGGTGATTTCCAAACTTATTGGATTTAAAACAGTGGATGAATTGAACTATCTTCGAATCAAGATGACTCTAAGAAGGCTAAACGCTTTAGATTTTCATGAAGTTTTGGATAAAGCTTATGATAAGCTTAATGTATGGGGAAATCTATCCCTTACTCTAGCCGGTAAATTGCAATTAATCAAAACTTCTCTTCTTTCTATCCCTGTTTTCATTTCTACCCACTCTCTAATTCCCATGGGAGTTTTAAGAGACCTTGATAAGCTTTGCAGAAATTTTCATTGGAATAAGGCAGATAAGAGTTCGGGAATTCATTATGTAGAATGGAAAATTCATTGCAAGAAGATTAAGTTTGGAGGGCAAGGAGTGGTGTTTGCAGTAGATAAAGTTGGCTCTTGGAGAGCTAAATTTGCTTGGAGTTTATTCTCTAATCCAAGTTCTCTGTTGAACAGAATTTTTATTTCCAAGTATGGTAGGAATTTTTGTTTTTCTGAATCAAAGTTGGGATGTTCTCCTACTTGGAAAATCTTAAATAATGCTGGAGAATTCCTTCAGCAAATCATCAAATGGAAAGTTTCGGATGGTGAAAGCATCAATACCACTAAGGATACTTGGATCCTTGATAAAACTATTGATAGATGGCCTACATATGTCTCCAATCTTCAAGATGAGCAACTCTTATTGAAATACTTCCTCCATAATGGAAGCTGGAACATTCAATTGCTGAATCAATATTTTGGTAAAGAATTAGTAGATCTGATTTCTACAGTTCCCATCAATGCAGGAATTCCGGGAGATGAGTTGGAAATCCTTTACAAATATTCAGGGAAGTCTTTAGCTTCCTTAATTTCTGATCATAGAAGCATCCTTGAAGAAGAAGATGTCAGTTGAAAATGGTTGAAAAAGTTAAAGTTAAGACCAAGAGTTAAAATCTTCTGGTGGAGATTAATAAATAAGGCTATTCCATCCAATGAATTCCTTATGTATAAAAGAATCATTAATTATAATGGGTGTCCGAGAGGCTTCTGTGAAGTGGAAGATGCCAATCACTTAGCTGTTAACAGTTTCTTTCTTAAGAAAGTTATCTGTGTTATTCAAAAATTAGGTTACAACTTCCCAGTTTTTTCTGATTTGGAATCCTGCTATAATTGGCTTTCGATTAATTCAAATTGCAATCCTTTCTTTGGGAATATATATTGCTCAGCATTTTTCTTCTCTTGGAAGAGTAGAAGCAAACTAGTTCACGGTAAGATAGAAGACAGTCTTCAAGTTATTGCATCCAATGCAATCAGCTTTTCCTCCCTCTCTTTCAACAATGATCTGATTTCAAAAAATTGGGTTTCTAATCAGCAATTGCTATTTTCTAACAATTGGAAACCCCCTCCAACCGAATGGATCAAACTCAATGTGGATGCTTCTCTTGCTAAAAACTACATAGCTGGAATTTGAGGTGTGATTAGAGATAGTAAAGGCAGATTCTTGTATGCCTTCGATTTTAAAAGATGTCATTGGGACATATCTACTCTTGAATTAGAAGCTCTTTTGGCCTTAAATAAAGTTCTCCAAGAATGTATGTATGATGCTAAAGGAATCATAATTGAAGGTGACAATTTCAATGTTATGAAGCATATCCAAAGGATCTTTAATGAAGGCCCATCCGTAGGTAACAGTCATCATTTTCTAGATTTTTTTTCTTTCTTAGAAATTTCACTCAAGTGATTTTTCAATGTGTAAATAGAATATGTAATAAGTTAGCCGATTGTTGTGCTAACCATGCTAGGTTGGGTGATTTTATTTGGGACAATTTGGTAGATAATAACATTCCTCCTATTTTCAACAAAGTGTTGAAAGAGGAATGTGATGCTCTTTACTTTGTTTAGTTTATTTTTTTTCTCTTAATAATATTGCTTAATGCATCTTCTCAAAAAAAATAATGTTGGTTATAAGCAAATTTACAAGGAATTTTTTTAATTAATTAAAATATCATGAAATAAACAAGAAAATAAAAATGCATTTCATTGAACATAAACATAAGTATACATAAGCAAAAGCAAAAAAAACATAAGTAGGGCATACAAACTACAACAGACTTCTCCCCCTTTGACATACCAAAAGGAGTCACAAACAACACTAAGAAAAGTAGCACAAAATAGATACACTTCAGAAAGTAGGATCCTGGTCACTTGGAGGTGGAGGTGGAGGTGGTTGTGGTTGGAAATATTGGTGGATTGACTCGAATTGGTGATCAATCAAAGTTAAGCATTCCCCAAACCACTACATGTCTTCCTCATGTTACTGATGTTGTTCTTGTATTTGAGTGTCAAGATAACTCTGGAGTTGGTTGAATCGTTCAACCAAGTCATCGTGAGGATAGGCTGGTGCAGGTATTCGGGGTGGTGCACATCGTCTTTGTGGAACAGGAGCAGCTTCTCCTTCTTCATCAAAGTCTTATTCTTCAGGCTCTTGCCCGTGTTCAAATAGAATACAGAAAGAGGTATCCATATAGAAAATTAGGAGATTATTGGGTTCACCACGATAGGTTAATTGATATTTATTTTAAAGGATGTAACTTATAAGGTGGCCAAGGGCTAAATTTTGTTTACTGTGGGTTGTAGGGATGCGAATGATGGTCATGTTTCAGATATAATCAATAATCAAATCCGCCTCATCAAATTTTGTTTTTGAAATTATAAGGTAGGTAACGATCGATAAGATTAGGGTCATGCGGATTCGGTCACCTGCTTTGGGTATGATTGAAGTATGAAGGACATGCTGAATAATTTGGGCATTTTGGGTTAAGGATTGAACAAGAGACTGGTGTTGATAAAAAGCTACATTCCTAAGGACTAGATTTGCAACACTCTAATCAAAATCATTTAAGAGGAAGGAATGAGCTCTAGGGCCTTCAGTATATAGCCCAATGTATTGGGTGATGCCAGCCTTTGTGATTTCTACACGTTGTCGGCAGCAAAAGAGTGGATGGTTAGGGTGTCGACAATGTAGGTTAGGTTGGCTAGGAATTCAAATAAAAGTTCTGAATTATATGGGAAGGATAAGGTAAGGAGGGATTGGAAAGTGGTGGATGCGAAGAGGTTCATTACCTCAAAGTTTAAAGCATCTTGACTCAACATCCGAGAGGGTGTAATTTTGTAGGCCTTGTATTTACGATAGGCCTCTTCATTTTTGGAAGTCAGAAAATGGTCGTTGGGGTGGTGAGAGGAAGACGAGCTTCCAATGATGAGATGACCGTGCTTGCTAGAGCTCAACATTTCATGAAGGCAAGTTATACTAAGTGAAGTGAAGGATGAATGAGCAAAATAAGCTTCATATGTGGCTAATTTATAGAATTTTGGACATATCGTACATAACAATCTAGGATAGTAAAGTGCGATGGGGCAATAATGTTGTCTGACTGATCAGTTCGAAAAAGGTGGTCAACTTGTATAGTATGATTCAAATCATACAGTACGATCAGAAGGATTTCAATCATCCCGATGGTCATCGGTACGACCTTTGATGAAAAGTGTCGTACAGTACGAACAGGTGTCAATACAATATGAAAGGGCTATTATATCGTACCAACCACCTTTAAGTCATCCTCATCCATTTCGCTGATATGGATCGTATAGTATAAAGAAGAGGTATCGTACAATACGATGAGCCATAAATGTCATACCAAACGGATTAAAGTCATCCCAATCCATTGCTGACGTGGCTCGTATAGTACAAAGAGGAGGTATCGTACAGTATTATATGCAATAATATCATAACAAACTGATTGGATGACCATATACCTGTATTGTATAGTACGATGGTGATCATATAGTACAATCAACAGAGATGACATTTGAGTCTGGAATATCATCTCTGTTGTGATTTCTGTAGTTTTGATAAATTATACAGTACGATAGTGAATCGTACAGTACGATAAAGAAAATGTCAATTTTTTATTTTTTGTGTGGTGAGTATGTGATGATCAAGAACAGCCTTAGAAGAAAAAAAATTTGTTTTGTTTTATTTATTTATTTATTTTTTGAATTATGCATTAATATCTATGACACCAAGTCTTCTCCTTAAAGTGCTAAACGTGTCATAGGCTAGTGGTTTAGTAAAGATGTCTGCTAATTGATCTCCTATAAATATGTGATGTAATTCTATATCTCCTTTAGCAACATGATCTCTTATGAATTGGTGTCTTATGTCTATGTGTTTTGTTCGAGAGTGTTGAATTGGATTTTTAGAGATACAGATTGCACTTGTGTTATCGCACATGATTGAGATGGTTCCTATAGGTAATCCAAGATCAAGAAGTTATTATTTCAACCATAGTACTTGTGCAACACAACTTCCTACTGCAATATATTCTACCTCGATTGTAAAAAGGACTACCAAATTTTGCTTTCTATTGGACCAAGAAATTAAAGAATGTCTTATGAATTGGCAGGTACTAGAGGTACTTTTTATATCTACCCTACATCCTGCAAAATCAGAATCTGAGTACCCTAAAATTTTAAAGGAAGTGTTGTGCCTAGGATACCAAATTCTTAAGTTCGGGGTGCCTAGTAGATATCTAAGGATTCTCTTGACTGTGATTAAGTGAGACTCTTTAGGATCAGCTTGAAAACGGGCACAGAGGCACACACTAAATATTATATCCAGTCTACTGGAAGTTAGGTAGAGGAGAGATCCGATCATTTCTCTATATTTTTTCTTGTCTGCTAATTTTTCCATTTGGGTCTTTGTCTTGTTGAATTGCAGAGCTCATTCGAGTGTTTATGAGCATAGCACTATCCATTTCATATTTTTTCAGAATATCCTTAATGTGTTTTGTTTGGCTAAGAAATACTCTATCATCCATTTATTTTACAGTAAAGCCAAGAAAGTAATTAAGCTCTCCCATCATGCTCATTTCAAACTCATTACTCATTATTTTTGAAAATTCATCACATAAATTTTTATCTAAAAATCCAAATAGAATGTCATCCACATAAATTTGAAGAATGAGAATTTCATCTTTAACCTTTTGTATAAAGAGTGTAGTGTACACACTACCCTTTACAAATCCTCTATCAAGTAAGAATGAGCTAAGTCTTACGTACCATGCTCTAGGTGCTTGCTTTAACCCATATAGTGCCTTTTTTAATTTGAATACATGGTTTAGAAATTATGAACTTTCCAATCTGGGGGGTTGCTCAACATAAACATCCTCCTTAATTACCCCGTTTAGAAAAGAACTATTTACGTCCATTTGATATAGTTTAAAACTTTTTAAGCAAGCAAAGGCTAAGAGCACTTTTATAACTTCTAGTCTAGCTACTGGGGCAAAGATTTCTTCAAAGTTTATTCCCTCAGTTTGGTTGTACCCCTTAGCTACTAGTCTGACTTTATTTCTTATTATGGTTCCTGAGTCATTCACCTTATTTTTAAAGACCCATTTTGTTCTAATTACACTCTATTATTTAGGTCTCTTGACTAACTCTAAAACATCATTCCTGGTAAATTGGTTCAATTCTTCTTGTTTAGCTAGGATCCAAAATTTATCTCCTAAAGCTTGATCTATACTTATGGGTTTTTTCATAGAGATGAATGTTGAATGACTAACCTCCTTCTTAAGTCCGTGCCTAGTTCTCACACCTTCTGACGGGTCTCCTAAAATAAATTCTTTAGGATGACTAGAAGAGTATCTCCATTCGCTAGGAAAATCTTCTTAAGGTTCTACCCTTTCTCCTATGGTCATAGTTTCTACTCGTTGAATTGCCTCTATTTCATCTTCTTCAGCTTTAGATTCAGAGGGCTTATTTGATTCATCAAATACTACATGGTTGGACTCTTCTATTACTAGGGTTCTCTTATTAAAGATTCTATTGGCCATACCTACGGATGAATAATCTAAGAAGACATCGTCATCAGACTTGGGATCAAATTTTCCAAAGGAAAGTTTTCTGTTGATTAAGATAAGAACTTGCAACCAAAAACATGTAAGTGTGAAAGATTTGATATCTGACCCTTAAGGAGTTCATAAGGAGTTTTATTCAGCTTCGATCTAATGTTCACCATATTTAAGACGTAATACGCCGTGTTAACCGCTTCTGCCCAAAAATATCTAGGAAGAGTGTACTCAGCTAACATTGCCCTGGCAGCTTCTACCAAGGTTCTATTCTTTCTTTCTACTATTCCATTTTGCTAAGGAGTTCTAGGGGCTGAGAAATTATGCTTTATTCCTATCTCTTGACAAAATAACTCAAATCTTTCATTTTAAAACTCTCCACCATGATCATTATGGATTGTTGAGATTTTACATCTTAATTTTTGTTGAATCCAAGTGGAAAATATCTTAAATTCCTAAAATGACTCATTCTTATGTGCTAGGAATCGTATTCAAGTAAATCTAGTGAAGTCGTCTACAATCATAAATCCATAATTTTTTCCACCCAAGCTAGCTGTGCTAAAGGGTCCAAATAAGTCCATGTGAAGGATTTCTAATAGCCTAGAGGTGATCACATCTTTAATTGAATGAAAGGATGATTTGATTTATTTTTCTAGTTGGCAGGCATCACATAGAATGTCCTTAGTGAAGTCTAACTTAGATACACCTCTAACTAGGTTTTTTTTAGTATGTTTCTAAGTGTTTTCATACTAGCATGGCATAGTCTCCTGTGCCATAGCCACGAGTCATCTACTATTATTTTTTAAGCAAATGAATTTGAACTATCAATGCAATCAAGATCTAACATGTAAATATTGTTCATTCATTTTCCTTCTAAAATAAATTTATTATTTAAACTAATCAGGCATTTGTCTAAAAGAAATTTTATGTCAAAACCTTTATCACATAATTGACTAATGCTTAGTAAGTTGTGCTTTAAACCATCAACTAATAAAATATTTTTAATTAAAAAATTCTTAGTATTACCATAATACCTGAGCCCACCACTTTTCTAGTGGTGTTGTCTCCCAATGTTACTTTGCCTCCGGTTTTGGTCTCCAATAAAATGAACTTCTTCATATCTCTAGTCATATGTCACGAGCAGCCACTATCCAGGTATCACATGCTCTCACTAGGTATTTTGTGAGAGCACCCCTACAATTTCATTCAAGGGTTAGATTTGGGAACCCAAGTGAGTTTGGGTTTCTTCTTATGCTTGTATGAATGAAATGAATGTATGCTATGCTGTGATGGATGCAATTTAGGTCTCCATACTAGGTGTGTCCTATGGTGAATCGTGCTTGTGTGGGCTATGTGACCTAGCATGCCACAAGAGAAGCACCTAACACTAGGAAATGGGTTCCCTAATCTATATAGGTGATGATGCCTCTTCTTAAAGTTGTGTGATGCATATAGTGGTAGGGGTTTGCTAGATTAGGCTAATGCGGGTGATGTCTTCTCTTTTTCTAGTTCCCTGATTTTTTTCTTTAAATGTGTTATTTTGATATGTCAACCGTCAACTTCCCATTTCAACAGATGCTCATTGTGATCTAACTCCAAAGAAAGTTTGTCTTGTCTATCAAAATACTTCTCTAGTTCAATATGCATTATTTTTAAGGATATATGTGCTTCTGTTAATTCAATATGCTTCTTATTTAATGCATCATACTCATCAAGCAGGGATATATGATTTCTATGTAAATCAGAATTTTCTTTAACTATGTTAGCATGCTCAATTTGTAAAGTACTAAAATCAATATTAAGATTAGCATTCATCTTTTTAAACTTCCTATACGAGTCATTGATTTTTTCAAAAATAAGCAGTAAATCTTTATATAAAAGTTGACATACCTCATCTTAATCCGATTGATCAACATTATCGTTAGCCATTAGAAACTAATTTGTTTCCTCATTATCTGCTTCTTCTTCTGACGATTCTGAGGCAAAGTCAGCCCAAAATGCTTTTTATGTCTTCATCTTCCCCTTCTTATATTTAGCTTTATCCTCGCCTTTCTCCTTAGTTGGTTGACTCTTTAAGTTGGGGAAATTAGGTCGGAGGTGACTTGGTTTACTACACTCAAAATAAATTATATCAGATGAAACTTTAGTAGTTCTCGAGCTTTTACCTTTATTCCAGTTGTTCTGATGATGCCTTTGCTTTCTTTTCAAAAAGTTCTTGAATTGTCAGGTCATCAAGGCTATATCATCTTCTTGTTCTGCTACAGAACTTTCACTTTCTGAGTTGTTTACTTTCAATGCCACCGTCCGCTCCTTTTCACCTGCATCACTTTGCCTTTGACTCACCTCTGTTGGGATAGTACACTAACTGTACTATCCCAACAGGGGTGTCCGCTTGTCGACGTCTCCTAACCCACCTATTATGGTGGGGCTTCATACGGGTTACTGGATGTTGAGGGGCTACCTTAACTGAACTAATCTAGGGTCCAGTAAGCTTTCGCTACTATCTCTGTCCGTGACGATATGGGCATTATCCGACAGTAGGAGTAATTACCAATGGTCTAATAACTAGAGTTGTATCAACTAACTGTCGAGGTGGCTGTCCTCTCTTCCACCCATACCTCTGTCTCATGATCTATCTCTATAATTAGAGAGTAACCTGAGAAATCTTTCGGATTAACCTCTCCTGACTAATATGCCCTCTACCACATGTTCGGCTGACGATGCTCTGAATCCTTTGAGAGATGGCTCGAACAGCAGCGTCCTTTAGGACCCTAGCCAGAGGTAGAGTATTGGTGATAGAAGGGGCCGCCATAATGCTGGCAACGCCCTCCTTATCCCCATTATGTGTTAGTGGAGAGAAGCGTCCTCTCTATATTATCTATCTCAGGTGTAACTACTACATCTAGGGTAGGTGTAAATTCAGATGGTCATGGTCTCTACTGCTTGGGAGCCACTCTCCTCTAAACTAACTCCTGATACGACACTGCCTCTGCCATCTACTGCCTATCTGCCTCGGATGCAGCCAAACAGAGACTCCCATTTTTGTTCCTCCTATTTCTTCTCCCAAGGCCAGATATAAAGGAAGAAGGAACATCTGAACCCACTGCCTAGATGGCAGGGGGAACAGGAACAATAGGAAGGGTCAGGGTCTGCCTGGTGGTCTCAGGATGAGAGAGCCAAGCGAACATAGAAACCCAATGAGAAAAAGGCGAAGGAGCATCGATCAAGACACCCCTCTTCCTAGTGGAAGTGAGAGGGGGAACCCGAACTCGATGTACCTCTATATAAATGCTAGGGGTAACAACAGCAGACTATTACTGCTGAGGGGCTAGAGCAAACTATGCAACAGGTGCGGTAGGCACTGGCCGCCTAACCACAGAATGAGTGGGGGAACCGGGAGTGGTCTAGGCACTAGTCGCCTAACCACAGGGTGCACTGACTGTATAGGAATGTCAAAAGGACGAGCAGGTGCTCGGGCTATCCATCGAGCAACTAGACATCTGAAGGGATGCATGGCTGCACATCCTCTCCTCTAAGAAGGAGAGAATGCAATATCCTCAGCAGAGGTGGGTCCGTCAAGGGTGACGAATGCTAAGTCAATGAAGGAACCAAAAGTGATTCCTCCAACGAGGGGACTAGCAAGTAGGGACTCAAGAAGAGTCACCCATATGTTCGAACCAAAGCTAAAAGTAACATAAGGCATGAACGAAAATAAAGCACTGCTACCAAGAAGAGAAATTTAAAAGGTTAGTCAGAATTGAAATCACGAAAGAAGGAAGGAATAAGAAAGGATAAGGGATGAAATAGCCTGCAAGGTTGTAAAGAAATAGAGTAAGGGGAAACCCTAGCTATGAGGAAGAGAACCTAACTAAGGAAATACCCTAACTTAAGAGTAGGATGAACCTAATCTAAGGAGTGCCAATTCCAGAGTGCACATAAGAAAGGATAATATATGATCCAATGATGGAGAGAGAAACAGGTCCCACCGTGGTCGTCAAAAATCTATGGACCTCCGAAAGGACACCGCTACACTGCCAGAGTGTAGAGGGGTATACGATCGCACCACCCTGAGGGATAGAGATGATCACAGGCCTCCGTGCTCCTCACAAATGGGCCAATAGAAGGGCAGATTATGTCGTACATATGACTAACCATTGAGGATAGCGGCTCTCGCCAACACACCCTGATGGGTAGTAATATATATGGCATGAATCATAATAATGGGTTTCCCCAACCCGATACATCAGCTCGAGTGGGATTTATTTGATGGTTGAATTCAATTTACCATGGGCGTAAACCCTTATGGTTAATTACATCTTGGGCTAGAGCCCTAGAAAACTCTCAATTAAGGATCCTATATTACCCTTTCCAAAATGGGATTGGCACATAGGGCTAAGACTAGGAAATCTTATTCAAATGAGAAGAAAGGTTCAAATGGATTAATCAACATACGCGGCTCATACTGATATCCAGAGGGATTACAATAGTGAGGAGAAATTAGAGAAAAGAAAGTCAAGCACTCCTAGCATACATATAGAAAGATGAAGGTGGCGTCATCCTGTGACGCAGATAGGTAGGGTTTATAACTCCAAAAGAGAGAAAAACTTACCTACCATTTAGGCATACTATAAAACACCTCAATGTAGTAGCCTTGGACGCTAGATTTAATATAGTCTTAGTGTTCTACTCAACACTAAAACCCACGTCCTAGCTAATACAGTGTAAAACTTGGACTTACCCTGGCCTGGATTAGGGAGCCAGCTAATCACCTAAGCAATTTAAAATTATGTTATCCAATCATTTATGAAAGATGGGTGGGTGGCTTAGGTTTTGGAAATTAAGGCCAATATCTAGAGAGCTCCTAAGTGGCCTTGTACTTATGTATGGCGAATGCTCCTAGCTAATACAATTAAATTTCAATTAAATTTATTTATTATATAATGCATGCTAGTTAAGAAGATCTGAATCATGCATGCTTTAGATTTTAAAAATAGGCTTATATAAAAAAAATTAGAAGGAGACTAGACTTTCCTAGGTCTGGCACTCATCCTCACAGGTCAGATTATCCGAACTCTACTCGTAGGCGGGGAACTGTCCTATAGTAAGAGGGAGAGAAATATAGTAATATGCATGTGACCCCGAATGATTCTAACAATTACCTAGGTCGTTATATTTCTATATTATTTAATTCTTAAAATTTTAAGTATTAGTTACGAGTAGATAAGATTTTTTCCTTAAAGAGCCTAACGAAATCTAGGCTAAAATAAAAGAGGCATGTAAATCGTCAATAAACTAAAAAAAATAAGCAACCTTAGAGGCAATCATTATAAATCAAACACATTAGAATAATCAACAAATTAATGAATATTCATAGGCCTGGCCTTTAATTACAAACCAGGATCTGCAAAAAATAAAGTGGTCAAGCACCACTGCCAACAACCTAGATTTTTAAGCCTAGGAATGACACAAATGACTTTGAGTGGGATAATGGGTCTTCAGCGCTTCAGCCTTTTTGGGTTTCCTCTTTTTGGACTCCTTGGATCACTCTTTCTTGGACTCCTTAGATTCTTCATGGCTAAAATATCAAATGAAGAGATAATTTACCCTTAAAGGGGTATTGCATTTTCTCTTTGGATATCTAAAAGCCATCCAAACTTGATCTTCCAAATGGATGAAGACTCTCCCTCTTGAGGATGTCTTCTTCTTTTGAAATTCGAGTTGGATAAGATATCCAACTCAAATCAAATTATTTTCACAACTCAAACCAATATTACAAATAATTATATTAAGAGAAAACAATAAATTCTATATTCTCCTACAAGGTTATCCTAGTAAAAATTCCCAAGCAGCTTATATGAAAATAAAAAAAAACTCATTATAGCCATACTTGGCCATGCTCTTAATTATTTTGAGGACTAAGTAGTCTCTGCAGCACCTATAGTAATTATTATTTAGGATTTTTAGCCCTCATTTATTTAGGGGGGCTGAGCAATTTCTGACGCGCCTGTACAAGACATTGTTAGTATTTAAATTATAATAATTTCCCCCTTTTATTTAGTGTTGCATGAGCATGGCCACCAATAAAAATATTATTATATAAAAATATCGATCCTAGCCTATAGGTAAATCTAACGCACAATCAATTCCCAAAGTACAATAAAAGTAAGCAAACACAGCATCAATTTTATTCACAACTTGCAGTAAAAATCTCAGAAAGCCTGGCACACAATAGAAAAGTAAACATCAGCCTAGCCTAGGTCTAGAAGTGGTGCCCTAGTAAACAATTCTACGTGTGTGTGTAAAGGTCTATGTGGCTAGCTGAACTAATCTAGGGTCCAGTAAGCTTTCGCTACTATCTCTGTCCGTGACGATATGGGCATTATCCGACAGTAGGAGTAATTACCAATGGTCTAAAACTAGAGTTGTATCAACTAACTGTCGAGGTGGCTGTCCTCTCTTCCACCCATACCTCTGTCTCATGATCTATCTCTATAATTAGAGAGTAACCTGAGAAATCTTCGGATAACCTCTCCTGACTAATATGCCCTCTACCACATGTTAGGCTGACGATGCTCTGAATCCTTTGAGAGATGGCTCGAACAGCAGCGTCCTTTAGGACCCTAGCCAGAGGTAGAGTATTGGTGATAGAAGGGGCCGCCATAATGCTGGCAACGCCCTCCTTATCCCCATTATGTGTTAGGGAGAGAAGCGTCCTCTCTATTATCTATCTCAGGTGTAACTACTACATCTAGGGTAGGTGTAAATTCAGATGGTCATGGTCTCTGCTGCTTGGGGGCCACTCTCCTCTAAACTAACTCCTGATACGACACTGCCTCTGCCATCTACTGCCTATCTGCCTCGAATGCAACCAAACAGAGACTCCCATTTTTGTTCCTCCTATTTCTTCTCCCAAGGCCAGATATAAAGGAGAAGGAACATCTGAACCCACTGCCTAATGACAGGGGAAACAGGAACAATAGGAAGGGTCAGGGTCTGCCTGGTGGTCTCAGGATGAGAGAGCCAAGCGAACATAGAAACCCAATGAGAAAAGGCGAAGGAGCATCGATCAAGACACCCCTCTTCCTAGTGGAAGTGAGAGGGGGAACCCGAACTCGATGTACCTCTATATAAATGCTAGGGGTAACAACAGCAGACTATTACTGCTGAGGGGCTAGAGCAAACTATGCAACAGGTGCGGTAGGCACTGGCCGCCTAACCAGAAGGAGTGGGGGAACCGGGAGTGGTCTAGGCACTAGTCGCCTAACCACAGGGTGCACTGACTGATAGGAATGTCAAAAGGACGAGCAGGTGCTCGGGCTATCCTCGAGCAACTAGACATCTGAAGGGATGCATGGCTGCACCATCTCTCCCTCTAAGAAGGAGAGAATGCAATATCCTCAGCAGGGGTGGGTCCGTCAAGGGTGACGAATGCTAATCAATGAAGGAACCAAAAGTGATTCCTCCAACGAGGGGACTAGCAAGTAGGGACTCAAGAAGAGTCACCCATATGTTCGAACCAAAGCTAAAAGTAACATAAGGCATGAACGAAATAAAGCACTGCTACCAAGAAGAGAAATTTAAAAGGTTAGTCAGAATTGAAATCACGAAAGAAGGAAGGAATAAGGAAGGATAAGGGATGAAATAGCCTGCAAGGTTGCCATACCTACAGATGAATAATCTAAGAAGACATCATCATCAGACTTGGGATCAAATTTTCCAAAGGAAAGTTTTCTGTTGATTAAGATAAGAACTTGCAACCAAAAACATGTAAGTGTGAAAGATTCGATATCTGACCCTTAAGGAGTTCATAAGGAGTTTTATTCAGCTTCGATCTAATGTTCACCATATTTAAGACGTAATACGCCGTGTTAACCGCTTCTGCCCAAAAATATCTAGGAAGAGTGTACTCAGCTAACATTGCCCTGGCAGCTTCTACCAAGGTTCTATTCTTTCTTTCTACTATTCCATTTTCCTAAGGAGTTCTAGGGGCTGAGAAATTATGCTTTATTCCTATCTCTTGACAAAATAACTCAAATCTTTCATTTTAAAACTCTCCACCATGATCATTATAGATTGTTGAGATTTTACATCTTAATTTTTGTTGAATCCAAGTGGAAAATATCTTAAATTCCTAAAATGACTCATTCTTATGTGCTAGGAATCGTATTCAAGTAAATCTAGTGAAGTCGTCTACAATCATAAATCCATAATTTTTTCCACCCAAGCTAGCTGTGCTAAAGGGTCCAAATAAGTCCATGTGAAGGATTTCTAATAGCCTAGAGGTGATCACATCTTTAATTGAATGAAAGGATGATTTGATTTATTTTTCTAGTTGGCAGGCATCACATAGAATGTCCTTAGTGAAGTCTAACTTAGATACACCTCTAACTAGGTTTTTTTAGTATGTTTCTAAGTGTTTTCATACTAGCATGGCATAGTCTCCTGTGCCATAGCCACGAGTCATCTACTATTATTTTTTAAGCAAAATGAATTTGAACTATCAATGCAATCAAGATCTAACATGTAAATATTGTTCATTCATTTTCCTTCTAAAATAAATTTATTATTTAAACTAATCAGGCATTTGTCTAAAAGAAATTTTATGTCAAAACCTTTATCACATAATTGACTAATGCTTAGTAAGTTGTGCTTTAAACCATCAACTAATAAAATATTTTTAATTAAAAAATTCTTAGTATTACCAGTAATACCTGAGCCCACCACTTTTCTAGTGGTGTTGTCTCCCAATGTTACTTTGCCTCCGGTTTTGGTCTCCAATAAAATGAACTTCTTCATATCTCTAGTCATATGTCACGAGCAGCCACTATCCAGGTACCACATGCTCTCACTAGGTATTTTGTGAGAGCACCCCTACAATTTCATTCAAGGGTTAGATTTGGGAACCCAAGTGAGTTTGGGTTTCTTCTTATGCTTGTATGAATGAAATGAATGTATGCTATGCTGTGATGGATGCAATTTAGGTCTCCATACTAGGTGTGTCCTATGGTGAATCGTGCTTGTGTGGGCTATGTGACCTAGCATGCCACAAGAGAAGCACCTAACACTAGGAAATGGGTTCCCTAATCTATATAGGTGATGATGCCTCTTCTTAAAGTTGTGTGATGCATATAGTGGTAGGGGTTTGCTAGATTAGGCTAATGCGGGTGATGTCTTCTCTTTTTCTAGTTCCCTGATTTTTTTCTTTAAATGTGTTATTTTGATATGTCAACCGTCAACTTCCCATTTCAACAGATGCTCATTGTGATCTAACTCCAAAGCAAGTTTGTCTTGTCTATCAAAATACTTCTCTAGTTCAATATGCATTATTTTTAAGGATATATGTGCTTCTGTTAATTCAATATGCTTCTTATTTAATGCATCATACTCATCAAGCAGGGATATATGATTTCTATGTAAATCAGAATTTTCTTTAACTATGTTAGCATGCTCAATTTGTAAAGTACTAAAATCAATATTAAGATTAGCATTCATCTTTTTAAACTTCCTATACGAGTCATTGATTTTTTCAAAAATAAGCAGTAAATCTTTATATAAAAGTTGACATACCTCATCTTAATCCGATTGATCAACATTATCGTTAGCCATTAGAAACTAATTTGTTACCTCATTATCTGCTTCTTCTTCTGACGATTCTGAGGCAAAGTCAGCCCAAAATGCTTTTTGTGTCTTCATCTTCCCCTTCTTATATTTAGCTTTATCCTCGCCTTTCTCCTTAGTTGGTTGACTCTTTAAGTTGGGGAAATTAGGTCGGAGGTGACTTGGTTTACTACACTCAAAATAAATTATATCAGATGAAACTTTAGTAGTTCTCGAGCTTTTACCTTTATTCCAGTTGTTCTGATGATGCCTTTGCTTTCTTTTCAAAAAGTTCTTGAATTGTCAGGTCATCAAGGCTATATCATCTTCTTGTTCTGCTACAGAACTTTCACTTTCTGAGTTGTTTACTTTCAATGCCACCGTCCGCTCCTTTTCACCTGCATCACTTTGCCTTTGACTCACCTCTGTTGGGATAGTACACTAACTGTACTGTCCCAACAGGGGTGTCCGCTTGTCGACGTCTCCTAACCCACCTATTATGGTGGGGCTTCATACGGGTTACTGGATGTTGAGGGGCTACCTTAACTGAACTAATCTAGGGTCCAGTAAGCTTTCGCTACTATCTCTGTCCGTGACGATATGGGCATTATCCGACAGTAGGAGTAATTACCAATGGTCTAATAACTAGAGTTGTATCAACTAACTGTCGAGGTGGCTGTCCTCTCTTCCACCCATACCTCTGTCTCATGATCTATCTCTATAATTAGAGAGTAACCTGAGAAATCTTTCGGAGTAACCTCTCCTGACTAATATGCCCTCTACCACATGTTAGGCTGACGATGCTCTGAATCCTTTGAGAGATGGCTCGAACAGCAGCGTCCTTTAGGACCCTAGCCAGAGGTAGAGTATTGGTGATAGAAGGGGCCGCCATAATGCTGGCAACGCCCTCCTTATCCCCATTATGTGTTAGTGGAGAGAAGCGTCCTCTCTATATTATCTATCTCAGGTGTAACTACTACATCTAGGGTAGGTGTAAATTCAGATGGTCATGGTCTCTGCTGCTTGGGGGCCACTCTCCTCTAAACTAACTCCTGATACGACACTGCCTCTGCCATCTACTGCCTATCTGCCTCGAATGCAACCAAACAGAGACTCCCATTTTTGTTCCTCCTATTTCTTCTCCCAAGGCCAGATATAAAGGAAGAAGGAACATCTGAACCCACTGCCTAGATGACAGGGGGAACAGGAACAATAGGAAGGGTCAGGGTCTGCCTGGTGGTCTCAGGATGAGAGAGCCAAGCGAACATAGAAACCCAATGAGAAGAAGGCGAAGGAGCATCGATCAAGACACCCCTCTTCCTAGTGGAAGTGAGAGGGGGAACCCGAACTCGATGTACCTCTATATAAATGCTAGGGGTAACAACAGCAGACTATTACTGCTGAGGGGCTAGAGCAAACTATGCAACAGGTGCGGTAGGCACTGGCCGCCTAACCATAGAATGAGTGGGGGAACCGGGAGTGGTCTAGGCACTAGTCGCCTAACCACAGGGTGCACTGACTGTATAGGAATGTCAAAAGGACGAGCAGGTGCTCGGGCTATCCGTCGAGCAACTAGACATCTGAAGGGATGCATGGCTGCACATCCTCTCCTCTAAGAAGGAGAGAATGCAATATCCTCAGCAGGGGTGGGTCCGTCAAGGGTGACGAATGCTAAGTCAATGAAGGAACCAAAAGTGATTCCTCCAACGAGGGGACTAGCAAGTAGGGACTCAAGAAGAGTCACCCATATGTTCGAACCAAAGCTAAAAGTAACATAAGGCATGAACGAAAATAAAGCACTGCTACCAAGAAGAGAAATTTAAAAGGTTAGTCAGAATTGAAATCACGAAAGAAGGAAGGAATAAGGAAGGATAAGGGATGAAATAGCCTGCAAGGTTGTAAAGAAATAGAGTAAGGGGAAACCCTAGCTATGAGGAAGAGAACCTAACTAAGGAAATACCCTAACTTAAGAGTAGGATGAACCTAATCTAAGGAGTGCCAATTCCAGAGTGCACATAAGAAAGGATAATATATGATCCAATGATGGAGAGAGAAACAGGTCCCACCGTGGTCGTCAAAAATCTATGGACCTCCGAAAGGACACCGCTACACTGCCAGAGTGTAGAGGGGTATACGATCGCACCACCCTGAGGGATAGAGATGATCACAGGCCTCCGTGCTCCTCACAAATGGGCCAATAGAAGGGCAGATTATGTCGTACATATGACTAACCATTGAGGATAGCGGCTCTCGCCAACACACCCTGATGGGTAGTAATATATATGGCATGAATCATAATAATGGGTTTCCCCAACCCGATACATCAGCTCGAGTGGGATTTATTTGATGGTTGAATTCAATTTACCATGGGCGTAAACCCTTATGGTTAATTACATCTTGGGCTAGAGCCCTAGAAAACTCTCAATTAAGGATCCTATATTACCCTTTCCAAAATGGGATTGGCACATAGGGCTAAGACTAGGAAATCTTATTCAAATGAGAAGAAAGGTTCAAATGGATTAATCAACATACGTGGCTCATACTGATATCCAGAGGGATTACAATAGTGAGGAGAAATTAGAGAAAAGAAAGTCAAGCACTCCTAGAATACATATAGAAAGATGAAGGTGGCGTCATCCTGTGACACAGATAGGTAGGGTTTATAACTCCAAAAGAGAGAAAAACTTACCTACCATTTAGGCATACTATAAAACACCTCAATGTAGTAGCCTTGGACGCTAGATTTAATATAGTCTTAGTGTTCTACTCAACACTAAAACCCACGTCCTAGCTAATACAGTGTAAAACTTGGACTTACCCTGGCCTGGATTAGGGAGCCAGCTAATCACCTAAGCAATTTAAAATTATGTTATCCAATCATTTATGAAAGATGGGTGGGTGGCTTAGTTTTTGGAAATTAAGGCCAATATCTAGAGAGCTCCTAAGTGGCCTTGTACTTATGTATGGCGAATGCTCCTAGCTAATACAATTAAATTTCAATTAAATTTATTTATTATATAATGCATGCTAGTTAAGAAGATCTGAATCATGCATGCTTTAGATTTTAAAAATAGGCTTATATAAAAAATATTAGAAGGAGACTAGACTTTCCTAGGTCTGGCACTCATCCTCACAGGTCAGATTATCCGGACTCTACTCGTAGGCGGGGAACTGTCCTATAGTAAGAGGGAGAGAAATATAGTAATATGCATGTGACCCCGAATGATTCTAACAATTACCTAGGTCGTTAGATTTCTATATTATTTAATTCTTAAAATTTTAAGTATTAGTTATGAGTAGATAAGATTTTTTCCTTAAAGAGCCTAACGAAATCTAGGCTAAAATAAAAGAGGCATGTAAATCGTCAATAAACTAAAAAAAATAAGCAACCTTAGAGGCAATCATTATAAATCAAACACAATAGAATAATCAACAAATTAATGAATATTCATAGGCCAACTGCCTTTAATTACAAACCAGGATCTGCAAAAAATAAAGTGGTCGAGCACCACTGCCAACAACCTAGATTTTTAAGCCTAGGAATGACACAAATGACTTTGAGTGGGATAATGGGTCTTCAGCGCTTCAGCCTTTTTGGGTTTCCTCTTTTTGGACTCCTTGGATCACTCTTTCTTGGACTCCTTAGATTCTTCATGGCTAAAATATCCAAATGAAGAGATAATTTACCCTTAAAGGGGTATTGCATTTTCTCTTTGGATATCTAAAAGCCATCCAAACTTGATCTTCCAAATGGATGAAGACTCTCCCTCTTGAGGATGTCTTCTTCTTTTGAAATTCGAGTTGGATAAAGATATCCCAACTCAAATGATATTTTCACAACTCAAACCAATATTACAAATAATTATATTAAGAGAAAACAATAAATTCTATATTCTCCTACAAGGTTATCCTAGTAAAAATTCCCAAGCAGCTTATATGAAAATAAAAAAAAACTCATTATAGCCATACTTGGCCATGCTCTTAATTATTTTGAGGACTAAGTAGTCTCTGCAGCACCTATAGTAATTATTATTTAGGATTTTTAGCCCTCATTTATTTAGGGGGGCTGAGCAATTTCTGACGCGCCTGTACAAGACATTGTTAGTATTTAAATTATAATAATTTCCCCCTTTTATTTAGTGTTGCATGAGCATGGCCACCAATAAAAAATATTATTAATATAAAAATATCGATCCTAGCCTATAGGTAAATCTAACGCACAATCAATTCCCAAAGTACAATAAAAGTAAGCAAACACAGCATCAATTTTATTCACAACTTGCAGTAAAATCTCAGAAAGCCTGGCACACAATAGAAAAGTAAACATCAGCCTAGCCTAGGTCTAGAAGTGGTGCCCTAGTAAACAATTCTACGTGTGTGTAAAGGTCTATGTGGCTAGGATAGATTTTAAGCTGAGTAGTTAGTTCAAGTTACCTAAAGTTCAAGTTTGTTGAAGGTCTAAAAAAAAACTTTATTTAAAGTTTAAATATTATTAAATTGGAATCCATTTTAGTTAATTTAGTTTATTAATTTATTTTTAATGCTTGTGATAGTGGTAATTAAAGTTTAAGTTGTATTAGCCAATTTTAGAAAGTCTCGGGTCCTCCTAGGTGCTAGGCCGAGGGGATCCAAAAGATCACTATGGAAAATAGGCTAGGTTTGTGGGTCTAGCATTTTAGTTAAATATTAGATCTTAAGGGGAGTAGTTAGGCTTTGAGTTGGTTGGATTTGAAGTTTCCTATACAAAGATATGAATTTTCAAAGTTTTGGGCAATTAATGAATTATTAAAATTACTTAGTTAAGGGTAATTTTAGGATTTTGATCCAAATAAGCTCCAAACTGATTGGAATCACCCCCAAATCTCAGAAATGACCTAAAAAGATGTTCCCAAGTATTTGAGAAAAAATTAAAATTTTTAATAGTTTCTAATTATCTAAAAAGGACAAAAATGTAATTTTTGGTTAAAGTTAAATTAAGGGCCAGATTAAAGTCCAGCTAAGGAGCCATAATTACCAAAGGTTTGTTAACCTTTCTTTAGCCCAAACTCTTGGCCAAAGAGTTTGGCTTGTTCAATTTGACCAAGCTAGGTCTCAAGACCCCTCCCAATCAATTTCTTGGGTCAAATCAAATCTGCTGAGCCCAGACCCGGGCCCTAGGTCAATCTGGTTGATCAGGTCAACCCAGCTTGACCTATTAAATCCTGTTGAGTCCTAATTCCAATCCTAATCAATTCAAGAGGTTCTTCGGCTCAAACCCTAATCTCTTTTGACCTAATGGGCAAAGTTGACCAAGTCAAGCTTTGACTTGGTCAACCTAAGCCTCATGAGGTCAATTTGACCTATTTAAAGCCCAATTAAAGCCTATTTAAGGATCTAATTGATTCTATTGATTCAAAATTTCAAAACCACGGCCAAAGCTGATGGTTTTCCCTCCTAATTTACTTGTGATTTGATCCTAGCCATTCACAATAGGGCAAGGGCTTTAAATATGATAATTTAGGTTATTTTGTGGGGCATTTCTGAATTATTCTCTCTCTAAACCTCAAGGACCTCAGAGATTTCGTGTGAGAGCTCTCCTTGCCTTCCTCCACCTTCCCCAATCAAAACCTGATGACCCTAAGCTGCCGATGGTGAGATCTCTGGCAACCCGAAGGCAAATTTGTTCCAAGTCATTTTACTTGTGATATAGGCATTGAAAGCTCATGATTTCTTCTACAACTAGGAGCGTAGATAGTCTACAAGTGCAACAAGCCTACATACGGTTCAAATCATCCAAAAATCGAGGTGAAATCCTCAACCCTAGTCTAGAACACATAGGGTTAATCAGCTTCACAAAAAGCGCTTTTCAGACCACAAAAACTATAACCCATGAATACCCTTCATCCCTAATACCTATGCTTAAAAATTCATGGATTTTCATCGAGTAGTTTGAGAGAACGGAGCAAGAAAAGGTTTAGGGTTTTGGTTTATGCTGTATTCACGTGGCACCTAATCTAAGTTGTTGATCTAATGATCAATGGATTAGATCTGGTCTTCCCGTGCCTTCCGTCCGACCACAGTCTGGATCCTATAGAGCGCGATCCCGTCTGATGTAATCTCGACCATCCGTTTCAAATGGCAGAGGATCAAACGGCGACCGCGCTCATCCGACGTGGCTAAGTTGGTTATTACGGTGGCAATCATTATCGCAGTCATTACAGCAATGACAACCACTGCGGCAATCATTGCTGCAGTCTGTGGAGCGAACCAAAGCCCGTCACATAGCATGCCCGCCGCCGATTTCTATTTAAAATTAATTTTAAATTCTTTTTTAAAACAGATTTCTTCAAAAATTCATTAAAACTTCATTTTTAATCCAAGAAATACATATAATATATCAAATCGCTCATATTTTTATCCTCTTCCCGTTAAAATTAAAATTATTTTAAAATTGTATGTATATTTTAAATTATTTTCAAAACAATAAAAAAACCTTTATTTATATATATATATATATATTATTATTTATTATTATTATTATTATTACTATGATTATTATTATTATTATTATTATTATTATTATTATTATTATTATTATTATTATTATTATTATTATTATTATTATTATTATTATTATTATTATTATTATTATTATTATTATTATTATTAATGTTATAATTTTGAAAATTATTTGTTTACTATTATTACTATTATTATTATTTTTATTACTATTATTATCTTTATTATGAATATTATTATTATTATTATTATTAGTTCTATTTTAATTATTATTTTTAATTATAAACTATTTTGGGTATTATATTACTATTATTATTATTATTATTATTATTATTATAATTATTTTACTCTTTATTATTATTATTATTATTATTATTATTATTATTATTATTATTATTATTATTATTATTATTATTATTATTATTTTATTATTTTATTATTCTTTCATTTAAACTATTTTAAGTAATTAAATTGGCTAAATTCATAATAAATAATTAATATTTAGGTTAGATATGTTCAAAATTCATAAAAAGTATTATTTTATAAAATTATTTTAAACATCAAATATTACTTTATGTATTTTATTTGTTAATTAATAATTATTCATTATTTTAAAAATTACCCTTCATTACATTAAACTTCAATAATTCATATCTTTTTTATTTTAACTCTAATTTTCACGTATAATACCTCATATTTTTTAAAAAAAATATGTATTTTAATTTAAAATATTTTCAGACATTAAAACATATTTTTTTGTTATATTTTCTGTATTATCTAATTATGTGATTATTTAATTATTATTTAAATAATTATTTTAAAACTAAAAATTATTTTAAAACCGCTTTTAAACCTCGTCCGGGTGACTAGTAGATCTCTCTTATATTTATGTATGAATCTAAATTGAAATATTTTAAATTACTTTATTTTTAAATTTATATATTTAATATGTATGTATTTTAACCTGTTTTAAAATTACATATATTATTAAATATCTAATTTTGAGAGATCTACTTGTGAAATTTTAAACATAAATTGTGTATGTGAATAGCATTCATGGGGGAGTGGATTAGTGAATGATTGAATCTCAATTAATCACTAATCAAATTATTAATTATGCTTAGTTGTTATTTTATCATATTTTGCATCTATAGGATTCACAAGCACAAAGTTTAGGCTCTCCTAAATCTAAGGATATGGTGCATTTATTTATTTGTGTACTCCCTATATTGTTAACTCAAGGGTTAGTTCAGAATTTGATTTAAACCTACTCAACATAGTGACACCCTAATGATAACAATTAAGGACTTATCTAATGAACTTAGAAAAATTTTAGGAGCTAGGATAGATCTCTGATTGATATAAAAACTTCAACATTTAAATTTAGTGACATCTTAAACATCTCAGAATTTTCTAGGATTTTTTTAGGACCCTTTAGACCCCTTAATTAACAAATCCTAATTTATGTGATAATTAGGACATGATAACTTCTAAAAATTATAATAAATCCATTTTAAATCAAAAAATTTCTCATAATAGCTTGAATTGTTCAAAATTTAGTCCTTAACATGAGATAATTAGAGCACCTTAGTTGGACCTTAATTTGACCCTTAATTTAACTCTAATTGAAAATTACCATTTTTCCCCTATTAGATTATTAATCTGACCCTAAATTTAACTCTAATCTGCCCCATTTTACCCCTTAGTTGGATCATTTTTCCCCAAACACTTGTGAACATCTCCTTAAGTCATTTATAACCTTTGGGGGTGATTCCAATCAGTTTTGGAGCTGATTTGGATTAAAACCATAAAATCACCTCTAATTAGGCAGTTTTAATGATTCAATAATTGCCCAAAACTTTGAAAATTCATCTCTTTGCATAGGAAACTCTAAATCGAGCAAACGCAAATCCTAACAACTCACCTTAAGCCCAAATATTTACCTAAAATGCTAAATATGCCAAACCTAGCCTATTTCCTATAGTAACCTTTTGGACCCCCTCAACCTAGCACCTAGGAGGACCTTGTGAAAGTTCGTTAGGGATGTTAAGCCCTATAGAACTGGCCCAAGCTAACCAAGAGGGGGGGTGAATTGGTATTTTAAAAAATTTCTTTTTATAAAGAACAAAAATCACATAAACCAAAATCACACCACGAGAAAAATAAATGCGAAAATTAAAAGCGCGGAAGCAAGAAACAAGAACACAGAAATTTATAGTGGTTCAGTCAACTCGACCTGCGTCCACTCCCTGGAGTCGACCTCCGAGTATTGCACTACAAACATGACTCTCCTTTAGCCCCCACTGCTAGGCAGAGAAGCATTTACAATGAACCTCCTTTTTGCCACCCCGGCAAGGCAAAGAACCTATCTCCTTTTGCTTCCTCCTTAAGCTGGCAGAGAACCACAACCAGATGCTAACTCCTTACCTCTACCGACCCTTCCACGGATGAGAAACTCTAGACGAAGAAGAAGAAGAGCGATCCTTAAAGCAACCCTTATGAATCCCCTCACAAGCTCCCCCTCACAAGATCCTCTCTCTCTCCCTCTCTCTCTTTCTCTCCTCAAGGCCTTCTCAGGTCAAGGAAGCAGCACAAAGGTTGTTCAAAATGTTGAACAAGAGCTCTTAAATAGAAGAGCTTCAAAGTAGCTCATTAATTGCAAGTTGCCGACAATATCGTCCAGGCTGATATTGACATCGGCCTGGCAGATCAGTACAAATCTCAGAAGATCGGCCAGAGCATCGCCCTGAATGCAAACTGGACAATTTAAAATTGGCTTGATCGTCCAGGCTAATCTTATGATTGTCCCAGCCGATCAGTTCAAATCAGAGGAAAATTGTCCAGAGCATCGCCCTGAATTCGAGCTAGCCGATATTTATCGTCCTAAAGTAACTAAGGTTTTTGAATAGATCGTTAGGACGATATGATCGTATCAATCATCCTTAATTACTCCCTTGATTTCCTGATTAATTAAGGCATAATTTGTGATTATCGTCCAGGCCGATAAATGATCGTCCTGGCCGATTATTAAAAAATACAGTATGCCTTAATTGTCTATGGCGGCAACTTCTTTCTGTTTTGAGCTTATCGTCCTAGTCGATACATGTATCGTCCAGGACGATCTGTTAATGACGGCTGCCTTAATTAAGAATCCTTAATTAGACTTTATATTTTAAGTCTGATCGTCCAGGACTATGTAAATATCGTCCTGGTCGATATGAGTAAAAACAAAATTTCTAAGTCTTTCAAGTGTGTGTGTGTAGGGTTACTTAGCATCAGTCTCTTTGACCATTACAAATAGACTCAAGAAGAGAAAAAAAATAAAGTACAGACTGACTCAACCCTAAACCTACGCAATCTTGAACTGGCTTCGTTTGTTCGTCCGATCTTCGATTCCTGAAAAGTTAGAAGTAACAAGCAGTCCAAGAGAATCAATAGTATTTGTCAATCATCAAAACATAAGTCATGAAAATAGATTTACAATAATCTCCCCCTTTTTGATGATGGCCAAACACTGCAAAGACAATTAGCAGTAAAATTTCAAGTTTGGCAAGTGTAAAAGCATCATAAACTTCTCTCCCTTTTGACATATCAAAAAGGAAGAGGGAACACAAAAGAATAATAGCACATCACAACAATTTTTTTTTTTAACCAAGGCATAAAGATGATGTAGTATTCCATGTGATTGATTTAAAAACTTGTAGGCTAATGAGTTAACAATCTGAACAATCCATAAAATAGTAAAATATCTGGTCATGGTTACCCTTAGCTCAGACGTTTTCTTAGGTTAGAATCGTCTTTTGAAATCAATGACCTAACTCAAAGAATTAATTGAATATGAGAAAAAAGATCCATCCATTACTTGGTTTAAGAAAAAACTATCTTTATAAAATAATGAACCAAAGTAAATTTGTCACGATCACAAAAAAATCGAAATCAAGTCTTTGAGAACCAAAACTTCTAAGTTCTAAAAGATTTAAAAAGAGAGAATAGCTTGCTTTTGAGTGGGCTCATTTTATGCCTCTTGTCAATTTGAGTGGCGCTTTGCGCATCTTTTTTTTTTTAATTTTCGATACACTTTTGTGTATATTTTTTAATTTGGCGTCATTGCGCTTCTTTTATTGGCATCATTGGCCAAAAATTTTTTTTTATTTTTGCAACCTACATTCTCTTTTATAACCTCTTAAAAATTTTTAGTTGTGAATATATCTTCTCAAATATTAGAGAATAGGAGCTCTCTCTCTAACATAGGGAAAAATTACCACAAATAGAATCAATAATTAAAGACAAGGATAACGAAGGGTCTTGGTGTGACAAAAAGACTTTAAACATTATAAATACAAGATAGATTTGCTTAAGCAAGTCTTAAGAAAAGATCTTAATTTCATATACAATCTTTAATTTGAAATAGATTTTTGATTAGAAAAGAAAACTATGCCACTAAAATAGGTTAGAGAAAGAGACACAATCACAAAATATTTTTACCATCTAAGAGATTAAGAGATGAAAAATACATTGACTACAAATTTTCAAAAACAAGGGCATGGAATATATTATCATTTCAGCGATGATTTTGAAAACTAAGAAAAAGAGAAGAAAAAAAAAGAAAAGTAAAACACACTAAAAAACTAAACATAAAAATAAAAGCAAAAGAAAGTAATTAAAAGATCAAGTTTCATACATTTATGTCAATCACACCAAATCTGATCCTTAAAGAACTGAAGGTGTCGAAGGCCAGTGGTTTAGTAAAGATGTCAGCCAATTGATTTTCAGTTGTCACATAATGTAACTCAATGTCTCCCTTAGTCACATGATCTCTAATGAAATGATGCCTAATGTCAATGTGCTTAGTCCTTGAATGTTGGATAGGATTCTTAGAGATGCATATGGCACTAGTGTTGTCACAAAAGATTGAGATGGTGCCTACCAGAAATCCTAAATCCAATACCAGTTGTTTCAACCAAAGGACTTGGGCCACACAACTTCCAAGAGCGATGTATTCAGCTTCAGCAGTGGAAAGTGCAACAGAGTTTTGCTTCCTACTAGACCAAGAGACCAAAGACTGTCCAATGAATTGACAAATTCCTGAAGTACTTTTTCTATCCACCTTGCATGCTGTAAAATCAGAGTCAGAAAATCCGATAATCTCAAAAGAAGTGTTGTGTCTAGGGTACCAAATCCCTAAGCCTTGTGTCCCCAAAAGGTATCTAAAAATTCTCTTAACAACAGTCATGTGGGACTCCTTAGGGTTAGCTTGAAATCTAGCACAAAGACAAACACTAAATATAATATCAAGTCGGCTCGCAGTCAAGTAAAGTAAAGATCCAATCATGCCTCTATACTTCTTCTGATCAACAGATTTACCACTTGGGTCCTTATCCAATGGAGCACTAGAAGTCATGGGAGTGTTAATTGGCTTGGCTTTGTCCACCTCATATTTCTTCAAAATGTCTTTTATGTATTTTGTTTGATTTAAAAAAGTTCCATCCTCCAATTGTTTTATGCTAAACCCCAAAAAGTAGGACAACTCTCCCATCAAACTCATCTCAAACTCTCTACTCATTATTTTAGAAAAATTATCACATAATTTCTTATTAGAAGATCTAAAGAGTATATCATCCACATAAATCTGAACAATGAGTAAATCATCTCCAACTCTCCTAAGAAAAAGGATGGTGTCTACGCTCCCCTTGACAAACTCCCTCTCTAGTAAGAATGTGTTAAGCCTCTCATACCAAGCTCTTGGTGCTAATTTTAAACCATACAAAGCCTTTTTTAATTTAAAAACATGATTTGGAAATTGGGAACTCTCAAAATCTGGGGGTTATTCTACAAACACATCTTCTTTTATTTTCCCATTTAAAAAGGCACTCTTGACATCCATTTGAAAAAGCTTAAATCTTTTATAACAGGCAAAGGCTAATAGCACTCTAATTGCTTCCAATCCAACTGCAGGGGCAAAAGTCTCCTCAAAGTCTATCCCTTCTATTTGGTTATACCCCTTAACCACTAATCTTGCTTTATTCCTAACCACCACTCCTGAATCATTCACCTTGTTCTTAAAGACCCACTTTGTCCCAACTACACTTTGTCCCTTAGGTCTTTCTACAAGCTCCCAAACATCATTCCTAACAAATTGATTCAATTCTTCTTGCATTGCTAGAATTCAAAACTCATCAGTAAGGGCTTGGTTAATGGTGGTGGGTTCAGTCATTGAGATAAAGGCAGAGTGGTTCACCTCCTTCCTAAGTCCATGTCTAGTCTTAACTCCACTAGAAGGGTCTCCTAAGATCAAATCCTTGGGGTGACTTGTAGAGTATCTCCAATCTCTAGGCAAAGTGTGTGATGGTCCAACCCTTTCATCCAAATCAAAATTTTCTACTCTTTGGGTGACTTTTCCTACTCCTCCTTTATTTTGGTGTTTTATCCCCTTCCCCTAATTTTCTACTCCACTTGTAATCTCTCCAACATCATCATCTTCTACTCCATGTTTCTTAGGATCAGACTCATCAAATACTACATGGGTTGTCTCTTCCACCATCAAAATTCTCTTGTTAAACACCCTAAAAGACTTTCCAACACTAGAATATCCCAAGAATACTCCTTCATCAGATTTAGGATCAAATTTTCTCAAGTGAGACTTCCCAATGTTGTGAATAAAAACCTTACAACCAAAGACATGAAGGTGGGAAAGATTGGGTGTCTACCCTTAAGGATCTCATAGGGTGTCTTTTCTAATTTGGCTCTAACATTCACCCTATTCAACACATAACAATCTGTGTTAACCGCTTTAGCTCAAAAGTATTTTGGAAGTGAATACTCAGCAATCATGGCTCTAGCGGCTTCCACCAAGGTCAGGTTCTTCCTTTCAGCTACCCCATTCTGCTGAGGGGTCCTAGGAGCTGAAAAATTGTGGCTAATCCCCTTGTCCTCACAAAAATCTCCAAATCTTTCATTCTCAAACTCTCCCCTATGGTCACTATGGATGGTCAAAATCTCACACCCTAGCTTTTTCTGAATCCAAGTAGAAAATGTTTTAAACTCCTCAAAAGACTCATTTTTATGTGAAAAAAATCTAGTCCAAGTGAACCTCGAGTAGTCATCAACAATCACAAATCCATAGACTTTCTCTCCCAGGCTGGCAGTGCTAATGGGTCCAAACAAATCCATGTGAAGGACTTCTAAAGGTCTAGAGGTGCTAATGTCCTTAATTGGGTGAAAGGTGGAGTGGACTTGCTTTCTTAGTTGACAGGCATCACAAAGGTGGTCTTTTGAAAACTTGAGTTTGGGAACACCTCTAACTAGGTCTTTTTGGGTCACTTTCCTAAGGGTTTTCATACTTGCATGACAAGGTCTCTGGTACCACAACCAAGAATCATCAATCACAGTTTTTAAGCAAAATGAAGCAGCACATTCAATGTTATTTAAATCAAGCATGTAGACATTTTTGATCCTCTTTTCCTGCATAAATAGTGTTGTTACTTAAACTTACAATACATGAATTTGCAAAGAATTGCACGATGAAGCCTTTGTCACAGAATTGACTGATGCTAAGCAAGTTGTGCTTCAATCCGTCTACAAGCAAAACATTTTCAATCATAAGGTTCTTGGAATTACCAATTATACCTGCGCCTACCACTTTCTTGGTGGTGTTGTCTCCAAAAGTAACCTTGCCTCCAGTCCTAGACTCTAGTACCATAAACTGATTGACATCACCAGTCATATGTCGAGAGCATCCACTGTGCAGGTACCACATACTCTCACGAGGCCTTTTGTGAGAGCCCTCCTACAAAATTACTAAATGTTAGATTTAGGAACCCAAGCAGGTTTGGGTTCCTTCTTATGAAGAGTAGAATGCAATGCATATGTGATATGCTGTGGATCATGCACCTTAGGTCTCCACAACCAATGTGTACTATGGTGAATTGTGCAAGTGTGTGAGATGTGTCCTAGCATGCCACATGAAAAACATCTAACTCCAAGAAAGGGATTTCTTAAGTGGTTTGAGTTATAATGCCTCTTCCTAGGTTTTGGCAATTGATCAAAAGTGGGTGTCATCCTAGTTTTCTTACATGCTTCTAGTTCATTTTGAATCTTCAAACTAGTGCTCTTTAAGACTTCATTTTCAATCCTCAAATTTTTCTGCATCTCCTTAGACTTCTTAAAATCAAATTCAAGTGATGTGTGTGAAACTTTTAATGCATCATGCTTTTCAACTAATTCACAATGATTTTTATTTAACTCATCAAATTCATCAAGTAAAGTCATATGATTTGAATCAATCGTTTGATGGTCTTTAATCAAAATTTCATGCTCTTTTTGTAGATTTAAAAATTTTAATTTCAAGCTAGCATGTGTTTTCTTTAATTTCCTATATGATGCATGAATTTTTTCTGAAACTTCAAGAAGTTGATCGTAGGAAAGTTCACATACCTCTTCTTGATCAGGATTGTCGTCTGCCATCAAGCACAATTTTGATGTCTCATCTTCTGGTTCCATCTTCGATGAGTCCGAGGTCGAATCCGTCCAAAATGCTTTTTGTACTCTCATCTTGTCCTTCCTTAGCTTAGGTTTCTCCTCACCCTTTCCTTTGCTTGAGTGATCTTTAAGTGTAGGGCAATCAGTTCTCACGTGTCCTGGTTTCCTGTATTCATAACAAACAACATCAGAAGATTCTTTAGAATTTTTATGATCCCTACTTTTTCTCCAATGATGCTTTTGTTTCTTCCTTAGAAAGCTTTTGAATTGCCTTGTTATGAAGGCAACTTCATCGCTTTCAAACCCAGAAGTTTCAGAATCTGATTTGTGCGCCTTCAATGCAACTGTTTTCTTCTTATTCTTCTCACCTGCATCAAGATTTCTTTGATTCACCCCTTGCTCGTAAACAATGAGTGAGCCAAGTAAGTTATCAATAGAATAAGTGTTCAAATCCTTAGATTCAGTGATTACAGTGATTTTAGCATCATATGACGAAGGCAAGCATCTCAAAATCTTGTTTACTTTTTCATAGTTTGAAAGTTATTTTCCTAGTGCATGCAGTGAAGTAACTATCTGAGTAAACCTAGTATACATGTCAGAAATCGATTCATGAGGTTTCATACGAAAAAGTTCATAGTCATGCAAGAGAATGTTCAAACGGGATTGTTTAACCTCATTAGTGCCTTCATATGTGATACATAATTTATCCCAAATTTCTTTACCAGTTTTGCAAGTGGAGACACGCATGTAATCCTCAGATTTTAAAGCACAGAAAAAACAGTTCAAATATTTTGCATTCAATTGAGCTAAATCTCGTTCATCGAAAGTCTATTCAGTAAAAGCAACTTCAGTTTTAACACCATTAATTTCACGGGAAGTTGGAGAATAACCTTCTTTGATAAGCATCCACATATGATAATCAGTAGATTGTAAAAACGTTGACATGCGGGTTTTCCATAAATCAAAAGGTAAGTTGTCAAAAAGGGGAGGTCGTGTAATTGAATTACCTTCCGTAGTGTTACAATTCCCAAGGTTAGCCATAAATCAAAATTCAAAAAGTTTTCAAACTCAGTTTTTATGAATCCCGCTCTGATACCTGGTGAAAGTTCGTTTGGAATGTTAAGCCCTATAGAACTGGCCCAAGCTAACCAAGAGGGGGTGTGAATTGGTATTTTTTTAAAAAAAAATTTATAAAGAACAAAAATCACATAAACCAAAATCACACCACGAGAAAAATAAATGCGGAAATTAAAAGTGTGGAAGCAAGAAATAAGAACACAGAAATTTATAGTGGTTCGGTCAACTTAACCTACGTCCACTCCCAGAAGGCGCCCTCCGAGTATTACACTACAAACGTGACTCTCCTTTAGCCCCCACAGCTAGGCGGAGAAGCCTTTACAACGAACCTCCTTTTTGCCACCCCGGCAAGGCAAAGAACCTATCTCCTTTTGCTTCCTCTTGAAGCTGGCAGAGAACCACAACCAGATGCTGACTCCTTACCTCTACCGACCCTTCCACGGACGAGAAACTCTAGACAAAGAAGAAGCAGAGCGATCATTGAAGCAACCCTTGTGAATCCCCTCACAAGCTCCCCCTCATAAGATCCTCTCTCTCTCCCTCTCTCTCTTTCTCTCCTCAAGGCCTTCTCAGGTCAAGGCAGCAGCACAAAGGTTGTTCAAAACGTTGAACAAGAGCTCTTAAATAGAAGAGCTTCAAAGGAGCTCATTAATTGCAAGTTGCTGACAATATCGTCCAGGCCGATATTGACATCGGCCTGGCTGATCAGTATAAATCTCAGAAGATCGGCCAGAGCATCACCCTGAATGCAAACTGGATGATTTAAAATTGGCTTAATCGTCCAAGCCAATCTTACGATTGTCCCGGCCGATCAGTTCAAATCAGAGGAAAATCGTCCAAAGCATCGCCCTGAATTTGAGCTAGCCGATATTTATCGTCCTGAAGTAACTAAAGTTTTTGAATAGATCGTTATAGTCGATCCTGCGATCGTCCAGGACGATATGATCGTATCAATCATCCTTAATTACTCCCTTGATTTCCTGATTAATTAAGGCATAATTTGTGATTATCGTCTAGGCCGATAAATGATCGTCCTGGCCGATTATTAAAAAATACAGTATGCCTTAATTATCTATGGCAACAACTTCTTTTTGTTTTGAGCTTATTGTCCTGGCCGATACACGTATCGTCCAGGACAATCTGTTAATGACGGCTGCCTTAATTAAGAATCCTTAATTAGACTTTTTGTTTTAAGCCTGATCGTCCAGGACGATGTAAATATCGTCCTAACCGATATAAGTAAAAATAGAATTTCTAAGTCTCTCAAGTGTGTGTGTGCAGGGTTACTTAGCATCAATCTCTTTGACCATTACAAATAGACTCAAGAAGAGAAAAAAATAAAGTACAGACTTACTCAACCCTAGACCTACGCAATCTTGAACTGGCTTCGTTTGTTCGTCCGATCTTCGATTCCTAAAAAGTTAGAAGTAACAAGCAATCCAAGAGAATCAATAGTGTTTGTCAATCATCAAAACATAAGTCATGAAAATAGATTTGCAACACCTGGGACTTTCCAAAATTGGATAACACAATTTGAACTTTAAATATCATTACCCTAAGCATTAAAAATGGATAAATAAGCTAAATTAACTAAAATGGATCCCAGTTCACTAATATTTAAACTTTAAATAAAGTTTTATTTTCAGACCTTCAACAAACCTGAACTTTAGGTAACTCTAACTAACTACCCAACTTAGGACCTATCCCAGCCACACAAGCTTTTTCACATACATAGAATTGTTTGCTAGGGCACCACTTATAGACTTAGTCTAGGTCGGTATTTACTTTTGTGTTGTGTGTCAAGTTTTCCAATGTTTTAGTGCATGTTGTGATAAATTGTTTGATATGTTTGCTTACTTTTACTACATCATGTGGGTTGATATGATGGACGATAAATTACTCATAGGTTAGGAATGATATTTTTATACTAATAATATTTTGTACATGTGGCCGTGCTCATGCAGTCCTAAATAAAAGGGGAACAATTGTCATGATTTAAATACTAATAATATTTTATGCAGACGCTTTAGAATTGCTTAGCCCCCCCTAAATAAATTAAAGCTAAAAATTATTATTAATAACTACTATAGATTCTCCAGAGATAGCTTAACCCTTAAAAGTAATTAAGAACATGGCCAAGTGTGACTGTGATGAGTACTTTTACTTTCTATATAAACTGCTTGGAATTTTTATTAGGATAACCTTATAGAAGAGTTAAGAATTTATTGCTTTTAATTAATATAATTATTTATGATATTGGTGAGAGTTGTGAAAATAACTTTGAGTTGGGATATCCTTATCTAACTTTAATTCCAAAAGAAGAAGGCATCCTCAAAGGGGAGAGTCTTCTTCCATTTGGAAAGTCGAGTTTGGATGGTTTATAGATATCCAAAGAGAAAAGACAATACTCCTTTTAGGGGAGATTATCTCTTCGTTTGGATACACAAGCCATGATGAATCCAAGGAGTCCAAGGAGGAGATATCCAAGGAGTCCAAGGAGAGAAAATCCAAGAAGACTAAAGAATTGAAGACCTAATCTCCACTCAAAGTCATTTATGTCAGTCCTAGGCTTAAAAATCTAGGTTATTAGCAGTGTTGTCCAACCACTTTATTTTTTGTAGACCCTGAGTTGTAATTAAGGGTAGTTACCCTTTAGATATTTATTAATTAGTTTGACTATTCTAATATATTTTATATGTGATGATTGCCTCTAGGATTGCATGCTTTTCCTAGTTTATTGGTGACTTACATGCCGCTTTCATTTTAGCCTGAATTTTGTTAGGCTCTCTAAGGACTAAAAATATCTTCTACTCATAACTAAAATTTAATATTTAAGGTTTAAATAATTTAGAAACCTAACGATCTAGGGAACAACCAGAATCATCTAGGGTTAAATGCTTATTATTGTATTTCTCTCTCTCCTTCTAAAGAGACACTTCCCTGCCCGTAGGTAGAGTTTGGATAATCTGGCCCATGAAAATGAGGTGCCAAACAAGAAAAAATCTAGTCTCCTTCTAAAAATTATTTTTTATAAGCCTAATTTTAAAATTTAAAGCATACATGATTCAGACTTTCAACTAACATGTATTCCATTAGAAACAAATTTAATTAAAATTTAATTACATTAGCTCTAGGAGCATTTACCTAACATAAGTGCTGGCCAATTAGGAAATTCTCTAGATGTCGGCCCTATTTTCAAAAACTAAACCACCCATCATCTTTCATAAATGACCGGATAACATGACATTAAAGCGCTTAGGTGATTAGTTGGCTCCCCAATCCAGGCCAGGGTAAGTCCAAGTTTTGCACTATAATAGCTAAGACACGGGTGTTAATGTTGTGTGTAGAACACTAAACCTAAGTTAGATTTAGGATTCAAGACTACTACATTCGATCTCGTAGTATGCCTATATGGTAGATAAGTTTCCTTCTCTTTTAGAATTATAAACCCTAACTATCCGCGTCATAGGATGACGCCACCTCCATCTTTTCCTGTAGACTATTTGGAGTGCTTGATTTATTTTCTCCAATTTTTTCTCACCACCTTAGTCCCTCCAAATGTCAGTATGAGTCGCGTATGTTAACTAAGCCATTTGAACCTTTCTTCCCATTTGAATAGGACATCATAGTCTTAGCCATATCTGCTAATCCCATTTTAGAGAGAATAATGTATGATCCTTAATCGAGAGTTTTTTTGGGCTCCAGCTTGAGATGTAATTAACCGCGGGGGCTTGCGCCTGTGGAAAACTTAATAACACCATCTTATAAACCCCACTCAAGGTGATGTATCAGGTGGGGGAAATCCGTGACTTTGATTAAGTCGTGTATATTACGACCCATCAGGGTGCGCTGGCCAAAGCCGCTATCCTGAATGGTTAATCGTATGTACGATCTAATATGCCCTTCTATCGACCCATTTATGAGGAGTGCAGAGGCCCGCGATCGTTTCTATATCTCAAGATAAGTGCAGTCGTATACCCCTCTATAATCCTGCAGTCGTAGCGATGTCCTTTTTGGAGGTCCAAGTGTTTTTGGCGACCACGGTGGGACCAATTTCTCTCTTTATCTTTGGATCCTATATTATCTTTTTTTATGTGTACTCTGGGATTGGTACTCCTTAGATTATACTTGTCCCCCTCTTAGTTAGGGTCTTTTCATAGTTAGGATTCCATCCTCTTAGCTAGGGTCTCTCCCTACTCTACTTCTTTTCAGCCTTGCAGGTTATTCCATCCCTTATCCATCTATTATTTTGTTCATTCCTTCTTTCATGATTTCAATTCTAACTAACCTTTTTAAATTTCTTTTCTTGACAGCAGTGCCATGTCTTTGTTTGCACCCTCAGTTAGCTTTAGCTTAGATGCATGAGTGATTCTTTTTGAGTCCCTCCTTGATACTCCCCCCACTAGAGGAATAACTTTTGGTTCCTTCATTGACTCGGCGTTCATCACCCTTAGTGGACCCACCCCTATTAAGGTTGTTGCATTATCTCCTCCCTAGAGGGGAGGATATGCAGCCATGCGTCCCTTCGGACGTCCGATTGCTCGTCGGATAGCCCGGGCACCTGCTCATCCCGTTCACCTTCCTGTATAGCCAGTGCACCCTATGGTTAGGCAACCAGTGCCTAGACCACTCCCTGTTCCCCCCATTCATCATGCAGTTAGGCGGCCAGTGCCTACCGCACCTGTTTCACAAGTTGCTCCGGCCCCTTAGTGCTGGCAGCCTGTTGTTGTTACCCCCGTTGTTCCGGTGGAGGTACCTCGAGTTTGGGCTCCCCCTTCCACTTTCACTAGGAAAAGGGGTGCCCATACCAAGGTTCCTTTGTCTTCTTCTTATCGGGTTTCTATTTTTACTTGGCTCTCTCACCCTGAGACAGTCAGGCAGACCCTAACCCTTCTTGTTGTTCTGGTTCCCCCTACCACCCAGGTAGTAGGTTCAGATGTTCCTTCCTCTTCTACCTCTAGATTTGGGAGAAGGGTCGGGAGGAACAAAAATAGGAGACTTTGATTAGCTGCATATGAGGCAAACAGACAGTAGATGGCAGAGGCAGTAGCTCAATAGGAGCTCATTCAGAGGAGAGTAGCTCCCAGGCAGCGAAGACCACAACCAGTTGTATTCACACCTACTCCTGAGGTAGTAGTTGCACCTGAGATAGAGACGATCTAGAGAGGATACTTCTCTCCACTAACATAGTAGGGATGAGAAGGATGTTGCTCGCATTACAGTGGCCCCTCCTGTCACCACTACTCTACCCCGGGCTAGGGTCCCTAGGGACACTGTTGTTCGAGCCCTCTCACAAAGGATTCGGAGCATCATCCACCTAATGCCTGGCAAAGGGCCTGTTAATCAGGAGAGGTTACTCCAACAGATTTTTCAGGCTACTTTTCGGTTACAAAGATAGACTGTGAGATAGAGGTATAGGTGGCAGAGAAGACAGCCACCTCGATAGTTAGTTGATACAGCTTCAGTTGTTAGACCACTGGTAGTTACTCCTACTGTTGGAAAACACCCATATTGTCGCAAATAGAGACAACAGCAGTAGCCTACTTGGCACCAAACTAGATCAGTTGTGGTAGCCCCTCAACAGCTGGTTACCCATATAGAATCCCGTCGCAGTATGTGGATTTAGAGACGTCGATAGGCGGACACCCCTATCGAGCCAGTACAGTCAATAGAGACAATACGACCCATTGAGGCAGTACAGTTGGCAGAGATAGTTTAGCCAGTGGATACAGTAGATTAAATGGATGTAGTAGCTCTTTATGGGTCTGAGTTAGTCTCGAGGACTTGTGATGTGGATACAGTAGCTCCTCCCGATGGCTCCCTAGACCAAGTTGAGACAGCTTTAGCTCCTAGCCCCTATAGGATCACTTCCCCTATGAGTTTCTATATAGAGGCACTCTATCGAGCCTTCTTAGAGGATGACACACTTAGAAATGAGTAAGATGATGACGTACCAGTACACCAGGTCTGTGTGATTACATGTCAAGGCCACTCGGATGAGCAAAGAGGGCCCGAGGATGAAGATGAGCAAGGAGACCCCGAGGGAGGAGGATCTCCGAGATTAGTAGCTATGGATGTCACAGTCTTGCACTTACAAACTCAGATGGCTGAGATGGTTAAGGCCATGGCAGCAATGACTACCCAGCTGACAGCTTTGGGGGCTACACCCTAGATTATGGGTGTAGGTACCCCTATCGCATCTAGAGATGAGCTAGTAGTACTGCTCGTAGTGCTAGACCCTGTGAGAGTGGATAGGGTCCGGAGGGTAGTTCCTATAGTAGTCTAGAGTCAGCCAGCACAGTTGTATCAGGTCAAATTCAAGATTTGATAGCTTAAAAAGTAGAGCAGGCAATTTTCTCCAAGAAGACTAGAGAGGCTGTTAGTAGATGGCGTCCTTATCCAATTAAGTACGAGCAGGTGCCCTACCCTCCTGGTTTTGTTTGCCCGTGCTTCTGATTTTTTGATGGGTTTGGGAACCTGAGGCAGCATATGGCTCAATATCGGGCCATATGTTGCAACAAAGGGGAGAACGATGCCCTAATATAGAGATTATTTGTTAGTAGCTTGGTTAGAGTGGCATTTACTTAGTATGCTGACCTCCCCAACGACTCAATCCGGACCTTTGTAGAGTTAGAGCAGCTGTTTATATAGAGGTTTGTCAGTGCAGAGCACCGGGTCATAGTATGAGAGTTAATGGTTACTGGACAGTATCTTCGAGAGCCACTACAGAATTACATAGTTAGGTGGAGGAATCTTAGACTACAATGTGAGCCCTAGTTACAGGAGCAGCATGCCGTTGAGATTTTGCTGAAGAATATAGACGGCCCTATAGCACCTTACTAGAAAGGTTTCAGTATAAGAACCTTCCAAAAATTGTTAACTAAGGTGATCAGTTTGCAAGATAGCATACTCGATGTAGTCCCTCCTAAGGTTGAGAGTCAACCTTCGCGTAGACCTCAGCGGTAGGAGTCTTCAAGGACACCTCCTCCTAGAAAAGGGGAGGTACACAGTATCTACGGGCCACTAGATAAGGGCAAGAATCACGTGAGCAGTTCACCTCCACAACGACCACAGACTCAACAGTCCAGACCTCCTTATAAGACCTCACAGAGACAACCATCTTTATAGGAGAGACCTAACAAGGAATATCCCTTTAAAAGTGAAAGCATAAGGAAGATATTTAAATTCATTGTTAAGAAAAATATCTTAACATTCTCATTTAATAAGAAGGAAGATGAAGAATGGCAAACAGAATATCAACTATATTGTCCCTTTCATTGACTATTGGACATGCACTTTACGATTATTTTATGTTCAAGGATAAGGTGGAGAGCCTTATTACCACTAGGAAGATATATCTTCAGGATAATGATCTGGTACAATATCTGGGCATTGCTACTCAGATAGTTTAGATGATCTCAGACTCCAGCCATAGTGACCGTCAGAGTTATAGTCAGGGCAATAATAGCAGTTCACCTCACAGTTCTGAGGGAGAGTGGCAGCTAGCACTCTCCAAAAAGACCTAGCAGATAATTAAGAAAGCTGTATAGAGTTTAGAGGCAGTTGAGAGGAGGCCTCCCCAGGCCAAGTCAATAGTTGCTGCTCCAGCTTCTTTGCTAGTACCCATTTCTTCTTTTCCTTTTTCTATTATAGTATCAGATGAGCATATTTCTTTTTCTTCCTTCAATTGTACAAAAAAATGTATGAAAGAGAAAATATTATTGTAATCTCAAAAGGGAAGACATACCCTCTTCCAGCACTTACGCTAAAGGACTTTGTTCTTCCTTCTATTGATGATTAATCAATAAAAAAAGAGGATGATTTTAGGTTTTTTTTGCTCTCTTGCTTCTTTTAGCTCTACTATCTTCATTGTGATGACTCATGAAAGAGTGTGACATCTCTATCTCATCCCATGTATGGAGAGATTTCTTTTTATCAAACTAAAATTTATTTCAAATTGAAAATTGGATTTAGTAGTGAAAATTTTCTTTATTATCTCGTAATTCCCTATCTCATAGATTACTTTAGCATGTTGATGAATATACTTCATAATTTTCTCAATCAAGCAATTCATTCTTATCAGAAAATCAGATTTATTTTGTAGATCCTTCTTCCTTGCAGGAGAGAAGTAAGTTTTCTTTTCTTGTATTTAAAAGATGATCTTACAACTGAGAGAAAGTTTTCTTTTAGAGATTTAGAAAAGAAGTCAGTTACAAAAATTAAAAAGATGCACAAAATGTGCCAAAAAAGAAAGATGTATAAAGTGCATCAAATAATTAAAAATTATGTAAAGCGCATTAAAATTGAGAAAGTGGCATAAAACGAGCCCAAAATTAATAAGTAAATGGTTTCCATTTGTAGTAAATCTCTAAATCTCAGAAAATTCATAAATCCTTTTGATATTTTTGATACTTGAGTTTGAAAATTATGACTTTGGATTCATCATTATGCAATAATATCCTATCAAATATGAAAATATATTTTCATACAAAAAAATTGAGAAAATTTAATTTCTCTTTCTAATTTAAATCCCTTTTTTGAATTAGATTTTAATTTAAGAAAAAAATATTCATATAAGAGAGATAGCATGAGCTAGGTGGTATGGAGCTCCAGCTGAGTTAATAAATTTAAATTGTTGTTCTTTTGAGATTGGATGGAGTCAATATACTAAATTCTTTTGGGATATATTCCCATTTGTCACTTTTGATTGGGTCCATATAACCAAAATATCCATTATGAATTTAGTTTCACAGTTTCTCTTGTCACCCTTAAGTATAGTCTGGGATATCAAACCCAATAATTCAAGTCTACTTTTAAGATGTGATACTTGTTCCACACCCTCCTATGTTAGTCAAGTACGGTGACAGCGATCCACTACTCCTATGTGAACTTCTTCCTCTTATCAGTCCTGCTCTGGTAGTTGTAGGCCCCAATCTATTCATATGAGTTGAATGTGATCGGGAATATCAAAATCATTTGTTTAGACACTCTAGAGATGTGATACTGAGTCTATACCATTCTATGTTAGTCACGAATGGTAATATTGATTCAACATCTTAATTTGGATTTCGTTCATCTATCAAATTTTGTTATGATAGTACTCCCCAGTTCGTTTACATGAGTTGAATGTGGTCTGGGTTTTTAAAACCAACGATTCACTTCTTTATAAGATCCTTTGTAATCTCTCTCACTAAATTTGTTCATGTGACGAACATGATCTGTGATATCAAAACTATTCACAATTCCCTCTCTTTATATTCCAATCATTAGAGGATGTCCTCATACTAGGAGTAACCCATAGATATGATAAGCATTCTATCTACTATGTGTTATCTTCGACAATACGGGGTAATTCAAATCTATGATTGAGAATATATAAAATAAAAAAATGTATATGATAAAAAAGGGAAGCTCTTAATAAAGCAATATCGGTTGCCCTTGTTACAGGAGGAACCTGGTAATACTCTCTAAGAGCACACATTCCCCAAAAATTATTCTTTCTCCTCCTTGGAAGCACCTTAGTGATTGCTTCAAGGTTGAATCCACACTTATTTGGTTATGATCCTCTATAATTTTTAATGGCCTTTGATTGTGATATAGTACACCTTGTCTCAGATGTTAGCATAACTTCCTCACTTAGCTTGGATTTTTCTGAAGAAAGATCAGCCCTCTTTGTTATCCTTTCAGTAACCCGCTTTCCTACTCGTACCCTACTCTTAGCTGCCACAGTAGCTTTATGAATGTACTAGGGTTGCTTTAACTCCTCACAGAGTCCTACCTGATTAGGGTAGGTGTTACCACTATGACCTTTTGATGCTTATTCCTATTATTCATAACTACTATCCACAGGTAGTGAGTGTGCCCCATTGCTACCTAAAGTTGTCTTCCAAGTAGTGATGCAGTATCTCTTATCCTAGATATTGACATCACTGCTTTGAGAACTTTGATTTTCTAGCAGAAGACCAGTTCTCCTGCTCTTTTTTTGTGGCCTACTTTATCATTCATACACTAGGCTCAGCCACCAGAATAGTCTTATGAATGTGTTGAGGTCACTCCCATTTTCACACCTTACAGTGTCTTACCTAGTTAGGGTAGGTGTTACCACTGTGAACCCCTGATGTTTATCAATCCTATTCATAGTTACTATCCCCAGGTAGTGAGTGTGCCCCGTTGCTACCTAGAGTTGTCTTCCTAGTAGTGATGTAGTATTTCTTGTCCTAGATATTGACATCACTACTTTGAGAACTTTGATTTTCTACTAGAAGATTAGTTCTCCTGCTCTTTTTTTATGGCCTACCTTACCATTCATACACTAGGCTCAGCTGTCAGAATAGTCTTATGAATGTTTTGAGGTCACTCCCACTTTCAAGCCTTATAGGGTCCTACCTGGTTAGGGTAGATGTTACCGCTGTGAGCCCCTGATGTTTATCAATCTTATTCATAGTTACTATCCTCAAGTAGTGAGTATGTCCCCTTGCTACCTAGAGATGTTTTCCTCATCGTGATGTAGTATATCTTGTCTTAGATATTAACATCACTACTTTGACAACTTTAATTTTCAAGAAAAAGATCAGTTCTCCTGCTCCTTTTCATGACCTATCCTACCATTCATACATTAAGCTCAGTCACCAGAGTAGTGTTATAAATGTGTTGAGGTCACTTTCACTTCACACAGGGTCCCACTAGTTTTTGTGAGTGTAACCACTATGAGTTTTAGATGATTATTGATCCCATTCAAAATGGTTGTCATCAGTGGTGAGTGTGTCTCCTCACTACTTCAGTTCTCCTTCTCCCAGTTGGTGAGTTGCGGCATTAGGCCTTAGGTGCCGCCATCACCACCTTTGTGAGCTTTCATTTTTCAGTAAAAATTCAGCTTTTCAGTTCCTTCTACCACTTATTTTCCCATTGAGATCCGACTCCTAGCTATCGGAGAGGTCCTTTGGATGTGTTGATGTTACTTCTACTTCTTATAGGGTCCCCTTCAGTTAGTATGGGTTTACCACTATAGCTTCTTTGATAATTATTTCTACTAGGCTTAGTCCTGCTTTTCGTAGTAGAAATGCCCCTTCGATACTTCAGTTCTACTTACTTGGAATGGGAATGCCCCTTTGTACACTCTACTGAGGGTGTATCTCTTCCAGCTTTCTTGGGAGACGTCATTCTAATATTTTCCTACCCTTTTGTGTAGGGTTAGGATTTTCTCAGAGATCCCGACAGCATTTGGATACTCATGGCTACGATGATTTATCCTCTATGTGGTTACCAAAACGCTAGCTTGGGATTCTTTAGATAACTCTACCCTCTGAATTTTTTCATTCACCTTTTCTTTTTCCCTCACATCCCTACACAGAGCTGTGTTAGGTTGGTGCTGAGGTGACTCTTTCCTCTTCACATCATTGCAGGCATATGCACTAGGTGATTGTGTCGAGTGCTTCGTCTTTATCCTACTGCAGGCATATGTGTCGAGTAGGAACTCTGCTACAGGCACATACACCGGATAGAGGTGACTTTTTTCCTTTTGTCCTACTGCAGGCCTATGCGCCGGGTGGACATTAAGTTTTCTGGTTGACAGAGCCTGATAGAGTCACTTAGAGACATTCTCACCACTTTTTCCTCTTCACATCATTACAGGCATATGCGTCGGGTGATTGTGTTGAGTGTTCTTACTTTGTACTACTTTTGGCATATGTACCAAGTAAAGACCCTGTCGCAGGCACATACACCGGGCAAAAGTTACCCCCTTTTTCCTTTTGTCCTACTACTGGCATATGCGTCGAGTGGATACCAAATCTTCTGGTTAAGAGAGCCCGACAGAGTTCCTGAGAGGCATTCCTCACCACTCTTTCCTCTTCACATCATTACAGGCATATGTGCTGGATGATTGTGTTGAGTGCTTCGTCTTTATCCTACTACAGGCATATGTGCCGAGTAGAAACTCTGCTGCATGCATATACACCTGGTAGAGGTGACCTTTTTCTTTCCTTTTATCATATTATGGACATATGCGCCGGGTGGACATTAGGTTTTCTAGTTGAGAGAAACCGATAGAGTCCCTGGGAGGCATTCCTCACTACTTTCTCCTCTTCACATCATTGCAGGCATATGCGTCGGATGATTGTGTTGAGCGCTTCTCCTTTATCCTATTGCAGACATATACGCCGAGTAGAAACTCTATTGTAGGCACATATACTAGGCAGAGGTGACATTTCTTCTTCTTTTTATCATATTGCAGGCATATGCGCCGGGTGGACATTAGGTTTTTTGGTTGAGAGAGCTCGATAGAATCCCTGGGAGGCATTCCTCAGTAGTCTTTCCTCTTCACATCATTACAGGCATATGCACTGGGTGATTGTGTTGAGTGTTAATGTTTTGTACAACTTTTGGCATATGTTCCCAGTAAAGACCATGTCACAGGCACATACATCGGGCAGAGGTTACCCTTTTTTTCATATTTTCCTACCATAGGCATATGCGCTGGGTGGATATCAGGTGGTTGAGAGAGCCCGACAGAATCCCTAAGAAGCATTCCTCACCACTCTTTCCTCTTCACACCATTGTAGGCATATGCGCCGGGTGAGTTGTTGAGTGCTTGGTTTTTATCCTACTGCAGGCATATGTGCCGGGTAGGAACTCTGTTGTAGGCACATATACTTGACAGAGGTGACCTTTCTTTCCTTTTATCCTATTGCAGGCAGATGCGCCCGGTAGACATCAAATTACCTTGTTGAGAGAGCCTGGCAGAGCACCTTGAAGGCATTCCTCACTACCTTTTACCCTAAGTGTCTTATTGTGATCAGGTAGGCATTAGATTTCGTGACTCCTTTATTTGCTATTTTGATGTAGTCAGAAAAATATCGAGTCACCCAAATACATTGTTCCGAAAGGATCAGGAGGAGGCGGGACCCCTTCACCTTCTATTATGCTATTTCAATACGGTCAAACAGATAGTCAGTTTACCTTTGCTACTTTACTTCGGGGTTCTTTCCTTGGCTATGACTTTGTTGTAATGTAAGGCCAGGAGAAGATCTCACTACTTGTTCACCATTTTGTGACATCTTATCTGTGTACTACTGCTCTTTGCTCTCTCCTAGGCTCTGCCCTTACTATAGGGTAAGGTCAGGAGAAGAGCTCCCTGCTTTCTTTCACCCTTTTGGTACTCTCTTACTTGTGCCCTTTACTCTACTTTTCTTCTCACATTCGGTCAATGTCAATATGAGCGGTTCACTAGTTTGTTTGACGCTCCTATTTGGGGTCCATTTGTTGACCTCTCTTTAGCCCAAACTCTTGGTCAAAGAGTTTGACTTGGTCAATTTGACCAAGCTAGGTCTCAAGACCCCTCCCAATTAATTTCTTGGGTCAAATCAAATCTATTGAGCCTAGACCCGAGCCCTGGGTCAACCTGGTTGACCAAGTCAATCCAGGTTGACTTATTAGACCCTATTGAGTCCTAATTCCAATCTTAATCAATTCAAGAGGTTCTTTGGCTCAAACCCTAATCTCTTTTAACCTAATGGGCTAAGTTGACCAAGTCAAGCTTTGATTTGGTCAACCTAAGCCTCATGAGGTCAATTTGACCTATTTAAAGCCCAATTAAAGCCCATTTAAGGCTCCAATTGATTCCTTTGATTCAAAATTTCAAAACCATGGCCAAGGCTGATGGTTTTCCCTCCTAATTTACTTGTGATTAGATCCTAGCCGTTCACATTAGGGCTAGGGCTTTAAATATAAAAATTTAGGTTATTTTGAGGGGCTTTTCTAAATTACTCTCTCTATAGACCTCAAGGACCTCAGAGATTTCGTGTGAGAGATCTCCTTGCCTTCCTCCACCTTCCCCAATCAAAACTCGATAACCCTAAGCCGGCAGCGGTGAGATCTCCAGCGACCCGAAGGCAAATTCGTTCTGAGTCATTTTGCTTGCGATCTAGGCGTCGAAAGCTCGTGGTTTCTTCTACAACTAGGAGCGTGGATAGTCTAAAAGTGCAACAAGCCAACATACTGTTCAAACTGTCCAAAAATTGAGGTGAAATCATCAACCATAGTCTAGAACACATAGGATTAATTAGCTTATCAAAAAGCACTTTTCATACCACAAAAATTATACCCCATGAATACTCTTCATCCCTAATACATGTGTTTAAAATTTCATGGATTTTCATCCTGTATTTTGAGAGAACGGAGCAAGAATAGGTTAAGGGTTTCAGTTTATGCGGTATTCACGTGGCACCCGATCTAAGTCGTTGATCTCATGATCAACAGATCGGATCTGGTCTTCCCGCGGCTTCCGTCCGACCATGGGCTGGATCCTACAGAGTGCGCTCCCGTCCGACGCAATCTCAACCATCTGTTTCAAAATGGCGGAGGATCAAACGGTGACCGCATTTATCTGGCGTGGCTAAGTGGGTTGTTACGGTGACAATCATTGTCGCGGTCATTACGGAAATGATTATCGCTACAGCAATCATTTCCACGGTTCGCGGAGTGAACTGGAGACCACCATGTGGCATTCCCGTCGTCAATTTCTATTTAAAATTAATTTTAAATTCTTTTCAAGAGATGATTTTTTAAAAAATTCATTAAAAATTCATTTTTAATCCAAAAAATATGTATAATATATCAAATCACTTGTATTTTTATCCTCTTCCATTTAAAATTAAAATTAGTTTAAAATTATATGTATATTTTAAATTATTTTAAAAACATTAAAAACCCTATATATATATATATAATTTATTATTTATTATTATTATTATTAATCTGATTATTATTATTATTATTATTATTTAAATTATTTGATTACTATTATTACTAATTATCATTATTTTTATTACTATTATTATCTTTTTTATGATTATTATATGATTTCAGGTAAATATAAGGAGCTTGTAATTTGAGACTAGAGAGTGATACTAGTTTATTTCTATTTCAATTTTTTGGGTTTTACATATTCTTTTATAGCCTGTTGCGGATATTGTATATGCTATTTTGAATTTTGATTTTTGAGTTAGGATATAAATATTGACTATAAAAATCTAATTATACTAATTACTATTTATTTTTCAATGCAATTCATAAGTTCTAGTTATCAATAATATGATTGTTAAAGACAAGAAAGAGATAATAGAGATAATAAAAAAAAAATCTTCCATTTTAGATTTTAGGGCATGACAATATAATATCAAAGCAATGGTTAGTAAAAAAAATAGAATGTAATTAGAGTTGCATTATATTAGTGAAAGAGGCTTTTGAAGTGCTGAAAAATATCACCGTGATATTGAAGGCTTTGTTCAACATTAACTTTGTTGGCAGCATATAGTGATTCGATATTATGGTGAAAGGGCGTTGTGGCACCAGGCACTAAAACAAGTTTTTGTAATATTTTATATAAATATCCCTTCCACCTAATTCCACCCCCGCCTTATTCAGTTTGCTTGGCCACAAAAGAAATAAAAGAGAAGAAGAGAATAGGAGATGGAGAGAGACAAGAGAGAGAAAGCTCTCTTGGACTTCTTCATTTGTTATTCTTTCTACAAAAATTATTATGCTCGCTATAAGTTAGTTTACTCATGCTCTTATTTTTTTTATGATTTTGCTTTCTACAATATTAATCTTCCCGAAAGTGAAAAAAATGAATTTTCTCCTAAGTTATCAAGCTTTTACTGTGTAATTTTTTTGTATATGAAAGATATAAATTGCATGAACATTTTAATAAATAATATATTAAATTTTACCTAGTAAAATGAAAGTCCTGGTTTTTAAAAGTTAATGGGCTAATATGCAATTTTTTTTGTATTTTGTAGATTCATGTATTTATGTTGTATTTCATATATCAAAGAGAGACTGATATAAGATAAATATAGTATTTGCATATAAGCAATGAAGGTTGACTATCAACACTATAAGTAATATGAGTTAGCTCTTAATACATAATACCCTATGTAGGAGGGTTGACCAACAAGCTTTCCTTAAAATAAAAAAATTATGGTGTGATCCTAGTTGTAGCCTATAACTGACTAACCAAATTATACTGATAGGTAAAGAGTGATGACTCTTCATTATTAATCATTGAAAGTCACATGTGAATTAATTTGAGATAATGAAAAATGATTATAAGCTAAAGATTAATGATCAATTGGTCAACAGTTGGGGTTAAATTAAAGAATGAAGACTAATTGAGCGACAGATGGGGTGGAAGGATGAAAACACCATATTAAAGTTGGATATCCTAGCTCTTCATAATTGTATTTATGATTGCATTTATATGATAGTTTATTGAACTAATGGATATATAGAACTAATATATAATTGATTCAACTAGTATTGATATTGATACATCTTAGCATCGCATGCTGACATCCATTAATTGCTAGTTCTTTTTAGCATTTTTTATTATTTTTTGATAAATCACTTTTGACTTTATTGATCACATTAATTTTATAATTAATTATAAAGTTTTTTTTATTGTACATGTTAATTGATGATTAATATTGATTAAAATTGGAGTAGGCATATTCATTCTTTTGTCTTGAATTGAATGTTGTAGTAAGTTTTAGTTACTTGCACAAACTTTTATGCTCATTGTGTTATATAATTTCAGGTAAAGGTTTAGAGCCAACAGTGTGAGGCCAGACTATGATGCTAGTTTAATTCTATTTCAAGCTCTTGAGTTTTATGTGTTTTTTTGTATCCTTATATATATATATATATATATATAATTATAATTTTGTACTTTGACTTTTGAATTAGGATGTAAATATTAACTATAGAAATATATTTATAATTATTACTATATATTTTTTTAATGTAATTAATCGGTTCTAATTATTAATAATATGATTATCAACAACCTGATTGTCAAAGACAAGAAATATATGAATCATAATCAATTATGGATGAACCCAGAGCTTGGTTGGTATCATCTACATAGTGAAGAGAGAGAAGCACCACAAAATAAGGGGGATTTGGAAAGAGAATTTGAAGATTTCGGGTGCCAAGGTTGGAGATGGTAGAAGGTAGTCGGTCATCCATGGATGACCAGAACACCAAATCTATTTTATCTACCGCGAGTCCAATTATGTTGGATTCAAAAGGTAGATTCTCCTTCAAACGCATCTCCCCTCACAATCTTCGGGTTTTAGAATCTCCTCTTGTTATCAAAGAGGGAGGCTTGATGGCTAAGCACAAGCCTTTGCCGGATTCAAGTAAAGGGAAAGAGGTAATTTCGTTTTCTAACAAGTTATCAAAATCACCTTTATCAGTTATTATTTCTAGAGCAAATGACAAGGAAGCTTCTTCTTCAAGGAGTAGTTTTATTGATGTTTTAAAGAATGATAAGAATATTGGCAAGGCTAATGTCAATATCAAAAATTCAATTACTGCTTCAAGTTTGGATAATTCTAATGTGTGGATCAAAAAACCACACATTAAAATTAATTGGAGTAAAAATCATGATGAGATTGAAGATGCAAATGTTGTTAAACTTAATAGGGATAAGGAAAAATCCAATATTCAAGTTTTGAGTAAATCATTGGTTGTAAAAATTCTTGGAAAAAATTTACCCTTTTCAAAATGTGCTATTGAATTAAGGAAGCAATGGATGAAATATGGAGGATTTCACTTAACCTTGCTTGGACTAGATTGGCTTCTATGTTCCTTTCAGTCTCTTGAAGCCATGGAAGAAGTTCTTAATGGAGGTCCATGGTTTGTAGGGGGTTTTGCTGTAGGGTTAGACAAGTGGTCTCCTAACATCTCTCCTAATTCTTTGGAAGGAGTTTCTTCTCCGATTTGGGTTCGTCTACCTCACTTACCCCTACACTGCTAGGATGAATTCAATATCACTAGAATTGTCTCTAGAATTGGGACTCCTCTACTATTGGATGGTAACATGTTTAGATGGGGGAGAAGAGAATTTGCTAGAGCCTGCATTAGAGTTAATTTGAACTCTAAACTCCCTTCTGGTATTTGGGTTGAAGGTTTGCATGGTAGATTTTTTCAAAAGTTTGAATACGAAAATCTATCATCATTTTGTTTCAAATGTGGGAGAATAGGACATATTGATTCAGTCTATCCTAATGTTAAAGAAATCCCTTCCATCTCAAATCATACTGATAATCCTTATGGTCCTTGGATGCATGTGAAGTTCAAAAATAAGAAAAAATCTGTGAAAAAACATTTTAATTCCAAGGTTTTTACAGCAAAAGATAAATATGAAGCTGTTTGTGGAAGTGAAGAAGTTCTTTTTGCTGAATCAGAAAGAATTGTTCAACCTTTGGCAGATGGGAATAAGCAAAAACTGGTGACCGATCTTGTGAAAGTTGCAGATTTCAAATGCCAAATTTAAGAAGCTGCTGGAATCAAGGAAGGAGGAGAAGATGCGGTAACCAGGATTTGAATTTGAGTATGGATCAGCTTGTTTCTCAGAATTCAATTTTTGAATTCAATTATTTTCATGTTATGGCTGCTATAGATAATGTGGATAATACGGTTGCTGGTTTGATAGAAGAGTCATGTGAGATTGTTCCCGTAATTATTGAAAATTTGGATACTCTAAATTCAAATTTTGAAAGTTCAAAAATCCAGGGAAAGGCTGATAATTCGGTAACAATAATTGATGTTCAAAATTCAAATGATCTTTTGATTAATTCAAAGTTTGTTGAGATGCAAAATCCGGTTTTCTCTCCAACAAACCCAGCACACGTGGATCAACCAAAGTCTGCTAAAAATTTGGATATTCAAAATTCTAAATTTGAATTTCCACAAATTATGGAGGCTGATAAGGAGGAGTTTGAAAAGAAGCAGATTTCGGTTTTAACTCCTACAAAGGCAGCAAGGATTTCTGAAATAGTTATTAACAAAGATGGTACAAGAGATAGTTTTTCTGAAACTATTTCTCCTACTTCAACAATCAGTTTAAAATTCAAAAAAAAATGTCTTAATGAAGAATAAAAAGGCCTCAACTATGGAGCTTGGTTCTTCCGGTTCTAAACACATGTTATTCAAAGAACTACAAGCTCTAGGACCGGTGAAAGATCAAAATAGAAGAAGGATTACTAATCTCAGAATGAAGAACGACTTCAAAGGTTCTTCCCAAATATCTCAGTAATATGCTAGCCGATATTATCATAGCAATCAGCAAAGTGGAAAGATACCAGAGGTTGGAGCATCTATTCAAAGATTTTTCCATATCTCTTACTTCGGACTACATCATTGGAAGTTTAAAGAGACATCTGAAACACCTATGAATGTTACTCTTAGGTGTTTTGTGTTTGTCCTGGATTTTTTGTAATTTACATTTGATTATCTTTTATAGCTTCCTTTTTTGTTTAGAATTTTATTTGTTTTTTAAACTTATTATATTTGCTAAGGGATCGTTACTAGATCCTATTTTTTAACCGGATGGGAACTCTGGGATACTAACCAACACTTGGGTTGTTTCAAACTTTGGTATCCCCTGCATCTCAACGGTTTCAAAATAGGAAACAGTGGGTTTCATTTCAAAGATAATATGGTTAATTTAAACAAATATGCTTTCAATAAGGATCCTTTTTCTCTTGATCAAGGATCTACTAGTTTTTACTTCCTAGTTTGTATTAGGTTGTTTTTTCTTCCATTTTAATGCAAATTTATGCACTCTCAAATATATATATATATATATATATATATAAATAATATAAAGAACAAAAATGAAATTCCATTATAGATCTTGAGGCATGACATAATTGACCCTAAGAGCTTACCATCATGTGAAATCTATACCCAAAATAAAATAAAGTATTTCTTATTTATATGAGATAAGTTTAAATCTATGGGATCATAAGCATATTTTTCAAAATTCTATTGTTATTCTAAAATTTATTGTAGAATGTTATTTCTATCTTATAAAATAATATGCTATTCTCTACATCACATTTTATTACAAAAGTAGAATTTTTAAATTTATAGGATATTTTTCCTGTAATGTAAAAAGGTCCTAAGGATTAAATTATGTATATATCAAATAGGAACATATTATGGAGACTTTAATTTGAACTAATTATTCCAATTTTACGGAAAGGGCACAATAGGTTTCAAATGGGTGGAATTTCCTTAGTGATGTAGTCACCACGGAGAGAATGGTCTAAACGAGTTAATTGCGTCCATACAATGATTAGTTGAGCTTAATTGACTTTTAATCAAATTATCCAAAATGATTAATCCTTTCATATTGATCAACAAGCCTTAAATTGTTCAAAATGGTTTAAGGATCCCAGCAGGACTAATTGAGAAAGGTTGGGTCAATTAGAGTTAACTGACCTAGCTAAGGAGCAATTAATGCAAATTAACTTAATAGTACTTCTATTTAAATTAGCTAAAAATTTTAATTTTAATCAATTTGATCAAATGGGCTAATTTTATTCATATATCCAATTAAGGTCATTGTGGGGCAAATGGACTAATTGTTAAAATAGGGCTTGATCAAGGCTCAATTGAGCTCCATCTATATATGTTTAATTAATTGAATTAAGTTCCAAGAGCCAATTTGGCTAGGAGAATCAAATAAGTCAAATTGACCTTATATAGAATGACTAAGTGCGGCAATTGATCAATGAAAGGGCCAACTGGGATTAAGCCACCTATGATTAACCTATTAAAACTTTACCAAGGCATTGCGAGTTATTAGTTCGATCAATTTGATAGGGATTGATGATAGTTTGGTACTATATAGGCAAATAAGTCATTTTGAGTTTTTTGGTTTTTTAAACTCACAAAGGGGCATACTTTTTTTTTTTTTAATAAAAATTTATTAATAAACCAAACAGAAATTACAGAACAAAAAACACACCTAGCAAAATAAAAGCGACCAAACAACAAGGAGTTCTACAAGCTAAAAGTGGGCTCAGAAAACAGTCCAAGCTTCTAACGTCCAAGCCGTCCCGCACGTACCATCCAGAAATAAACGGTTGCCACCAGCTAAACGACCGGGACGTGAGCCCCGACCACATCACCGCCCTCAGCCACGCGTAGCACCAAACCGAACATTAAAGCCAAGCCTTCCAAAAGATAATCAGCAATACGAACAATAAAAAAGTACTCCAAATCATCTTTTACGACGACCACGCCCCCAAAACATCCCCCGAGTTGCATTGGAAGAACGAACAAGGGAAAAATCATTATCCGACTCAGAAAATTCAGAATAAACCTCCTCCTCCGACGAATCATTCAAGTAGCTGTTCTGATTCCTAATTTCTTTACCCGAAGACTTCCCCACCCAATCAGCCATCAGAAGTGTATCAAACTCTTTTACAGGAATCTCAACTACACTGTTAACAATCTGAATCCCTTCCTCTACGCTCAGCGACGGGCACACAGCCTCAATCCCACTCAGATCCACACCAGCAAGCATGTCATCCCCAGCACCACCTTCCGCATTCTCTATCACCTTATCATCCCCAATAGTATTCATATCATGAACAGGTAAACTATCAGAAGTCTCAACATTCACATTAACATAATTAACTTCCGGCACCAAAGCAATTGCCGAAGACTCCAAAATCACACCCTGCCTAACGCCCCCATCCAGCAACACGGGAACGAAAGGTATAGCATTAGGAGATAATAAGGATGTATCTGCAACCAGAGGCACACCGTTACAGTTATTCACATCCAACGAAACAACCAAATTCTCCTGAGACAAGCCAACATCGTTAGCACAACCCACGGGTTCAACAGCTGGCAAATTCATCCCCTTATGATTTACTTCAGGAACATTAACCACAACTTCATTTACACCCTTAATGCCATTCACACCACCTAAAGGAGCAATAATTTCCACAGGAACATCCGCAACAGAAGGAAGAACAGGAACAGGACCCGAAATACACTTACCAGAAATATGCCCTAATTTTTTACAAACACCACAAAAATGAGGAAAATCGTCGAAGACCACCTCTTGAGCATACCCTAACGAATCAGATCCTAACCAAACTTGCTTAGGATAATTTTTAGTAATATCGATTTCAACTAAAACACGGGCATTCGAAGGACGAGAGCCAATCGACGTAGCTTCGTCAATTTTCAGTGGTTTGCCAAATAACTCACCCAGCCCAAAAAGGATCCTCGGAGCAAAGAAATGCGGACGGAGGTGAGGAAAAGAGATCCATATCGGGATGATTGGCGACTCGACACCGATATCCAAAGTCGGCGACCATTTCGTAAGTTTCATATAACAATTGAAAACCAAATAAGAACGGTGACAAAAAATCCTACAGTAATCTAAATCATTCTCCAATTTTATCAAAATATGGGTAGAATCCAGAACAGTAACTGAAACCTCGCCGTTCAACTTTAGGTTAAAAAAATTTACGTATCGCATCAAGAGGAGGACGTTTGGCTGGGAAGAAACCAACTAAAGAAAACCTAAATGGTTCCGCTAAAGCCCTAATTTCTTCATCAGAAACCCACAAAGCAGGAAGACCACGAAATGTAGACTGCTTCAGATCAGGAAAAGATGAAGTAGAACCAGCAAGAGCTTGAAGAAAAGACTTAGAGTGAGAAATCCCCCCAAAAAAACCAGGATCTCTCAAAATAGACGAAGGCATGCCGAAAATGCCGGAGAAAAGGAAAGAAAAACCACCAAGAGAAACAAAAAAACAGAGGAGAAAAACTTTCCTGAACAAGCAGAGCAGAAAATCCCCCGCCGACGGCGGGGAAACGCCTCGACGCCACCCAAGAAAAACCCTAGGGTTTTCTCGGAGAGCACTCACAAAGGGGCATACTTGTTGATATAAAAAAGGGGTACAAGTCCTTAATAGAACAAGAGCTCACTAAAAGTACATCATTTGAAATAAAACCTAAGAGCAATTTTTCTAACCTAATACAATAATCAAACAAAAATTAAAAACAAGCAGCCAAATCCACAAACAAAGGCCACCCGAACCAATCCAGACCAACCAAGGGAGAAACCAAGCAGAAGCATATGCAAAGTAACAAAAAAAAAAGTCTAGGTAGTCCGCAATAGCCCCACTAAAAGCAGCACCCCAAGCCGCAAGGAAACCTACAAGGAAAGCCAATCATAACATAGCCAAAGAGAAGAACCCACTGCAGTACAGCGACCAACAAATGGCCAGCCTGAAGAAAATAACATAACAAAAGGAACATAACACTTTCGAACAACCCACAACCATAAATACCCACAACCAATCCAGCATCACAAACAAAAGACAAAAAACAATCCATAATGATCAACAGTAGAAAAAGGAAAACAAGCCTACTTCCTTTTATGTTTCCTCTTACAACGTTTTCTAGTCCCCAAGGCAAAGGCTTTATCGACGAAATGACTAACAACCAAATTATGCACAACATTGTCTTCTTCCACAAACCCATCCAAATCCCCCCATCACTCCCATAAGAAGAGGAAAAGGATTCATCAAGCCAATCATAATAACCCACACTAGTAGCATTCATATTAAACGCCAATTTAACCTTCAAAGCATCATTAGAAATAAGAGCAACAAGAACATCAATTAATGGTACATTCAAGAAAATCGGTTTCAATGAGGCCAAAGAAGTATCAATAGAAGCATCAACCATCGAATCCACACCATCCCTAGATGAAACAAGAATGGCAGAGACCACACCATCCAAAGGGCAAGGTACATCAACACTTCCCGACACAAAGAATCGGAAATAACACCAGCATAAGCCACCGCATTAACACTAATGGGACTAGCTACAAGGTTTTATCAAACAATTATTAGCATCCATGATCTCGATATCACCTTCCATATTATCAAAAGCACGAGAAAAAGTCAAAATAGAAGTCAAAGGAACTTAATTATCCTTAACACAAACAAGAATATGCATAGGCAAAACAGAATCAAACTGAGCAGCAACTTCCACCAAATGACCAATAACATTCCCAGTTTCAACAACATTAGGACCAACCTCCACCACATTAGCATTTTCAACACAAAAATTATCATTAACCACCTCAATATTATCTACAAGATGAATAGCACAATTATCCAAATTATCCAAAACATCAACAGCATTCCCATTAATAGGGTTAGAAACATTAGGAAAATCAACAGACAGGGAAGAGGGCCGATGGGGCCCACAATAACCTTTGAAATGCTCAATACTTTTATAGGAACGACAAAATGGAGGGAAGAACTCTATCATAACTTGCTAAATATATCCAAATTTCTCAATGCCTAACCACACTTAATCAGAGTAATTTTTTTAATGTCCAGCTCAACCAAGACACGAACAACAGAAGGTCGAGAACAAAAAGAGGAAGTTTTATCAACATTTAACGGTCGACAAAAAATTGATCCCAGGCCATAGAGGATGCAGGGGGAGAAAATGTGTGGCCGAAGGTTAGGAAAAGAAATTCAGAAAAGGCGACCATTTGGTCAATTTCATATAGCAGTTATTAACTAGGTAAGATAAATGGAAAAACACCCTACTATAATCAAGATCATTAACCAGTTTAACCAAAATATGAGACTGATCCAACAAAGTAATGAAGACATCGCCATTAAGCTTAAGGTTGAAGAAGAACCTACGAACAGAGTCAGGAAAAGGTTGCCTAAAAGGAAAAAAAATAGCTAACACATACCGGAAAGGAGCCGCAAGCATAAGAAACTCATCTGAGATCCAAAGTGAGGAAAAAACACGAAAGTAGGAAGGTATAAGCTCAGGAAATCTCGTATCGAAGAAATTATCAGGAAGTGCATCGAGAAAGGAAAGAGATTTGGTCTATTCATCTAAGAAACCTGGATCGACAAGGCGATTCACCAACATTTCGACCATTAAGGCCGGAGGTGGATGAACATTGAAGAGAACGAAAACCAGATAGCAACAAAGAAGGAGATGAGGGGAAAAAAATTCCTTGAGATTTGCACCGACGAAGAGGGCACGAGCCCACCAAAGAGGAGCCAGGGAAAATCCTAGCAAAGCATGGGAGGAATTATGTTAGTTATTTGAATCAAATTTTTTACTTCATTTAAGTCATTTTGGGTTCAATTGGGTCAAAGGACTATTTAGGCTCCATTATAAGTTAATTTTCCTTCATGAAATTATTAATAACCTCCTAAAGTTCATCCAGAGGATGGGTCATTGGTATTCTTTCCAATTCAAAATTTTAAATTGGTATTCACAAATGGGTTGATCATAACCCAAAATTTTTGAGTTATACTTTCAAGTTGTATCAAATATTGACACCCCTACCTCCATGGAGAATCTATACCCAACATAAAATAAAGTATTTCTTATTTATATGAGATAAGTGAAAATCTATGGGATCATAGGCTTTTTTTTTTCAAAATTCTATTTTTATTTTAAAATTCATTATAGAATATTAGTTCTATCTTATAAGACACTATGTTATTCTCTACATCTTTTTTTATTACAAAAGTATAATTTTTTTAAATTTATAGGCTATTTTCCCCTAATGTCAAAAGGTCCTAAGGATTAAATTATGCATATATCACATTGGAACATCTTAAGGATACTTTAATTTGAACTAATTGTTCCAATTTTATGGAATGGGCACAATAGGTTTCAAACGGGTGGAATTTCCTTAGTGATGTAGTCACCATTGAGAGAATGCTAATCGAGTTAATTGGGTCCATCCAATGATTAGTTGGGCTTAATTAAATTTTAGTCATATTATCCAAAATGATTAATCCTTTCAATTTGATCAGCAAGCCTTAAATTGTTCAAAATGTTTTAAGTATCCCTGCATGACTAATTGGGAAAAGTTGGGTCAATTAGAGTTAATTGACCTAGGTAAAGAGCAATTGATGCAAATTAACTTCTAGTACTTATATCTAATCTAGCTAAAAAATTTTAATTTTAATCAATTTGATCAAATTGACTAATTTTATTCATATATCATATTTAGGTCATTTTGGGGCAAATGCACTAATTGTTAAAATAGGGCTCAATCAAAGCCTAAATTGAGCTCAATCAATATATGTTTAACTAATTGAATTAAGTTCCAAGAGTTGTTTTATTTCAATTTGGCTAGCAGAATCAAATAAGTCAAACTGACCTTATATAGAATAACTAAGGGCGCTGATTGATCTATGCAAGGGCCAACTGGGATTAAGCCACCTATGATTGACCTATTAGAACTTTAACAATGCATTTCAAGTTATTAATTTGATCGATTTTATAGGAATTGATGATAGTTTGGTACTATATATACAAATAAGTCATTTTGGGTTCAATTGGGTCAAAGACCACTTAGGTTCCACTATAAGTTAATTTTCCTTCATGAAATTATAAATAACTTCTTAGAATTCATCCAGAGGTTAGGTGATGGGTATTCTTTCCACTTAAGAACTTTAAATTGGTATTAACCTCATATGGTCCAACCAAGTCAAATTATTATGTCAAACTAGGGTTAAAAAGGATCTAGCCTATTCCAAAGGTCAATTGTGGCCTTATTAATCTCTTTGAAATTTTAAAGTCCTTTTGGATTAAGACTTAGGCTTCGTTTGGGACGATTTTCTTACTGCTTTTTAAAGTAAGTTCAAGTACAAAGAATTAAAATTTTGTCCTAAAAAATAGCTTTAAAAAGCAGTAATAAAGCTGTCCCAAACAAAGCCTTAATCAAATTGAAATTTAAAGTTCAATTACCCTTAAAACATAAGTATGATCATAAATTTTGAATAAACATGACTAATGATAATTGATTATATATATTTGATTGAGATATTCATTTATATTTTATATGTGCATCATGCAAACCGATCAATTCAACATATGAAAAATCTTAATTAATACAAATTAATCCTCTTAGTATATTTTTAAAATAAAATACATCATACAATACATTGTAGATTCTATATTATGACTTTGGATCAATTTTTATAAATTATAATATCTAGTCATCTTAATAAAAAAATGTTATCTGTGTAATTTCAAAATCTAGCTCAATCATATAGTTCAATCAATGATCATAGGATCTAATTAGGTTTTAAGGACCTTTATACTAGCTAATTGTACAACAAAATTAATTATAAATTTTCTTACTCCCAATTAATGTTATATTTAATCAACGTTCAATTATCATAGACATGTATAGTGATCATGCATCCTCAACACTTAAAAATACAATAATACAAAAAATTAAATAATGTTTATGGCTAACTAACCTCATTTAATAATATTAGCTCGTATTAAATAATGTTTATGGCTATCAAAACATTAATTACGAGCTTAAACTCACGGGTTTAACAAGAACTACAAAAGAATGGGGTGAAATATAAAATTTATGCAACATAACATCCCTAAACAAGTGGTCAAGTAGAGATCTCGAATTGTGAATTGAAGTAGATAATGTAGAAGGCAGGTAACACAATAAAAATAGATTATACCTTACGATTAGATGATGCATTATGGGCTTCTTCTGCTACCTATAAAACACCTATTTGTATGTCATCTTATCAATTAATGTTTGGGAAGGCAAGTCACCTATTTATGGAGTTGGCTCACAAGACATTTTGGGCAATCAAAATGCTTAACTTTGACATTTAGGCTATAAGGGACAAAATAGTCCTTCAATTGAATGAGATGGAGGAATTTAAAAATGCCTCCTACGAAAATGCAAAATCATGTAAGGACTGAATAAAAGCTTGGCACGATAAACGCATTTTAATACGAGTTATACTTGAACAAAAGGTCCTATTTTTGAAGTCCCATAAAAATCTATTTCTAGTAAAGCTACACTTAAGATGATCGAGATCATTCATAGTGCACAAGATTTACCCATATGGAGTAGTTAAGTATATCATGAACAAAATAGCAAGTTCAAAGTGAATGTTCAATGATCGAAGTTTTATTTTGAAGCTGGCATTTTGGAGAAGATTACAAAAATCACCCCAAATGATCCTAACTAAGTTTGTGCTTACAAAAATGGCCAAGCAAAGGACAGTAAACTAAGAGCTCTTGGGTAGGCAAACCAAACCCCTCCTTATTTTTGCTCATTTTCCCTAGTACTTTTAAAAAAATGATGATAATGGGAGTTGCCTCCCAAAAAAAGGGAAGCTTTTATGATTTAGTGCCAAGTTTGGAGCCATAATGCCAACTATTTTAGCCTTGCAAGAATCTTTGATAGAGGATTCAGAATCAAGGAGCTAAGTTTGGCATCAAGGTGCCAGACCCAATGCTTAGGTGCCAGCTTATGGCACTTTGACACCGCAAGAAGTTAAAATGAGGAATATTTGTTTTAATGATCTTTTAATAACTTACTGAAATTTCTTCATGCCGTACTTCAAGCAAACTTAATGGCTCGCTTCTTTTAGTCCAAAATTGGCTAAGCAAAAAAAACATGAAAGCCATAGAGCATGTGTTAGCTTTTCAACAACAACAATAAATCTTTATCTCACCACGTATGATCAACTACATGAATCTTTTTTCCTCAATTGTATCATATTAAGAGTCAAATTCTCATTTAAATCTAATAAAACATTCTCAAGTTTATAAAAGAAATGAGACAGTTATACTCAAAACAATAAGATCTCTCTCACGCAACATATGTTTTACTAGAATTTGTATGTCTTTTTCTTGAGTGCACTTAAGTAACGATGAGGCCTGTCCTATACAAGTTTTTCATATCAAATATATTAGTGTGGTTCATTTTGTGCAATAGGCAACAAGTTGATTGTCTTTTAATGTATGTGAAACCTTTTGAATAAATCTTGTCCAACACTTTCTTAAAATCACATTCACTATCTTTTTCTGGATGATGAACTTTAAATGTAAATGGCCGCCGCATCTGCATCTAATAATTTCTCTAATGAGATTTGACTGCTCGACATGTAGCTGCCAAATTTAAACTCGAACATTTTCTGTGAACACAACATGGAAGAGAAAAAACTATCTTCTGTCGAACATTTTTTTTGCGTTTTTGAAAGAAAACACAAAATCTTTGCATTTTTTTATCCTTTTAATTTTTTATTACATTCCTTAAGCTAATTTAATTTTATATAGCCTTCTTAAAATTTCACCTTTTAAGCTTCTATTCAATATTTACAAGGGTGTAATTATAATCAAAATGGTATAATAGAACCATCACACACAACAACAACAACAAGCTTTTATCCCACTGTGGGGTCAACTACATGAATCTTTTTTTTTCATTGTGTCACATTAAGAATTAAATTCTATTTTTAAATCTAATAAAGAAATGTTATTTCTAAAATTTTCCTACCAAGTCTTTTTAAATCTACCTTTCTTAACATAAGTCAAACTAATACATCTACTTCTCTAACCAGGTCATCGGAAGGCCGCCATTATATGTGACCAAAACATCTAAGGAGACTCTAATTTTAGATTCCACTGGAACTACTCTAACATGTTCATGTATATGATCATTTCGTATCTTGTCTCTAAGAGTAAAGCCACTTATTCACCTAAGCATCCTCATCTCAACAACATTTAACATAATATTATACTTCTCTTTTAATTGCCAACATTATGCACCATAAAGCATTGCAAGTCTGCCCACCATCTTAAAGAATTTTCCCATAACTTTAAGGGGGAGTTTTCTATCACACGATAAGCCCGATGCATTCCTCCACTTCAACCATCCAACTTGAATTCTACAAATAATAGCCCCATCTATTTCACAAGCACCCTAAACAATAGACCTAAGATATCGAAAATGTGTACTCTTATTAATTTCTTGATCACCCAAAGTCGCAATCCCTGCATTGGATCTATTATTAATAAAATTACACCCTATAATTCAATTGTAGATTTACTCAAATTAAAGCCCTTTAAACTCTAAGGTTGACCTCCATAATTCAAGTTTACCTTCAAATCCCTCTCTAGTCTTATTGACAATAATATATATATATATATATATATATATATATATATATATATATATATATATATATATATATATATATATATATATATATATATATATATATATATATACATACCATCAACAGAAAAGCATACACTAGGGTACGACCTCTTGTAAATGTCTAGTGAGAACATCCATGACTAAATAAAAAAAGAGAAGGGCTTAAAGATGGTCCTTGATGTAATCCAACTAAAATAAAAAAATACATGATCAAACCACCTTGTGGTTGAATAGAAGTAATAGCTAATGCATGTATATCCTTACTGACTTAAATATAAACATTATTAACCTCTTTCTTTTCTAGAACTCTCACTTTTTTGAAACATTATCAATATAATTTCTCTAAATCGATAAATATCACATGTAGATCCTCCCAATTCTCTCTATACTTATCCATTAAATCATTCAATAAAGAGAGTCATCACTCACAAATGGAAATACTTACAGTGATTGAGGAAAAATTATTTGTGCGCAAATAAATTTTTTTCGTAAAAATTAGCTCTCTTTATCTTTAGAAGACACATTATAGGCTGAAGGTGGGAATGCAAACAATCTATTGCATCAGTCACTCTCCCTAAAAATACTATAATTTATAAACAACCTTTTAGTCATAAGTAGGTCGCAGGAATTAGGCCATCCAATTCCCGCTTTTCTCTCCTATTATTAGTGAAAACAAAACTGATCACTACAATATGGGGTCAAAATCACTTCACAGAAACAGAAAAATTGCTATAGAAACTAAAAGAGAATTGAAGACAGTTAATTAATGATAGCATGCTAACAGTATATAATAATCTAAGTACCATTAATTGGGGTGATAACGCTAAAACTAAACATAATCACTTCGAAACCTGAAATTTAAAACTAGCTATCACCTATCTCCATAGAAAAGGTAAAATCTTTCAATCGTCAAAAACAAATTTACGGGGGGATAAAAACAATTTTCTAATACAAGGAAACTATCACTCAAAGGCCCTTAACAAAAAGCAGAGGGAAAATTAAACGATGAAAGTTTCATGAAATATTTTCATACCCCCAGCGGAACGACTCTGATAGATCTCTTTCATCAACATAAGCCCTATTTGTTTCAAAATCAATATATAGAGAAAGATGACTATAAATTAGACAACAAATAACAGTAAGATACAATGAATTTATCAAGAAATACTGTATATTATCCTTGAATTTTGAACCTTTTAGCATTTAAATCAAGCCTAAGTATTTCACAAGATGGAATAGGATACATGTTATGTGTGGAATCTGATTGTGTTGATCAATCTAGTTATTCTATTATCTCGGACTGCAAAGCTAGTCATGTGCAAATTTTTTTTTTTTCTTGGGGGGGGGGGGTTAAATTCCAAACTGAATGCCGCAACGCTGAGTGTTTGAGAGCTGCAGCATTGTCAAACAGAGGTTGGCCGTTGCAACGCCCCAAACTACTACAATAGTGCTATGAAACAGACTACACAGTTTAGTTACTTGGCTTTCTCTTGTATTTTTAGTTAGGGCAAGGGTGAGAACGGTGCATGTGAGAAGAGAAGCAAGAAGAGAGAAAGAGAGAGAGAGAGAAAGAATAGATATCTGTACTTATTTCTCCCAATTTTCATAGTGGATTTCTTAGTGCAGTGTGGCTCCATGATTTTTTCCTATTTTAAATTTTTCCACTTTAAATCCTGGTGTCATTTATTTTTCCTCTACTTTCGTCATTGTGGTATTTAATCCTCATCTTCCCCAACAATTGATATCAGAGCAAGGTTCTTCATATTAAGTGGGAGTAATGACGAAAGAAGCAAGGTATAAGATTGAAAAGTTTAATGATTCGAACTTCGCATTATAGATGATGCAAATTGAAGATATTGTATCATAAGAAATTGTATTTAACATTAGAAGGAATCACCAAGAAGCCGAATTCTATGCTTATGGAGGGATGGGAGATTCTTGACTGGACTGCACTATATTTGATATGACTTTCAATTTACTTATCTATTGCATTCAACATTGTAAATGTGAAGACAACAAATCATCTCATGGTTGCACTGAACAAAATGTATGAGAAGTCATCGGCCTCAAACAAAGTATTCCTGATGAAGAAGTTATTCAATATGAAGATAATTGGACAGCACTCCAATGGCGGAACACCTGAATAATCTGAACACTATGATGAGTCAATTGTGTTCAGTTGGCATCAATTTTGATGATCATGTGAGGGTATTGTTAATGTTATCTTCATTACTAGAAAGCTGGGATGAGCTTGTTACTATTATGAGTAACTCCTCGGAAACTTTAAAGTTTAACTTTGAGAATATTATGGGGTTAGTGCTTAATGAAGAGGTTCGCATGAGGGTGAGAGGTGAATCCTTAAAATCTACTCTAAATGTTGAAGCAAGAGGAAATGGGTTTAGAGAGAAATCAAAAAGAGGGAGATCTAAATCCAAGAGAGGAAAGTAGAAGAAACGTTGTGTGTTGGAGCTGTGATAAGAAGGGTCACTTAAAGAAGGACTGTACAGTTCCAAAGAAGGGCAATGGTGGAGGTAAAGAAAAAAATCATTCTTAAAGAAGGACTATATAGTTCCAAAGAAGGGCAAGGGTGGAGGTAAAGAAAAAAATCATTCTGCAAATGTATTTGCAGAATAATGTCAATCATATTCTTTGATTTTATCTCTAGATAATTCTGAATCATGGGTGATAGATTCAGGTGCTTCTTTTCATGCAAGTCCTAATAAGAAGGTATTCAAGAATTATACTGAAGGTGATTTGGGTAAAGTGTATCTCGGGTACAACAAGTCCTGCAGCATTGTTGGACAAAGAGATGTTAATATTAGAATGTTGGATGGGTCAATTAAGAGACTCAAGGATGTTAAGCATGTTTCTTGTATAAAGAGGAGTTTAATTTCTGTGAGTAAGCTTGCAAACTCAGGTCATGTGACATCATTCATAAGAGATATGTGGAAGGTGACAAAAGGGACTATGGTTATAGCTCGAGGCAATATTATAGTCACCCTATATATTATCAATAGAAGAGCATATTATGTTAGAGTAGTAGATTCAGATGTTGATGGAGGTTTTTGGCATCGAAGGCTTCGCAATGTGACTAAGAAAGGTATGCATTAACTTCTTACTAAAGGAAAGCTTCATGGTTTAAAATCTATAGATTTATATTTTTGTGAAGACTGTGTATATGCCAAGCAACATAGGGTGAGTGTTTCAAATATTATTCAGATGTCAAGTAAAAGACGTTGGAGTTAGTGCATACCAATGTATGGGCTCATGCTCCAGTTACTTCTATAGGAGGATCTTTATATTTTATCACATTTATTGATTATAACAGTAGGAATGTATCGGTGAACTTAAAACACAAGTCAGATGTATTTGATGTTTTCAAGAAGTGGAAGGCCTTTGTTGAGCTTGAGACAGGTCTAAAATAAGTGTCTTGGATCAGATAATGGTGGCAAGTATCATAATAAGAAGTTCAAGGAGTATTATGCTTTAAATGAGATCAGGCATGAGTTCACTGATCCAAGAACACCACAGCAGAATGGTGCTGCATAGCGCATAAATAGAACTATCACTAAGCGTTCCAAAAGCATGCGAATCAAGCAATTATGGATAGAGGCAGTGAATACTGCAGTTTATCTAATCAATCGTGATCCTTCAATTCCTCTGAATAAGAGGTTACATGAGAAAGAAGCCTAGAGTGGAAAAGAGGTTAGTATATCCCATCTCAAAGTTTTTGATTGTTCATTCTATGTTCATATTGATGCAGGATCTTGGAGTAATCTTGATCTAAAATCTATCAAGTATACATTCATTGGATATGGCTCAAATAAATTTGGCTACAAATTCTAAGATTATCATAATAAAAAATTCATCATGAATGGGGATGTTAAATTTAGTGAAAGTGAAATATACAAGAATAGAGATGAGACTCCTGAAGATTCTTCCAAATATGTTGAAATTAAGTATGATGATAAAGCTGATGAAGTACAAAGAGTACCTCAAGCTCTTACTACTGAAATAAAGAGATCAATCAAAATACTAAAGCCAATACAAAGGTATTCTCCTTCCTTGTACTATTTATTGTTGACAGATAGTGTTGAACTAGAGTGCTATGATGAAGTCATTCAAATTGATGATTCAAAGAAGTGGAAGCAAGCCATGGTTGATGAGATGCATTCACTTGAATTGAATCAGAATTGGGAGTTGATAGAGCTATCAAATGGCAAGAAAGCACTAAAATTGTCTTAGGCAGAATATGTTGTAAAGATGCTTCAGAGATTCAACATGAGTGAGGCTTAGCCAGTTTGCACTCCCTTGGATAATCCCTTTTAGTTGTCCAAGGAAATCACCTAAATCTGAAGCAAAGGAATAACAACTGAAGACGACTCTGTATGCTTCAGCAGTTTGAAGTTTGATCTATGTTATGATCTGCACAAGATCTGATATATAATATGCAGTGGGAGTAGTCAGCAAATTTATTAGCAGCCTAGGAAAACTTCATTGGGAGCCGATTAAGTGAATTCTCAAGTACCTGAGAAGATCAGTTGACAAAGCTCTTTACTTTGGTAGTACAAATATTGATTTACAGGGTTATGTAGATTTTGATCTTGCTAGAGATCTTGATGGTAGGAGAGGCATAACAAGTTATATCTTCACTTTGGAAAATACTACACTCATTTGGGTTTTCAAGTTATAAAGGATTGTTGTACTCTCAACTACAAAAGCTGAGTACATTGCTATCACTGAGGCTAGCAAAGAGATGATTTAGCGACAAAGTTTCTTGATAGAACTTGGCAGGGGGCAAAGGAATGGGAAGTTGTATAGTGATAGTATGAGTGTTATACATCTAGCCAAGAATGATGCATTCCATGCCAGGATGAAGCACATCCAACTTCGGTATCATTTCATCAGGTTACTTTTGGAAGATGGTCAGTTATCTTTGGAAAAGATAAACACGACCGAGAATCCTGCAGACATGATGACGAAGACTGTGGCAGTTAATAAACTGAAGCTATGTTGGTCTTCATGGAGGATACAAGCAGGGGTGAGCCACACTACCGGTACTACGATTGGTGTTACATATCCAAAGAAGGATTGATTGCAACTAGTTCAAAGTGGGAGATTGTTATGTGTGGAATCTGATTGTGTTGATCAATCTGGTTATTCTATTGTCACGAACCTCAAATCTTTTTTTTTTACATACCTAAGCTTCCCGACGATGTGTTCCTGAGCACCCAGTGCTGAACGACAGAGATCAAAGCACCGCAGTGATCAAGATATGGCACCGTAGCGAGTCAAGACAGAAACTAAGCACCACAGCGCCTAGTGTTTGAGAGCTGCAGCATTGTCAAACAGAGGCTGGGCGCCGCAGCGCCTCAAACTGGTGCTACAGCGCTATGAGACGGACTAGATGGTTTTCTTTCTTGTTTTCTGAAGGGTTGTGTCCCTTGGAGTTTATTTACTCGCTTTTTCTTATATTTTCAGTTAGGGCAAGGGTGAGAACGGTGCATGTGAGAAGAGAAGGAGATAGTGAAAGAGAAGAGAGATCTATACTTATTCTTCCAATTCTCTTAGTGGATTTTTTGATGTGGTGTGACTCCATAGTTTTTTCACTATTTTGAAAATTTTCACATTAAATCCTAGTATCCTTTACTTTTCCACTTCTTTTACTTTTTTTCTCGTTTTGTTATTGTGGTGTCTACTCCTCATCTTCCCCAACAATACCACCATTGCCAAAGAAATCATTGGTATTGAATTACTACAAATTAATGCAACATTGTAGGAAGAATGTGTTCACAACCTACAATAAACAATTGGCTTACATGGCATTCAATTGTATGAAAAATGAATTAAACTTTTCTTACACACCTTGCCCTAGTAATGTAATAGTCAAATTTGATAATGGATCTTTTTCAACCATTGTTCGTAGAGGGTGCATTCGAGTGACTAATTTGATGGCTATTTTTTAGGTTTCGAAATTTAAAATAGTATAGTATCTATCAAAAAATTAACCAAATATAAAAAAGATAATGTTATGACAAGAACAACAAGTTTTCCCCTTCTCAAAATTTTGCTTCAAACTCATTTTATAAATAAATATATTCACTAATTTTCTTAATTTTTCTATTATGCTCGATGCCTTGTTTTTTCTAGTAGTTAATTTGGAAGGGTGTTGCTAAATGATTTGGAAATGTCATTGTTCAAAAAGGTATTTGAGGTGTACGTCTCAAGATTTAAACCTCATTATGACCAGTTAGGCGAACGCATTATTTGTCTGAGGCTTATGACTAGAGGAGTTTGAGGCTAAGCCTTAATGAGGTAATTAAAAAAGATCAATATACTATATTATAATATAAAATTAATATAAACTGCATTACATTATACTTATACCACATATACCTAATGCAATCATTGTTGCTCAACATTAAGGTTGTGAGGTCTATAGCCGACAGTGAGAGTGAGTCTTCTTTGTGCAAGAGCGAATTGTTTTCTTCATGCAAGTACAAGAGACCAGATGAGCATATCGATCATACCAAGCCTCTCACGTGAGAACAAGACCTCTTCAAAGTACAAGAAACAAGAGTGATCAAGTCTCACAAGACCTCTTCGAGGGCAAGGACGAGAGTAATTGAGCCGGAGGGGCATTTTTGTCAAGCAGTAAACAAGTAAATCATTATAAAATTTAATTTTCTTTGATGGAAAATTCTTCTAAATAAAAATTTTGAAATTGAAGTGGTATCAATTTTACAAAAATATTTTAAATTTTTTATTTTTTTTCATCATTGTCTTGAATTCTGCTTCAAACTTTCATTTCATGTTAATATTTATGATTGAGATTTGTAGTTTGTCTTGAAGATGATGATGAATTAAGTAAATATCAAGGTTATTGAAACCAGATCAGACCCGCCGGTTCAACCATGAACCGGTCCGACGGGCGGTCCGGTCAGCTAAAAAAACCGGTAAAAAATACGGTTGAACCGGGAAACCGCTGAACCGGTCGGTTTTAGAAGAACCGGACGGTTTTTAAAATAAAAAATCTAAGCCGTTTATCTGCGATCGAATGGCGTATGGAGACTGCGGTTCGATATTAGACTATTAGTCGCTCGTATGCCCCTAACATAGGCGACTCCAAACTCCATACGCGACTCCTCCGACCTCCGGTCCTCATTGCGGTCCATCCAGAACGACTCCTCCGACCTCCCAGCCGTCGGCGCATGGCTAACCTGACATATTGGATGCCTGTTTTGACAAACTGCTTCGATAACCAGCTTCGACTCATCTTTGACCGCCGACCAGACCCCTCGAGCTCGGACATTGCAAATAGGAATCGTGAGTAATTATTTTCACATTATGCTTGCATTCCTTCTCCTAATTTTATGGATAATTATTATGTTTTATCCTAAGACTTTTATGTAGATTATGCTATCTGCTTCCCCTTTTTGGAGCAATAGAAGAAGTTTTAGGATGTTTGAAAAACAATTGTGAGAAAATGTTTAGTTGTCTGAAAGAAGAAGAGTTTGCTCAGAATGAAATTTTTGCCTTTCAGAAAAGCAATTTTATTGATTTTAGCTTTTTATCTTATAATTAATTAGAATATTTATTTATTCAATAGATTAGGATATGTTATTTATGATTTTATGACATTCATTCATGTCATTGAATCAACTCATATTAGTTACATAGTAGTTGTTTATCAAATAATCATGACTGTTGTAGCAATTTAAAAAAATTTAACACATGATTTTAGTAAATGTTCATCTATTTCACTTGACAACTCAGCACAATTCAACATAAGAAAACAATGTCAAATTAAGCTTAGTGTTGGAAGTTGTACATTCAAGCAAGCAACTTATTCATGCTGTCTTGTAGCATATGATTGGGTGGTCTACATAGATGCTCATCGAACATTAGCGGGATGCATATAAAATTTTGTTTATCATTATACACAAGTCGCTCAGGTAGAAGATAAGATTAGAGAGAGTCACCTTAGATGGTTTGGTCACATAAAACGGCGGCCTTCCGATGACCAGGTTAGGAACATAGAGGTATTAGATTTGACTTATGTTAAGAAAGGTAGAGGCATACCTAAAAAGACTTCGTTAGAAAATATTAAGAATGACCTTTCTTTATTAGATTTAAACAAGAATTTGACATTTCATAGGACACAATGGAGAAAAAGGATTCATGTAGCCGACCCCATCTTGTGGGATAAAGGTTTGATGTTGTTGTTGTATTATATATAAGTCGGATCATTTTTTTTTAGGGCATAGGTCTAGAAATTATAATTAACTCCTTAGGATTTGAATAAAATTCTTGGGCTTGCATACGTTTTGGATTGGAGCAAGTTCATGCATGTTTATATCTTCAAGTGCCATAATATGAGATATCTAAGTTATTTTACTTTTAGTTCATCATCTATTTTCATTTAAATATATATTTAATGTGAACTTCAAAAAAATGTGATGATTTTATTTACTTTAATTGATCATATGAGAATGGAAACACCTGAAATTCAGAGTGCAGCTTCCAGTTGTAGTGTACGTGAGAAAGTAAACATAGCGTGGAATCATTTCATTGAGATTAAAGGAGCTAATAGGAAGAGGCAATACAAATGTTTGCATTGTGGCATAACATACAAGGGAAGATGAATAAATAGAATGAAACAACATCTAGCAGGAGTTAAGGGGAATATAGCTGCATGCAAGAAGGTTCCACATGATGTTTGATATCAAATGTAGGAGACTTGAAGGACATTTCAAAAAGAAAACAACAATTACATGAGTTGGATAGTACATTTCTTGTTCATGATGAAGTAGAGGAAGGAAGAAATTCTTCTTTATCCTAAATCATAATCCTCTGAAGCACTTTTAGCAGAACTTGTAAAAGGGAAAAGAAAGCTTGGTGATAATGACAATTTCTTTGCTCCAAGAACCAAACCGGGTTCGCAACCTTCAATTAAAAGTGTCTTAGCCTCTAAAGAAGTAGTCCACCGTGCAAACATAGCTGTACAAGAAGATTTTTTGATTGTTGCATCCCTTTCAATGCCTTAAACCATATGCAGAGAAAGTTATGGATGCTACAGATGATATTGGTCTTGATTACAAACTTCCCTCTTACCATAACATGAGGGTTAACCAACTTAAGGATTGTAAAGAGGACTGTAGATTACTCATTGATAGTTATAGCAATACTTGGAAGGATAACAAGTTGTACTCTTATGGCATATGGATTAGGAGTAGAATATTAATAAATTTTATGATGTATTGCCCATGTGATGCATCTTTTTGAAATCAGTGGATGCTTCAGATATCACTAAGGATGCTACAAACTTGTGCTCCTTATTTACTGAGGTTGTTGAATGGATAGGGCCAGAAAATTTTGTTCAACTTTTTACTGATAATGCTATCAACTACAAAAAGGAATGAGAGTTCTTACATGAAAGGTTCAACAATATATATTAATCACCTTGTGCTGCACATTGTTTAAATTTAATTTTAAAAGACTTTGGAAGTATGCCACTCATAAAGGGCTTAGCAAGAAAAGTATCCAATGTGACAATTTTTGCTTACAATCATATTTATGTACTTTCATGGCTTGGGAAAAGGCCAAATTGGAAGGAAATTGTACGTCCAAGAGCCACAAGTTTTGCAACAACTTCCAAAATATTGAAAAGTGTTTATGAGCATAAACATGACCTCCAAGCATTAATTACTAGTAAGTTCTTTATAAATTCAAAGATATCCAAAGTATGTAAGGGGAAAGAAGCAGCTACAATAATCTTAAATTTGAAGTTTTGGAATGATTGTCTAACAATTTCGAAGATAGTAGGTCCTTTGATCAGACTGTTGTGCATTGTTGACTCAGATGAAAAACAATCACTTGGATATATATATATAACGGAATATATAGGGCACGAAAGACAATCAAAGCCCTATTTAGAAATATTAAAAGATTATATAAGTCATTCACCAATATAGTTAAAAGAAGATGGATACTCAATTAAGGCAGGGCATCCATGCAGCAATATACTTTCTAAATCCTCAATTTCAATAAGACAAGAAGAATCATTGTCACAAGCCTGAAGTTATGCAAAGCCTTATTGAACTACTTGGAAATAAGGATATTTTTCCCAAGCCCACACTTGCAATGAATGAGGTCAAATTATTCTGTGATGGCTTAAAAAGTTTTGGAAAAATAATTGCTCTAATAATGACAAAGGAAATGCAGCCCGGTAATTACTTTTCAATGTCAATGCTTATACCTTTCTTAACATATATCATATATGCATACTTACTAAGCTTTCTAATATCACATTATGTAGATGAATGTTGAAAAATGTTTGGATCAAGTGCTCTCAATTTGCAGAAAGTAGCTATAAGAATTCTAAGCCAAATATCATAATCATCAAGTTGTGAAAGAATTTGGAATGTTTTTGAACAAATTCACTCAAAGAGATGCAATCATTTGGAGCATTAATGATTAAACAACCTAGTATATGTTTGCTGTAATCTAAATTTGAAAAATTGATATAATTTTATGATAACATAATAATGTGTGTCAATATATCACACTATATTTTTTTATATATATATCATACTACATGTATCTACAAATATTACTAAAATTATTGTTTCATTCTTTAGGTTTCAACTAAAAAAAAAGTTATGATCCTCTAGACTACACTTATGTTGAAATGATAGATTTCTGAGTATTTGATGAGTAATCACCAGCAGATCTTGACTTAAAAGAATTAGAAAATGAGATATACCAAGAACGTGCAATGCCAGTTTTTGAAGAAGCAAACATAGCATCCACTCGGCCTACACTTGGTAAGTTAGGTGAAATATGAATATATAATTTAAATAAAATAAAAAAATAAAATCTTATTTAATATTTTTAATTTGTTGATGAAGGTGAACAAGAGAATGAAGGAGATGGAGATGACATAATTGACTTCAATGATTTAGGTGCATTTGTGGTTGTAAATTATGTTGAAGCGGGACATGAAAATACAACTTTTGAGTATAGCTTTCATGATGCAAATTAGGAGATATTTGATTTTTATTTTCATGAAATTATTAAAAGTTTAAAACTATTGAACTAAGAAAGAGAAACATTATTAACTTGATCTATTATTATGAATGATTGTCTTTTTTCTTATCAGTTAGTGTAAAGTGTCATAATCTTGTTATAATGTTTTACTATATACTTCATATTATGTGCACAATTATGATGAGTATGTTATATTTATTTTATTTTATTGAGTTATTTAATGCCACATTTACATTATGTGTTATGTGTTTATGTTTTATAAACTTAATTGATGCCATATTTTTATTCTTTGATTAGTCTGATATGAAAATAAAATGTATAGTGAAGGTATTATAAGAAAAATTTTCATTCATTTTATAATTTTTAATAATATTATTTATTTATTACGTCATCCAGTTCGACTCCGATTTGACCGTTCGAATCTTTAACATCTCCTTCAGTTTGTTGTCCAATCGGATTTTCAAAACCTTGATAAATATGTCAACGATTTATGTTATATTTATTAATTATTTTAACTTTAATTAGCTTTTTATTTTTTATTTGAGGCTTGCACCTCAATGTGCCTTGAGACTTATGTCTCATCTTGCTAAGATAACTTTATTTTCCAATTTCACCTTTTTAAATCTCAAGAAGAGCTTTCATGATTTTATATCTTTCTAATAGAAGCATACATCAGATGTAATCATAAGGTCAAGCTCAAATTTCAATTCATGATTAGATTAAAAAATAATTCAATTTCAATTTGAAAAGTTTTTATATTTAATTTCAGGTTCATTTTCAACTATAAACTTAATTTTAATCAGAACCCCAAATTCAGATACAATTTCAAGCTCAACTTCTAATTGTCTCAAAGCTCAACTCTTGCTCAAATATATATTCACAAATATGTTCCATATAAACATAGATTCAAACTCGCTAACAACAAATATATACTTTAAGCAACTACGAGTCATCTTCTCCATCCAAAATTACCCTAGAAGGAATATTCAAAAAATTATACTTTATTTGATAAGAAGAGATTTTATGATACATGATTCTTTTAATAGGCTTTTAAATAAGATGGAAATAGTTTTTTTTCTTTTGAAAAATTAAACACAAATATAGTAGAGTCCTAACAGAATGATTGTAATATAACTAAATAAGATTTGAATAAAACTTTTAGTTTTTTTAAGTAGCTTGATTCATTCATAATATCTCAAATAACACGAAATAGTCTCAAGACAAACAATTTTTGATAAATGACTCATGAAATTATCAAGATATTCAAACACACAGTATTCAACTTCTTTATAATGCTGAAATTATTCATGCAATTGATCCATACATTCATCAAAAGACAGAAATTGCTCTTTAGGCACTGGAAATGTAAATGCTTGAGCAAGAGAGATTTTTTGCCCACACATAAAAATCAATTATTTGTTGGTGCAATTTTTAAGTTAGCACAATTCTCACATCACTTATTAAAAAAAATCATTTATAATTCCCCCTGATTGAAAGAAAAATTAAATCTTTTGTAATTCTAAAAAATCATTTATAATTCCCCCTGATTGAAAGAAAAATTAAATCTTTTGTAATTCTAAAAAATCATTTATAATTCCCCCTGATTGAAAGAAAAATTAAATCTTTTGTAATTCTAAAAGGTAGAGCTAAACCTAAAAAGACTTTGTTAGAAAATATTAGAAATAACATTTTTTTTACTAGATTCATATGAAAATTTTATTCTTAATAGGACACAACGAAGAAAAAAGATTGATCACACTGTTATTGGGATAAAAGCATGAAGTTGTTTTTGTTGTTGTAGCTAATCATGGCAAAGCTATCATTATGAATGTTATTTCATTATAAGGATTAACAAAATATATATGTTGAATAATTATGGGACTCAAAAATCAACCAATTTGGTAGGGCTTCTTGAACACACAGCTTAAAGATTGTAACCATTGGATTGATATTGCTATAGACTTTTGATTGTAATCCGAATGCCTCCTCTAGCTCTTCTAGCCAGCAGCTCATCTAAAAGACTTTTTTTTTCTCACTTTTCATGAATAGTTCTGATTTATTTCTATTGTAAAATTTTTGGATAAATTTATATATACTTTCACATGTTAAACAAAATCAAAAAATAAAATTCAAAATAATCTTTTCTACTTTTCTACTTTTTATATGGTATCAAAACAAAATTAGGGTTATCATCTTCCAACCTCTGTTCTTTTTCTTTGTTATATGAATTCTTCTTTCTTTCCATTATGTATGGTTTATTTGACATTCCTTCCAAATAGTCAACCATCATAAATGGTGATAGTAAAATTAAGGGAGAACTCTAGAAGCTACAAGCTTTATAACGCATAAATAAGATAAATTATTTGATGTATTCCAAAATTGTGAAGACCTTTTTTTAAAGGAAAAGGGAAGATCCATTAGCTTGTGAATCCTCCTCTAGAGCCGAAAAACCCAGAATTTGTGCTTCAGGATGAAACCAAATCCATGAACATGATTGTGGAATATCATGAAGTCTGAAATCAATATGTCATACTTATTCCTTTTTATTGCAATATAAATTTTGGGTGACATCAAACAAGCATATTCTAAACTGAAAATTGTTGCCATCATCTACGAGATCAAAATTAAGATTTCAACAACAAAAGAAAATAAAATTCATTTTATTGACTACTTTAATATAATGAATTTTTATTGATTTGAACTGAATTATTACCAAGATTTAAGATGACATAATTCAATAATGTGATAATTTTTCAAGCAATTTATTATTATGTTGCTCAATATAAAAGCCATTTGAGAAACATTATTATAGGTTAGGGCCCTCTTTTAAAACCCTAGATGTTTTATTCTCTTTTCTTAAATATAATTATAAAAAAAAAATTATTGGGTACCTTGTGAAATTACCAAACATCATCGTATTAATTTTTCTAAAAATTATTAAAATTCTTTAATTATTTTCTAATTGCTTACTCTAATAGTTGGAGAATTTTCAAAATCTCAAATATTTTTTAAGATAAAGAATTTGTCACATTTATTGATGATTACACTCAGATGATACAAGCATATCTTGTCAAATAAAATCCTAATGTCAGCAATACTCTCATTTTTCATGCCCTAATACGAAAATAATTTCATGCTAATATCAAGATATTTTAAATTTATAATGCTTGTGATTACTTCAATCACGCATTATTATCTTTCTTCCAAAAGACAAGTGTCATTTATTAATCCTCCTATCATGACACTACCAAACAAAATGAAGTGACAGAAAAAAAAAATAACTTCTCAAATTCGCTAGGGCTCTTCTCTTCTACAATCAAGTGTCAAAAGGATACTACGGAGAAGCAATCCCAATTGTTGTATATTTAATTAATAGAATAACCTCAAAAGTGATTTGCTTCAAAAGTTCTATAGCCTATATGGCTAAATTCTTCCCCACAAATGATTTTCTCTCAAAAAAATCTTTCAAAAATATTTAAAAGAATTATCTATTTTCAATCCCACAAAGAACATAGGAGTAACATGGATCTTAAAACTTTTAAATGTCTCTTTCTTGATCATTCTCTATTTAAAAGGAGGATTATTACCAATTTACCACCATACAACAACAACACCACCACCAACAAAATCAAGCCTTTATCCCAATACTTGGGGGTCGGTTACATGAATCATTTTTCTTCATTGTGTCCTGTTAAGACTTAAGAGTCAAATTTTCATTTAAAACTAAAATAGAAATGTCATTTCTAATATTTTATAACCATGTCCTTTTAGGTCTTCCTCTACCTTACTTAACATAAGTCAAATCTAATGCATCTACTTTCCTAACCCGGTCATCGGAAGGCCACCATTTTATGTGACAAAACCATCTAAGAAGACTCTCTAATCTTATCTTCCACTGGAGCCACTCCAACCTTTTCATGTATATACTCATTTCGTATCCTATCTCTAAGAATAAAGCAACTCATCTATCTGGGCATTCTCATCTCTACAACACTTAATATTATGCTTCTCTTTGAATGAGCAACATTCTGCACCATAAATCATTACAGGTTTCACCACCATCTTATAGAATTTTCTCTTAAGTTTGAAGGGGACTTTTATATCACACAACAAGTCTGATGCATTCCTCCACTTCAACCATCCAATTTAAATTCTGCTAATAATATCCCCATCTATTTCACAATCACTTTAAACAATAAACCCAAGATATCTAAAACGTGCTCTTATTAATGACTTGATCTCCCCAAAGTCACAAACCCTCCACTATCTAATACTACTAAAATTACAGGCCATATATTGAGCTTTAGATCTACTCAAATGAAAACCTTTAAACTCTAATGTTGACCTCCATAACTTAAGTTAACCTTCAACTCCCTCTCTAGTACTATCAACAAGAATAATATAATTAGCAAAAAGCATACACCTGAGTAAAACCTCTTGCAAATGTCTAGTGAGAACATCCATGACTAAAGCAAAAGGATATGGGTGTAAGGCTGATCCTTGATGTAATCTAACAGAATTAGAAAAATACTTGGTTAAACCACCTTGTGTTTGAACACAAGTAATAGCACCTGCATACAAATCCCTAATGACTTGAATAAAAGTATTATTAACTCATTTCTTTTCTATAACTTTCCATAGCACTTCTCTTGGAACTTTATCATATACTTTCTCTAAATCAATAAATAACATAGGAAGATCCTCCTTATTCTCTCTATGCTTCTCAATCAAACCACTCAATAGAAGCATAGCTTCCATAGTAGACCTACCCGGAATGAATCCAAATTAATTTTGAGAAACATTAGTATCACAACGTAAACTATGACAGCGTAAAACTTTAGACCTACCCGACATATTAAACACTATCGTTGCTAGGTCTCAAGTGTTGGATGAGAAAAGTGGGGTGTTGTATTAAGTAGTTAACAGCCAGCATAAAACTTATCAAATAATCATGACATAAATCCTTTAATACATTGTAAATATTTCCACCATAAAAAAATAAAACTAACAAAAAAGAAACTTCAAAAGATGTCACCTTTTATAAGAAGCAAAGTTTTTTCAAACGCACTTATCTTCGAGAGGAGAACTCTCAACTAGAAGATAAATTTGTTGAAATATCTTTCACGTTGACATTCCTACAACACAAACGTAAAAAAATTTAAATATTGTATCACTTTAATAAAAAGAATAAACCTAACCAAAATCTCCAGCAAGTCCAAAATTTACAAATATTATCAAGTACAAATCATTAACTCATCACTATATATTCCCCTCTGTATCCCATCTCCCAATACACATTTTTTCAAAAAATTTCTCCTACTCATAAAACCGTCCTTATAAATATCAACTCTAATTATATTACAATACCACAACTCTATTTCAGACGCTTGAAAATAGGAATTGGAATGATGCCATTGGGAAAGAGATGAATACTTTGAGAAAAAATTACTTGGAAAATTGTTGAACTATTAAAAGGGAAGAAAATGATAGGATGTATATGAATTTTTTTTATAAAATATAGAAAAGCAAAAACCTAGATCAGTATAAAAAAAAGATTGGCAATCAAATGATATACTCATTCCAATAGAATTGACTACCAATAAATGTTTGTTCTTATTATGAAAATGTATATCATATGTATCTTAATTTCTCTCGTAGTCAATCATGGGTGGTCAACACAGTGGCATGATATAAAGAATGCTTTTCTATATAAGAATGTTAAAGAAAAAGTCTGTATGAATCTATCACCTAAATTTGATAGTTCATTTATAAAAACAAAGTGTACAAATTAAAAAAGCTCTATATGACCTTAAACAATCTTTAAAAGCATGATTTGACATATTCACAAAAATCATGAATAAAGCTGGATACAAACAAAGCTAAGGATATCATACCCCCTTCATAAAATGCTCAACTAAAGGTAAAATCTCAATTCTCATTATATGATATAATTATCATAGGAGATGACAATAGAGAAAAGATGTTTCTCAAAAAAAAAATCATGCTGAACAATTTGAAATCATAAAATTAAGAATACTCATATACTTCTTGCAAATCAAAGTTGCTTAGTTAAAATAAGAAATGTTCCTATAAAACAAAAATGTCTTGAATCTTTTCGAAAAAAATTTAATAATAATTGATTATAAATCTTGTGAAATATCAACTAAATCAAGTCAAATATTGAATAGAGATGAAGAAAAAAAAAAAGAGAATTGATCATATCAAAAATTATTTAGAAAAATGATCTATCTCACACTAATCCACATAACACATTTACAATGAGTCTCATTAGTCAATTAATGCACAAACTAAAAAACCATCTTCAAGCTGCTTATAGATTATACCTTAAATCAAATCCTGGTAAATGAAATTTCTATAAAAAGAATGATATTTTATAAATTGAAAGATGTCTTGATGCAAACTGTATAAGATCATTACTGTATAAGAGATCCACGAATGGATACTGCACTTTTTTTGGGAAGAAATCTCATGACTGGGAGAAGCAAGAAATAACTGTTGTTTCAAGATAAAACGTTGAATTTGAATGTAAAGTTATTATCAAAAAAATCAATGAGCTTCTATGATTCATAATAATTTTAGAATATTTAAATATCAAATGAAAATGATCAATAAAGATATAAACTGACAATAAATCTACCATCAGAATCATTTATAATCCAGTATGCAATGATCTTACCAAGCATATGGAGAGAAACTCGAAGGTGTGTTGATTTGCACTCTATATATGCCAACAGGAATTAAATTTACAGACATTCTCACCAAAGGACTCTACAACCTTATGTTCAAAAATATTATAAGCAATTTAGGAATAGTATATTTATATGATCTAGTTTGAGAGAGTTTTGAATAATCACGGAACCTAGAAGTCAACAAATCTAGGTAGAGATCCTTGAGCACATTGATTAACGATTCTAAACATTGAATCATCCTCTTATGACCCTTAAATTGAAATATGTGTGTCTCCACTTCCTCTTCTAGCTGCTGCCCATCTAGGGACTTTTTTTCCTTACCTTAAATAGTTTTGATTTTTTTCCATTGTAAAACTTTGAAAAAATCTATATATGTTTTCACACTTTATACAATGTACGATGATAACAAAATGTAAACGACATGACTGACAATTTATCAATTACTAAGAAGCATATTGCAAACATTAAGAAAAATGCTCCTAACAAAGAATGAAACATTTATCATTCAATAAAAAAATAACCTATCTTGAATTGCAATACTTGGAATCACGCTCTCACAAGATCTAAACAGACGGGTGACTATCATCTCGAAGGTCCTACATAATATAACACTCAATGTATCATATATACATGACACATAAATACAAGCATAGAAAATCAAATAGTGAATTAATATATGTGCTACCAAGGTTATTCCATAATCAACACCAACTAATTATAATTATTGTAAAGATTAAACCTATCTTTATGAACATTAAATTATAATTTTTTTTCAATTGCAAAAATTGAAAGATGATTTCTGACATCTAATTAAAATCTATATTAACCCAATCCAACTTACATAATAATTAACACAATAATTAATCTACTGTAAAGTTAAAGAGTTAATAACCTTTCAGCAAATTGCATGGAGAGGATAAACCAACAGTATCTCAAGGATAATAAAGAGGAAAGAGAATACAAGGAAGAAGAGGAGGGAGATGATGATTCACTATTGTTGCAGTTGATTCTTTAGCTAAAGTAGGGAAAGGCTTACAGTTGGTAGCACGAACGAAGAAGAAGGATAAATAAGGGCGGTTGTTGGCAGCTTGGAAAAGGAACAAGTGGAAGGATTTGCAATGCCCTAACATCTATCTTCTTAAATCAAGAGTTGAGGCCGTTGAAGATATGAAATTTTTCTGTTGATGGCAAGCTGAAATCTCGAGCAATCTTCATGAAAGAGTAGGGGCATCGATTGTGTGCACAAAAGTGCTTTATTTGGGACTAGTCCAGTTCTGCTCAATCTCGTTTCACCACAACAGAGAGTTTCAAAAATTAGTAAAAAAGTAACAATTCAGATTCAGTAAAAACCAACCTAAACAACTGGATTGCAACAAATGCCCAATTAAACCCTTCTTGTTTTACTACAGTGCCAAATATTACAGAATTATAATGGAACAACAAAATCACAACTACAATGAACCCATTTAAAATGGATCATAGCAACCCCAATTCATTAAGGCAAGCAATCAACAACAGATAGAAGATGGAAACATCCATATCAGTGGAATCTAAATTACCAAATCAACAACCCAGGCTTTCCAAATCAGTAATGATGTGATACAGTGTCAGCACCTAGTTCCATCTATATAGCCATCATCAGCTTCTCAAGTGTTTTGACAAATAGCGACTAAGTTGTGATGAGTGTATTCCCTCTCAGGAGAATCCCTAAAAGGACATGCCCGGGACCACCAGAGGAACTCGCCCAAAGAGAACAACGGAAATTACTCGCCCACATCCGCCAAAGGCTCGCCCTATGTTGGGCGACTAGGAAGTTCCAAATTAAGCAAATAGATCGCCACATATCTCAATCAAATCTCCCCTCCGAGCTCACCAAACTCAACTATAGGAAAGTGCCTACCTCAAGGACTTCACACTCCATTCGACTGTCACTACTAGGCTCAAGGACTCTTCATCCCCACAAACAACTCTACTCGCCTTTCATGACAGAGCGACCTTGAACTCCCTACGCCAATCGACAACCTGATTAGATGACTCGTCAATTACGGATTCATCTCCTCTCAGGAATCTCCCATAGATTCTCCCTACACCTACTCGCCTCTCTTGAACTTGTTCAATGACACAAACAGCTCACCAGACATAGACTTCGTCCTCTTACAGCCTAACAAGAGGCAACACATGTCCTGGATTAGCGTGTAGCGTTATACGAGTATTCTAGGTGTAACATATATGTTTACTTTTCCAAGAAAAACTTTCTTGTTGCCCTCAAAACCCTATAAACAAAGGGTGGGAGCAATTTGGGACCCTTTTTTAGACCTTTTAGACTCTTCTATGGATCTTTTGGGCCTCTAGAGTCCTACTTCCTATATTTTTTTAAAGATAGTGGAGATTCCTCCAGCTTACTCTTTCCTCTCTAATCATTCTATTCTCAATTCTCACTAATAGATTCTCAGCTCATCAGATAGAGATGCTAGTAAAGTTAAGTATCATCCACTAAATAAATATTATTCAACAACATCTAAGCATTTAAAATAAAATAGCAAATCCGTGTCTTTGTGTGTGATACAACCAAACCATTAAGAATTGGGGATATTCCAAACCTTCTAACCTATGCAAGTGGCGACCAGAGGGAGATACAACCCATGCATTTATATTATATTGTATACAACATTCATTGATTACCTAAGAGTAGTTAATGGGAATTTATATCCAGCGAAGAATGGAGAGAGATGGGGTGATATATTTGAGGTGTTTGATAAGTAATATATATTTGAGATTCTAAGCTTGATGTAACGAGGTGTGATGACGGAATGTATCTTAATTGAACAGTGCATGATGGGGATATAAATGTTTTACTTAAATTGGGGTCATGACATTTGTAGTATTTCTGTGAAGAAGCATATTAATGAAGATGCAACTAGTTGAGTAGGCATCAATTTGTCAACAAAGCAGAGCCACAGAAAGCATTGGCATACAAATATTTGTATGAGAATTTGGTGGTAATTTGTTGCACAGTAGCTAATATATAGATAAATATTTGGTTGTTGGAGAGGGCAACCTATTGAATAGGTAGAAAGCCATTAACACTATTATATCTACCGAATCAATTCGGCTTCAAGCATTAGCATGCCAATCATTTTGATGAGATGACAATCTTTGTGTTCGGCTACTCTATTTTATTCAAGGGCATAGAGATATGTTGAACCCATGTGAAAAATAATGCTTGAATGTTAGAATTAGTGTATTCTCCATCTTCATTAGAACTAAGTATTTAAATTTTATATTGAATTTTCATTCAACCATGTTATTGAACTAAATGAAGTTAGAGATTGTTTCATATTTGTTTTTCATAGGAAATTCCCAATAGAATCATGAGAAGTCATCAATAAAATAAATATAAATTTCTATCTATGATTAGATATAGTTGGATAGGTTCCCTATCCATCACAACCTATGTTGCACCGCTACACCTATTTATGAAGGTGTGATGTATCCGATACACCGATACACGGATACGCCTCCGATACTCCACCGATACGTGTCGGATACGCCAAAGCCGTATCCAATTAAAATACTATTTAATGTCAAAAGGACACGCGTATCCGATACGCGTGTCTGTTGAAAAACAAAAAGAAATCCGGAAAAAAAAAAAAAAAAAGATGTGCGTATTTACTTCCGCGGTTGCGAGCAAGATTCTCTCATTTCCGAGATGGATTTGAGTCTCTTGATGATATGAAAATATTAAAAATTATTAATTTTTCACTTGATGAGCCTGAATTTGAAGTTATGATATTTATTGAAGATGATATGGAAGTTCAAAGACAAACCAATGAAGAAGATAATTATATCATTCCCTCTATTGAATAGTTGAAACTTCATGTGCTAGATAATTTATGTTTATGCTTTTGTTGTTGTACTAGACATTTAATGCTTACTTATATTTTGATATTATAAGCTACAAGGCTACAAATGATGTTGTTGTCATTTTCTTTTGTAATTTCAAATATTATGTTTCGATTGCTTTCTTAATTTTTATATATGATTTATAAATTCTAATGTCGTGTTTGCACCGTACTCGTATCTTATATTTTTAAGAATTGGCGTGTCCCGTATCCGTATCCTGTCGTATCCGTGTCGCCGTATCCGTATCGGTGCAACATAGATCACAACGGATGAGTTTTAGAGGTATATAACTATGTGACGTGGATGCAGCAAATGGAAATCTAGTAATGGGTACATCGAAGCTTAGAAAGTCTATTAGAGACGTGGCCGCCGATCTACGGCCACGATCAAGTCGATGTATTTTTTAGTAGTATTATGTATTTGTCTTTTATTATCTTATGATTGTATTTGCTTTTGTTATTTTCCGCTCTTACCCCTTACTTAAGGGAGGTCATGTGTAAGCCCAAAGCGCATTGTAGTCTTTTTTTATTTTGAGTCCTTTGTATGAGACTATATATAGTCCTTATGTTCTCTTTTCATGTTTAATGATTAAATGATAAAAAATTTCCATTGTTTGAGTTTCTTGTGAGAGCTTGAAAGTGCTTGGGAGAAAAACCCCTTGAAAAGGGAATCGCATCACCCACCAGCCTTGGAAGAGTCTGGGCTCGTGGTTAGTTCTCTTATTTCGTCTTCCCTCTCTTCCCTCCACCCAATACCTCCGGCCCACCATCCCCCAGCCGCCGGACACTTTAGCCTCACCCTCACCGTCGGATAAACCCCACATCTGCATCACCACCCGAGCCTACCTCTCTTTCCCCCAACACCACCCACGGCCAAACCGCAAGCCGCCAGCCCTCCCTTTGGTTTCCTTCCATCTTCACTCACCATCAAGCCTTTCCTAAATTAGGTTTCTTATTTTAGGTAACTGAATTATTAATCAAATTCAAATCTATTTGCATTTGAAATAGTTGCCTAAATTCTAAATCCTATTTTAGGAAATTTCCCAATTCATAACCTATTTGAATTTTAAATTAAATTGGGATGAAATCATTCATTCCAAATTTAATTTATTCATTTAAGGAAGCATTGATTGCCTTCATAAACCCTCCACCCTCACCCCATAGCCGCCGGCCCCCTCTCTTGGATCTAATTGTAATTGTTTCCAAAATTCCACTAAGCTCTCTTGGAAATAATTCCTATTTCCCCTCCACCCCTCTTGGCTGAAATCCCCCCATGCCCCTACCTATTTAATTTCTTTCCAAAGATAATTTCTCCAATGGAATTAAATTGAATCCCTCTCCCTCTCTCTTTCCCGCCGCCCTCTCTCTCTCTCTCTCTCTCTCTCTCTCTCTCTCTCTCTCTCTCTCTCCCTTCTTTAACTCCTCTCAATCAATAGGATTAATTAGGAAGTTGTTTGAATTAATTTTCCTCCACAAAATCTGAACCTAACTTAATCCCCTACCCTCCTTCATTGCCCGGACACCCTTGCCCGCTTCCCCGCTTCAACTCTTGAGAGAAACTTTTTTCTCTCTCGAGAAGTCTTCAAGGGAAGCAACCACAAACTTCTTCCACACATCAACCCCTTCGACACCGATGAATGGCCGATCCAGAGCTTGCTACGAATTCACTTACGACGAGCAAGGGAACGTCAACATCCACCACTCCACCTTCTTTGACTTCAACCCGGAAGTCGATAATTCCAATGAAAAGTACATGGACCGCATCATCTTCACGCTTTCGGAGGCCAACGACGAGCAACTTGCCAACGTCCAGTGACAAATTGTTTCAGGACAATAATAGCAAGGGTGAATTTGTTCCCTCTTCATTTATCTTTCTAATCTGCTAACCTTGTAGGTGGTGATTTAATCACAAAGTTCTCGTGCTTCGCCTTCTGCCTGCGCTTAGTAAACGTAGGATTTGAGTTTACTTTCATGTTGCTTATCTCAATGTTAGATTAGGGATTTTTGTTGAATAATTATTTAATTCACATGTTGTTGAAATTCTAAATTGTTTTGATAATTCAAGTGCTTAGCATGTGATTTGGCCTAAGCGTAGATACCCCTCTTATGTTTTCTTTTATAGTTTTGATTGTTAATAGTCTCAATTGTTGTTTGTTCTTATCACAATCGTGCAAGTTCTTAGCGCATTCCTTTAAAAGCATTATAGTCCTGCATCATCTGATATCAGAGCATGGTTTGCTCTTAGTGCATGTGCTAGGATCCATCGTAGAGTTCTTTTTACCATCGTTAAGCTTTGTTAGTTGTTCCAACATTGCATTCCTTTCATTTAGCACCTTTTATGTTTGTTGTCCATACAATTATTGCATCCACTTTGTAAGCTTTAAGTGTGTTTTCATTCATATAAACTGCTGTCCTTTACATCCTAGTCACCGTAGGTGTTCCGTAGTGAATCACAATGGATCCGGAACAACTTGGAAAGACTTTAGACTTACTGGTTGTTCAAATGACTACAATTAGCAAGCAACTCAAAGAGAATCAAGCCTACCTAGCTGAACTTCGTATGGACACAACTAAACGTTTCGACACACTTGAATGCTTTAGGGATCATCCAACCCCCTACACCCCATCTAGACCTCCTCCTATGTATGGGGATGATACCTATCAGGATGAGAGGCTGCATCGTGCCACTCATCGAGCTCCTTAGTATGCACACAACCATAACCATGACCCTGACATAACACTGATGAAGAACATTAAAGTCGATGCTCCTACCTTTGAAGGAACCCTCTATCCCCAGCTCTTTCTAGACTGGGCCAAAGGTATTGATAGCTTCTTTAAGTGGTATAATATCTTTGAGGGTGAGAATGTTAGTTTTGCTGAGATGAAGCTCACGAGTAGGGCAAGTCAGTTATAGTCCAATTTAGAAAGCCTTAGAGAAGCCCGAAATGAGTATCCCATCACTGACTGGCCATCCATCAAGCATAAACTTAAGCAGAAGTACTTACCTCCCTCATACTTCCCCAGATTGTTGGATAGGTGGAATAGGCTGACTCAAGGCAACAAACCAGTTAAGGAGTACATCACGAGTAGGGCAAGTCAGTTAATTCCTATTTCCCCTCCACCCCTCTTGGCCAAAATCCCCCCATGCCCCCACCTATTTAGTTTCTTTCCAAAGATAATTTCCCCTATTGGAATTAAACTGAATCCCTCTCCCTCTCTCTATCCGCCACCCCTCTCTCTCTCCCTCTCCCTTCCTTAACTCCTCTCAATCAAGAGCACTAATTAAGAAGTTGTTTGAATTAATTTTCCTCCACAAAATCTGAACCTAACTTAATCCCCTACCCTCCTTCATTAGTCGGCCACCCTTACCCGCTTCCCTGCTTCAACTCTTGAGAGAAACTTCTTTCTCTCTCGAGAAGTGTTCAACGGAAGCAACCACAATCTTCGTCCACGCATCAACCCCTTCGACACTAATAAATGGCCGATCTGGAGCATGACTACATATTTTCTTACGACGAGCAAGGGAACGTCAACACCCTCCACTCCACCTTCGACTTCAACCCGGAAGTCGATAATTCCATTGAAGAGTACGTGGACCGCATCATCTTCACGCTTTCGAAGGCCATCGACGAGCAACTTACCAGTGACAAATTGTTTCGGGACAATAATAAGGGTGAATTTCTTTCCTCTTCATTTATCTTTCTAATTTGCTAACCTTGAAGGTGGTGATTTAATCCCAAAGTTCTCGTACTCCGCCTTCTGCCACCACTTAGTAAACGTAGGATTTGAGTTTACTTTCTATGTTGTTTATCTCAAATTTAGACTAGGGATTTTTGTTTAATAACTACTTAATTCGCATATTGTTGAAATTCTAAGTTTTTTTGATAATTCAAGTGCTTAGCAAGTGATTTAGCTTAAGCATAGCTTCCCCTCTTGCGTTTTCTTTTATCATTTTGATTGCTAATAAGCTTAATTGTTCTTTGTTATTATCACAATCGTGCAAGTTCTTAGCGTATTCATTTAAAAGCATTGTAGTCCTGCATCATCTAGGACTCTTAGTTGGGTAGCACGATGTACAAAGAGATGGGTTGAGAGGAATAAGCATTGTTGGCTTATATAAAAAGTTGGAGTATCGAGTTGACATGGAAAAGATCTAAGGTTGATTGGAGAGAGAGCAGGGTGAGATTACTAAACAACTACAAAGATGGTTGAGGGGAAAAAGGCTGGATAGATCCCTTATGGAAGGGTCCCTTCATGGGAATTTAGTTTGACTTTGAGTCCTTGATTTTGTAGCTAGTGCCATCAAAGAAGACAAACATAGAATTTTCAATAGTGAGTTGGTGAACTGATACAAGGTTCTCGGAAGGGTTTGGGACCTTACATGTCAATGGCGAATGGCGGACCATGGCGCAAAGTTCTTTGTAGAGTCATAGTGAAAAACGCACATCGCGGCGCACGCAATTTTAAACATGGCACAGATTATAAAATAATTTTAATATATTTATATATATAATACCTTTAAATAGTAAATAATATGTTGATTTAGCAAGATTTAAGCATAAATATCTGGCCAAATAACAAAAATGACAACTTAAATTTTACAGAAACTTACATTAATATATTTGAGCAGGATTTAAGCATAATTTAGCTTAAATCCTACCAAATAGCAAAAATGACAACTTTGAATCCAACAAAAAGTTAATTTTTTTGATATTTTATTAATTTTTTTATTTAATTATCAAATAATTAGGTATGATATGAATATATAAATCTTAAATTTATAGTTTATAATTTATAACATATTAATAAAATTGTGCGCATTATTTTACGCATTGCATCATGCACCATTGCTCATGCATGGCGCAAATAGTGCGCGTTATTTTGATGCATTGCGCCACTCTAAGCAAATAGCACCGTACATGTGCCATGCTGCGCCATACGCCATAGCGCACGCCATTTTGCGCCATTAACATGAATGTTTGGGACATGACGTAGTTGGAAGAGAATAGCTTATTGATCAATGTAGCAAGAATACCATGGCAGTGAGTCAAAGGTAAAAATGAGAGTTTGCCCAATAGTCGAGATACCAGTCGACAGTGGATATGGGTGATTCAGCAAAGAGAGCATGAGATTATAGTTGGGACTATTGTAATTGAGGTCTTAACGATGCCAACACTTGATTGTTGAATAACCCCGTTCACCACATATCTAGAGCTAGCTCACCTATATAAAAATGTTAAAAGTCAACCAAGCTTGTCCGTGTTAGAGTTGTTTCGAGCTTAGCTTGAAGCAAGATTAAAGAATCAAGCTATCCATCTATCCCTAGTTGTTACAAGTACCATATTGGGTTTCGCCATCTTAAGTAGTTGGAGAACTCATTCAACTTCATTAGCAAAGTTTATTCCTTCATTGAATAGTAGGTAAAAGATATCGTCTAGACTTAGTGGTTGGATATTGCTTCTTATAGCTATCTTGAATGCTTAAGAGGCTGAAGGCAATTCGAGGTGTAAGGAATTATGTCTTTTAGATCTAATGAGGAGTAAGTTGTAGCTATGCTATGAATCTTAGCTTTGATTTCAAATAGGCATTGGATCATAGACTGATCCTTCATGAGAATGTGATGAAGTTCATTTTCAGTTGAACTAATGCGAGAATGATTGGTGGGCTGCAATCATTGTTCATTGGCAGTCCAAGATTTTAATGCCAGAGTCCAAAGTGAGAACCTATGGAAAAAGGGATGTAATAGAATATAAAGCAGATGTGAGGTTCTCGTCTATAAGATTCATGTATTGCATTAAGTACTATGAGTGATAGAACATTCGTCACTAATAATTTGCTTTACAAGGCAAATGATAGATCCATCAAGGTACTCACCAAAGCCATTAGCCCGAAATATTTGAGAACTTTTGATCCCCGTGCAAGGCGATTCTCTAATGTAAGTTGGACATTGATGATGCTTTTGATGTTGAATGTTAGAAATATTATTAGAGAGGAAATAGAGATACCCCCCATTTTGAGATAAAAGCTTTCATTATTTCTTGAATTGTTGGTTATTGAAGCTGCCAATGGACAAATGAAGTAGAGAGGTGCAAACAGGAAGGAAGCTAGGGGGAGGAAGGCACCAGGAGATATGAGCTAGAGAGAGTTGAGCCATGGGACTCTTTTCTCTAATACCATGAAAGCTTATCATAATCAATTCATATTATTAAACATAATGCACAGAAATCATTTCATTCATTAACCATGCAGAGACTATAGTAAAATCATTTATACAATTAGATAAGCAGGGTACGGGTAAAGGTAGCAGGATTTGTTTTATACGAGTGGCTGTGATGGCTTGTGAGTTGTATACAAATAGATAAGCAGGGTACGGGTAAACTATAGCATAACTGATCAATAAATTTTTAAAAGGAACTCCTTGCACGCCAAAAGTAATCCCAAGGACCCAACCAATAAAAGCAGTCTATTAAACCAAATGATGTGTAATTAATACACACCACAGATAAAACGGATAAACATGCCGGTTCATTCCCATAAACTATGCAATCTTAAAGCCATTTACAAAACCCAATTAAAAACATACATCACAGAAATCTAATGAAATACAAAAAAATTTAAAATGACATTGTTTTCGTAAAAAAAACAAAAACAAATATATATATATATAAGGCAGAATCACCTTAAGCCTTGAATCAGGATTTTAGATGAAGCATGAAAGAGACGATACCATTAGGCATGAAATAGTAATCAAGGTGGAAAATAACAAAAGAAAATAGTGAAAAAATTGACCTCATGGTATGCGAATAAATTGCTTCGAGCAATGTTTTCTGCAATGAGACCTCTGCAGTTGCGTCATTATTACAATCAAGGGCTACCTAGGTGAAACAACGATAGCAAACGGTAAATAGGATTTTAAATTTGATAAAATACCAACCAACTGAAGGTCGCGTTACTTAAGCACAGCAATACCCGGCTTGTTCTGCCGAGCAAGCTTTTTCCATTCAGTGTGGAATGACCCAGGGCGGTCTATCCTTTCATACGTATGAGCGCCAAAAAGATCTCTTTGTGCCTGGACCAGATTTGCTGGCAACCTTGCTCTTCTATATGTGTCAAAGTAAGCAAGGCTGGCGCACATACCTGGAGTGCTAATCCCTGCTTCAATGGCCAGGCCCACAACCCTTCTCCATGCTGCCTGCCTTTGAACCATCTCCCTCGCAAACTCTGGATCTACAATCAAATTGGCCAAAACCCGGTTCCTCTCATAAGCCTTTTTTATCCTGTCCAGGAACCGTGCCCTTATGATGCAACCGCCTTTCCAGATCCTAGCCAATTCCCCCAAATTGAGGTTCCAGGCTTTCTCCTCACTCTTTGCCCTAAGTAAGTTCATCCCTTGAGCATAGCTGCATATCTTGGAAGCGTACAGAGCCTGTCTTACGTCGTCAATCAGCCTCTTCTTGTCAATGGATCTACCGGTGTTTACATTGACATCGCCCTTGATCCCAGCCTCTTCTAGAATCCTAGCAGCAGACACCCTCTCCTCCTTCAACCCACTAAGGTAACGGCAGTCAAGAGAGGCGGCAATGGTAGGGGCAGCAATGGAAAGATCTGCCGCCTGCTGGACTGTCCATTTGCCCGTCCCCTTCATCCCTGTCTTATCGAGAATCTTGTCAACTAGATCTCCCTCACAGTGTTCATCCTTAACATTAAAGATATCGGCGGTGATCTCGATGAGGAAGCTCTCGAGCTCTCCAAGATTCCAGTCAGCAAAAATCTCAGCAAGCTCAGAGTTGGAGAGGCCGCCAATGGTCTTCAGGACGTCATATGCCTCAGATATGAGCTGCATATCGCCGTATTCAATGCCGTTATGAACCATCTTGACGAAGTTTCCGGAGCCGCCCTCCCCCACATAGGTGACGCAGGGTCCGTCATCGACCTGCGCGGCCACACGAGTAACGATCTTCTCTATGTTTTTGTATGCCTGAAAGGATCCTCCAGGCATGAGGGAAGGACCATGGCGGGCACCATCTTCGCCGCCAGAGACGCCCATGCCGAGATAGAGAAGGCCGCAAGCTGCGGCGTCACGGATGCGGCGCTCGGTATTCTCGTACCACTCGTTTCCTCCGTCTATGATGGCGTCGCCGGGCTCCATGAATTGGGAGAGCGTGTTGATGGTCTCGTCGACGGGGGCACCGGCCTTAACGAGGATGATAATGGAGCGCGGCCGCTGGATCGAAAGCACAAAATCAGCAGGAGAGTGGTGACCAGATATGGGCAGACCACCCTCGGAAGCCGCGCGACCGACGGTCTTGTCAACTTTTGACGCCGTACGATTGTAAACGGAGATCGGGAAGCCCTTCTCCGCAATGTTAAGGGCTAGGTTCTGGCCCATCACAGCCAACCCCGCCAACCCGATCCGTGAAAGCGCAGCAGCCTCCATCAAGGTTTAGGGTTCCAGCGGAAGCACCGAGAAACGAATGGCTCAAGGATAATAAAGGAGCAGCAGCGGAGTGTTTTGGAATAGAAGTGAGGACGAATAAACAGGAGCACGTGACTGCTGAAGAAATAAGATCGGAAATCGACCGTCGATGTCCTCTATCCCACGGTACGTAACTATCTCAGAACCCTGAAGCCGATTGGTCTGCCTCGGCCAGTTCGCCCTGCAAGCGGGCGTCACAACGGATAATGGTGTAGCAATCTTGTTGCCTGAATCTAATGGGATTAACTTTACTATTAAAAATTTAATGAGTATTTTTTCTCTTGAATAAAAATGGTTAATTTATAGAATGTGGATTTTAATTATATAATTATATATATTTAATATCTAAATTTTTATTTATTTATATAATATTTAAAATTTAAAATTATATTAAAACTATTATTATTATATTTTTTATTAATATTAATTTCTATATATATATATATATATATATATATATATATATATATATGCAACGACGAATTTAAAAGGGACATGTGGGGGCACGTGCCCCCTCCTAAAAAAAATATATCATTTACTTATTTTCTCAATTTTCCCTCCCAAAAAAAATGGAAGCACATTCAAAAGGTTCAAACTATAATTTGGATTACCAAATAGTTTCCAAACATAACATGATTATAGTAGAATCGAGTGGCTCGATGAGACAAATCCAACGAGCCCAAGATCACTGAATTCTAATATCATTAAGACATTCAAATGATAAATAAACGATCTATGATCAAGGGATTCAACATCAACCGTCCATTCAAACCACTCCCAACTTGTCCTTGATCTCCTCCTTATTTACTAGTCATGTCAGTCTCAAAAAATTATAAATAGACCCCTCATTTCATATAAAAAGGGGGGCCAAAGGGGGAGAAGAAGGAGGTCCAAGCAAAAAGAGACGAGAAGGAAGCAAGGAAGAGGCTCCTCCTCGACTACTACTGGACTTTCACCCGGCAGCCGACTGACACCGGACTTCTGCTCGATCACTAACTGACACCAAAATTAAGCAAGGAAGCAAGAATAGAAGAAAAAAAAAGGAAGTGACTCCTCGACCACCGCCGGACATTCACTTGGCAGCCTACCAACACCAAAGTTCTGCTCGATTGTCATCTAACGTAGGAGTTCTGCTCGGCCGCCGACTAAACTTCTATCGGACATCGAACCTTCGATCATTGCCTAACTTCTACTCATTGCCAGACTTCTTCCCTTTGTCAGACATTCGTTGGAATTCTATCCGACGATGGATTTATGTCCATCACTAAACTTTTACCTAACATCGTCCTTCTGACCTCTGTCGTCAGACAATGGTCTTTATGACATTTGTTGCCCGCTGACTACGATCTGCTACCTTCCTTCTGACCTCCATCATCAGACAACGGTCTTTATGACCTCCGTCGCCCACTGACTACAGTCCTTCCATCTGTCACCCTCGACTACGATCCTTCTAAATAATGTCATCCATCGACTACAGTCCTTCTGATCTCCATCGCTCGCCAACTACGCTCCTTCCAACTTACGTCGCCCACTAACTATAGTCCTTCTAACTTATGCCGCCCACCGACTATTATCCTTCTGACCTCCGTCGCCTGCCGACTACGGTCCTTCCGACTTACATCGCCCATCGCCTATAGTCCTTCTAACCTCCGTTGCCTGCCTACTTTGGTCCTTTCAACTTACATCGCCCAAAGATTATGGTCCTTTCAACTTACATCGCCCGCCGACTGCGGTCATTTTGACCAAACAAACACATCAATAATGATTATTTATATTCCCATTATATAATGTACTTTATAGGATGTACATCAAGTAAAGACCTTCCCCCCCCCCCCCCCAAAGAAGGGCCTCATTTGTAATCAATTGCAAATACTAGTGGATTCATTCAAACTGGGCTGAGCCCCATTGTTTTTTCCCTTTTCAGGATTTTTCACTTAAAAATATTGGTGTTTCTTTAAATACTGCACCATCTCTCCTTCATCTGTGTGCGTGATGGTTCTTCGTACAAAGCTGAGACGTTAAACTTTATATTCCTCTACCGCCGCGAACACTCCAGGACGCAAATATATATATATATATATATATATATATATATATATATATATATATATATATATATATATATATATATATATATATATATATATATATATATATATATATATATATATACCTTATCTTTCTCACCTTATTTATATATTTTTCTCCATTTTAATTATTTTTTCTATACTAGAATATTTTTTTGGGAAATAAAAAATTCCATCATTTTTTTTTTTTCTTTTGAAAACTCCATATCTCTTTTATATAAAATTTATGTAATTAAAATCATTAAATTACACTAAAGAAGGATTATAATATTTAAATTTAAATGAAGAAGCTAGCTTAAAGTATGCTTATTATAATTTTCACATATTTTTAATATACTTTTATATTAATAAGATTCAATTTTTTTATTATTGTAAAGTTTATCTTCTTATAACAACTATTATAAAAAAAATAAAACTCCAATACCAATTTCAAGCTCAAATGAAAAGCTTGATGGTCTTCAAAAATAATAAGTTTGTGCCCCACAGATAAAAATTATAGCTCCGCCGCTATTTTTATGTATATATTTTAATATAATTTTGATATAAAAATATATAAATAAATATAAAAAATTAGATGTCAAATATGTAAATAAAAAAATATAATGTGTATGTAATACTACAAAAAAATGTATAATATAATTATTAATTGATTTTATTTATCATGTAAATAATTATATAGTTCATTCCAATTTGATTTAGAACAGTATGTTGACTCAAATTCAGATTTGTCCATGGATGGTATCTAACTCTATTAGCAGACCTACCAGAAGAGCTAAGAGACCTATGGATAAGAATGAAGAGTGTTGAGAGAGAGCGTAGAAGAACTAGAGATCATAAACAAGTATAATTGTCCCTATTACTTAAAGAGATCTTATTATTTTGTATTTCTTTCAGTGTCTCTAAAACTGTTACCATCTTCCCTTATTTATAATATTTTAGGAGCTACAAGAAAGGTTACATACAAAAAAATAGTGACAATATAATATTATATACATTACATGTATAACGCTACGCCACACTCTATTCACGGTCACCCCTTGATTAGGAGAGCTAGGATGGAGGATTCATCTCTAGGCGAGTGAGGTAGTCATGAGTATGCATTTGGCGAGTGAGGTAAACAATGAGTTCTATGATAACTAGTGAGTTTACAAGCTGGTGTCGAGTTGGACGAACCTTGCAGTATGAGGTCGATTGGGAGTTACATATGTTGAGTCTTAGGCTACCGTGAGAGAGCAGGAGAGTGAGTTGAGGTAGCCTAGAGAATATACTTTGTTTGGCATTGGCAGGGCAAGTAGCGAGCCCTAGGTAAGAGCCATCTTGTAAATGAGATTGGATGATCTAATAATAGCTCTATGGTGAGAGATAATGGTTGAGGTAGTTATGCGTGGTGATATGCTTTCCTAATAAATGATCTTCAATTTTCCTTTTATAAGGCAAGCTCCTTAGTTAGCTCATACATGTATTCCAAGGGAACTTTTCTTTGGTGTCAGTTTCCCCATTACAACCTGACAACTACCTGCTAAAATACTTATGAGGACATTTATGTATATAAATTTAATTCCTTGATTCACTGGGCCCTTCGAGAGGCAAGTAGAAAAAAGAGTAAGTGAGGGAAATTAAATGCAACTAAATAAAGAAATAAATATGATTTTGCTGCCATGTTTTACTATAGAATCAGATATTATGTTGTCCTCATAATGATGACATGATAGTGATATGATTCCACCACCTATGGGGGTTATATGAATTGCCAGCTTATGCATTGTGAGGGTCACTTTTTATTCTAATAAATTTGGGATCGGGTGAGATCAAGAGTGTTCAAGCTTGTTCAAGGAGTTCAAGTGAGTTCAAGTGAGGAAAATGAATCCTGTTGAGATAGCTCGCTCATACATGAAGTCTTTGAAGAAAGCTATTCTCCATGAGATATGAGTTTAATAAGTTGCGAAGGAAACTATTGTTGTTGGGACCTCATCAAGCAAGGTGATCAAAACTGTTAAGACATCACCAAGTAACGTTGCCAATGTTATTGTAACCTTGCTGAGCTAGATGATCGACATTACTATGACCTCAGTAAGCAAGGAGGTCAATACGAGAGGTACTAAGTCGAGGCATGCATCTAAGGTACTCATCACCACTCCTTTAAAAAAAATTTAGAGTTGAGGTGCTGCACAAGTTAGTGGAAGTACCTATTGTAGCCAATAACAACACTATGTTAGTTTCAATCAATAAGGCAAGTTCTCTTATGGGTTCTGCCACAATAATGGAGGAGGATAATGAGCCTCTATCATAAGTGATGAGGAGGTGGTCCTCACTAGGGAAGGATACACCAAGAAGAGTAGAGGTGGTTGCTCCCATTGGCAATGATATGACTATAATGATGTCACTTCCTAGGGCAGGTAAGCCAAAGAAAGATAAGTTTGGTTATTTAAAAGTAACATTATTAGAAAAGAATGTATATAATATGAGAGCCTAAGGTTTGTGTTTTTTCAAGTGAGTCGTTGTGATGCGAGATGAGTGATCAGGAAATGAGGGCTCTATAATAGATGGAGACCTTCATACATCATAAAGGGATTATTCTTCAAGATCGACTTCTAATTATCCCTCTGATATTTCTTGAGTTGTATTCCGATGAGCTTTAAATGTTAATTATAAGGGTACTAGCCACAATGAAGTCTCAGGGTGTGAACTTATTAAATTGATTAAGCTAGCCAAGACTAGAGAGAAGGGAATAATAATTGTGCAGGGGGGCATCAACGAGAAGGTAAAAAATGATGAGTTAGAGGTAGCAATTTCTTAAGCACAAGCTGAGGAGGCTATAAAGGGGTGAATGGGTGATGCCATCATTGTGGGGTCCATGACCTTACCCTTAGATACTCATTTTATTGATGTTCACCATCCCCCTGAACCAATCTTAATAGAGGATGTTGCCAGGAGACTTGTGATCTTAAAGCAAATGCTAGATCTTCAAGGCACCAACAAGTCTAATAGCTAGCAATTTGGAGTTCTCAATTAGCATATTCTTTGAAATAACTATCAATAAATAATTAAATAAAACATTAACTAAAATTTTAAGGACTATATGCTTTCATTTTATCCTCTATGAGAGAATAAATGTATTTCAATTATAAGCTTTAGGATTTGATGATTAGTAATCCCATATTTCACTTTGGGTTATAATTAATTATCATGATTATTTAAAACTTTGAATTAGAAAACTTCAACCTTTAAAAAAAAATAAAATCCCATATTTCACTTCGGATTAGCCTTAAGCCCATATATTTTTGCTTTAGTCATGGATGTTCTCACTAGACATTTGTAAGAGGATGTACCTTGGCATGTGCTTTGTACTGATGATATTCTTCTTGTTGATAAGAGTAGAGAGGGAGTTGAAGGTAAACTTGAATTATGGAGGTCAACCTTAGAGTCTAAAGGTTTTCGTTTGAGTAGATCTAAAATGGAATATATTGAGTGTAATTTTAGTAGTAATAAACCTAGTGAGGGGATTATGACTTTGGACGACCAAGTCATTAATAAGAGTACACATGTTAGATATCTTGGATCTATTATTCAGAGTGATGTTGAAATAGATAGGGATATTATCAACAGAATTCAAGTTGGATGGTTGAAGTGGAGAAATGCATCGGGCTTGTTGTGTGATAGAAACGTACCCCTCAAACTCAAGGGAAAATTTAATAAGATGGTGGTGAGGCCAATAATGCTTTATGGTGCCAAATGTTGGCCATTAAAAGAGAAGCATAACACTAAGTTGAGTGTGCCAGAGATGAGGATGCTCAGGTGGATGAGTGGCTTTACCCTTAGAGATAGGATACGAAATGAGCATATACATGAAAAGGTTGGAGTAGCTCCAGTAGAAGATAAGATTAGAGAGAGTCACCTTAGATGGTTTGGTCACATAAAACGGCAGCCTTCCGTGCTTAGGAGAGTAGAGGTATTTGATTTGACTTATATTAAGAAAAGTAAAGGCAGACCTAAAAAGACTTGGTTAGAAAATATTAGGAATAACCTTTCTTTATTAGATTTAAACAAGAATTTGACTTTTAATAAGAAATAATGGAGAAAAAGGATTCATGTAGTCGACCCTATGTAGTGGGATAAAGGCTTGATGTTGATGTAATTTTTAGTAAAATAAATCACATATAAGTAAAATACAAAAAAAAAATTAGAATAAACACACCAGAATGTTATAGTGGTTTGATCAAATAATAACCTACTCCACTCTACGGAGTTCTCCTCTCCAAGTATTGCACTAAACTTTTAGTGTCTCTCCTTTAGACCCAACACCTAGACGAAGAAGCCCTTATTAAATCTCTTCTGCCAACCATCTGCAGTTGAGGACCATAATCTGTTCACCCTCTTGGTGAGGAAGAGAACCTAAAATCCTTTTTCACCCTCCTAGTGAAGGAAGAGAAATTAGAAATATTTTTAACCCTCCCGGTGAAGGTAGAGAATTAACCTGAAATCTTTTTTTAACATCCTGGTGAAGGTAAAGAACATGGAATCCTTTTTCACCCTTCTGGTGAATGCATAGAATCTCGAATCACTTTCACCTTTCTCGGTGCAGCGAAGAAACTTGGTCCTTTGATACCAAAGAGGTCTTCTTCCTAAAGCTTTCCTCAAGATAAACCTTAACACATGGAGGAACTCAGGTGCAAGTTCATGGGAGAAACCATGTGGAAGTGCCTCTTACACTTCCTTTAAATAAAAAAAGGATCTTCTCCATCTCTCACAAACTCTACCCTTTCTTTCCACATTTCTAGGCTTTCTTCTTAAGCTTTCTTCAAAAGAAAATAGCTGAATGAATACCAAAAAGACTCATATAAAGTCTTATAAGAAAGATTAAATAGAGGTCTTAAAAAATCTCTAAAAACCTAACTTAGCCATTACAGTTCGTATAATACAATTTGGGTTTATATAGTATGATTAGTTTAAATTAGGGTTTTATCTTGTATGATGTAACAATTATTCAAGCCAACTATTTAATTTATGTGTACTTATCATATAGGTCAATTGAATGTTTGTAAAATATTATTAGTTTAATTTCCTTCTATTCATACAAGATGATCACCAGGATGATTGGAAATCATATCTGTTAATCATCCATTATGATTTATATTATACTATATGTTTAGTTTAAATATCAAGGGTTCATCTAGTATGATCAACATCATACTATACGATTAGTTCATAAAATCAAGGTTTTATCCAGTATGATATCCATGACAATTAAATTTTATCTCTGTTAGTAATACGATATGATCTATATCTTATAATATGATCGCCCATATTTATTAGACCATGATTTGATTAACTAATAATGGGTTTTAATTTAATTAAGATTTTAAGTATTGTATAGTATGATTTTTGATCAAGCAATATGATTAGTTCAGAAATTAATTTTTAAATTACTTACTTAAATTAGCTAGTAGCTAGGGTTTTCTGATGAAAATAAATCATAAAATAAGATCTACAATGTATAATATGATTAGTTCATAACCAATAAATATAAAATTAGTTGTTAAAACTAATTATTTATATAGCTAATCATATATTATAATCTGAATCATAAAGTCCCAATCATGTTTTTAGCACCATTGCTGGGGAATATAACTTGTGCTTTTGTATTTATTTTATCTTATCTAAAAAGTAACATATATAGTCTTATTTTATTTATTTAATTTTTACTTGGTAAGTCATATTTGTATTTATTTTGTTGTTGTTATTTGTGAAGCGATAAACTTCTGATTGTTTTCGTAATAATCATTTCAAAGTAGTTGTAAATCATTTAATTCTTTCTTTATTGTTGTTGTATGCCTAATAGATCTAAAAAGGGACCCTAGTTGTTTAACTCTAGAACTAACAAGGCACATAATTTCTTAGAAAATTACTTTTAACCTTCCAAAATTGCTAAGCTTATGAATGATATTGCTTTATTTTCCCAATATGATGGAGAGTCAATTTATGAGTGTTGGGAAAGATTCAAATAAATACTTAGAAAGTACACTCATCATGATTTGCCATATTTATTGGTAATTTAAACATTTTATAATGGGTTTGAAGGTTCCCTTAGGTTAATAATTAATACATCAGTCTGAGGATCTTTGGTGTTAAAACCTTTTGATGAGGCTTATATTTTAATCGAGATAATAAAAACAAATAACTTCTTGTAGACTTCTAATAGGGTGAATCCTAGGAGAGTAGCCACTGTCTATGAGTTGGATGATTTATCTATGTTGATTGCTCTAGTAATTTTCATGACTAAGAAGTTAAACAATCTTGAAGTTACTAAATTTTAGGATTACCTATGCAATTGGATGTGAATGACTTGAATTTTGCTAGTGAGTATAGTGCTCAATGGGTTGAGATGTGAATGCTATTGGAAGATTAAACAATCCTTTTTGAATACATACAGTTAAGGTTGGAGGAACCATCCTATTCAATTGGATTAATAATAATGGTAGAAATTAGTGGAATACAAGCTAGTCTAACCTTATAGTAGTGAACCCAAGACCATTTTATCTCCTAGGTTTTAATCAAAATAATTAATTCAAATATATGGTGACACCTTTGGTGGATTTAGTGCTTTAGATGGGAAACCAATTACGTATTCAAGCTGATATCATTCAAAATTCAGAGAAATAAGGGTAGTTAGCAATTTTGTTTAACAGTAGGCCCCATGGCATATTACTTAGTACCACTAAAATTAATCCTAAGGAAAAAAGAGAAAATTCAAAGGTTGGATGAGATGAGGAATAATTGTGATGTGACAATCAAAATGATAATTCTAGGCTACTTTAGTTGAAGACTAAAACTTATAGTTGATGAGAGGTAAACCCAAATTTGTTATATATTATTGTGCATTTTATTAGCCTTTCTAGTATGTTCCTAGTTTAAATTATTTAATTACATGTGTTATTTACTAATTTGTGTTGATGTTATTTATTAAAAGTTCTAATTAGCTTAAAAATTCTTATTTTCTTAATTGTTGTATGTTCCTCTTATAACTTTAATTACACCTTGATATTCATTTGACTAAAATAAAATTGTAATTAAAATAACTTAAAATTAAAAATAATACAAAACTATAGGTGCTTAATTGAATGAATAAAGAATATTAATTCTTAAATTTACAATCATAACAAGCAACTAAGAAAATAATCTAAGTTATTATTTCATATTGAACTTAAATGCTATAACACTAAAGCACCTAACTACTGGTTATATGATTGAATAACAAATTTTTGAAAAATGTAGTACTTAGATTAATTTTAAAAATTCAATCAACTAAAGCATGATATTAGTAAACTCATACCAACCCTTATATTATTTAAATTTAGGATCACCTAAAGGAACAAAACAATCAAATATTTAGATTCATTACTTAAGTAGTCATAAAACTCAAAATAAGAAAAAAAAGTGGAAGATAAGAAGATCAAAAGAAAAATAAAAGGCAAGAACAAAGTAAGTACTTTAAACATAAAAAATGGTGTATGATAAAGCTGAATACCTAAAGAATTCTAATACTTAATCTAAAGAGGGTATGTGTAAGTAAGATAGTACATATCGAGGTTTATAAATGAATTTTAAAATTAACAAAAGTATGAACATTTCCTAAATGAGAGAGTCACCTTAGATGGATTGGTCACATAAAATGACAACCTTCTGATGACCCGATTATGAAAGTAGATGTATTAGATTTTACTTATGTTAAGAAAAGTAGAGGTAAACCTAAAAAGACTTGATTAAAAAGTATTAGAAATGACCTTTCTTTATTAGATTTAGATGAGAATTTGACTCTTAACATGACACAATGGAGAAAACGAATTCATGTAGCTAACCCCACATATTGGGATAAAGGCTTGTTGTTGTTGTTATTGTTGTATGAACATTTCCTAAATGATAAATCATTCAATATAAATTAGTGGACAATACCATAGAAACATATGTAGTAAATGAGTTCAATTTGGATATTAATGAACATGATTTATTGGAATGTTTTATTCATAATTATTTAAATTAAAATGGCTATACTTTAATTTATTCCAATTAACATCATGAGAGTAATTGAGGCTAGGAGCTAGAGAAGGGAGGAGAGAGAAAAGTTGCTATTTATTTGAATTTTGAAGTTTGCGATTATGAGAAGGAGGGATGCTATGGAAGGTGGAGATCAATGGTCTATCTTAGCTATCATAGGGGTGGTGATGATGGGTTCCTCTGGGGTCATGAAGGTAGGGGTTGGTGGTAAGATATGTGCTGGAGAAAGCGGAGGAGGTGTTCATCAAGTCATTGGGAGAGGTGCTTTGGAGGTGATGTATTTTGGCTTAGGAGTTGTGAAGATGCTCATTCTTGAAGATCTTTCTGAAGATTTTCTCTCGGGTATAGATGTAAAATTGATTCACTAAAATAAAAATGTGGTATTCTCGCATGATAAGGAGCTTCTATATCTTCTCACTAAGTTGGGCTGGGAAGCATATTCGTGTTTGAATAGTTGCTATTTGAATGAGTTATATTTATGCAACTTATGTAGTTTTGATGATTCCAAACATTATTGTTCAAATGTATAGTTATCTCCTAACAATTTCAGAAGATTTGCACCTGCTCTTGTGTGTACTAACATTTCAGGAAAATCAGACTCCAGACTACGAAAAGTTCAATTCAAATTCAACATGAGATATTTTGTTTAATTGATGTTTGTCTTTTCTTTGAATTAATTTTGAAAGGGAGTGATTGTAATTGAGTGAATAAAATCTCACACACACAAATAAGGAGATCTTAAAATTCTATACTGATCGTACAGGACGATATTTATCGTACTGGACGATCTGTCAGTTATCTCCTATAGAGCACTTGGAACGAATAGGAACTTGCTTTGAAAAATTTTCTAAGTCCTATTCGTCCAGGACGAAATTTATTATCGTACCAGGCGATGGGTTCTCTGTAAAATTTTCGTCCAGACGAATTTTACCATCGTACGAGGCGACCAGTTCTCTGGAAAATTTTCGTCCAGAAGAAATAAATAATCGTCCAGGACGATCGGCTCTCTGGAAAATTTTCGTCCAGACGATCACATTTTCGTTCAAACGATAAACCGACTTAGAACAGTTTTCAGCAGTTTCTAGAACCGACCTTGTAATAACCGTTCGTACTGGACGAACCAAGTTCGTACAGGACGATCAGCTGTACGAAGTCAGTTCGTACACATATACAAATTGGGTCGTTTCAGATCGTTTAAGTAAAATCGTCCAGGACGATCCAGAATCGTACAGGACGATCCACTGCGTACAGAATTGAAAATTTGCAGTTTTTGGGCGGTTTCACTTGTCTTTTATATAAATAGTCCAAATTAGACTGCCACCCAATCTTTTTGTCATTTGATCTTCGTGCCTCTTGAGAGAATAGCCAAGAAGAGAGTGGAAGAGAGCATTCAAAGGAGGATTCCTACCACTGGAGCGAGAAGGCTTCACTTGGATTGCTAAGGTAAGAGTCTCTACTTGTGGAATTGGATTTCTTCACTCTTTTTCTTTCTTCCTTCTAGATTCTTGTGAGAAGATCATTCAAGAAGGTCCGGTTCTCTGCCGACACTTGGAGAGTGTGAACAGACGAGGGTTCTCTGCCCACACTAGGAGAGTGTGAAAGGAAGAAGGTTCTCTGCCTACACTTGGAGAGTGTAAACAGCCGTAGGGTTCTCTGCCCACACTAGGAGAGTGTGAAAGGACGACGGTTCTCTGCCGCACCGGGTAGTGGTGAAAAGAGTGTTTTGTACAGGCTTCTCCGCCTTGCTGTGGGTGCTAAAGGAGAGTCACTTTGTGGTATTAGTGCAATACTCAGAGGGTGCCTCTGAGGAGTGGATGTAGGTCTGGTTATAGACCGAACCACTATAAATCTGGTGTCATTTACTTTATAGCTTTTACGTTTCCGCACTTTAAATTTCAGTTTTAACAACTCTGTGGTTGAAAAACATTTTTCTACTAACTTTAAAAGAAAATTTTATTTCGGTTCAACTTTATTATTAAGAGGGTTTAAAATTTTAAAAACTACCAATTCACCCCCCTCTTGGTAGCCTTGGGACACTTACTTAGGCTTAACAACCTAATTACTGGACTCAACAAGTGGTATCAGAGCAGAGTTTCAAAATCATAAGTTTGAACTACTTTTTGATTAACGTAGATGGCTACATTTGGAAACCGAAACACACCTGAGGGTTACTCTATCACTAGACCTCCACTGTTTGATAATATTCCTTTTGATTTTTGGAAAACACGCATGTCTACTTTCTTACAGTCACTTGATTATCGCATGTGGATGCTAGTCCAGGAAGGTTACACAAAACCAACTAGATTAGTTGATGGAATTAGGGTAGATACACCCTATGCAGATTGGACTATAGAAGAACGTGACTTAGCACAATTAAATGCGAAATGTTTAAATAGTTTCTTTTGTGCTTTAAAATCTGAAGACTACATGCGAGTTTCCACTTGTAAAAGCGGAAAAGACATATGGGATAGACTTTGTATTACTTATGAAGGGACAAATGAGGTTAAGCAATCAAGACTCAATATCTTGTTACATGACTACGAGTTATTTCGCATGAAACCTAATGAATCTATATCTGACATGTACACAAGATTCACTCAAATTGTAACCTCTTTGCATGCACTTGGTAGGGAATTAACTAATGCTGAAATGGTTAATAAGATTCTTCGTTGTTTACCTACTGCATACGATGCTAAAATTACTGCAATTACAGAGTCAAAAGATCTGAACATTTATTCTATTGACAATCTTCTTGGTTCACTCATTGCTTACGAGCAAGGAGTAAGTCAAAGAAAGATTGATGCAGGTGAACCAAGAAAGGACAAGAATCTTGCATTAAATGTGGAAGAGTCAGAAAGTGAACACTCACAACCTGAGGATGAAGACGATATAGCACTGATGACTAGACAATTCAGAAGCTTTTTAAAGAGGAAGCAGAAGAGACGCCAGCAATGGAATAGAGGTAAGTATAACAAAAATGGCAGGGTTTCTAATGAAGTGATTTGTTATGAATGCAGGAAACCAGGTCATATAAAAACTGATTGTCCAAAACTTAAAGCCACTCCTAGCAAGGAGAAGGTAGAGGAGAAACCAATGGTAAAAAAGGGCAAGAAGAAGTTTCAAAAGGCTTTTTGGGCGGACTCAGCTTCAGACTCATCTGAGACTGAAAACGAAGAAGAAGTCACCAACCTTTGCTTGATGGCAGATAAAGCTGAACAATCAGATCTAGAAGAGGTATGTGATTTAACCTATGATGAACTGTTTGAAGTTTCTGAACACATGCATGATGCATATAGGAAAACTAAAAAGATGCATTCTAGTTTAGTTTTAGAATTGGAAGAGCTTAATAAGGAACACGAAATCCTTAGAAAAGATCATGCTTTAATTGATAGCAACCACATGAAACTACTTGATGAATATGATGACTTGAATAAAAATTTCGAAAATTTAAAATCATCCTATGCTGAACTTGAAAAAGAATTTAAGAAATTTAAGGATGAATCTGAGCACAAGACATATAGAATCAATTATACAAATCGAATCTTGGAGGATATGAATTCATTTTAAGAACTTACTATAAGAGCTCTCGAGGATAATAGGAATCCCCCTAAACTTGAAGATTTTACAAATCCTAAATATTATCCTAAATTCATGAAATCCCTTAGAAGACAATCATATGAAAGAAAACATAGGAATATTTTTCCTAATGTTAAATGTAACAATTGTGGATTTTTGGGACATATATCTCACACCTGCACTTTAAAGATGAAACCTAATTTGGTGTGGAGAACTAAGATGCATAAACCTAGACATATCACACATGCATCTGATTATAAATTTCATAAAGGTGAACCCAAACTAGTTTGGGTTCCCAGGTCTAACATTTGAGAATTTTGCAGGTATACTCTCACACAAGACCTCGTGAGAGTATATGGTACCTGGACAGCGGATGTTCTAAGCACATGACTGGAGATACTGCTCAATTCATAACGCTGGAAGCCAGGAGTGGAGGCAAGGTTACACTTGGAGATAATACCACAAAGAAGGTGGTTGGATCAGGTATGATTGGAAATTTGAAAAACTTTTTCATAGATAATGTTTTATTAGTTGAAGGCTTAAAACATAATTTGCTTAGCATAAGTCAGCTATGTGATAAGGGCTATAATGTAAAATTTTTACCTACTAGCTGCATAATTAGCCTAAATGGGAAAATTGTTTTAAATGGAAAAAGGGTGAACAATGTCTACATGCTAGATTTAAATTGTATTCAATCTCCTACTGCTTTTTGTTTGAAAACTGTTTCTGATGAATCATGGCTTTGGCATAGGAGACTTTGTCATTCTAGTATGAAAAATCTTAGAAGAATTACCCAAAAGAATTTGGTTAGAGGAATACCTAAACTAGACTTTACTAAGGACCACTTATGTGATGCATGTCAATTAGGAAAACAAGTGAAGTCCTCTTTTAAGTCCAATAAAGATCTTAGGACCAGTAAACCTTTAGAAATTCTTCACATGGATCTTTTTGGACCTGTAAGCACGGTTAGTCTAGGAGGAAAGGTATATGGATTTGTAATAGTAGATGATTTTTCAAGATTCACCTGGGTTAAATTTCTCTTTCAAAAGAGTGAATCATTTGAGGAATTCAGAAATTTTTCAACTTGGATACAAAGAAAACTAGGATGTGAAATAATTTCTATACAAAGTGATCATGGAAGAGAATTTGAAAATGAAAGATTTGAAGATTTCTGTAAAGAAAAGGGGATTGATCACAATTTTTCTGCACCTAGAACTCCTCAACAAAATGGAGTAGTTGAAAGAAAGAACAGAACATTAATAGAAGCCGCCCGAGCAATGTTAGCAGAATACTCTCTTCCTAGATATTTTTGGGCTGAGGCGGTTAGCACTGCATGCTATGTTCTGAATAGGGTAAATGTGAGATCAAATTTGAATAAAACACCCTATGAATTGGTAAAAGGTAGAACACCAAATTTGTCTCATTTACATGTATTTGGTTGCAAGGTGTTCATACATAATAATGGAAAATCTGCCTTAGGAAAATTTGATCCAAAATCAGATGAAGGAATTTTTGTTGGATATTCAAGTGTTGGAAAATCTTATAGAGTATTCAACAAAAGAACTTTAGTCATTGAAGAAACCACACATGTTGTTTTTGATGAAAATGGAAACATAGAAGAGCCAAAAGTTGTTGAAGAAGAAATTGAAGAAAACTCCCAAAAGATTGATAGATTAAATTTGGAAGAAAATGTGGAAGAAATTATAGAAAGAGAAGACCCTTTGCCTAGAGATTTGAGATTCTCTAAAAATCACCCAAAAGAATTAATTATAGGTGAACCAAGTGAGGGTGTTAGAACTAGGCGTGGATTAAACAAGGAAGTCAATCATTCAGCTTTTATTTCAACTAATGAACCCACTAACATTGATCAAGCACTTTCAGATGAATTTTGGATATTGGCCATGCAAGAAGAGTTAAATCAATTTGTAAGAAATAAAGTTTGGGAACTAACTACAAGGCCAAAAGATCAAAGTGTTGTTGGAACCAAGTGGGTGTTCAAAAATAAAATGAATGACTCAGGAGTAGTTATTAGAAATAAGGCTAGATTAGTAGCTAAGGGGTATAATCAAATTGAAGGAATTGATTTTGAGGAAACTTTTGCCCCTGTAGCTAGACTTGAAGCAATTAGGGTTTTACTAGCCTTTGCCTGTTTTAAAGGTTTTAAATTGTTTCAAATGGATGTTAAAAGTGCCTTTTTAAATGGAGTAATTGAAGAAGATGTTTTTGTAGAACAACCTCCAGGTTTTGAAAATTCTAAATTTCCAAATCATGTTTTCAAATTAAAAAAGGCATTATATGGATTGAAACAGGCACCTAGGGCTTGGTATGAGAGGTTAAGCACCTTCCTACTTGAAAGATCTTTGAAAAAGGAAGTGTGGATACAACTCTCTTTTTAAGAAAAATTGGAAAGGATATACTTATTGTTCAAATTTATGTGGATGACATCATCTTTGGATCTTCAAATAAACATCTTTGTGATGATTTTTCTAAAACAATGAGTAATGAATTCGAAATGAGTCTAATGGGAGATTTAAATTACTTTCTAGGATTTAGCATTAAGCAACTTGAGGAAGGTACTTTTCTTAGTCAAAACAAATATATTAAGGACATCCTAAAAAAATATGAAATGGACAATGCTAAACCTGTTAGTACACCAATGAGTTCTTCAGTTCAGTTGGATAAGGACCTTAAGGGAAAATCTGTTGATCAAAAGAAATTTAGAGGGATAATTGGATCTTTACTTTACTTGACTGCTAGCCGACCAGATATTATGTTTAGTGTTTGCCTATGTGCTAGATTTCAATCAGATCCAAAAGAATCACATTTGACAGCAGTAAAAAGAATTTTAAGATATCTACTAGGAACTCAAAACTTAGGAATTTGGTATCCTAAGTTTAGCTCTTCATTTGAAATTATTGGTTACTCAGATTCTGACTTTGCAGGCTGTAGAGTGGATAGGAAAAGCACTTCTGGAACATGTCAATTCATTGGAAATTCATTAGTTTCATGGTCTAGTAGAAAACAAAATTCAGTGGCACTATCTACTGCAGAAGCAGAATACATTGCATTAGGAAGTTGTGTGGCACAAGTACTTTGGTTAAAACAACAGTTGATTGACTTAGGATTAACTATAGGCACTATTCCAATTTATTGTGACAATACTAGTGCTATTTGTATTTCAAAAAATCCTATTCAACATTCTAGAACCAAACACATCGATATAAGGCATCATTTCATAAGGGATCACGTATCCAAAGGAGAAATTGAACTCATACATGTTTCAACTGAAAATCAACTTGCAGACATTTTTACAAAACCTTTAGCCTTTGATACCTTCAGTATTTTAAGAACAAGGCTTGGTGTTATTGATTTGAATGCTTAACTAAAATGTCTTTGCAACATTGATACTTGTTATGTTTTGTTTTTGAAATTTTGTGAATTTTGTGTTTTTAATGAATTGTTTTTGGATTTATGATTTTGTTTTATGTTTTCTGTGTTTCTGATTATTTTTGTTGATTTTGTTAATTTAAAAATTTAAATTTTTTGGAGGAAATCGTCCAGGACGATTTATTTTCGTACGGGACGATGTGTAAAGGAACAGTTTGCGAAAATTTAAACCGTTTTAGAGCAGTTTTTTATTGGATCGTCTGTACGATCTGTGATCGTCCAGGACGAATTTTTTTTTCTCTCAAACGTCGGAACGATTGAATGCAGCGGTTGAGTGGATAAGACAGTTTTTAATACGAACTTCGTCTGTACGAAATTTTAGTTCGTCCAGACGAACATGTGTCGATTCATTGTAGGGGACGGTTTTCAAGAGTCATTAAAACGAAATACTTTTCGATCGTCTGTACGAAATTTTTTCGTCTGTACGATTGGTCAAGTCAAAACGCCTGTACGAAGGGACGCATCGTAAGTTGTGTTGAATACGAAAAGTCGTTACATTTTGGACGAATTGGATCGTCTGTACGAACTTTCTTCGTCCAGACGAACTATTATGTTTCGTCCAGGACGAATATTTTCGTCCAGGACGAAAGTATCGTTTTCCTTTAAATATGAAGGCTTTTCAAACTTGACAATCACACTTTCAAATTTCTTTTTCAATCCCTTTTAACATAAAATCAACAATGGCCTCCTCTAGCAAAAGACAAAAGGTTTTGGTGAAAAAAACCAAACAGGAATGCCCCAGACAACTTTCTTTCCAAGGCAAATGAGGAATCTTTTCCTCGTTTTGCCTCCGCAAAAATCACTCCGTCTCGCATTCTTATCCCAACAGAGTTGAAATTTCGGGTAATGCACCTCTTCGCCTCAACCCAATTTCAGTTCATTCTTTCTCTCGTCCACTTCTACAATAAACAAACCTACCATTACTTTCTAGCCAACATGAGTTTCAATTCTGACCACTCTATCATTAGTTCTTTTGTTTTTAAGAAAAAAGTTGAGATCACCAAGCACGATCTTGGTACATTTTTAAAGTTAAGAACTGAGGGATATAGAGCCCACACCCTAATGTCAGAAACCTCCTTCAAATGGTTTGAAATCAATAGGGTAATTAGAAAAAATGCGATTGACAATCATGTTGCTAGAGTCTCAGGTATGACCCAAGATGCCCGAATCATCCAGCACATCCTTAGATCCTCAATTATTCCTAAAGCTGGTGATAGGATTAACATTACTCCTCTCCTTTCTTGTCTAACTTTTTTAATCATGTCAAGACATCCTATTGATGAAGCCCAACTCATCATAGATCATATCTATGGGCTTTCAGAAATAGGACATGCTGATCAGAAGAGGAAGAAGAACATTTCATTAGGGCACTTAATTACTTATATTTTGGAGAAGAAGTACAATATAGTGCATCCTGATGAGGAATATGAAGAGCCAGTTTACTATAACAACACATCATTCAGACTGCTCTTCAAGGAAGAAAAAGAAAAAGGGGAAGCACATGACAGTGCTTCAGAAGAAGAAGAAGAAGAAGGAGTGCAAGCTTCTGCTTCTCAATCAGATTACCAGAATCTGATTGAGAGATTTGATAGACTAGAGACTCACATTGATCAAAGGTTTGATCAATTTGATGCTCAACTTACTCAGCAGCAACATGACATTGGTAACATTAAAGATGAAGTTCATGAAATTAATACCAATGTAATGTTGATGGCCTCCTACTTCAACCTCTTTGGCGGCATACCTCCTCCTCCTCCAGAACAGTAAAAAATTTTTTTGTTTGTTGTTGTGTGTCTGTTGTATTTTTTGTTTTGTTGTTTTGTTTTTATCTTATATGTGTTATTGTGATTGTTTTTATGTTTTTAAGTACAATGTTTATGTAATCTTTTCTTTTCAATGAAAGTTTGTTTTTGTTAGATTTGTTTTGAAATGTGGCTAATATTTATGAATTTCATTAGTATTTTTTAATCTACATAGTGCTTAAATTCGATTGTAATTTGAGATTATCTATATTAGAAAATCTAGACTTTCTAAATTTATAATTTGTTTATAACTTGTTGTACTTAGAACTTTTAAATTCATGTCTATTCATTTAGACTACATAAAAGTTAATATTGTTATTACAATTTTGATGTTTTCTTAGTTTGTATTTCTATGCTCAAATGATATTTATGCACCTAGAAAAATTTGAAATTTTAGATTATAGATTTTGGAAAGAATTGGTCAAATTACTCTTGAACAGTGTACAAATGTACAAAAATCAAAAGGGATTCACAAAAATTTGTAAAATGGAAAAGAGGCACAAAATAAGCCCAACCAAAGAAAAATGCACAAAAATGTGCTACAAAACTTTGAAAAGATGTGCAAAGCACCACATGAGGTAATTCTCTTCTTTCCAAATTCGTTCAATCTCTTAATTCAAGTTGATCTAATGTTCATTCATATTCTCTTGAACTTTGAAATATAGAATTTTTTTTACATCTGACTTGTAATGATTTTCAATAATCAAAATGTCTAAATTGAATCATGTCTTTGAAAAATTCTTCTTACTTACAATGTTATATCATTTCATAAATTTTATGAATTTCTATGATTGACCTAATATCTTTAGTTTAAAATTGCATACCCTATGTCAATCACCATTTAGATTAAATTTTAACAATGAATTTCATATAATTATTTACATTTCTTATCTTTTTCTTCTTCACTTTTTGTTGCTGTCAAAAAGGGGGAGAAATTATTAGTTTGTGTATGTTTGTGTTAGTTTATGTATGTTTGTGTTTTCTCTTTTTAGTTGTTCTGTTTGCAAGTTTGTGTAGTTTGTGTTAAAATTTTTGAAAAAAATAAAAATTTTGTTCGTTAAATATTGTTCTTTAATGCCTCCTTATTTTAATGTACTCATAAATTCAGGGGGAGTTTAGGAGATAAAAGATGTGTTTTAACTTGAAACCATACTAATAATAATTGTTTTGCCATCATCAAAAAGGGGGAGATTGTTTGAATAGTTGCTATTTAAATGAGTTATATTTATGCAACTTATGTAGTTTTGATGATTCCAAACATTATTGTTCAAATGTATAGTTATCTCCTAACAATTTCAGAAGATTTGCACTTGCTCTTGTGTGTACTAACATTTCAGGAAAATCAGACTCCAGACTACGAAAAGTTCAATTCAAATTCAACATGAGATATTTTGTTTAATTGATGTTTGTCTTTTCTTTGAATTAATTTTGAAAGGGAGTGATTGTAATTGAGTGAATAAAATCTCACACACACAAATAAGGAGATCTTAAAATTCTATACTGATCGTACAGGACGATATTTATCGTACTGGACGATCTGTCAGTTATCTCCTATAGAGCACTTGGAACGAATAGGAACTTGCTTTGAAAAAATTTCTAAGTCCTATTCGTCCAGGACGAAATTTATTATCGTACCAGGCGATGGGTTCTCTGTAAAATTTTCGTCCAGACGAATTTTACCATCGTACGAGGCGACCAGTTCTCTGGAAAATTTTCGTCCAGACGAAATAAATAATCGTCCAGGACGATCGGCTCTCTGGAAAATTTTCGTCCAGACGATCACATTTTCGTTCAAACGATAAACCGACTTAGAACAGTTTTCAGCAGTTTCTAGAACCGACCTTGTAATAACCGTTCGTACTGGACGAACCAAGTTCGTACAGGACGATCAGCTGTACGAAGTCAGTTCGTACACATATACAAATTGGGTCGTTTCAGATCGTTTAAGTAAAATCGTCCAGGACGATCCAGAATCGTATAGGACGATCCACTGCGTACAGAATTGAAAATTTGCAGTTTTTGGGCGGTTTCACTTGTCTTTTATATAAATAGTCTAAATTAGACTGCCACCCAATCTTTTTGTCATTTGATCTTCGTGCCTCTTGAGAGAATAGCCAAGAAGAGAGTGGAAGAGAGCATTCAAAGGAGGATTCCTACCACTGGAGCGAGAAGGCTTCACTTGGATTGCTAAGGTAAGAGTCTCTACTTGTGGAATTGGATTTCTTCACTCTTTTTCTTTCTTCCTTCTAGATTCTTGTGAGAAGATCATTCAAGAAGGTCCGGTTCTCTGCCGACACTTGGAGAGTGTGAACAGACGAGGGTTCTCTGCCCACACTAGGAGAGTGTGAAAGGAAGAAGGTTCTCTGCCTACACTTGGAGAGTGTAAACAGCCGTAGGGTTCTCTGCCCACACTAGGAGAGTGTGAAAGGACGACGGTTCTCTGCCGCACCGGGTAGTGGTGAAAAGAGTGTTTTGTACAGGCTTCTCCGCCTTGCTGTGGGTGCTAAAGGAGAGTCACTTTGTGGTATTAGTGCAATACTCAGAGGGTGCCTCTGAGGAGTGGATGTAGGTCTGGTTATAGACCGAACCACTATAAATCTGGTGTCATTTACTTTATAGCTTTTACGTTTCCGCACTTTAAATTTCAGTTTTAACAACTCTGTGGTTGAAAAACATTTTTCTACTAACTTTAAAAGAAAATTTTATTTCGGTTCAACTTTATTATTAAGAGGGTTTAAAATTTTAAAAACTACCAATTCACCCCCCTCTTGGTAGCCTTGGGACACTTACTTAGGCTTAACAACCTAATTACTGGACTCAACAATTCGTGGATTATGATTCTCTTGCTAAGGGAAGGATTGAGGTTTGCACTTCTAAAAACCTTGATTGTGTCGATTAGGTTATGGAGAATTTTGTATGTAATTAGGATTTGTACGAAGGGGAGAATTTTTTGGAATTTCCCAGTGTTCAAGTTCTTAGAGAGGTGCTCCATTGGAACCAACCACAAGATGCTCGCTTAATTTCCTTACAGGAAAGAAAATAATTATTTTCGTATCCAAACTCGGTGTTAGGGATGTAATAATAATCCCAAAGAATAAAATTCACATTTACCTATCATTTTAAATACAAAATTGTCTCAAAATAAGCTTGATCGATGTCTAGAGATTTTTTCCCTTTCTTAGCAAACTAAGAGAGGGTTTATTTTATTTTGGGATCTTATATTCCTATTGAGACAAGTGTTTACAGTTAATTACATCACTGAAGAGAAATTTTTTTATTAAAGTGGAGAGTAGACCTAAACTTATAATAATGTTATGAATATAAGCAAGTAATATTAGATGTTTAAACTTACAAATAATCTCTTCTATGATATTTTTAAATTTTATAGAAAGTACTTTTATGTTTAATATATGTATATATTTATTATTTATTAGGAATAGGAGGTGTGCAAATACAACTAGGCTTACCTTCTTAGAATGAGTAACAAGCTAACAACCTATTTCACTAGCAATCATCCTAGATGAAATATATGATAAAGATAGCTTTATCCTAAGAGTTCAAAGGAGTAAATGAGACTATAAATTAATGACTCAAGAATAATCTTCATTTTAAGTTCAAGTGACACTATCGAGAAGACTCATTAAGAAATCTAAGCTTTATATTATTTAATTAACCTAACTAAATTTTCTAACGACCATAATTTCGAAGAAATTTTGACAACATAACAACCCTATTCTAATAGTAATATTGCATCATCCTCTGGGCGCAAGAGGACCTAAATACTTTGCTACAAGCTTATGTGTTGGGCTAGTGTATGTTGCACAAATTAAAATGCATGTATGCATGCATATAAAGGTAAAGATGTTCATGTATACAATACTTAGTATTGTGTCATCCTAGAACTAGAATATGTGTTCCTATAAAGATTGGAACACATTCACCAACAAAAAATTAGGAAAATTCTACTCGCTAATGCAAACTACCACCCATATGATGCAATGCATGTATGCAATGTAAATAAAAGAGAGATGTGTGTAACATAAAAGAATTTTTATTCATTAATTTATTTTAAAACTCAAATTCTATAGAAAATAAAAGTGGCCTAGATCCACCATAATAAACCTTTATATAAGCCTACCATATATATAGAATAAGATATACCTATTTAGTAGTATTTGAGCTCCAAGTCTTTTGTGGAATTTCAAAAGCGATTATCCCCCAAAGGTAGGGATATCATCTTTTGGAGCCCCACCCCCACCTGTATATATGTAAGCAGGTATAAATAATTTTTTATAGCTATGGACACTATATAACTCGATCTATATATAAATCTACTTTTTACAAACTCTTGTACTTATACATCACATTCCCTTCGTATAGTTTAATAACTCATACATGAAATATAAAGAGCTGAAAGAAAAGCATTAGCATATAAATATAAATGTGCGGTAGTTATATAATATCCTAATGCTTGTAATGTAGTCATTAAATAGCCTAAGTGCACCAACATAATTATAATATGTATGACATTTCTAGATTGTAGAAAGTAAATAAATAAATAAAGGTTACTCTCGAAGCAAAGCAACTGGCAAGTAATTCACACCACCGGCCTAACCTAGACTAGAGTTGATTGTCTAGTAAATCATCTAAGTGTTTGAAAGAGGATTTGTGGCTTTGATATGTCCTATATAGGTTTAATATTTAAATTACATGTATTATTAGTATTTGTTTATTAAAGGCTATAAGGGAATTTTAATTGAAGTTTACATTGAAAATGTTTGATTTTATTATTATATTTTAAGGATTATAGTTGATTATTTAGTTACAAAGAACTTAAAGATTACTAACCTTAAAGTGCAAGGGTTATTAATTTATACGTCCTAAAAGGCTTTCAAAAATTAAATGCAATAATCCCCAATATATGATAGACGATCACATAAAGCCTTAAGAAATTTATTTATTAATGTATTAGGATATAGAAAAGGGACCCATCAATCCAATACATATGCTCTCTAAGTGGAGTCAAACATGATGTATAGGGTCTGTATATTTTTTTTTTTTTTTTTGGTTAAGGGTTATGAAAATGTATACAACCATGCCTTCCATGAGTGGAGGCTAGCATGGTGCATATAACTCTTATTTTTTATTAATATTTATTAAAATTCCTTAATCAAATATGTGTGTGTCCTCTAGAAAGAAATCAAACAACACATAAAGGGACGGATGGCTTATGTGTGTTAGACTTTGAAATTTAATACTAAAACACTCTCTAAATGGAATTATGTGTTAAGCACAAAAGCATAATTATTTAGTTAATGTTAATTATTAAATTTATTTGATTAAAAATATATTTTAGATAAATAAATTATCAATACATTTTCTTAATGTGTAATATTATCGTTGAATTTTTTTATTTTTATTAAATTATTTAGAATTTTTAATTATTTTTTGAATTTTTAATTAATTATTAATGAATTATAATTACAAATTATTAAAAAAAATTTATATAAATTGAATTTATAAATCTCAAAAATTTATTTAAAATTTTATATATTTTTAATATTTATTTATTATATTTAATTAATCATAAATGAAATTAATTATTTAATGGATTAAAGTTAAATTTTAATTGAAAAACTGTACTTAAATTGTATTAATAAATATCTGAGTTTTTTTAATTAACTTTATATCTTTGAATTTTATTTTTATTTTAATGAATCTTTTAATTAAGATTTAATTAAGGTTAATTAATATGTTAATTAAAATATAATCAATTTAAGTTTATATTTTAATTTTTAGTGATTGATTTTAAATTAAATTAAAAAGGATTGGTATTTTTGTAATTTTAAAGGAATTTTTGAAAATTATTGAAGTTTGACCCTAAATGAAGGTTTAATTAAAATAATTATAGTTTTGAGGCAAATTAATGGAAAATTATGGTTTATTTAAGTGATAAGATGTATGGCACTAAGTTTACTATATTTAATGCTTCATCCAAATTGGATGTTTATATTAATGCTAGATTTGGCCTAAATTATCTAGATATGTCCTTGATTATTATCCTTAGATGACACTAGAGTTTGATAAGATTGCACTTGAGTTTACTAACCTTTTGTATACACATAAACAATAAAAGCATAGCAATTATGAGTTTCAAAATATTAAAGCTAGGAGGTAGCCTAATTATTTGGAAATTCAATCAATGAACAATCATGATGCGATTGCTTATTAAATATTTAATATTTTCCATTGAATCCATTTAATCATGATAAAGCTTTCTTTAAACATTCCATAGAGAGGTCAAATATTTAAAATGGATTTAAAATATAATTTTAATGATTTTTAAAAATTAAGGGTTAAATTATGACCTAAAATTTTGTAAATTCAAATATTATTAAAATAAAACTAAAAGAAACCTAAACAAAATCACTGAAGATCATAAACAAGTTTAAAATTATTTCTATGAAATTTTATATTATTTAGATTTTTATTTAATAAATTATTAATTAAAAATAAAACTAATATAATTTAAATTATTTAATAAATATACATTAATTATATCCAAAAATTATTTTAAATGAAAGATAATTTTATTATTATTCCATAGACACAAAAGTAAAGAAAATCCATAAAAATGGATTTAATATGATTTTTGAAGTTTCCTAGGTTTTAAAATATTTAAAATAAAATGTTATTTATTTAATTGATGACAACAGCAGCGGCGATGACGGGCAACATGTCAATTAGGGATTGGCTAGATCAAAATGCACATTGGTGGGCATTAAATGCAAATGATAGTGCCACCGACAATTTTTGACATTTAATGCATGGTGGTAGTGTCTTTACATGATTTTCACTTAGCTACATCAACGCACCTCCACTGTAGTTGGATCCTCCACTATTTGGAATCAACAACTATGATTCAGTTGGATATGGAGCAGAGAGATAGCTGACGAACACGATTCAATTAAATGCTAGAATGAAGTAATCTTAGCCATTGATCATGAGATTAATGACCAGATGTTTTATAATTCATGCATTTATTAACCCAAGCCTAGTGATGAAGAATGCCTCATTTGAAAAATGCCTAAACCAAAATGCATGAAATTTTAAATAGAGCATTATCAGGGTTAAATAAATAATGGGGACTATTTAAGATGTGCTTAATAAAGAGTTATTTAACCCTAAATGTTCTAAATAAGGGTTTAATGGTTACCTTAATACAATGGGTCTTAGAGGGTGTATTATGGCTCTTTTTTGTTGTTTAGACATTTAGATCAATTCCTTAAAAGATGTCGCGACTTAAGAAAGTTAGGATCATAAGATATCAGGCTTAGATGGACCTTGGGTTTTATTTGGCCTGTAGCTCGCTGTCGATAACATGCAACCATTGGAGAAATATTTGGAAGGTGTGTAAGGATTTGTATAGAGATCGAACGGAATAAGAGATGGTGCTAAAGGGGAGAGAGTGTGTGCAATTGCTTGAATGAAAGTTTCAGATCGTTTAACCAATTCAAATGTCCTAAGTTATATGGATAACTAAGATTGTTTTGTAAGTTTGCTAGGATGGTTTCCATATGTCTTCAGGTGGTTTTGAGGGCAGGGAAAGGATTGAGCAAGGATAATGAGATGGCATGGTTTGTTTGTTTTCACATAGGAGTGGGGACCATCTAATTAGCTTAGGGTTAAACCAATGCTTATGAACTAATTTAAGTGAGGTTTTATTATAGAATAGGTTTGAGCAACTATAATTAATTTGATTTGGAGGAAAAATGTTTGTTTGGGCTAGTTTGATCTTTTGAGGGTCTTTTGACCATTCATTGATTATTTGACAAATTAATGAGTCAACAATTACTGGCGTGGATTGTAGGCGAAGAAAGGATGTTATTTGGATGAGTTTGAATAGGTATGAAGCCATGAGTCTATATTATAAGCAAAGGAATGCATATAAGGTGGAGTTTTACCAAATGCTTTGAGTTGACTAAGTCAAAGCTATTATAGTTTGACTCATGATAGGCTTGGAGATGTTCAAAGCATGTAATTGAGTGATGTTAAAAGAATGGATGGGTTTATTTGAATGAATGCAATGAATGGGCACATATGGGTGAAGTATGATCGATATTGGTCAAGTTGACAAAGTCAACTAGTGACTGGTAAAGGGTAATCAATTAGGCTCAAATCACTAGGAGAGATATTCAAGGAAGTTTAGTGAATGTCAAAGATCATTTATTATTGTGTTGGAGGTGTGACTGATGTTGATAATTGACTGAGCTAGCTCAATTGATCATCTTAATAAATAACTAGCTCAGTGGTCCAGTGATATTTAATTTGATATATGGGGTTCCTAGTGAAGAGGTTTGAGTCATGATTAAGGTCATGTGTGCTAATGCACTGAGCTGGGTAATGCACTAAACTACCTTGCTGTAGTACAAGGTTGTAGTTATCTAGGTGATTTTAGTTTGATGATTAGTTTGGGGATTTGAAGGCTGAATGATTGCAAGAAGATATAAGCTAATTGAAGTTTGGCTATGAATGTAGGTTGTTTGATTGATTGAAGATAATATTTAGAGTGTTGATTATAAGGTTGGAAGTGCAGGCTGAATATATGGTTGATGTTTGATTGAGGTGGTAATTGAATATATATAGTGAAGATTGATTGATTGATAATCATTGTAGAGGTGATTGATTGACTTGAGAATGGATAATTGTAGGAAGTGTATGATTGACTGTAGTTTAAATAATGTTATTGATTAAAGATTGATTGATTTATAATTGAATATCCAAGGTGATTGTGGATCATCTAGAAATAAGATGGTTGATTGATAATTGGGTGATTGTAGAATGTAGGCTGATTTATTGATTGATTAGCTAGAAGAACTAAAAGTGGCTAATTGCCAAGCATTAGAAGTATAATCATAAGTCTTTTTGATGACCTCATACAAAAATGAGGTCAACAAATAGATCCCAAATAAGTGTGATGGATTTGAAGAACAAATTACACATGTTTTCATTGAATGAGGTAATCAATAAAATTTAGAAGCTAAAAGTTTGATTAAAAGATCTATTTTCAATCAAACAAATGTTGGACCTAACTGAGAGATTGATTCTTAAAGAGGGATATTTAAACATTAAATGGGAGATTAATTACTAAGTAAAGGTGATTCTCAGACATCTAGGAGATTGATTCCCAAATGAGTGAATATAGAACATGACTGATAATCAATAATCAAAAAGGTATATTTCAACTTTGACTGGAAGATTAATTTCCAGATAATGCTGAATACTCTTATAGGAGTTTGATTCCCATACTAGCAAATTTAAAACATGACCAAAAGATTGATTATTGGAAAAGGTGGATTTAAACTTTGACTGGAGGATCAATTTCTAGACAAACATAAATTCTCAGACAAGGGATCAATTTCTAAATGAGTGGATTTAGAACCTGCCCGATAGATCAATTATCGAAAAGGTGAATTTAAACTTTGGCTGGAAGATCAATTTCTAGACAATACTTAATACTTGAGTGGAAGATCGATTCCCTAACGAGCAAATTTAGAACCTGACTGATAAATCGATTATTGAAAGGTAAATTTAATTTTTGACTGAAAGATAAAATTCTAAACAAAGATGAATATTTAGATGGGAGATTGATTCCTAAATGAGTAGATTTAGAACTTAACTAATAGATCTATTATAACGAAGGTAAAATTAAACATTGATATGAAGATCTATCTTTGGATAAAGTTGAATACTCGAGTGGGAGATTGATTACTAAATGAGCGAATTTAGAATCTGATTGATAGATCAATTATTAAAAAGGCAAATTTAAACTTTACTAAAAGATCAATTTCTACAAAAAACTAAATACTTGAGTGTGAGATTGATTCCTAAATGAGAAAAATTCAGAACCCGACCGATAGATCGATTGTTAGGATCGTGAATTGAAACTTTGACTAGAAGATCAATTTCAAGATAAAGGTGAATACTTAGATGAGAGATCAATTCCCGAATGAGTCAATTTAGAACCTAATTGATAGATTGATTATCAAAAATTTAAATTTAAACTTTTACTAGTAGATCAATGTCTAGATAATATTGAATACTCGAGTGGGAGTTCAATTCCCAATGAGTGAATTTAAAACATGGCTGGTATATAAATTATCAAAAAGATGAATTTAAAATTTGACAAGAAGATTAATTTCCAAAGAAAGCTGAATGCTCAAGTGGGAGATTGATTCCAAAATGAGAAAATTTAGAACCTGACCGATAGCTTGATTATCAAAAAGGTGAATTTAAACTTTGAGTGGATGATTAATTTTAAGTTAAAGCTGAATACTTGAGTGGGAGATCGATTCCCAAATGGGTGAATTTAGAACTTGATTGATAGATCAATTTTTTGATATGTGAATTCAAACTTTGACTATAAGATTATTTTGTAGACAAAGTTGTATACTTTAATGGGAGATTGATTCCTGAATGACTGGATTTAGATCCTAACTGATAGATCAATTATAAGAAAGGTGAATTTAAACTTTGACTGAAAGATCAATTTCTAGATAAAGTTGAACAGTCAAGTGGGAGATCATTTTCCAAATGGGTGAATTTAGAACCTGACTTATAGATAGATTATCCAAAAGGTGAATTTAAACTTTAACTGGAAGATCATTTTATAGAAAATGCTGAATACTCGAACTGGAGATTGATTCCCAAATGAGTGGATTTAAAACCCGATCGATGGACTAATTATTAGAAAGGTGAATTTAATCTTCAATTGAAAGATCAATTTCTAGACAAAATTTAATACTCATATGGAAGATTGATTCCTAAATGAGCTAATTTAGAAATTGACCAATAGATCAATTATCAGAAAGGTGAATTTAAACTTTGAATGGAAGATTGATTTTTAGACAAAGCTAAATACTTAAATGGGAGATCGATTCCCAGATGAGCGAATTTAGAACCTGACTTATTGATTGATTATCAAAATAGTGAATTTAAACTTTGTCTGGAATATTGATTTTAGAGAAAGCTGAATACTCAAATGGGAGATCAATTCCCAGACGAGCAAATTTAGAACCAAGGCCTCTGAACTCCATTACAGGTAAGTTTCTTGGTTTTTCCATTTGGACCCAATTTATTTTATATTGCCTCTGCAATACTGGAAATTTAAATTTTAGATTTATTTTATTGCAAAAAAATTTTAGTACATCAATTATCATAATACTTCTTAAGATATCATCCTTTTATAGGCAACATACATCAATCTTCTTTACAATTTATCTGCTGATAAGATCCTTCTTGGTAGACTTTCTCCACCATGAATGGACCTTCCCACATCGACTCGAATTATCTCATATCTTTCAATGAGCTAAGATAAGTCTCCACAGAACAAGCAACAAGTCACCTACTTAGAAAGTTCTTGGATGAACCATTTTGTTAGAGCCTAGATCATTTTAGCTTTATACAACTCAAGGTTCTCTTAAGCTTACAGACACTTCTTTTGTAAACATTTGAGCTCTTCTAACTAGAGTTTAGAATTCTAATCTTAGGTAATCTTATAGTTTATTACAACTCTTAGTGATAATAGCTGTACTTCCAAAGGAATAACATCATCAGCACCAAAGACTAAAGCATACGGTGTAGATTGAGTTGGAGTTATATATGTGGTTCGATATGCCTATAAAGCTTCAACCAACTTCTCATGCCATTAATGTTTATTATTGTCTAAAGTTTTCTTTAAAATTAAATGCCTCCTCCAATTTATTTTCCCGAGGGTAATAGATGGTAGAGTATCTCCAATCAATATTGTGGCGTCTAACAAAACTGTTTATTTTAGTGCTTTGGAATAAATGACTATTATCTGAGATAATTTGACACGTGGAGAGCTGCTAAGAGGTGGCAGCAAACCACGTGATGAGCTCCTAAGTGGCGACGAAGGTCCTTTAAAGGCTCGATTAGCATGGAAGTTTCTTTAAAATCCACATTCATTGCTGGGTAGGAACATCATTACTAAGTATCAAAAAGGATGTATATAGAGGAGAAGTTAAGAGAGGAACTTTAGCAGTGCACACATTTTGGTAGAGGGAGATAAGTAACTGAAGCTATTAATAAGATGAAAATTGGTTAATTGGTTAAATGTCAGTGTTCTATAAGATGTTTGGATCTTGAGTAGAAAGCTGGAAAGGTGGCTTACTCACTGAAATTTTCTGAATTTACAAGGTTTGACAGTTGCTCAATTATTAGAAAAAGATAGGGGGTGGAATGTTACAGAACTTAAAACCATTTTGGAGAGCAAAAGAATCCCTATTTACTCAAACATCTTTAAAGATCAACCAAAACTAATTTATGGGAATTTTGGTAGATCAGTTACAGATTTGGCTTTTGAATTTTATTTATTATGTAATGTATCTTCAAGTGTCAATTTGAAGTGGATGAGGTAGTGGAAATTAATGCCTAGAGAGTTGTTGTTTTGGTGAAAAATAAGTAGGAATGCTTTTCCCATAAATGCTTGGCTAGTGTATAGAAGGTTGTAAGAACTTAATTTATGTCCAAGAGGATGAAATCTAATTGAAGACATTAGACCTATTTTATTGTGTGAAAACTTAAAGATATTATTGCAAGATTTATTTACTAAGGATTTTATATATCAATTTTTTAAAAGTTTTTAGACATCATGAATGAGATGGAAATGAAATCATAAACTTATCCTAGTATGGTCAGGATGTAGTGCTCTGTTGAGTATCAATCTCTGAGAGCTAGAAATGCTTGCAAACAAGGTAAGCACATGTTTTCCTCTTTAGTAAGTATTTTACATGTTCAACCTATCTAATGTATTCAACCTTAATTATATCATATTCTGTAGATTTAGGTTGTTAACCACCTCAAAGTGCTGAATCATAAAAATTGGCATCCTCCACCTCCTGAATGGATAAAATTAAATGTGGATGCATCACTGCTATAATCAAATCAGCCTTAGCTAGATTAATAAGGAATCATAAATGTAGATTTTTAATAGCTTATGGTAAACAAATTATTCATTAGGACTCGACCTAAGTGGTGTTGTTGGTAGGAATTTCTCTCAGGGATATGATCTAAGAATGAATATATATTAAGAAAGACAATATAATTGAAGGTTATAGTGTTAATAATAAGAAGATGATTTAAAAATTTGTGGAGATAATCAATTGGCAATGCAAAGTAAATTATGATATGGATTTAGCTTTTCTTAAGGAATTTAAGAAAGTTGCTTTCATTATGTTTCTAAAGAATTTATTAATGTGGTAGATTTTTGTGCCACTTATGTAGTATTAAGTGATTTTCCATGGGAAAATGTAGCTGACAATAACATTCCTTTATCTTTATTAAAATTGAAAAGTAAGGAATGTGATAGAATAGTTATCACCTAGTACTTTATAATTGTTCCATTTTGAAAGATGAGATACACCAAGAGGAGGGTGAATTGGTGCTTTTAAAAAAATCCTAAGCCAGAGTACTTTTTTTTGGATTTTTCAAAACACTTAGAAATAAACAATTTTAATTTTTGTATGTGGGAGCTAACAAATTAAATATGACTTGAAAAATAGTGATGATAAAATTATAAATCAAAATAGAACATATATCTCAAAAAATTATTAATCAATTATAACGAAGATGATGTGCAAAAAAGTAAAATGCAAAAAGTATAATCAGACGAACACACCAAATTTTATAGTGGTTCGATCAAAACTTGACCTACATCCACTCCTCGGAGTCCTCCACTTCGAGTATTGCACTAACACAAAGTGACTATCCTTTTGCTCCCTCAATAAGGCGGAGAAGCCCTTACAAAACTCTCTTTCACCAACCCGATACGGCAGAGGACCAAAACTCCTTTCACAGGAAGAGAACATTGATTGCTTTTTCTCCCTTATGGAGAAGGAAGAGAACCTTGAGGACCAACGAAGAAGTCTCTCTCCCTAGAGAGCTCCAATAAGACTCACCAAGGTCATTGGAAGAAAAAGCATGCAGACAGCCCGAAGCAACCATGTGATTCCCCTTACACTCCTCCCTCACACTCAAGCTCACATTCTCCTTCCTCTCACAAACCCTAATTTTCTTCAAAAGCTTCCTCTCATAGTTCATTCTTTAGCCACGTTCCTCCCTTCATAAGTATTTTGAAAAAAGTTTAAAGAATTGCTTTTATAAAGGAACCCTAAAAATTTAAGTTAACCCTCACTATTCGTACAATATGATTAAAGTTTGTACAATATGATTAGTTCAAAACTAGTCTCATATAGTATGAAGGAGAATAAACAGTTCACAATTTTTTAATACATCGCATAGTATGATCTAGAGGTCATCCAGTATGATCTATTATATGTCCTCTTTTTGTACGGGACAAATCCAGGGATAACTGAGAGCCATATTTGTTAATCTTTTTATACTGTATACTTCATACAATCTAGTTAGTTAGTAAAGTAGTTTTTCTAGTATAATATGAATATCATACCATACGATTAGAACAAAAATAATGGTTTCATCTTGTACGATCTACAGGATGACTGAATTTCATCTATGTTCTTTATATAATACGATAAGGATCATAATTTATGAATAAAAAATTATTAATTAACCATGATTATATTATCTAATTATAGGTGTTAATTTTAGCAAGATTTCAAATGATCATACAATACGATTGTAATTGTATAGTACGAATAGTTCAAAAATCAAAAGTCAAAATCTCACTTAAATTAATTTGGCGGTTAGGGTTTTTAGATCAAAACAAATTGTATAGCACGATTAAGATCATATAGTTTGATTAGTTCACATAAACTAATCTTCCAATTAGTCGTTAAGCCTATTATAAGATAATAGATCATACAGAATGAATACAAATCATAAAATATGATTTGTCTTTAAATTTTTTTTTTTTTTAAAAATAATCTCCCCTTATGTGTGCATGGTCACACAATTTGCATAAATTCTTTTATGACTAGAGTCAAGAAATGAATAATAAAAAAATAATATAAAATACAAACTCCTTCACATCCTATTCTACCCAGTTTTGAGTCTTGAGCAGTATGTATTTTACCTGAAATGTTAGTGGTCGCAAAATAACACATAAAATATTCAATGAAGAAAGTAATAATTCACTTCATACTTTTTGTCATCATCAAAATCACAGACTAGGGATCCTAGATTGCAGCACCTTTATTTAATGCAAATTGTAATTCTTAAAAAAAAGGATAGAAATATTTATTTATGTAAGATTGTCCACTAGTCCATCTTATTTATGGTTAGAGGAATAACTTCAGTAGGTTATGGCCACCTTGCTCTTTTTTACACCCTATGTATATAAGTTGGAGTTTTTAAAAACTCAAAGAGGAGCATCTTTTCCCTAGTGCTACTCTAACTAAGAATAAAATCCAATCATTTAGGATTTCTTTTGAGGAACCTAGGGAGAGTTCAAGCTAACCCACAATCCCAATTAGCCTAGAGTGAGAGATCTAAGAGTTTAAAGAGAACAACTAGCTGATCTCATTACTCAAATGCACTAAGGCTTTGAGAGGCTAGAGTAGAAGATATGTGGCTTGGAGTAGGGTTTCTAACATTAGATGGATTATTTGATGGAGAAATAAGGTAGGTAATTCTAATGTATGGCTGATTTCACTTAGCCTTAGTTAAAATGTTTGGGAATCTCCAACTGAACTTTGGCTCTAATAGGACATTCTTTCCAAAGGCATTACCTACTAGTCCTACCATATAGTAGTAGTAATAGAAGAAGTAGCAGAGGCAATAAGAGAAGAGGAAAAGGAGGATGAGGAGTGAAAGAGGATTGGTGTTTTTTATTTTATTTTATCATTGTATTTTTTTCCTTACTACCTTTTTTTTATTTTTTTATTTTTGTTTTGATGTTTGTGGTTTAATGTTTAGTTATATTAATGAAATTAATTGTTATTCCCTATTACAAATTTAAAGTTTATTACTTACTTCTCATTTAGTATTAAACACACTTGAGAATATTTCTATATGTATCTTATACTTGATAAGATAAAAATTTTTGGGACTGATTAAAATTATGTAAAATGTAATACTTGAGGTGATTAATTGAATATAAGATGGAAAATAACTAAAGTTAAACAACCGTAAAAAATAGCTAATAAATTCCATTGAAGCTAATAATTCCTTATAAAGAAAAATTATAAATCACATTTTAGTACTTGACTAGTTACTTCTTGATTGATTGATTAAAGATTTAATAAAACTGTAATATTTAAATTGATTAAAATCCATTAGAAGCATGTAATTATGGAACTATAAATCCTATAATAAACCTTAAATAATAATAACGCAAGTTACCTTATGGAGAGAGACAAACAAGTATTCAACATTATTAAGCAGTACTTAGAAAAAATATGCAAAGAAAAAAAAAAGAAGAAGAAATAAAGGAAAAGAAAAATAATGAAGAAAAGGAAAAGAAGAACCAAAGACAAAGGTGAGTAATTAATTATAAAAAAATGTTACCTGAATGTCTAAACTCCACCTAAGGCCGGGATCTAAGGAAGAATTAAGATAAGGAGAATTCAAGGAATTATTATACATAACAAAGCTTGTAATTAGACTTGAAAATTAAATGAATAAGAAATTTTCCTTAATCAAAATTCATTAACCATAAGTAAGTAAAAAAAGTTTCACTTACACATTTAAGAGCAATATTTATTAGGAATAATAGTTAAGATGAAGTATTAGGATGCTTGATACATGTTATATTAATTAAAATTACAAAACATCAAATTTTACAATTAACATCATTAAGTTAGTATTTTCTTAATTTTAAAATATTCTAGAGTTACTTTCTCGCAAAATACGATCTTCTGTAAAAAAGTTTATTAGGATTACTTGAGGATAATTAATAATTCTTGTTTGGGAGGATGTGTTTGTGAAACATTTTTTATTATTTGTAATATCCTATTTTACTTTGAAAAGGCCTCACTTGATGATTTTGTGCAGCAGAATTTTCTTAAAAAACCACAAAATTGGATATTACGATGCAGTAACATTTAAACATAAAATTTTTCTAAAGAGACAGAGAGCAAGGTGTCACAGTGGAGCAAATTCCTAATAGTACTTAATTTAGTTACCATAGGATAGCAACATGTTGATTTAGTTAGAGCATCATAACAATAGACTTTATTAGTGTCTTCATGTTAATTCATTTCAGTAGTGTTGCAGTGCAACCATTAATATTATCTTGATGCATAGGTTAGATATATGTGATAAATATAAATAGTTTAGTCAAATTATGTGGGGATTATCCATTTATTTTGTTGTATTTAGTCTTAAGCAAAGTAAACGGAGAGGGCAAGTGTGTGCAAGTCATTCAGAGTAAAAGAAGTAATAAGACCTAGTGCGGACACCATAACAACCTTAAAGAAAAATTCATGAAGACGGTGAATTATAATCTACACATAAATCCATCATTAATATCTAGTAGTGAGACAACTGACTCAAAGTAAGTGACTTGATTAGCAATATTCGTCCTCCTCTTCTATTAATCTAGCAATCCTAAATATTGTTGGAGGCTGATGTGTTGGTTTGTATTTAGCCATGTGTACTGGGTGTTTTTATGTACGTGCACACATACACATACAAATAAAGGATTTACTTTTGTTTAAAATCACTAATCAAATGTAAAAGGAAAGCTTAAGTCTTCTAATGTGTAAATCCTATTTAGAACATAAGTGCACATTATCGCATCAATTAATAAAGTGACAAATATAGTGTGAATACCAATAAGAAAAGTACTAAAATTATCCTAAGTGAAATTTACTACCTATTGGACTGTTATGTCTATCTTGTGAGCTAATAAAAAAGTGTTGGTTGTTGTAAAAATGAAAACTTCAAAATGAAAGAACAAAGGTTTTCAAATTTTTTATAAAAATCTGAAACTATGAATCCTTTTTTTTGTAAAACTATAAATCCTTAAAACTACATGATTGCATTAAATAGGGTTATTTTTTATAGTTATTTTTTATCATAGCAATTGTTCTCCCTTATCTTTATCGAGTTCATTGGAGATTAAGTCAGGAACAACACTAATTATAGTTAAACTATCTCCTTAAGACCCTATAATATTAGCCACATTATGTCTATGCATGGCTAGATTATGTTTTAAATCCTCTAATTATTTATTTAGTCCATTCATCGAGGCTTAAGATCCCACTATATTTAAATTTATGCGCAAGGTTTATAAATAAACCAACTTTAAGTGAGGAGAAAATAAAAATAATGTGGCTATAAATAACATTCAACTCTACTCTAAGCAAAACATATATTCTAATTAATCCCAAATTCAGATAAATTGATTAGTAACATATGGAGGAATTAAAACTAACAATAAACATCACAAATATGTTATTATATTAATTTGTTCATAAGTATAATCTCCAAATATAAACCACAACATAAGAAAGTAAACACAAGTAAGTTTAGAAATGACCCGAAAGTAATGCTATAATCCTTTGTTCACTACATGTTTTAATCCACTTTAATATAGGACTGGATATAATGAACACAAGCTGCACACTTCATTATACAACTCTCACACACTCATACTCACTCACAAAATGACACTAAAAATGACTCCCTCAAGTTGCCAACCTCTTGACGCAAGGAATAAGGTGATTATTTGTAGTTTTCAGTTTTTAACTGAATTAGCATTGAGGCGCTACTGAACTAGTATGCTAGTTCATCAAGCATCATGTCGATTCATCGGTTCAACTGACTCCCATGACGGCGCTTGGAGATTTAATTAGCTCTACAACGCTTTGATCTCGTGTTGCGTAGATAGCACTTCGGCTTTAAAGATGTGGTGCTACGGTGCTAAAATGAGTTCTAACGCTGGGGTGCTGGACTTATGGCGCTATGGTACTACTGATCAACTACTTGAGTATTCTAAATTGTACCGTTAGCATAGGGCATTAAAAGGTACGATCAACTTAATTTGAAACAATCTGACTTGATTTGAACCTGATTTTTAGATATTGAATATTTGTAATATCAGGTTAGAGAATATATATATATATATATGCGCGCGTGTATTTTTAATTTTATTTTTTGAATAGTTGAGTTATGTGCCTATTTTAAATAGTGACGAATGTAAAAAAAATAAAAAATTCATTCCCGTCTGAGAATAAAAACAAAATGAATAAATAACTACGGATCCAGCTTCACCCCGAATCTGTTGCATCACCGGAACAAAACATTGGCCTAGGCACCTTCTCCTCCGTAAAGCTCTCACAGCCGCCCGCCTATGGCTTCTGTTTCCCCATTCCCCGCTATAACCTCCCCTACTCTTCTTTCCTTATCCTCCATTCTCTCTAAGGCCCCTCCGAGGGTTCATGCGCGATGCAGGCCTTGGACTGCTTCCCATCCCTCCACCTTCATCTCCTCCTCCTCTTCTGTATTCTTCTCGCCGTTGCCTCCTCAATTCCCAACTTCGAACCCGCCACCATCGCCCGCCGCCAGCTTCATAACCTCCCAGAAAACGGAGACCTCCCTGAAGACTTTGAGTTCAACGTCAAGATCGACGTCCACATAAAAAATACTCGCCTCCGTCACGCCTACGTCGCCCTTCACGCCTGGAAACAAGCCTTATATTCTGATCCCTTCAACACAACAGGCAATTGGGTTGGACCCGATATCTGCAACTACACCGGCGTCTTCTGCGCCCCCGCCCTCGATGACCCCTTCGTCGACGTCGTCGCTGGCGTCGACCTCAATGGCGCCGACATAGCAGGCTACCTCCCCGCCGAGCTTGGCCTCCTCACCGACGTCGCACTTATCCACATAAACTCCAATCGCTTCTGCGGCATCATTCCCAAGAGCTTATCCCGCCTCTCTCTCCTCCACGAGTTGGACGCCAGCAACAACCGCTTCGTCGGTCCTTTCCCCTCCGCTGTTCTCTCCATGCCCGCTCTCAAGTATCTTGATCTCCGGTACAACGACTTCGAGGGGCATCTCCCCGCCGAGCTCTTTGATAAGGCCCTCGATGCGGTATTTCTCAACGACAACCGCTTCTACTCTCCCATCCCGGAAAACCTCGGCAGCTCTCCCGCTTCCGCTATCATCCTCGCCAACAACCATTTCATCGGGTGCATCCCAAGGAGTGTCGGCAATATGTCTGGAAAACTTAATGAAATCCTCCTCCTTGGGAACGAACTCTCAGGCTGCCTACCGCCGGAGATCGGAAAGCTTGCTAGTCTCACTGTTTTCGATGCCAGCGGCAATTTCTTCACTGGCTCCGTGCCCAAGACTTTCGCAGGCCTCAGCAGCGTCGAAGAGATTAATCTGGGTCGTAATTTACTTAGTGGTGTTGTTCCCGCAGAGGTTTGCCGTCTGCCCAAACTTACGAATTTTAGTTACTCCTTTAATTACTTCAAGGTCAATGCGCCTGAGTGCTCGGCTACGGCAAGGCCAGGCGTAGTTTTTGACGACAAAGGCAACTGTATTGCCGATCGGCCTGGGCAGAAGACGGCTAAGGAATGCGATCATTTGGTAAGAAAGCCCGTCGACTGCAGCAAGTCTAAGTGCGCTGGTGGTTCCAGTACAAAACCCACCCCGAAGCCCATTGCTCCCTTGCCGGATACCCCAAAGCCTTCTCCGGCGAACCTAACGCCAGCACCGGAAGCACAAGCTCCGGCACCAAAAAAACCGACGCCTGCACCAGCTCCGGCTTCAGTAAATCCTGCTCCCGCTCCCGTGGCTGATAGCCCCACTTTGACGCCGGAGAAACCTACACCTTCGCCAGAGCCCAGCTCGAGTCCGGTGGCGGTCCCATCTCCATCGCAGTCACCGACACCTGCACCAAAGCCTGTTAGTAGCTCGCCGCCGCATGTGGATGACGCTCCATCTCCTTCGCCAACGGAGGAGATATCATCTCCACCGATCTCCATGCCGCCTACTCCACCCAGTTCACCGCCACCTACACCTCCCCCTTTGTTCTCATCTCCTCCGCAACCAGTAACCGATTCCACGCCTCCACCGCCGCCGACGGTCCAATCCCTGCCTCCTCCGGTGCATTCACCACCATCGCCAGCAGTTGTCAACTCCCTGCCACCTCCAGTGTACTCACCACCACCACCGATGTACTCACCCCCATCCCCATCAGTTGTCCACTCCACACCACCTCCGATTCACTTTCCACCCCAACCGGTATACTCACCTCCACCACCACCAGTCCGCTCTCCTCCGCCACCACCAAGTCGCGCACCTCCTCAATATGTCAACTCCCCGCCACCTCCACCATTAGCATCGCCTCCACTGCAGCCAGTCATCTCACCACCACCGCCAGCTTTGTCGCCTCCGGAATTCCCTGATATTATTCTCCCACCCGTCGGTGGATATAGCTACGCATCTCCGCCACCACCAATTTATCCGGGCTACTAACGGCTACTGAACGCTGAAATATGTTCTGAGGTCGCCATCAACTTTTTCTTATGAACGATGGCTAGTTGGAGGAGCTGATCTCTCTGCTGTTTCTTTGTAACGGAATTACAAAAAGGTCAGAAAGTTAAGAGAAAATTTATTGATTTCTTTTGCGTATATGCTGCAAAGAAAAAGAGGGTGGGGAAGTATCAAAATTAAACATTAAAAAAAAAATTTATATATTTTATTTAATGATATCATTTTCCTTCTTTTATATTATTTTGGTTAAAATTTTTACGGCTTTGTACAAAAAAAAATCTTCAGCATCAATTATGTTAATCTTATAGTTTATCTTTTAGTTGTACTATATATTATAAAATAATTGAAATTTCCTCGTTGTACTTTCATCCATTATATGTCACGTTTGATAATACGTAGAAATGTGATTTTAAACGAAACTATATACATTGATGATACAATAGCAAGTGTTCTAGTGATTTGCACGAACAAATTAAAATTATAGTCTTTTTTTTTATAAACTGCAATTAGCATTAAAGAAAAAAATAATCCTATTACAACCTACTAAGTGATAAAAAAAGTCTATCACAATCCTCCTTTAACAAAGAAAGAAGAGGAGGAGGAACCTTATTACAACTTAACTCATCCTAGAAAAAATCACCATCTAAAGCAAAGTTAGTACAATAATCATGTAACTTATTACAACTTCTATTTGAAAAATGAAATAAAAGATTATCAAAATCCTTAAGAAAGGACAAGTCTTTCCACCTCGCTAATATGTACACTCTGAGCCACCTTACCAAATGAACCTTGCTGATATTTGATGATATTGATATTGTCTCCTTCAATAATGATGTCTCTTGATTCAAACATCCACTTTTGGATTAATTACTACCTTCAAAGAACGGAATGCAAAGAGTTCCAAATAACCACTGTACCAATAAATGCATTTAAATCCAAAAGTAAGGAGGAATCTCCCTTTATGATCTCTAAAAACTCCGCCCAGAATTAAAATTATAGTTGTTGATGCTCTAAATGAACAAATAATTCAATTCTTTTAATTGTTTATCTAACGATTGAAAATAATAGGATTGGACATTTTTCTTGTAGAAATAAACTCTCTCTCTCTCTCTCTCTCTTTTATACTTTTATTTTTCTCTTCAGTGAAAAAATTCAACTCACCATATTTCAAACTGTTGGCATAAGAATTTGAACAACTAAAATGTTGTGAGTGCAGCTTATGGTCTCATGACCATCGCCTAAGACTTCCTCAAATGCCATAGAAAAAATAGATTGGATCATATCATTGGACCCTAAATGATGTAGCACTTTAATTAACAGGTTTCATTTCATGCGGAACTCCAAATATTTACAATATCTCCTTGCTAGGGTAACATTTTGTACTTGCAATCTTCTGGAATTATTTTTGTTGTGAATTGAAGTTCAATTCTCAATGTAATATGTGGATTTTGATAGTGAATTATGTGAGCTTTATTATAACATTAGTGGTTGAAATATGATAAGGGACATAAAAAGAGTGTAATTCACATGACAAATATTTTGGCCAATCAATATCTCGAAGTTATTTAAAAAAAAAAAAAGCAATAATACGAAGATGTTTTAATATATAGAAAAAAGGTAATATTAAAAAATAAAAAAGTGGTCCAGTGAGACAAGACCAGCTAGTCTTATCATTACTCATGTAAAATACTTTAACAAAAATTTATATTATTGAAAGTTTAATTTTAAAATATAAGTAAAGTATGGTTCATTATTCTCCCAAAGGAAACATATTTACTAGTAATAATTATTATACCAAAACACCTTTATGATATACTTCAGTTAAAAGGTCCTAGAGTTATATTTTTATTTGAATATGATATGCATGTCCCCTATGAAAATTAATTAATGTGATGGTCAGCCACCAGCCTCCTCTTCGTACATGGAAATAAAAAATTGCAAAGTCAACAACAAAAAAACTATTTCTCTTTGTCATTTTTCCAGATGTTTCACAATGCCTAAAACTAAAATAAAATCAAATGGACGGAGTTGTGCTGAACCTCTTGTAGAGGTGCAAAGCAGTAGTTCAAAATCTTTGAAAAAGAAAAACCGCCTCTTTCAATGGAATTTTTATTTGATGCAGGCTCCGTACGATAGCTCTATATCTGGAGTCGAATTATATTAAAATACGTGTATTTCTTAAGACCCGGAGACCTGACCTAGCCCATTAAATTTTAAAATGGCATAAGCTGACTCATTTTTTATGTTTTTAAAAATTGAACCGCAAAATTTCTCAAATATTTAGGGTTTTGCTAAATAGAAACTTTTATGGCTGCTGAGGAAAAAAAACGAAGCAGATGATAAAAATAAAGATTGGTTTAAAGGAGTTTACATTCTCTGCAAAGCCATAAAAAAAGATAAAAAAAACTTAATAGTAAGGCGTATTTTACTTATATACTAATTTCTTTTAAATTGAATATATTGAGGCAACAAATGTTTTGTTGAGCTTAGTTTTTCAACAAAGAAATCAATCGTAAAAGCAAATACAATAGAAAATGAGTTCACCTTTGATATGTCACCAAAAATTATCTTGATCGGGCACGAACCCTTAGGCATAATCAAGTTGGAAACTTTGAAAATTAAATCGGAGACCATACAAACTCCAATTTCAACAAACTTATAATCAAACTGAACTTCTCAGAAAGACGAGCCCAACGACAACAAATTCGACTCAATCCGAGCCCAAACGAGTCCAAATCAAATACCCAAAGTGCAATATGAAGGTTCAAAACATAATTTAAATTATCAAACAGTTTCCAAACGTGACATGCTTATAATCGAATCGAGCGGCTCGATGAGACAAATCCAACGAGCCCAAGATCACTGAATTATGAAATCATTAAGTCATCCAATTGACCAATAAACGGTCTATGATCAAGGGGATCGATATCGACCGTCCATTCAAATCACTCCCATTTTGACCTTGATCCTCCATATATTTACAAGCCTTGCCACTCTAAAAAAACTATAATTTGCACACACTCTTCTCATGAGAAGAGGGGGAAGAAGAAGGAATGGAAGGGAGGAGTTTGAGAGCTCTCTTGCCATCGACCACTGCCAGAGTTATTCCCGACCACCGTCGGAGTTCTTCCTGACCATCGCCAGAGTTCTTCCCGACCACCACCGAGGTTCCAGCCGACCACCGCCGGACTTCCTCCCAACCACCGCCAGAGTTCTTCCCAACCATTGACAGACTTCTGCCAGTCCATCGACCGCTGCCGAACTTCCACCTGGTTGCCGACCGCCGCCAGACTTTCGCCCGTCCGTCGACTGTCGCCGGACTTTCACCAGTTTGCCGACCTCCACTGGACTTCCGCCTGTCCGCCGATCGCTTCTAGATTTCCTTCAGTCCGCCGACCATCACCAGACTTTCTGCTCGTTTGCCGATCATCATTGGAATTCTTTCCGACAGCAGCTGGAGTTCTTTTCAGACATTGACGGACATCTGCCAATCCTTCGACCACCGCAGGACTTCCACCAGTCCGCCAACTATAATCCTCTCAACCACTATCATCCGACTACGGTCATCCCGACCTCCGTGGCATGCTGGCTCAATCTTTCGGACCTCCATCGTCAGCTTACTATGGTCCTCCCGACCTCCGTCGATTATGGTTCTTCCGACCTATATCGCCCATCGACTATGGTTCTGCCGCCCCAAACAAATATGTCAACATTGATTCTTTCAACTCCTATTATGTGATATACTATGTATGATGTATATTTTCCACATCGAGCCGAGTCCTTCGTCTTAAGGAAGGGCCTCATTTGTAATGGATTGCAAACACTAATGGATTCATTCAGACTGGGCCACGCCCCGTGGTTTTTCCTCTTTTTTAGGAGTTTCCACGTAAAACTCTGGTGTCTCTTAGAATGTTACATCCTTTCTTTCATCTGTTTGTGTGCTGGATCTTCGTACAACGCTAAGACGTTAAACTTTATTACTCTCTACCGCCGCGAATTTTTCAGGACGCAACAACCTTCAAGACATATCAACTTCTCAAACAAGCTCAAATACTTCAGCGAGGAATTTATAAACTAGGAACCAATAGTTTATATAATTTTGGTGATGTTTCATTCATATTCGCTTAGAATGTATTCTTAAAAAAATTATATGTGGAATGTCGCAAAAACACATGCCTAGCGCTTAGAATGCGAACCAAATGTACCGCTATGTACCGCTGCTATTTATTCATTTTAAAACCTTTTGTGCTTTTACACAACTGTATATTAGAAAAATTAAATTAAAAAATATAATTTTTTTTATTAAAATGCACTATATATTTCTAAGTACTGCAATGTATCACTGGTAGGTAACCACTAGGTATCGCTGTTATTTATTCATTTTAAAACTATTTGTGCTTTTACGCAATCGTATATTAAAAAAATTTTATTGAAAAAAAATTAATTTTTTTTGTTAAAATGCACTATATATAACTAAGTACAGTTGTGTATCATTGATAGGTACCGCTATGTACCATGCTTGATACCGCTGTATGAAGATGTTGGGGTGTCGAGCTTGGAGATGTTGGGGTTCAAGAACATAATTCAGCCTTTTATAACAGACGACGAGGAGATCTTTAATGGCTAGATAGAGACAATAATTATTTTATTTTATTTTTTCTTTTTTATTTTGGTTGTTGTAAGATTATGATTAAATGAATCCATTAATTTGTACTTGTTAGAAATATATGAAATTCATTTATTACTATCAATGGCACTACTAATAAATTAGGCTTTCGCAGCACTTTTTTCCCCCTACAGCAGCGGTTTAAACCCCTGCAAATTTTTTTGCAGCGGTTTAAAATCCGCTGCACAACCGCCATATCTGCTTTCGCTGGAAAAGCTTTAACAGCGGTTTTCAAACTGCTGCTGTAGGGGTGCTTTAGCAGCGCTTTTTTTTGCAGGTGTTAAAACCGCTGCTAAAAGATAAGACTGATTAAAAAAAAATAAAATACAAAAAAATAAATTTTTATGATTAAATAATACATAAGCAATATCAAATAGATATTTCAACATACTAGTAAAAATGTTCGAACAATTAAACTTTTTAAAATAAAAATTTATATTATAAATATTTTAATTATATTATCATTGTTAATATGAGAAAAAATATTAAATATATTATTATTAATAATTATAAACATTAATGATTGTTTGCATATGCACAAAGTAAACATGAATAAAAATTAAAAACATTTAAATTTAGTGAAAGCTTGAAATTAATTTTGCTAGTAAATCATCATCAGTTTCCAATATAATTGTTACAACAATAAGGAAATATAATAGAGGCAGCTACAACTTATACCAAATCTTATGAATATGTTATAATCATCAAGCATTGAAGCTTATTAAATGTGCCAAATCAGAAATTGCTTCTTTCTTGGACTCCAGGGTGACTTATAACCTGGCGCAGTGATAGTTGCATGAACATAATCTCATATGGGCACTTCCTAAACGTGATATGCCAACAATAAGCATTCCAAAGTGAAATTATTTTGAAGACATGCGAACTTCCATTAATACCAGCACAGGTAGATAGTCAAATACTAGAAACAAAGAAAACACAAAAATATATGAAAAAAAAAATGCAAACAGTTCCAGCTAGGTTAGAATTATGATAAAATTAAGAGTTCTGCCATCACAACAAACCCAATAGACATACACAACTTCAACAAATCTGAAAGGCTCGTCAAAATATTCACTCATTAGCGTGGCCTTGTCTTGACAAATACAATGGTCACAAAGCGGATGAGTTTCTAAATGGCCTGTAAGAAACCAATAACTTAAAGACTAACTGAATAAGAAAAGAAATTCATTAAATGAAATGGCATACAGGCTCCTTCCTTGTGAGTAATTATTGTGTTCGGACACCGAACGAGTCTAGATACCAATAACAGAGCGCAACATCACCTGGGCGCTCGGTACTGAGCACTTAATATCGCTAGGTATTTATCCGGATTTTCAATTTTTTGTCCGAACGTAATAACTTCTCCTTCCTTGCAGAGAGCAATGCATCAGAATCAAAAGTGAAATCCTCTTTAGTTGGTGGTACCAAAAAGCCAATATCATATATCATTCCTCGCTTCCTCGTGATCAGCTGCAATTCAATCAACAATTAAATCATAGCTTGCAGCAAAGTACAAAATGCACATCGAATTTAATTAAACAGACAAAACAAATTATATTAAAGTCAGTTTGTAGAGATATAAAACAATTATGATGGATCAACTACAGCCAGTACACTATAATGAACAACAAATGTGTATGGAGGAACCGACCTACAAATCCACATTTCTTTGATCACTGTTACAAATAAAATAAAATATTAGAAAAACCATAGCAAACTTCAACAGATAAAATAAAGTAACGGTTTAAGACTGCTATCATATACAGTCTATAGCAGCATTATTTAATTTGCTGCTAATAAATGCTGCAAAAATCATATATTTTTAGTAGTGTGGGACGATTTTTTTTTTTTTTTTTTAAATTTCATGAGTGTTTATGGAGAGATTTGAAGCTAGCATAAGGCTATAATTAATGTATTATAATTAATTTATTCTTGAGCAATGTCAAGTATTTACTGTCTTCATTAATTTTTTTTGTATTTATTCAAAAAATCAATTATTTGTTAAATCATGAAAGAATTGATGGGTTCATTCAAATATTTTGAACAAGTTCAACTCTTTATTTAACAGATGATCCAAGTTTCAGAAGTTGGCTTAAAAATTAATGATCACATTTTATAATCATCTCTATTACATGGAACATGAGTTGTTAAAAATATTCTACACAAATATTTTCAGACAGCTACCTTCCATTTTAAATTTTTTTTCTCTCATATATTTGAAACTAAAAATGAGTTCACCGAATTGAAATGATATCTTTATCGAACATGACTATTGAAAAAATGATTATAATCATGTGAAATTAGTTATATCTCTCTTTATATGGCCCGATCACCATTCTTCTTTGTTTTGAAAAGCTTAATTTTATGTTCATTGAGAATACCAATTAAACCAAAATTGATCATAGTAAGCTATTTCAATATAATTTTTCTAATATACGGTTGTGTAAAAGCACAAATAATTTTAAAATGTATAAATAGTAGCGGTACTTATTGGTACCTAGCAGTACTTACCAACGATACATAGTGGCACATAGCAATATATAGTGTATTTTAATAATAAAATTATATTTTTAATATAAAATTTCTAATATAAGGTTGTGTAAAAGCACAAAATATTTTAAAATGAATAAATTGCAGCGGTACCTATTGGTACCTACTAGCGCGCGATACACAGCGGTACCAAGCAATATAAAGTGCATTTTAACAAAAAAAATTATATTTTTCAATATATTTTGTTTCTAATATATAGTTGTGTAAAAGCACATAAACACATCGATATACGCATGTGTTTTTGAGGCATTCGACATATAATTTTTTTAAGAATACATTCTAAGTGAATATGAATGAAACATCACAAAAATTATATAAATAATTGGTTCCATGTTTATAAATTCCTCGTTGAGGTATTTGAGCGTGTTTGCGCTTGATATGTCTTGAAGGTGAACACATCTCTATTTTATTTGTCTTTAAGACTGATTTCTCTGTTAAAAAACCAAGCTCAACAAAACATTTATTGCCTCATTATATTCATTGAAAATAAATTAGTATGTAAGTAAAATACACCTTACTATTAAGTTTTTTCTTCTTTTTCGATTGCTTAGCAGAGAACGCAAACTCCTCCAAACCAACCTTCATCTTCATTGTCTACTTAATTTTTTTCCTCGGCAGCCACCAAAAATTTTATTCAACAAAACCCTAAATATTTGAGAGCTTTCGTTGTTAAGTTTTTTTTAAAACATAAAAAATGAGTGAGCTATCGCGATTTTAAAATTTTCATACATGGGCTGGGTTGGGTCACCGGGTCTTAAGAAATCCACGTGTTTTAATTTAATTCGACTTCGAACATAGAGCTATGTCCAGAGTCCTCACTGAATAAAATTTCTTTCAATGAGGCCGGCCATAACTACTTTATATTTCAACCACAAATTTCATTTAATTTCGATATTTCATTCTCTCTTTTAAAAACCTCAAAAACATCAAATCTAAAATCAAAATTTAAAAATTTAAAAATTTAAAATTAAAATTTCATAGTTTTATATTAAAATTACAACAAGAAATTATGAAAAGTCCAAATAGGTTGTTAGACCTATGCAATTGTCTTAAGGCTAACCAAGATGGCGGATGAATTGGTAATTTAAAAAGCTCTCTTGAAAATTTTTATAGAAAACCGAATATTAAAATTTATGCAACTTAATTTTATATTGAAATATGTTTTTCAACCACAACAATAAGACTGCAGAAAATAAAAAAGCAAAAAATAAATTGACATATAGATTTATAGTGGTTCGGTCAAACATGACCTACACCACTCCCTAAAGACTCCCTCTTCAGGTATTGCACTATTACAAAAGTGACTCTCCTTTTGCCCCAACAACAAGACGGAGAAGCCTTTACAATTCCTCTCTTCCACTAATCCCCAGTGAGGCAGAGAACTGTCATCCTTTCACACACTCTAAGTGTCAGCAAAATACCGTCGTCCTTTTATATCCTCCAAGTGTTAGCAGAGTACCATCGTTTGTTCACACCCTCCAAGTGTTGACAGAGTACCCTCTTCTATTCTCACCCTCCAAGTGTTGCAGACTACCGAATCTTTTTCAAAGATCTTCTCTTAAGCAATTAGACAAAGAAAAGGAAGAGTAGTAATTAAAAATCAAAAGAGATTTTTAACTTTGAGCAACCTTGTGATCCCTTCACACTCTACTTGCAAGAATTCTCTCTCAAACACTCTCCCATAAACACTCTTTCACTTGCTCTTGAAAAATCATGAAGAACAACACTTTTCACATCAGTTTCTAAGGAACTTTTATATGAAAGACACGAAAAACCATTTAGAAAACTAAAATTTTCAATTTTGAGCATCTACGATCGTATAGTATGATCATATTTTCATATGTATGAACAATTTAAAAACTGTTACGTAAGAACCTCTACGAACTGTACAAAATATTTTTGTACATGATGATTGTCCAGTACAAACCTTGTTCGTACTGTATGAATAATTAAGAAATTTTTTTAACTTCATCGGGACGAAAGGTACCCCACATTTTTGTACTCAGGATATCAATTGTATGAATAAGACATTGTAAAGTACAAAATGTTTAGACAAACTTGGCATTCATCGGAATGTAAAGGGGCCCATGCAACTTGTACTCTACTACGTCATCTATACGAACTAGATATCGTATATTACAAGAAGTTTAAAAAATTATGGGATTCATTGGGATGAAAAGGAACCCTTTCTTTTCGTACTCTGGACGTCATTTATACGAAAAACCCTTTGTATAGTATGATCAGTACCTAAAAAAATTTCTTGTCTCATTCTTTTGACTGTTCGCATGAGTGAATAACTGAACAAATTGTCCTGTACGAAATGAAATCATAAAGTACAGTTAGTTTTAAAAATTATCATTTTTAATCACCCCCCAGTGTGTGTGTGTACCGTTACTCAACTATAAATATACTATATCATACTCAATAAAATAAAAAATATAGACTCTATTTATAATGAGCCCTAATCTAATTTGATTTGAAGTCTTTAATAATTTGGAGTAGATTTCCCTGAAATTTTAGTACAAATAAATAATAAAAGTAATATGTTCAAAATATGTTAGGAGAAATATTAAGTAAAATAAATATTTGGAATCATCAAAAACACACATGTTGTAGGAATCTCAACAATCGAAAAACTAAATTACAATAATCTCAATAATCTCCCCCTTTTTGATGATGATAAAATGATTATTATTTGAGTTAACATTTGTACCCTAAATTTCTCCTTAGATCTCCCTAAATGAATAAACATTTTTGAATATAGGAATTTTTCATGAAGAGTAATTTTTTAAATTTTTAAAACACAAACACATAAAATAAACAAAACACTATAAAAATACCACAATCATAAAAACACATACAATAACAAAAACATTACTTTTCCTCCTTTTGACAATAACAAAAAGAGAAAAAGAAAGAAATTGAAATGAAAAAATATCAAATGATAAACTAAAAGTAGTGATCTTAAAAATTATTATAAAATAACTGCAATAACAAAGGTAATTTTACAAGATGAAAAAGAAAGATTTAAAAAATTTTAAAATAAAGAATAACTTAGATAAAAAATGTTAATCAACATCATGATCCATTCTAAACAATTAAGTAAGGATAATTATTACAAGAATGTCGAAATGAAGATTAGTTAATTTTAATTTTCAATATAAAATATAATTGAACATTAGATTGATTTGAATTAAAGATTAAAAGATAGTGGAAAGAACATAATATTAAATACTTTCAACTGGTAATATTACATATCTTTTCAAATATTTGTGGCACATTTTGTACATCTTTTTCTATTTGGGCTAATTTTATGTCTCTTTTCATATTGTGAACTATTGAGCATTTTTTTTATTTTTGTACACACTGTACACTTCTTTGATATATCTTTTTTTATTTGATCTTTTCAAAATTAATAATCTAAAATCAAACTTCTATAATAAAAAAAATAATTATATTAAAAAAAGAAAAATAAAAAAAATAAAAAGACATCAATATTACAATAATAATGTTCTAATTATATTTTTCCTAAAGAAATATGAAATTGATATTCTTAATTTAAGTGAGTTATCACTTAATTTAAATTTTTGAAAAATTAGATTTAATAATAAAATTAATTTTGTAATGCAAGTTAATTTATAATATTATTTAGATCAATTACAAATGGCTTTTCATATAGACAAGCTCATATTTCAAAATAAGAACAAAAATAAAACATGTCATTTTTTATTAATATAAAAAAGGATTTAAAAATATCAGTACAATAATATCAATTAATAATAATGTAAATTAAGATCACATCAAAAACCTTAACCAATAACAACAAATATCTACTGAAAGAAAACACAACATCACATCACAAACACGAAGTCATCACAAGTAAAGGACTAGTAGAGGCAATGACAAAGAAGTACACCAAAACTCAGAAGGCCCCAGATCTGGAGGAGGAGGCTGGTTGAAGACTGAGAAATAGTTATTCATCATAGCTACATTTATGTTCACCGAGTCAAATTGACCTCGGATCCACCCCATATCTTCTTGATACCTTACATCCTGTTGGTTTAGATGAGTTTGAATTTGATCAAAACATTGATCAAAATGAGTCTCCAATCGATCAAATTGCTGGATCATTTCTTAAAAGTAATTCTGATCAGGTCCTTGAGCAGGTGTAGGTGCTCCCCCTTCTCCCTCAGTATCCTCACTAGAACTCTCATTTCTCCCAAATAGAAACCAAAAAGAAGCATCAGTGAAAAATATTGTCATTTTAGTGGAAGGTTCAGGATAAATAATATTGTACATGTTTTCTAAAACGTAGGCTACTAAGTGTCCTAGAGTAATATTTTTCTTCCTCTTATGGTGAGGAATCCCAATTATAGAAAAGGTTATGAATGTCATCGAAGATGAGCTAGGCCTCATCAATAGGTTGTCCAGTCATGATCAAATAGGCAGCAGTTTATAGAAGAGGAGTCATATTTATACGATCACCAGTCTTATGAATGATTGAAGTTTTTAAGACATGTTGGATGACCCTGACATTTTGATTCAAAGTGTAGACTCTCGCTAAGTGACAAACTTGCATTGCACCTCTAACAGTTTAATTAATCTCAAATCAGTCATAATCAGATTTAGAGGCCAATGTGTGTTCTCTAGTGCCATGAGTCCTTAGGTGAAAAAAAGTATCTAAATCTTCTTTAGTGATTTCCACTAACTATTTTTTAACAAAAGAAGTTATCCTACTTTCATCCTCATTGAACCTCATGTTTGTTAGAAAATAGTGAAAAGTCTCTCTGTGGTAATCATAGATTAATGTTAAAATGAAAGAGAACTGAGTTGAAGTAAAGAGAGACATGACAAAAAAAATGGATTTCATATTGAATGAGGAGCTAGAAGGAGTGAGTTTGGAGGCTATATACCTATATAATGGATCCTCATTATCTCTAGATAAGAAATTGTCATCCCTACCCCTGGATAATGATCACTTAATAACTTGAGAGCGCTTGCTAGAGCTTGTCATTCCTAGGTTGGAGATTCTAGAAGGATTCAAGAAGGGTTTGAAAGTAAATAGAAATTATTTCAATGGCCCTACTATTTAAAAAAAATGACCCATTATACAATCTGAAAATGTTTTCGTACGTACGATCTTGAGATCGTACAGGACAAAAAAAATTTTATATGGACAAATGAAAATCTCTAAAATGAAATGACTTTTTTGTAAACACATAATTTATGAGGCATCCTTTCATACATACTTTTTGACCATATATGTTACGAATCTAATTTCAGGAAATTTAATTTTGATGATAAGAAATATTTCTGATACTTTTGCTTTTCTATGACTGCCTTGTCTACTAATATTTTAGGTCCAGAAGATCGAGTGCAACTCAAGCCAGCTCAAGATTAGGTAGACTAGGAATGAGTCAGTTTGAAATCTTTTACCTTTTCTTGAGTCATTTATATTGATGTGGATCCTGATGCAAAGTAACCTTGCACACACACACACACTTGAGGGAAATTTTTTTATTTTTTTAGAGTTCTCTATTTTTGATTACTTTGTCCTGGAAGATCCAAAGATTGTCGTGGACGATCAGTTAAAAAATAGAAACTCTATTTAGGGCATCCTGGTTAAGGAATCCATCATTAAGCACATCATCTCGGATGATGTCTTCATTGTCCTGGATAATAAGCTCAAATTAGAAAGAATTAGCCACCAGATCTATTTAGGCATAGTATATTTTTGGACATCATCTAGAACATCATCCTAGACGATGCAGCATAATTATGTCTAAATTAATCTGATAAATTAGAAAAATAATTAAGGTTTGATTGATTGATTATATCATTATGGACGATCGCAGGATTGTCTAGGATGACCAATTAAACAAAACCTTAATTTTTCCTGGACGATGGTTAATCAGCGTGATTCATTCAAGGCGATTCTCTAGACGATATGTACTGAATTGAACTAATCTTCTAGGATGATCAAAGATTAGCATGTATGATCAAATTATTTTTCTATCATCTATGTATCCATTAAGGGCGATATTCTGGATGATATTCATTATTTTGTACTAATCTTCCTTGATGATCATGAGATCATCCTAGACAATAAAGTAATTTTTCCATCATCCAGACATCTATCCAGGGCGATGTATTGGATGATATTCGACGGATTTAACTAATCGTATATGATGATATACGATCATCCTGGATGATATGAACAAAAACCCTCTAATTGTCCCAAATCATCTTGGCTGATTGAGCTAAAATTGTATTGATTATACAGGATAATATTTATATCATCCTAGACAATAAAGTTAGTTTGTTGCAGTTAAGAGCTATTCCAAAGCTCTTCTATATAAGACCTCTTATTTTATCGAAGAGTGTATCTTTTGCTACTATCTTGACCCTAGAGAGCCTAGAGGAGAGGGAAAGAAAGGGAGAGAGGGAGGGAGGGAGAGAGAGAGAGAGAGAGAGAGAGAGAGAGAGAGAGAGAGAGAGAGAGAGAGAGAGAGAGAGAGAGGATCTTGTGAGGGGAAATTTGTGAGGGATTTCATAAAAGTTGCTCCAAGAAAAGATCCAAGTCATCTTCTCCAATCATCATCCCTAGTCCTTAGAGGTTCGAGAGAGATCCACTTAAGCAATTGATCAAGATTCTCTTCCTTCTTTAGGAGGAAGAAAAAGGAGTTTGATTCTTTGCCTCACCGGTGTCGGTAGAAAGGAGGTTTGTAAAGGCTTCTCCGCATTATTGTGGGAGCAAAAGGAGAGTCACTGTGTTTAGTGCAATACCCGAAGGAGAGGCTCAGGGGAGTGGATGTAGGTCAAGTTGACCGAACCACCATAAATTTCCGTGTTCTTTACTATTGCTTTTTTATATTAATTTCTGCACTTTAATTTTCTTTCTGGTGAACTTTGGTTTAAGTTTATGATCTGATTGAAAAGTTTTTAAAATACCTATTCACCCCCGCTCTTGGTTAGCATTGGGTTAGTTCATAAGGGCTTAACATCCCTAACAAAATTTTAAGTGGTATCAGAGCGGGATTCATAAAATTGAGTTTTTGAAAACTTTTGAATTTCAATCCATGGCTAACTCTGGTAATTGTAATACTACAGAAGGGTATTCTATCACCTGACCAACTCTGTTTGACAATATTCCTTTTGATTTTTAAAAACTAGCATGTCAATGTTTTTATAATCAATTGACCATTGTATGTGGACGCTTGTTAAAGAAGGTTATTCATCTCCATCATATGAAATTAATGGCATTAAAACTGAACTTCCTTTTACTGAATGGACTTTTGATGAAAGAAATTTAACGCAACTTAATATGAAATATTTGAACTATTTTTTCTCTGCTTTAAAATCAGAAGATTACATGCATGTTTGAACTTGTGCTATCGATAAATAGATTTGAGATAAATTGTGTATTACTTATGAAGGAACAAATGAAGTTAAGCAATCTTGATTGAATATTTTATTGCATGATTACATAATTTTTTATATGAAACCTAACAAATCAATTTCTAACATGTATACTAGATTTACTCAGATTGGCACCTCACTACATGCCTTAGAAAGAGAACTCATGAATTATGAAAATGTTAATAAAATTTTGAGATGTTTGCATTTTTTTTTTGATGCTAAGATTACTATAATTACTGAATCTAAAGATTTGAATACTTATTTGATTGATAACTTACTTAGATCATTCATTGCTTACGAGCAAGGGTTAAATCAAAGAAATCTTGATGTAAGTGAGAGAAAGAAAGAGAAAACTGTGACGCTGAAGGCCAACAACATGGACACTAATTCTTCCGGGTCTAAAAGCGATGATATTGCCTTAATCTGGACACAATTCAAAAGCTTTCTAAGGAAGAAGCAAAAGAATCATCAAAAGTAAAATAAAGGTAAGGGTAGCAAAAATTTTAGGAGTTCTAATAAAATGATCTATTTTGAATGCAGAAAGCCGGGATACGTTAAAGCTGATTGTCCTATACTTAAGGCTCACCCAAGCAAGGAGAAGGGTGAGGAGAAACCCAAGTTCAAAAAGGATAAGAAGAGGTTCCAAAAGGTATTCTGGGTGGATTTTGCACCAGACTCTTCTGAGATTGAAGCTGAAGAGGAGATAACAAATCTGTGCTTAATGAAAGATAATCATCTTGGTCAGTCTGATTAAGAAGAGGTTGTAAACTAACCTATAAATAATTATTTAAAGTTTATGAGAAAATTCATACATCTTATATGAAACTTAAAAAATTTCATGCAAGCATGAAAATTGAGTTTTTAAATTTGCAAAAAAAGCATAAAATTTTATTTAAAGATCACTCCACACTTGATAGCAATCACATGTCCTTACTCTAAGAATTTGATGAGTTAAATAAAAATATTCTAAGTTGGTCATTGAGCATGATTCTTTGAAAGCATCCTACACCTCACTTGAAACTAATTTTAAAACATATATTCATGAATCTGAATATAGGGAGCACTATTTTAGAGTTGATAATGCTATTTTAGAAAGTGCAAATACTATGTTTAAAGCTAAAATAAATGCACTTGAGGAAAAGAGGACTACAACCACACCTGATCCAAAACCAAAAGTTCTGAAACCTAGGAAGAGGTACTTTAACCCAAATAGATTAGTAAAAGCTTTTCCTGGTATTAGATGTTTTTCATGTGACATGCTAAGTCATAGTGCTCACACTTGCACTATTCTCCATAATATATATTGGGTGTAGAGACCCAAATTATATAATTCACAACATAACATACATGCATTGCATTCTTCTTTCCATAAGAAGGGAACCAAACTTATTTGAGTTTCTAAATCAGATGTTTGATGATTTTATAGGTGTGCTCTCACAAATGGCTTCATGAGAGTATGTGGTACCTGGACAACGGATGCTCACGACACATGATTGGAGATGTTAACCATTTTATTTCACTGGAGGCCGAGGCTAGAGGCAAGGTTACTCTTGGAGATAACACAACCAGAAAGTGGTGGGCGCAGGTATAATCAAAAACTCCAAGAACCTTTTGATTGAAAAATGTTTTGCTTATAGATGGACTGAAACACAACTTGTCCAATACCAGTCAGCTTTGCGATAATGGCTTCATCATAAAATTCTTGGCAAATACTTACGTTATTAGCTTAAATAACAACACTATTTTGTAGAAAAAGTGGATCAATAACATTTACATGCTTGACTTAAAAAATATTGAATGTGCTTCTTTATTTTGCTTAAAAACTGCTACTAATGATTTATGATTGTGACACAGGAGCTTATGACATGTAAGTATGAAAATCCTTAGAAGAGTGACCTAAAAAGAACTAGTTAGAGGTGTCCCCAAGCTTAAGTTTACCAAAGACCACCTTTGTGATGCCTGCCTACTAGGAAAGCAAGTCCAATGCTCTTTCCATTCTATTAAGGACATTAGTACATCTAGATCTTTAGAAGTCCTTCACATGGATTTGTTTGGACCCATTAGCACTACCAGCTTAAGAGGAAAAGTCTATGATTTTTTGATTATCAATGACTACTCAAGGTTTACTTAGATTAAATTTCTATATTATAAGAATGAGTCTTTTGATGAGTTTAGATCCTTCTTCACTTGGATTCAAAAAAATCTAGGTTATGAGGTCTTGACCATCTATAGTGACCATGGGGGAGAGTTTGAAAATGAGAGATTTGGAGACTTTTGTGAGGATAAGGGGATAGTCACAACTTCTTAGCTCCTAGGACCCCTCAGCAGAATATGATAGCTAAAAGGAAGAATCAGACCTTAGTTGAAGCTATTAGAGCCATGCTTATAGAGTACTCACTTCCAAAATACTTTTGAATTGAAGCGATAAACATAACTTATTATGTGTTGAATAAGATGAATGTTAGAGCCAAACTTGATAAGACACCCTATGAGATCCTTAAGGGTAGTATATCCAAGAGATACTCAAGGGTAGGATATCCCACCTCCATATCTTTAGCTATAAGGTTTTCATTCTTAATAATGGGAAGTCACACTTAGAAAAAATTGACCTAAAATCTAATGGAGTGTTCTTAGGATATTCAAGTGTGGGGAAATCCTTTAGGGTATTTAATAAGAGGATATTGGTGGTGGAGGGGACTACTCATGTAGTGTTTGATGAATCTGATCCTAAGAAGTCTAGAGTTGAGGATGAAGATAAATTTGGAGAGATTACCCAAGGAGTTGAAAATTTGGAGAAGAGGGTAGAGCCCCAAAACACTGAAGGAGTAGGTCAAATTTTCCAAGGAGTAGGTGAGATTTTTCAAGGAGTAGAAAATATAAATCTGGAGGAAATGGTTGAACCTACATACTCCTTACCTAAAGATTAGAGATATTCTAAAGGTGTTAGGACTAGGCATGGACTTAGGAAGGAAGTGAACCACTCTATATTTATCTCAATAACTGAACCCACTAATATCAATCAAGCCCTTTCTGATTAGTTTTGGATCTTAGCCATGCAAGAGGAATTAAACCAATTTATTAGGAATGATATTTGAGAGTGTATAGAAGGACCAAAGGGATAAAGTGTAATTGGAACCAAATTGGTCTTTAAGAATAAGATGAATAAATTTGGTGTGGTGGTTAGGAATAAGGCGAGATTGGTGGCTAAGGGGTACAACCAAATAGAGTAATTGATTTTGAGGAGACCTTTACTCTTGTAGCTAGATTGGAAGCCATTAGAGTACTACTAGCCTTTACATATTATAGGGATTTAAGATTTTCCAAATGGACATTATGAGTACATTTTTAAATGGGGGTAATAAAAGAGGATTTGTTTGTAGAGCAACCCCTAAGTTTTGAGAGTTCCCAATTTTCAAATCATGTTTTTAAATTAAAAAAGGCCTTATATGGATTAAAGCAGGCACCCAGAGATTGGTATGAGAGGCTTAGCACATTCTTATTAGAGAGGGAGTTTTTTAAGGGGAGTGTTGACACCACCCTTTTTATGAGAAAAGTAGGAGATGAATTATTCATTGTTTAAATCTATGTCAATGATATACTCTTTAGATCTTTAGATAAAAGGCTATGTGATGATTTTTCTAAAATAATGAGTAAAGAATTTGATATGAGAATGATGTGAGAGTTGTCCTACTTTTTGGCGTTTAGAATAAGACAATGGATGATGGAACCTTTTTAAATCAATCAAAGTACATAAAGAACATCTTGAAGAAATATGAAATGCATAAAGTCAAGTTAATTAATACTCCCATGACCTCTAGTGTTCGGTTGGATAAGGACCCAAATGGAAAATCTATTAATCAAAAGAAGTACAAATGGATGATTGGATCTTTACTTTACCTGACTTCTAGTTGACCTAATATAATGTTTAGTATTTATCTCTTTGCTAGATTTCAAGCTAATCCAAAAGAATCCCACCTGACTGTACTTAAGAAAATTCTTAGATATCTCTTAGGGACCCAGAACTTAGGAATCCAGTATCCTAGGCACAACACTTCTGTTGAGATTATTGAATAATCTAATTTTGATTTTGTAGGATGTAAGGTAGATAAAAAGAGTACTTCTAGGACTTTCTAATTCACAGGGCAGTCTTTAGTCTCCTGTTTCAGTAGAAAGCAAAATTCTATTGCAGTTTCCACCACCAAACCTGAGTATATTATCTCAGGGAGTTGTGTGGCCCAAGTCCTATGGTTGAAGTAGCAAATTTTGAATTTAGGATTACTTGTAGGCATAATTTTAATCCTTTGTGATAATACTAGTAACATCTATATTTTTAAGAATCATATCCAACATTCAAGGATAAAACATATTGACATAAGACATCACTTTATTTGAGACAATGTGACCAAAGGAGACATTAAGTTACACCATGTGGCAATTGAGAATTAACTTGCTGACATCTTTACTAAACCACTGGCCTTCGACACATTCAGCACTTTAAGGACTAGATTAGGTGTAATTGACATAAATGCATGAACTTGATTCTTAATAATTTTTGATTTTTTCTATCGTTTGTTGTATTCTTTTTGTAGTTTTTCTTATACTTTTCATATGATTCACTTCTATTTATTTAATTTCCTTCATTATTTTATTTTTCTTTTAATAACTGTTGAATTGATATCTTATGCCATATTTTTATTTTTGAAAATTTGTAGTCAATGTTTGACATCTCTAAATCAGTTAAAGGGAGAAACACCATTGATTATTTTCTTTTCTCTAACTTCTTTTAGTGGTGTAATTTTTGTTTTACAAACAAAAGTCTATCACAAAAGTCTATCTCAAATTGGACTTTGCGATTGAAATCTTTTCAATCTTTTTACAGTAATCTATCTTATATATATAATGTTCAAAGTCTTTATATTACCTTCAGATTTTTCGTAATCTTGTCTTACTATTTATCATATGATTTTGATTCTATTTTGTGATTTATTCTTCCTTATATTAGAGAGTGAGTTTTTCTTCTCAAATATCTAGAAGTTATACTCACAACTGAGAGTATTTAAGAGTTTTTAAAAATAAATCTAGCTTGCAAAGAAAAAAAGTGACAAATGACACCAAATTAAAAGATGTACAATGACGCCAAATTGAAAAAGAAATACAAAGTGTATCAAAAATAAAAAGATGCGCAAAGTGCTCCAATTAATTGATAAGAGGCATAAAATAAGCCCACCAAAATTAAGCTTTCTTCTCTTTTAAACTTTTAAATATTAGAAGAATTTATGTGTCACTTGATACTTTTTTAAAGGCTTGATTTTAGAATTTATGATTGTAATTAATTACTTTGATATATTATTATATCTAATATTTTTCTTAAACCAAGTTTTGAACAGATCTCTTTTTCTTATCTAATTGATTTTTCTGAATTAGATCTTTGTTTTCAAAAGATCGTTTGCCTTAGGAGAAGTCTGAGCTAGGGCTAACCGGATCGGTTGTTTTACCGTTTTTAAATTTTGATGATATTAACTCATTGATTCTTACAAATGTTTAATTTAATCACATGGAGAATTTATTATATTCAGGCTTAGATAAAAAAAGACTTTGTTTTTTCGATCCTTTTGATGTCTTTAATGTCTTTTTCGTATTTTATTTTTATCTTTTTCGGTTGATGTACATATTTTTGAGCATTTTCTGATCATCTCCATCCATCCCCTAATTTTAAACTTTTTGTCACATCATCCCAGACGATCTGTTCAAATGATTAATTTGACACTTCTTCTTCTGATCATCCTAAATGATGTATTATCATCCTGGACGATCTGATTGTCTTCTACTTCAATTATTTAACCGTCCTGGATGATCCTCCTCATCCTAGACGATCTTCACATTTTTTTGCTCAATTATTGGTGATCATCCACATGATCCACCTATTCATCCTTGAAGATCCACATGATAAAATTCAATACACATCTTTAATTTGGCCGATACGATTATTTATTGCTTATCATCTTGGACAATCTATTTAATCATCCTGGACGATATGCTTTTTTAATGGTCATCTAGAATGACTCTTTTGGATGATCGCCTGTGTCTTATCATCCCAGATGATATCTGATCATCCTGGTTGATATTACCGCCTTTTTGACCAATCATCCCAGATGTAATTATTGCACCCTATTATCCTGGATGATTATGCAATCGTCTTGGACGATCATCCAATTCTTTAAAAATTGAGACTCACATGATTTTTTCTCACCCAAGCCTTTTACCTTCATACTCACACTCCTAGTTTCTCTATTTTCCTGATCATGGCTGGTGGAAAAAGGTCTAGCATGCCTTCTAGAAGCTCCTTGAGGGTAAATCTGGACCCTCATTTCACTGAGGCGGCCGATCAAGCCACCTATCAGAGGTATAAGATGGCCAGGATCACCGTATCCTGAACCGTCAACACATATATCCTTTTCTATCATGTTATTAACTTATTTGTTCACACTTTTCTCACTTTTCTCTTTACTCTTACAATCCCTTTCAATTCGGAGTTACTATTTAAATTTTTTGCTAGCCTTTGCATCAATTCCTCTTTCACCCAAGCCTTTTACCTTCAATCTTATGTGAATAGATGACCTGTCGAAATTACTTATCAAGACTGTCAAGAGCTCCTATAACTTTCCACCACGGGAGACAACTCCACATCTTATATCAAGATCCCAACTATGACTAGGCTCCGACCAATCAATTTTAAGGAACACCAATACTTTTTATCATTTGGAGAGTCTAGTAGCTTACTCAAAGATGCTAGGACAATCCAACATGTCCTTCATACCTCAATTCTTCCAAAAACTAGTGATTGCATTCATATCACTCTGGGATGATTGGTCAAAAAGCCACCACCACCACCACCTCCTTCGGATGATCAGGGGCCATCCTTCTTTTAGTTTATTTTCGTTATGTTATCTTTTTTTTTCATTCATTTGATGTAGCTTACTACTATTTCGTAGCTTCTATTTTGTTTCTTTCCCTCCTTTTTGTGTGGTCAAAAGGGGGAGTAGCTATATTATTTTTATGTGTTGTATTGGTTTTCTAGTATAATTTGGACTTCCTATTTCATTGTTACTATTTTTATTATGATACTTCAATTGAATATTTATTTTATATTTTTCATCATAAAAAAGTGAGAGATTATTGCGAATCTGATTTCAGGAAATTTAATTTTGATGATAGCAAATATTTTTGATACTTATGCTTCTCTAGGACTACCTTGCCTATTAATATTTTATGTCCACAAGATCAAGTATAACTTAAGCCAGCTCAAGATTAGGTAGACTAGGAATGAGTTGGTTTGTAATCTTTTACCTTTTCTTGAGTTAATTGTATCGATATGGGTCCTGATGCAAAGTAACCTTACACACACACATTGGAGGGAAAAATTCTGATTATTTTAGAGTTCTATATTTTTAATCACATCACCCTAGACAATTCAAACATGATCCTGGATGATCAGTTAAAAAATAAAAACCCTAGTTAGAATTTCCTGGTTAAGGCAACCATAATTAAGCACATTATCCTAGATGATGTCTTCATCATCCTAGATGATAGGATTAAATCAGAAAGAATTAGTCGTCAGATCTATTTAGCAATATTATATTTTTGGACATCATCTAGGCCATCATCTTCGATAATGCACCACAATTATGCCTAAATTAATCTGGTAATTAAGAAAAATAATTAAGGTTTGATTGATGGATAATATTATCCTGGACGATAAGAATATCATCCGGGATGATCAATTAAATAAAACCTTAATTCTTCCTGGATGATGGTTAATCGGCCTGGTTTATTTAGGATGATTCTCTGGACGATATGTTCTGAATTAAACTAATCGTCCGGATAATCGAAGATCGGCCTAGATGATCAAGTTATTTTTTATTATCTAGGCTGAAAGTTCGTTAGGGATGTTAAGCCCTATAGAACTGGCCCAAGACTAACCAAGAGGGGGGGGGGGTGAATTTGTATTTTAAAAACTTTAGTCAAAGCTTAATAAGTTTCACAAACCAAAATACCACAAAATAAATAATGCGGAAATTTAAGTGCGGAAGCAATAAAAAACAAGAACACAAAGGTTTATAGTGGTTCGTTCAACTCGACCTACGTCCACTCCCCGGAGGCTCCCTCCGAGTATTGCACTACAATCGTGACTCTCCTTTAGCCCCCATAGCTAGGCGGAGAAGCCTTTACAAATACCTCTTTTTGCCACACCCGGCAAGGCAGAGAACCTTCCTCCTTTTGCTTCCTCCTGAAGCAGGCAGAGAACCTCGATCACTTACTGAAATGTACCTCTCCCAACCCTTCCAAGGATAAGAGACTCTAGGGAAGAAGAAATGGAACAATGCTTGGAGCAACCCCTTGTAAATCCCCTCACAAGCTCCCCCTCACAAGATCCTCTCTCTCTCTCTCTCTCCCTCTCTCTCTCTCTCTCTCCTTTAGGTTTTCTCAGGTCAAGATAGCAGCCAAGGATGTTCAAAAATATTAAACTAAAGCTCTTAAATAGAAGAGCTTCAAAGGAGCTCATTAATTGCAAGTTGCCGAATTTATTGTCTAGGACGATCTGGACATCGTCCTGGCCGGTCAGTACAAATCTCAGAAGATCGGCCAGAGCATCGCCCTGAATGGAAATTGGACGATTGAAAATTGGCTTGATCATCCTGGACGATCTCACGATCATCTCGACCGATCAGTTCAAATCAGAGGAAAATCATCCTGAGTATCGCCTTAAATTCATGCTAGCCGATATATATCGTCCAGGAGCAATTAAGAATTTTAGAATAGATCGTTCTGGACGATCTCAGCAATTAAGAATTTTAGAATAGATCGTCCTGGCCGATCTTGAGATCGTCCTGGCCGATCTTGAGATCGTCCAGGACGATATGATTGTATCAATCATTCTTAATTACCTCCTTGATTGTCTGATCAATTAAGACATAATTGTGAATATCATCCAGGCCGATCAGAGATCGTTCTGACTGATTACCAAAGATACAGAATACCTTAATTGTTTATAGCAGCAATTTCTTTCTGTTTTGAGCCTATCGTCCTGGCCGATACAAGTTTCATCCAGGCTAATTGGCTAATGACGGTTGCCTTAATTAAGAACCCCTGATTAGATTTTCTGTTTTAAGCCAGATCGTCCAGGACGATGTAAATATCGTCTGGGCCGATATGAGTAAAAACACGAATTCTAAGCCTCTCAAGTGTGTGGGTGTAGGGTTACTTTGCATCAGTAACACCAAAGATTACAATTGACTCAAGAAGTGAAAAATAAAATTGCAGATTGACTCAACCCTAATCTACCCATTCTTGAGCTGGCTCTATTTTTCCGTCCGATCTTTGATTCCTAAAAAGTCAGTAATAAAAGGCAGTCCAAGACAAGTAAGAGTGTTTTCCAATCATCAAAACATAGTTCATGGACCTGAATTTGCAATAATCTCCCCCTTTTTGATGATGGCAAAACACTATGACAAATATTTTAAAAATAGCAGTGTAACACACGGAATCGAAAGTGCAAGAAACATCCTAAAACTACTCCCCTTTTTGTCATCTCAAAAAGGAGGGAATTAAGAACTAAAGCAAACCCTAAGACACCTTTTTTTTTTACCATGGCATGAAGATGATGTAGTATTTCATGTGATTGATTTTAAAAATTTGTGAGTTAATGAGTTAACAACATCAATAATCTAAAGAACGGTAGAATATCTAATCATGGTTACCCTTAGCTCAGACTTTTTCTTAGGGTAGAATCGTCTTTTGAAATCAATGACCTAACTCAAAAAATCAATTGGATATGAGAAAAAAGAATCCATTCATCACTTGGTTTAAGAAAAAACATCTTATAGAATAATTAACCAAAGTAAATTTGTCACAATCACAAAACAATCGAAATCAAGTCTTCGATACATGAAAACTTCTAAGTTTTAAAAGATTTGAAAGAGAGAATAGCTTGCATTTTAGTGGGCTCATTTTATGTCTCTTGTCACTTTGATTGGCTCTTTGAGCATCTTTTGATTTTTGATACACTTTTGTGTATATACTTTTCTTTTCAATTTGGCGTTATTGGCCTTTTTTTTTGCAAGCTAAATTCTCTTTTTCAGTCTCTTAAAAAAGAATTCTTAGTTGTGAGTATATCTTCTAGATATTAGAGAATAGGAGCTCTCTCTCTAACATAGGGAAGAACTATCCACAAAACAGAATCAATAACCAATGACAAGAGTAACGAGGAATCTTGATGTGACAAAAAGACTTTAAGCATTATAAATACACGATAGATTTGCTTAAGTAAGTTTAGAAAAGATCTTAATTTCATACACAATCTTTAATTTGAAATAGTTTTTTGATTAGAAAAGAAAACTATGCCACTAAAATAGGTTAGAGAAAGAGACACAATCAACGAAATATTTTTACCATCTAATGGATTAAGAGATATAAAATATTGACTACAAATTCTCAAAAGCAAGGACAAGGCATACGATATCATTTCAGCGATGATATTTTTTTTGAAAGCTAAATTTAAGAAAGAAAAGCAACCAAAAAGAAAGTAAACCAAATCAAACAAAAACTAAGAGTAAAAAAAGAAAAGAAAACAAAGAGCAAAAAGAAAAAGCAACTAAAAGAAAAAGAACAAAAAATAAAATAAAGCAAATAGAAGATCAAGTTTATGCAGTTATGTAAATCACACCAAATCTGATCCTTAAAGAGCTGAAAGTGTCAAAGGCCAGTGGTTTAGTAAAGATGTCAGCCAGTTGATTTTCAGTTGTCACATGATGTAACTCAATGTCTCCCTTAGTCATATGGTCTCTAATGAAGTGATGCCTAATGTCAATGTGCTTAATACTTAAATATTGGATAGGATTTTTAGAGATGCATATGGCACTAGTGTTGTCATAAAAGATTGAGATGGTGCCTACAGGTAATCCTAAATCCAATACCTGTTGTTTCAACCAAAGGACTTGGGCCACACAACTTCCAAGAGCAATGTACTCAACTTCAGCAGTGAAAAGTGCAACAGAATTTTGTTTCCTACTAGACCATGAGACCAAAGATTGTCCTATAAATTGACAAGTTCCTGAAGTACTTTTTCTATCCACCTTGCATTATACAAAATCAGAGTAAAAAAATCTAATAATCTCAAAAGAAGTGCTGTGTCTAGGATACCAAATCCATAAGCTTTGGGTCCCCAAAAGATATCTAAAAATTCTCTTAACAGCAGTCAGGTGGGATTCCTTAGGGTCGGCTTGAAATCTATCACAAAGGCAAACACTAAACATTATGTCGGGTCGGCTCACAGTCAAGTAGAGTAAAGATCCAATCATGCCTCTGTACTTCTTCTGATTAACAGACTTACCACTTGGGTCTTATCCAATGGAACACTAGAAGTCATGGGAGTATTAATTGGCTTAGATTTATCCATCTCATACTTCTTCAAAATGTCCTTTATGTATTTTGTTTGATTAAGAAAGGTTCCATCATCCAATTGTTTTATACTAAATCCCAAAAAGTAGGACAACTCTCCCATCATACTCATCTAAAACTCTCTACTCATTATTTTAGAGAACTCATCACAAAGTTTTTTATTAGGAGATCCAAAGAGTATATCATCCACATAAATCTGAACAATGAGCAAATCATCTCCATTTTTTCTAAGTAAAAGGGTGGTGTCTACGCTCCCCTTAACAAACTCCCTTTCTAGTAAAAATATGCTAAACCTCTCATACCATGCTCTTGGTGCCTGCTTTAAATCATACAAAACCTTTTTTAATTTAAAAACATGATTTGGAAATTGGAAACTCTCAAAACCTTGGGGTTGTTCTACAAACACATCCTCTTTTATTTCCCCATTCAAAAAGGTACTCTTGACATCCATTTGATAAAGCTTAAATCCTTTATAACAAGCAAAGGCTAATAGCACTCTAATGGCTTCCCATCTAGGTACAGTGGCAAATGTCTCCTCAAAATCTATCCATTCTATTTAGTTATACCCCTTAGTCACCAATCTTGCTTTATTCCTAACCACCACTCCTGAATCATTCACTTTATTCTTAAAGACCCACTTTTCCCAACTACACTTTGTCCCTTTGGTCTTTCTACAAGCTCCCAAACTTCATTCCTAATAAATTGGTTCAACTCCTCTTGTATGGCTAAAATCCAAAACTCATCAGTAAGGGCTTGGTTTATGTTGGTGGGTTCAGTCATTGAGATAAAGGCAGAGTGGTTCACCTCCTTCCTAAGTCCATGTCTAGTCTTAACTCCATTAGAATGGTCTCCTAAGATCAAATCCTTGGGGTGACTTGCAGAGTATCTCCAATCTCTAGGTAAGGTGTGAGAAGGTCCAACCCTTTCCTCCAGATCTAAATTTTCTACTCCCTGGGTGACATCTCCTACTCCTTCTATGTTTTGGTGACCTACTTCATTCTCCAAATTTTCTACTCCATTAGTAATCTCTCCAATATCATCATCCTCCTCAAATCCATGCTTTTTAGGATCAGACTCATCAAATACTACATGGGTAGTCTCTTACACTACTAAAGTTCTCTTGTTAAACACCCTAAAAGACTTCCCAACACTAGAATATCCCAAGAACACCTCTTCATCAGATTTAGGATCAAATTTTCCCAAGTGAGACTTCCCATTGTTGTGAATGAAAACCTTACAACCAAAGACATGAAGGTGGTAAAGATTAGGTGTCCTACCCTTAAGGATCTCATAGGGTGTCTTTTTTAATTTGGCTTTAACGTTCATCCTATTCAACACATAACAAGCTGTGTTAACTGCTTCAGCCCAAAAGTATTTTGGAAGTGAATACTCAGCAAGCATGGCTCTAGCGGCTAACACCAAGGTTTGGTTCTTCCTTTCAACTACCCTGTTCTGCTGAGGGGTCCTAGGAGCTGAGAAGTTGTGGCTAATCCCCTTGTCCTCACAGAAATCTCCAAATCTATCATTCTCAAACTCTCCCCCATGATCACTATGGATGGTCAAGATCTCACAACCTAGCTTTTTTTGAATCCAAGTGGAAAATGTTTTAAACTCCTAAAAAGACTCATTTTTATGTGTAAGAAATCTAGTCCAAGTGAACTTTGAGTAGTCATCAACAATCACAAATCCATAGACTTTCCCTCCCAAGCTGACAGTGCTAATGGGTCCAAACAAATCCATGTGAAGGACTTCTAAAGGTCTAAAGGTGCTAATGTCCTTAATGGGGTGAAAGGTGGAGTGGACTTGCTTTCCTAGTTGACAGACATCACAAAGGTGGTCTTTTGAAAACTTGAGTTTGGGGACACCTCTGACTAGGTCTTTTTGAGTCACTTTCCTAAGGGTTTTAATACTTGCATGACATAGTCTCCGGTGCCACAACCATGAATAATCAACTACTATTTTTAAGAAAAATGAAGCAGCACATTCAATGTTATTTAAATCAAGCATGTAGACATTGTTGATCCTCTTACCCTGCAAAATAGTGTTATTACTTAAACTTACAATGCATGAATTTGCAAAGAATTGCACGATGAAGCCCTTGTCACAAAGTTGACTTATGCTCAGCAGGTTGTGCTTCAATCCATCTACAAGCAAAATATTTTCCATCATAAGGTTCTTGGAATTACTAATTATACCTGAGCCTACCACCTTCCTGGTGGTGTTGTCTCCAAGAGTAACCTTGCCTCCAGTCCTGGACTCCAGCAAAATAAACTGATTGGCATCACCAGTCATATGTCAAGAGCATCCGCTGTCTAGGTACCACATACTCTCATGAGGCCTTTTGTGAAAGCTCACCTGCAAGATTATCAAATGTCAGATATAGGAACTCAAACAGGTTTGGGTCACTTATTATAAAAAGTAAAATGCAATGCATGTGTGGTATGCTGTGGATTATGCAACTTAGGTCTCCACACCCAATGTGTACTATGGTGAACTGTGCAAGTGTGTGAGATATATCATAGCATGCCACAAGAAAAACATCTAACTCCAGGAAAAGGGTTTCTTAAATGATTTGAGTTATAATGCCTCTTCCTTGGTTTTGGCTTTTGATCAAAAGTAGGTGTCATCCTAGTTTTCTTACATATATCTAATTCATTTTGAATCTTTAAATTAGTGTTTTTTAAGACTTCATTCTCAATCCTCAAATTTTTCTCCATCTCTTTAGACTTATTAAAATTAGAATCAAGTGAGGTGTGTGTGATTTTTAGTGACTCATGCTCTTCAATTAATTCACAATATTTTTTGTTTAACTCATCAAATTCATCAAGTAGAGCCATATGATTTGAATCAATTGTAGAATGATCTTTAGTCATAATTGCATGCTCTTTTTATAACTCCAAAAATTCCAATTTTAAGCTTGCATGTCTTTTCTTGAGTTTCCTATATGATTCATGATTTTTTTCAGAAACTTCAAGAAATTGATCGTAGGAAAGTTCACATACCTCTTCTTGATCAAGATTATCGTTTGCTATCAAGCATAATTTTGTTGTCTCATCTTCTGGTTTCGTCTCCGATGAATCTGATACAAAATCCGCCTAAAATACTTTTTGAAGTCTCTTCTTGTCCTTCGTGAACTTGGGTTTCTCCTCACCCTTTCCTTTGCTTGAGTGATCTTGAAGTGTAGGACAATCAGTTTTCACATGTCTGGGTTTCCTGTATTCATAACAGACAACATCAGAAGATCCCTTTGAATATTTATTATCCTTACCTTTTCTCCAATGATGCTTTTTGCTTCTTCCTAAAAAAGCTTTTGAATTGCCTTGTGATTAAGGCAAATTCATCGCTTTTAGACCCGGAAGAGTCAGAATCCGATTTGTGCGCCTTCAGTGCCACCATTTTCTCCTTCTTCTTTTCACTTGCATCAAGATTTCTTTGATTCACTCCTTGCTCGTAAGAAATGAGTGAGCCAAGTAAGTTGTCAATCGAATAGGTGTTTAAATCCTTAAATTAAATTATAACAGTGATTTAGCATCAAATGACGAAGGCAAGCATCTTAAAATCTTGTTCACTTTTTCATAGTTTGAAAGTTCTCTTCCTAAGGCATGCAAAGAAGTAACAATCTGAGTAAATCTCGTATACATTTCAGAAATTGATTCATGAGGTTTCATACAAAAAAGTTCATAGTCATGCAAGAGAATGTTCAAATGGGATTGTTTTACTTCATTGGTTCCTTCATAAGTAATGCATAACCTATCCCAAATTTCCTTACCAGTTGAGCAAGTGGAAACACGCATGTAATCCTCAGATTTCAAAGCACAAACAAAATAGTTTAAACATTTTGCATTCAATTGAGCTAAATCTCTTTCATCGAAAGTCCATTCAGTAAAAACAACTTCCATTTTAATTTCGTTAATTTCATGAGAAGGTGGATAATACCCTTCTTTAATAGGCATCCACATGCAATAATCAGTAGATTGTAAAAACGTTGCCATACGGGTTTTCCAAAAATTAAAAGGTAGGTTATCAAATAAGGGAGGTCGTGTAATCGAATATCCTTCAGTAGTGTTATGATTCCCAAAGTTAGCAATGGATCAAAATTCAAAAAGTTTTCAAACTCAATTTTTATGAATCCCGCTCTGATACCACATGAAAGTTCGTTAGAGATGTTAATCCCTATAGAACTGGCCCAAGACTAACCAAGAGGGGGAAGGGGGTGAATTGGTATTTTAAAACTTTAATCAAAGCTTAAGAAGTTTCATAAACCAAAACACCACGAAACAAACAATGTGGAAATTTAAGTGCGGAAGCAGTAAAAAAAAGAACACAAAGGTTTATTATGGTTCGGTCAACTCGACCTACATCCACTCCCAGAGGCGCCCTCCGAGTATTGCACTACAATCGTGACTCTCCTTTAGCACCCACAGCTAGACGGAGAAGCCTTTACAAACACCTCTTTTTGCCACACCCGGTAAGGCAGAGAACCTTCCTCCTTTTGCTTCCTCCTGAAGTAGGAAGAGAACCTCGATCACTTGCTAAAACTTACCTCTCCCAACCCTTCCAAGGACAAGAGACTCTAGGGAAGAAGAAGTGGAACAATGCTTGGAGCAACCCCTTATGAATCCCCTCACAAGCTCCCCTTCACAAGATCCTCTCTCTCTCTCCCTCTCTCTCTCTCTCCCTCTCTTTCTCTCCTTTAGGTTTTCTCAGGTCAAGACAGCAGCCAAGGATGTTCAAAAATATTGAACTAAAGCTCTGAAATAGTAGAGCTTCAAAGGAGCTCATTAATTGCAAGTTACCGACTTTGTCGTCCAGGACGATATGGACATCGTCCTGGCCGATCAGTACAAATCTTAGAAGATTAACCAGAGCATCGACCTGAATGCAAACTGGATGATTGAAAATTGGCTTGATCGTCCCGACCGATCAGTTCAAATCAAAGGAAAATCGTCTTGAGTATCGCCCTGAATTTATGCTGGCCGATATTTTTCGTCCAGGAGCAACTAAGGATTTTAGAATAGATCGTCCTGGCCGATCTTGAGATCGTCCAGGACAATATGATCATATAAATCATCCTTAATTACCTCCTTGATTGTCTGATCAATTAAGGCATAATTGTGAATATCGTCCAAGTCGATTATCAAAAATACAGAATACCTTAATTATTTATGGCGACAGATTCTTTCTATTTTAAGCCTATCATCCTGGCCAATACAAGTTTCATCCAGGCCGATTGGCTAATGATGGCTGCCTTAATTAAGAACCCCTGATTATATTTTCTATTTTAAGCCAGGTCGTCTAGGATGATGTAAATATCGTCTAGGCCGATAGGAGTAAAAACAAGAATTCTAAGTCTCTCAAGTGTGTGTGTGTAGGGTTACTTTGCATCAATCACACCAAAGATTACAATTGACTCAAGAAGGGAAAAATAAAATTACAGATTGACTCAATCCTAATCTACCCATTCTTGAGCTGGCTCCATTTTTTGATCCGATCTTTGATTCCTTAAAAGTCAGTAGTAAAAGGCAGTCCAAGATAAGTAAGAGTGTTTGCTAATCATTAAAACATAGTTCATGGACCTGAATTTGTAACATAGACATCCATTCAGGGCGATATTTTGGACGATATTGGTTTGTACTAATCATCCTAGACGATTATGAGATCATCCTAGACGATAAAGTAATTTTTTCATCATCCAGACATCCATCCAGGGTGATGTGTTGGATGATATTCGATGAATTGAACTAATCGTATATAACGATAAACTATCATCCTGGACGATATGAACAAAAAACTCTCTGATCGTTCTAATTCTTCCTGGCTAATTCAGCTAAAATTATACTGATCATACATGATAATATTTATATCATCCTGGATGATAAAGTCAATTTGTTGCAATTAATTGCTATTCTAAAGACCTTTTATAAAAGACCTCTTATTTTACCCAAGAGTGTATCTTTTGCTGCTGTCTTGACTTGAGAGAGCATAGAAGAGAGGGAGAGAAAGGGAGAGAGAGAGGATCTTATGAGGGGGAGTTTGTGAGGGATTTCACAATGGTTGCTCCAAGCAAGGATCCAAGTCATCTTCTCCAATCGTCATCCCTAGTCCTTGGATGTTTGAGAGAGGTCCACTTCAGTAATTGATCAAGATTCTCTACCTACTTTATGAGGAAGCAAAAGGAGTTGGGTTCTCTACCTCACCGGTTTCGGTGGAAAGGAGGTTTTTAAAGGCTTCTCTACCTTGTTGTGAGAGCAAAATGAGATTCACTGAGTTTAGTGCAATACTCGGAGGAGAGGCTCAAGGGAGTGAACTTAGGATAAGTTGACCGAACTACTAAAAATTTATGTGTTCTTTACTACTACTTTTTTGGCATTAATTTTCGCACTTTAACTTTCTTTGTAGTAAACTTTGGTATACATTTATGTTATGATTGAAAAGTTTTTAAAATACCAATACACCCCCCTCTTGGTTAGCCTTGGGCTAGTTCATAAAGGCTTAACATCCCTAACGAACTTTCAATATGATCGTACAGACGAGCAGGTGTTCATACAGGATACTAAGTTATTTAAGATCATTTTAATAACAGCTAAGTTCATCCCCCATAGAAAATGCACATGGATTGTATAGTAGAAATATGATTTTATATGTACAATCAGTTATAATAACTAACTATGATCGGATAACAGTCCACATGCATACAGATGAATCTATATAGTTCGTACGTATGATGACCTCATCGTACAGTATGAAAATTTATAAAAATCTAAAATTTTCAGGATTAACTCCAAGACTAATCCAAGACATACTACATAATTCATACTGTATGAAAACATTACATTCAATATGAACAAAATCCTTAGAAAATGAAATCCAAAAAAATTTCTCAAGGTCAGTCAATTTTACACAAGTTACAAATGTTTAAATTAAAAAACTCACAAAACAAAAACTAAAATAAAAACACGCCCAACCAAAATAAAAATAATATCAAACACACATAACAAATTTATAAAGTTTGTAGAAAATTTTACTTAAGCATTAAGATCAATCACACCTAACCTTGTTCTTAAGGTGATAAAGGTATCAAAGACTAGTGGTTTTTTAAAAATATCAGCAAGTTGTTTTTTAGTAGAAATATGATTTAATTCAATTTCTCTTTTGACTACGTGATCCCTAATGAAATGATGCCTTATATGTTAAGAGAGTTGCTAATTGCATGTTTTACATTCTTGCAACTTGTATAGTTCTAATGATTCTAAATATTATTATTTTAATTATTATTTTCTCCTAACACTTTTTGGAAGAATTATTTTTTTGCTCTTGTGTGGACTAATATTTCAGGATAATCGTACTCAAGACTAATAAAGACTTTAAATCAAATTAAGCATAAGATAGTTTGTAAATTGAAGTCTATATTTTTCACTTTATTAAGTATGAGTGAGTGTGATTATATTTAAGCAACCTAGCACACACACATTGGGGGAGATCTTTAAAAGTCAAAATTTCTTATACTGATCGTATGGGACGAACCATGTTTGTACGAGACGATCAGGTCAGTTATACCTCTCGGAGAGCAATGGAATGAACAGAAAAGTGTAGAAATTTTTCTAAGTCCTGATCATCCAGATGAAATTCCATGTTCATCCCAGGACGATGTTATCTGGATTCATGACTTAACTGTTCATCCTGATGAAATTCCATGTTCGTCCCAGGACGATGTTCTCTGGATTCATGACTTAAACTGTTCGTCCAGACAAAATTCCATATTCATCCCAGGATGATGTTCTTTGGATTCATGACTTAAAATGTTCGTCCAGATGAAATTCCATGTTCATCCCAGGAAGATGTTCTCTAAACTCATGACTTAAACTGTTCGTCCAGACGAAGTACCATGTTCATCCCAGAACGAGGTTCTTTGGACTCATTCTTTGTTCTGATCGTCCAGACGAACTTGCACATTCGTCCCAGGATGATGAGCTCTATTTTTTAACCCTAAGAGTCATCCTGCAATTATTTTTCAAGGAGGTTGAAAATAATTATTCGTACCGGACGAACACTGTTCGTACAGGACGATGATCGGGTATGAAGTTATTTCATACCCATGAACAAAGAGTTCGTACGGAACAGTTTTTGCACTGTTTGTACGTACAAAATATGGATCATACGGGATGATCAAGTGTGTACAAAATTGAAAAATTATAGTTTTTGGATGGTTTTTTGTGTCTTTCATATAAAAGGTCCATTGTAAACTATCTTGTAATCTTTTTGGTCTTTGGTCTTTGTGCTTACTAAAAGAAGTGTGAAGGAGAGAGTGAGAGAGAGTGTTTGAAGGAGAGTTCTTACCATTGGAGCGTGAAGGATTCACTTGGTACTCAAAGGTAAGGATCTCAACTTTGTGAATTGTGATTATTTCACTCTTTTCTCTTGTCCTTCTAGATTTCTTTTGAGAAGATCTTTCAAGGAGATCCGGTTCTCTGCCGACACTTAGAGAGTGTGAAAAAATGAAAGGTTCTCTACCTACAGTTGGAGAGTGTGAACAGCGGGAAGGTTCTCTGCCTACACTTGGAGAGTGTGAAAGGATGGAAGGTTCTCTGCCTACACTTGGAGAGTGTGAATAGCGGGAGGTACTCTGCCTACACTTGGAGGGTGTAAAAGGATGACAGTTCTCTGCCGCACCGGGTAGTGGTGGAAGAGAGTTTTGTGAAGGCTTCTCTGCCTTACTATGGGGGCAAAATGAGAGACACTATTGATATTAGTGCAATACTCGGAAGGTGGCTCCGGGGAGTGGATGTAGGTCGTGTTTGACCGAACCACTATAAATCTTGTGTCTTTTTATTTTTCCGCTGCTTTTCTTTTTTACTTTACTTTTTCTGTTGATCTATGAATTGACAAGTTCTAGATATACTCTTTCAATCAACCCTATAACCTATAAATTTTGAATCAGAATATCCAATAATCTCAAATGACATGCTGTACTTAGGATACCAAATTCCTAAGTTTTGAATTTTTAAAAGATATATTAAATTTTTTTTTACTGCTGTCAAATATGATTCTTTTGTATCAGATTAAAATCTTGCACATAAATAAAAACTAAATATTATATCAGGTCTGCTAGCTATCAAATAAAGCAATGATCCAATTATACCTCTAAATTTCTTTTCATTAACAAATTTTCCCTTTGGGTTCTTATCCAACTGAATTAAGGAACTCATCAGTGTATTTGCTGGTTTAGCTTTATCCATTTCATACTTCTTGAGTATGTCCTTAATGTACTTTGACTGATTAAGAAAAGTTTCCTTCTCATTTTACTTAGTGCTAAAATTGAGATAATAACTTAGATCTTCTATTAAGCTCATCTCAAATTCATTACTTATTATTTTAGAAAAGTCATCACAAAGATTTTTATTTGGAGATCCAAAAATGATATCATCAATATATATCTGTATAATGAGTATTTCATCTCTTAATTTCTTCAAAAAGAGAGTGGTATCCACACTTCCTTTTATAAATGATCCCTTTAATAGGAAAGTGCTTAACCTCTCATACCAAGCCCTAGGTGCATATTTTAATCCATATAATGCCTTTTTAATTTAAAAATATGATTATGGAATTTTAAATTTTCAAAACCTGAAGATTGCTCAACATAAATATCTTCTTATACCACCCCATTCAAAAAGACACTCTTTAGATCCATTTGAAACAACTTAAATCCTGTAAAATTGGTAAAGACTAACAAATTTCTAATTGCTTCAAATCTTGCTACAAGGGCAAAAGGCTCTCAAAAGCAATCCCTTCAATTTGATTATACTTCTTAGCAACTAATCTAGCCTTATTTATAATCACAACTCCTGAATCATTCATTTTATTTTTAAACACCAACTTAGTTCCAACTATACTTTGATCCTTTGGCCCTCAATCAACTCCCAAATATCATTTCTTATAAATTGATTCAACTCTTCTTGCATGGACAAAATCCAAAATTCATCCAAAAGTGCTTAATTAACATTTGTGTTTTCAACCATAGAAATTAATGTTGAATGGTTAACCTCTTTGCTAAGTCCATGCCTTGTCCTAACACCCTTATTAGGTTCACATAGAATTAATTTCTTACGGTGTTGTTTTAGAAAATTTTAATTCTCTAGGCAATGGGTTTTCTTTCTCCAAATTTTCTTCAAAGTTTATCTTCTTAATCCTTTGAGAGTTATTTTATAAATCTTCCTCTTCCAAACTTGTCTCTTATAAAATATTAGATTCATCAAGTACGATATATGTGGTCTCCTCAACTAACAAAGATCTTTTGTTAAATACTCTATATAATTTTCCAGCACTAGAGTATCAAAGAAAAATTCCTTCATCTGATTTTGGATCAAATTATCCCAAAGGAGATTTTTTATTATTATGTATGAACACCTTACATACAAAAACATGTAAATATAAGAAGTTAGGTGTTCTCCCTTTAAGAAGCTCATAGGTTATTTTATTCCATTTTGATCTAATGTTCACTCTATTCAGAACAAAATATGTTGTACTATTTGCTTCAGCCCAAAATATTTAGGAAGTGAATACTCTTCCAATATGGCTCTAGCGACTTCAATTAAAGTTATATTCTTTCTTTTAGATACCCCATTCTGCTGAGGGCTCCTATGAGTAAAAAATTGTGATCAATTCCTTTTTCCTTAAAAAATTTATCAAATTTTTTATTTTTAAATTCACCTCCATGATCACTTTGAATTGTTAAAATTTTAACCTTTTTTCCTCTGAATCCAAGTAAAAAAATCTCTAAATTTCTCAAATGATTCACTCTTATAAAATAAAAATTTAATCCATTTGAATTTTGAAAAGTCATTAACTATCACAAATTCGTATACCTTCCCTCCTAGAGTTACAATATTAACAGGTCCAAAATGATTCATATGAATAATCTTTTATAGTTTGCTAGTTCTAAGATCCTTAGTGGAATGAAATAAGGAATTTTCCTAGTTGGCATGCATCATAAAGGCAATCCTTAATAAAGTCTAGTTTTGGTATACCTCTAACAAGCTCTTTTTAGGTAATTTTCTAAGATTTTTCATGCTAGCGTGACAAAGTCTCCTATGCCATAACCATAATTCATCAAACATTTTTTTAAACAAAAAGTATTAGGAGATGCAATACTGTTTAAGTCTAGCATATATACATTGTCTACCCTATTTCCATGCAGTACATGAATTCTATTTCGGCTTAATATACAGTTAGTGGAAAAAAATTTAATGCTATAACCCTTATCACATAGCTGACTAATACTTAAAAAATTATGCTTTAAGCATTCTATAAGTAAAATATTCTTAATGAAGAAAATATTCAAGTTTCTGATCATACCTAAGCCAACCACTTTCCTAGTGGTATTATCTACTAGTATAACCTTGCATCCATTCCTGGCTTCCAATGATATAAATTATGTAGTGTCTCTAGTCATATGCTTTGAAAAACTACTATCCAGGTACCAAATGCTCTCACGAGATCTTATATGAGAGCATTTTTACAAAATATCAAATGCTAATCTTGGGAACCCAAATAAGTTTGGGTTTTCCTCTTTGTAAATTTAAACTAGATACATGTATGATATGTCCTATTTTCTGCATCTTAGGTCTCCACACTAAATGAGTTTTTTTTATGTATGATATAAGTGTGTGAAATATGCCCAGTCATCTCACAAGTAAAGCACTAAACTCCAGGAAAATAATTTTAATCTTTGATAATAAATTTGTCTCTTCATAGGTTTTAAATTTTTTGTCTTCAAAATAGGATTAGTAAAATCTTCAAGTTTGGGGGTTGTCCTATTTTCTTTAAGAGCTTTCACTTTCATTTTAAAAAATGTGTTTACATCTTCTAACACATTAATATCATATTTCAAATAGTGCTATCTATTTTTCAGATTCATCCTTAAAAGATTTAAATTCTTTTTCCAATTTAGTGTAGGATGATTTTAGTAAATCATTTTGCTTATTTAAATCATCAAATTCATCTTGTAAGCTCATGTGATTTTGTCGATATGTGCATGATCTTTACTAATGGTTTCATGATCTTTTTATAACTCTTGTAATTCTAAGTTCAATCTTGCATGCATTTTCTTGAGTTTTCTATATGTAGTATGATTTCTTTCAAAAACTTCAAGCAATTCATCATAGGTTAAGTCACATACCTCTTTTTGAGCTGACTGATCAATATTATTGGCCATTAAGCACAAGTTGGTGACATCTTTTTCGTTTTTAATTTTTGATAAATTCGAAGCTGAGTTTGCCCAAAAAACTCCCTGAAATCTCTTCTTGTCCTTCCTTACATTTGCTTTCTCTTCTACCTTCTCCTTACTAAGAGTGGCTTTAAGATTAGGGAAATCCATTTTTTATATATCCAGCTTTCCTGCATTCATAATAAATCATATCATTAAAATCTTAACATTTTTATGGAACTTAACTTTATTCCACTGCTGGCTTCTCCTCTACTTCATTTTAAGAAAACTCCTGAATTGTCTTGTCATCAAGGCAATGTCATACTCATCCTCAGGTTTTAACTGAGCACTCTCCGAGTCATCCACTTTCAGTGCTATGTTCTTCTCCTTTTGCTTTTCTCCTGCATCAATATGTCTTTGAGTCACTCCTTGCTCATAAGCAATTAGTGATCCAAAAATATTGTCAATAGAATATATATTTAAATCTTTCGACTATGTAATAGTAGTTATTTTAGCATCATAAGACATAAGCAAACAACAAAGCATCTTATTTATCATTTTGGCATTCATTAATTCCCTACCTAATACATATAAAGAAGTGACTATTTGAGTGAATCTTATGTACATGTCAGATATGGATTTGTTGGATTTCATGCGAAATAATTTATAATCATGTAACATGATATTTAATCTAGATTTCTTTATTTCGTTAGTCCCTTCAGATATAATATAAAGCCTATCACAAATGTCCTTTCCACTTTTGCAAGTAGAAACCCACATATAATCTTCAGACTTAAGTGCATAAAAGAAATTATTTAAATACTTTGCATTTAATTATGCCAACTCACATTCTTCTACAGTCCAGTTAGTAAAACATGTTTCAACTCTAATGCCATTTACAAGTCTAGTTGGCCTAGTATACCCTTCATGAACTAAAATCCACATGCGATAGTCAAGTAATTGAAGAAAAGTAGACATACGTGTTTTACAAAAATTGAAAGGGATATTTTCAAATAATGGAGGCCTTATGATCGAATACCCTTCAGGTGTGTTTCAGTTTCAAAAAGTAGCCATTATCTTTTTCAAAAAGTAATATAAACTTTATGTTTTGAAATAATTCTCTGATACATCTTAAAAAGTATAGATAGGTTGTTAGACCTATGCAATTATCCCAAGGCTAACCAAGAGTGGGGGTGGGGGGGGGGGGGGGTGAATTAGTAATCTAAAAAACCCTTTTGAAATTTTTTTTATAGAAAAATGAATATTAAAAATTATGCAAGTTAATTTTATATTGAAATATGCTTTTTAATCACAACAATAAGATTGAAGAAAATAAAAATACGGACAAAAAAATTGACACATAAATTTATAGTGGTTCGGTCAAGCACGACCTACATCCACTCCCTGAAGACTCCCTCTTTAGGTACTGTACTATTACTAAAGTGACTCTCCTTTTGCCCCCACAGCAAGGAGGAGAAGCCTTTATAATTTCTCTTTCCACCAATCCCTTGTGTGGTAGAGAACTATCATCCTTTCACACACTGCAAGTGTCGACAGAGTACTGTCATCCTATCACACCCTCCAAGTGTCAACAGAGTACCATTATCCTTTCACAACCTCCGAGTATCGGTAGAGTACCATAGTCTATTCACACCCTCCATGTGTCGGCAAAGTACTTAATCTTCTTCAAAGATCTTCTCTAAAGCAACTTGAAAGAAGAAATGAAGAGTATTAACCAAAAACTAAAACCGATTCTTACCTTTGAGTAACATTGTGATCCCTTCACACTCCACTAGCAAGAACTCTCTCTCAAACACTCTTCCACAAACACTCTTTCAGTTGCTCTTAAAAAATCACAAAGAACAACACTTTTCACGTCAGTTTTTAAGGACCTTTTATATGAAAGACATGAAAAATCATCCAAAAAACTAAATTTCTTAATTTTGAGAGTGTACATTCGTACAGTATGATCGTATTTTCATACGTACAAATAATTCAAGAACTATTACGTACGAAACCTCTTCGAACATGTACGAACTATTTTTCATACACCATGATTACTGTACAAACGGTTAAGAAAATTTTTCAACTTCTTCAGGACAAAAAGGTACCTCATTTTTGTACTCTAGATAATGTCTGTATGAACAAGACATTGTATAGTACAAATCATTCAAAAAAATTTGTCATTCATTAGGACGAAAAGGGATCCTTCCTATTCATACTCTAGATGTCATCTATACACAATAGAATTGTAAAGTACGATCAATTCAGAAAACTCTGGGATTCATCAGGACAAAAAGGAACCCATTCTTTTCATAATTTTTAGATGTCATATGTATGAAGAACCCTTCGTACAGTATGATCAGTATTTATAAAAATGTTCTTCTCTCATTCTTTTGACTGCTCACATGAGTGAATAACTGAACAAATCATCCCGTATGAAATTAAATTGTACAGTATGATTAGTTTTAAAAATTATCATTTTTAATCACTCCCCAGTGTGTATGTGTGCATAGTTACTCAATTACAAACACACTCTCTCAGACATAATAAATAAAAAATATAGACTCTATAAATAAAAAATACATACTTCATTTACAATGAATCCTAATCTAATCTGATTTGAAGTATTCAACACTCTGGAATATAATTTCACTGAAATGTTAGTACACACAAACAACAAAAGTATTACATCCAAAATATTTTAGGAGAAATAGTAAGTAAAATAATAATATTTGGAATCATAAAAAACACACATGTTGCTAGAATCTCAATAATAAAAAAATAAATTGCAATAATCTCAACAAATTACAAATACAAAATACATTATCTTTTACATCAACTAATATACATATAAATTATAAATATTAGTTAATGAACGCACATAAAAATAAAGTTCTACTTAAGATATTCTATTTTAATTAATTTTCCTAGGTCCTTTAATCTTCTTCTTGGATGTGACATCCTATGCCATATCAATTTCCCTGAACCTTAAATTACTCTTCTACAAAGTGCTAGTTAGACGTGTCTCAATAAAGCTTGAGTGTTGGTAAATTATTTATAAGTTTATGAATAACAACATGTGGTACTTGTAAATGAGTTCTTTTGTATCCTAGTAATAACTTGAAAATACTTACTAATAAGTACCATTACTTGAATAATTACATAATTATGTAGACCATTATCTTAGAGCAATTAAAGGTAGGTGAAAAGCCACAATATATTATTGGAAAGATGGTGGTTTTAAGGTAAGGTCAACTATATAAACTTGAATAAGAGAGTCAACATAAATAGAGGATGCAAGATTTATTTCTTATGGTTTAAAATTAATATCTTTTTTATTTGGCTCGTAATTATTTTTACTTAATATTTGGTCCCTAAATATTTCAGTGTATTCAAAATTTCAATCATTTTTTAAAATTCATTTTGTGATCTAGCTATATCTTTAATACTATCATTTGGTAAAGGTAAAATATTAACAAATAGAAAAATACGATTTTCAATATTCAAATAAGAGCTAGAGAGAATTTAAATATCGTATTGAAATAAGAAAAACATCACTAAATTTGTCAATGCAATTCAAATATTTAATATAAACATTGTTAGTTCTAAAACCTTATAACATAATTTTTCCATTGAACATTAACAAACATTTTATAGAAAAATTTAACATCAAAATCTTTATAATAAAATTTGCTTATACTTAATAAATTATGTTTCATACCTTAATTGCAAAACATTTTTAATTGAAAAACTATTAGGTTAGCAATTTTACCTACTCCCACTATCTCTCTGGAAGTGTTGTCACCATTTGTTATCTTACCTTCACTCCTAGCTTCCAACGAGATGATCTTCCTCATACTCTAGTTATATACATTAAATATCCATTGCACTTGTACGACATGCTCTCATTGGACCCCTTGTGAGAGAATACCTACAAATATAATTAAGTTGTGATTTTGGAAACCCAAGTGAGTATGGGTCCAATATTATATAGAAATGAATGTATAATATATTATGTAAATGAGGCCTTGGGTCTCAAGACCAAATGTGATCTATAGTGGACTCTTTGTGTGCATATGCACACAATGTGCCCTAACGTGCCACAAGAAAAATACTTAACTCCTGAAAGTGGATGGGCACCACTATGCAATGATGATTTTTATATGATGAACATATATATATTCTGCTCTCCTAGGTAGTGTGTGCACCAATCTCTATGCAGTAGGCCTTAGTTCTTTAATTTCTTTTCACTTTATGAATTCCTAATTCTTTCAATGCCTCATGCTCACGACAACCTAATTTTATGGCCAAATCTTCTAATTCTTTAAATACAATATTTAAGTCAATATGCTCTTATGTTTTTTCTTTATGATTAATTTTAAATTCTTTAAATTCTTTTTCAGGACTAGAATGCAGCTCTTCTAATACAATAGGTTCCTTTTTAAGCATGTGAATTTCTCTACTTGATCCATGCTCTCTTCTATCAATGCAATATTATCATGATTTAGGCTACTTAATTCCTTCTTTATCTTTTATAGTTAGCATGCATTTTTTCATTACATTAAAGTAATTTGTTATATGTAAGATTGCATACTTGATCATTATCAAAATCACAAGTTCTATTCTTTTTCATAAAACATAAGTTTGGTTCCTCCTCCCCAACTTTTATTTCTAACGAGTTTAAATCTTAATTAGCCTAAAAATCCTTTTGAGTTCTTTGTTTACCATTTTTCATAGTGTCTTTTTTCACTGTTTGGCGATTTAGGTTCGGGCAATCAAATTGAATGCATCTTTGACTTTTACCCTCATAACAAAGCATGTTAGTAGTAAAATTATTCAATTTAATAATTTTTTCTTGATATTTTAATAGGACTATTTTTGTTTATGCTAAAATGTGACTTGCTGAGTTTAAATATTCTTAGATTTTATTTGATATCAAATTAATAAAAGCCCATTAAAATATGCAAGTATACGTGCCAAATCAAGTAATAAAGTGACATAGTAAAGTGTCGATCCCATGAGAAGAAGTCTTACTTATTTGCAATTACACTAGTGCTGCTTACTATAAATGTACATTTTTTTCCTAAAGTAAAATTGATGTTTTGTAGTTTTCATCACTAAAAAAAAAACTTTCAAAGAGATCTTGATACTTATAAAAATAAAGTGTTTTTCAAATGAATGTAAATAAAAATGTTTTTTTTAATGAGACTCTTAATTTTTAAATATGGATAAGAGCATATACATCCCTAGATCTTTGTTGAGCTTGTGGGGGTGAGAATATTGATTTATGGTGTTTCCAATGTTTTACTATTTCCATAGAATCTAGAATATTCAAACATCATATGTCTAGGCATACCAAAATTTCAATTCATTATTCCTAATTATTCTAGCATTTCTTCATCAAGGCTATACATCATGAAAGTTCGTTAGGGATGTTAAGCCCTATAGAACTGGCCCAAGCTAACCAAGAGGGGGGGGGTGAATTGGTATTTTAAAAAATTTCTTTTCACAAAGAACGAAAAACACATAAACCAAAATCACACCACGAGGAAAAAATAAATGCAGAAATTTAAATGTGGGAAGCAAGAAATAAGAACACAGAAATTTATAGTGGTTCGGTCAACTTGACCTACGTCTACTCCATGGAGGCACCCTCCGAGAATTACACTACCAACGTGACTCTCCTTTAGCCCCCACAGCTAGGCGGAGAAGCCTTTACAACGAACCTCCTTTTTGCCACCCCGACAAGGCAGAGAACCTATCTCCTTTTGCTTCCTCCTGAAGCTGGCAGAGAACCACAACCAAACGCTGACTCCTTACCTCTACCGACCCTTCCACAGACGAGAAACTCTAGACGAAGAAGAAGCAGAGCGATCCTTGAAGCAACCCTTGTGAATCCCCTCACAAGCTCCCCCTCACAAGATCCTCTCTCTCTCCCTCTCTCTCTTTCTCTCCTCAAGGCCTTCTCAGGTCAAGGCAGCAGCACAAAGGTTGTTCAAAATGTTGAACAAGAGCTCTTACATAGAAGAGCTTCAAAGGAGATCATTAATTGCAAGTTGCCGACTATATCATCCAGGCCGATATGGACATCGGCCTGGCCGATCAGTACAAATCTCAGAAGATCGGCCTGGGCATCGCCCTGTTTTGGGTGCTGGATGATTGAAATTTGGCTTGATCGTCCTGGCCGATCTCACGATCGTCCAGGCTGATTAGTTTAATTCAGAAGAAAATCGTCCTGAGTATCGCCCTGTTTTCATGCTGGCCTATCCCGATCATCCAGGAGTAACCAAGGATATTGAATATATCATCCTGGTCGATCCTGCAATCATCCAGGATGGTGTGATCATATCAATCATCCTTAATTACTTCCCTGATTTATCCTGATTAATTAAGGAATAATTGTGAATATCATCCAGGCTGATCAATGATCGTCCTGGCCGATAATTTAAAAATATAGTATACCTTAATTGTCCTGACCGATAATTTAAAAATATAGTATACCTTAAAAATATAGTATACCTTATCGTCCTGGCCGATACACGTATCGTCCAGGACGATATGTTAATGTCGGCTGCCTTAATTAAGAATCCTTAATTAGACTTTCTGTTTTAAGCCTGATCGTCCAGGACGATGTAAATATCGTCCTGGGCGATATGAGTAAAAACAGAAATTCTAATTCTCTCAAGTGTGTGTGTGTAGGGTTACTTAGCATCAGTCTCTTTGCCATTACAAATAGACTCAAGAAGAGAAAAACAAAGTACAGACTGACATAATCCCTAGACCTACGTAATCCTGAACTAGCTTCGTCTGTTCGTCCGATCTTCGATTCCTAAAAAGTTAGAAGAAACAAGTAGTCCAAGAAGATCAATAGTGTTTGTCAATCATCAAAACATAAGTCATGAAAATAGATTTGCAACAATCTCCCCCTTTTAGATGATGGCAAAACACTACGAAAATAATTAGTAGTAAAAGTACGGGATCGACAAGTAAAAAGAGCATCATAAACTTCTCCCCCTTTTGACATATCAAAAAGGAGGAGGGAACACAAAAGAACAATAACAAATTTTTTTTTAACCAAGGCATGAAAATGATATAGTATTCCATGTGATTGATTTAAAAACTTGTGAGTTAATGAGTTAATAATCTCAACAATCCATAAAATAGTAGAATATCCGATCATGGTTACCCTTAGCTCAGACGTATTCTTAGGGTAGAATCGTCTTTTGAAATCAATGACCTAACTCAAAGAATTAATTAGATATGAGAAAAAGAATCCATCCATCACTTGACTCAAGAAAAAACTATTTTTATAAAATAATTAACCAAAGTAAATTTGTCACGATCGCAAAACAATCGAAATCAAGCCTTTGAGAACCAAAACTTCTAAGTTCTAAGAGATTTAAAAGGAGAGAATAGCTTGCTTTTGAGTTGGCTCATTTTATGCCTCTTGTCAATTTGAATGGCGCTTTGCACATCTTTTTATAGATTTTTAATTTTGGCATCTTTGCGCTTCTTTTGTTGGCATCATTGGCCAAATTTTTTTTTATTTTTGCAAGTTACATTCTCTTTTACAACCTCTTTAAAAAAAATCTTAGTTGTGAGTAAATCTTCTTAGATATTAGAGAATAGGAGCTCTCTCTCTAACATAGAGAAGAATTGCCACAAACAGAATTAATAATCAAAGACAAGAGTAACGAGGGGTCTTGATGTGATAAAAAGACTTTAAACATTATAAATACAAGATAGATTTGCTTGAGCAAGCTTAAGAAAGATTTTAATTTCATACACAATCTTTAATTTGAGATAGATTTTTGATTAGAAAAGAAAACTATGTCACTAAAATAGGTTAGAGAAAGAGACACAATTACAAAATATTTTTACCATCTAAGAGATTAGGAGATGAAAACCATATTGACTACAAATTTTAAAAAGCAAGGACAAGGAATATACTTCCATTTTACTGATGATTTTGAAGACTAAGTAAAAAGAAACAAAAGATAAATAAAACACACCAAAAACTAAGAGAAAAATAAAAAAGCAAAAGCAAAAGAAAGTAACTAAAAGATCAAGTTTCATGCATTTATGTCAATCACATCCAATCTGGTCCTTAAGGAATTGAAAGTGTCGAAGGCCAGTGGTTTAGTAAAGATGCCAGCCAATTGATTTTCAGTTGTCACATGATGTAACTCAATGTCTCCCTTAGTCACATGATCTCTAATGAAGTGATGCCTAATATCAATGTGCTTAGTCCTTGAATGTTGGATAGGATTCTTAGAGATGCATATGGCACTAGTGTTGTCACAATAGATTGAGATGGTGCCTACAGGTAATCCTAAATCCAATACCTGTTGTTTCAACCAAAGGACTTGGGCCACACAACTTCCAAGAGCGATGTACTCAGCTTCAGCAGTGAAAAGAGCAACAGAGTTTTGCTTTCTACTAGACCAAGAGACCAAAGACTGTCCAATGAATTGACATGTTCTTGTAGTGCTCTTTCTATCCACCTTGCATCCTACAAATTTTTTTTTGATTTTCCCTATTTTTAAAGTTTTATATTAGTAAGGGGGAGATTAGGAGAAAATGTTATCATTTTTGCAAATTCAACCAGTAATATTTACCATCATAAAAAAGGGGGAGATTATTGCGAATCTGTTTTCATGGATTAGAATTTTGATGATAGCAAACATTCATGATTTTCTATGACTGCCTTGCCTACTAACTTTTCAGGTCCCCAAGATCGAGTGCAACTCAATATTAGGTAGATTAAGTCTGAGTTAGTTTATATTTTTTTCCTTTTTTGAGTCTATTATAAATAATGTTGTTCCTGATGCAAAGTAACCCTACACACACACACCTTAGGAGAATTTTTGATTATTTTCTAGAGTTTACTATTTTTGGTAATATCATCCAGGATGATATTTATATTGGTATGGACGATCGATTCAAAAATAGAAACCCTAATAAGGGCATTCCTGTTAAGGCAGCCATCATTAAGCACATCGTCCTGGACGATTTTGTTTCGGCCAAAAAGATAGGCTAAAATCAGAAAGAATCAGCCGCCAGATCTATTTAAGAATTACTTATTTTTGGACATCATCCCGGGTATCGGCTTGGCCGATCCAGCATAATGATGCCTATATTAATCTGGTATTTAAGAAAAGCAATTAAAATTTAATTGAACGATAAAATCATCATGGATGATTGCAGGATTGTCCTGAACGATATGCTGGATGATATGGAACGATATGCTAGTCGATATGAACAAATTTCTTCTGATCGTCTCAGATCGTCCTGGCTGATTAGGCTTATTTTGCACTGATCGTATAGGATGATATTAGTATCTCCTGGATGATAATATTAGCATGTTGCAATTAATGAGCTCATTTTGAGCTCTTCTATTTAAGCTTTGACAAGGCACTTAGTAATTGTCTTTGATAGCCATTGTAGCTTCATTCTTTTAGAGGGAACTTGAAGAGAGAGCTTGAAAGGGAGAGAGGAAATGGTAGAGTTTGAGAGAGGGAGAAGATCCTTGGAGGAAGTTTCAAGAGAGTATAGAGGCGAATTCCACACGGTTGCTTCGACGAGCTTACACCTTAGTACCATCAGATTTATGGCTTGTCTCGAGGGAAGTTATGGGAAGAAGAAGATCTCTTAGGTGTCAAAGGACTCGGCTACTCCGCCACACTAGGGAAGGCGGAAGTGATTTTGTAAGGGATTCTCCACCTAGCTATGGGGGCTAAAGGAGAGACACTAAGTTTAGTGCAATACTCGGAGGGTGCCTCCGAGGAGTGGACGTAGGTCAGGGTTTGATCGAACCACTATAAATCTGGCGTGTTCTTTCCATTATTAATTCCGCATTTAATTTCTGCACTTTAATTTCTATTGTGAATCTGTGATTGTATTATTTTAATTTAAAAGAATTTTTAAAATATCATTTTACCCCTTTTAGTTTGCCTTGGGACTAGTTCATAAGGGCTTAACATCCCTAACAAACTTTTAAGATTATAGTTTTTGATCCTTTAAAAGAACTGGAGCTTGGATTAACAATTATTGAATTTCTTACCTTTGCTGGATTATGCGGTGTCAATCCATTCCTTACTAAATTTTTTGAATAAAATTAGGAGGTAACTTTTTCTTTTTTTAAGACTTTTTCGTTCTCCTTCTCTCTTTGATAATGTCAAAGGGGGAGAACGTACTATTGTATTTGTATCTTTTATTTGTTTCAAAAATAAAAAAAAACAAATTTTTTTTATTTCCCCTATTTTTAAAGTTTTATTTTAGTAAGGGGGAGATTAGGAGAAAATATTTTCATTTTTGCAAATTCAACCAATAATTTTTGCCATCATAAAAAATGGGGAGATTGTTGGAAAATTATTTTCATGGATTAGAATTTTGTTGATAGCAAACATTCATGATTTTTTATGACTGCCTTGCCTACTAACTTTTCAAGTCCACAAGATTGAGTGCAGCTCAAGATTTGGTATATTAAGCCTGAGCCAGTTTGTATTTTTTCCCTTTCTTGAGTATATTATAAATAATATGGTTCCTGATGCTAAGTAACCCCACAAACACACACCTTGGGAGAATTTCTAACTGTTTCCTAGAGTTTACTATTTTTGGTAAAATCATCCGGGATAATATTTATATCGGCCTGGACGATCGGTTCAAAAATAGAAACCCTATTGGGCATTCCTTTTAAGACAACCATCATTAAGCACATCAACCTGGATGATTTTGTATCTGCCAGGACGATAGAATCAAATCAAAAAGAATCAGCCGCTAAATCTATTTAGGAATTACTTATTTTTAAACATCGTCCTAGGCAATGTCCAGGGCATCGGCCTGGCCGATCCAGCACACTTACACCTAAATTAATCTAGTGTTTAAGGAAAGTAATTAAGATTTGATTGCAAGATCAAATCATCCTGAATGATCGCAGGATCATCCTGGATGATATGTTGGATGATATGGGATGATATATAGGCAGATATGAACAGATTTCTTCTGATCGTCTCAGATCATCCCGATTGATTAGGCTTATTTTACACTTATCATACATAATGATATTAGTATCATCCTGGATGATAATGTCAGTAAGTTGCAATTAATGAGCTCATTTTGAGCTCTTCTATTTAAGTTTTGACAAGGCACTTAGTAAGTGTCTTTGGCAACCATTGTAGCTTCGTTCTTTTGGAGAGAACTTGAAGAGAGAGAGCTTGAAAGGGAGAGTGGAAAGGGTGGAGTTTGAGAGAGGGAGAAGATCCTTGGAGGGGGTTTCAAGGGAGTATGGAGGGGGATTCCACACGGTTGCTCCAACAAGCTTGCACCTTAGTACCATCGAATTCAAGGCTTGTCCCGAGGAAAGTTCTGGGAAGAAGAAGATCTCTTTGGTGTAAAGGAACCAGCTACTCTGCTACACTGGGGAAGGTGGATGTGATTTTATAAGGGCTTCTCCGCCTAGCTATGGGGGCGAAAGGAGAGACACTGAGTTTTTTGAATAAAATTAGGAAGTAACTTTTCTTTTTTTAAGACTTTTTTGTGTCCCTTCTCTTTTTGATAATGTCAAAGGGGGAGAACGTACTGTTGTATTTGTATCTTTTATTTCTTTCAAAAATAAAAAAATAAAAAATTTTGATTTCCACTATTTTTAAAGTTTTAGTTTAGTAAGGGGGAGATTAGGAGAAAATATTTTTATTTTTACAAATTCAACCAGTAATATTTGCCATCATCAAAAAGGGGGAGATTGTTGTGAATCTGTTTTCATGGATTAGAATTTTGATGATAGCAAACATTCATGTTTTTCTACGACTGCCTTACCTACTAACTTTTCAGGTCCACAAGATCGAGTGCAGCTCAAGATTGGGTAGATTAAGTCATAATCAGTTTGTATTTTTTTCCCTTTATTGAGTCTATTATAAACAATATGGTTCCTGATGCTAAGTAACCCTGCTTACACAAACCTTGGGAGAATTTCTAACTATTTATTAGAGTTTACTATTTTTGGTAATATCATTTGGGACGATATTTATATCAGCCAGAACGATCAGTTCAAGAATAGAAACCCTAATTAGGGCATTCCTGTTAAGGCAGCCCTCATTAAGCACATCGTCCTAGATGATTTTGCATTAAACGGGATGATAGGCTCAAATCAGAAAGAATCAGTCGCTAGATCTATTTAGGAATTACTTATTTTTGGACATTGTCCCGGGCATTGTCCAGGGCATCGGCCTGGTCGATCTAGCATAATTATGCCTAAATTAATCTGGTATTTAAGGAAAGTAATTAAGATTTGATTGCAAGATCAAATCTTCCTAGATGATCGCAGGATCATCTTGGACGATATGCTGGACAATATGGGACGATATGTTGGCCGATATGAACAAATTTCTTCTGATTGTCTCAGATCGTTCCGGCTGATTAGGCTTATTTTGCACTGATCGTACAAGATGATATTAGTATCGTCCTGGATGATAATGTCAGCAAGTTGCAATTAATGAGCTCATTTTGAGCTCTTATATTTAAGCTTTGACAAGGCACTTAGTAAGTGTCTTTGGAAACCATTGTAGCTTCGTTCTTTTGGAGGGAACTTGAAGAGAGATCTTGAAAGGGAGAGAGGAAAGGTTGGAGTTTGAGAGAGGGAAAAGATCCTTAGAGGGAGTTTCAAGGGAGTATGGAGGGGGATTCCATACGGTTGCTCTGGCGAGCTTGCACCTTAGTACAATCAGATTCAAGGCTTGTCTCGAGGGAAGTTCTGGGAAGAAGAAGATCTTTTTGGCGTCAAAGGACCCGGCTATTCTGCCACACTGGGGAAGGTGGAAGTGATTTTGTAAGGGCTTCTCCGCCTAGCTGTGAGGGCTAAAGGAGAGACACTATGTTTAGTGCAATACTCGGAGGGTGCCTCGGAGGAGTGGACGTAGGTCAAGGTTTGACCGAACCACTATAAATTTGGTGTGTTCTTTCCATTATTATTTCTACACTTTTATTTCTGTGGAGAATCTATGATTGTATTATTTTAATTTAAAAGAATTTTTAAAATACCGTTTCACCCCTTTTGGTTAGCCTTGGGACTAGTTCATAAGGGCTTAACATCCCTAACGAACTTTCAATGGAGTTTGTTTAATCAAGGGTAAACCCCATTATCTCTACATGCTTTAAGTCAATCTAGAAACAATTTAGTTAAAGTCTGTCTTCACTCATTGGTTCACAAATTTCTTAGAGTTAATCAACCCCATTGTGAAGGTAGAAAATCAACTTTGTGTTTTGATATGAGGAGTTTGAAACTAGTAAAGCATCCAACCATAGTATATGATGGGAAGAGGTTTGGTGGCCTAGAATGATAGCCACTTTTCTTGTACTTATTGTAAATAAAGATTATATATATCCAAGGACAAAGGAGAAGAAAAGGTAAATCTTAAGTACAATCTTTACCTGTATGAAAGTGCACTCCAATCGATCTTCATAATGTGCTGGGAAGATTGATAGAAGTTACTTTGAATCAATTAAAGGAAAACATAAGAAAAATATAATAAGAAGAAACCATTGAAGTGGCCAAAATGATATATAATGATGAAGAAATGTATTAGAATGTTTGAATGGTAGATATTTAGGCATCAATCCATAAAGAAAAAGATAAAGGTGAAGAGAATCTTCTAATGTAGAAGTTGAGGAATGTGAAACATAGAATTTGACTCAATGTTAACTATACTAGTTGAATCAAAAGGATATAAATTTCCATAATGTAGAAGAAAATTGAATAGTTAATTGCTATTTTGACCATTCTGTAAAGTAAAGAGTCTCCTTCATCTAAGGCTAAGATAGAATCACTTCTTGTAGAATATGTACAACATGCCAATAAATAGAAAGAAGTGATTAAAGAAAATGAAGATAAAGCAATTAAACTAGAAAGAGCGTTAGTGCATCCAATGGATATAAAGTAAATGGAAGAAGAATAAGTAAAATAAGAAATGGAACAATCCCAAGGTTCTCTGTCATTTTTAAGGGGGTAGACCATACTAGAAGGAGTATGATTTGGTTCCTTATTCCAAAGGATTTGTGCCACCTTTATTCAAAAAATTTTTATGGTGTAGAAAGTCTAAAACAATATATTATAAACTTCAGAGCCATCTATTACAATGCTGGTGGAAGTGATACATTATTATTCATATAGTTTTTTAGTGTATTATTTTGGGTGGTATTTGACTGCTATACTGAGTTACCCAATTGGTCTATTTTCACCTTCATATAACAAGAACAACTATCTATAAAAAATATTTATCTAAATTATACCCCTTGTTATAGTTGGGGATCAAGTGATTGAAAAATATAAAACTTAGAAAAAAATTCATAAATTATATCTTATGGTGGAGGAAACTTAGCATGAAGTGTGAGCTTGAGTTATAAGAGTAGCATAATATAGAGATCCTCCTAAAGAGTATATATGGTTTGGTAGCCTTTTGTTGAATGGATTTACCATAATAACATTTGAGAAGTTATTAAGTAATGCTTATAATCTCTAGAAAGAAGCTTCTGATTATCATTCTTAAAAGACCTATCTCAAGTAGAAATAAAGAAATTAAAACCTTAGAAGGTCTTAAAGAAGAAATTTGGATCAGTGTCTGTAGTTGATATGGTAAACATGCAATACAAATTTAAATAAACTTCCCAATATCAATAACATAGCAAATCTCAAAATGCACAGTTCAAGCTTCATTCCAACCATACTCCAGAGGAGAGCATGGAGATGTTTGAATAACTCATCAATAAAAATTAATCATTTAAAAGTGAAGCAATTAAAATAATTTTTAAGAACCTCTAGAAGATATTTGAGTTCAAACTTCCTGACCCTAAGAGATAGGAGAAAGTGGGCAAATTGGGGCAATCCAATTTTTACCCTTATTACCAGATGTTGTGGGATTAACTCAAAATTTTATAACCTTCAAAGTGTGGATTAAAAAACAATATTAAACCTGGGTTAGTTGTGATACCCATGAAATGCATGTTTAGCATATTTAGGTTAAGAATCTACAAAATGTGTAATTAGCGAGCCTTCAACACCCTCTTCAGTTTTAAAGACTAATGAAGGTTAGGATATTATATTATACAAATCCTCAAAAATGATTATAAATAGACATACCATTTATCTACTAAGGTATACCGAGGAGAATAGAACCCCATCCAGGTTGATCTGGTAGCTTCTGATATATAATTTTAAAAAAAAAAACTATGAATGATGAGCTAAAAAAGATTTCTACTAGCTAGTTATCCACAATTTAGAAGGAGAAGAATAAAGTTAACATTTTTGTGGAGGGGGGATTCAAATCCCTTATGTCACTCACAGTGTACAACTTTTATTTTATCCCGCTTAGGACCAAAAAATCAATATAGAAAGATTCTTTGTATATCATGGCTATATCTGATGATCAAATAAGAAATGGCTTAATTAACTCAGTAGAAAATCATTCTTAGAAAATTAAAAATAAATGAAAAGAACTAAAAGAATCTATTTTGTATTTCTTTGAAAGTGTTTTTCTTATTAATGATGTTTGAGGTGATCCTATGAACGAAGAGATTAAGATGTCCAATTTTGATGGTTCTCTAGATGAATACCTAAAGATAGATAGTGATCTAGAAAAACAAAAGCAAGTGAAGATGTAATTAAAGTAAATCTCTATAGTGGTAAAGTATTTACACCATGGATATCCATAGCTAATAAAGAAAAGAAAGTAAAAATCAATCCTAAAGCGTTAATATAACCTCAACTAGTTCAAAATATAGTTAGTTAAGAAAAATTTAAACTAGATTATAATGTCTTAGTTCATCTCTAAAAACTACCTATGAAGCTGAGTGTTTACAATAATATAGATCTTTTATAAGAAATAAGAGAGATTTTAATCAAAATTATACTGAATTTAGAGATCTTTATGGCTCAACTAGCATCAACAATGACATAAGATGCATTATATTTTAAAGAGGTTCCAGGAGTAACATTCTCTGATGATGACTTGTTTTTGGGGACCATCGATCACAATTTCAAATTATATATTCTATAAATGTAGAAAGACTTAAATTGTCTCATATCCTTGTTAATCTATGTGCATTGGTCAATATAATGACTTTTAGAACTCTAGTATACCTATTGGTGGATGCTCGCAAACTTAGCTATGATAAAATGATATTGTGAGGATTCAATAAAAAAGGTGAGAGGGATTTGGGTTTTATAACTTAATATATTAAAATGTAAGCCATAGAACCAAAGACAATTATCATATAATAGATTCAAAAACTTACTTTAATTCTCTCATTAGTAGACCCTGGCTCCTTGAACATAGAATGGTGCCTTTCCATCTCCATCTATGTATTAAATACTTTTGTGAGGGTGTTGAATAATGTATAAAGAGATATTTGTAATCATTTAAATTTCAAGAGGTAGGAATATATAAAGATGCCACTTACTATATCTCAAAAAAGTAGATAATATTTTCTAGAAACTTTAAACAAGATGGAGAAAAGATAGAAATAGAGATAGAAAAAGTAAAACAAAGAAAAAGAAAAATGAAGAAGAAAAATAAAAAGAAAACCATCCTAACCTCAAACATGATGTTTGTTCGTGTCCTTTCCCTCCTTCATAAAGAGTTGGTAGAATTGCTCAATAATCTAAGCGGTGAAGTGGATGATGGAAAAATGAGAAAATGAAATAAGATAAGAGAGTATATATAAATAAAAGTGCCTATAATATCTATCAATTTGGAATCTAGTTTTGAGGATGAATCCAAAATATTTGAGAAAAAAAAACAATAGGATGTAGAGTATATAAATATTATTAGACCGAAAAAGTTTAAAATTTCTTACTTATGAAAAAAATATAGAAAGGTCTACCATTGATTGATTTAAAAATTAGGTAGAGATATTGACTCTAACCCAATTATCCAAAGATAATATAGCTGGATTAGCAGTAAATGTCTCTACTACTTTGAATCCAGATTGTAAAACTAATACCTTCATTTCACCACAAATAAAAGTGTAGAAACTGATTTAATCCTTTATGATCAATTTACTAAGGAAATATTTTAACTACATTTTAATTGGTTTTACAACTGTGTAAATAATATTGCTAAGGGTTAACACCATCTACTTGGACTAGAGGTGAATCTAAATAATTTAAAAACCTATGGAGGACTAATTATCATAAATATAAATATAAAGTAGATGTTATCTTTGGCACTATTCATTCATTAAATGATTATAAATATTATTTAGTTATAACCAATAATCTAGAGTTTAAAAGTATATTTATAAATGATGTTAAATCTTTTAACAAATTTTGTTTTGAAATTTCAGATGATATAGATGACACTCAAGTTAGGGATGCACCACCAAGGCTTGAAGTAGAAATCAAGTCTACAATATATGAGCTATAATAAATAAATTTGGCCAATAAAGAAGACCCTCATATGATCTTGAAAGTTCATTATTAGATGAGGATGAGTCAAGTAAAATGATTGAGTTGCTTTCGGAGTTCAAAGATTACTTTTTGTAGAGTTATGAAAATATACCCAAAATAACTCTAGATATTACAGTTCATAAACTAGAAATACAACTAGATACAGCTCTTGTAAAATAAGAACCATGAAGAATGTGTGTCAAAATCAAATAAAAAATAATTGCTAAAGTCAAGAAGTTAATAGAAGCTAGTCTTATTAGGGAAGAAAAAAATTCAACCTTGTTAGCCAGCATTACATTAGTAAAGAAAAGGGTGGATAGATTTGAGTATACATCAACTTCAGAGATTTAACTAAAGTTCGTCATAAATATGAGTTACCATTTGCTATACTGAAACTCATGATAGATATTGCTTTTTCACATGCAATATTCTCCATTATGAATATAGTTCATCTAGATACATCTAAATAAAATTAGCTTCTGAAGTTGAAAAATATACAACTTTTAGAAAACTAATAGGATTCTACTATAATAAAGTCATGCAATTTGCATTAAAGAATGATGGTGCCACGTACCAATGAGCAATGAAAAAAATCTTTAATGAACTTATCCACCTGTAAGTGGAGTGTTAGGGCGATGATGTAGTGATTAAAAATTTTGAAATGTAAAGATATTTAAATGATCTAAGAATTATTTTTGAAAGATTATGATTGTAGAACTTAAAAATGAATCCTCTGAAGTGAACCTTTAGTGTCACTTTACGAATGTTTATAGGTTTTAAGGTACGACAACGTGGAATCAAAATAGATTTAAACAAAATTAAGGAACTTCTAAAAATACTTCCTTCTAAAAGTCCCACTCAATTGAGATCCTACCATGCTCGGTTGGCATATATGAGAAGATTCATCTCCAACTTGTTTGGAAGATATCAAAATTTTTTAACTCTATATAAAAATGATGTTTATTTCCAGTGGGATCATAAATGTCAGATGGCTTTTGACAATGTGACTTTGTATCAGTTAGCATATGGAAAGAATTCCAAAATGGATGCCCTAATAAAGCTCGCTAAAGAATTAAGTTGCTTATAAGGAGATTCAATATCAATAGAGGCATATGGTCATAAGGTCTTGTCACTAATAGATATGGAGTATAGATACAGAAAATCCTTTGCCAATGTGAAAATTATTGTTGTCGTAGATAATGAAGTAGTAGATTGGAGAATACCATTCATTGAATGCTTAAGAGAAAATAAGCCCCCTCATGATAAATTAGTTACTGAACATATAAAGAGAAGGTCTCTATCACACACTTAAATAAATGGAACTCTATACAGAAGATCATTAGATTTGATATGGTTGTGTTATTTTAATAAACCATAAGCTCAAAATAATAAGTACATGCTAGAATTTATGGGGCTCACCAATCCATTCCTAAATTAAAAATGAAGATTAAAGGATGGGATATTAATGGACATCAATGATAAAAAATTATATGAATGTTACACATCTTTGTCATTAGTGTTTGGTGTAGGTGTGGTTCTTCACCAGCCACCCAATTTTCTTCATCCAACAATATCCTCATGGCCATTCAAAATCTAGGGTATGGATATCATTGATTCAATTGATCAAACATCTTCCAAAGGTCATAAGTTCATATTAGTGACAACTATTTACTTTTTAAAATAGGTAAAAGTAGTTTAATTAAGAGAAGTTAAAGTACATTATGTGTTAAATTTCATAAAAAACATATCATATATTGATTTTATGATCCTCATCGAATCATAACTGATAAAATTTCATCATTTAGAATTGCCATAATAAAAAGAAACTTAGTCTGGTTCTTAATGTACTACAACTGTCATAGCTTAAGTGTATGGTGAAGATGTCTGCTAGTTGATCCTCAGTTGTTACATGATTCCATTCAATATCTCCTTTGGCAACCTGGTCTCTAAATAAGTAGTGCATGATGTTTATATTCTTAGTATAAAATTGTTGGAAATGATTATTAGAGATGCATATGCACTAGTATTTTGACACATAATTTGAATATTGCAAATAGAGAGTCCTAGGTAAATGATTTGTTGCTTAAGTCATAAGACTTGACACTACAGAAAAACCAACGATTACCGATTGTCAAATAACCACCAGAATTACTGGCAGTTTAACCTTCTGTCTGACCGCTGATATTAACCAACAATTTGTACAGCGGTGGTTAATAATAAATCACTGGAAATATTGATGGTAAAATAACCTCAGGGTAGGCTGCCTCTAAACTTTATACTAACTGCCAAAAAAAGCCATCGATATTTGCAAATTTTCTTGTAGCGTGAGCAGCACAACTTCCTACGATAATTTATTACACCTAAATAGTGGATAGGGCTATAGAATATTTTCTACTGGACCATGATATTTTTGATTGGCCTATGGATTGATAGGTTCCAGACGTGCTTTTCTATCTATTTTAAATCCTGCAAAGTTTGGTTCTAAAGATCATATAATTTTGAAAGATGAGATATGTCTAAGATTTCAGATTCTTAGGTTTTGGGTTCATAGAATATACATAAAAATTCTCTAAACTACAATCATATAAGACTGATTAGGATTAGTTTGAAATCTTGCATAAAGACGTACACTAGACATTGTATTGAGTCTTCTAGCTATTAAATACCTAAGTGATCATATTATCTCCATATACTTCTTTTAATCTACTAAATTTTTCTTTTTTATTAGTGTATTAATTGGTTTTATAATTTCCATCTCATATTTCTTTAGAATATCCTTGATATACTTACCTTGGCATAGAAAAGTTCCATTATACAATTTTTTACACTAAAATAATGGAATATATTAGTTCTCTCATTATACTCATCTGAAATTCCTCACTCATTATTTTTGAAAATTCATCACAAAAATTTTCATTTGTTAATGCAAGTAGTTTATCATCTATATACATTTTTAACAATGAGTAATCATCTCCTATTTTATTTAGAAATATAGTGGTATCTACACTACCATTAATAGGGATCTATCTAGGAGAAAAGTGTTCAGCCTCTCATACCAAGCTCTACGTACTTGCTTCTATCCATTTAATGCCTTTTTCAGTTTGAAGACTAGATTGGGGAAGGTTAAATTTTTAAATTTAGGGGGTTTCTTTATAGATACATCTTCCTTAATTACCCCATTTAGAAAGGCACTCTTTACAACCATTTTTCATAGCTTAAAACCTTTAAGCAAGCAAAGGCTAGTAGCACTCTAATAGACTTTACCTAACTACAGGGGCTAAGATCTCTTCAAAGTCAATTCCTTCTATTTAATTATATCCCTTGGCTATTAATCTGGCTTTATTTCGAATTATTTCTCTAGAGTCATTCATCTTATTCTTGAACATCCACTTGGTTCCTACAACACTCTAGTCCTTAGGTTGATTAACCAATTACCAAACTTCATTCCTAATAAATTGGTTCAACTCTTCTTATATAGCTAGGATTTAGAATTCATAAAATAGAGCTTAATCTATAATAGTGGGTTCCATAGAGATGAATATAAAATGACTAACCTCCTTCCTAATTCCTTACTTAGTCCTAACTCTAAGAAATGGATCTCCTAGGATAAGATCTTTAGGATGACTAGACGAATATCTCCAATATCTAGGCAATGGCTCCAGAGGTTTTTATCTATTTTCTAGGTTAATAGTTTATATTCCTTAGGTAACCTCTACATCTTCTTCTTCCTGTAACCTAGGCTCAATAAATTTATTAGATTCATTAAATAATATATGGGTGGTCTCATTTACCACTAAGGTTCTCTTATTGAAAACTCTACAGGCTTTACCTAGAGGTGAATAACCTACGAAGACTCTTTTATCAGATTTAGGGTCAAACTTTCCTAGGGGAGATTTAATATTGATGAGGACAAAGCATCTACACCCAAAGACATATAAATGAGAGAGGTTGGGTGTTTTACCCATAAGGAGCTTATATGTTGTCTTATCAAGTTTGGATCTATCATTGAACCTGCTAAACTCATAACATGTAATATTCATAACTTATTCCCAAAAATATCTAGGGAGAAGATATTTAGTTAACATAACCCTAATATGTTTTACTAAATTTTGATTCTTCCTATCAGCTATCTCATTCTACTAAGGGGTCTTAGGGGTAGTAACATTATGCTCTATCCCTAACTCCTTACAAAAAGATTTAAACTTTTCTTTTTCAAATTCTCCACCATGATCACTATGAATAGTAGATATTTCACATCCTTATTTCTTTTGTATCCAAGTGGAGAATGTCCTAAATTCCTCAAATGATTCATTATTATGTAATAAAAAATTAACCTAAGTAAATCTCAAGTAATCTTTAACAGTTACATACCCATAGGTCTCCCTCCTAAGCTAGAAGTGCTAACGAGTCCAAACATATCCAAATAAAGAATTTCTAGTGGGAAAGAAGGGATAATGTCCTTCATAAAATGAAAAGAATTTTTTATTTATTTTCCTCATTGGCAGACATCACAAAAGTGGTCTCTAAAAAATTCTAGTTTAGGTATGCCTCTAACTAGGTCTTCATGGGTGATTTTTCTAAGAGTTTTCATACTTGCATGACATAGTCGCTTGTGCATAACTAGGATTCATAAACAATCAATCTAAAACATAAAGAATTTAATTAGTTAATACATTTCAAGTTAGGTATGTAAATATTGTTAACTCTCTTTCCCTCTAAAATAATTTTCCATTTAAGCTTATCAAACACTTAGTAAAAAGAAATTTATATTAAAAACATTATCACACATTTAACTAATAATTAGTAGGTTGTTCTTCATTCCATCTACTAGTAATACATTTTCAAAAATAAAATTCTTTGAGTTGCCAACCACACCTGTGTCCACCACTTTATTTGTTGTGTCGACTCCTAGTATTACCTTGCCTCCTGCCCTAACCTATAGCGAGATGAATTTCTTCATAACTCTAATCATGTGTTATGAGCATCCATTTTCTAGGTACCACATGCTCTTACTAAGCCATTTTTGAGAGCACCCCTATAAATTCATTTAAAGGTTAGTTTTGGGAACCAAAGTGAGTTTGGGTTCTGGCTTATACTTTAATAAATAATTTGTATGCATGATATGTTGTGATGCAAATGATTTTGTCCTCTACACTAGATATTTTCTATGATATACTATACACCTATGGTTTATATAACCTAGCATACCACAAGAGTAACACCTAATACCAGGGAAAAGATTCACTAATATATTTAGGGTGTTATATCTTTTCCTAAGGGCTTGTGATCCATTTAGTAATGTGGGATTATACCATTGTGTTAGTGTAGGTGGAGGTTTCTTATTTTTAAGTGCATGAATATTCTCTAAAATTCAAACATATCATGGATTTCTCCTCTCTGATTGTAAGAAAGTAAACATGCATATTCTCTAAAATTCAAACATAATATTATCAAATAAAGGTGGATGACTTATCAAATAACCCTCTGTGGTATTTCCAAAATCTACCATGGATTATCTTTCTCAATATTTTTTGAAATGTTACTTGTTAGACCTACTCAAACACCAATTGAAAGTTTAATATAGGGTGTTAAGCCTCAGTGAACTATCCCTAGGCACACCAAGAGGGGGGGGGGGGGGGGGGGGGGGGGGGGGGGGGGGTGGAGTTGGGGGTAAATTGATTTAAAAATTTCTTTAACACAAAATAATTCTTTTTGATATTTTTAATAACTTAAAATAATTAATATTTTCACTTGATATAGAAGCAAGTTAACAAAATAAAAATTTTAATAATAGTGATGACATGTTAATCTAACTAAAATAACATCAAAGGCAATTTTTAAGCAAAATAAATTACAAGAAATAAAAATGTAGAAAAATAAAAATCAGAATGAAACCAAAAAAATTTAATAATGGTTCAATCAAATAATGACCTACATTCACTTCCTGAATTCCTCCTCTCTGAATATTGCACTAAAATTTAGCGACTCTACTTTATCCCCCACAGCAAGGGGGAGAAGCACTTACATAATTTGTTCCACCAACCAGGTATGATAGAGGACCATACTCTTTTGACCCTCCTTATGAGATAGAGGACCTTGAATACTTTTTCACCTTCCTGGTGAAGGAAAAGAACCTAAAATCCTGTTTCAACCTCTTAGTAAATGCAGAGAACCTGAAATCCTTTTTCATCCTCTTGGTGTAGGCAGAGAACCTTAAAGATCTTTGGTTTTGAAGTTCTTCTTCCCAAACCCACCCTAGAAAATAAGAAAGACACTTAGAGGAAACAAATAAGAAGCTTGTTGGAGCGTGGATGTGAAAACTCAGCACTCTCTTTTATACATAACCTCTCATTTTCCTTCTCCAAGCTCTCCAAGATCTCTCACAACTCTCTCTTAGAAAACTTAATAGTTAAAAACTTTATAATAGTCTATTAATAGAGCTTAAATATAAAAGCTCTAAATTTTTAATTAAATCATAACTATTCATATAGTATAAATTATGATTGTACATTATGATTAGTTTAAAAGTCAAATCCAATACAATATGATAGAACAGTCTAGGGATGAACTATTCAAAATTTGTATACTTGATCATACGGTACGATCTGATGATCAAACAATATAATTAGTTCAATTGTTAGGTGATTATATAGGGCAATTGTTGGGATGTCCCAAAAATCATCTCAACCCATTTCTAGATGATTAACATTATGCAATATAATTAGATAAAAAATTAAGGGTTCATCTAAGATGATTACCAGATTAGTATTATTCATACAGTATAATGATAAGATAGTACAATATGACTAATTAGATTAATTAACCCTTTATTTGATTAATTAATCACAAAGATTTAATAAATCAAGTTTTAAATATTATATAATATGAACATTATCATATAGTATGATAAATTCAAAAATCAAAATTTTAAAAACTTACTTTATTTTGATTTACGATTAGAGTTTCTATTTTGAATAAATTATATAGTATGATCTAGAGTGTAATTTATGATTAGTTCAAAGAAATTTAAATGAAAAATTATTTATTACAAGCCATTTCAAAAAACGTCTAATTATACATTATGATTTGGATTATACAATAGAATTAGTTCAAAATTTTAGAAATTATTTTCTCACTTCCCTCTATGTGTGTACACAGTCATGAACAAAGCATACACCTTTTCAAGATTATGATTCAATAAATATAAGAATAAATCAAATAAAGATTATAGTCTCTTTATCATCCTATACTACCCAAACTTGAGCCCATAATTTCTTAAATGGTGTAAGATGTACCTTAAATGTTAGTACACACATAAACATATATGTAATGCATAAAAGTAAGAGAAATGAAAATTTAGTCAATAATAATTGTTATCATAAAAATCACAAGCTTGGGATTGCGAATTAGAAGAGTCTCTATCTCAAGATTTCTCTAACTGAAGTCCAAGAGAAAGACGAGAGAGAAAGCGATCCAAGCTAAGCACTCCTAATCCAGAGATTTTTAGAGTTTAGAGTCTTTAAGGAAGTACTATAGAACGTCTTGAAGAGTCCATTGAGCCTAAAAATATGATGATTCACCCACTAGATAGAGTTATTTTCCAATTTAAATGTTTAAATTCAAATTAAAATTACTTTAAGATCTTAATACATGGTGGCCCTAAACTTCATGAATCAGAGCCTTAGGGCATTAATAAGCTCCCCCTAAATTTCATTTGAAGAAGTTTACAAGAAGTTATAAGAACGTAAAATTCTAGTTCAAATTTGAACTAATTTTTTTTTATCAATCTAGAATGTTCGATCGCGCCTATTATCCAATAAAATAGTCCGGATCTAGCTGGAATGTGCAATATATTCCCCTTGATTTAAAATCCCTATATTTGAAGAACCATGTATGCAATCATGGCTGTTGATTTAATCTAGCACATGATAGCTGGCTTGGATGAGCCACTTACATGTTTAAGTGACTTCCCATTGGTTAACAATTATTGAAAGCCACCCCGACATCATGTGCATGATTGGCAAGGAAATCATTGGAGATGGAAAAATTTGAATTTAGTGCTTTAATAATTATAAAAAAGGCTTATGACTTTTGAAATTCACCATAAATCCAAACTTAACCCAAAATTTGTATTATTGGGTTCATTGTAATAGACATGAGGCAAATTGTACTTTAAAATTTATTTTAAAGAATTTTGAGGAGTGGTTAGTGAGTATTTATGGTTTGAATGGCAATTCAATTTCTTTAATTACTCCCTAACCATTGGCCCAATTTTTCTTAAATTTGGACAAGGTATATTAGGACTTGTGTGCTACATACCCTAATTTCTTTAGGCCTTAGTGATTGTTGGATCTTTGTTAATTGAATCATCAAAATTTTTTGTCATAATTTGACCCAAAACTTTGGAAATTCATATCATAACTATCAATCTATACATAGTTTGGGACTAATTTTGTTATGTTATGTTTATGTATATGCAAGGGTTATTATAACTTTGATTTTATCCTAATACAATTAGTAGATTGAAGAGATTAAAAAATCAATTAAATAGATGCATAAATATTTGATGAAAGATTGGGACACTTATAAGTCTTTGATGATGAAAAATTCAGAGCATTTGAAGAACATTTTCAGATAGATCTATGTTATAAATTTCACTATATTTGGACATCATTTGTTCTATCAATTAGACAACACAAATTCAATACATATAATTGACCTAAAATTTTCAATATTTCATAATAAATTCAAATGAAATCCTAAAAAATACATTCTAAATTTCATAGTGCTCATAATTAAAAGCTTAGAATTGGAAAATCAAAATCCCCTTGAAATTCATTAAAAATAAAAAGTAATTTAAAAATAACAAAATTTAAAAATTAATTAAATCAAATATTTAAAAATATTAAAATTTCAAAATAATTATAAAAACTTGTAAGAATCCCTATGAGTCATCACTGATATTTGGAATAGATTTCAAGAGGTTTGGAATATATTTGATACAAAAATATGAAAGTATCCAATTTGGAATCCAAAGAGGAAGGGGTAATTCCTTTGGGAAGAGTCCCTCTTCATTTGGAGATCCGAATTAGGACATTCAAAGAGAAAAGAAAACAACCCTTTCGAGGGGGAGTTTCTTTGCATTTGGATATCAAGATCCGATGATCCAAGAAGATCGTAGAAAGACAATAAATTGAAGGATGATAAGACACATTCTCAATGTCACTTGTGTCTTAGGAATAGAAATTCAGGCTTATTATCAGTAGTACCCGACCACTTTAATTTCTGAAATTTTAGCTTGTAATATTAAGTTGCACTTGTCACATAGACTTTCAAAGTGAATATTAATTAAATTGATTTAATTATTGATTGATGTACTTGCCTACTATTTAGATTTGCCCACTTTTCTTAGTTTTTTTTGGCAATCTTGCATAGCCTAGAACCCAATCGTAGTCTCGTGAGGGATTATTAAAACATTTCTATTTTAATTAAATTTAAAAACTTTTAAGCTCTAATAAAAATTCTAAAGCTTTTGAGAAGTAAGTCCGGGATCGTCGGGAGTTCGCATAGCATTTTGTTGCACCTTCTTTCCATTGTTAGGCACCTCCCCACTTGTGGGTTTTGGTAGACTACCTGGCTTATGAGGGTGCAGATCTATTAAGGGGAATCTATGTAATCTCTAGGATAAAATCTATTTTTAAGCATTTTTTTTTTAAATTTCTTCATTCAATCAAGCATTTATTGAGTCAATTAGCATGCATTACCTTAGAAATAAATTTAAATGAGTCTAAAATTTAATTACATTTTATTTTAAGTTTCATATCACCTAACATTAATTAAGGGGCCAAATTAAGATTTGCTCTAAATGTCAATGCCAGCTCTTTAAACTATATATATTTAATGTCCTTACCAACTCTTTTATAAAAGACTAGATATGTGATTTTAAAATACCTAAGTGGTTTAGCTGGCTACCTAATCTAGGCTAGGGAAAGTCCAAATCAACCATTACATTAGCTAAGTTCAGGTTGCTGATGTTTTGTATCCAATTTAGATTTAGGTATTAAGTTAGGCTCAGGGTATAATACCTCAACCTTTGGGACTAAAATCCTAACTTTCAAATAAAATTGATAATTCAAACTTAAACCTCTTTTAATTCGAATTCGAGCCCAACTCTTAGAAAAGGCCAGGGTTTTTTAAATATTTTAGAATCCTAAAGCACCTCCTACCTTTTCTTCCTTGTTCTCCAGAAATAAGTGTTATACTTTGATCTAATCCCTTTTGAATTTCAATCCTTGCTCCTTTAATATCAAACTTTAAATTCTAAATAAAACTTTGATAATTATTTTAATCGAGAGTATTCATAGTATATTTTAGTTTCCTACAATATAATTAACTATGTGTGCTTAAGCTCATAGAAGAATTTAGAAACTTAGATTGAATTTTTCAAAGTCAATTTTAAAAAATTCAATTAATTATATTTGGGAAATTCAGAGTCAATGATCATTATCGTCATTTTTAAGGAATCAAAAGTAGTTGATATCTTATTTATTTGGAGAGATATATAAATTAATATCATAATTTTGACTATGAAATTAATGATGTTTTATCCAAGTTATAATAGTTAAATGCCCGACTGAACGATCATTTCGACCCTTCAGGGGTCATATTTAGTTCTTTCCCAAATTTGACTATGATAATCAAGATAAATTTTAAATCTTATAAATTTAACCCATTAGGGAATGATATCTTTGCCTCTCAAGGTGATATATTTTTCATAATTTCTTATTTGATCTTAAGATTGAAATTCTAGCAATTGAACTTTCCCAAAGAAAATTAGCCTTTTTTAAACTCAAATAAATTTTCAATCAAACTAAAAATGGCGACTCCATTGGGATAAATCTCTCTCTCTCCATCTTTGATAGTGATACAAATTTTATTGCATCAAAAGTTTTGAATATATTTCCTTCCAATGGTCCCTTTGCCCATTTCTCCGTTGGGTGAGTGCGGCCAACATCAATTAAGACATGTGAAAAGAGAGGTGAGCAAGGAACCTCTATCCAAGTCGGGCTTCAACATTTTGCCTCCATGTTTATTGGAAGAGCAAAAGAGACAAGCCAAACTTTTCAAAGCCTTGTTGTAGTTATTGTAAACTTGAATGCTCAAATAAAGCTCAAGCATGCTGTGTTTCATAATTTACAGAAAATATTTCAATCCCAAAATCAAAGTTTTAATCCTCTAACATAATTCTACTTTTCTAAAATACTAATTGATTGCCATATCTTATCATTATATATGGGATTATAATTCTTATAATTCAAAATATGTGATAGAGTATAAATATCCTCTTCAAACTTGAATCAAAATAGTGATCCTACTGGCAAAGCCTGTCTTTGATATTTCACTCCCCAAAAGATCCTTTTGGTGAAAGAGTTGAGTCGATTTCTTAGAATCTTCCTCGTAAAATTAATAAACCTTTACGTTGTGAATTCTACATCTTGAATTTCTAAAATAAGGGGAAATGCTACCAGATTTTCAAAATTTTGGATTTCTTTCCAAAATCATCCAATTCCAATCGTCAATGTTCTATGTCCTCCTATAATACCATGTTGTATTTTTACATATACAATGCAAATTTCATCCTTTCCAAAATCAATTCAAATTTCATTTTTTATTAAATAAAAAATCTAACATTTTACCCCCGAGTCGATCGACCAAGTAAAAGAGTTGAGCTGGGCATACCTTCTTGTCGAATATTCATTTAACAAATTGAATTTTGAAGTTTAGGGAAGATCATCCAATTTTCAAAAATTTAAAGCCTATCAAAATCCTTTCAAATCAACTTCAATCGTCATTGTTATATATTGTTTGCTACAACTCGATCTCATAAGTTTATATTTTTGTTGATAAAAAATATTATTGATCACATCTTCTCCTAGTATTTGCATTCTATATTTATTTATGTGTGTACTAATATTTCAGAAACACCATGCAACATAAAATAAAGATTTAAGGCTCAAGATTGGGTAGAATAAGTCACACAATAATGATTTTTGTAATTTTCATTGATGTATTTTTGAATTCTTGAGTTAAGACCTATAAGGGTGTATGCTATCTTGGTGATCATACATACACACACACACTCAGGGGGAGCAAGATTGAGTCAAAACTAGAAGTTTAAATTTTTGAACTAATCATACTATATAATTTATATCATACTATACAATTAAAACATCTAACTAATCATATAGGATGATCAATTATGATTAAGAAATCAACCACCAATCACATTTTTGGCAGAATTTAATAATTCAAAATGTATTCATATCATATAGGGAAATCCACTTCATCCTGGACGATTGATGACCATCATGCCTAAATTAATCCTATGATTAGGAGAATAATTATGTTAAAATTATTTGATCCGATCATATACAACAATCGATGATGATAGTTCTAGATGACAGAGAATATACATGGGATGATACTTGATCATCCCATTTTGTGCAAGACAAAATAATATACTTTTCTACCAATCATACTGGATGATCCAAGTATCATACAGGATGATTAGTATGAACACTTGAATTAATATAAATCTATTTGTATTATCTATATTGGCTATTTTGTATGAATCATATAGGACGATCTAATGATTATACTGGATGAACTTTGATGATAGAATTAAATCTTTAGGGGCTTTCAAAGCTCTCTATTTAAGCTTTCTTAAGTCAGTTTATAAGTGTCTTTGGCATGCATTGAGTCATTTTTCTTCTAGAGAAAACTTGAAGAGAGTGCCTTGAAAGGGAGAGAGGAAAAGGTGGAGTTTGAGAGGGATAAGATCCTTGTATGTTTAATGGGAGTTTGGCATGGGTTTTATACAGTTTCTCCAGCAAGCTTGCACCTTAGTGCCATCATATTCAAGGTTTGTCTTGAGGGAATTTTCGAAAAGAAGATCTCTTTGGTGTCAAAGGACCAGGCTACTTCGCCACGCAGGGGAAGATGGTAGTGATTTTGTAAGAGATTCTCTACTTACCTTTGGGGGCTTAAGGAGATTCACTAAAGATTTAGTGCAATTCCTAGAATTGGAGGTTTTGGAGAGTGTATGTAGGCTAGGTTAACCTAACCACTATAAATTATGGTGTGTTTATTCTTATTATTTTTTGCACTTTCTTTTTATATCATTATATATGTGGCTAAGAACTCTAATTTATTTTGTTATAGTAATTTTATTCACTTTCACATTAGTTGGTTGAAAATGTTTTTTTAATTAAATATTTTTTTAAATCACCAATTCACCCCCCTCTTTGTTAGCCTCAGGCTTGTTCTAAGAGGTTTAATAACCTTCACAAACTTTCAAGTTATATTATAGCGGGATTCATAAAGTAGGTTTTAGAAAACTTATGAAAAATAATCAATGGCTAACTTTGGAAATTGTAATATTGCATTATGATATTCCATCACATGATCACCTTTATTTGAAAATTTTTATTTTGATTTTTGAAAAATTTGTATGTCTACATTCTTGCAATCAATATATTATCAAATGTGTATATGATTCAAATTGGTTATTTTGTACCATCACGTATTATAAATAGAGTCAAAACTATTATTTTGTTTATTGAATGGAGTATAGTAGAACAAACTTATACTCTATTAAATACTAAATGTTTGAACTTGAGACTTAGGAAGAGGCTTCTAAAATGACATTCATGAAGGGTTCATCTGAGGAGAAGAAAGCCACCAAGATGTTGAATTCTTTTAATAAAAGGGCAGCCACAATTTCAGCGATAGATAAAGGGAAGAAACTAGCTAGCTCCCAATTTAATAATCCTTCGCCACCTCAAGTAGTCTAGAAATAATAACCGTTTTAGGTAACAGCACAATCTACTAGGGAGTCTCACCTTATTACTTTTAAAGAGAGATTGGCTCATTCGTATCTATTCAAAAGGGAGTCGGTGAGAAAAATCTTTAAGAGCCTTAAAAGAAGCCAAATTTTTATTTGTCAGAGGATAAGAAGCTGAAATAGGCAAATAAAAAGGATAATCCAACATTTTTTCCCTTACCGCCACAAGTTGGGCTACACAATCAAAGACTACATAGACTTTAAGGACTGGCTCGAGAAGAACTTTCATCAAGGTAACATCATATGTCTAAAGAAGTACCTGGTTAATCCGGATCAGGGGTCTGTCAAATCCATTTCAGGTAAAAATTTTAATCCTTCTCCATCCAATAAAAATTATATGGATATAGCACTATCCTAGTCATTTAAAAAGTTAATTACTAACTTTTCATCTTTCTCAATAATTATAGATGAGGGATTGGGGCCCAATCTGGGAGGTTGACTTAAAGGCATCGCAGGAGGACATTGGGATTGTTTCCTCTCCAGCAGTTATAGGAACTACCGTAATTAATAAAAATGAAAAGAGTGACACTTTTGTTCGGAGGAACTGTTGTGATATGAGATGTGTGCAAGTGGTGTATGGTGGATCAAAACTACTATCCCCACTAATGTTATCAGACTTTTACTTTTCCCCAGCAAGGACAAAAGGTCAAAAATCAAATTGAAAAAAAAGATCCTTCTGCTTAAATTTTAATGATTAATGTTGAGAATATGATTTAAACTAACTCTTCTGTTGAATATAATTAAGAACCAGCTGAGTTGAATCAAGATGTTCCAAAACTAAGCTCTTCAGATTTGGCCCCTCAATGGAAAAATGAATTTGATTTCTTATCAGATGGTGATACCACTAAAATTAACTTTTTAAGGGAGCCCGATCGTGATAGACTTTTTGGATTTAGACTCCCACTCAAAAAATGAAAATCAATGGCCTAAGGAGAGTGTAGACCCTCTATAGTTTATTCTTTTAATTAGATCATGCAAGTACAACTGCATTGTGGCAAGGTTTTGTTAAGAGAGTTGCTATTTGCATGTTTTACATTCTTGCAACTTGTATAGTTTTGATGATTCCAAATATTATTGTTTTATGTATTGATATCTCCTAACACTTTTTACAAGATTTTTTCTCTCTCTTGTGTGTACTAATATTTCAGGAAAATTGAACTCCAGACTACTGAAGACTTCAAATCAAATTCAGTATGAGATATTTTGTAATTTAAAGCTTGTACTTTTCTTTGAATTAAGTTTGAGAGGGAGTGATTGTAATTGAGTAAATAAACACACACACACACTTAAGGAGATCTTTAAGAATTTATACTGATCGTACGAGACGAACATAATTCGTACAGGATGAACAAGTCAGTTATCTCCTCTAAAGAGCAATGGAACAAACAAGAATTGAAGAAAATTTTTCTAAGTCCTAATCGTCCAGGACAAATGTTTAATTGTCCCAGGAAGAAATGTCCTCTGGAAATTTTTTGTTCAAACAAAATTCATATTCGTGCCAGGTCGAAATGCTCTCTGGAAAATTTTCATCCAGACGAACTCAAATTTTTCCCAGGACGAAATGTTCTCTGGAAAAGTTTTATTCAGACGAAATTCATATTTGTGCCAGGACGAAATGCTCTCTGGAAAATTTTTGTCCAGACGAACACAAATTTCGTCCTAGGACAAAATGATCTCTGTAAAAATTTCATCCGGACGAACTCATATTTGTCCCAGGATGAAGTGAACCGACTCTTCAAATTTTGACGACGTCCTGTAGTTTTTGGGAACCAACCTATGGTATAACTGTTCATACCGAACGAACCTAGTTCGTACGGGACGATGATCGGGTATGAACTCAGTTCGTACTAATATACATTTGGTTCATTTCCAACACATTTAAGTAAAATCTTCCAGGACGTTCCACGATTGTACGGGACGATCAACTGTGAGTTGACTTGAAAATTTGTAGTTTTTGGTTTTTCTTATCTTTCATATAAATAGTCCAATTTAGACTGCCACTTATTCTTTTTGCCTACTAATCTTCGTGCCTATTGAAAGAAGAGTCAATGAGAGAGTGTGAGAGAGCGTTCAAAGGAAGATTCTTACTACCAGAGCATGAAGGCCTCACTTGGTGTTTAAAGGTAAGAGTCTTTACTTTTTATTTGTGATTACTTCACTCTTTTCTTTTTTCCTTCTAGATTTCTTATGAGAAGATCTGTCAAGGAGATCCGATTCTCTGCTGACACTTGGAGAGTGTGAACAGCCGAAGGGTTCTCTGCCCATACTTGGAGAGTGTGAACAGCCAAAGGGTTCTCTGCCCACACTAGGAGAGTGTGAAAGGATGAAGGGTTCTCTGCCTACACCGGGAGAGTGTTAAAGGACGGACGGTTCTCTGGAACACTGGGAAGAGTGTTAAAGGATGATGGTTCTCTGCTGCACTGGGTAGTGGTGGAAGAGAGTTTTGTAAAGGCTTCTTCACCTTGCTGTGGGTGCAAAAGGAGAGTCACTAGTGGTATTATTGTAATACTCGGAGGGTGCCTCCGAGGAGTGGATATAGGTCGTGTTTGATCGAACCACTATAAATCTCGTGTCTTTTATTTTTCCACTGCTTTTAATTTTTATTTCACTGTTTCTAACTTGTGGTTGAAAAATATTTTCTATAAAATTCACGAAAGTTAATTTTCTCGTTCTAAATTTTGAAGATGGATAAAATTTTTTAATTACCAATTCACCCCCCTCTTGGTTAGCCGCTGGGACATAAGCTTAGGTTTAACAACCTAGTTCATATTGATCAAGTATCAACAAGTGGTATCAGAGACTTGTTTCAAAATCATAAGTTTAGAATACTTTTTGATTAACGTAGATGGATACATTTAGAAATCGAAATACACCTGAATGTTACTTTATAACAAGACCTCCATTGTAACAATATTTATTTTGATTTTTTAGAAAACATGCATATCTATATTTTTACAGTCACTTGATTATCATATATGGATCTTAGTTTATGAAGGGTATACAAAACCAACTAGACTAGTTGACGGAGTTAGAGTTGAAACACCTTTTATAGTCTGGACAGTAGAAGAACGTGACTTAGCACAACTAAACACAAAATGCTTGAATAGTTTCTTTAGTGCACTTAAATCAAAAAATTACATGCGGGTTTCTACTTGCAAGAGTGGAAAGGATATATGGGATAAACTTTGTATAACATATGAGGGGACTAATGAGGTTAAGCAATCTAGACTTAATATCTTGTTGCATGATTATGAACTATTTCGCATGAAATCTAATGAATCCATTTCTGATATGTACATAAGATTCACACAAATAGTCACCTCTTTACATGCATTAGGTAGGGAATTAATGAATGTTGAAATGGTTAATAAGATTCTTCATTGTCTGCCTACTACTTATGATGCTAAAATTAGTGTAATTACAGAGTCTAAAGATCTAAATATTTACTCTATTGACAATCTTCTTGGTTCGCTAAATGCTTACGAGCAAGGAGTTAGCCAAAGAAAGACTGATGCAGGTGAACCACAAAAGGAGAAGAACATAGCACTGAAAGTGGAGGAGTCTGAGAGTGAACACTCACAACCTGAGGATGAAGACGACATCGCATTAATGACTAGACAATTCAGAAGCTTTCTGAAGAGGAAGCAGAAGAGACGCCAGCAATGGAATAGAGATAAATTTAATAGAAATGTCATGATTTCAAATGATGTAATTTGCTATGAGTGTAGGAAACCTGGACATAATAAGACATATTGCCCAAAACGTAAAGCAACTCATAGCAAGGAGAAGGTAGAAGAGAAACCATTTGTGAAGAAGGGCAAGAAGAAATTCCAAAGAGCTTTTTGGGTGAACTCAGCTTTGAACTCATCAGAGATAGAAAAGGAAGAGAAAGTCACTAATCTGTGCTTAATGGCCGATAGTCTTGATCAGTCAGATCAAGAAGAGGTATGTGACTTAAGTTATGATGAACTTTTTGAAGTTTCTGAACACATGCATGATGCACATAGAAAAATGAGAAAATGCATGCTAGTCTAAGTTTAGAATTTGAAGAACTACAAAAGAATCATGAAATCTTTCAAAAAGATCATGCTTTAATTGATGACAACCACATGAAATTACTTGATGAGTTTGATAACTTGAATAAAAATCATGAAAATTTAAAATCATCCTATGTAGAACTTGAAAAAGATTTTAAAAATTTTAAGGATGAATCAGAGAGCAAGATTTATAGATCAAATTATACAAATCAAATTTTGGAAGATATGAATTCATTTTACAGTTTAACGATAAAAGCTCTCAAGGATAATAGGATATCCCCTAAACTTGAAGATTTTACTAATCCTATTTTGTATCCTAAATTTATGCAATCCCTAAATAGATAAATGAATAGTAGTAGACTTATGAATCCTTTTCCAAAAGTCAAATGTAACAATTGTGGATTGATTTGACACATAGCTCATACTTGTACTTTGAAGAAGAAAACTTATTTGGTGTGGAAATCTAAGATGCATAAACCTAGATATACCATATATGCATCTCTTTATAAATTGCCAAAGGAAAACCCAAACTTATTTGATTTCCCTGGTCTAACATTTGATAATCTTACAGAGTCGCTCTCACATAAAACCTCGTGAGAGTATATGGTACATGGACAGCAGATGTTCAAAGCATGTGACTGGAGATACTGTACAATTCATATTGCTGGAAGCCAGGAGTAGAGGCAAGGTTACACTTAGAGATAACACCAAAAGAAAAGTGATTGGGACAGGTATGATTAGAAATCTAAAGAATTTTAATATTGAAAATGTGTTATTGGTAGAAGGATTAAAGCATAATTTTTTAAGTATAAGTCAGCTATGTGGCAAAAGATATTATGTAAATTTTTTTTCTACTAGCTGTATTTTAAGCCTGAATGGAAATGATGTTTTGAATGGTAAAAGGGTAAATAATGTTTATATGCTAGATTTGAATTGCATTCAAACTCCTACTGCTTTTTATTTAAAAACTATTTCTGATGAGTCATGGCATTTGCATAGGAGATTTTGTCATTCTAGCATGAAAAACCTTAGGAGGATTACCCAAAAGAATTTAGTGAGAGGTATAACAAAACTAGACTTTACTAATGACCACCTTTGTGATGCATGTTAATTAGGAAAGCAAGTGAAGTCCTCTTTTCAATCCAATAAGGATCTTAGAACTAGTAAACCATTGGAGGTTTTGCATATGGATCTTTTTGGACTAGTTAGAACTATAAGTCTAGGTGGGAAGGTATAAGGATTTGTGATTGTGGATGATTACTCAAGATTCACATGGGTTAGATTTCTATTTCATAAGAGTGAATCATTTGAGGAATTTAGAAATTTTTCAACTTGGATTCAAAGAAAATTTGGGTGTGAAATCATGATTATACAAAGTGATCATGGAGGAGAATTTGAAAATGAAAGATTTGATAATTTTTGTAAGGAGAAAGGAATTGATCACAATTTTTTTGCACCTAGAACCCCTCAGTAGAATGGGGTAGTTGAAAGGAAAAATAGAACATTAATTGAAGCCACCCAAGCAATGTTGGCAGAATACTCACTTCCTAAATACTTTTGGGCTGAGGCGGTTAGCACTGCATGTTATGTTCTGAATAGGGTGAATGTGAGATCTAAATTAAATAAAATACCCTATGAGTTGCTAAAAGGAAGAACACCTAATTTGTCTTATTTGCATATTTTTGGTTGCAAGGTGTTTATACATAACAATAGAAAATCTGCCTTGGGAAAATTTGATCCAAAATCATGTGAAGGAATTTTTATTGGATACTCAAGTGTTGGAAAATCTTATAGAGTATACAATAGAAGAACTTTGGTAATTGAGGAGACCACACATGTTGTATTTGATGAATATAGAAATTTGGAAGAGCCAAATGTTGTAGAAGATGTGATTGAGGATAACTCCCAAAAGATTGATAAAATAAATTTAAAAGAAAATTTAAAAGAAAATATGGAAAAAAATTTGGAGATAAAAACCCTTTGCCTAGAGATTTGAGATTTTCTAAAAACCACCCAAAGGAGTTGATAATTGGTGAACCTAGTGAGGGTGTAAGGATTAGGCGTGGATTAAACAAAGAAGTCAATCATTCAGCCTTCATTTCAACTATAGAACCCACTAATATTGATCAAGCACTTTTGGATGAATTTTTGATTTTGGCAATGCAAGAAGAATTAAATCAATTTGTAAGAAATAAAGTTTGGGAATTAACTATAAGGCTAAAGGATTAAAGTGTAGTTGGAACTAAGTAGGTATTCAAAAATAAAATGAATAACTCAAGAGTAGTCATTAGAAATAAGGCTAGATTAGTTGCTAAAGGGTATAATCAGATTGAAGGGATAGATTTTGGGACTTTTACCCCTGTAGCTAGACTTGAAGCAATTAGGATTTTGCTAGCCTTTGCCTGTTTTAGAGGATTTAAATTGTATCAAATGGATGTAAAAAGTACCTTTTTAAATGGGGTAATTTAAGAAGATATTTTTGTAGAACAACCACCAGGTTTTGAAAATTCTAAATACCCAAATCATGTTTTCAAATTGAAAAAGGCATCATATGGATTGAAACAGACACCTAGGGCTTGGTATGAGAGGTTGAGCACCTTCCTACTTGAAAGATCATTTGAAAAAGGAAGTGTGGATACAACTCTTTTTTTGAAGAGATTTTGAAAGGATATACTTATTATATAAATTTATGTGGATGACATCATCTTTGAATCTTCAAATAAAAATCATTGTGTTGATTTTTCTATAACAATGAGTAGTGAATTTGAGATGAGTCTAATGGGAGATTTAAGTTACTTTTTAGGATTTAGCATTAAGCAAATTGAGGAAGGTACATTTCTTAGTTAGTCAAAGTATGTTAAGGACATCCTCAAAAAGTATGAAATAGATAATGTTAAACTTGTTAATACACCTATGATTTTCTCAGTTCAGTTAGATAAAGACCCTATGGGCAAATCTGTTGATCAAAAGAAATTTAGAGGGATAATTGGATCTTTACTTTACTTGACAGCTGGCCGACCCGATATCATGTTTAGTGTTTATTTGTGTGCTAGATTTCAATCAGATCCAAACGAATCACATTTGACAGTAGTAAAAAGGATTCTAAGATATCTGTTAGGAACTCAGAACTTAGGAATTTGGTATCCTAAGTTTAGCTCTTCATTTGAAATAATTGGTTATTCAGATTCTGACTTTGCAGGTTGTAGGGTGGATAGAAAGAGCACTTCTGGAATATGTCAGTTTATTGGAAATTCTTTAGTCTCTTGGTTCAGTAGAAAATAAAATTAGTAGCCCTATCTACTACAGAAGCTGAATATATTGTATTAGGAAGTTGTGTGGCACAAGTACTTTGGTTGAAACAATAGTTGATTGATTTTGGATTAACTATAGGCACTATTCCAATTTATTGTGATAACACTAGTGCTATTTGTATTTCTAAAAATCCTATTCAATATTCAAGAACCAAACGTATAGACATAAGACATCATTTCATAAGGGATCATATATCCAAAGGAGAAATTGAACTTACTCATGTTTCTACTGAAAATCAACTTGCAGACATTTTTACAAAACCTTTAACCTTTGATATTTTCAGTGCATTAAGAACAAGGCTTGGAGTAATTGATTTGAATGCTTAATTAAAAATGATTTATGCAACATTGATATGTGTTTTCTAGTTAATGTACTTGTGTGTTTTTATGATTTTGTTTATCTTGTATTTATGATTTCCTATATTTGAATTTTTATTTTTATGATTTTTGTTGTGTTTGTGTTTTAGTTTTTTTATTGAGTGCATGTTTTAAAAATTTTAAGTGACAATCATCCGAGATGAAATGTTTTCGTATGGAATGAATTGTGTAGTGTGTCAAACTATTGGATTTTGAACCATTTGTGTGCAGTTTTTCAATTTTTAATTTTTACTTCGTCTGCACGATCGTCACGATTGTCCAGGATGAAATTGTTCAAATGACGGGATGATTGAATGACAGTTAAAAATTTAAGGTAGTCTTTAATGAAATATTTCGTACGTACGAACCTTTGGTTCGTCCAGACGAACACATGTCGGTTTGATGTATGGGACTATTTCAACTGCCATTAAAACGATCATAAGTTCTGATCATCCTGGACGAACACGTGTTCGTCTGTACGATCGTTTTGGTCAAAAGTCTATACAAAAGGATGCTTCGTAAGTTGTGTGATTATGAAAAGTCATTTTGTTTTGGACTCATTCATTCGCCCATACAAAATTTTTTCGTACGGGACAAATAAAATTTCGTATGGGATGAACATAAATTTTGTTTGTACGAACAACCATTTTTCAATAAATTGGTGAGCTTTTGAACTCAATAGTCATCACTCACACATCACTTTCAAAACCTTTCATCATTTAGATCCTTTTCAATGGCAAGTTCAAGCAAGCGACAAAAGACTCTAGCCAAGGACCATCTAGAAACTCTTCTGATAACTTTCTTTCCAAAGCTAATGAAGAGTCTTTTCCCAGATTCGTGTCTGCTAAGATCACCCCCTCTAGAATTCTTATCCAAGATCAACTGACCTTTCAGGTAATGAACCTGTTTGCTTCAACTCAGTTTGGTTTCATCCTCACACTAGTTTATCTCTACAACAATGAAACCTTTTACTATTTCCTGACAAACATGTCTTTCAACTCCGACTATTCTGTAATCTGTTCCTATGTCCTTAAGAAAAAAGTTGAAATCACCAAGGATGACATAGGAATCTTTTTAAACTTAAGAACTGAGGGAACTAGAGCATATACCTTGACCACCACTTCTGAATATGAATGGTCTGAAATTAATACAGTGATTAGAGGAATTATTTTTAACGAGCATATGCCTAAAGTATCCAGTCTCATTCATAATGCTCGTATCATCCAGCATGTTCTTAGAAATTCTATAATTCCTAAAGCTGGTGATAGAATCAACATTACTCCTCTTCTTTTTATGGTAACCTACTTGATTATGACTAAACAACCTATAGATGAAGCCTAACTAATCCTTGAATATCTTTATGGACTCTCTAAAATTGGTCATGTCGAACATAAAAGAAAGAAGAACATTGCCTTAGGACATCTAGTTGCCTACATTCTGGAGAAGAAATATAATTTGGTTCATCCTGATCAAGATTTTGATGAACCGCTCTACTACAATGACGGATCATTTAGAGCAATCTTCAATAAAGATGAACCAAGTAAAACACATGTCATCAGTGATACTGAGGAAGAACATGAAGCTGCACCTACACCTGCTAATGAACTAAATTATCAGGATTTGGTTCAAAGATTTGACCGTTTAGAGACTCACTTTGATCAAAGGTTTGATCAAATTGAAGCTCGTTTGCAGCAGCAGGATATACAATATACTCAAGATATGTGATTTATGCGAGAACAGATAAACGATATAAATTCCAATATGCTTATGATGAGTACCTATTTCAACTTCTTCGGTGCTGCACCTCCTCCTCCTCCTCCAAATCAGGGTCCATTAGAATGATTTCACGTACTTGATTATGTGTTTTCTTTAGTTGATGTGTTAGTTTTGTGATTTAGGAAAATGTGATGTATTTTCTTTTCATTAGAAGTTTTGATTTTTGAATCTTATGTCATATTGATATCATTTGCTGAGATTGTAATATCCTTTATTTTGATATCAATATAGTTATCCTGTTTTGAATTTAATCTAGTTTTTGAAATGTGTGTTAGCCAATATGACAATCGATATAATTTTTGATCTTAAGAGTGCTATACTTTGAAATATAAGTTAAAATTAAATTTATTAGAAAATCTAATATTTCTAAATTTAAGTTTTGCTTATAACTTGATGTAATTAAGATTGTCAATTTCATGTCTCTTATTTAGACTACATTAAAGTCTAATATTATTATTGCAATTATGATGTTTTCTTATTTTATATTTCACTAATCAATAAATATTTATGCACTTAGAAAATTTTGAAATTTTTTATTATTGATTTTGGAAAGAATATGGTTACTCTTGAAAAATGTACAAATGTACAAAAAATCAAAAGGAATGCGCAAAGGTTCGCAATTTGAAAAAGAGGCATAAAATAAGCCCACAAGTGAAAAGATGCACAAAAATGTACCGCAAATTTGAAAAAGATGCGCAAAGCACCACATGTGGTAGTTAATTCTTTCCATAATCTTTTAATCTCTTAATTCAAATTGATCTTTGGTACATTTATATTCTATATTGAAATTTGAAATATACAAATTTTTTATTCATCCTTTTTGTAATGATTTTCTCTATCTTAGTGTCTAAATTGACTCATGTTTTTGATATATATTTTTTATTATCAATGTCATATCTCTTAAATTCTATGAATTACTATGATTTGCCTAATGTTTTGATTTTATTTGCAAAATTTATTTCAATCACTTTCAAGGATCAATTATCAAAGGATTATCATATGACTGCTTACATTTCTGGTCTTTTTCTTCTTCTCTTTTTACTGTTGTAAAAAAGGGGGAGAAAATATTATTTGTTCGTATCCTTTCGTAACTCGTATCTTTTTGTATACTTGTTTGTATCGTATTTCTATTTTGTAATCTTATTTTTGTTGCATTTTAAAATTAAAAAAAGGGGGAGAGATGAAATTGTTGTGCAAAGCCTCCTTATTTTCAAATGTTCATCAATTCAGGGGGAGTTTAGGAGATTCTTAAAATTTAAAAATTATACAAACAATAATTATTTTGCCATCATCAAAAAGGGGGAGATTGTTAAGAGAGTTGCTAATTACATGTTTTACATTCTTGCAACTTATATAGTTTTGATGATTCCAAAAATTATTGTTTTAAGTTTTGTTATCTCCTAACACTTTTTAGAAGATTTGTTTTTGTTCTTGTGTAGACTAACATTTCAGAAAATTCAAACTCTAGAATAATGAAGATTTCAAATCAAATTTAACATAATATAGTTTGTAAATTGAAGCTTATATTTTTCTTTGAATTGAATTTGAGAGGGAGTGATTGTAATTGTGTAAACACACACACACACACACTTAAGGAGATCTTTAAAAATTTATACTGATCATACGGGATGAACAAAGTTTGTACGGGATGATCAAGTCAGTTATCTCCCCGGAAGAGCAATGGAAAGAACAGGAAGCGTAGAAAATTTTTCTAAGTCCTAATCATCCAAGATGAATTTCCTATTCGTCCCAGAACATTTCGTCCCAGGACGAAATGTCCTCTGGAAAATTTTAGTTCAAACGAAATTCATATTCGTGCCAGGATGAAATGCTCTCTGGAAAATTTTCATCCAGATGAACTCCAATTCATCCCAAGATGAAATGTCCTCTGGAAAATTTTCGTTCGGACGAAATCCATATTCATGCTAGGACGAAATGATCTCTGAAGAATTTTCATCTAGACGAACTCCAATTCATCCTAGGATGAAATGTCCTCTGTAAAAATTTCATCCAAATGAACTCATAATTGTCCCAAGAAGAAGTGAACAGACTCTTGAAAATTTGGCGACTTTCTGCAAATTTTGAAACCGACCTATGGTATAACCGTTCATACCAGATGAACCTTGTTCGTACGGGATGATTAACATGTACGAAGTCAGTTCGTACCAATATACATTGGATTCATTTCCAACTGAATTAAGTAATATCGTCCGGGATGATCCACGATCGTATGGGATGATCCACTACTGACAGATATGAATTTTAGCAGTTTTTGGATGATTTTTTGTCTTTCCTATATAAAGTTCAATATAAACTGCCACTTAATTTTTTTGCCTACTGATCTTCATGCCAATTGAAAGGAGAGTCAAGGAGAGAGTGCGAGAGAGTGTTTGAAGGAGAATTCTTACTGCTGGAGTGTGAAGCTTTCACTTGGTACTCAAAGGTAAGAGTCTCTACTTTTGGTTTTTTGATTACTTCACTCTTTTCTCTCTTCCTTCTAGATTTCTTGTGAAGAAAATCTATCAAGGAGATCCGGTTCTCTACCGACACTTGGAGAGTGTGAACAGCCGAAGGGTTCTCTGCTCACACTAGGAGAGTGTGAAAGGATAAAGGGTTCTCTGCCTATACCGAGAGAGTGTGAAAGGACGAACGGTTCTCTGCCAACACTGGGAAGAATGTAAAAAGATGACAGTTCTCTGCCGTACCGGGTAGTGGTGGAAGAGAGTTTTGTAAAGGCTTCTCCGCCTTGCTGTGGGTGCAAAAGGAGAGTCACTAGTGGTATTAGTACAATACTCGAAGGGTGCCTTCGGGGGGTTGATGTAGGTTGTGTTTAATCGAACCACTATAAATCTCGTGTCTTTTATTTTTCCGCTATTTTTTATTTTTGTTTTACTGTTTCTAACTTGTTGTTGAAAAATGTTTTCTATAAAATTCACTAAAGTTAATTTTCTCGGTTCTAAATTTTGAAGATGGATAAAGTTTTTTAATTACGAATTCACCCCCCTCTTGGTTAGCCGCTGGAATATAAGCTTAGGTTTAACAACCTAATTCATATTGATCAAGTATCAACATGTGAGAGGGTTTCATAAACCCAAGCAAGGCTCCAAGGTGTCTTCTCTGATCATCATCCTTCGTCCTTGGGGGTTCAAGGGAGGTCTTCTTCATCAATCAATCAAGGTTCTCTGCCTCGTCGGTGTCGGTGGAAAGGAGTTTTATAAGGGTTTCTCCGCCTTGCTGTGGGAGCAAAAGGAGAGTCACTGTGTTTAGTGCAATACCTAGAGGACACCTCCAGGTAGTGGACGTTGGTCAAGTTGACCAAACCACTATAAATTTCTATATTCTTTTTTACTATAGCTTTCCGCATTTACTTTTCCGCACTTTGATTTTTGTCATGGTGATTTTGGTTTGAATTTTGTGATTGTGTTTTTAATTTAAAGAATTTTTAAAATACCAATTCACCCCCGCAGCCCTCTTGGTTAGACTTGAGCTAGTTCATAAGGGCTTAACATCCCTAACGAACTTTCACTGTTAAGAAAAATTCTAAAAGCATGCATCTAGAGATCGAATAACAAGTCATTTTTAAAGTCAAGAAGTTGGTCAAGGCTGAATTTATTTAGGAGGAATATATACCTCTTGGGTAGCCATCATCATGCCAGTTTGATAGAAAAATGATCAAATCTGAGTCTCTGTTGAACATAGAGACCTGAATATGGCATGTACCAAGGTTGAATTTCTTTTTCCAATTCCAAAACATATGGTGGAGATTTCCTCCTTGCATGTTGTATTCTCCATTATGGATGGCTTGTCAGGTTATAACCAAATTAAGATTGCCCCAGAAGGTGAGAGAAACACTACATTTAGAAGTTCTATTGGGTTCTTTTGTTATAAAGTGATACCATTTGGCCTAAAAACACCGGTGAAACCTATCAGTGAGCTATGATTCACATCTTTGACTTCTTAATCCATAATTAAGTTGAATGCTACATCAATGATTTAGTTATTAAGAGCAAAGTGAAAGAGGCCCATCTTTCTAACTTAAGAATCATCTTCAAACAGTTGCACCTCTACGACCTAAAGATGAATCCCTTGAAGTGTGATTTTGGCTTCATGTCAAGGAAATTTCTAGGTTTTGTAGTGAGGCACAACGAAATTGAAATTGATCCTGCTAAAATTAAAGCTATCTTAAATATGCTGCCTCCTAAGAGTCTTACTCAAGTGAGATCTCTTCAGGGCAGGCTGGTGTATATAAGAAGATTCATTTCCAATCTTTATGGAATATGTCAACCATTTTGAGTCCTATCTAAAAAGGATGCCAAATTCATATTGGATAAGAAATATCACTTTGCCTTCAAAAACTTCAAGCAATACCTGACAAAGCCACCAGTTTTGGTAGCCTCTATTATTGGGATACCTTTAATCCTTTACACTATAGTCCTTGACGAGTCTCTTGGGGCCTTCCTAACTCAAGTCAATGATGAGGGGAAAGAGAATGCTCTCTGCTACCTATATCAAAGACTTATTCCAATGGAAATTTAGTATCCTGCAATTAAGAAATATTGCCTTGACTTAGTCATTGTTGTATAAAAACTAAGGCATTACATGCTTTCTCATCAAGTCAATTTGATTTATAATCTCAATCCTTTGCAATACCTTATGACCCAACATATATTATCAGGACATTTAGCTCATTGGTCTATAATATTACTTCAATTTGAAATCACTTTAATTCCCTTATGTTGTGAAATGTCAGACCATTTCCAACTTTTTTATGGCACATCTGTTGCTAGTAGAGTCCCCTCTAAACAATTATTTACCTAATAAACAAATCATGAGTTTTGAGGAATCCAACAATCCAGTATGGTAAATGTATTTTGATAGCGTAACACACTCCCAGTGGGGCAATGCACATCAACCTACTATTCTTAAAAAGCTAGAATCGACCTAGTTTTAATAACACCATATAAGGGAATGATGCACTTTTCCTACAACTTATTAGATCCGTACATGAATAACGAGGATGAGTAAAAAGCTCTGATAATTAGCATGGAACTTATAATACTAATGGATATTAAAGAGATTAAAATCTTTGGTTACTCTTAATTGGTGATCAACCAGATGGTAGGGACCTATAAGATTTTGAATCCTAAACTCTTGAAGTACCATTAGTACACCAGCCACTTACTTGAGCAAATTATTATTGTAACTATGTATAGGATTTCTTGTAGAAGCAATTCTTCGGTGGCTGCCCTTATAAAGATCGTAAAGGAATTTGCCTGTCTAGAAGAAGACTTCATTCCTATAGAAGTACAAGGTCGTCAAGTCTTGTCTCCTATAGATTTGGAACACATCAACAAACAAACTTCCTAGGTCCTTTTTGCCTCTTCATTTATCAATGAAGAAGGAGATTGGAGACAACTAATAATGGAATACCTTCAAGAAGGCAAGCTCCCCCATGACACATCACTTTTCAATCAAATTAAGAAATGTACCTAATCATATTTACTAGCAATAATACATTGTAATGTCGATCATTTGATTTGATGTGGCTCTGTTGTCTAGACAAATGAGAGGCCCTAAATATTATCAATGAAGAGCACGTTGGATTATGCGATTCTTGCAAATCGGTACAAAGATGAAAATGAAAATCAAAAGACTTGGTTACTAATGGCTTGCAATGATTGACAATTGCATGAAAATTACAAAATGTTGTCATTAGTGCTAGACACATGGTATGGTTTTATATCAGTCGCCTAATGTATTACATTCCACGATAGCTTTATGGTCCTTCAAAAGTTGGGGTATGGATATCTCCAGGCCAATTGGCCCTCATGCCTGGGATTGTCACTTCATTTTAGCATAGACTAATTACTTTTCAAAATGGGTGAAAGCAGTTCCACTTAGAAATATAAAATCACACCATATAAATAAATTCTTCAATTATTATATCGTACATCAATTCAGCGTGCCCCATAGAATCATATCTGATAATCTATTTACTTTCAAGTCTATAAAGATCAATAACTTTGCAAGTCGCCATGGTATCAATTAGAGATACTGAACAATCTATTTCCCATGGGCTAATCGATTGGTTGAGGCCTTCAATAAGACCCTAGTTCAAATCATCAGAAAGACCCAGATGATAGTAAACATTAGTGGGATGAGAGGTTGGTGGAAGATTTATGGGCCTCCTAGACCATTTACTGAACCCAACCTAATCCATACTGTTTGCACTAGTGTATGAGTCCGAGGATGTACTCCTTATGGAAGTTCAAATTCTTTCACTTAGAATCACAATCCATAATCAGATCACCACAGAATAGAATGCAAAACTCCAATTAGAAGAGCTCGAGGGCCTTAAACAATGTTGTCTCCAAGCTCAATAAAACTTAGAGTTATATAATGCAAGAATGGTTCAAGCTCATGATAAGTTAGTACAACCTAAAACCATTTGAGTAGGCAGCGTGGTCTTGATTCTTCAGAGGCTTATCTTATCTCACCAAAAGATTGGTGGAATGTTTGAACCAACATGGTAAGGACCCTTTGTAATAGAGATAATTTATAAAAGAGGGTCGTATAAGCTAATGGATTGTAAGGGAAATCAAATGCTTCCTGTAAAAAAGAAATTCCTTAAAAGATAATATGCTTGATTTAGCTTGATCTATGAATTAATAAAATTTTCAAATTTTAAATCAAGTTGACTCATTTTTGTTTTAGTTTTCAAATTCCAGAATCAAGTCTTCTTTTCCTTAAGGTTAGATATGAGTCATCATGCTTTCTCACCTTAGGATTAGACTTTTAAGTGGTGGAGCATGCCCTCCATGGCACGATCCTAAATTTCAATTATCAATCTCGGTCTTATATGGATCAAGCTTTCTCCCCATATGATCGTTCACTAGTGTTAGAGTACACCCTTTATGGCACCATAATAGTTTAAAATTCAATATCTGATCTCCTTTGAGAAGCAATGCTTCCTTCACTTAAGATCATCCAATTTTCTTATCCTTTAGGAATAAAGTGAGTCATTATAATTTCTTTCCTTAGGATTAGATCTACTAGAGGTGGAGTATTCCCTCTATGGAACCACCTAGTTTCAAAATTCAAATTTGATCTTTATATCAAGCAATTTTCCTCTCTACAAGATCTTAGTGATGGAACATTCCCTCTGTGGCACCATCCTAAATTTAAAAATTTAGATATGATCTCCTATGTGAAATAATATTTCCTTTCCATAAGATCATTCAGTTCTCTTTTCCTTAAGTTTAGATGTGAGTAATCGTGCTTTCTTGCATTTGGACTAGATCTAAAAGTGATGTAGAATGCCCTCCGTGGCACCATCTAATTTTCCTTGTTTGGGAATAGACTCCCCATTCAAGTTTAAATCCATTAGTGACGAAGCATGCCTTCTATAACACTATCCTAATTTCAAACTTCAAATCCTATCTCATGTTGGAAATAATGTTTCCTTCCCACATGAACATCTAGTTTTCTATTCCTTATGTACAAATATGAGTCATTATGCTTTTTCTTTAAGATTATATCTACTAGTGATAGAGTACGCCCTGTACGGCTCCATTCTAGTTTTAAATTTAAAAATTCAGATATGATCTTATATGGGAAGCAATGCTTCATTCCCATAGGTTCCTCCAGTTTTCTTTTCCCTAAAGACAGATATGAGTTTTTGCGCTTTATTTCCTTAGGATTAGATGTTCTATTAGTGTATAACACCCTCTATGGTACTATCCTAGTTTTAAATTTAAAAAAATACATCTAATCTTCTATGGGAAGCAATGTTTCCTTATAATCTCCCAATCTTATTTTCTTTATTGTCAGGCACTCCCTTCCTTAGACTTAGATCTACTAGTGGTGGAGAACACCATCTACGACACCATCCTAGTTTCAAAATTCAAACCCAAAATTAAGCCTTTTTTTTTCTCAAGGTTAAGTCCTTCCTTCCTTAGGATTAAATCTACTAGTGGTGGAGAATGCCCTTTGTGGCACCATCCCAAATTTAATTTCAAATCTTAAAACCAAGCTTTCTTCTCCTTTGGGTTTATATTTTTGCTTTCCATTAGGACTAGATTTACTAGTGGTTGAGTACGCCTTTCCCTGCACTACCCTAGTATCAGTACAAACTCCATCGTCTAAGGTTAGGTTTTACCTTCCTTTAGAATTGAATTCCAAGCTCAATCCTCTATAGTTAGGAATCCTTCCTTCCTATATGATCACCTAGGCTTTTGTTTCCTCTTGGGATTGACTTTTCCTTCCCTTATGATTAGACACGTTGGTGGTAGAGTATGCCCTCTAAGGCATTACCTTAGTATCAATTCAAACCATAATTCCCAAGGGATAGACATTTCCTTTCCCCTAGAATCAAAATCCATAGTCAATCCACTGTAGTTAGGAGTTCTTCCTTCCTACAAGATCATTCAATTGATCATTTCCTCAAGGTTTAGATTTCTTCTTTCTATTAGGATTTGATCTATTAGTGGTAGAGTACACCTTTCTAAGCACTACCCTAGTATCAAGTCATGCTCTTCTTGCCTAGGGTTAGGTTTCTCCTTTTCCTTAGGATCAGATCTACTAGTGGTAGAGCATACCTTTTTAGGCACTACCATCATATTAATTCAAACCCAAATTCTCTAGGGTTTGGTTTTCCTTTCACTTCGAATCAAAACCAAAACTCGGCCCTTTATAGTTAGGAGTTTCTCCTTCCTTTATGACCATTCAGGTTTTCTTTTCCTTAGGATATGGATTCACCTTTCCCTTAGGATAAGATCTACTAGTGATAGAGTATGCCTTTATAGGCACTTCCCTTTTTTTTTTGTTAAAACCCACGGAGGGGCCTATGCATTAATATAAAAAGCAAGTTATAGAGTCCTTAAAGGAAACCATCATCTCTCTACCGCTCAAAAGAGCTACAAAATAAAGAAAAAGAGAACCTAAGAGCCAATTGTATCAACTACCAAAAAGTACAAGGAACCCTAGTAACATTCTATTGATGCTAACGACCAGCATCCAAAAAAGAAAGATCAGAAAATAACTATAAAGCTCAGTCTTTCTGCCAAAAAATTTGAATACCTTCCTGATCAGCTTCCCCTGCAAAAAAGAAAAACTACAAAAAAGACGGCTACACATAGCAAAAGTATTAGCAAAGACAATTTGAAAAGTATAACAATTAAGTAAATAGTAAGGAAAATAGACCTAAGTGAAGCTAGTCTTAGAATTTCGATCATAAGAGCTCAGAGTACACTCAATAAGCATAGCCTCATTAGGATTGTCCACAAGCTACTCAAACCTACCTAAAGCAGTCCAGCAACACCTATAATGACATAAATCTAGTATATATATATATATATATATATAGCAACCTAGCAAAGATACCCAGAACTCCACAGAAACCGGCCAAGGTACTGCACCCCAGAGAATCTGGGAGCCACACAGAACCAGTAAAAATAGCAGCCAAAAGGAATAGGTTGCAACTCGACATAACCCAGAATAGAGCTAGAATTGAACTTCAATTTATTCCCAAACATAGCAAGGAAGACAACCACAGAATAACCAATAAGATCAAAACTCCCCATAGACCAGTGCCAAAAGTCCAGCATATGATGGCACGGACATCCCAGACTCCACAGGAACTTATCAAAAAAATGCAAACCCAAGAAAGATTGCAACTCAATAAAATCACCCAAACCACACCAAGCAGGAGAGCAACATAGGGACAAACCTTCAGTGTCCATAATCTGAAAATCATTGCTCCCATCTAAAATCTCAAGAATTATAGCATTACAGAGGCCACCATACAAAAGAAAAGTACCAAAAAAGCAACCCATAAGCTCCCAAGTAAAAAAGCCAACAACCAACATTCCAACTCTAGCACACAAAAGCAGACAAGCAGCCCCATAAAACAGAATAGGCATCGACAAACCAGCTCCCAGAAAATAGAGAATCTAGAGACAATAACAAGAAAAAGTTAAGTGTTAACATATGGGATGCCACAAGCATCAAGGAAGAGCAGACCATTAAGGTATACAGGAATAGAAGATTTAATAAAATTAGTGAAACAATCAAGATTACACCCATGATTAGCAAGCCACAGAGCACAGGAGTTACCTGCCTTACCAATACAAGGATGAAAGTATTCATAAAAACCAGTAACTTCTTAATTTCCCTAACAATATAAAAAATCTTCGGGCTACAGCACATTTCCTCCAAAACTTGAAAGGAGTGATGTTAAAACCTGAATCCACCTTAATGGCAAAATTAATTAAATTCAAAGGGATGCAAAGTTGGATACCAAATAGAATGGCCATACTAATAGCAATGTCAATATTACCATTTTGAATGGGACCCATAAAAGCCATAACCAACTGGCCATTAGAGTCCCTAATCAAGCCACCACATCCGGTACCAATCTCAGAATGAAAGCCATCAACATGAAGTTTAAAAACATTCTAAGGAGGTTTAATCCAGTAAATAACATTGATAGCAGTAGGAGCCCTCTTCCAACTAATCCCCAAGGAGGAGGTAATATGAATGCAATTCTTAAAATTTTTAACAGTAAGAAAATTGATAGCCACAAGAGATAGGATTTTGTCTTTAACCCTTTGGATAACATTGAGATGGTTCATCCTAACTCCATTGAACAAGGAGTTATTTCTCTCCAACCAAATAAACCAAAGGATAAGGGAGGGGATAATATTGTGAATATGACCTTTAGTATCAACAAACCAAGACTTTAGATAAGCATTAAGGGGGAGGTGAGCATTAAAACTATTTAATTGAAATAAGTCATCAAAGTAGACCCAAGTTCTAACAGCCACATGACTAGAGACAAATACATGATGCATATTTTCAATATGAAAACAACATTGGCATTTCAAAAGCAAGAAAGAAACCTTTTTTAATGAGGTTGTCCTCTGTAGGAATAAATTTATGAAGGACTCTCCAAACAAACACAGAAACTGTAGAGGGGATGCTCTTGTGCCAGATGTTAGAAAAATATTATCCAAGTTACCTTTAATTCTAAAAAGAATGCCAGGCATTCTTAAGATGAAATTCCCCATCTTTAGAAAAATCACACAGAATAATATCTTTGGAATTAAAATTAATAGGCAAGTTGAGAATTCTCGAGATAATGCAAACAGGGATATAATTGGATAACTTCTTATAATCCCAACAGTTGTCCTGAAGAAAAAATTGACTTTAACAAAAGCAGAGGAAGTAGAGTGCAATAAAGATTCAATAGAATCCTTACCAAGCCATTTATCTTGCCAGAAAAAGATATTGCCTTCACCAAGCCCCCAAGAAATAAAAGGCTCCATCTCCCATTTTATCTTACATAACCTTTTCCAAACTTTAGAATTACCAGTTTTATAGGAAATATTGGTAGGGTGATTACCTACACTGTTGAAACTCGTTCACTATAAATTAGGTTGTTAAATCTAAGCTTATGTCCCACGGCTAACCAAGAGGGGGGGGGGGGGGGGGGTGGTGAATTGGAAATTAAAAAATCTTTTAACCCTCTTTTTAAATTAGGAAATGAAAATATAACTTTAGTGAATTTTTCTAGAAAATGTTTTTCAATCACAGTTTTAAAAGTAAAAATACAAAAGATAAAAAAGTAGCTGAAAAATAAAGACACGAGATTTATAGTGGTTCAGTCAAAATCAAACATACATCCACTCCATGGAGGCACCCTCCGAGTATTGCACTAATTCCAATAGTGACTCTCCTTTTACATCCACAGTAAGGAGGAGAAGCCTTTACAAAACTCTCTTCCACCACTACCCGATGCAACAGAGAACCGTTGTCCTTTTACACTCTTCCTAGTGTTGGCAGAGAACCCTTTGTCCTCTCACACTCTCCTAGTGTGGGTAGAGAACCCTTCATCCTTTCACACTCTCTTAGTATGGGTAGAGAACCATTCATCCTTTCACACTCTCCTAGTGTGGGAAGAGAACGCTTCATCCTTTCACACTCTCCTAGTGTGGACAGAGAACTATTCATCTTTTCACACTCTCCCAGTGTGTGTAGAGAACCCTTCGTCTGTTCACACTCTCCAAGTATCGGCAGAGAACTGAATCTCCTTGACAGATCTTCTTCACAAGAAATCTAGAAGGAAGAAAGAAAAGAGTGAAATAAACACAAATCAAAAGTAAAGATTCTTACCTTTGAACACCAAGTGAAGCCTTCACGCTCCAGTAGTAAGAATCCTCCTTCAAACACTCTCTTACACTCTCTCCTTGACTCTTCTTTCAATAAGCATGAAGATCAGTAGGAAAAAAGATAGAGTGGCAGTTGAGATTGGACTATTTATAGAAAAGACACAAAAAACCATCCAATATTTTGCAAATATTCAAGTCAATACAAATTGGATCGTCCCGTATGATCGTGGATCGTCCTAGATGATTTTATTTAAATGCATTGGAAATGAACCTAATATATATGGGTACGAAATGACTTCGTATACACACATCATTCTGTACGAACTAGGTTCGTCCGATACGAACATTTATTCCATAGGTCGGTTCCCAAAAATTGCAAAACGTCACTAAAAATTTCAGAGTTAGTTCACTTCGTCCTGGGATGAATATGGGTTCATCCGAACAAAATTTTTCCAGAGAGCAACTCGTCCTGGCACGATTATAAATTTCGTCTTAACAAAAATTCTCCAGAGGAGATTTCATCCAGGGATGAATACACTTCGTCCTGGACGAAAATACTCCAGAGAGCAACTCGTCCTGAAATGAATATAAATTTTGTCTGAATGAAAATTTTCCAGAGAACATTTCATCCTGGGACGAATATACTTTGTCCTGGACGATCAAGACTTAGAAAAAGTTTCTTCCATTCCTGTTCGTTCCATTGCTCTTACAAGGGGATAACTGACCTGATCATCCTGTACGAACTAGGTTTGTCCCGTACGATCAGTACAAAATTTTCAATATCTCCTTAAGTGTGTGTGTTTGTTTACTCAATTACAATCACTCCCTCTCAAACTTAATTAAAAAAAAATAGAAGCTTTAAATACATAAAGTATCTCATGCTAAATATTATTTGAAGTCTTTGTAGTATGGAGTTTGATTTTCCTGAAATGTTAGTACCCACAAGAGCAAAAACAACTCTTCCAAAAAGTATTAGGAGATAACTACACATAAAACAATAATATTTGAAATTATCAAAACTATACAAGTTGCAAAAGTTTAAAACATGCACATAGCAACTCTCTTAACAATCTCCCCCTTTTTGATGATGGCAAAATAATTATTATTTGTATAATTTTAAATTCTAATAATCTCCTAAACTCCCCCTGAATTGATGAACACGTGTAAATAAAGAGGCATTTTTAGAAATACATAATGAACAAAAATAAAACAAACATACAACATATACAACATACACAAAACACAGAACAAATACAACATACATAAAACACATAACAAAAAAAAAAAATAGACACACATACAATACGAATCAAACAAAATCACGATACAAATAATTTCTCCCCCTTTTTGATAACAGTAAAAAGTAAAGAAGAAAAAGACTTGAAATGTAAGTAGACATATGAAAATCATTTGATAATTCAATCTTGAAAGTGATTGAAATAAGTAATGCAAATAAAATTAAAACATTAGGCAAATCATAATAATTCATAGAATTTAAGAAAATATATAACATTGATAAAGAAATATTTATCAAAATCATGAGTCAATTTGGACACTAAGATAGAGAAAATCATTGTAAAAAGGATGAAAAAAAATTTGTATATTTCAAATTTCAATAGAGAATATAAATGTACAGTAGATCAATTTGAATTAAGAGATTAAAAGATAACGAAAAGAAATAATTACCACATGTGGCACTTTGGGCATCTTTTTCAATTTATTGGCACATTTTTTTATGCATCTTTTTACTTATGGGTTTATTTTGTGCCTCTTTTTCTACTTGCGAACCATTGCGCATTCCTTTTGATTTTTATACATTTGTACATTTTTTCAAGAGTAATTTTGATCTTTTCAAAATCAATAATAAAAATTTTAAATTTTTCTTAGTGAATAAATATTTATTGATAAGTGAAATATAAAATAAGAAAACATCATAGTTGCAATAATAATATTAGAATTAATGTAGTCTAAATAAGAGATATGAAATTGACAATCTTAATTATATCAAGTTATAAGCAAAACTTAAATTTAGAAAAAAATTAGATTTTCTAATTAATTTAATTTTGACTTGCATTTTAAAGTATAACACTATTAAGATCAAAAATCTAATGATTGTCATAAAGGCTAACACACATTTCAATACCATTAAATCCAAAACACGAGAACATATATTGATATTATTATGAAGATTTTACAATCTAAGGTTAAGATATCAATACAAAAACAAATCATGTAAAGAAAAGAAAATACAATAAACTTACTTAAAACAACAACTAACACACAAACTATAAAAAAATACATAAAATTAAGTGCAACTACCACTGAGAAGGACCCTGATCTTGTGGAGGAGGAGGAGGAGGTACAACACCAAAGATGATAAAGTAAGTAATCATCATAAGCACATTTGTACTGATATCACTCATCTGATCCCTCATAAAACTCATTTCATGCTAATACTGTGCGGCCTGCTACTGAAGATGAGTCTTAATTTGATCAAAATGTTGATCAAAATGAGTCTCTAGGTGATCAAATCATTGAACCAAATCCTGATAATTTGGTTCATTTGCGGGTGCAGGTGCAGCTTATGGTTTTTCCTCTGTATCACTAATGACATGTGCTTTACTTGGTTCTTCTTTGAAGATTGTTCTAAATGATCCGTCGTTGTAGTAGAGCGATTCTTTAAACTCTTGATCAGGATGAACCAAATTGTATTTCTTTTCTAGAATATAGGCAACTAAATGTCCTAAGGTGATGATTTTCTTTCTATTATGCTCTACATGACCAATTTCAGACAGCCCATAAAGATAGTCAAGGATAAGTTGTGCTTCATCTATAAGTTCTTTAGACATGATCAAGAATGTCATCATACAAAGAAGAGGGGTTATATTGATTCTATCACCAGCTTTAAGAATTATAGAAGTTCTAAGAACATGCTGGATGATACGTGCATTTCGAACAAGACCGGATACTCTAGCCACTTGTTCGTTCAAATTGTTTCCTCTAATCACATTATTAATTTCATACCATTCATAATCATGAGTGTTAATCAAGTGATGGGCTCTGGCTCCCTCTGTCCTTAAATTCAAAAGGCTCCTAAGTTAGCCTTGGTGATTTCAACTTTTTGTTTGAAAACAAAGGAATAGATTATAGAATGGTCAGAATTGAAGGACATGTTAGCGAGAAAGTAGTGAAAGGTTTCTTTATTATAGAGATAGACAAGGGTAAGGATAAAACCAAACTATGTTGAGGCAAATAAGTTCATTACCTGAAAGGTAAGTTGTTCTTGGATTAGGATTCTGGAGGGTGTGATCTTCACTGAGAAAAACCTAGGAAAAGATTCCTCATTTGCTTTGGAAAGGAAGTTTTTAGAAGAATTTCTATGTGGTTTCCTAGCCACAACCTTTTGCCTCTTACTTGAAATTGACATTTGAAAATATCTAAAGTACGAAAGAGATTAAAAGAGAAGTTTAGAGTGTGACTGTTGAGTTCAAAAGTCCTTCTATTTATTGAAAATGACACGTTCGTACCGGATGAAAAAATTTCATCTTGTACGAATTTTTCGATTTGTCCTGTACGAAAAAATTTCATTTGGACGAACCAATGCGTTAAAATGAAACGGCTTTTTGTAAACAACACAACTTACGAAGCATCCTTTCGTATAGACTTTTGACCAGACTGATCATACAGACGAACACGTGTTCGTCCTGGGACGATCAGAACTTATGATTTTTTTAATGGCAGTTGAAACCGCCCCCTCCATCGAACCAACATGTGTTCGTCCGGATGAACCAAAGGTTCGTACATACGAAGTTCGTATTAAAAACTACCTTATCTATACAACCACTTTATTCATTCATCCCGTCATTTGAAAAACATTTCATCTCAGATGATGGTGACAATCGTACAGACGAAGTGATAATAAAAAAACTGAAAACTGCACGCAAATGATTTAAAATCTGAAAGATACACTACACAAATCATCCCGTACGAAATAATTTCGTCCCAGATGATGGACACTCAAAAATTTTAAATCATGCACTCAATTAAAACTAAACCACAAACACACTAAAAAACTCACTGGAAAATGAAGAACACAAATACTAAATCAAGAAAATCACACATACAAGTTCACAAACACATAAAAACACAAAAATATTAACTTAGAAAAACAAACATCAATGTTGCAAAAATATTTTTAATTAAGCATTCAAATCAATCTCACCAAGCCTTATTCTTAATGCATTGAAAGTATCAAAGGCTAAAGGTTTTGTAAAAATATCTTCAAGTTGATTTTCAGTAGAAACATGAGTGAGTTCAATTTCTCCTTTGGATACATGATCCCTTATGAAATGATGCCTTATGTCTATATGTTTGGTTCTTGAACATTGAATATGATTTTTAGAAATACAAATAGCACTAGTGTTATCACAATAAATTGGAATAGTGCATATGGTTAATCCTAAATCAATCAACTGTTGTTTCAACCAAAGTACTTGTGCCACACAACTTCCTAATGCAATGTATTCAGCTTCTACAGTAGATAGGGCTACTGAATTTTATTTTCTACTGGACCAAGGGATAAGAGAATTTCCAATAAATTGACATGTTCCAGAAGTGCTCTTTCTATCCACCCTACAACCTATAAAGTCAGAATCTGAATAACCAATTATTTCAAATGAAGAGCTAAACTTAGGATACCAAATTCCTAAGTTCTGAGTTCCTAATAGATATCTTAAAATCCTTTTTACCGCTGTCAATGTGATTCTTTTGGATCTGATTGAAATCTAGCACACAAGCAAACACTAAATTACATGATAGCGGGTCGACTAGCAGTCAAGTAAAGTAAAGATCCAATTATCCCTCTAAATTTCTTTTGATAAACAGATTTTCCCTTAGGGTCCTTATCCAACGAAACTGAGGAACTCATTGGTGTACTAACAAGTTTATCATTGTCCATTTTATACTTTTTGAGGATGTCCTTAACATATTTTGACTGGCTAAGAAATGTATCTTTCTCAATTTGCTTAATGCTAAATCCTAGAAAGTAACTTAAATCACCCATTAGACTCATCTCAAATTCACTACTCATTATTTTAGAAAAATCATCACAAAAATTTTTATTCAAAGATCCAAAAATGATATCATCAACATAAATTTGAACAATAAGTATATCCTTTCCACATTTCTTCAAAAAGAGAGTTGTATCCACTTCCTTTTTCAAAAGATCTTTCAAGTAAGAAAGTGCTTAACCTCTCATACCAAGCTCTAGGTCCCTGTTTCAATCCATATAATACCTTTTTCAACTTGAAAACATGATTTGGGTATTTAGAATTTTCAAAACCTGGTGGTTGTTCTACAAAAACATCTTGAATTACCCCATTTAAAAAGGCACTTTTTACATCCATTTGATACAATTTGAATCCTTTAAAATAGGCAAAAGCTAGCAAAACCCTAATTGCTTCAAGTCTAGCTATAGGGGTAAAAGTCTCCTCAAAATTAATCACTTCAATCTGATTATACCCCTTAGTAACTAATCTAGCCTTATTTCTAATGACTACTCTTGAGTCATTTATTTTGTTTTTGAATACCCACTTAGTTCCAACTACACTTTGATCCTTTGGACTTGTAGTTAATTCCCAAACTTTATTTCTTACAAATTGATTCAACTCTTCTTGCATGGCCAAAATCCAAAATTCATCCGAAAGTGCTTGATCAATATTTGTGGGTTCTATAGTTAAAATGAAGGCTGAATGATTGACTTCTTTATATAATCCACGCCTAGTCCTTACACCCTCACTAGGTTCACCTATAATCAGTTCCCTTGGGTGGTTTTAGAAAATCTCAAATCTCTAGGCAAAGGGTTTTCTATCACCAAATTTTCTTCCAAATTCATTTTATCAAACTTTTGGGAGTTAATCTCAATCTCATCTTCTATAACATTTGGCTCTTCCGAAATTCCAAATTCATCAAATACAACATGTGTGGTCTCCTCAATTACCAAAGTTCTTCTATTGAATACTCTATAAGATTTTCCAACATTTGAGTATCCAACAAAAATTCCTTCATCTGATTTTGAATCAAATTTTTCTAAAGTAGATTTTCCATTGTTATGAATGAACACCTTGCACCCAAAAACATGTAAATGTGACAAATTAGGTGTTCTACCTTTTAGCAACTCATAGGGTATTTTATTTAATTTAGATATCACATTTATCCTATTCAGAACATAACATGCAGTGCTAACCACCTCAGTCCAAAAATATTTAGGATGTGAGTATTCTATCAACATTGCTCGGGCGGCTTTTATTAATGTTCTATTTTTTCTTTCGAGTACCCCATTCTGCTGAGGGGTTCTAGGTGCAGAAAAGTTGTGATCAATTCCTTTCTCCTTACAAAAATCCTCAAATTTCTCATTTTCAAATTCTCCGCCATGATCACTTTGTATAAAAATAATTTCACACCCAAGTTTTCTTTGAATCCAAGTAAAAAAATTTCTAAATTTCTCAAATGATTCACTCTTATGAAATATAAATCTAACCCATGTGAATCTTGAGTAATCATCCACAATCACAAATCCGTATACCTTCCCTCCTAGACTCACAGTTCCAACTGATCCAAAAAGATCCATATACAAAATCTGCAATGGTTTACTAGTTTTAAGATCCTTATTAGACTGAAAAGAGGACTTCACTTGCTTTCCTAAGTGACATGCATCACAAAGGTGGTCCTTAGTAAAGTCTAGTTTTTGTATACCTCTCACTAAGTTCTTTTGGGTAATCCTCCTAAATTTTTTTATGCTAGAATGACAAAGTCTCCTATGCCAAAGCCATGACTCATCAGATATAGTTTTCAAACAAAAAGAAGTAGTAGATTTAATATAATTCAAGTCTAGCATATAAATATTATTTACCCTTTTACCATTCAAAACATCTTCTCCATTTAGGCTTAATATGCAGCTAGTAGGAAAAATTTCACACAATATCCTTTATCACATAGCTGGCTTATACTTAACTGGTTATGCTTTATAATAGCACATTCTCAATATAAAATTTATTAAGATTTACAATCATACCTGATCCAACCACCTTCATTATGGTGTTATCTCCAAGTGTAACCTTACCTCTACTCCTAGCTTTTAGCGATATGAATTATGCAGTATCTCCAATCATATGCTTTGAACATCCGCTGTCCAGGTACCATATGCTCTCACGAGGTCTTGTGTGAGAGCGACCCTGCAAAATTATCAAACGTTAGACCTGGGAACTCAAATAAGTTTGGATTCTCCTTTTGACAATTTATAATCAGATGCATGTATGATATATCTAGGTTTATGCACCTTAGGTCTCCACATCAAATAAGTTTTTATCTTCAAAGTACAGGTGTGAGCTATATGTCCAAACAATCCACAATTATTACATTTGACTTTTAGAAATGGATTCCTAAGTCTTCTTCCATTCATCTGTCTATTTAGAGATTGCATAAATTTAGCATATAGAATAGGATTAGTAAAATCTTCAAGTTTAGGGGGCATCCCATTATCCTCGAGAGCTTTTATCATTGATTTATAAAATGAATTCATATCTTCCAAAATTTGATTTATATAATTTGATTTAAAAATCTTGCTCTCTGCTTCATTCTTAAAATTTTTAAATTCTTTTTTAAGTTCAGCAAAGGATGATTTTAAATTTTCATGTTTTTTATTTAAGTCGTCAAACTCATCAAGTAATTTCATATGGTTGTCATCAATTAAAGCATGATCTTTCCTAAGGATTTCATGTTTCTTTTTTAATTCTTCAAACTCTAAACTTAGACTAGCATGCATTTTCTTCATTTTCCTATATGCATCATGCATGTGTTCAAAAACTTCAAAAAGTTCATCATAGGTTAAGTCACATACCTCTTCTTGATCTGGCTGGTCAAGACTATCGGCCATTAAGCACAGATTAGTGATTTCCTCTTCCTTCTCAGTCTCTTATGAATCTGAAGTTGAGTCCGCCTAAAAAGCTCTTTGAACCTTCTTCTTGCCCTTTTTTACAATTGGTTTATCCACTACCTTCTCCTTGCTAGGAGTGGCTTTGAATTTTGGGCATTCAGTCTTGATATGACCAAATTTCATGCACTCATAGCAAATCACATCATTTGAAATCTTGGCATTTCTATTAAATTTACCTCTATTCCAATGCTGGCGTCTCTTCTGCTTCCTCTTCAGAAAGCTTCTGAATTGTCTAGTCATCAATGCGATGTCGTCTTCATCCTCAGGTTGTGAGTGTTCACTCTCAAACTCTTCCACATTTAGTGCTATATTTTTCTCCCTTCGTGGTTCACTTGCATCAATCTTTCTTTGGCTAACTCCTTGCTCATAAGCAATTAGCGAACCAAGAAGATTGTCAATAGAGTAAATGTTAAGATCTTTAGACTCTGTAATTACAGTAATTTTAGCATCATAAGCAGTAGGCAAATAACGAATAATCTTATTAACAATTTCAGCATTCGTTAGTTCCCTACCCAGTGCATGCAAAGAGGTAACTATTTGTGTGAATTTGGTGTACATATCAGAAATGGATTCATTTAGTTTCATGTGAAATAGTTCATAATCATGCAACAAGATATTAAGTCTAGATTGCTTAACCTCATTAGTCCCCTCATAAGTTATACAAACTCTATCCCATATGTCCTTCCCTCTTTTGTAAGTGGAAACCCGCATATAGTCTTCTGATTTTAAAGCACAAAAGAAACTATTCAAGCATTTGACATTTAGTTGTGCTATGTCAGGTTCTTCTACTGTCCAGTCCGCAAAAGGTGTTTCAACTCTGACTCCGTCAACTAATCTTGTTGGTTTTGTATACCCTTCCTGAACTAAGATCCACAAACGATAATCAAGTGACTGTAAAAATGTAGACACATGTGTTTTCCAAAAATCAAAAGGTATATTGTCGAACAGTGGAGGTCTAGTTATAGAGTAACCCTTAGGTGTATTTTGATTTCCAAATGTAGCCATCTACGTTAATAAAAAAAGTAGTTTAAACTTATGGTTTTGAAACAAAGCTCTGATACCACTTGTTGAAACTCATTCACTATGAATTAGGTTGTTAAACCTAAGCTTATATCCGACGGCTAACCAAGAGGGGGAGGAGGTGAATTGGTAATTAAAAAATATTTTAACCCTCTTTTTAAATTAAGAAACAAAAATATAACTTTAGTGTATTTTTCTAGAAAATGTTTTTCAACCATAATTTTAAAAGTAAAAACACAAAAGATAAAAAGCAGCGGAAAAATAAAGACATGAGATTTATAGTGGTTTGGTCAAAACCAAACCTACATCCACTCCCCGGAGGTACCCTCCGAGTATTGCACTAATACCAATTGTGACTCTCTTTTTGCACCAAAAGCAAGGTGAAGAAGCCTTTACAAAACTCTCTTCCACCACTACCCGGTGCAGTAGAGAACCGTCATCCTTTTACACTCTTCCTAGTGTTGACAGAGAACCCTTCGTCCTTTTACACTCTCTTAGTGTGGGTAGAGAACCCTTCATCCTTTCACACTCTCCTAGTGTGGGCAGAGAACCCTTCGTCCTTTTACACTCTCCTAGTGTGGGCAGAGAACCCTTCGTCCTTTCACACTCTCCCAGTGTGGGCAGAGAACCCTTCATCTGTTCACACTCTCCAAGTGTCGGTAGAGAACCGGTTCTCCTTGACAGATCTTCTTCACAAGAAATCTAGAAGGAAGAAAGAAAAGAGTGAAATAAACACAAATCAAAAGTAAAGATTCTTACCTTTGAACACCAAGTGAGGCCTTCACGCTCCAGTAGTAAGAATCCTCCTTCAAACACTCTCTTACACTCTCTCCTTGACTCTTCTTTCCATAGACACAAAGATCAGTAGGCAAAAAGATAGAGTGGCAGCTGAGATTGGACTATTTATAGAAAAGACACAAAAAATCGTCCAAAAATTGCAAATATTCAAGTCAATACGAATTAGATCATCCCGTACGATCGTGGATCGTCCTGGACGATTTTACTTAAAGGCGTTGGAAATGAACCTAATGTATGTGGGTACGAAATGACTTTGTACACACACATCATCCCATACGAACTAGGTTCATCTGGTATGAACAGTTATTCCATCGGTCGGTTCCCAAATAACTGTAGAACATCAGTAAAAATTTTAGAGTCGGTTCACCTCGTCCTGGGACGAATATGGGTTCATCCAGACGAAATTTTTCTAAAGAGCAACTCATCCTAGCATGATTATAAATTTCTTTTGAACGAAAATTCTCCAGAGGAGATTTCATCCCGGGACGAATACACTTCGTCCTGGACAAAAATACTCCAAAGAGCAACTCGTCCTGGAACAAATATAAATTTCATCTGAACGAAAATTTTCTAGAGAATTCATCCTAGGACAAATACACTAAGTCCTGGATGATCAGAACTTAGAAAAATTTTCTTTCATACCTGTTCGTTCCATTGCTCTTACAAGGAGATAACTGACCTGATAATCCTGTATGAACTAGGTTCGTCCTGTACGATCAGTACAAAATTTTAAATATCTACTTAAGTGTGTGTGTTTGTTCACTCAATTACAATCACTCCCTCTCAAACTTAATTTAAAGAAAAATAGAAGCTTTAAATGCACAAAGTATCTCATGCTGAATTTGATTTGAAGTCTTTGTAGTCTGGAGTTTGATTTTCCTGAAATGTTAGTGCACACAAGAGCAAAAACAACTCTTCCAAAATGTGTTAGGAGATAACTACACATAAAATAATAATATTTGAAATCATCAAAACTATACAAGTTGCAAGAGTATAAAACATGCACATAACAACTCTCTTAACACACACAATATTTAGAAATCATAAATTTAGCCCAAAGATTGTTTTAGAATGCAATTTAAACCACAGTTTAAAAGAAAAGGCCTTATCAATCTCAGAAAGGGACTTACAATTGAGACCACCTTCTACAATCACACCACAACATTTCTCCCAAGAGGACCAAGTAATTTTAGAAGAAGAGATAGTACCCTTCGAACAAAACTTATTAATAATCTTGTTAATCCTGCTACAAACAGTTTGAGTAGGAAACATAGTCTAAAACATATAGATAGGTAAGGCACAAATAACACTTTTAATTAAAGTAACCCGACCACCAAAACTAAGAAAGTTAGAATCTGACGATAAAAACTTATTATGAATAGAAGCAACAAGATCATCAAATAAGAAAGTATGTTTTCTACCTTTAAACAAGGGGAAACCAAGATACCTAATAGGTAAATTAGAATGACTAAAGCTAGTAACATCTTTAATAGCAAGAATACGATCATTGGGAATCCTTTTAGAAGTAATAAAACAACATTTTTTTTTACTAAAAGTGAGGCCACTAACAGACTCAAAAATATTAAAAAAACCCATGATCTTTTGGATTATATTAATAGTAGCATTAGTAAAAACAATGAAGTCATCAGCAAAACACAAATGAGATAAATAAAAGCCTCCCACACTTCTAAAATAAAGGTTAGGATTAAGTTCAAATAAATTGGAGAGACCCCTAGACAAAAATTCCGTCGCAATGATAATAAGGGCAGGGGAAATAGGATCGCCTTGCCTTAAGCCATGTGAGGATTTGAAAAAGCCGTGGTTAGAATCATTCAAAATAATAGAGAAATAAACATTTTCAACACAATTTTTAATAAGTTTAATAAAGATAGTGTTAAAACCAAAAAGGTCCAACATAAAGTAAATGAACTTCCAACTAATATTGTCATAAGCCTTGGCAATGTGAAGTTTCAAAATCATATTACCTCCTCTAACCTTAACATCCAAATCTTGGCTTAATTCTTGAGCCAAAAGGATATTATCCGTAATAGCCCTACCTTTCACAAAGCCCATTTGAAAAGGAGAGATAATTTTAGGCAAAATAGAAGATAAACGATTTGTAATAATCTTAGAAATCAATTTTTTGAGAAAAGTACAAAGACTAATAAGCTGAAAATCATTCCACATTTGAATAGAAGTACTTTTAGGAATAAACACAAGCGAAGTAGACATAAAGAATTTAGGAATAGGATTACCATCAAACAAATCTAAAGATGTCAAAAAAATATCATCATAAATAATATGCAAACTTTTTTGAAAGAAAAGAGTCATATACCCATCCTGGCCAGCAACAGAGTCACTATTCATACCAAAAACAATATCTTTAACTTCCTCTAAAGAAGGAGGAGAAGAGAGGAAGACATTATCCTCATTAGAGATAAGGTTAGGAATAAAAGAGTGATACGTGACTTGATTAGGGTTAAACACTTTATTATAGTGGTTTTTAAAATGACTAACAGCTAAATTGGTAATCTCATTACTATCATTAGAAAAAGAGCCATCCTCTCTTTAGATGTTGGTGATACTACTCTTAATCCTTTTCCTCTTAGTTAAGGCATGAAAGTACTTAGTGTTACTATCACCCTCAACCAAGTGCTCAGCAGCAGCTTTCTGCTTCCAAAAAACCTCTTCCTGAGCTTGAAAGTTAAAAAGATCAAGTTTCGATTGATTAAGCAACGAGAAATTAGCATCAGAAGGATAATTTTGACATAGGTTTTCATTGAAAGACACACATTGTTCAGCTTGAAGAATGTTAGAAAAAATATTTCTAAAGACATTGCGATTCCACCAATTGAGAACATGTTTCAACCTCTTAAGCTTGAACCAAAGCCTTTTCATACCAACAATAGAGTTTTCGGGATGAAGGGGGGCTTGCCAATTATACTTAACAACCTCATAGAAGGTGTTGTTAAGTAACCACATATTCTAAAATCTGAATTGAGAAGGAGCATTAATTTATATACTGTTAATGTTGAGAAGCATGGGAGAATGATTCGACAAGGTTCTACTAAGATGCTGAACATTAGTAAAACTAAAAGTATTAATCCAAGAATCATTAAAAAACACACGATCATGCCTTTTTCATAAGTGACCCTTGTTCCAAGTAAAATTATCACCAGTAAAACCAACTTCAATCAAGTTACAACACAAAATCATGTTATTAAAATCAACCACAGATCGATATGAAGGAGGCGACCCACCACTCCTCTTAGAAGGAGTAGTGATAGCATTAAAGTCACCTCCCACCATCCAAGGCAATTGAAAGATATTATTAACATTCATAAGCTGATCCCATAACACTTTCCTAATATAAAGGGAAGAAGCAACATAAATAAAGGATGCACAGCACTGAAAGTTGAAAGCCTCAATTTTACAATGTAAAACTTGAATGAAATATCCAATAACATCAATTTTAATAGGATTTTTCCAAAATACCCAGATTTTATTAGCCATATCCGAGACAGCATTGTTAAAACCAAGAAATTGAGAAGTGCTAGCTAACCTAGAAGCAGGGATAAGGGGTTCAAGCAAAACAATAATAGAAATATGATGAATGTGACATAAATTTTTAACACGAATCTTAGACGAAGGGAAGCTAATGCCCCTAACATTCCAAATAATAGTGCTAAACATAGAAAACACATTAATGAGAATTATTTGAACGAGTATTTCTAGGAGTGTTTCTATCCAATTGTAATGAAACATGCTTAGGCTTGCGGCCCCTTTTACTATGAAATTTAATAAAATTAGTATCATTGTCATCAGAGGCAAAACATCTAGCAGCAGTCATCATCTCATCAGTATCAGTAAGAGTATCACTGTTATAGTTAGAGGTAGTAAGAGTCTTACCATCATTGTGGACATGAGGTTCCTCATCTTCCATAAACCTACCATCATCATTCCATATTTCAGAATTCTTTCTCTCCACAGCTTTAATGTTGGATGAAGGAATTAATTGTTGCTCCATAGCCACAATTTCTCCATCCTCTAAGATAGTAGCATTCTTATCTTTATCACTGTCAATCAGTTGAATAACACCATTAGTACCCATCTCTACATTCTGGCCATTTGGAGGATTAGAAATCATATGATCATTAACCTCAGTTTTATTATGATTGAGAATGCAAGAAGAAAAAGGATCAACATTAAGCACTAAAGTATCAACAGTTGTCACACAGTAAATAGAACTAACATTAATTAAATCATGAGACATATCATTAACAAGAGTAACTCCTTGTTCAAGAGGATCAGACACACTAATTTCCTCAAGATGATCCTTCTCAGGTCCGACCACGAGGCTCTCAGGTTGGGATTTTCCTATAGGGGTGTCAGATGATTGTTTCAAAGTGTTCTTATTAGTACGTAATTGAAAATTTTTACAAAAATATTGATTCATAGCATGCCCATGCATCTTACAAAAAGAATAGAATATAGGCAAATTTTCAAAATCAACTTTCTGGAAGTAACCTTTTATTTCAGAACTAATCCAAATTTCAGTTGGATGTTTCTTAGAAACATCCAACTCAACCAAAACACTCGCCACAGATAGACGAGACACTTTAGTAGTTACTTGATCAGTCTGAAAGGGACGACCAAAGATGGAGGCCAAACCAAATTAAATTTGGTGATTAAAAAAATGCAAATGTAAATTAGGAAATGAAATCCAAATAGGAACAATTGATGATTCTTCCCTAACATCAAAATCCAGAGTTCATTTCAAAAGACGCATTTGATAAGCTTGAATATAATATGAACGGCTAGCAAAAATCAGACTATAGTCAAGGTCATTAGCTAGCTGGATAGAAATATGCCTTTGATCGAGTAAACCCACATGAAAAGAGCCAGATAGCTTAAGATTAACAAAAAACTTTTGGATAACATCAAGATTTGGCCTTCTTAAAACAAATTTACCAACCAAGGTTAAAGCATACGGAGCAATAAGTTGCTCAACTACCGAATCCTCAAAAAGAAGGGCTGGGCAACCCTTAAACGAGGAGTGAACAAATTTTAGTTTCGGTGAGGACGATGAAACACCAGCAAGAGCATCCTTAAAAGATCATGTTTTCCCTTCAAAAGATAAAGGAATCGGGCCAGATGACGACGGAGTCGTCATCTTCCCGCACGAAAACACAACGAAAAATAGCAAAATCAACACACAATAGAGAACCAGGTGCGAAGAGTAAGGAATCCAAACTGAAATCTCCAAGAAATTCCAGCCAGGAGGGCCATAAACGATCGCACGGGAGGAAGCCCTAAATCGTCAAAAAATTGCCTCAAAGCAGAGAGACAATTCTAGGCACTACCCTAATATCAATTCAAACTGGATTACTTAGGGTTAGATTTCTACCCTCCCTTAAGATCAAAATTCCATACTTAACTTTCAATTCGGTCAATGCCAATGTGTGCATTAAAACTTTATTCTGCTGAACATATTTGTGGTCCATTTATTGACCTCATTTTTTGTATGAGGTTACTAGAACCAATCTAGATCCTAAATCCATTTAGACCATAGGATCTATATTAGACCCTTAATTTATACAAACCCTAGGATCTACCTATACTGTAGATCTATCTAGACCTTAAATCTACTTACACCCTAGGATACACTAAGACTTCAGATCAATCCTGACCTTAAGTTAATTTAGATCTCAATTCAATTCAAAAAATCAAGTTCTGACTTCAAACGTACCCAGACTTTAAATCTATCATGATCCCAACTTCAATCTAGACCTTCATCTTGCCTTTGATCTTGCTTCAACCCTATCTAATAACTTGTGATCACCCAAATGATCATAAATGATCTGTATAATTCAATCCTAAGCATTCAAATCCAAAATCTAACTCAAATATAGAAATTCAAACCAAAATCCATGTCTAAAGGCTCAAGTCCTGGATGCCTTTTTTAATGATTTTTTAAGCACTTCAAACCCCAGTCAAATGACCCTTAATTCATGATATATCAATTGTATATTGATTAGGAATGTCTCCATGATCTACCCTCTAAATTTGAGCTTGTTAAAAGTCTCTAGATTTAAATACTAAATCTATTTCTTAAGGTTATAGAACCTTCAAATATTTATGACCTATGTCACTGGACCTATCCCTTAGTAGAACCTAACAATAGAGATTTCCCAAAAGCTTCTAATCCCTTCCAAATTCCATTATTATATAATGTTGAGTATTAATTGCATTTTGGTTAACCTTTTTTGACCCCCAGTTGACCAGGGGTCAAAATGATTAAAATATCCCTCAATGGCAATTTTGAAGTTTTCTTTAAACTTCAATATGGCCTGTTCCAATAAAATCCCAGAAACTCTTCCAATACATTCTAATCATCATTAGGAGTGTATAGTACTTACGCCCTGACCTTGGTCAAGCTTGGTTGACCAGGAAAGCACCTTTTGACCAACATACCCCTTATTTTTTTGAGAAAAATGCATAAAGCAATTTATTAGAAAAAAAAATAGTTACAACCAACTAAGTGATTGAACCCCAATCACATTCCTCATTTAACAAATAAACAAAGGAAGGATGAATTTTATTACAAGTAAAATCATCCCAAAAAAATATATAGAAAGTGCATAGTTAGCAAAAAAATTAGCTAACTTATTATAATTCCTATTTGAAAAATAAAATAACACTTGATTAAAATCATTGAAAAAGATCCTCTGCCTTCAAAATATCTTCCTTGATAATCTCCTTATTCATCAAACTTTTAACATACTTGATAACATTATTATTATAACCTTCCACAACGATGCCTTTAGTTTCAAACATCCACTCTTAAAGAAAGTTCCTCAAAGAAAGAATAGATAGAAACTCTTGATGCGAAGAATGCCAATGTAAACTACTAAAGCTGAAAGCACAGAAAAATCTATCTCTAAAATCTATGAATACACCTCCTATAACAGCTTTATAAGAGCTTACAAAGTTAGAATCAATGTTGAGCTTAATCCATTCGGGAGGAGGGGGATGCCAAGAAGAATTTGACAGCTGAATCAGCTGATTTGCTTCCTAATTTTCTGAATTAAGATTAATCCAAAAAGAAGCAACAACAAAACTAATTGCATTAGCTATTATGAAAGCCGCACGGTCCTTTGTTACACTGTACTTGATCTTATTCCTAATTTTCCAAGAGAAAAGTTAGCAAAATAATATAAATTACCAATAAAAGGATTAAATGTAGCAATATCTTCTAGGACATAAATACATTCATCAAGCAAAGAAAAAATAGTAACATTAAAATCCCATTTGTTGAGAAAGAAAAGTGCTTGAGAAAGCTTCAAACAATTTACTATAATATGCTCTGAATCTTTAACAGCTTTACACCCTCTAGGATAGCCATTATAGTCCAAAAGCCTTCTATACATAAGAAATTAATTTGAAGGAATGGCATTATTATTTAAACACTACCAAAATAGTTCCACACAAGGCCTAAGCTTGAGACTTTTCATCTACCTCCAATGTCTATCATCTCTCCAAATCCATACAATTTTTCTGAAACTAATGCATAAATTGATTTTCTAGAACACTTGACACCAATTCCAATTGATCCTTATGCAAATCAGAGAGAATATGCACATACATGATTAGCTCAATCATTTGTTGTCCAAAGAACAGCTTCAAATTTGATTCATCCCATTTACCTTTCTGAATGAATCCACAAAGGAATTTAGTTTCTTGAGCAATCTCCGCAACAAATGTAAGCTACCTCTCCATGCTCTTATAAAAAATCTACATGTTTTAAATTGTATTAATATCATAGCCATTTTAAACCTTCCGTCTTACTATCATCTTTAGACATTTAGCTCTATTTAATATGATTTTCCATGTTGGAGAAAAATAAGATTTGTATTCAGTATTCCAAATATCACTACCATATTTAGATATAAGAATTCTATTAAGAAGAGAATTTGGCTTTGAGATAAAGTTCCCTGGAAATTTAGCCCTCAAAGGACCAACTTTTGTAGCAAACAAATTGCAAACCACAACCACTAGATCTTTTTGATTTACATAAAACATCCCACACAACATAATGGAGCCCTTTATTACCATTGTTCTTGGCCATAAAAAATCTCTTCACATTCTATCAAAATCATTCAACACACCTATAGGAATCAATGAATGAGTTGATAAAAAGATTGGAAGAGAAATAAAAGCTGAATAAACAAGAAATTTTCGTACAAGTGAGATAAACCTATTACATCATACATTTAATTTACTTAAACCATTCTCTAACAGATTTTGGAAATCTAAGAACACCAATCTTCTCAAAGCAATCTTCATACCCAAATACACCATATCACTAACCACCTTGAAGCCCAAGAGCTTTGAAAGAGCATTCCTCCTTCTTTTAACAAATTTCTTGAATAGTATTAAAGATTTTTGAATGTGTACCTTTTGCCCCAACCATTTGCAGTAGTCTTTAAAAATTCTACTCACTATCTTCACACTTTTATGAATATCTTCAGAAAAAATTAAAAATTCATCTACATAAAGTAGATGAGAAACATTTTTTTGCATTTGGAGCCACTTTAATTCCAACATTCCTTCCTCTTTATATAAAATCATCAGATACAATTTGAGAAAACAAAATAAAAGAATATAGAGATAAAGGACACCCTTATCTAAATCCACTTTTAGACTCAATCCATTTATAATATTTACCATTAACCATAATAGAGAATTTTGGATCAGCTACACATTCAAGTATCAAATTAGAGAATTTTACTGGAAAACAAAAATACTCTAATACTTGCTTTAGAGTAGACTAGCTCATATTATCATAAGCATGCTCCATATCAATTTTGATAGCCATGAACCCTTTCTTGGATTTGGAATATCTGAATTTATTAAAAATTTCTTGGGCAAGCCAAATATGATCAGATAAAGATCTACATTTAATAAAAGCATATTAATCTCCTGAAATAATTTTGGTAATGAAGCAATTTAATCTATTTAATAGCATTCTTGCCACAATCTTATATATAGACAAACAAAGGCTAATAGGGAAATAATTAGGAGTAAAAGGGGTTTTCTCCTTAAGAATCAACACCACAATAGTTTCCTTCCACCCAGAACACATTTTTCCAGAGGTAAAAAATAAATTAATAGCCTCCCAAACATCTTCTTTGATAATAAACCAATAGTTTTTTACAAAAGAATAAGTGATGCCATCAATACCTGGTGATATATTAGCTTCAAGATGTTTAATACCAAAATCCAGCTCATCTTTAGAAAATTCAGCTTCCAATGACTTCTTATCAACTTCTTCCAGCACTTTTGACGGGGAAGGCTAGCCATTCAAAACACAATTTCTTCTATGCCATTTAGATTTGAATAACTCAAAGAAATATCTTCCATATGATTTTGGCCTCCTATTAACAAGCCATTACCATCTTTAATTTGATTGATCCAATTACTATTTCATCTCACCATTGCAAACACATGGAAGAACTTTGAATTGGTGCCCCTTTTGCAATCCACTTCACTTTTGCCCTTTGCCTCCACCATGTATTAAGCCATCTAAGAGTAGAATTGAACTCAAGCACCTTGGATTTTAACAAAAAAAGTTTCTGCTCAGAGAGTCCTCCAAACTCAGCCTCCTCCTCTTGTAAATCTAGAATTCCTTTCTTTAGATGATCCTACAAAACAATGAGGTTTTGGTGTTTAGCTTTACTCCAAAAGAATAGTGCCTTCAATGCTCTTCTAAAATTCAAGTTTAAATTCTGGACAACATCTCCTTGTATACTATTTCTCCAAGATTTGAACACAACTGTTGAGGAAGCTAGGAAGGAAGCCCACACTTCTTCAAACTTAAAATATTTATTTTCTTGAAAACTAGAAGGGAAAATTTTAATTAAGTTAGGAAAATGATCAGAATTAATCCTTTTCAGATGCTTAACAATAGCCAACTATACAGATTCCAATGTAGCTGAATTCAACAAGCAATGGTCCAAACTCTCCAAAATATGAGCTCCGCCACTTTTATTTTTACACCAAGTAAACTTTGGACCAATCACACCAACATCATGGTGATCACATTTGTTAATAAACATATTCATATCATGTGGCCCTTGAGAGAGAATAAACTTCTTCCCTCCCCTTTTATCATCTTAAGATAATAAACAATTAAAATCTCCTCCTACAATAGAAGGAAGATCTCTGCGTGAAACAATCTCCACACTATCCCCCAAAATTCTCCTTTTATAAACATCTTTACTACCATAAATATTAGCAACCAACCATAAACCTTTGTTATCAATGCTAAGTTTCCCAACAACCACTTAAGAAGATGCTACAATGACTGAAAAGGAAACAACATTAGTCCTCAAACAAACCATAATACCACTTGATAAGCCATACTAAGGAAACAAGAATAAATTCCAATTATCATCAATAAATTTAATGAATTCAAATTTATTTATCAAAGAAATCATAGTTTCAACATTCCCAACAAAGAATGTTTCAAAATATTTCACAACTTTCTTCAAATATCGAGAGGCTTCACTCTTCCTCACCCCTCTACAATTCCATAATGCTATGGATGTCATTTAATTTTTGAAATGGGATTACCCCCACCACTATCTCTAATCAACAAACCACCTCTTCTATTGCGAGGAATAGAATTAACTTTGCCCAATGATCTAAGTTCTTTCTATAATTTAAATTTTTCCATACCAGAACTAAGAATAGCAAATCCTTTACCAGATTCATCATTCTTCAAATCAACAACAACAATTTCCCCATATTCCATTTCCTCCACAATTGAATCAGTAACACCAGGAATACCCTGGTTATTATCTTCCTCATTAGAGGCCTCTAACACATTGAACAAATTGACATCCATAGGAATATCATAAATCAAAGAATTAGATACCATACCAGTTGATTTCATTGCCTACATGGACATCCTCTTTTAACATATATCTATCATTACTAACCATTGCCTGAGGAATAAGTTTACCAAGATATTTATCTAAGTATAAAACAACATCACCAAATACCTTAGTTCTATCAGATACCTCCACAACATGTGTATGAATTGGATGTACCTTTTTAACATAAACTAGACCTACTTTAGATTGATTAACAGTCTTATTAGGAAAAACCTTTTTGTTATCTCCTCTATAATTATTGGCAGCAACTTTCCTCCTCCCATAATTAACACGCACCCAAGGTCCATAAGAAACTCCATTGATCACATCTTTTGGCAAAGACATCCCAGATGAAATACCTTTGGCATATTACTAATAACACCTTCACCAGCAAAAACTTTCTCCTTAAGATTACATTCATTAATGAAATGTCTAATTCTTCCACATTTAAAACAAAATGTTGAAATTTTTTCATATTCGATCTTTTGAAAGAATCTTCCTTCCACTCTTTCCACCCAAACACCCAAAGGGAGTTGCTTATGTAAATCCACATTAACACATATTCTAACATATTCTCTCTTACCATATTGGAACATATTTCCATCAAACAGGAAAACCTATCATTGATGCAATTCTAGCTACATTAATTTCATCCCAACCTAATAATGGTAGATGAGGCCTTCTAATCCAAATAGGAGGTAGGTGAAAATTGAGGAAGATGGGGTTGGGATGAAATTAATGTAGAAGGCCTCATCTACCATATAATGGTAGATGAGGCCTTCTAATCCAAATGGTATGAGAAGCCCTTCACTGAGGTAGGTGAAAATTAAGGAGTCCACTTGTCTAGTCCAATAATATGGCCATTCACATACCACGGGCCACCTAATAAAACATTATCTATAGCTTCAAATAAGGCAAACAAACATAAAACCCAATCTGAACCTAGGATGATAAGGTAAAATTTACTAAATTGCAACCATTGGCGATGTAACTAATCTATAATCATATAGACTGGAACATCCTTCCTAAAAACTTTAACTACTATGGAAAACTTGAATTTTTTCGGAATTAGCAATAACACTTGCATCATGCAACTTCATAGCAACACCATCTTCAGAGAGAAAAGATTCATCCTTCAAAAGATTCTCTTTGATGTTAGGATGTCTAGCATAGGGATTCATATGAGGTTTATCAAACAAACCTTCAATGGAAACATTATCAACTCGAGTAGCCTCTTGAACATTTACAAAAGCACCAAAAGGCTTATCAGATCTAGCATGCTCTTGAACATTATCAATAGATAACTACTTCTTAGAGGAATCCTCTTTAATAGAATTGATAGATTTAGCATTAAAATTACCAAATCTATTTACCAACAACTTTATACCAGAGTAAGACGACGCTTCAAAATCATTCAGTGTTAATGGAGGTTAAAAAATACCTGAAGGACAAGGAGTCTTTATTCCCAATCCATTATCCATACCTTTACCTTTGCTAACAATTGGTGATGAAAAATTTACAAGAACAAAAGAAGGTTCTTTAATAACCAACAGACTATTTTTGACAAATTTGCTTTGAGTAACAGAACCAAACTGAAGAATTAATGAAGAAGAGTCACTTAGGAATTGAGAATCATATGTTGAGCTTGAAGCAAAATTCCTGCGACCATTAATGACCGCTGACGAACCAAGTGTCATACACAAAATAATCATCAAAAGAGTAAAAAGGAAAAAAAAGAAAAAAAGGGGTTTCTCTCTCTAAACGGGGGATTCTCCCACTTCTTTCTATTTTCAAGATCAAATGATATCCAAATATCGTTCCAAACCAAAATACTTCTCATGGGTGTGAACAACCCTTCCATATGAAATGATATCTAAATTGCATAAGACCACTTCTAGTAAATTTCAATTATAAAACCAAACCTATTGGACCCAAACCCAGACTAGGTCAACCTTGTTGACCAGGTCAACCTCGATGAACCAAATAGGCCCATTAGGATCCAAATAGCCAATTTTACTTAGTTGAACACTCCACATTTTGGGACCACCTCCAATAGACTCAATACATCAAACCAAACTTATTGGACCCAAACCCAGCTCCTAGGTCAACCTAGTCGACCAAGTTAACTTAGGTTGACCCAATGACCCATTAAGGGTACAAATAGGTGATTTGACACTAATGACCATTCTGATCCCTCAAACCACCTCCACTAGACTCAAAACATTATTTCAAATCCATTTAACTTAAACCCAGGCTTTAGGTCAACCTAATTGACCAAGTTAACTCATATAGGCCAAATAACCCATTAATGCTTAAATGGATCATTTCAATACATTCAAACTATCCAACCTGTATCAAGCCAAAAATTAAATTTTGATAATATCCTAAATATGTTATAATAATTAATTAATCAAACCTAAGTTAAGTTGACATGGTCAACTCAAGCAAACATGGTAAAACCCCTTTAAAACCCCCTCTAACTCATCCAAACCCCAATCCTAAAGAATTAAATCTCCTTCAAGTCATCAATCTAGCAATCAAAGCCCCCTCCCATGCAACCTTAGCTGCCATGTGGCATGGGGAATGATCAAATAGTCAAACCAAGCATATGGAGTGGTCAAAGATTGTCAAATTAACACATAAACTTAATCCACTCCATTTAAAACCTCTATAGCTATCCTAAGTAACTTCTGGAACCTTCTCAAAACGTCCCCTAGCCATTATATCAAAATTCATATAATATATTAAAAATTTTAGAATTTTAAATATTTTAATTTAAAATTAAAAACTTAGTTTATTTTAAATAATTATGATTATTAGTTTTTTTCTATTTAATTAGTATTTAATTAAATATTTTAAAAATTAATTTTTTTTAATTATTTAAAAAAGTCAAAGGATCTCCCAAAAATTATTTTAATGATATTTTAAATCTTTAATTTCAAGTATTATATTTTCATGTATAAGTATATCCTATATATAATATATATATATATATATATATATATTTATATATATATATATATATATATTAAATATATTATATATATATATATATATTATATATATATATATATATATATATATATATTATTTATTTATTTATTAAATCTTCAAATGTTGAGAGATCTATGAAATTTTAAACATAGCTTGATCTTATGTGGATAAAAATATTGGGAAAGAATTAGTGAATTGATTGTGATTGTGATTATGATTGCATCTTATTCATTTATGTCAAGGGTTAGTAACTTTGAGTCAATCTTATACAACTTAATAACATCAATATGAACAATCATTATGGATATATCTAAAAAATATAGAATAATTCTAAAAAATAGGATATACCTCATATTGACATGAAATTTGAACCATATTAACCAAATGACATTTAAAAACCTTTTTTTTTCTGATTTTAAACATCATTAAGATATTTAATTAATTAATCCTTTAGTTAATCATTAAAAATTTTAAAAATTATAATTAATCAAAATTAATATATATATAATATATATATATATATATATATATATATATATATATATAATATATATATATATATATATATATATATATATATATAATCCCTCTAACTAATAATATTTAATTCCTTAATCAAATAAAAATAAAAACCCCCTTAGCTGATTTTTAATTTCAACCTTAATTTAATTTTAATTAAAAATTAATATAATTAAAATAAAAAAAAATAATAATCACTTGGGAATCTCTCCTTTGGTCATTCTCGACCTTTGGAGTTTATTTCAAGGAGTTGGGATTTTATTTGGATTCAAATCATTAAAACAACCATAATTAAATAATTTTGAAATTTTAATAAATACTTAAACTTCTAAAAATCATAACTAATTCTAAAATATTTCAAATTGAACAAACTAAAAGGAATTGGACTTAATTTGGGGTCTAATATTTATTAAAATTATCAAACTATTAGAAATAATTCAAATATATAAAGTCAATAGTCCGATCAACCTTAAATAAAAATTTAAGTCAAAACTTTGAAGATTCATAACTAATTATAGAAAACTTCAAATATAGCAAACTCAAAATCTAATCACTCACCAAAAGGTATAAATTATTAGAAAAACATTAATATTCTATAAATCTCTTTGAATCTAAAGTTCACTTTTGTCCCCTTATTTAATATATTAAAATAATAAAAAAAGCAAATTTTGATAATTAATTTTATATTGCAGAAAATATTAAATCAATGTTTAGATTATCCAACTAACCCTATAATACACAAAAACACTCCAAAGATAAAGTTTTTAGGATGGACTACTCTGACTATAGGATTGAGTGTTGTAAGGAGGCTTGGTTCCACTAGCCTAGTAGCACAACACCATGAATTAATTTAATAGAGTATAAAACTTTGAAATTTATTGATTATTAATGATTCAACCAAGCTTAAATTCTTAATCAACTATATAAACTAAGTTTTTAGTCTGGACTACCTTGGCCTATGGGGCTACTTGTCCTAAGGAGGCTTGGTTCTTCTAGCATGTGAAATAACGCACCAATCGATTAATGGAAAAATTCAATTAATTTAAACTTTAAAATATGCAATCAATCAATTCTATTTAAAGTTCATTAAACTTCAAACTTTAATAAAATAAAATCAATTATTTATACAAATTTCCACTAGGTAACCAAGGCCTACATGCTATTAACTTAGCCCAAGAAAGGTGAAATAAACTTCACAACCTTAGTGAGCAACAATAACTATATCCATCAAACATCAAAGATCTATTGTAAGATAGAATTTTAAATCATTAATATTTAAACTTTAAGTAAATATTCTCCTTAAGTCTTTCTAACAACCTGAACCTCACATAAATTTAAATAATTACCCTATAAAGGACATATCCAAGCCACACAAACTAACGCACACACTTTAGATGGTTTGCTAGGATAACCAACTTTAGTCTTAGGCTATGCCCGTGTTTACTTTTCTTCTGCATGCCAGGTTTTTTGTGGTTTTCACTATATGGTGGTTGCTATTTTAGATTGATTGATTATTTATTTAATTTTTACACTCTATGATGTGAATAATTATGCGATAGATCACCCTTCGGTTTGGGATAATTTATATTAATTCAATCTTATGTAGGTAGCTATGCTCTTTTAGGGTATTAAAATTAAAGGGGGTATAAAAATTAAGCTTTAAAATTAATAATATTTTTTGTAGGTGCTTCAGAATGCATAAGTCCCCTTTTAAAAATTAAAAGAGTACGACTAAGTGTGGTTGGTTTAAGTATTTTAATTTTAAATAGTAACTATTTAGATGATTTAATTATAATTATTTGGGATTATTTATATGTTCATTTATTAGGATAACCCTACAGGTTGTTGAGTCTAGATTTTTTCCTTTTTATATTTAAATGTAAATTAATTATATTTAAGTTGTAATTGAGTTATAATTTAAAGTGACATTTGAGATGGGATTAAATAGCCAATTTGGAATCTAAAGAGGAATGTAAATCCTTTAGGAGAGAGTCCCTCTCCATTTGGAGATCAAAATTTGAATAACTTTAAAATATCCAAAAAGAAAAGATAACACCCCTTTCAAGGGGGAGTTTCTTTTCATTTGGATATCTAGACCCGACGATCCAAGAATCCTACAGAAGTATGAATAAGTGAAGGAAGAGATGACCCATTCTTAAAGTCACATGTGTCTTAGGATTAAAAATTAGGGCTTGTTGTCAGTGGTACTTGGCCACTTTAATTTTTGTAATTATGGGTTATAATATTAAGTGACACTTACCACATAGACTTTCAATTTGAATATTAATTTAATTTATTTGATTATTGATTAATGTACTTGCCTGAGATTAGGATTTTTCTACATTTCTTAGTTTTTTAGCGATCTTGTATGTTGTATTTAATTTAGCTTGGAACCAATTCAGAGTCTCATGAGGGATCATTAAAACTTTTTCTATTTCAAATAAATTTTAAAAATTTCAGTTCACATAGAAATTCTAATGCTTTTAGGAAGTAAACCAATGACCGCTCAGAGTTCATATAGTATTTTATTGTACCTTCTTTCCTTTGTTAGACACCTCCTAGCCTCCAGGTTTTGGTAGACCACCTGGCTTTACTTACCCTTTCTCTTTAAATATCTCTCATCTGCTTCATATAAGGGCTACTAAAAGAAAAATATCCAGAATTCTTTCATTCTTCCTTTCCTCTTTAAATGCTAAATATTGCGAGGAGAAACTTTGATTTTTATTCCAAGAGCTCTTTTCATTTGTGAGATCAAAATCGTTGTTGGAAAGCTTCAACACGAAAAACCGAGCAACATCTCCTAGAGTTCTTGAGTTTTCTTTCCTTCTCTAAATCATTACTTGTTGTTCTTTTAGCTCTCACGATATATTTATTTCTTGAAAATATTTATTTTATAGTGAAATATTTGTTAGAAATTTTATATTAAAGTTTTCAATATCATATCTTTTAAATTCATAAAGTTTAATAAAGCAAGTATTTTTACTTCTTTAAGGTGGCATAGAATTACATCTATAAGCTAATTTATTTTATTTTATTTGAAGAGTTAAAGTTTAAATCAACATGAATATATTTTTATTTAAAATATTATTCTTATTTTAAACAAAATATAAATCTATCTTAAAGTGAGCAAATTTAATATTTCATTTGCAAGTAGTGAGATTATTAAATTAATTTGTAAGATCACCTTAACTATTATGGATATTTTATTACAAGATAATTAAGCTTGTATTATTTACATCAAATTATATTTTTTATTTTCTTGATCTAAGATATTTGGTTTAGTGAAGTTTTAATTATAATTAGATTGGATTATACTCACCCATATAAGAGAGTACTTAGGTTATAAAGAACTTCTTTGATTTAAAGAAGTGAGGTTTGCAAAGCAAACCTGGGATTAGTGAATCTAACTTGAGAGTTGGCTAGCGTGGACATAGGTCGGATTGGAATCTGGGCCAAACCACGTAAAAATATTGTGCCACTTAATTTCATTTTCATATTTTTTTTCTTTGTCTTTTTCATAAACATTGTGTGATTATTTTTTTCTTTTCAAAATTACTTTAAAATCATTTCAATTTTCTTTTTTTAATAAAAATTAAAAAAAACCCTAATTCACCCCCCCCCCCCCCTCTTAGGGTGCTATAGTCATCCAAAAATTGCTATCAAATCCTTGGCTCTTTTTATTTTGGCTTAACATCCTAGAGTAGATCGACTTATAAACTATGGCACAAGGTTTTCTTAAGGGTCCACTTCCCGATGGACAATCTACTCATCGTCTTCCATTGTTAGATAATGTTCATTTTGATTATTGGAAAAATAGAATTAGTACATTTTTAAGATGGTAAGACTCTCGTATGTGGCACATGCTTATACACCAATATCATACACCCACTAAAAAATTAATGGAATTAAAATTGAAAAACCTTTTGATGAATGGACTGCATTAGAGAGGGAATTAGATGAGTTAAATGCTAGGGCATTTAAACCTTGCATTGTACACTTCTTCAAGATGATTACATGAAAATTTCTATATTAAATTTAGCAAAAGAAATTTGGGAGAAATTAATTATAACTTATGAAGGTACTAGGGAAGTTAGAGATGCTCACATGAATAGACTTATGCATGAATATGAATTATTTCATATGTCTCCTTCTGAATCTATTTCTAATATGTATACAAGATTTATGAAAATAATTAATACGCTACATTCTCTTAGAAGAATATATAAGAATCAAGACTTAGTCTATAAGATTCTTAGATGCCTTCCCAAATAATGGGATGCTAAAGTAACTATAATTAGGGAGGCTAATGATTTATCTACTTAACCACTTGATTAGCTTTTGGGTTTTTTGATAGCACATGAATAGATTATAGCTCAAAGGGATAAATTGGATGGATCTTTAAAGAAACAGAAAGAGAAAGTTAAAACTATTGCCTTGCAGGTTTATGATAATGATGAACCTAGTACATCAAGCTCTAATGAAGATAGCAATGAGGTGGCCATGCTTTCAAGAAGACTTGGAAGCTTACTAAGAAAGAAAAATCAAAGGTATAAGAAATCCAAAAATTATAAATTTCAAACTAAGAAATTTCATACAAGAGAAGGGAATATTTGTTACCATTGCAAGAAGCATGGACATATAAGAGGAGATTGTCGATCTTATTGATTCAAAGAAGAAAGAGATGGATGTAGAGAGAAAGAGTAATAAGAAAGAAAAGAAGCATTTTAAGAAGAAAAAAAAAGGCACTATGGGCCAACCCAGATTCAGATGAATCAAGTTCATTAGATGAAGAGGTGAACATTTGCCTTATGGTGGGAGGAGAATCGAATTGTGATTATCAAGAGGTATGTAATAATATTTCTTATGAAGAATTAGATGATGCTTTTAATGAATTAGTCATTGAATATAAAAAATTTAAAAGAAAATATAATGCTTTAGAAATAGAGCATAAAAATTTAGATATGCATTTTCATGACTTAAAAAATGAATGTGATGATTTAAAAAATAAAAATAATTATTTATTAGACCGTTCTTTACTTGTTTGAAAACTTGAAAGAGAAAATATTCTATTAAAAGCAAGACTAGATTTATGCATGAATTCACATTTTTATTATAAATCTCCATCAAGTATAACATCAAATAAAAATTCTTCTTATATGTCACATAGAAATCATGAAAAGCTATATGCAAACACTAATATTTGGTGCAATTATTTTGGTAGAAAAGAATATATCTCATTTGATTGCTTTGCTCGTAGATCTCAAAATGCTAAACATTCATCTTTTGTATGGGTTCCAAAAAATACAAGCACTTCAACTACCATAGATAATAGATATCATACTACTCATTTGGAATGTGGACCCAAAAATATTTGGGTTCCAAAAGTTAACATTTGATTTTCTTTTGTAGGAATGCCTACAAAGGAAAATCAATGAAGGCATGTGGTACTTGGACAGTGGATGTTCAAGACATATGATGGGAGATAAAGCAAAATTCTCTGCATTACAATCAAGTGATGGAGGTTATGTCACATATCGAGATAATCCAAAAGGAAAGATTATTGGCATTGGATCCATATATAAGAACTCTATTACTTTAAAAAAAGTATTATTTAATTCTGGTTTAAAACATAACTTAATATCAATTAGTCAATTATGTGATAAAGGTTTAAATATTTTCTTTTATGCTTCACATTGCATTATTAAAAATAATGAAGCTATTTTGCTTGTTGGAAATAGACATAAAAATATTATTTAATTGATTTAGAGAATATAAATGATATTAATTTGAATTTATTTTGCATAAAATCTATAAATAATGATGCTTGGTTATGGCATAGAAGGCTATGTCATGCCAATATCCATACTTTAAATAAATTTTCTAAACTTAATTTAGTAGTTGGTTTACCAAAAATTAATTTTCATTTTAATTTTATATGTGATGCATGCATTCATGGTAAACACATGAAAAGTTCATTTAGAAGTAAAAATATAGTTTCTATGAGTAGACCTTTAGAATTATTACACATGGACTTATTTGGGCCAATTAATACATTTAGTTTAGGTGGTAAAAATTTTGAATTTTGTATTATAGATGATTATTCAAGAAACACTTGGGTATTTTTCTTAGCTAATAAAAATAATGCATTTGAAGATTTAAGAAAATTTGCTAAGTATGTTCAAAGAGAACAAGGTTATTTGATCCATAGAATTCAAACGGATCATGATTGAGAATTTGAAAATAAATCATTTGAAAATTATTGTGATGAAAATGGAATTAGACATAATTTCTCAGCTCCTAGAACTCCTCAACAAAATGATGTAGTTGAAAGAAAGAATTGTACTTTGGTAGATATAGTAAGATCAATGTTAGATGAATATAAACTTCTGAAGTATTTTTGGGCAGAAGCAATAAACACTGCATGTTATATTACAAATAGAGTTTATTTAAGACCAATTCTTAAGAAGACCCCTTATGAAATATTTTTTGGAAAGAAACCTAAGATTAGTCATTTATATATTTTTGGATGTAAGTGTTTTATTTTAAATAATAAGGATCCTTTAGGTAAATTTGATAGTAAGTCTGATGATGGTATATTCTTAGGATATTCAATTTTTGGAAATTTTTTTAGAGTTTTTAAAAAAGAAAATTAATTGTTGAAGAATCCATTCATATAATTTTTGATGAAACCCTAAAGATTTAAAAAGAAATGATTGAATGATGATGATATAGAAAATATAAAGAAAATAAATTTAGAAGAAAAGGAGGACGATTCATTGCCTCAAGAATGGAGGTATAATAGAAATCATCCAAAAGAATTAATAATTGGTGATCCTTCCCAAGGTGTTAAGACTAGGAGAAACCTTTGGGATGAGATAGAACATTCTGCATTCCTATCAGAAATTGAACATAAAATATAGATGAAGATTTAGAAGATAATTTTTTAATAATTGCAATGGAAGAGGAACTTAACCAATTTATTAGAAATGATGTTTGAGAGTTAGTCACAAGACCTCATGATCAAATATAATTGGAACTAAATGGGTTTATAAAAATAAGCTAGATGACTTAGGAAGTATTATTAGAAATAAAGCTAGATTAGTTGTACAAGGGTACACACAAATAGAAGGAATAGTCTTTAAAGAATCTTTTGTACCCATAGCAAGACTAGAAGCCATTAGATTACTCCTTGCCTTTATGTTTTGAGGACTTTAAACTTTTTCAAACTGTTGTCAAAAGTGCATTTTTGAATAGGTATATTGATCAAGTTGTTTTTGTAGAATAACAACCAGGTTTTGAAAGCATTAATTTTCCTAATCATGTATATAAATTAAAGAAAGCTTTATATTGTTTAAAGCAGGCTCCACATGCTTGGTATGATAGGTTAAGTAATTTTTTAATTGAACATAATTTTAGAAAAGTTAAGGTAGGTACAACTCTTTTTATAAAAAATATTGGAAATGATTTGATTATTATACAAATTTATGTTGATGATATATTATTTTGAAGTACAAATGAAAGTTTATGTCATGAGTTTTCCTCATTAATGTCAAAAGCATTTAAAATAAGTATGATGGAAGAACTCACCTTTTTCTTTGGACTTTAAGTAAAATAATTAGAGTCTGACACATTCATATGCCAAATCAAATACATAAATGAATTATTAGAAAAGTTTGATATGAAGATATTCAATTCAAATTGAGTAAACCTCTTATAAGCCCATCAACTAGGCTTGATTTAGATAAATTAGAAAAACCAACAGATCAAAAACTTTATAGGAGTATAATAGGTTCACTTTTGTATCTTACTGTTAGTCATCCTGATATTATTTTTCTGTATGTTTATGTGCAAGATTCTAAGCTAATCCTAAGGAATCACACTTAGCAGAAGTTTTGAGAATATTTTGCTATTTGATTAGAACTCATAAGTTAGGCTTATGGTATCCTAAAAATCTATTATCATGTAGTTTAGTTTCATATTCTGATGTAGAATATGCTAGTTGTAAGCTTGATAAAAAAAGTGCATCTGGAACCTATCATTTTTTAGGATCATCGCTTATTTCTTGGTCTTCTAGAAAACAAAATTCATTCGCTTTATCCAATGTTGAAGCAGAGTACATGGCTGTAGGTAGTTGTGATGCTCAAGTTTTATGGCTAAAACAACAAATAGAAGATTTTAGAATTAAGCTTAAAAATATTCCAATTAAACGTGATAATACAAGTGCTATAAGTTTAACAAAAAATAATATACATTATTCACAAACTAAACATATAGAGATTAGACACCATTTTATTAGAGATCATGTTAATAAAGGCAATGTGAATATAGATTTTTTAAACACTAATTCTCAAATAACTGATATCTTTATAAAACCTTTAATTGAAGAGAGATTTTACATGTTAAGACGTATGCTTGGGATTTTAGATCCTAACATTTAAATTTTTTTTATATTTTTAATTATTCTTTTTAATGTTTTCAAAGGGGGGGAAGAATTATAAATGTTGGTCTTAATTTATTTAACTTATATTTATGGGGGAGAATTATTTTGTAGCAAATTAGCATTCAAACATATTTCTCAATTACCAAATATATATTTTTCTAATGCTTAAAAGTTATGATAAAAGGTTAATTTGTACGTTTATTATAACTATACCCAACATAAGTTTGTCATCATCAAAAAGGGGATATTGTTGATATTATCTACCTCATGACCTATTTTAGAGATTTTGATGATAACAAACATATGCTTCAATGTTCTAATTTGTTTGCTAAGTATTTCAGGTATAATGATATGCAAAGTAATCACTTATGGGATTTACATTACACAATTCTAGTTCAATCAAATATTGAGATTAAGATGGACCAAGATGGATAACTTGAAGGATTGTATATTATCGTAGAAGTATGTTAGTGGTCCATTAATACTTATTTACATGATTTAATTTTCTCACAATCTAAATCTCTATTAATTATATATTAATCTTGATATAGAAATCTATAAGATTTCTTTATTAAATAAAATTTATAACCTTCATTGATTTTTTAATTATTATTAAATATGGAAAGTTATTTAATTAATGAAATGATAAAACTTTTATTTTATTATTTATTTTAAATTGACTTATTTCATATCTATTTCTTAATGTATGATTAATTTATATATATTACATAATACTATTATATTAATATTCAATATATCCTTAAATAATTAAAAATGTGCATAAGTTTTCATTTTATTGAATATGATATTATTTTGTCAGAAATGTGGTCTAATTTTTATTGCCTTAGATTGGGTAGATTTTGTAGATAAATGTTGATAGGTTATATGACTTATTTGGATTTAATTTGAATTTATAATGAATTTCTAAATATTATCTGATTTAAATATAATCTACTGCTAACCATTTTTGCCCTATTTTGGATGCATATTAAGACTTTTTGACCTACCCATGTGGCTAGCCATTTTATAGCCATTTGAATCTCATATATATTTAATATAATTGAATTCTTGATTAAATATAATATTAATAGTTGATAGAAAATATATTAGAATAATATATTTATTCAAATTTAGCTTTACCTACCCTTTCTCTTTAAATACCTCTCATCTTTTTCATGTAAGGGCTGCTAAAAGAAAAATCTCCACAATTCTTCCATTCTTTCTTTTTTCTTTACATGCTAAATATTGAGAGGAAAAACTTTGATTTTTATTCCAAGAGCTCTTTTCATTGTGAAATCGAAATCATTATTGGAAAGCTTCAACACACAAAACCGAGTAACATCTCTTAGAGTTCTTAAGTTTGCTTTCCTTCTCTAATTCTTTTCTTGTTGTTCTTTTAGCTCTCACCATATATTTCTTTCTTGAAAATATTTATTTTATCATGAAATACTTGTTGGAAATTTCATATTAAAGTTTTCTATATCATATTTTTTAAATCCATAAAGTTTAGCAAAGCATGTATTTTTACTTCTTTAAGAAGGTGGCATAGAATTACATCTATAAGCTAATTTATTTTATTTTATTTGAAGAGTAAAAGTTTAAATCAGCAAGAATATCTTTTTATTTAAAATAATTTTCTTATTTTAAATAAAATATAAATCTATCTTAAAGTGAGCAAATTTAATATTTCATTTGCAAGTAGTTAGGTGATTAAAATTAATTTATAAGATCACCTCAAATATTATGGATATTTTATTGCAAGATAATATGGGCTTGTATTAGTTACATCAATTTATATTTTTTATTTTCTTGATCTAAGTTATTTGGCTTAGTGAAGTTTAATTGTAATTAGATTGGGTTGTACTCGCCCGTGCAGGAGAGTACTTAGGTTATAAAGAACTTCTTTGGTTTAAAGAAGTGAGGTTCGCAAATCAAACCTAGGATTAGTGAATTCTAGCTTGAGAGTTGGCTAGCATGGACATAGGTCAGATTGGAATCCAGGCTAAATCACATAAAAATATTATGCCTCTTATTTTCATTTCTTTTATTTATTTTTCTTTGTCTTTTTTCATAAACATTGTGTGATTACTTTTTCTTTTCAAAATTGCTTTATAATCTTTTTAATTTTTTTTTTAATAAATTTTTTTTAAAAAAACCCAATTCACCCCCCCCCCCTCTTGGGTTGCCGTAGTCATCCAATAGGATTTGCTCTAGATGTCAACCCCAGATCCTAAATCTCAATCTAATTAACATCTTTACCTACTCTTTCATAAAAGACTAGATACATGGTTTTAAAGCACCTAGGTGATTTAGCTAACTTCCCAATCCAAGTCGGGGTAAGTCTAGATCCAGTATTGCATTAGCTAAGTTTGAGTTACTAATTTTTAGTATCCAATTTAGATTTAGGTACTAAGACAGTCTCTGGCTATGAGACCTCAACCTTCAAGAATCAATTCCCAACTTTCTAATAAAATTGATAATTCAAACTTAAATTTCTTTTAATTAAAATTTGAACCCAACACTTAGAATAGGCTGGGGTGTTTCTAAAATATTTCATAATCCCAAAGCACCTCTTACCTTTTCTTCCTTGACCTCTAGAAATAAGTGTTCTACTTTGATCCAATCCTATTTCAATTTCAGTCCTTTGATATCAAACTTTGAATTCTAAATGAAATTTCTATTGATATTTTAATTGAGTACTCATAGGAAATTTTTGTTTCCTATAATGTTATTAACTATAAGGGAATGCGCTCATAGGAGATTTAGAAACTCAGATCAAATTTTTCAAAATCATTTTTCAAAAATTCGATTAGTTATCTTTGGGAAATTTAGAGTAAATAATCATTATCGTCATTTTCAAACAATTAGTAGTAGTTGATATCTTCTTTCATTGGAGAGATATATCAATTACTATCATTATTTTGATTATGATATTAATTATTTTTTATCCAAATTATCATAGTTGAATATCTGATTGAACGATCATTTTGACCCTCCAGAATCATACATAGTTCTTTCCCAAATTTGACTATGATAATCAGGATAAATTTGTAATCCTATAAATTGAACCCATTAAGGAATGATAACTTGGCATCTCGAGGTGATATATTATTCATAATGACTTGTTTGACCTTAAGATTAAAATTCTAGCAATTAAACTTTCCCAAACAAAATTAACCTTTTTCAAACTCAAACACTTTTTTAATTAAACATATTTACCTCCACAATAAAACTCAGAATGCTAAAAAAATTAAACATTAAACTCAACGGTTGATAGTTACCAATGACTATCACCTTATCATCCATTCAATCATTAATAATAATCAATTAAAAATGATATGAGTATGTTAAATTGAAAAATCCATCAAATCAATTACAAACCAAATCCATTAAGCAAAATCCAAAGAAAATCTAAAACTCCAAAAATAAATTCTCAAAACCAAACCCAAAACCCCTTTATCCATAACCTATTATTGGTGAAATTTCACCCAATCAAATTACATTTGATTCATAATCAAACAATTGCATATAAATTAAATATGCCCCTTGGTTCATCCACATTAGTTTAGAGGCATTCTAAGCCCTTCAACTCATTAAACTCAATGCATATTCCGAGGATGCAACAATGTTAAATATTTATTAGCTATGCCACTAGACATGTCATTTTATGGAATTGACCATAGAAGCCAACCAAAATACATTGATTATAATCATTATCATTAACATGATGTATTGTACAAAAATTGAACCCTTGGTGGACCATGGTTGACTATAAAAAACTAGAAATCCTAACCCCTAAAATCTTCTAAAATGGAATTTTCCATAAACTTCAATATCCTAATCAAACCAAACCCTAAACCACTTCCAACATATCCTAAATATGATTTAGAATGTGTTAAACCTAAACTCAACCCATGGTCAACCTTGGTTGGCCAAATCAACCTCAGTTGATGAAAAGGCCCATTCAGCCTTTGAAATTATATTTCATGGATTTGAGCTTCACTATTGAATAAAACCTACTCTAGCATGTCTAAAATATCATTTAGAATATATTAGATCCAAAGCTAAGCTTTGGTCAACTCTGGTTGACCATGTTAACCTAAGTTGACCAGATGAATCTTTAAGCTTTTAAATCTATAATTTATGCTTGGAGGCCCCACAAAACCCTGGGATTGCCTCCAAAAAAATAAAAATTACATTTATAATGCATTAAACCCATTCCCAATCCCTTATCAATCCTAGTTGACCAAAGGGTCCCTTGAGCACTTAAATGTGTAATTATGACCAAATGACATATCCATTGTATAAAACCTATCACAATAAATTTTAAATCCCATTTGGAATGTGTTGGACTTTACTTTCACCCCTGGTCAAACCTAGTTAACCAAGTTAATTATGGTTAACTAAAGTACACATAAACCCTTCAAAAATTAAAATTTAATGCTCTAAACATTGCCAAGAAAAATTAACCAAACAAAACTATCTATTAGGTCCCCAAGGTTCACTGGAAAAATTTCAACTCATGGGCTTACCTGATTTAGCTACATGGCTTAAAATAAGTGGACCCCAAGAGAATGTCTTCAACCAAAACCCAATTCTTATGAAATTAAGTCATATGAATTCTTTAATTAGGTGCACTTTGACCTCTTATATAAAACCCAACAAAACTAGCCCATGGGTAGGCCTAGGTCAACCAATTACTCTAACCCAAACCTCCAAAAACCCAAATTCTGGAGCCCATTGCCAACGCAGCCCAAATTGGATCCTATAAATAGCTTGAATATACTCTATAACACTCTTTGCATTTCATAGCTAGCTCATGCCATGTCTACAGCTACTCTATCATGATTCTACAAAATAACCTCCAAGCAATAATTGGCTCAACTATAACTTCTAAAAATTTGAACCACATGGGTTGTACATTATCTGTTGAGCTATATGACCCAAATTGGTCTATATATAATAAATTGTGTGGTGTATAGACCATAATTTAAACCATTATTAGTTAAATATTGGACTATGTAATGTTGGTTGTTCTTTCCATCCACACCAGATTGAACAGACCTTAGCTGTAGTCAATAAGGATTAATGAAACCATGACCTTAATTTGGAGATGATGTGCATTAGAAAAGTGACCACACCATCTTACAATAATTTGTTGTGGCTAAAATTGATTTAATGGTTAAAATAGTTCTAGAAAATGCCAAAATTTTATAAAATTTACCATATATCTAATTTTCATTCAATTTTTGAGTTCATAGACTCATTGAAACAAGCTTTAGCTCAATTTTATTTTAAAATTACTTTGAAAGGATTTTGATTACTTGCCAATCAATGACTTATAGCACTTGGAAGTCATTGAGAGTTATGCTCTTTAAAATCTAAATTTAAATTACTTCAACAAATAAGGACACCCTTAAAGTAAACCCAAAACTTCTAAAGCACTAAAACTTGAATTCTTTTTTTGAGAAAATGCAAAGTTGCATTAGTAATAAAGAAATAACAACTTAATACAAACTAGGAAATAAAAAACTAAAAGATCCTTGATCAAGAGAAAAAGGATCCTTATTGAAAACAATTTTGTTATCATTAAACCTAATAATTTGAAATGAAACCCACTATTTCCTATTTTGAAACCGTTGAGATGCAGGGGATACCAATAAATTGAAACAACCCGAGTGTTGGTTGGTATCCCAGAGTTCCCATTCGATTAAAAAATAAGATCTAGTAATGATCCCATAAACAAGTATATTAAGTTTAAAAAATAAAAAAGCCAAAAGAAAAAAGCAGCTATAAAAGAAAAATAAAAGAAAATTACAAAAAAGATAAGACAATCTCAAAATACCTATGAAAACCAAAGATAGGTATTTTAGATGTCTTTTCCAAATACCAATTCTGTAGTACCAATCAAAATAATTGGAAAATTCTTTGAGTAGAATTTCCATCTTAATGTCTCTTACGGCATTGTATATTGAGATGAGAATTTCGGGTAACATATTACTGAAATGTGAGGGAAGAACTTTTCAAATCGTTCTTCAATCTTTGATCAGTAATCCTCCTTCTAGTTTGATCTTTCACCGGACCTAGCTGTTGTAATTCTTTGAACAGCTTGTGTTTAGAACCGGAAGGAAATAGCTTCAATGAAGATCCTTTTTTATTCTTTAATAAACCTATTTTTTTGAATTTCAAACTGATTGTAAAAGAAGGAGAGATGGAATTAGAAAATCCATCTCTTATTTTATCACTAAAACTTGCATTCAAACCAACCTTCAATGACCTTAAATAAACAAACTCAATGATAGACAACTTCAAACAAATAAAGCCAATATTTTATCCATACCATATTGCCTTATACACATACTTTAGAAGGTTTGCTTGGACAACTAACTTTAGCCTAGTTAAGGTCGATGGTTTTGTTTAGTTTATTTATAGTGCCTTTCCTAAAGGGTACTCATGCTTGGAGTGTTTACTTTTGGTACTCTAGATGTCATATTTATATTCTGATGTCACACGTTTGGAGTAGGCTCTTATGTTCTTAGGTCATTTTAAATTTACTTGTATACCCTTGTATAAACATTGCATGAGTATATTTATTTTATATATAAACTACTCTTTTATATTTTTGCAAAGTATAATGTACCTAAGTAATGATATAAATATAAATGCTCTAGATACTTGTATAATTAAACTGAGTTATACAATGTTAAGAGTTATAAAAGATTTGAAAATGATTGTTTATATGTACTTAAAGGTTCCAAAAGAAAATGTTTTTTTTTCTTTAAAGATCATTTTCTTTTGAAATTTTATAGAAAATCTAGAAGCTAGAAGATTCCAAAACTAAAATAAACAATAACATTTATATCTGCATTATATATGAATCAAAATCAAAGCTTGTTGGTGGTGGAGCTTGGCCACCTTTACTTTAAAATAGACTATGGATTATTATACTTTGTGAAATTATCAATGAATAAAAGGTTTTTATTTACATATTATTGTTCATGATCATTTCATTCTGTACTCAAGTAAATATTGCAATTTCTTGATTAAAATTTTCTAAATTATAATTTCTTGATTCCTAGGATAGAGACATCTAATATTGCATTCATAAGGTAATTTTTTTACTGTTAAGATTATTAACTGGGAGCTCACTCTAAGTGAGAGTAAGTCTAGATTGTATATACTCATCAGTGTTTGCACATTACATCTGTTATATTATTTAAAAATATAAAATCTAAATTCTAAATCTAAAATCTAAATCTAAACTCCAAATCTAAATTAAAGATTCATAATCTAAAGTTAGTAGATTCTGAAATCATGATAGATGAAACCTTTCTTTAAATATAAATAAATTTTAAAACTTTAGTTAGTTTAATCAATTATATTCTCTTTGAATATGTAATTAACTATAGGATCTTACCCTTATAGGAAGTTTAGAACAAATAATTAAAATAAACCCTATCATAGTTTCTTTCTAAAATAGGGGAAAATTTGTGAACGTAAATCTAGCTTTAAATATTAGTTTAGTTTCATAATAAAAAAGATAAGTTAATATTCCTTTTATGCTTAGGGATGAATTAAATATTTCTTATTCTATTTTATTATGAAAATAAATAAATAAATTTAGTTTTTATGATAAAAATTATAAGTGAATCTTCTTTTTATCCTTCTGGATGAACTAAATAATCCTTATGTTGTTGATTATAAAAATAAATACATTGATTTAGTTTTATGATCAAAATAATAAGAAATTTTTTACCATTGGGATAAATTGAATATTCCTTATTCTTCTTTGATTATGAAATTAAATTTGGAGTTTCCCTTTTCAAATTGATATAGAAACATTAGTCTTTCCTTTAGGAAGGTATAATGTTAATCTATACAGATTTCACAAAAAATATTTTAAAGTAAATCAAATGAATAATGAAAGGAAAGAAAAATTACTCCAAAAACTTTTTGGGCGACACCGTTGGGGATAGACTTCTCTCACCATTTTAACTAAAGAATAAAATCTTAATTTTATATATATATATATATATATATATATATATATATATATATATATATATATATATATATATATATATATATATATATATATATATATATATATAAAATTAAATGTCAGGGTTATCAAATTTCTTGTATATGAATGTTAATATTTGTCTTATATATATATGTTCATTTCAGTCTTTTGTATGAATATTAAATTTAGTCTTGCATTTTCATGTTTATTAAAGTTTTAATCTTGTATGTCCATGTTTACCCATGTAAGCATGTGCAATGATTACTTGTTTTCACCCTAAAAATCAAGTCGATTAGGCTAACTAGAATATTGAATCGATCCTAGGTCAAGTAGGGTTTCTGTCCGTGTATAGTCTTACATTTGCATATTTATTAATATTTCAATTTTATTTTTCATGTTTACTCACATAAATATATCAAATGGTTGGTTGGATTCATTTTAAAACCAAGCGGACTAGGCCAACCAAAATATTAAAATGGTCCTAAGTAAGGTAGGGGTTCTGCCCATATATAATCTTACATTTACATGTTTATTTAAATTTAAATTTTAGATTTAAATGTTTACTCATGTAAATATGTCCCATGGTTACTTTGTTTCATCCTCAATAGTAAGTGGACTTGTCTATCTAGAATATTAAATTAGTCCTAAGATAGATAGGGGTTCCTTATATTTGCATGTTTATTTAAATTTCAAAAAAAAAAATTTCTATCTTTACTAACATAAACATGCCCCATGGTTACTTAGTTTCATACTAAAAAAATAAGTAGACAAGGCCAATTGGAATACTAAATTAGTTCTTGGTCAAGTAGGAGTTATGTCCGTGTGTAAACTTACATGTGAATGTAAATTTCAATCTTTAGATAGAAAAATCCAAAAGTCAACACCTCTCTTTTATAAAGTTTATTCATTGAATTCATTGTCTAAATCTAAATTTTCTCAAAATCTAATTTTCAATCTAAAAATATATAGATAAAGATCTTACTCAAATAATTATCCAAAAATTGGGACATTCATGTATAAATTCTTGCCAATTATTGAAAGATGTCCAGAAAATTGATATTCTCCTTCAACAATAATTTTAACATGATTGTCAACTAGGGCCCATCTGCTGAAGGCACCAGTAATCAGTTTCAGTCAATTGATAACATTTAGTTTAACTTCTATGGATCACAAGCTAAGGTAATAAAAACTAAATCCATTCTTATTGTATCTGTTAAACCTTTTCCTAAAAAAGTTACAAATGGAGTTGTGTGTGTAGAGGCTCCAAAAACTATTAAACATTCAATGTTTTCTCGACTCACCTACCGAAGACTATATGCCAGTCAGAAGGATAAGTTTGCTATAGTTGTTAAACTCTCATATTTGGAAAATTTGAGATAGGCTCATCCTCTAACACTACGAATATGACTAAATCTCAATGAAAGAATAAGAATTTTCATCGAAGGTGTAGAGATGTGAAAGTCAAAATGTTGGAAGAAAATAATTTGATCAATTATGTAGCTAAGGTAGTCAAACTAAAGTCAACTAAACTGACATTAGAAGAGTTTGAGATTCTTTTCAACTCCCTAATAGAAAGTGTTAATAAATTTTTTCCCTATGTCCCATGATATTGGAGAAGAAAGCAATATCTAAAGCACATGTTGTAGTTTCTCTATATGAGATAAAGAGAAAATTCAAGAACCTATTTGATTGATTATTTATAGTTGTACAAATAGTTATAGACAATCAAAATTGGATTTTCTAAGGTCGTTGAAGGGGGTTATCTCTACCCAAGATGAATAAGAATTATGTAGAGAAAGAATTATCCCTCATCCTGAAAAGAGAAGAACTCACAGAATATGTATCAATAAAGCCAACAACCATAGTATATCATCAAAGAGTGTCAAGTCGATTCTTTGAAATTAGTTACAAGTTTATTCCTATCAATAATAAAAAATATGAAGTTGTTAATCATCAACTTGTATAATCTAGTCAATCTTCCGAAATTTTTGTAAGTCAAAAGTGAAGAAACTAAAGTCTCCTATCAGTAAGAAAATAGTCAAACTCACTATCTAATAAGAAGAAGGTTTAGCAGCCTAAAATAGTTTCCACTTCTACTGCACCTATCATCAACAAGAAAAGTATAATAGAAGAAAGAAGAGTAAAGATCAAGTAGAGTCTTCCTCCAAAAAATAGTGTATCCTAGTCGACTCACACAATGTGTCAGGGAAATCCATTGAAGAGATGATGAACCATTTGAAAGAAGTATAAAGAAAATAGAAGAATAAGAAGCTACTAAGATAGAAGCATTGAATGATTTAGAAGAAGAAATTACTTAAAGTATATTCATGGTGGATACAGAATAATCACTATAGTAAGATAAAAGAAAAATAAAGTGAATTTGGCTTTTGTTGAAAAAAAGAAGAAGAAGAAGATGATGATAATGAAGAACATACTAAATCTGGCTACTAGTCTTTTAGAATAGCTATGACAAAAAGATAAACAGATAGCTAGAATGGAAAAGAAAAAAATAAGTACTAATGTATATTATTGATATTCTACAAAGTAAGGAAACTTCTTCTGCTAAATCTCATATTAAATAAGTACTTGTAGAGTTAATTTAGCATGATAATAACCTTAAGGAAATATTAAAATAAAAAAAATTGAGGATAAAATGTCAGAGAGGAAAACTGTTCAAATAGTAGACATTAAATATACGATAGAGCAGCAAGTTAAAGAGGCTCTAGCATTGTCTATAAGTACTTCATTGTTCAATGGGGTAGAACCTACCTATAAGAATATGACATGGTTCCTTATCCGAAAGAATTTTTACGACCCTCATTTAAAAGTTTTGATGGATCTAGAAATTCTAAGATACACTTAGCATATTTCAGAACTAGTTGTTATAATGTGGGAGGCAGTGATGCTTTATTATTCAAATAATTTGTAAGTAACTTATCATATATAGCATTTGAGTAGCACTCTGAAATATCTAATTGATCAGTATACACCTTCGCAAAGTTAGAACAAATGTTTATAAAATGGTTTGCTGGAGTGCGGAAAGAGATTTGGTAGTGTAAAAGTTGAAACTGGATGGATGTTTAATTGAGTATATTGTATGATGGAGGAACATCAACGTGCAATATTAATCTCAACTCTAAGTGCAAAATGATATAAAGATTATGTTAAATAAATAAATTGTTTAATTCCATTCTTATTAAAAGGGTTTACAATCAAAGCTATTGAGAAGTTATCGAGTAAAGTCTCTATTCTTTAAGAGGAAATGTCTAAGATGACTTTCTTAAAAGATCAATTTTTAATAAAAACTTAAAAAATGAAACCTCATATGGTTTTGAAGCCTAAGTCAGTATCTACAATTGATAAAGGGAAATAATGAATGCATTTTCATCCAGAATCAATTGATGCAAAATTATCCTTCATAGTCTTAGTAGTTCAATAGACCTTAAAATCTACAATTCAAACCTCATTCCAATATCACTCTTTAAGAAGAGAGAGAGAGAGAGAGAGGTTTGAAGCACTAAAGAATAAGAGTTATATAAAAGAGAGGCTATTAAGTGAATCTTTAAAAATCTTTTAAAGAAATCAAAATTAAAATTTCTAGAACTTAAGAAGACAAAAGACATGGGTAAATTGGGATAGCCCAGATATTTACCATAATACTAGATGATTAGTCATGAGTTAGAAGATAGCTTAACTTCTAAAGAATGGCTTGGAAGAAATATCAATGATAGATTGGTTGTGATATTCATGGAGCATTTAACTATTTTTGGTCAAAGATATACAAAATGCCATATTGATGAGTCTTCCATTTCAATTTCAAATTTGAAACCTGATGACGATTTAGATATAGCATATCCTAATCTTTTAAGAAAATTATAAATAAACTTTATCATTCATCTATATAGGTTTCTTAAGGAGTGTATATTCCCTTCCAAGTTAATCTAGCATCTCCTAAGAAGAAATGCAAAATAAAGTTCTAATTGAAGAACCTAAGAAGAGGCTAACCAGTCAATCTTCAGTACTTCAAAAAATGGAACCTAAAAATAGAAGTTGTGATATAAAAAGGTAAAGTTATTTTTTCTTCAAATGGGAAAGCTATTGTACCACTTACATTGTTTAATTTCTATTTTGTCCCTCCAGGGGCTAAGAAAGCAATGAAAAATAATTCAAAATACAATTTATCAATATATATGGATGATGAAACAAACAGTAAAATAAACCACACAACTAAAAATAACTCTATAGAAACAAAAATAAACTTAGATGAGTTGGAAGAAACTATTTAATAGTTCTCTGATAGTGATTCCCATATCCTTGATATTTATGGTGATATTATTAGTTTAGTAACTGAGACGTGTGATTATGGTAATTCATCCGATGAAGTTTTAAAAGTGCAAAATAAGTCAAAATTAAATGAGCCTACTATCTCTTAGCCAATAAAATAAATCAACTAAACTTTCATAATGGTAAAGTATTTCCATCATCAACATCTATTACCAATAAATTAAAGTAAATTATTGATTATCTAGAGACTTCAACACTAATTCAACTAGATTTAGGTGTAGTTTATTAAGATATTCCTAAAGTGAATTATAGTGTTTTAGCTCATCATAAAAACTTTCCTTTGAAATTGGTATCATTGATGATTTTGTTCTTTCTAAAGAAACAAGGGTGGCTCTAATTAAAGCTTTACTCAGTCCAAATATATGTATGGTTTAGTTAGCATCAATGTAGTTTAAAGAAGCACTATACTTTAAGGAAGTTCCAGGAAACACATTTTTAGATGAAGATTTTATTTAAGGAATCACAAATCATAATTATTTGTTATATATTTTTGTGAACATAGATAATTTCATATTATTTCATGTTTTTGTTAATCTAGGTGCATTGGTCAACATTATCACTCTTACTACTCTCAGATACTTGAAATGGATGCTCATAAACTCAGCTCTAATAAAATGATATTATAAGAATTTAATGAAAAGGGTGAGAGAGCATTTGGTCTGATAACCATACTTCTAGAAACATAAACCTTGAAAATTGAAGCCAAATTCCTTATAACAAATTCTAAAACTTCTTTTAATGCTCTTCTAGTTAGACTTTGGTTCCATTAATGAATAATGGTTCCTTCCATCCTTCATCAGTGTATCAAAATTCTCATGAGGGAGTAGATCAAGATATTAAAGGTGACTTGCAAACTTTTTTGATTCATAAAGTTGGTATATAAAGATGCTTCGTATTATCTACCTAAGAAGCAGACTATCTTCTCTAAAAATTTTAAACTACCTGAAGTAAAAGCTAAAGAAAAGAAAGAAAAAGAAAAAGAAAAGTATTATGATCTTGAACATGAAGTTCACTGGTCACATGCTCCTCCTTCACAAAGAGGAGGTAGAATAACTTAACAATCTCAAGGAAGAGGTCAACGATGGAAAATTTTAATCATGAAACAAAGTGAAAAAAATATAAATAAAGGTGTCTACAATACATATGAATTTGGAATCCATTTTGAAGGATGAATCATATTTGATTGATAAAACCTAAAGGATGAAGAATATAAGAACTTTACAAAGTAGCCAAAGTTTGAAATTTCTATAGAAGCTGATAGCGATAAGGATAATATCCAAATTGCAAAGGAAGATAATTTAAATATATCTACTATGGAGAGATTAAATAAGTATGTATAAAGTATTACTTTAATGCAACTCTCCCGATGTGATGTAAAAAGTTAGAGGTGAATGCCTCACTTACCTTAAACCTAGATTCCTAAGAAAATATCTTTGTACCTTCTAACAAAACCACAAAAACCAATATAACCTTTAATGATCCATTTATGGATGAAATAATAGATTTTTTTTTTACTAGTAATTGAACTGTGTAAAAAAATTTGCTAAGCAAAGTTTAATGCTATCAAATTAGACTAGAGGTGAAGCCCAACATTTTGAATATTTAAGGAATACAAAATACCAAAAATATACATCAAGATTAGGTGTTGGATTCACTATAATATTTAAGGAATACAAAAAATATACATCAAGATTAGGTGTTGGATTCACTATAATATGCTCATTTGATGATGACAAATATTTCATAGTCATATCAAATAATCTAAAGCCAAATAGTCTCTTTTCGGCTAACATTAAAACTATAATGAACCCTATTTAAAAATTTAGATAATCTGGATAATTCTGAAGTTAGGGATTTACTACTAAAACTTTAAAAAGATATTAAATCTATATTTGGTGATTTAAAAGAAGTAAATTTGTGTTGTCAAGAAGACCCTCATCTGATCTTCATAAGTTGTTTATTGAATGAGGACAAGGCAAACAAAATGATCAAACTTTTGTCCAATTTCAACAACTGATTTTCTTGTTGTTATAAGGAAATGCCCTGATTATCACCATATATAGCAATCCAAAATTTAAAATTTTATCAAAAATGATTCCAATAAAATAAGCACCTCGATGGATCGGACTTGACATTAAATAACAAGTAATATTTTGAAGTTAAGAAATTAATTGAAGTTAAATTCATAAAGGAAGATAAATATCTAACATAGTTTGCTAGCAATATTTCAGTTAAGATAAAAAATGGTTAGATATTCATCTACATTGACTTCAGAAATGTAAATAAGGCAATTTCAACTCATGGTTGATATTGCTTCCACACATACAATATTTTTCTTTATGGGTGGTTCATTCGGATACAACCAAATTAAAATGGCTCTTGAAGATGAAAGTTTACAATGTTTTGAACACTAATAGAAGTCTACTTTTATAAAGTTATGTAATTTGGATTAAAAAATGCTAGAATAACCTAGGAATAAGCAATCATGCGAATTTTTTATGAACTTATCCGCCATCTAGTGGAATATTATGTCAATGATCTAGACATTAAAAAACTCAAAAGAGATGATTATTTATGTGACATGAGAATTATTTTTTAAATATTATGTCAATATAACTTACAAGTGAATCCTTTGATGTGTGATTTTGGTGTTACATCTGGGAAATTTTTAGTTTTTGTTGTTTTGATGTCTTGGAATTGAAATAGATACAAATAAAATCAAAACTATAATAGAAATGTCATAGCCTAAAAGTCTTACCCAATTCAGATCCTTTCAAGGTAAATTTTCATACCTGTGAAGATTTATGTCATAACGATTGAGAAGTATTATTTTGCTTTATTCTTTATTGAGTAGAAGTTGAAGCATTATATATTTTATGATAAGGTAAATCTAATATCTAGAGTGAATCCATTATAATATTTGATGATTTGTTAAACATTATCAGGAAGATTTTCCCAATGGTCAATGATTCTATCAAAGTTTAAAATTACATTCATTCCTTTACATGTTATAAAAGGGCAGGCTATGAAAAATTTCATAGCAGCTTATCTAGTGCAAATCGATTGTCTAATAAATGATGTACTAGACAAATAAATTATGAAACTAGAGTCAAACGAAAAATCCACCTCAGAATTATATTATGATGGTGTTACTTTTAGTAAAAAGGAAATATCCTATCATATATCCCTAAGAAAAGTTAGAATTGGTATATTTTTCATTACACTAGATAAAGGCTTAATAAAATACTCTTACCATATATCAGAACCTTAAATGAAAAATGAAGCTGAGTACGAGGCACTAATAATGGTGTTAAAATTGATAATCTTAAATAAAACAAAAGAAATCAAAATATTTGGGAATTTGCATATTGTGATTAATCAAATAATTGGTATCTATAAAGCTTTAAAGGAAAGTTTGATTCCTTATCATCAATATACAATGCATCTTCTTGAATAAATTCCAAATGTAACATTATATAAGTTTCTCAGTGGATAGAATTTTATGGTGGATGCCCCAAAAATTTTACCAAAGCTTTAGCCTATCCTAAATGAGATTTAAATTTGATAGAATTTCAAGTTTGTAAAGGCTTATCACCCCAGACTTTAAATATATAAATAGAAAATCCACAACCGAGGTGAAAATTATTTTTGTAATAGATAAAGTAGATTGGAGAAAACCCTTCACCAAATACTTACAAGAAAATAAGCCCCCTCATGATAAAACTATAGCTTATCAAATCAAAAGAAGATCTATGCCTTATACATTAATCAATTACACCCTATATAAAAGTTTATTCGATTAGATATGGTTATGGTGTTTAAGTAAATAAGAAGAATAAAAAATTATAGAAGAAGAATATGCTAGATTGTGTGGCGCTACCAATTTGGATCAAAAATAAAAAAGAAAATGAAAATTAATAGAATTGGATATTATTGGCCATCAATGATAGACAACAACATGAAAGTTGTGTTGAGATTCGTTCACAATGAATTTGGTTGTTAAACCTAAGCTTATATCCCAGTGGCTAACCAAGAGGGGGGGTGAATTGGTAATTAAAAAAAAAATTGAAACCTCTTTTTAAACTTTAGAAATTAAAACTTAATTGTTAGTGAATTTTTTTTAGAAAAAGATTTTTCAACCACAAGTTGTAAATGATAAACAAAATAAAAAGCGGAAAAGTAAAGAACACCAGATTTATAGTGGTTCGGTCAAAACCAAACCTACATCCACTCCCTGGAGGCACCCACCGAGTATTGCACTAATACCACTAGTGACTCTCCTTTAGCACCCATAGCAAGGCGGAGAAGCCTTTACAAAAACTCTTTCCACCACTACCCGGTGCGGCAGAGAACCATCTTCCTTTAACACTTATCCCCAGTGTTGGCAGAGAACCGTCCGTCCTTTTACACTCTCCTAGTGTGGGCAGAGAACCCTTCGTCCTTTCACACTCTCCTAGTGTGGGAAGAGAACCCTTCATCCTTTCACACTCTCCTAGTGTGGGCAGAGAACCCTTCGTCCTTTCACACTCTTCGTCCTTTCACACTCTCCTAGTGTGGGCAGAGAACCCTTCATCCTTTCACACTCTCCTAGCGTGGGCAGAGAACCCTTCGGCTGTTCACACTCTCCAAGTGTCGGCAGAGAACTAGATCTCCTTGACAGATCTCCTCACAAGAAATCTAGAAGGAAGAAAGAAAAGAGTGAAGTAATCCCAAATCACAAGTAGAGATTCTTACCTTTGAACACCAAGCGAAGCCTTCACGCTCTAGTGGTAGGAATCCTCCTTTGAATGCATTCTCACACTCTCTCCTTGACTCTTCTTGCAATTGACACAAAGATCAATGAGCAAAAAGATTGGGTGGCAGTAAAAATTGGACCTTATATAGGAGAGACAAGAAAAACCGTCCAAAACTGCAAATATTCAAGTCAACATGAAATGGATCGTCCCATACAATCGTAGATCGTCCCATACGATCGTAGATCGTCCTGGACGGTTTTACTTAAAGTGTCGAAAAAGAACCTTATGTATATTGGTACGAGCTATGTTCATACACGATCATCATCCCGTACAACTAGGTTCGTCCGGTACGATTGGTTATACCATAGGTTGGTTCCCAAATAACTGCATGGACGTAACCAATATTGGTAAGTCGGTTCACATCGTCCTAGGATGAACAGAACTTCGTCCGGACGAAATTTTTACGGAGAGCAACTCGTCCTGGCATGATAATGAACTTCGTCTGAACGAAATTTTTACAAAGAAGAATTCATCCTGGGACGATTTGGATTTCTTCTGGACAAAATTTTTACAGAGAAGAAATCATCCTGGAATGATTTGGATTTCGTCTGGACGAATTTTTTATAGAGCCCAATTCATCTTGGCATGATTATAGATTTCGTTTGAACAAAATTTTTACTGAGCCTAACTCGTCCTGGGACGAAAATAATTTCGTCCTGAATGATCAAGACTTAGAAAAATTTTCTCCAACTCCTGTTCGTTCCATTGCTCTTACGAGGAGATAACTAACCTGGTCGTCCCGTACGAACTAACTTCTTCCCGTAAGATCAGTACAAATTTTGTAAGATCTCCTTAAGTGTGTGTGTGTGTTTTTATTCACTCAATTACAATCACTTCCTCTCAATTCAAAGAATAATTTAAAGCTTCAATTTCCAAAGGATTGTATGCTGAATTTGATTTGAAGTCTTCATAGTTTGGAGTTCGATTTTCCTGAAATGTTAGTACACACAAGAGCAAAAACAAATCTTCCAAAAAGTGTTAGGAGATAACTACACATAAAACAAAAATATTTGGAATCATCAAAACTATATAAGTTGCAAGAATTTAAAACATGCTAATAGAAATTCTCTTAATAATCCCCCCTTTTTTGATGATGGCAAAATAATTATTGTTTGTAGGATTGCAAATTCTAAGAATCTCCTAAACTCCCCCTGAATTGATGAATGCATGAAAATAAGGAGGCATTGATTCAAAAATTATTTTTGTTTTTCAAAAATTTTATACAAAACAAAACAACAACATAATCACAAAAACAAAATAAACACAAATACTACAAGCTCACAAGACACAAGACACAATTCAACAAACAATTTCTCCCCCTTTTTGACAACAACAAAAAGTGAAGAAGAAAAAAAGACTTGAAATGTAAGCAGAGATATGAAAATTATTTGATAATATAATCTTAACAGTGTTTGAAACAAGTTATACAAATAAAATTAAAATATTAGGCAAATCATAGAAATTCATATAATTTAAGAAGTGATATAACATAGATAATAAAAAGAATTTATCAAAGACATGAGTCACTTTAGACACTAAGATAGAGAAAATCATTGCAATAAGGATGAATAAAAAATTGTATATTTCAAATTTCAATATCAATTATAAATGAACATAAGGTCAATTTGAATTAAGAGATTAAAAGAGTTTGAAAAGAAATAACTACCACATGTGGTGCTTTGCACATCTTTTTCATAGTTGTGGCATATTTTTGTTCATCATTTTTACTTTGGGCTTATTTTGTGCCTCTTTTTCACATTGCGAATCTTTACGCATTCCTTTTGATCTTTTATTGTACTTTTACACAATTTGTAAGAGTAATTTTATTCTTTCCAAAAATAATAATCTAAAATTTCAAATCTTTCTAAGTGCATAAATAATGATTGATAAGTGAAATATAAAATAAGAAAACTTCGCAATTGTAATAATAATATTAACAATAATACAGTCTAAAGAAGAGACATGAAATTGAAAATCCTAATAATATCAAGTTATAAGCAAAACTTAAACTTAGAATAATTAGATTTTCTAATGAATTTAATTTTTTTGTAACTCAGGTCATAGCAAGATTAAGATTAAAAATCTGATGATTTATATGAAGTCTAACAAACATTTCAAAAGAAAATTCAAATCAAAATAGAAGAACTTATATTGATATCATTTTAAATATTACAAGGATTCATCAAGATATCAATACAACAACTAAAATAAAGAAGAAATACATCAAACTACTAAAAGCAAACAACAACTAACACATAAACAATAACAATACAAACACAAAACATCAAGTGCAACAATCGCTCAGACGGTCCCTGATCTGGAGGAGGAGCAGTACCAAAGAGATTAAAGTATGTATTTAACATAAGTACATTGGTACTAATATCATTCTTTTGTCCCCTCAAATAACCCATGTCATGTTGATATTGAGCATCCTGTTGTTGAAGATGAGTCTCAATTTGATTAAAGCGTTGATCAAAATGAGTCTCTAGCTGATCAAATCTTTGAACCAAATTCTGATAATTTGATTCATTTGTAGGAGCAGGTGCACCTTCAGGCTCTTCTTCTGTATCACTGATGCATGTGCTTTATCTGATTCTTCCTTAAAGATCGCTCTAAATGATCCATCATTGTAATAGAGCGGTTCTTCATATTCTTGATCAGGATGAACCAAGTTGTATTTCTTCTACAGAACATAGGTAACTAAGTGTCCTAAGGCAATATTCCTTTCTCTTTTCTGTTCTGCATGGCCAATTTCAGAAAGCCCATAAAGACAGTTGAGGATAAGTTAGGCTTCATCTATAGGCCTATTTGACATGATTAAGAAATTCATCAGGGAAAGAAGGGGGGTAATATTGACTCTATCACCAGCTTTTGGAATGATTGAAGTTCTAAGAATGTGCTGGATGAAGCGTGCATTCCGGACAAGACCGGATACCTTAGCCACATGCTCAGTTAAACCATTTCCTCTAATCACCTTATTGATTTCATACCATTTATATGTATCATTGGTGATTAAGGTATGAGCTCTACTCCCCTCAGTCCTTAAATTTAGAAAAGATCCTAAGTCGTGTTTAGTGATTTTAACTTTTTGTTTGAAAACAAAGGAGCGAATCACAGAGTGGTCAGAATTGAAGGACATATTGGCTAGAAAGTAGTGGAAGGTTTCTTTATTATAGAGGTGGAACAAAGTAAGGATAAAGTGAAACTGAGTCGAAGCAAATAAAAGCATTACCTGAAAGGTAATATCTTCTTGAATTAAAATTCGAGAAGGAGTGATTTTGGCAGAAGCAAATCTAGTAAAAGAATTCTCATTTGCTTTGGACAGAAAGTTTTCAGACGAATTCCTATGTGGCTTCTTCGCTAAGACATTTTGATGCTTACTTGAACTGGCCTTTTGAAAATGATCTAGAGTAAGAAAGGAGTTGAAAGTGATGTTTAGAGAGTGACAATTGATCTAAAAAGCTCGCCTATATATTGAACACGACATGTTCGTACCAGACGAAAAATTTTCATCTCGTATGATATTTTCGTTCGTCCCGTACAAAAATATTTCGTACAGACGATCCAATACTACAAGAATGAAATGACTTTTAATAATCAACGCGAATTATGAAGCGTCCTTTCATACAGACTTTTGACCAGTCTGATTGTATAGACGAACATGTGCTCGTCCCGGGACGATTAGAACTTATATCATTTTAATGGCAGTTAAAACTATCCCGTACATCGAACCGACATGTGTTCGTCCAGACGAACCAAAGGTTCATACGAACAAAGTTCATATTAAAAACTACCTAATCCATTCAACTAGTTCATTCATTCATCCCGTCGTTTGAAAAATATTTCATCCCGGACGATCGTGATGATCGTATAGATGAAGTACATTAAAAACTGCACTCAAACGGTTCAAAATCAGATAGTTTGTCACACTACACAAATCGTCCCGTATGAAAATATTTCGTCCCGGACGATGATGACTTAAAAAAATAATTTTGCACTCAAACAAAAACTACAATTCAAGAACAAAACAAAATAAAATAAATACCAAAAACAACGAAGAAGCACAGAGTCTAAAAGGAAAAATCACACAAACAAAATCATAAACACATAAAAAACATTTAATTAATAAACAAACATCAATGTTGCAAGAACATTTTTATTTAAGCATTTAAATCAATCACACCAAGCCTTGTTCTTAATGCACTGAAAATATCAAAGGCTAAAGGTTTTGTAAAAATATCTGCAAGTTGATTTTCAGTTATAACATGAATGAGTTCAATTTGTCCCTTGGATACATGATCCCATATGAAATGATGCCTTATATCTATGTGTTTGGTTCTTGAATGTTGAATAGGATTTTTTGAAATGTAAATAGCACTAGTGTTATCACAATAAATTGGTATAGTGCCTATAGTTAATCCTAAATCAATCAACTATTCAACTTCTGCAGTAGATAGGGCTACTAAATTTTGTTTTCTACTAGACCATGAAACTAATGAATTTCCAATGAACTGACATGTTCCAGAAGTGCTTTTACTATCCGCCCTACAACCTACAAAGTCAGAATCTGAATAACTAATTATTTTAAATAAAGAGCTAAACTTAGGATACCAATTTCTAAGTTCTGAGTTCCTAATATATATCTTAAAATCCTTTTCACTACTGTCAAATGTGATTCTTTTGGATCTGATTGAAATCTAACATATAAGCAAACACTAAACATGATATCGGGCTGGCTAGTAGTCAAATAAAGTAAAGATCCAATTATTCCTCAAATTTTTTTTTATCAACAGATTTTCCCTTAGGGTCCTTATCTAACTGAACTGAGGAACTCATTGGAGTACTAACAGGTTTAGCATTGTCCATTTCATACTTTTTGAGGATGTCTTTAACATATTTTGACTGACTTAAAAATGTACCTTCCTCAATTTGCTTAATGCTAAAGCCTAGAAAGTAACTTAAGTCTCCTATTAGACTCATCTCAAATCTCTAGGCAAAGAATTTTCTATCTCAAAATTTTTTTCCACATTTTCTTACACATTTTCTTCCAAATTCAATTTATCAATCTTTTGGGAGTTAATCTCAATTTCATCTTCTACAACATTTGGCTCTTCCATATTTCCAGATTCATCAAATATAACATGTGTGGTCTCCTCAATTACCAATGTTCTTCTATTGAATACTATATAAGATTTTCCAACACTTGAGTATCCAACAAAAATTCCTTCATCTGATTTTGGATCAAATTTTCCTAAGGCAGATTTTCCATTATTATGAATGAACACCTTGCAACTAAAAACATGCAAATGAGATAAATTTGGTATTCTCCCTTTTAGCAACTCATAGGATGTTTTATTCAATTTAGATCTTACATTCACCCTATTCAGAACATAACATGCAGTGCTAACTGCCTCAGCCCAAAAATATTTAGGAAGAGAGTATTCTGCCAACATTCCTCTGGCGGCTTCTATTAATGTTCTATTTTTCCTTTTGACTACCCCATTCTGCTGAGGAGTTCTAGGTGCAAAAAAGTTGTGATCAATTCCTTTTTCCTTACAAAATTCATCAAATCTCTCATTTTCAAATTCTCCTCCATGATCACTTTGAATAAAAATAATTTCACACCCTAATTTCCTTTGAATCCAAGTCAAAATTTTTATAAATTCTTCAAATGATTCACTTTTATGAAATAGAAATCTAACCCATGTGAATCTTGAATAATCATCTACAATCACAAATTCGTATACCTTTTCTCGTAGACTCACAGTTCCAAATGGTCCAAAAAGATCTATATGCAAAATTTCCAATGGTTTACTAGTTCTAAGATCCTTATTGGACTGAAAAGAATACTTCACCTGCTTTCCTAATTGACATGCATCACAAAGGTGGTCCTTAGTAAAGTCTAGTTTATGTATACCTCTCACTAAATTCTTTTGGGTAATCGTCCTAAGGTTTTTCATGCTAGAATGATAAAGCCTCCTATGCCAAAGCCATGACTCATCAGATATAGTTTTTAAATTAAAAAGTAGTAGGAGATTGAATGCAATTTAAATCTAGCATATAAATATTGTTTACCCTTTTTCCATTCAAAACATTTTTACCATTTAGGCTTAATATGCAGCTAGTAGAAAAAATTTTACACTATAACCCTTATCACATAGCTGGGTTATACTTAACAAATTATGCTTTAAGCCTTCAACCAATAACACATTGTCTATAGAAAAATTCTTTAGATTTCCAAACATTCCTGATCCAACCATCTTCTTTATGGTATTATCTCCAATTGTAACATTGCCTCCACTCCTGGCTTCCAGCATTATGAATTGAGCAGTATCTCCAGTCATGTGCTTTGAACATCTGCTGTCCAGGTACCATATGCTCTCACGAGGTCTTGTGTGAGAGCGACCCTGCAAAATTATCAAACGTTAAACCTAGGAACCTAAACAAGTGTGGGTTCTCCTTTTGACAATTTATAATCAGATGGATGTATGATATGTCTAGGTTTATGCATCTTAGGTCTCCACACAAAATTAGTTTTCATCTTCAAAGAACATGTGTGAGCTATATGTCCAAGTAATCCATAATTATTACATTTTACTTTAGGAAATGGATTTCTAAGTCTTTTAATATTCATCTGTCTTTTTAGGGATTACATAAATTTAGGATACATAATAGGAATAGTAAAATCTTCAAGTTTATGAGGTATCCTATTATCCTAGAGAGCTTTTATCATTAATTTGTAAAATAAATTCATATCTTCTAAAATTTGATTTATATAATTGGTTCTATAAAGTTTGCTCTCATATTCATCCTTAGAATTCTTAAAATCTTTCTCGAGTTCTGTATAGGATGATTTTAAATTCTCATAATTTTTATTCAAGTCATCAAACTCATCAAGTAATTTCATGTGGTTGTTATCAATCAAAGAATAATCTTTCCTAAGGATTTCATGTTCCTTTTTAAGCTTTTCCAATTCTAAACTAAGGCTAGCATGCATTTTCTTTATTTTCCTATATGATTCATGCATGTGTTCAGAAACTTCAAAAAGTTCATCATAAGTTAAATCACATACCTCTTCTTGATCTAACTGATCAAGATTGTCAGCCATTAAGCATAAATTAGTGACTTCCTCTTCCTTTTCTGTTTCTGACAAGTTCGCAGCTGAGTCCGCCCAAAAAGCTCGTTGGAACTTCTTCTTGCCTTTCTTCACAACTGGTTTCTCCTCTACCTTCTCCTTGCTAGGATTGGCTTTGAGTTTTGGGCATTTCATCTTTATATGTCTAGGTTTCCTACACTCATAGCAAATAATTTCATTGGAAATCTTGGCATTTCTATTGAATTTACCTCTATTCCATTGCTGACATCTCTTTTGCTTCCTCTTCAGAAAGCTTCTGAACTGTATAGTCATTAATGTGATGTCGTCTTCATCCTCAGGTTGGGAGTGTTCACTCTCAAACTCTTCCACATTCAGTGCCATGTTTTTCTCCCTTCGTGGTTCACCTGCATCAATCTTTTTTGGCTAACTCCTTGCTCGTAAGCAATAAGCGAACCAAGAAGATTGTTAATAGAATAAATATTTAAATCCTTAGACTCTGTAATTGCAGTAATTTTAGCATCATAAGTAGAAGGTAAATAACGAAGAATCTTATTAACCATTTCAGCATTCGTTAGTTCCCTACCAAGTGCATGCAAAGAGGTGACTATTTGTGTGAATCTTGTGTACATGTCAGAAATGGATTATTTAGGTTTCATGTGAAACAATTTATAATCATGCCACAAGATATTGAGTCTAGATTGTTTAACCTCATTAGTCCCCTCATATATTATATAAAGTCTATCCCATATGTCCTTTTCACTTTTGTAAGTGAAAACCCGCATGTAGTCTTCTGATTTTAAAGCACAAAAGAAACTATTCAAGTATTTGGCATTTAGTTGTGCTAAGTCACGTTCTTCTACTGTCCAGTCTGTAAAAGGTGTTTCAACTCTAACTCCATCAACTAATCTAGTTGGTTTTGTATATCCTTCATGGACTAAGATCCATATACGATAATCAAGTGACTGTAAGAAAGTAGACATGCGTGTTTTCCAAAAATTAAAAGGTATATTATAAAACAGTGGAGGTCTAGTAATAGAGTAACCCTCAGGTGTGTTTTGGTTTCCAAATGTAGCCATCTACGTTAATCAAAAAGTAGTCTAAACTTATGATTTTGAAATAAAGCTCTGATACCACTTGTTGAGATTCGTTCACAATGAATTAGGTTGTTAAACCTAAGCTTATGTCCCAGTGGCGAACCAAGAGGGGGGTGAATTAGTAATTAAAAAAAATTTGAACCCTCTTTTTAAACTTTGGAAATTAAAACTTAATTGTTAGTGAATTTTTAAAAAAAAAGATTTTTCAACCACAAGTTAAAAATGATAAATAAAATAAAAAGCGGAAAAGTAAAGAACACCAGATTTATAGTGGTTCGGTCAAAACCAGACCTACATCCACTCCCCGGAGGTACCCTCCGAGTATTACACTAATACCACTAGTGTCTCTCCTTTAGCACCCATAGCAAGGCGGAGAAGCCTTTATAAAAACTCTTTCCACCACTACCCGGTGTGGCAGAGAACCGTCTTCCTTTAACACTTATCCCCAGTATTGGAAGAGAACCGTCCATCCTTTTACACTCTCCTAGTGTGGGCAGAGAACCCTTCATCCTTTTACACTCTCCTAGAGTAGGCAGAGAACCCTTCTTCTTTTCACACTCTCCTAGTGTGGGCAGAGAACCCTTCATCCTTTCACACTCTCCTAGTGTGGGCAGAGAACCCTTCGTCCTTTCACACTCTCCTAGTGTGGGCAGAGAACCCTTCAGCTATTCACACTCTCCAAGTGTCGGTGGAGAACCAGATCTCCTTGACAGATCTCCTCATAAGAAATCTAGAAGGAAGAAAGAAAAGAGTGAAGTAATCCCAAATCACAAGTAGAGATTCTTACCTTTGAACACCAAGCAAAGCCTTCATGCTCCCATGATAGGAATCCTCCTTTTAATGCACTCTACACTCTCTCCTTGACTCTTCTTTCAATTGGCATGAAGATTAATGAGCAAAAAGATTGCGTGGCAGTAAAAATTGGATCTTATATAGGAGAGACAAGAAAAATTGTCCAAAACTGCAAATATTCAAGTCAACACAAAATGGATCGTCCCGTACGATCGTAGATCTTCCTGGACGATTTTACTTAAAGTTTCGGAAATGAACCTTATGTATATTGGTACTAACTATATTCATACACGATCATCTTCCTGTACGAACTAGGTTTGTCCGGTACGATCGGTTATACCATAGGTCGGTTCCCAAATAACTGCATGGACGTAACCAACTTTGGTAAGTCGGTTCACATCGTTCTGGGACGAACAGGACTTCATCCGGACAAAATTTTTATAGAGAGCAACTAGTCCTGGCATGATAATGAACTTCGTCTGAATGAAATTTTTACAGAGAAGAATTCATCCTGGGACGATTTGGATTTCATCTGGATAAAATTTTTACAGAGAAAAAATTGTCCTTGGACTATTTGGATTTCATCTGGATAAATTTTTTATAGAGCCCAAGTCGTCCTGGCACGATTATAGATTTCGTTTGAACAAAATTTTTACAGAGCCTAACTCATCCTGGGACGAAAATAATTTCATCCTGGACGATCAGGACTTAGAAAAATTTCCTCCAACTCCTGTTCGTTCCATTGCTCTTACGGGGAGATAACTGACCTGATCGTCCCGTACGAACTTGGTTCGTCCCGTACGAACTTGGTTCGTCCCGTACGATCAGTTCAAACTTTGTAAGATCTCCTTAAGTGTGTGTGTGTGTGTTTTTATTCACTCAATTACAAACACTCCCTCTCAATTCAAAGAATAATTTAAAGCTTCAATTTCCAAAGGATTGTATGCTGAGTTTTATTTGAAGTCTTCATAGTTTGGAGTTCGATTTTCCTGAAATGTTAGTACACACAAGAGCAAAAATAAATCTTCCAAAAAGTGTTAGGAGATAACTACACATAAAACAATAATATTTGGAACCATCAAAACTATATAAGTTGCAAGAATGTAAAAACATGCTAATAGCAACTCTCTTAACAAGTTGCACGTTGTTGTAATTAATGCCAAGTGTAAGGTGATGTTCTACTTCAACCAACAAATATATTACATCCAACATTTGCTTCATGGCCATTTAAAACATGGGGTATGGATATTATGGGTGAGGACATTATCTAAATCAATAGGAAAGATAATTCACATAAACTTGCTATGGATAGATTAAAGAAGTATCTGGAAAATATTACCTTAAGCTCATTCCCCCAAGGTGATGTAATAAGGTTAAAGGTGAAAGCCTCTCTTCCCTTAAACATAGATTCCCAAGCCAATATCTTCATAACTTCTACAAGCAAAATCATAAAAACTAATGTAAACTTCAATGATTCATTTATGGATGAAATAATAGAGCTTCCTTTTGACTAATAATTAAATAGTGTAAACAAATTTGTTAAGCAAGGTTTAACACCATCAAATTGGAAAAGAGGTGAAGCTAAGTAATTTGAATATTTATGGAGTATAAAATAACACTAATATGCAACAAGATCAGGTGTTTTCTTTGCTACTATATACTCATTTGATTATGATAAATATTATGTAGTCATATCACATAATGTGGATTTTAATATATCCTTTCTAGAGAACGTTAAAACTTTTAATGAACTTTGTTTTGAAACATTAGATAATATGGATAACTCTTAAATTACAGATTCCCCTCTGAACCTAAAGAGGAGATTAAAACTATAATTAATAATTTAAAACAAATAAATCTGTATAGTGAGGAAGACCCCTCGTCCGATCTTCATAAGTTCTTTATTAAAAGAGAATGAGGTAAATAAAATGATCAAACTTTTGTAAAAAGTTAAAGATTATTTTTCTTGAGTTATGAAGAAAATTTTGGATTATCTCTAGATATAGTAGTCCATAATTTAGGAATTCAACCAGGAATGATTCTAGTAAAACAAGAACCTCTACGGATGAGACTCAACATTGAACAACAAGTAATATATGAAGTTAAGAAATTAATTTATGTTGGCTTCATCAAGAAAGAAAATATCCAACTTGGTTAGCTAGCATTATTTTAGTTAAGATAAAAATAGACATATTCGCATATTCATTTACTTGAGATTTAAGTAAGGCCTATCCTAAAGTTGAGTTTTCACTCCCCAAGCTTCCCTCAACTATTCCCCTACTGTCTCCAAATCCAAAAATTATTAATAGAGGTATTCAAAGAGAGAAAGAGAGAAAATTATCACTAGGCTTAAGGTCTTCGTGGAATATCAAGGGACTTCACAAGAAGCTTATATGATTCAAAAACAAGTCAATCCACAATTATATAGTGGTATTTTTTTAATTATAGGTTTAATATTTAAATAAAAAATATTTTAAGATCTTAATGTTTGGAGCCTCTAAACTCTATGGATTAAGGTATTCCGGTACAAAGAATCTCCCTTTAAAATATCATCTTACTTAGAGGAGTATATAAAAGGTTATTGACATTTTAATTTTCATTTCATGTTTTAACTATAGAATTTGGGTCCATCTTGGGCATTCGATCATGCATGTATTTCAATGGAATTACCCTAATCAAGCTAAACTATGCAGCATATACACTATGATTCAAACTTGTGTCTTTTGTCGATTGGGTAGCACAAACTTAGTTGCTCATTTGATTCATGCCAGATCAAATGGATAACAATAGTTGATGTGGATTAATGAAATTATGGCCTCGATTTGATAGATTGTGCATGTCAAGAAGCCATCAGGTCATCTTGAAATCATTTCTAATGATTGTGCCCCCATGAAATCACTAACAATTATTTTTCGTAGTGGCTAAAATTGATTTCGTTGTTAAAATAATTCTAGAAAAAGACAAACTTCTTTAATTCACAGTATATCCAATTTTTACCCATTGTTTATGTTCTCGGGCTCATTAAAATCTTCTTGAGCACAAATTGAATTTTAAAAATAATTTCAAAGAAATTTAACCACTATATAAACTATAAAGAGTAATTTTGGTTTGAACTTTCATAACTTTTCTTTAATTACTCCCAAATCAGTGTTATAATTAAGTTCAAAGTTGGACAGAGTAAATGAGGGTATGTGTGCAATATATCAAAAATTTCTTAGTTTTTGATGATCAGTTGATCTTGGAGAATTCAAAATTTGGCCATAATTTGAAAATTCATAATTCTCAATCCACATAGAATTAAGGCTTGAATTTTTTATGATGTTTATATTAATGCAAGAGTTAGAATGCCACTAGTTTCACCCAAATCCACGTAGTAGTAGCATAAATTAAATCTCAAAAGGTATAGAAGCACTTACCTTGGGTGATTGATTGTAACACCTTGGAAGGCTTTGATGAATCCAAATTTAGTGGGTTTGGAATGCATGTTCATATGAAGCTATGTTTAAAATTTTATTATATTAGGATTTTATTTGGTATGTCAATTAATGAACTCAAGTTCAAGCATAATTAACATAAGCTTTTCATTAATTAACAATAAATCCAAAATAAATTAAAAAAATATATTGTAAGCTTCAAGATTGTCAAAATTAAATTCTTAATAAAAATAATTTAATGACCATTTCTTAAAAAATAAAAATTAATTTCAAATTAAAATTTTGATTAATTAATTAATTTATAGTATTTAAGATTAATAAAAATTTCAAAGTGGTTCCAAACACATGTAATCATGTCAAGGAGTCATAGGCGACATTTGGAAAACATTTTAAGAGATTTGGAAATGATTTGGTACTAAAATTAAAAATTCCTTTTATTAAATAATTAATTCATTCAATAAAATGTATTGAACTTGTATAAATCATAACTAGTTACAAAAAAAAAATCCAATTGACATAAACTCAAAGGCATTGAACTCATCATTGGGTCTAGTATTTATAAAAAAATATTAAATTTCTAGAATTCAATGTAAATAAGAAGTTAAAATTTTGTCAAATTTAATGCATTAAGAAGGCCAAACATGTAAAAATCATAACTAATTATGAAAAGTCCAAATGATACAAGCTCAAAGACATTGAACTCATTATTGGGTCTATTATCTACACACACACACACACACACACACACACACACACACACACACACACACATATATATATATATATATATATATATATATATATATATATATATATATATATATATATATATATATATATATATATATATATATATATATATATATATATATATATATATATATATATATAAATTAAAAATCCAATAATTGGTTAAACCTAATTCATTAAATAATTCAGTAAATCACCAAAATTTTACTAAATGATTATATCAATAAATTAAATTAGATGAACAACAGTAATGAATAATCATCAATCTATAAATAAAGTTTATAGGTTAGAAATCTCAAGCTGCGGGGCTATGTAATCTAAAGTGGCTTTGGTCCTCATGCACGTTATGATAATGCCAGGAATGAATTGATGGTTTGTAGATATTAAATTATAAATTTTATAAATAGGTATTGAATAAATTGAATTAATTAAAAATTAACATCCAAGAATCAAACCTAAATTTTTTTTATTATAGTATAACCTAGACATACGAGGCTATTAGCTTAGCCCCAAGTAGAGTGAAATAAACATCAAAGCCTTAAATTAACAAAGGTGATCTCTATTCAACTTAAAATAACCATTGAAATTAATAAGAAAAAATATAAAAATTGAAGCTTTAATACCCTTATGCTAGTCACCTTTTTGGAAGATAAAGGTGTATTATATTGAAAAACATAAGAACTATAATACCTAATTAAAATATAAGGACTTCATGCAACTTATCTACCCCATTTTGGAGAATTGGACTCATTAGAAATATAGGTCAAGAACTTACTAGTTAATGAATTATAGCACTTGGAAGTCATTGTTCCCTATATTCTTTTAAATTTAAATGTAAACAACTTCAAAAATTTAAGACATCTTTAAAAATAATCTAAAAGTTTTAAAAACTAAAATTTGAATTCAAACTAAACATTAATGAAATTGTAAAAAACCTCAAACTAATAAAGCCTAAGATCTATAAAAGCAAGACATCATTATACAGACACTTTAGATGGTTTGCTATGACAACCAACTATGACCTAGGTTAGGATGGTGGTTTGGTTTGTTTTATTTGGAGTGTCTTTCCTAGAGGGTACTCATGTCTGGAGTGTTTACTTTCTATCCTCTAGAAGTCATGTTTATACTTCTTTTGGTGCACATTTGCAGTAAGCACTTATGCCATTTTATATTTACTTGTATACACTCATATAAGCATTGCATATATATATATTTCTTTTAAATGTAAACTACCCTTTTATATTTTTGAAAAATAGAATGTACTTCGGTAATAATATAAATGTAAGGGTAATGATGCAAACGTAAATGTTTTAGATACTTATGTAGTTAGATTGAGTTATATAGTGTCAATAGTTGTAAAAGATTTAGAAATGATTATTCATATATACTTGGAGGTTCCATAATGAAATAATTCTTCCTCATTTGAAGATCATTATCTTTTAGGATTTTATAGAAGATCTAGAAGCCAAAAGATTCTAATACAAAAATAAATCATCATACTCAAATTTATATTATATATAAATAGAAATCTAGGCTTATTGGTGGTGGGTCCTAGCCACCTTTACTTTACATGAAACTCTGGGTTGTACTTTGAGAAATTATTAATGAATAAAAGCTTTTTATTTATATATTATTATTAATGCATCATGTTATTACACAATCATATAAATATTATAAAGTCATAATTAAAGTTTTCTAAATTATAATTCTATGATTCTTAGGATAGAGCCATCTGATCTTTCATTCTTGAGGTGATTATTTTTTATTTATAATTGTTAGCTGGTAGCTCACTTTACAAATGTGTATATTAAGAAAGTGGCTATTTGCATATGTTACATTCTTGCAACTTGTATAGTTTTGATGATTTCAAATATTATTGTTTTATGTGCAATTATTTCCTAACACTTTTTGGAAGAATTATTTTTGCTCTTGTGTGTACAAACATTTCAGGAAAATTGAACTCCAAACTATGAAGACTTCAAATCAAATTAAGCATACAATACTTTGCAAATTGGAGCTCTAAATTGTTCTTTGAATTGAGAGGGAGTGATTGTAATTGAGTGAATAAAAACACACACACACACACACTTAAGGAGATCTTACAAAATTTGTACTTATTGTACGGGACGAACCTAGTTCGTACGGGACGATCAAGTCAGTTTTCTCTCCGTAAGAGCAATGGAACGAACAGGAGTTAAAGGAAATTTTTCAAAGTCCTGATCGTCCAGGGCAAATTTATTTTCGTCCCAGGATGATTTCTTATCTGTAAAAATTTCGTCCAGACGAAATCCAAAATTGTTTAAGGATGATTTCTTCTCTGTAAAAATTTCATCCAAATGAAATCCAAAATGGTTTCAGGACGATTTCTTCTCTGTAAAAATTTCGTCCAAACGAAATCCAAATCGTCCAAGGATGATTTCTTCTCTGTAAAAATTTCGTCCAGATGAAATCCAAAATCGTTTCAGGATGATTTCTTCTCTGTAAAAATTTCTTCCAGACAAAATCCAAATCGTCCGAGTATTAATTCTTCTCTGTAAAAATTTCATCCAGACGAAATCCAAATCTTCCCAGGATGATTTCTTCTCTATAAAAATTTCATCCAGATGAAATCCTATTCATCCCAGGACGATGTGAACCAACTTACCAAAATTGATTACGTCCATGCAGTTATTTAGGAACCGACTTATGGTATAACAGATCGTACCGGACGAACCTAGTTCGTACGGGATGATGATCGTGTACGAACATAGTTCATACCAATATACATAAGGATCATTTTCGACACTTTAAGTAAAATCGTCCAGGATAATCCACGATCGTACGGGACGAGTCATTTCGTGTTGACTTAAAAACTTTGTAGTTTTGGACGGTTTTTCTTATCTCTCCTATATATAGTCTAATTTAGACTGCCACCTAATCTTTTTGCTAATTGATCTTCGTGCCTATTGGAAGAAGAGTCAAGGAGAGAGTGTGAGAGAGCATTCAAAGGGGGATTCCTACCACTGGAACGTTAAGGCTTTGCTTGGTGTTCAAAGGTAAGAATCTCTACTTGTGATTTTGGATTACTTCACTCTTTTCTTTATTCCTTTTAGATTTCTTGTGAGGAATCTGTCAAGGGGAGCCGGTTCTCTGCCGACACTTGGAGAGTATAAATAGACGAAGGGTTCTCTGCCCACACTAGGAGAGTGTGAACAGCTGAAGGGTTCTATGCCCACACTAGGAGAGTGTGAAAGGACGAAGGGTTCTCTGCCCACACTAGGAAAGTGTGAAAGGATGAAGGGTTTTCTACCCATACTAGGAGAGTGTAAAAGGATGAAGGGTTCTACCCATACTAGGAGAGTGTGAAAGGACGAAGGGTTCTCTGCCAACACTGGGGATAGTGTAAAAGGAAGACAGTTCTCTACCGCATCGAGTAGTGGTGAAAAGAATGTTTGTAAAGGCTTCTCCGCTTTGCAGTGGGTGCAAAAGGAGAGACACTATTGGTATTAGTGTAATACTCGGAGGGTGCCTCCGGGGAGTGGATGTAGGTCTAGTTTAGACCGAACCACTATAAATTTTGTGTCTTTTATTTTTACTACTTTTTATTTTCTGCATTTTGTTTTGTTACAAAAATTTGTGGTTGAAAAACTTTTTCTAAAAATCCATTAAAGTTTAATTTTGGTTCAACATACTCAAGAGGGATAATTTTTTTTTAATGCCACTTCACCCCCCCTTTTGGATAGCCTAGGGACATAAGCTTAGGTTTAACAACCTAATTCATAGTGAACAAATCTCAATAAGTGGTATCAGAGCCTTGTTTCAAAATCATAAGTTTAAACTACTTTTTGATTAACGTAAATGACTATATTTAGAAACTGAAACACACCTGAGGGTTACTCTATTACTAGACCTCCACTGTTTGATAATATACCTTTTGATTTTTGGAAAACATGCATGTCTACTTTCTAACAGTCACTTGATTATCGTATATGGATCTTAGTCCATGAAGGATATACAAAACCAACTAGATTAGTTGATGGAGTTAGAGTTGAAAAATCTTTTGCAGACTGGACAGTAGAAGAACATGACTTAGCATAACTAAACACCAAATGATTGAATAGTTTCTTTTGTGCTTTAAAATCGGAAGACTACATGCAGGTTTCCACTTATAAAGTGGAAAGGAAATATGGGATAAACTTTGTATAACATATGAGGGGACTAATAAGGTTAAACAATCTAGACTCAATATCTTGTGGCATGATTATGAATTATTTTGCATGAAATCTAATGAATCCATTTCTGACATGTACACAAGATTCATACAAATTGTCACCTCTTTGTATGCACTTGGTAGGGAACTAACGAATGCTAAAATGGTTAATAAGATTCTTCGTTGTTTACCTACTGCTTATGATGCTAAAATTACTGCAATTACAGAGTCTAAGGATTTAAACATTTATTCTATTGACAATCTTCTTGGTTCGCTTATTGCTTACGAGTAAGGTGTTAGCCAAAGAAAGATTGATGCAGGTGAACCACGAAGGGTGAAGAACATAGCACTGAATGTGAAAGAGTCTGAGAGTGAACACTCATAATCTGAGGATGAAGAAGACATCGCATTGATAACTAGACAATTCAAAAGCTTTCTGAAGATGAAGCAAAAAAAATGCCAACAATGGAATAGAGGTAAATTCAATAGAAATAATAAAGTTTCAAATGAAGTTATTTGCTATGAGTGCAGGAAACCTGGACATATAAAGATAGATTGCCCTAAACTCAAAGCCAATCCTAGCAAGGAGAAGGAGAGGGGAAACCTACTATAAATAAGGGCAGAAAGAAGTTTCAAAAAGCTTTCTGGGCAGACTTAGGTTCAGATTCATCAGAGACTGCAAAAGAAGAGGAAGTCACTAATTTGTGCTTAATGGCTGACAATCTTGATCACTCAGATCAAGAAGAGGTATGTGACTTAACTTATGATGAATTATTTGAAGTTTCTGAACACATGCATGATGTATATAGAAAAATAAAGAAAATACATGCTAGTCTAAGTCTAGAATTTGAAGAACTTAAAAAGGAACATGAAATCCTTAGGAAAGATCATGCTTTGATTGATAACAACCACATGAAATTACTTGATGAGTTTGATGACTTGAATAAAAATCATGAGAATTTAAAATCATCCTATGCAGAACTCGAGAAAGATTTTAAGAATTCTAAGGATGAATTTGAGAGTGAACTTTATAGAACAAATTATACAAATCAAATTTTAGAAGATATGAATTCATTTTACAAATTAATGATAAAAGCTCTCTAGTATAATAGGATACCACCTAAACTTGAAGATTTTACTAATCCTATTATGTATCCTAAATTTATGCAATCCCTGAAAAGACAGATGAATGTTAGAAGACTTAGGAATCCATTTTCTAAAGTGAAATGTAATAATTGTGAATTGTTTGGACATATAGCTCACACCTATGCTTTGAAGATAAAAACTAATTTGATGTGGAAACCTAAGATGCATAAACCTAGACATATCATACATGCATCTGATTATAAATTGCTAAAAGGTGAACCCAAACTTGTTTGGGTTCCCAGATCTAACGTTTGATAATTTTGCAGAGACGCTCTCACACAAGACCTCGTGAGAGCATATGGTACCTGAACAGTGGATGGTTAAAACACATGACTGGAGATACTGCTTAATTCATAACGCTGGAAGCCAGGAGTGGAGGCAAGGTTAGACTTGAAGATAATACCACAAAGAAGTTGGTTGGATCAGGTATGATTGGAAATCTTAAAAACTTTTTTATAGACAATATGTTATTGGTTGAAGGCTTAAAGCATAATTTGTTAAGTATAAGTCAGCTATGTGATAAGGGTTATTGTGTAAATTTTTTTCCTACTAGCTGCATATTAAGCCTAAATGGTAAAGATGTTTTAAATGGAAAAAGGGTAAACAATGTTTATATGCTAGATTTAAATTGCATTTAGTCTCCTACTGCATTTTGTTTGAAAACTATTTCTGATGAGTCATGGCTTTGACATAAAAGACTTTGTCATTCTAGCATAAAAAACCTTAGGAGGATTACCCAAAAGAACTTAGTGAGAGGTATATGAAAACTAGACTTTACTAAGAACCGCCTCTGTGATGCACGTCAATTAGGAAAACAGGTGAAGTCCTCTTTTCAGTCCAATAAGGATCTTATAACAAATAAACCATTGGAGATTTTACATATTGATCTTTTTGGACTAGTTGGAACTGTGAGTCTAGGAGGGAAGATATACGATTTTGTAATTGTGGATGATTTCTCATGATTTATATGGGTTAGATTTCTTTTTCATAAGAGTGAATCATTTGAGGAATTTAGAAATTTTTTGACTTGGATTTAAAGAAAACTAGGTTGTGAAATTATATCAATTCAAAGTGATCATTGAGGAGAATTTGAAAATGAAAAGTTTGTGGATTTTTGTAAGGAGAAAGGAATTGATGACAATTTTTCAGCACCTAGAACCCCTCAGCAGAATTGGGTAGTCGAAAGAAAAAATAGAATATTAGAAGAAGCCGCCCAAGCAATGTTGGCAGAATAATCACTTCCTAAATATTTTTGGACTGAGGCGGTTAGCACAGCATGCTATGTTCTGAATAGGGTGAATGTGAGATCTTGTTTAAATAAAACACCCTATGAGTTGCTAAAAGGGAAAACACCTAATTTGTCTCATTTGCATGTTTTCGGTTGCAAGGTGTTCATTCATAATAATGGAAAATGTTGTTGCAGATCTGTTTTCATGGTTTATGATTTTGAAGATAGCAACCACTCTTATTTCTCTACGACTGCCTTATTTACTAACATTTTAGGTCCACACAATAAGACTGCAATTTGGAATCAGCTCAGGATTGGGTAGACTAGGTCTGAGTCAATTTGTAACATTTTTCCTTTGTTGAGTCTATTGTATTTGGTGTGGGTCCTGATACTTTATAACTTGGAAGAGTTTCTAACGGGACCCTAAAGTTTTCTATTTTTGGTAATATCATCTCGGACGATATTTATATCGGCCTGGACGATCTGTCCAAAAGCAGAAACCCTAATTAGGGCATCCTCATTAAAGCAACCATCATTATGTAAAACACATCGTCCTGGACGATTTTATATCGGCTAGGATGATAGGCTCAATTCAGTAAGAATCTGCCGCCAAATCTATTTAGAAAGAACATATTTTTGGACATCGTCCAGAGGATCGGCCTGGACTATAAAATATCATCTCGGACGATCCAGGACAAATTTTCCATAATTTCTCTTGAATTTAAGGAAAGCAATTAGTCCTGGACGATCGCAGAATCGTCTAGGCCGATGTGCTGGACGATTGACATCAGCCAGCTTCATTTCAGGGCGATGTTCAGGATGATTCTCCTCATATTTGAACTAATCGGCTAGGACGATATGCCTATCGTCCTGGACGATAATGTCAGCAACTTGCATTAATGAGCTCATTTTGAGAGCTTCTATTTAAGCTATGGCATGGTAACTTTTGTAAGGGTCTTTGGCAGCCATTAGAGCTTCGTTCTTGTGAGGGAAACTTGAAGAGAGAGCTTGAAAGGGAGTGAGGAAAGGGTGGAGTTTGAGAATGAGAAGATCCTATGAGGGGGGGGGAACTCAAGGGAGTATGGAAAGGATTCCACACGGTTGCTCCGGCGAACTCGCACCTTAGTACCATCGAATTCAAGGCTTGTCTCGAGGTAAGTTCACCAAAGAAGAAGATCCCCTTGGTGTCAAAGGACCCGGCGACTCCGTCTCACCGGGGAAGGTGGAATTGATTTTGTAAGGGCTTCTCCGCCTAGCTGTGGGGGCTAAAGGAGAAACACTTGGTTTAGTGAAATACTTGGAGGGTGCCTCCAAGGAGTGGACGTAGGTCAAGGTTTGACCGAACCACTATAAATCCAGTGTGTTCTTTTCTTATTATTGCTTCCGCATTTAATTTCCGCATCGTTGATTTCTTTGTGGTGTTTTGATTTGGAGTTTTATTTTAAAAGGTCTTTAACAACCAATTCACCTCTCTCTTCTTAATTAGCTTTGGGACTAGTTCAATAGGGCCTAACATCCCTAACGAACTTTTAAGTGGTAACAGAGCAGTTTTCATAAAATAAGTTTTTAAAAACTTTTTAATTTTGATCCATGACTAATCATAATATTGCGAAAGGTTATTCAATCACAAGACCACCTTTATTTGAAAATATGTCATTTGATTTTTGGAAAACTCGCATGTCTATTTTCTTGCAATCGATTGATTTTTGTATGTGGCATATAATTTTAACTGGCTATTCATCACCATCACGTATTGTTAATGGAATTAAAACTGATATTCATTTTAATCAGTGGAATAGGAAAGAACAACTCAATGCTCAATTGAATGCAAAATCATTAAATTTCTTTTTCTGTGCTTTAACTTCTGATGATTTTATGGTAGTTTCAACTTGCACTACTAGTAAGGAAGTTTGGGATAAACTACATACCATATACGAAGGCACGAATGAAATCAAGCAATCCAAGTTGAATTTGTTAATGTATGATTTTGAATTATTTTCCATGAAACCTTTTGAAACGATCTTAGACATGTATACCACATTCATTCAAATTATAAACTCATTGCATGCTTTAGGAAAAGATTTTTCAAATTTTGAAAAAGTTAACAAAATTCTTCGATGTCTACTGGATAAATTTGATTCTAAAGCTGTTGCTATTTGTGAATCTAAAAATTTGAATGTATATTCTATTGATAATTTGATTGGCTCACTCATTGCCTACGAGTAAGGTTTGGGTCAAAGACTTTTGGATGCAGATGAAACAATTGTTCTACAAGCCGAAGATACGGAAAGAGGAAGCTTAGTTGGTGACGATAGCTATGACTTGTTAAGAAAATCACAAAGCTCACCAAAGCATAAGCAAAAGTGGAAAAAAGATAACAATGATAAGGATGTCCATATTTATTCTGACGTTATTTGCTTTCGATGCAGGAAACTTGGACATATGAAAAATGAGTGCCCTAACTTAAAAATTCTCCCTGCAAAAGAAAAGGGTAAGGCAAAACAAAATCTAAACTGAGGAAATAATGAAAGGCAAAAAATCTCTTTGGCAGATCTGGTTTCTGAAGCATCGGACCAGGAAAGAGATAATAGATAAAAAGCCTTGTTTGTGTTTTTTGTTTTGTTTTTATTTTATTTTCTATGTTTTTTTATTTTTACTTTATTTTATTTCAGTTTGATTTTTTTTTCTTTTTCTTTTTCTTTTTCTAATCAACACACACATTCACTTTTCTAAAAATGAAAAATCTACTTCTTATTTTTTCTTGAAATCTTTGGTAAGTTGCGATTGACTTCTCTAAAAACAGTCAAAGGAAAGAAACTCTTGATTTTTTTTCTTTCAATCTCTATTTCCTAAAAGAGGTTATTCTATTTTTGATTTAAAATCTTTTTCATCTTTTAAATTAGTTTTTGAAACTAAATTTTTTATCTCCCTACACTTTATTTATCGCATACGAATCTTTTGCAAGTTGTTGAATCTAATTCATAATTTTCTTAATCAAGAATTTTGCTTTGTCAATAGGATGAGTTTACTTTTCTTTTTTTTAAGATTTAAGAAAGGTAGCATGTTAAAAAAAAATTGGCCAATGATGCCAAAAATAAAAGATGCGCAAAGATGCCAAAATTGAAAAAATAAAATACACAAAGTGTATCAAAAGATGCGCAGTGCGCCAACCAATTGTCAAGAGACATAAAATGAACCCATAAAATTTAATGCTTACCATTCTTATACTTCTTAAAACTTAAGAAAATCCTTGATACTTTTGATACTTGAGTTTGAAAATCTTGATTCTTGATTCAACAATTCGTGCATTGATCTTCTATTAGATATATTTTATGAAAGGAGTTTTTGAAAAATGATTGTTTCTTTCTCTAATTTATTTCTTGATTTAGATATTGAATTAAAAAGTTTTTGAGCCTTTTTAAAGAACTTGAGTTTGGATTATCAAAATTCTGAATTTCTAACCTTTTTTGGGCTATACGTTGTCAATCCAATTCTACTACGCATTTTGATTAAAACTAAGAGGTAGCTTTCTCATCTTAAGAATACTTATTTTTTTCACTAGATCAGGAAATTTTTTTTTTGTTTTTTGTTTGTGCCTCCCCTCTTTTAGATAATGTCAAAGGGGGAGAACGTATTTGTATATTTTCTTTCTTTTCAAAAAATTTAAAACAACAAAAATTATTTTTTTCTCACCCCTATTTTTTGAAGTGTTATTCTAGTGAGGGGGAGATTAGGAGAAAATGATTCTTTTTGAAAATTCAAGTTGAAATGTTTGCCATCATCAAAAAGGGGGAGATTGTTACAGATATGTTTTCATGGTTTATGATTTTGATGATAGCAAACACTCTTATTTCTCTATGACTGCTTTATTTACTAACATTTCAGGTCCACACAATAAGACTGCAATTTGGAATCAGCTCAAGATTGGGTAGACTAGGTCTGAGTCAATTTGTAACATTTTCCCTTTCTTGAGTCTATTGTATTTAGTGTGGGTCCTGATACTTTATAACTTGGAAGAGTTTCTAACGGGACCCTAAAGTTATCTATTTTTGGTAATATTATCCCGGACGATATTTATATCGACCTGGACGATCTGTCCAAAAGCAGAAACCCTAATTAGGGCATCCTCATTAAAGCAGCCGTCATTGTGCAAAACATATCGTCCTGGATGATTTTATATCGGCCAGGATGATAGGCTCAACTCAGCAAGAATCTGCCGCCAAATCTATTTAGAAAGAACATATTTTTGGACATCGTCCAGAGGATCGGCCTGAACTATAAAATATCATCCCGGACGATCTAGGACAAATTTTCCATAATTTCTCTGGAATTTAAGGAAAGAAATTAGTCCTGGACGATCGCAGAATCGTCCAGGCTGATGTGCTGGATGATTGACATCGGCCAGCTTCATTTCAGGGCGATGTTCAGGACGATTCTCCTCATATTTGAACTAATCGGCCAGGACGATATGCCTATCGTTCTGGATGATAATGTCGGCAACTTGTATTAATGAGCTCATTTTGAGAGCTTCTATTTAAGCTATGGCTTGGCAACTTTTGTAAGGGTCTTTGGCAGCCATTGGAGCTTCGTTCTTGTGGGGGAAACTTGAAGAGAGAGCTTGAAAGGGAGAGAGGAAAGGGTGGAGTTTGAGAGGGAGAAGATCCTGTGAGGGAGGGGGGGACTCAAGGGAGTGTAAAGGGGATTCCACACGGTTGCTCCGGTGAACTCGCACCTTAGTACCATCGGATTCAAGGCTTGTCTCGAGGTAAGTTCACCAAAGAAGAAGATCCCCTTGGTGTCAAAGGACCCGGCGACTCCGCCGCACCGGGGAAGGTGGAAGTGATTTTGTAAGGGCTTCTCTGCCTAGCTGTGGGGGCTAAAGGAGAAACACTTAGTTTAGTGCAATACTTGGAGGGTGCCTCCAAGGAGTGGACGTAGGTCAAGGTTTGACCGAACCACTATAAATTCGGTGTGTTCTTTTCTTATTATTGCTTCCGTATTTAATTTCCGCATTGTTGATTTCTTTGTGGTGTTTTGGTTTGGAGTTTTATTTTAAAAGGTCTATAACAACCAATTTACCTCTCTCTTCTTAATTAGCTTTGGGACTAGTTCGATAGGGCCTAACATCCCTAACGAACTTTCAAATGTGCCTTTGGAAAATTTGATCCAAAATCAGATGAGAAATTTTTGTTGGATACTCAAGTATTGGAAAATCTTATAGAGTATTCAATAGAAGAACTTTGGTAATTGAGGAAACCACACATATTATATTTGATGAATCTGGAAATATGGAAGAGCCAAATATTGTAGAAGATGAAATTGAGATCTACTCCCAAAAGATTGATAAATTGAACTTGGAAGAAAATGTAGAAGAAAATTTGGAGATAGAAAACCATTTGCCTAGAGATTTGAGATTTTCTAAAAACCACCCAAGAGAATTTATCATAGGTGAACTAAGTGAGGGTGTAAGGACTAGGCGTGGATTAAATAAGGAAGTCAATCATTCAGTCTTCATTTCAATCATAGAACCCACTAATATTGATCAAGCACTTTCAGATGAATTTTGGATTTTGGCTATGCAAGAAGAATTAAATCAATTTATAAGGAACGAAGTTTGGGAATTAACTGCAAGGCCAAAGAATTAAAGTGTTGTTGGAACAAAGTGGGTGTTCAAGAACAAAATGAATGACTCAGGAGCAGTCATTAGAAATAAGGCTAGATTGGTAGCTAAGGGGTATAATCAGATTGAAGGTATTTATTTTGAGGAGACTTTTGCCCCTGTAGCTCGACTTGAAGCAATTAGGGTTTTGTTAGCCTTTACCTGTTTTAGAGGATTTAAATTGTACCAAATGGATGTGAAATGTGCTTTTTTGAATGGGATAATTCAAGAGGAAGTTTTTGTAGAAAAACCTTCAGGTTTTGAAAATTCTAAATACCTAAATCATGTTTTTAAATTGAAAAAGACACTATATGGTTTGAAACAGGCACCTAGGGCTTGGTATGAGAGGTTGAGCACTTTTCTACTTAATAGATCATTTAAAAAAGAAAGTGTAGATACAACTCTCTTTTTAAAAAGATTTGGAAAGGATATACTCATTGTGCAAATTTATGTGGATGACATCATTTTTGGATCTTCAAATAAAAATATTTGTGATGACTTTTCTAAAATAATGAGTAGAGAATTTGAGATGAGTCTGATGGGAGATTTAAGTTACTTTCTAGGCTTTAGCATTAAGCAACTCGAGGAAGGTACATTTCCTAGATAATCCAAATATGTTAAGGACATCCTCAAAAATATAAAATGGACAATGCTAAACCTGTTAGTACTCCAATGAGTTCCTCAGTTTAGTTGGATAAGGACCCTAAGGGAAAATCTGTTGATCAAAAGAAATTTATAGGGATAATTGGATCTTTACTTTACTTGATTGCTAGCCGACCCGATATCATGTTTAGTGTTTGCTTGTGTGCTAGATTTCAATCAGATCCAAAAGAATCACATTTGACAGCAGTGAAAAGGAATTTAAGATATTTTCTTGGAACTCTAAACTTAGGAATAATTTGGTATCCTAAGTTTAGCTCTTCATTTAAAATTATTGTTTATTCAAATTCTGACTTTGCATGCTGTAGGGTGGATAGGAAAAGCACTTCTGGAACATGTCAATTCATTAGAAATTCATTAGTTTCATGGTCTAGTAGAAAACAAAATTCAGTAGCCCTATCTACTGCTGAAGCTGAATACATTGCATAGGAAATTGTGTGGCACAAGTACTTTGGTTGAAACAATAGTTGATTGATTTATGATTAACTATATGCACTATACCAGTTTATTGTGATAATACCAGTGCTATCTGTATTTCTAAAAGTCCTATTCAACATTCAAGAACCAAACACATAGACATAAGGCATCATTTCATAAGGGATCATGTATCCAAGGGAGAAATTGAACTCATTCATGTTACAACTGAAAATCAACTTGCAGACATTTTTATAAAACCTTTAGCCTTTGATACTTTCAGTGCATTAAGAACAAGGCTTGGTGTGATTGATTTAAATTCTTAAATAAAAATGTTTTTGCAACATTGATGTTTGTTTATTAATTTAATTTAATTTTTTTGTGTTTATGACTTTGTTTGTGTAATTTCTTTCCTTTTTAGAGTCTGTGTTTTCATTGTTGATTTTGGTATTTTTGTGTTTTTGATTTCTAGTTTTAGTTTTGAGTGCAAAAAGAAATTTTTTTTTTCATCATCGTTCGGGACGAAATCATTTTATATGGGACGATTTGTGTAGTATGACAAACGGTGGGATTTTGAACCGTTTTAAGTGAAGGTTTTAATGTACTTCGTCTGTACGATCGTCACGATCGTCCAGGACGAAATATTTTTCAAACGATGGGACGAATGAATGGAGAAGTTGAATGGATAAGATAGTTTTAATATGAACTTCTTCTGTACGAACATTTGGTTCATCTGGACGAACACATGTCGGTTCGATGTAGGGGACAGTTTCAACTATCATTAAAACGATATAAGTTCTGATCGTTCCAGACGAACACGTGTTCGTCTGTACGATCATTGTAAGTTGTGTTGATTGCGAAAAGACATTTCATTTTGACGCATTGAATCATCTATACGAAAATATTTCATACGGGATGAATTTTTTATTCGTCCGGGACGATGTTTTTTTTCATCCAGTACGAACATGTCATTTTTCAATAAATTGGCAGGCTTTTAAACTTAAATGTCACACTCTAAACATCACTTTCAATATCTTTCCTTCTTTAGATCAGTGCTTTTCAGATGGCTAGTTCCAGTTCAAGTAAGAGGCAGAAGGTCATAGTAAAGAAACCACATATGAATCATTCAGAGAACTTTCTGTCTAAAGAAAATGAGGAATCTTTTCCTCGATTTGCCTCTACCAAAATCACACCCTCTAGGATCCTACCTCAAGAAAATCTTACTTTCCAGGTAATGAACCTGTTCACCTCGACCCAATTTGATTTCATTCTTACTCTGGTCCACCCTTACAACAAAGAGACTTTTCACTATTTCCTGGCCAATATGTTCTTTGGGCCTCATCAGTCTGTAGTCCACTCCTTTGTCTTTAAACAAAAAGTAGAAATTACTAAGCATGACTTAGGAGCATTTCTAAACTTAAGAACTGAAGGGGAAAGAGCAAATTATCTGATCACTACCGATGACTATTCGTGGTCTAAAATCAATCAAGTGATTAGTGGGAATAATGTGAATGAACATGTGGCTAGAGTATCCAGTCCTATAAAAACTGCACGAATCATCCAGCATGTCTTTAGAACTTCCATTATCCCTAAGGCTGGTGATAGAGTGAACATAAATCCACTTCTTTCTATGGTCACTTTTATGGTCATGACTATAAAACCTATAGATGAAGCCCCGTTAATTCTCATCTATCTTTTTGGGCTTTCTGAAATAGGTCATGGTGATCAGAAAAGAAAAATAATATTGCTTTAGGACATCTAGTTGCCTATATTCTGGAGAAGAAGAATGGTTTGACTCATTCTGATCAGGAGTTTGAAGATTTGCTCTATTACAATGATGCATCATTCAGAGCAATCTTCAAAAATGATGACACTAGTAAGGCACACATCATCAGTGACACTGAGGAGGAACCTGAAGCCGAACCAGCACCGACCAATGATACAAATTATCAAAATTTGGTTCAAAGATTTGATCAGTTAGATACTCAATTTTGATCAACGTTTTGATCAATTTAAAAATCGCTACAATCAGGATATAGGCTTTATAAGAGAGCAAATGAATGATTTGAACAGTAACATGCTTATGGTAAGCAGTTACTTTACCTTATTCAATGCTCAACCTCCTCCTCCTCCAGATCAGGGACCGTCCGAGTGATTGTTGCACATTCTGTTTTGTGTTTGAGTTGTTATGGTTCATGTGTTTGTTGTTGTTTTGTTGTATTTCTTTGGATGGATTTTTAGATGTATTTTCTATTTTTTCTCTAGTTGGTGTGTATTGATATCAATTGCAGTGACTGTAATATCTTTTTGATATCAATATAAGTAAACATGTCTTGTCTTTATCTTGTTTCTGAAATGTGTGTTTAACTATGAAAATCTTTGGATTTTATTTTCTTATCAGTGCTATAATTCTTAAAATGCAAATTAAAAATCAGACACATTAGAAATTTAATTTTTTCTAAATTTAAGTTTAGCTTATAACTTGATAATAATTAAGATTGTCAAATTTCATGTCTCTTGTTTAGACTACATTAATTTATTATTGCAATTGTGATGTTTTTCTTATTTTGTATTTCACTCTTCATTTAATATTTATGCACTTAGATTAATTTGAAAACTTTGATTAATGACTTTGGAAAGAATACAATTACTCTTAACAAATGTACAAATGTGCAAAAATCAAAAGGAATGCGCAATGGTTCGCAATGTAAATAAGAGGCACAAAATAAGCCCAATAAATGCAAATATGCACAAAAGTTTGTCCAAAATTTGAAATAGATGCGCAAAGCGCCACTTGTGGTACTTATTTCTTTCCGGACTCTTTTAATCTTCTCATTCAAATTGATCTTGTATTTATTCATATATATTTAATTTTGAAATATATAATTTTTCTTTTCATCCTCTTTGCAATGATGTCTCTATCTAAATATCTAAATTGAATCATATTGTTTGATAAATTTTTTATTATCTAAGTTATGTCTCTTCATGAATTCTATGAATTATTATGATTTGTTTAATGTACTAATTTCATTTGCATAACTTTATTACAATCACTTTTAAGAATGAATTATCAAATGATTTTCATATGTCTGCTTGCATTTCAAGTTCTTTTTTTTCTTCTTGACTTTTTGCTGTTGTCAAAAAGGGGGAGAAATAATTGTTTGTTATTTGTTGTGACCGTGTATTTTGGTTTTGTCTGTTTTGTGTTTTGTTCGTTATTTTGTTCGTTGTTTCATGTTTTTGAAATTTTTGAAAAAAAAAATTTGTGTTCAATGACCCCTTATTTTCACGTGCTCATTAATTCAGGGGGAGTTTAGGAGATTCTTAGAATATGAAATTCGACAAACAATAATTATTTTGCCATCATCGAAAAGGGGAAAATTATTAAGAAAGTTGCTATTTGAATATGTTACATTCTTGCAACTTGTATAGTTTTTATGATTTCAAATATTATTGTTTTATGTGTAATTATTTCCTAACACTTTTTGGAAGAATTGTTTTTGCTCTTGTGTGTACTAACATTTCAGGAAAATTAAACTCCAAACTATGAAGACTTCAAATCAAATTCAGCATACAATACTTTGCAAATTGGAGCTCTAAATTGTTCTTTGAATTGAGAGGGAGTGTTTGTAATTGAGTGAATAAAAACACACACACACACTTAAGGAGATCTTACAAAATTTGTACTGATCGTACGGGACAACCCTAGTTTGTACGGGACGATCAGGTCAGTTTTCTCGCCGTAAGAGCAATGGAACGAACAGGAGTTAAAGGAAATTTTTCTAAGTCCTGATCGTCCAGGATGAATTTATTTTCGTCCCAGGACAATTTCTTCTCTGTAAAAATTTTGTCCAGATGAAATCCAAAATCGTTTCAGGATGATTTCTTCTCTGTAAAAATTTCATCCATACGAAATCCAAAAATCGTTTCAGGACGATTTCTTCTCTGTAAAAATTTCGTCCAGACGAAATCCAAATCATCCCAGGACGATTTCTTCTCTATAAAAATTTTGTCTAGACGAAATCCAAAATCATTTCAAAATGATTTCTTCTCTGTAAAAACTTCATCCAAACGAAATCCAAATTGTCCCAGGACGATTTGTTCTCTGTAAAAATTTTGTCTAGACGAAATCCAAATCATCCCAGGATGATTTCTTCTCTGTAAAAATTTCATCCAGATGAAGTCCTATTCGTCCCAGAATAATGTGAACCAACTTACCAAAATTGATTACATCCATGCAGTTATTTGGGAACCGACTTATGGTATAACGGATTGTACTGGATGAACGTAGTTCGTACGGGACGATGATCATTTATGAACATAGTTCATACCAATAAACATAAGGATCCTTTCCGATAATTTAAGTAAAATCGTCCAGGACGATCCACGATCGTATGGGACGATTCATTTCTTGTTGACTTGAAATATTTGCTATTTTGGACAGTTTTTCTTGTCTCTCCTATATACAGTCCAATTTAGACTGCCACCCAATCTTTTTGCTGATTGATCTTCGTGCCTATTGGAAGAAGAGTTAAGGAGAGAGTGTGAGAGAGCATTCAAAGGAGGATTCCTACCATTGGAGCGTGGAGGCTTTGCTTGGTGTTCAAAGGTAAGAATCTCTACTTGTGATTTTGGATTACTTCACTCTTTTCTTTCTTCCTTCTAGATTTCTTATGAGGAGATCTGTCAAGGAGATCCGGTTCTCTGTCGACACTTGGAGAGTGTAAACAGACGGAGGGTTCTCTGCCCACACTAGGAGAGTGTGAACAGTTGAAGGGTTCTGTGCCCACACTAGGAGAGTGTGAAAGGACGAAGGGTTCTTGGCCCACACAAGGAGAGTGTGAAAGGACGAACGGTTCTCTACCCACACTAGGAGAGTGTGAAAGGACGAAGGGTTCTCTGCCAACACTAAGAGAGTGTGAAAGGACGAAGGGTTCTCTGCCAATACTGGGGATAGTGTAAAAGGAAAACGGTTCTCTACCGCACCAGCTAGTGGTGAAAAGAGTGTTTGTAAAGGCTTCTCTGCCTTGCAGTGGGTGCAAAAGTAGAGACACTATTGGTATTAGTGCAATACTAGGAGGTTGCCTCTGGGGAGTGGATGTAGGTCTGGTTTAGACCGAACCACTATAAATTTTGTGTCTTTTATTTTTACTGCTTTTTATTTTCTGCATTTTATTTTGTTACAAAAAATTGTGGTTGAAAAACTTTTTCTAAAAATCCATTAAAGTTTAATTTTGGTTCAACATACTCAAGAGGGTTAATTTTTTTTAATACCAATTCACCCCCCCCCCCCCCCCCCCCCCTCTTGGATAGCCTTGGGACATAAGCTTAAGTTTAACAACCTAATTCATAGTGAACGAATCTCAACAGTGTAAGTCTAGACTGTATAAACCCTCAATCTCTACATATTCCTTCTTTCCTAATACTAAAAAAAAAATCTAAAATCTTAATAAAAAATCTAAATTTAAATTTCCATTCTGAATTAAATATTACAATCTAAAGTCTATATATACTAAAATCTTGATAGCCCAAGCCTTTCATTAAATCTATATGAATTTAAAAACTTTAGCCTTCACTTTAATTGAGAGCATTCTCTTCGGAGTTCTAATTATTTATAGGGACTTGCCCTTATAGGAAGTCTAAAACCCAGAACTAAATTAAATCCAATCTTCGTTCCTTTCTAAGATGGGTAAAGAATTTGGAGACACATACATAGAGTTAAATTTTAGTTTAGTTTCATAATAAAAAAGACAAGTAAATAGTATTTCATCTTTATGGATGAATTGAATATTCTTATTCTATTTGATTATGAAAATAAATGAATTGAATTAGTTTCATCATCAAAATAATAAGTGAATATTAATTTTATCCTTTGTGATAAATTAAATATTTCTTATGTTGTTAAATTATAAAAATAAACACATAGATTTAGTTTTATGATCGAAATAATATACAAATATTCTTTTTTTAGTTCAATTGCTGTGATATCACAAACTTAGGCCATGAAGAAATGGCCCTATCCCAAATCCATGTATGATTCAAAACATGAATATCACAGCCATTACCAATGTTCCACCGTAAACATGGACCAAGGCTATTAGCTCCATCCATAATAACTTTCCAGCTAACCGAATCCCCTCTTTTACCTTCATACTCCCACGGCCATCTCTGAAGTATATTTGAAGGTTTACAAATATACTCCCAGGCAATTCTTGCACGCAAAGGTCCAACCCACTTATCACAATTATGGAAACCCAATCCACCTTTCTTCCTTGGTCTGGAAATATTCTCCCATGAAGCATAGTGAATGCTTCTGTGTTCTGCATCAACATTCCATAGGAAGCTCCTACAAATCTTTTCCATCTCATTCAACACAGATTTAGACACAATTGTGTGAGACACAACATAAACATATGTTGGAATCAGTACAGCATTAATCAACGTAATCCTCCCAGCTAAGGACAGGTGTCTGATCCCCCAAGCCAACGTATGGTTTCGCACCTTCTGAATAAGTGGAGCAAAATCCACCTTTGTAAGCCTTCTCAAAGCAAACTTCAGCCCCAAATATTCCATCTCCTCCACTCTTCTACACCCTGCAATCTTGGCCAACCTGGACTTTGTAGTAGAAGAAACCTTCTTGCTGAAAAGGATGGCACATTTACTTCTATTCACCCTCTGTCCCGTCCATGAACAATAATCTTCCATGATGGAGATGATATTCCTAATATTAGGAATAGAAGCACCTGCAAAAAGCAAAACATCGTCAGCATAAAGTAGGTGAGAGACCAAAGGTCCCCCACCACTAATAGAAACTCCCATCTTCTGATAATTCTGGTGGATGTACAAAGAAAGCAACTCCGAGCAAAGAATGAATAGATAGGGTGACAAGGGACACCCTTGCCGAAATCCACATCTTGCAACAATGCCATCAGAAAGTTGTCCATTGATCAAAATAGAGAACTTCGGATCTTGGACACAATTTAAAACCCAATCGGAGAACCTCTGAGGGAACCCCATATGCCTCAAAATCAGCATTAATGTCTTCCAGCTCATCTTGTCATAAGCCTGCTCCATGTCCACTTTCAACCCAAAAAAGCCTGAGGAAGCTTTAGAGATCTTGAACTTATTATTTACCTCCTGCCCCAACAAACAATGGTTGGAAATAGATCGCCCCAGGACAAATACAGCCTGCTCCTCAGAAATAAGCTTAGGTAGCACCCCTTTAAGTCTGTTAACTAAAACCTTTGCAACCACTTTATAAATAGTCTGACAGAGGCTGATGGGTCTAAAGTTGGTTGGATGTTCAGGATTTTTGACTTTAGGCACAAGGACCACCACCGTTTCCTTCCAAGCAGGATCCATGAATCCTGATTCAAAGAATTCCAGACAAGCCTTGGTAACTTGCTCCCCTACAATCTCCCAAAAACTCTTGAAAAAGGAAGCTGTTACACCGTCTCTTCCAGGAGCACGATTTCTGCCTAGAGAACAAACAACTGCCCAGATCTCCTCTTTAGTGACTGCACTCTCAAGAAAACCCGCCACTTCAACCAAGCTATCACAGTGGGAACCAAGGGAAGGCCACCCAACCTCCACAATAGCATTACCACACCATTTCTTTTTGATATTCCTTATGTTGCTTTTGATTATAAAAATAAATTGAAAGTTTCTTTTTTCAAAATGATAGTGAAACATTAGTATGTACTTTGGGATAGTATGTTGTAATCTATATAAATTTGACAAAAGAAATATTTTAAAGCAGATCTTGTTGATAATGAAAAGAAAGGAAAATTTGTCCATAGGGAATACCAAGATATTATCTTTAAAGATATTGTCTTATCTTATCGTGAGAAATCCAACATTTGGAGATGAGAGAAATGTGAAGTGTGCATATGCGTTAATTGGGTGATATTTTACTTTACGTTTCCTCCTATATTTTCTTCTATGTAAGGAATGGAAATTGGTTTGCTTCCTTTCTTTTTAATGTTTGGCTAATTTCTTCATTTTGGACTAATGGTGTGATTTCAATGCTAGTATTAATGTGAACAATTGTACTTTAACACATATGATGGAATTTTTTTATATCTCTCATAATTAATTTAATACTTACAATGGTCATGAATGTAATTAAAAACTAGCATGATATATTGTATTGATGTAGGAATATTGAAACAAATAAGAGTATTAAAATGGAATATTTGCATGCCTAGACATGGGATGTTTAACTGTCCAGATTCTATGGAGTTAAAGTTAGTATATAAAGGCCATAAACTTCCCTTTACATCCAATAATCTTTATAGAGATCTAAGGATACACATGCTTTGATCCACATCAATAAATGAGAGTTATAGACAAATTTAATTTAACTTCAAAATGCAATTTCACAAAAGCTTTGCTTTAAACTTATATTTTTAGTTTATTTAATAAAAACTGTATAGATTAACTTTATACTATCCCTAGGGATAGACTAATATTTCACTATTAATTTAAGAAGAGAAACTTTCTATTCATAATTGAATATTGTATATGAAATATTTAATAAGCCCTAAAGGATGAAAGAAACATTCACCTATCATTTCAATTATGAAATTAATCCAATTTTTAAGCTTAGGTATGCATTCTACAAATCTTTCCCCTACCTTAGAAAAAACTAAGACATGTTTTATTTTATTATGGAATATAAACTCCCTATAGGGTAACCTTTAGAGTAAATTACAACTCCTAAAAAAGTACTCTCGATTAAAGTAAATACTAAATATTTTCAAATAAATTTAGATCTAAAGAAATGTTTGGGCTAACAAGTTTCAATGTATAAGCTTTAGATTATAAATTCTCTAATTGTACTTTGAATTTAGATTTTAGATTTTGAATTTTAAAAGAATTGAATTAGAATGTGCAAAAATTGAAGTGGTATTAATGGGTTGCTTAGAGTGAATCTCCCGTTATTAATCCTAATGCACATTCAATCACCTTAGATGTAATGCATGATAGGCTAAGCTCTATCCTAAGCAAAAGATGTATCATACTCTAAAATTTATGGTTTAAGATGAGTAAGTTTAACTTTAAGTTCAAATGACACTAGAAAGAAGACTCACTAATAAATTTAAATTTTATCTTATTTAATTTACTTAACTAAATTTTCTAACCCACCAAAATTTCTTGGCATAATGGCTTTATACCAAAGGAAAAGTGTAGCATCCTCTAAGCACAATGAGGACCCCGCTACCTTTCCCATAATAGGAAGAAATGTTTAGCTTAACATTCATTATAGAAACAAAAGAGTGCATGTATACAATACCCAATATTGTATTGTCCTAGAATTGTTATACATGTTGCCACAAAGTTTGAAACATATACACAAAAAAAGGAAAACTTCTAACCAATAATACAAATTACCACCCATATGAATGTAATATATGAATAAATATAAATAAATTAAATTCTAATTATAAAAAAAAATTATTTATTCTTTGATTTGATAGTTTATGATAGCCTCAAAATCTACTGAAAAGAAAGATGGCTAGGCTCCACCACAACAAACATGGGTTTCTAATCCTACCATATATATGGATTCAAATATACTTGCTTATGCTATTTAAGTTTCAAGTTTCCATAGAATTCCAAAACATAGTATACACCAAAGGAAAGGATGTCATCTTTTGGTGCCCAATTTGCATATGTATAAGAAAGTATATTTAAATCTTTTACAAATCGAGATGCTATACAACTTGATCTATATACATTTTACGTTTATCATTCCTAGGTACATTCTACTTTGACTATAGTAGAAATTTTAAAAGCATATAAAAGTATGTAAGGTGTAAAGCGGTTGTGCAATAACCTAATGCTTCTAATGCAGTCCTTAAAGTGCCTAAGTGCACAAACAAGAATTTAAAATGAATGATATCAATATTACTATAAATAAATAAACATACATGAGATATTCTCAAAGTAAAACACCTACTAAGCAAATCACACCATAGGTCTAGCCTAGGTTAAAGTTTGTTATCCTAGCAAATCATCTATGTTTGTGTAGAAAAGTTATGTGGCTTGGATAGCTCCTAAGTTTTTTTAATTTAAAATTATCTATAAATGAATTTATTTGTTCATGGTCTTTTAAGAGTGAGTTGATTTTAAGTTTTAATGATTTAAAGGTTTTAAATATCTTCTAAAGATATTTTAATTATTGAAGTTACTTAATTTTAGATGCATTCAACAACTTCTAAGTGCTAGAACTTTTTTTTTTTAAAGAAAGCTATAAAAAGCTTTATTGAGAAAACAAACTAGAAAATTGTCTTACAAGCATCAGATTCCTCCTTAAGTAAATTGATAAAATAAGGAGGAATCTTATTCCAATTACTTTCATCCCAACTAAAAGAATTTAAACAAGCATAGTTAGCACAAAGATTAGCTAACTTATTGCCATTTCTACTAACCCAATTAAAAATGATAAAATTAAAGCTGTTGATAAAATAAATATCATCAATACCTTTTCCTCCTTTGGCCACCGAATTATTCATCAAATCCATGATATTTTTATTATCTCCTTCAATTATCACTCCTTTGTAATCATGCATCCAGCTCTTTATATTATCTTTGACCGAAAAGATGGCTTGAAGTTCCAAAGATCCAATATCCCAGTAAATAAGAGATTTGCCAAAAGCCATTAAAAGCCTCCCTTTATAGTCACGGATGACCCCTCCAATTCCAGCTTTATTATTTTTATGTAAGGAAGCATCTATATTTATTTTAATCCAAACAGGTGGAGGAGGATGCCAAGAATTGGACAACCTATTCGGTTGATTAGCATTCTCGATACCTGAGTTTAAGAAATGAAGAGGCTTTTAGATGGCTAAATAGCTGACAGCATTCATAGCTATAAGCCTTGAGCTTGTATCTTTCCCCTCATAAACACAAAGGTTTCTAGCTTTCCAAGATAAGAATACCAAATTACAAAAGAGCTTAATTAAAACTTGATTTTGTTCATTCAGCCACATATTGCATGATTCAAGATAAGTGAAGTTTGGAATATCAAACCCCCAGCTGTTAAAAAAATTCACAGCTTCTTTCATTTTCTTACATTTAAACACAATGTGTTCAATGTCTTCCACCTCCACACAACCTTTTGGACAACTATCCAATTCTTTTAATCTTCTACAGCTCAAGAATTGGTTCGTGGGAATAGCTCTATGAAAAATTTTCCACCAAAAAGTGCCAACTTTAGGAATAAGCTTTGATTTACCCAGCTAGTTCCATATCGGAAAACCTGTAGAATTTTCTTCTATTGCTTCGTAAGCCAAGGCTGAAATGGTCTTCCCAGATTTTTCATGAATTAACTCCACAAATTCTTCAGTTTCTCCTGCCGAAATCTGAATAGAACTGATCAAGTCCACCAAATCCTTGCCAAAGAATTTTTGAAGTTCATAGCCATCCCATCTCCCATTACAAATAAAATCATTTACTGTCTTGGATGTTCCTTCCATAATATTAACAAATGTAGGCCATTTGTCAATACATTTGTCTAAGAGCCAAATGTCCTGGAATACATTAACAGAGCTCCCATCAACAATCCTCCATTTGACTATCTTCTTAAGAAATTTTTCCCCATTAGTGATCAACTTCCAGGCTATCGAATCTCCTTTACTATTTGAATTTCCCTTTAAAATTTGGCCATATTTAGGAAATAAGATTTTGTGCACCAAGGAATCTTTGTTTTGATTATAAGTCCATGCCAGTTTGGCTCTTAAAGGCCCAGCCTTTTTATAGCAAGCTTTGATTCCTTGTCCTCCTGCTTCTTTAAATTTACACATTGCATCCCATGAAACATAATGGATCCCATCTTCTCCTTTGTATTTCCTCCAAATAAACCTTCTACAAATCTTATCTACTTCTTTCAAAATCTGTTTTGGAACCAAAGAAAGTGTAGAATGAAATGTTGGGTATGATAGTAGAACGGATTTGACTAGAGTTATTTTTCTAGCCAATGAAATGAACTTGTTACCCCAAACATTAAGCATGCTCAATGCTTTGTATAGGATGAATTGGAAGTCTGTTTTAGCCATTCTTCTGAGCGCCATCTTGATTCCCAAGTAAGAGAACTCCTTTACTTCTTTGTACTCCATAATCTTGCAAATGGTTCTTCTTTTGTCTTTCTTTACAGCTTTCACAAACATGATTCCAAATTTTTGTGAGTTAACTCTTTGGCCCATCCAACCATAAAAGTTAGACAAGATACGTTTAACCTCTTTAACCTTCCTAATATTAGCTTTAGAGAAGATGGCAATGTCGTCAACATATAATAAATGAGAAAGTTTAGGGCCCTTACTAGTAATACCAATGCCAACCAAATTGCCTTTTTGATTAAGTGCATTAGAAAGGATTTGAGCACACATGATAAACAAAATAGGAGATAGGGGGCATCCTTGACGGAATCCACTCTTTGCATCAATCCAATTAGAATAATTCCCATTAATGAGAATGGAGAATTTGGAATTGTAAATACATTCCCAAATAAGATTGGAAAATTTTCAAGGAAAACCAATATCCTTCATTGCTTTGGCTAAAGCCTTCCACCCCATTGAATCATATGCTTGCTCCATGTCAATTTTATAAGAAACTAAACCTTTAGAGGATTTAGAAATTCTAAATTTGTGAAAATTTTCATGGGCCACTAATACATGATCAGAGATTGATCTGCCTCTTATAAAAGCTGCTTGTTCTTCTGAAATAATCTTAGGAGCAATATACAACAACCTATTTAAAAGAATCTTTGCTGCAATTTTATAAATTGAGTTGCAAAGACTTATAGGTCTATAGTTAGAAGGAGTCAAAGGATTTTTAATTTTTGGAATCAGGACAATGAAAGTTTCCTTCCACCTGTCATCTATTCTATCATGAATGAAGAAGTGTTCCAAAGCACTCTATAAATCATCCTTAATGATTTGCCAATAAGATTTGAAAAAAGAATAAGTCATACCGTCGTTTCCCAGGGCAATGTTCCCTCCAACCTCCTTGATAACCTTCTCCAATTCTTCAAAGTGGAATTCTCTGTTAAGCAGCTCAGCATCCTCTTCATTAATGGTCTTCCACGATTTTGGCCAATTCTCCAAGTTGCAGCTCCTCTCTTCCCATTTGTTTTTGAAATAGTAGAGAATAGAATCTTCAATCTGGTTTTGGTTTTCAGCAATAATCCCATCAACCCCTTTGATTCTATGAATGAAGTTTGAGTTTTTCCTTGCACTAGCATATGTTTGAAAAAACTTAGAATTAGCATCTCCTTCCACAAGCCATTTGACTTTAGCTCTTTGCCTCCACCAAGTGTTGATCCGAGCCAAGATTGAGTTCAATTCATCAGTTTTTGCTGTAAGCAGCCATCCATCTTCTTCATTCAAATACCCATTTTCAGCTTCTTTTTGTTGTAGTTCCAGAATTTATGTTTTTAAGCCTTCTTTGGACTGATTAAGATCTTGAAATTTAGCCTTGCTCCAGTAGTGTAAAGCTCTTAAAGTCTTCTTCATTTTCTGATTTAGACTTTGAGCTGGGTTGCCTTGAGTTTTCACTTTCCAAGTCTTCCTCACTATTGCCATAGATGCTGGAATAGAAGTCCAAACATCCTCAAATTTGATCACCTTCTTGAACACTTGTTTATGTCCTAACAAGTTTAAGATTATTGGGCAATGGTCAGATTCGATCCTAGCCAAATGCATCACTTTCAATTGATGGGGAACATTCAAAGCCGCCGAGTTGAATAAGCATCTATCAAGTTTTTCCAAAATCCTTTCAGCTCCTTTTTTATTGTTGCACCAAGTGAACTTTGGTCCAACACAAGCAACCTCATGTAAATCATTACAAGTTACAAAGGTTTTCATCTCCTTTGGCCCAAAAGAGAATGTGAATCTCCTACCACCTCTTTTTTCTTCCCTTGATAATAAGCAGTTGAAATCACCTCCCACTAACATGGGAATGTCTTTGGACATATAATTTTCCAAATTCTCCCATAGTTGTCTTCTTTTGTATACATCTTTTCTCAGATACATAGTAACAATTCTCCAACTAGATTTGTTAAAAACATTTAGCTCACCCACAACATATTGGGAAGAAGAATCAAGAACATTAAATAATGATACATTAAGATTCCATAGCACCATTATTCCACCAGATAAACCTTCAAAAGGGACATAATAAAAGTCCCAATCATCACCCAGAGCAGATTGAACCATCTTCTTATCAACAATAGACATCTTGGTTTCTACCAACCCAGGAAAGAACAAACCATTATCTTTTATAAACTCCTTCATGTAAAGAGAAGCCTTCCTCTTCCTAGCTCCTCTACAATTCCAAAATCCGATTGAAGACATTAAAGAATTATTGGGGAATGAGTCCCAAACCTTTCTTTATTTTCCACTTCATTTTTCCTGCCCCTTGGCTCATATTTTATGGGTCATAAGCCTTTGAGCTTCTTAGACCCTCTCTTCTTTATTTTACTAGAATCCTCCTCTAGGTTGTTAGCATTCTCCTTGTTAATTCCTGCATCTTTCTTCAAGACATCATCACCAATGCTTTTTCCAAACAGAGAAGCTTCATCATTTTTAATAGCTACAGGATTGTTTTTGACAAATTCCCCTTCCTCAATCTCCATATTTAATATTTTAAATTTGTTTTTTGTGCTAGGAAAGTAGTCATTATTGGATACAGAAATACCTTTGCCTTCAATGATTCCTCCAGTTTTTGTTCCATTCTTTTGCTGAAAATGGTCTGCTTGATCTTCCAAAATTTGTTCTTCTGTTCTTCCTTCTGCTGTCTTGTCTTCAATGATTTCTTCAACTGTAGAATGCCCATTTTTATCATTAGACTTCACTGAAATCTCTTCTTCAACTGTCTTGTTTTCTTCTCTGGGAAGAGGCCGAGTCCAAGTATATCTGGATTTATTATTTCTAAAATTTTTCTTTCCATATTTCACATGTATCCAAGGTCCATATCCATCTTTTCCATTTTCCACCTTAGAATCTTCTTTATGATTGACATTAGTATTATGGGATAAGCTAGCCTCATTGTTAGGAACCGTAGGAATAGCATTGACAAAGCCTTCAGAGCAGTTTTTACTCAAGTGTCTGATTCTACCACACTTGAAGCAAATTGTTGGAATCTTCTCATATTTTATTCTCTGATAGAATTTTCCTGATGATCTTTCCACCCAGATTCCCAAAGGAAGCTTCTCTTCAAGTTTGATTCTAACACAAACTCGACCAAACTCTCTCCTTCCCCATTGGAACATGTTCTCATCTATCAAACATGGGGTTCCAATCTTGGAAGCAATTCTGCAAACATTTATCTTGTCCCAACTTTGCAGTGGAAGGTTTGGTAGTCTAATCCAAACCAGAGCTATTAATCCTTTGAGTGAAGAAGGTTGGAAAGTAGGAGACCATTTGTCCAATCCTATAATGTTTCAATTCACATACCAAGGGCCATTTGACAACAATGATTCCATTGCAACGGGATCTTCAAAGGCACAAAGCACCCATCCCATTCCAAGTAAGGTCATGTGAAATCTTCCAAATTGATTCCACTGTCTTCTCAACTCCATCCCAATCACATGATAAGGTACATCATTGCCGAAAACTTCAACCACCACAGATTTTTTAAGTTTTTCAGTGTTTTTAGCCTCACTTTCTTGATGTAACTTTACTATTCCATCATCAGTAAAATTTGCCCCATAGTCAAAATCAACTTTCATGAAGTTAGTCTTCTTGTTCCAGACATTAACAATTTATTCTTTAACAGGAGGAAGGGAAACCACATTATCACAGTTTCCCATATCAGCAGAGATACATTCACGAACCATTCAAGAGTTTGATTTGATAAACAATACTTCATTAGCCTCTGCATCATCTTTGCAGTTACTGTAATTTGATTCTTCTATTTCTTTAGAGAAGGATCCAACATCAATTATATTTTTCTCCAATCTAGCAGTGGAAATAGAAATTCCATTAGAATTCAAAAATTTTCCTTTTAAATCTTCAGCAGCTACATTCCCAAATGAAGAGCAATCTTTACCAACATATTTTTGAATACAGGGCATTTTGTTGAACAACAGAGATTCCAACAAGACCTTCTTCCCTTTACCTGTATAAGAGTCTTGCTTCTTAGGGGGAACAAAACCTCCTTCATTGATCTTCAACGGCTTGCTCAGATTCGTTCTCAGTTTAGATTCCAGATCAAACATCAGATGAGCGTCTCGAAAGGCAGGGGAGACGAGAGATGATTACTTCTCGGAAGGATCCTTACAGCATTGGATGAAGAGCTCCGTCCATCTCCGACTCCGGTCGAAGGCGGTCGACGACTCTCCACCACCATCGACGACGAGAGAGGTTGCGGGAAAATAGAAATTCAAAAATTGCAGATTCTTTCTCTCTCTAAAAAATGGGAGTTTCTCTCTCTAGAAAATGGATGAGCAAACATTTTTGTGACTAAGCATTTAATTCGTTGCTAAGCTCAAATTCGTTGCTAAGCTCAAAAGGGCTAGAACTATTTGATCAATATATCCTAGACTAAAAAATTTAATGCTACCAACCATCCAGAACATGGGTAGACTGATAACATGGAGTTCTCCATTTTAATTATATGTCTTGATCCTTAAAACTTCTCAACCCAATATACCTTTGTGATCCTAAAAGGAATCAAGTATAAGGGTATAGAAGCTATAATGTTTGAATATTTAATTACTAAAATTTTAAAATTAATTTAATTTGATTAACTGGTAATTTATTAAGTTTTTCATATTCATATATACATTTTATTAAATTCATTCATGGCATTCTCATAATGGGCACGAGGACTAAGGCCTTGTTAAGATATGTAGCCCTGCAACCCGATGTAGTTCACCTTAAAAACAACATTGACTTCAATTTTAGTTGTTCATTTATTGTTATTTATTGATTTAATTTAGTCTAATTAATGATTTACTAAAGTTATGATGGTTTATTATTTTTTCAAATTTTAATGGATTAAACAAAGGGTCCATTTCTTAACTTTTTTATATACTTTAGTTTCTAAAAATTTTATAATTTTTATAAATACTAAACCCAAATATGAGTCCAATGCCTTTGAGTTGTGAATTTTATGCATTTGGTGCATTCTGTGAACTAAGTTTTACCAAAATGTTAACTTTCTGAATTATAATGAATTCTAGAGCTTCTATATAATTAATAAAAACTATACAGATAGAAGAGTCCAATACCTTTGAGTTTTCTCGATTTGCAATTTTTGAAATTAGTTATGAGCTATTGAATTTTAATGTATTTTTAGATTTATTTAATTTTAATTTAGGGGTATTTTCTTATTTTTATACCAAATTAAATCCAAATCTCATGAAATCATATCAAAATGTCAAAAAAGACCTCTAAGGATGATTTCAAGTGTTTGAAATTTTTTTGGTAATTTTTATATATTTTTTATATATTTATTTTAATTAATTAGTGAATTTTTTTACTTCTAAAATTAATTTTAAATTTTGGATGAATCTTAAATGGGTTTTTTTTTCCTCTATTTTGCTTTTAATTCTAAGAATTAATATATTATTTGTATTTTTAATTTAAAATATTTTAATTATGAACTTTTAAAGATCCTAGGTCTTTTTTATACAAGAATTTTCAGTTCAATAAATGAAAGACCAAATGACCTTCAAATAAAGTAAAATTTGAAACATGGGTACATGAATACATGTTCTTCAAACCCACAAAATTTGGGCTTATCAAAGCTTCCCTAGGTTGAAAATAATTTACCAAAGTTAAATATATCTATTGCTTTGGTAATTTACTTAAGGAGCTATATATACTGGAGTTAGGTGAAATCAGTAGCAAACTAACCATGATAGGAATAGTTATGAATTTTCCAAGTTATGGTTCAAAAATGGACCTATGAACATGAAAATTCAAACCACAAAAAATCTAGTCATGTCAAGACCCATGAAAATTAAGGTACGTCAGATATTACCTAATATAAACCATCCAAATTAATGGTTAATTTGACCATTGGATATTGAGAAATTTAAGAAAAATGGATAAGAATCATCTCTATTTTGCTGAATGTCCATTGGTAAAAAATTGTTGAAGCTTTTTTTAGAAAATAGTAAAGGTCAAGAGCTTTCTAACAAGCCTAAGAACACTCACTTTAGATGAAAAATGAATTTTTAATGATTTTTGTAAGTTATAGGAATTTAAATGAATTATTTAATTTATTTTAAATTTAAATTTGGTGGGTGTGGCAATGATTAGAGATGAAGTGACACACCATTACAATCACTCATTTGAGGCAACAATGAGGTTATACCATCAATTTGACCAGAAATAAGATAGAGTGCTACCATACGGCCATACCGCCTGCATTCTGATCTTAAGAACCTAAGTTTGAGGCATAGCACAGATGCACCTGTGATTTTTCATCTAAGCTATCAATCAACTGATCATATGGCTTAGATTGAATGGATCTATTTATTTAAAAAAAAAAAACTAAACTTTAAAAACTTATAATGTTTAAACCAACCATTCAAATTTAATGAAATTTCTAACATAAGATCTAGGCAACCTATACTTTTAGTTCTTGCAGTATCAAGCCTTTATGCATTCAGATTTAGGAGAAATTAAAAATTTAAATTTAAACTTTAAATGGAGATTTCTCACAAACCTGTGGATGGATTTTAAATATCTTGGGCTTCTTGGAAAGCTTGAGAGACCATCTTCAACTTCCTAAATGATTCTAAGGACTAATGATGGTTGGATCAAGAAATGGATTTGAATTTTCCTATCTCTCTCTTAATAGTTTGAGGTCTTTTTAAATTTTGAAAGTGCTGGGGAGGTTATGGGAGAGATGGGGGCTGTGAGGCTAGGGAATTAGTTTGGTCAACCTCAAACCCTTGAAAAGTGGGGGTAATTATATGAGAGAAAATACAATAGAGGGATTGGATCTTTCCACATAAGCTAAGGCAAACAACCATTTTAGCTAGTGACTAATCGAAGTGATCTAAGAGAAGGCTCTAGAGAGTTTAAAATTACATGGGTTATTATTGGGAAAATTATGATTGAACCAATCATTAGAGAGAGATTATTTTGAGAAATCTTACCACCTCAACTACGTATGGCAAGATCTTGATATTGGCTATAGAGGGAAGGTTATAGAGCCTATTTAATCCATTAGTTGGGTTCCATTTTGGTTGGGTTGGTCTAAGATCCAAAAACATGGGTTTTAAAAAGTTTGGTTCAACCCATACATTTAAACTAAGTCAAACCATGGGCTCAAAGTCATATGATGTGTGCATGAGGTTAATACCTAAATATTACAGCAATTTTAAAAAATTTAATTTGATATGGGTAGTTAGTTATAGATCAAGAAAATCCCATTTTTAGCATTTTGTTCAACCCTATTTGTCAAACCATGTAGGCCCAAAGTAGGGAAATTTTTTAAGAGACTCATGTTGACCTCATGAATAGTCCCTATTTTTTTGGTTCAATGATTTGGTCAAAACCTTAATAAATGATTTTTTTTTAATTCATATGATTATTTTGGTCAACTAAGGTTAACTTAGTCAGCCATGTTTGACCATGGGTCAATGATGGGTCCAATTGACTATTTTTTTGGATGAGGTCAACGAATTAAATAAAAATTAAATCTCTTAGCATCAATCATTGAATCATACTTAAAACTCTAAATCAAACTCGATATTGTGCATTGGCATAGTTTCTAAATAATTTAGCACATAATCATCACTTCACAAGCACCCCGGACTATAATTTGATCATCTAATTTACTTCTAGATAATCACCAAGTAATTGTTAGTGATATGATCATCGTAAAACTAAAATTCTCTCAATCATTTTTCTTCATTAATCAATTTTATACCTAAATAAAAAAATCAATCCTAAATTAATTAATTGAATGTACCTACTGATAATTAACTGATCACCTGATCAAACATTGATGATTATTCATGATTATTAATGATCTAAATATTTCAAGACCCTAAATATTCCAAAGCCATTATTTTAATCTAACCTAAATCTAGTCCAATGATTAAATTCATTGTAAACTTAAAACTCCTAAATTTAGTGTTAAAAGTTAGGCCAAAACACCTTGGTCTATAACATATGTTTGGAGAAATTGTGGTCACTTCAAAATCTAACCAAATAGCCTTAGATTTATGATCTATTAGTTGCATATTGACTAGACATGCCCATAGAGTCAACCACGTAAATTTGAATCCATTCCAAGGTTCCTAGATACATAAATTGAAAGTATTTTTATATGTTGTAAAACCTTCAAATATTTATAGCTCATTCCACTGAACATACCATATTATGGAATTTGACCTTGAAAGCTTCACCAAATCTTTTGAACATCTTCATTGGCCTAAATATGATGTATTAAACCAGCACTGAACCTTAGTTTACTATTATTGACCACCAAAACCTAAAGTCCTTAATCATGAAAACTGATTTTTTCTTAAACCTCAACATGACCATATAACCTTCTTAAGTTCACAATCTATTCAAAACACTATTTGGTTGGATTTTGAAGTGACCATCATTTTCAAATTTTAGTGTTAAACCAAGACGTATAACCTTTTATAAATATGTTCAAAATATTATTTGACATCCCTTAAACTAAAACCTAAGCCCTTGTAAACCCTAGTTGACCAAGTCATCCTAGGTTGACAAATTGCCCTCTTACACTTTAAATTTTATTACAAGTATGGATACTCCACCAAACCTTAAGACCACCTCGAACAAATTCAAAATGAAATTGAGAAGCACTGAACCAAGTTCCATGCCATGGTCCAACCTGGTTGACCATGTCAACCATGGTTTACTAAATGGTCCCATAAACCCATAAAATGCATGTTTGCACTAAATGACCTCACCAATACATGTGACCACATTCAACATGCCCAAAACACCAATGGAACAAGTTGGACCATCCTTTGACCTGTGGTCAAACCTGGTAGACCAGGTCAACCCTAGTTGACTAAATCACCATAAACACATAACAAATTATTTTCTCATGATTTTAACCAGATCATTGAACCAAAACTTATGGGCTTATTCATGAGGTCAACATAATTCTTCTAAAAAAATTTATAAGTCTTGGGCCCACATGTTTTAACCAATAGGGTTGAACCAAGTGTGAAAATGGTGTTTTTATGATCCAAATCTCTGACTTTATCAAGATAAATTTTAAAAAGTAATGTAGCAGGTGCTTGTTAAACCCATGTAGACATCCCAAGAGTTCAAACTAATGGTTTGACTTGGTTTAAAAGTATAGGTTGAACCAAGCTCTTCAAAACACATGTTTTTGGACCCTAAACCAACCCATCCAAACTTGAACCCAACTAATGATTTGAATACACTCTAGAACATTCCTATAGGAATCTTTGTCAAGCTTTGCCATCTATACAACTAAGGTGGTAAGAATCCCCTAAACAACATCTCTCCAATGATTGGCTCAACTATAACTTCCCAAATAACAACCCATGTGCTTTCAAATTCTCTAGAACATTCCTTAAGCTTGTATTTGTCAGCACAAAATTGATTTGGAGGTGGGTCATAGCTTAGGTGGAATGCTCTTGGCCATTAGTATCATTTTTACTCTCTTATAAGTTAATAATTAATAATTCTTTACACACTTAAAATTAGATTTTAATTTTTATATTGTGTCTTTATACTTATGCAAGGGTTAGTTAGACATTAATTTTACCCAACTCCTGTGAGACTAGCTCCAAAAATAAATCACCTAAGTTATAGATGGATTTAAATTTGGTGGTTGATTTTTTAATATACAAAGGTTTTGAGGAGTACAAATTCAGTGGATTTGACACAAATTTATAAATGTACCTATGTTTTAGATTTCACTGTATTTGGAGCTTATTTGGTTTGTATTTAGCAAACCCAAGAATCATGTACATGATTGACTTAATTTTTAAGAATTCATAATAAATTCAAATTTAATCTAAAAATTTTAAAATATATATCAAATTTCTTAGATTGAAAAGTGCATTAAAGGTAAAATAAATGCCCCAGCACATTCATAAAAATTAAAACAAATTTAATAAATTAATAAATTTAATAATTAATTAAAATAAATATTAAAAAATATGTAAATATTAATAAAATAATTTTAAGCACTTAAAATCATTCCCAGGGATCATTTTTGAACTTTGGGGAAGATTTCAAAAGGCTTGGTGTTAATTGGTACAAAAATGAGAAAATAACCCTATTTAAAAAACTAAATAAATAAAAAAACTTCAAAAAATTTTAAAAATTCATAACTAATTCCAAATAACTCCAAATTGAGAAAACTCAAAGGTATTGTACTCATATTATGGTTGAATATTTAAAAATAAAAAATAAAAACTCAAGAATTCATTGTAAGTCAAAAAGTCAATAATTTGGTTAAACTTAGTTCATAAAAAACATTAAATATGTAAAAAAAAAAACTAATTATATTAAACTCTAAATTAAGAAAACTCAATTGCATTAGACTCATATCTTGGTCTATTAATTAAGAAAAATATAAAAATTCAAGAAATCAATATAAATAAAAAATTTAAGAAATGGACCCTATATTTAATGCTTTAAAATATAAAAATCAATAAATCATTAAATTTTCAACAAATAATGAATTCAATTAAATTAAATTAGAAAACAACATTAAATAAAAAACCAACATTCTTGTCTTTGAAGTTTTAGGTTGGACTACCTCGAGATACAGGGTTACGTGTCTAAAGGATGCCTTGGTCCTCGTGCTCGTTATGAAAACACTATGAATGTATTTGATAAAATATAAATATTAAAAACTTAATTAAATTTGTAAGTAATAAATTTAATTTAAATGAAAATCATTAATAAAATATATAGACATCATAGCTTCTATACCCTTGTGCGTGATTCCTTTTATGAGGGCTAAGGTGTATTGGAATTAGAAGCTTTAAGGACCAAAATATTTATTTAAAATGAAAGATTCTATGATATCCATCTATCCCAATATTGGAGATTGGTAGTATTACAAATATGAGCCTAGAGCTTGTTAATCAATAACTTCTAGCATTTAGAAGTTGTGCAATGCTATGATCTTTAAAACCTAAATTTAAATAATTTCAATATTTAAAATATCTTTAAAAGAATTATAAAATATCAAAATTATTAAACTTTATATTCAAACAACAATTTATAGACCTTGAACAAATCAATTTATTTATAAATAGTTTTAAAATAATAAAACCAATGAACTATCCAAGCCATATAACCTTTATACATGCTTACATGGTTTACTAGGACAACCAATTCTAGCCTAGGCTAGGTGAGTGATTTTATTTGGTTTGCTTTCCTAGAGGGTACATATGTCTTTGCTTATTTTATGTACTCTAAATGTCATATTTACTTTCTGTTAGTGCATTAAAAATAAGAGTGAAAGTTTAAAGTTGTACATTTTAATTTCAATTTATATTTCTGTATATATAACTTCTCACACTGCACCATCATAAATGTATTTTTTCTATATACTTGCTCTTTTATATTCCTACAAAGTTGAATGTTCTTAAGTGATGATGTATATTAAAAGAAATGACATAAATATGAATGCTTTAGATTTTTGTATAGTTAGATTGAGTTGTAAAGTGTCTAGAGTTGTAAAAGATTGCATATGTTTATTTTTATAGAAGGAATGCAACTTGAATTAAACAGGAAAAAATAAATACAATAAAAAAAACTAAAAAACTAGCAAAGTTGCCTTTCTTAACAAAAGGAAGGTAACTAAAATATGAATGTTTATATATATATATATATATATATATATATATATTCCAAAGGAAAATGATTCTTCTTCAGTTGAAGATCATTTGGTTTTGGGATATTATCGAAGATCCAACATTCAAAAGATTGAAGACCAAAAATAAGTAATCATATTCAAGTCTATATTATATAGTCACATTAATATAGGCTTGTTACTATTGGAGCCTGGCTACCATTTCTTTTATGTAGACCCTAGTTTGTACTCTAAAATTATAAATGAATAAAAGTTCATTTATTTATACATAATTATGTATGAATCATTTCATCATGCATTCATATACATGTTGTAGAGTCATGATTATAAAGCTTTTTTAGTTATAAATCCTTGACTCCTAAGATAGAGTTTATCAAATCTTGCTTTCATATGGTGATTAATTGTGCTTAGGATTATTAGTTGGAAACATACTCTAGGAAGGTGTAAGTTTAGATTATACACACCACCTCAATCTTTTCAATTTCTTTTCCTTAACATGTTCTTTCAAAATAAAAAATCTCAAATCTAAATTTAAAATCCAAATGCAACTATAGAATTTATAATCTAAAGCATTTAAATTGAAATCCTTTTCGCCCAATCATTTCTTAAAATATGTATGAATTTAAAAATATTTAGTCTTCACTTCAATCGATAGTATTCTCTTAAAAGATATAATTAACTATAGGGGCTTGTCCCTATAGGTAGTCTAGAACCCAAAAGAAATAAACCCTATCACAGTTTCTTTTTAAGGTAGGGGAAAATTTTGTAGATGAAAACTTAAGCTTTAAACATTGGTTTAATTTCACAATAAAATAAGATAAGTAAATATTCTTTTTTATTCTAAGGGGTAATTTGAATATTTATTACATATTTGATTATAAAAATAAATAGATTTATTTAATTTCATGATTAAATGATAAGTGAAAATTCCTTTTTCTCCTTAGGGATGAATTAAATATTTCTTATATATTTTAATTATGAAAATAAATTTATTAATATACTTTCATGATTAAAACAATAAATGAATATTCCTTTCATCCTTTGGGAAGAATTAAATATTCATTATACGATTTTGATTATGAAAATATATTCATTGATTTAATTTCATAATTAAAATTATTGAAGAATATTCTTTCTAAATTAAAATAATTGAAGAATATTATTTTCGTCCTTCACGACAAGATTGAATATTCCCTATGTTGCGTTTAATCATGAAATTAATTTGAAGGTTTCTCTTCTCAAATCGACAAGTGAGACTTTAGTATATATTTTGAGGTGATATAATGTCAATATATTTAGATTTTAGAGAGGAGATTTAATGCAAAATGCTTGTTTAAGGGCTTGAGGAGCCCTATGGTCAACTTAAGTTGACTTAGTAAACCAAGATTGACCAAAGGTTGGAACTTGATTCAATGTATTCTAAATGATATTTATGGTTTTTTGGAGGTGGTCCCAAGGTTTGGTTGGGTCTCCATGCATTTAATGTTGTCTTAAGGGAAAAACGGCAATTTGATCAGCCTAGGTTGAATTAGAAAACCATGGTTAGCTAAGGCTTGCGGTTTGGTTCAATGGATTACAAATGATATTTTGATTATATTTTGAGAAGCTTGAATAGATTTATTTAATTAAGCCATTTAGAGCTTTAAGGAAAATTAAATTTTCATGGTTTAGGGTTTTATGGTTCAAAATTGGTTTATTGCATCATGCTAGTGATGTTGATCAAGATCAATGAATTTAGAGAGGCCTCCAAGGTCAAAATTGATCTGATATGGGATCCCAAGAATATGATTTTTATGATAACAAATATTATTGAATGTCTCTTAATTTCTCATAATTATTATAATGCATATTTACTTTAGTATGTACTAACATTTTAGATACATCATACACTGTGTAGAAGAAAACTCAAGGTTTAAGCCTTGTTAGAATAGGATAAATGTTTTACAAGTGTGTGCATATTTCCTTTCTTTATTTTATATTTCTTGAGTCTTATTCATCTAAAGGAGTATGCAAACTTGGTGACCCCACAAACACATGCAGGAGAGGGAAAAAATGAATTTAGAAAACACATATTTTTGTAGTTCATATCATATGATTCATATCTTATTGTATGATATATTATTTAGAAAATTATTAAAAGTGGATAATTATACTTAATGATTTAAACTAATCATACTATACAAACATGATTGTATTGGATGATCAGTTGAACTCATAAACCTTTGATAATTTAGCCAACTTTATAAATTTTAAATTTTGAAATTATCATAGTGTACAAACCATATCATAATGTACGATATTTAAAATCTTCTATAAATTAATCTCTTGATTAGCTAATTAAATCAAGGATTAATAAATATGACAGATCATATAATATTATATAGATCATACTAAATGATTGGCAGATATGAAATTTGGTTGTCTTGTGGATCATCCTAGATGAAACCTTAATTTTCTTACTAATCGTGAAGTATGATTTCAATCATACTTGATGACTAGCATAGATGATTTCCAATCATCCTAGAATTCATAGTTGTTTAAATTATACTTGATGAATAGTTTGTTGAACTAATCATATTTAATTATCATCAATCATACTAGAATAAAAAAATGGCATAATTAAATTTTTAGGGCTTTTTGAAGATTTCATACTTAAACACTCTTGTTAGACTTAAAAAAAATCTTTGGTTGTTGAGTATTTTTTTGTGAGAGAGCTGTGAGAGTACAAAGAGCTCAGAGAAGGAGGAGAAGTTGGGAGAGGGAGAAGTTGTGTGAGAGGACTCACGCGGTTGATCCAAAAAATCTTTAACCTTGATTCTTCCAAGTGTCTTTGCTGATCTATGGGTGGCTCTAAGAAGAACTACAAGGCCAAAGATCTTCGAGTTTATTTTCCTTCACTAGGAGGATAAAAAATGATTCATTGTACTCTACCTTCACCAAGATAATGAAAAGGATTCAAGGTACTCTACTTCACCTAGAGAGTGAAGAGATTCTGGTACTTTATAACACTGAGTTGGTGAAAGGTATTTTGTAAAGTATTTCAACCAAGATTTTTCTTTTTTTCTTTTGAAGAAACTGCAACTTGCATTAAAAACAAAAAAAAACCTAGATATAAACTAATTAAAGGAAAAGCAATCTATCACATTCATACTTTAACAAAGAAACTAAAAAAGGGGGAATATTATTATCATTAATTATATCCCAAATAAAATCAAAAGAAACTACCACGTTATCACAATACTCCACTAACATATTCCCATTATGACTAGTACAATGAAATAAGACATTATTGAAATTTTTAAACAAAATCAAATCCTCCACCACTCGGCCCTCCAACCTTAACTCAAACTTGACATATGATTCTTGAAGAAACTTGATAACATTCTAATTATCACCTTCAATAATAATACCATTTTCTCTTGCATCCGTCTCTGTAAAATTTTCTTCAAGAATTTAAATGCCATCAATTCCAACAGTGCAATATCCCAATGTACAGAACTAAAACCAAATGCCAACAAGAACCTCCCTTTATTATCTCTTACCACTCCACCAACTCCTGCTGTATTTTATCCTCATAACGAAGCATAAATATTAATCTTAATCCACTCAGGAGGAGGAGGGTGCCAAGACAGTCGATAAGATTATTTAACACCCCAATTTTTTGAGATGATCTTATTATAGTAAGATGAGGCCACCAAATTATTTACTTTTGAGGGAATAAAAGTAGCACTATCTTCAACACCACCATGCTTTACTTTATTTCTACTATTCCATGAAAAGAAAAACAAAGTTAAATATAAATTAGCTATGAATGGATTAGAAACACTAAACCTTTCTAAATCCCTTATGCACTCTTGAGAAGAGCAAAAAATCGGAACAATGAATCCCTAAGATTTTAGAAAATTAATAACTTGAAATAGTTGTAGACAAGAAGCAACTATATGATACACATCATCAATTGTATTGCAACCTCTAGGACATTTATTACAATTCAACAACCTTCTACACATAAGAAAATCAGGAGTAGGAATAGCATTGTTGATTAGTCTCCATAGAAAATCTCTACCCAAGGAATTAGCTTCAGCTTCTTTTCCTAGACCAATAACTCACATTCACCTCATTAACAACCTATTTCTATGAAATCAGAGCAGATATCATCTTCCCTGACATTTTGAATTGTAGTTCCATCCGATCCATAAGCAACTCAGGAAAGATTTGAATTTGAATAATAATTTCAATAAAATTTGAATTTGAATTTGTATTTCCACCTAGCTGTTGGGGCTAAAGGAGAGACACTAAAAAAGTTTAGTATAATACTCATAAAGGAGGACTCTAAAGAACGGATGTAGGTCAAAGTTTGACCAAACCATTATAAAAACTTTGATGTGTTCATTTCTTTTACTTGCATTTTTATTTCTTGCATACTATTTTCTTAAAATCTGAGATGAAATTATTGTGATATATATGGATTAATTTTTGTAGGTAAAAAATAATAAAAATAAAATAAATAATTATCATTATTTAAAATTTATTTTCATTAGCTCCTAATTTGTGTGATCTAAATTTTTAGCTAAGATTTAAAAATATCAAAAATGTAATTTCTTTTATAAGGAAATTTTTAAATGAAAACTCACCCCGCCAAAAGAAGGGTAAGAAAAACCCAATTTAAAAATAGGAAAGCAAAGGATATTGAAAGCCTTTTGGGTATAATCCTTCTCAAACTCATCAAAATATGAAGTGGAGGAGGAGGTAACACATTTGCCTTATGGAAAATGATAATCTTGATCATTTTGATCAAGGCGAGGTATGTTTGTTATCCTATGATGATATTCTTATCATTTCTAAAAAAAATTATAACATATATAGAAAAAATTCAATTTTTGGATGGGATAAAAATTAAAATTCCATTTAGTGAATGGAATAATGCTGACAGAGATCTTGTACATCATAATGCCAAATATTTAAATTATTTTTTATGCACTTAAATATAAAGATTATATGAGAGTTTTTACATGTACTACTGGAAAGGCCATTTGGGATAGGTTATGTATCACTTGTGAGAATACTAATGAAGTAAAACAATCTCATTTGAATATTTAATTGCCTTATTATAAACTATTTCAAACCAATTGAGACTATCTTTAACATATACACCAGGTTTACTCAAATAGTGACTTCCTTACATGACTTTGGTACAGAACTATAAAACTTTAAAATGTTAACAAAATTTTGCATATTTACTTGATAATTAGATGCTAAAATTATTGTAATATGTGAATCAAAATATTTGAAAGTGTATTCTATAGATAATCTACTTAGCTCACTCTTTTCCTATAAGTAAAGATTGAGTCAAAGATTGCATAATGCAGGTGATAAGAAGAAGGAGAAGACTGTGGCACTAAAGGCCAATGATTCTAATTATAATAGCTCTATAGTAAATGAAGATGCGATATTGCATTGATGAGCAAGCAATTCAAGAGCTTTCTGAAGTGAAAGTAAAGACAACATCAATAATAGAAGAAATGAAATTCAAGTAAAAGTACTCATGTTTCCTCTAACACTATTTGTTTTGATTGCATGAAACTATGACACATGAGACATGAATGCCCCAATGTGAAAGATCACCATACCAAATAGAAGGGTAATGAAAAACCGAATTTAAAAATTGGCAAGAAAAGGACATACAAGACATTTTGGGTAGACTCCTTCTCAAACTAATCAGACTATTAAGTGGTGATGGCGGTAACGCATTTTTCTCTTGGAAAATGATAATCTTGATCATTTTGATCAAGATGAGGTATCCTATGATGAGATTCTTATTATTTATTAAAACATTCATGACTAATATAGGGAAAAATTCAATATGTGAATGGGATCAAAATTGAAACTCCATTTAGTAAATGGAGCAATGAGGATAGAGATCTTACATAAATTAATGTCAAATATTTAAATTTTCTTTTTTTGTGTACTTCAATTTAAAAATTATATGAGAGTTTCTACTTATGCTATTTGAAAGGAAAATTGAGATAGGTTATGCATCACTTGTGAGGGTATTAATGAAGTAAAAAAATCTCATTTAAATATTCTATTGCATGAATAGAAACTATTTTCAATGAAATCAAATGAGACTATCTTCGGTATATACACTAGGTTTACTCAGATAATGTCAACCTTACATGCCTTAGATAGAGAAATATAAAAATTTGAAAAGTTTAACAAGATTTTCCATTATTTACCTGATAATTAGATGATAAAGAAACTACATTATATGAATTGAAAGATTTGAATGTGTATTCTATTGATAATTTACTTAGCTAACTCATTGCCTATGAGCAAATTATGATTCAAATATTGCTTGATGCAAGTGATAGGAAGAAGGAGAAAACTATGACACTAAAGGCCGATTATTTTAATAGTAATAGCTTGGCATTAGATAAAGATCATGATATAACATAGTTGAACAAGCAATTCAAGAGCTTTTTGAAGAGAAAGAAAGAACATCATCAATAAGGGAACAAAGGTAAATCAAGTAAAAGTACTAAAGTTTCCTTTAACACTATTTATTTTGAATGCATAAAACTATGACACGTGAGATATAAATGCCCCAATGTGAAAGCTCACCCTACCAAAGAGAAGGGTAAGGAAAAACCCAATTTAAAAATGGGCAAACAAAGGATATAGAAAGCCTTTTGGGCAGACTCATCGAAATACAAAGTGGAGGAGGAGGTAATGCATTTGTCTTATAGAAAATGGTAATCTTGATCAATTTGATCAAGATGAGGTATGCAACTATCCTATGATATGATTCTTATTATTTCTAAAAACATTTATGAAAAGTATAGGAAATTTAAAAAAATGCATGCAAATTTAAATTTAAAATTTTCTGAATAAGAATAGGATCTTGATATTTTGTGTATGGACATTCTCCATTAGATAAAGAGTATACTACTTTACTTAATGAATTAAATGATGTAAAAAGAAGTATATTGAGTTAACTAAAACTCATTAATCCTTAATATCTAAACATATTGAATTAGAGGAAGCATTCAAGGAATTAGAAACACTTATAATCAAACTAGAGCATAATGAGAATGCATTAAAAATAGAAGTAGACAACTATGTAAAGCCAACTATATTTTTTAAATAAAAAAATTCATGCACTTCAAAATAATAAACCACCACCCACAGTAGCATAATGGTATAAGCCTAAAACACAACATGCATCTCATATCCCTAGATGGAGGCACTACCACTCACGTAGATTAGTGAATCCATTTCCAGGTGTTAGGTGCTATTCTTGTGGCATGGTAGGAGAAAGCCAACACTTATATTTTACACCGTAGAACATATCTAGTATGGAGGCAAAAATTATCTACATCACAGAAAAGCATGTATTTATCTTATCTATTATAATTTAAGAAGAAACCCAAACTCACATGGGTTCCCAAATCTAATCTTTAATTAACATTATAGGAGTGCTCTCATAAAAGGCCTTGTGAGTGCATGTAGCACTTTGATAGCAGATGTTTACATCACATGATTGGAGATCTAGAATATGAGGCAAGGTTTCAATGGGAGATAACACCATCAAGAAAGTGGCAAGTTCATGTATTATTGGAAACTCTATAAATTTTATTATTGAAAATGTTTTGCTAGTAGATTTACTAAAATATAATGTGCTTAGTATTAGTAAACTTTGTGACAAATTATTTGAAAATAAATTTTTATCTACTAGATGTCTAATAAGCTTAAATGAAAATATTATATTAGAAGAAAAAAAAATACATGCTTGACTTGAATTTTATTGATTATTTAAATTCCTTATGTTTGAAACTATTATTGATGAATCCTGGCTATGGCAGAGGTGACTATGTCATGAAAGGATGAAAACACTTAAAAAAAATAATTTAGAAAGACCTAGTTAGTGGCATACCCAAGCTAGATTTCTCTAAGGACCACCTTTGTGATGCCTGATAATTAAACAATAATCTAAATCATTATTTCATTTGGTTGAGGACATTACCACCTCTAGGCCACTAGAGATCTTGTATTTGGACTTGTTTGGACCTGTTAGTACAACCAGTTTAGGTGAAAAAACTTTTAGGTATATAATAGTTGATGATTACTCCAGATTCAACTGGGTTAGATTCTTATATCATAAAAGTGAATTATTTGAAAATTTTAGAACATTCTCCACTTGCATTTAAAGGAAATTAGGATGTGATATATCTACTATCTATAGTGATCATGGTGGAGAATTTGAGAATGATAAGTTTGAATATTTCTATGAGGAGCTAGGAATTTAACATAACATTCTGCCCCTAGAACACCTTAGTAGAATAGAATAAATAAAAGAAAGAAAAGAACATTATTGTAAGCTATTTGGGTAATATTAGCTGAATATTCAATTACTATATATTTTTGGGCAGAAGAAGTGAATATTTTATGTTATATTTTGAATAGGGTAAATTCTTGATCTAAACTCAATAAGACGCCTTATGAGCTACTTAAGGGTAGGACACCCAATCTCTCTCACTTTTATGTCTTTATATGTAAGTGCTTCATTCTTATAAATGGAAAATCTCCTCTAAGAAAATTTGATCCCAAATCTGATGAAGGAGACTTCTTAAGGTTATTCCTCTGTAGGTAAAGCCTAACAAAATTTTACTAAGAAGTTCTTAGTTGCAGAGGAGTTAGCCCATATTCTATTTGATGAATCTGATAAATCTGGTGAGCTTAGGATAGAAAAAGAAGGAGAGGTAGAAGTTATCAAAGCAGTAGAATTTGTTGACCTTGGAGATAAAGAAAAGCCTTAGGAGTCATTTCCTAAAGATTGGAGATATTCATCTAGTCATCCTAAGGATGTCTTCTTAGGAGATCCATTAATAGAAGTTAGAACTATGTATGGACTTAGGAAGGAGGTTAGTCTTTTTGTATTAATCTTCATTGTAGAACAAAAACAATAGATTAAGCTCTATCTGATGAATTATGGATCCTAGCTATACAAGAAGAGTTAAATCAAGTTGTTAGGAATGATGTATAGAAGTTGGTTAGCAGACCTAAGGAATAGTGTGTAGTAGATATCATGTGGGTATTCAAAAATAAGATTAATTATTATGGAACAGTGAATGGGAAAAAAGCTAGTTTAGTAGCTAAGGGGTAAAATCAAATTGAAGAATTTGACTTTGAGGAAACATTTGCCCTTGTAGTCAGGTTACATCCCATTAATATTATTAGATTTTACTTGCTATAGAGGCCTGAAGCTGTACATATTAAATGGATATAAAGAGTACTTTTCTAAATAGGGTTATCAAGGAAGATGTTTATGCTGAATAACCCCCAAGATTTGAAAATTCAACCTTTCCCAAGCATGTATACAAATTGAAAAAGGAATTGTATGGTTTAAAGCAAGCACCTTGGACATGTTACAAAATAGTTAGCACATTTCTCCAATATTTATCTCTGGTTAAGATAGTGTAAATTCCACCCTATTCCAAAAGAAAGTAGGAGATGACCTATTCATTATTCAGATATATATGGATGATATATTATTTGGATCAACTAATGAAAACATTTAAAATGATTTTTTAAAAACTATAAGTAGAGAGTTTGAGATGAGTATGCTGGGAGAGATGACATATTTCCTTGGTTTTAGTGTGAAGCAAAGGGATAATGGTATGTTTTTAAAGTCAAAGTAAACATATCAAGAATATTCTAAATAAATATGAGTTTCTAAGACAACTTATGCACTCATGAGCTCTACCATTCAATTAGACAAGGATCCAAATGGAAAGTTAGTAGATAAAAAGAAGTATAGGGGAATAATAAGATCTCCTCTATATTTAATTGCTAGCATACATCATATTAAATATTAGTATTTCTTTCTATGTTAGATTTCAAGTTAATCCTAAAGAATCCCATATGACACCAGTTAAGAGGATCCTTATATACCTTCAAGGCACCCAAAAATTAGGTATCTGGTATGCTAGACATTACTTTTCACTTGAAATTATTGGGTATTTAGACATAAACTTTGTAGGGCGTAAAAATGATAGAAAGAGTACTTATGGAACCTATCAATTCATAGGAAAATGATTAGTTTCTCAATCTAATAGGAAGCAAAACTCAATAGCCCTATCCACCACTGAGGAAGAATACATAGCAGTAGGAAGTTGTGTTTCTCAAGTCTAATAATTAAAATAAAAAAAAATTTGACCTTGGATTATTTGTAGGAACCATTTGAATTATGTGTAATAATCTTAGTGCCATTTACATCTTTAAAAATATAATTCAACACTCATAAACTAAGAATATAGACCTCAAACATGACTTTATTAGAAATCGTGTAACTAAGAGATATAAAACAACATCATGCAGCCACTAAAAATCAACTATAAAACATCTTCACCAAGCCCTTAAGCTATGACAACTATAGCACACTGAGGACTTGAGTGAGTGTTATTCACATTCATGCTTGATTTAGGCCAGAGTGAAATCAACAACTTATGCAGTTATGTAATTCGTGTGTTTTCATATTTTTATTTTTGATTTATTTTTTTTTATTATTTTAGTTTGATTGTTTATTATTTCTAGTTAGAAGAAATTCCTTGATCATCACACACCACGCATTATTTTAGAAAATTTAAAATCAAAATTGAAAAATTAAAAAATTTATTCACATTGTCTTATAAAACCTCATTCATACTGTACAATCTACATGCAATAGCCATTAGACAAAATTAAATTGACCAGTGTGATAATAATTGCATTATCATACTATACAAACACTCATTTTATACTATACGATTAGTTTTGTTAACCATCATACAGATGACTCCTTAGTATGAAAGCATTTTATGACGATCATCATGTACGATCTAGATCATATTATATAATTTGGCCACTTTTCTAACAAGTCATCCAGATAATTTAAATTATCATGACCAATCTATATAATTAGCAATCATATTATATGATTGACTTAAAAATCTATATCAGGAATGGCATTCTAAGGTTCTGATTCACCAAACATCCTTTATCTTTGTTCACCACCTTTTTAGCATTAGAATTCTAAGATTGCAGAAGGTAGCGAGAGAGTGCTTCTACTTCATGGGAGTTCTTATTATCCTATGGAATATATATTTAAATTTATTGAAGATGAGTCAAACTATCACTGATTTAAGAATGCACACCTCACACTATCCATCTTCTTAATCAAAATGTTTTGCACTATCAGGTCATGGACCTTTTTGCATCCACCACATTACATTTTCTCCTAACCCCTACATTACCTTTTAATCTTAAGCTTTTTCTTGAATTTGTTTCCAAAAATAGAGTAAACATTGAATTCTTAGGGATGACCTCCTATGTGTGTAGGCAGCCTATAAAAATTACTACACAAGATCTATCAAACTACCTACATCATTCGACTGATGGGTCTAAACCCCACTTGTTATCATCTAGGGGAGATTATGATTGAATAGTTGGAAGCTGTTTGATTAAAAAATGGTTTTTAGAGTTTTGAAAAGATTAATTTTGCTACTATATGGTACAAATATGTTGGCTTTGGTATATGAGTTTAAAAGAAGAGAGGTTTTCACCAAAAACCTTTTTATATCACTTTAGGAGAGTGGAGTAAGGGTAATATTTTTCACATACATTTTTAATTATCCAAAGTAAATAGAATTGAATAAGCTTCCCTAATGACCCTGTTCTTCTCACTATCAGCTTCTATAAAAATCTCAAATTTTAGTTGTTTTGCATTATTCCTATATTCTACAGCTTATGACTTTTTATAAACAACATAGGATTCTTCCTTCAAACTAGATTCCATATCAATAAGTATAGTAGGCACCTTTATTTTCATATACTACTTTTTATTTTCTTTCATCAGTTTATTTTGCCATCCTTGACCTCTTCCTCTAAACTGTTGAGACATTATACTACCTCTTGATGAGAGATGGTCAAATGACCAATGAACTTTGTGTTGGAGATCAAAAAGCTTTTCTTTTTTCCTTTTCTTTTTCTTTTGTATTTCTTTTCTTTAACTTATTCTTTAACCACTTTAAGATTTTTAGAGAAAATAGTGTGCTTTTTAGGAAGATAAGGAAGCATCTTCAAGTATACCAATTTCTTGATTTGAAAAATGGGTACTAGTAACCTTTAATATAGAGATCTTCTCCCTCACGTGAGTACCTAATACACTGATGAAGGGTGTAAGGCACCATTAAATATTCATGTAGCCAAGGCCTACCCAAAAGAGCATGAAAAGAAGCTTTGGAATCTATTATATTAATTTGGCTTCAGTCTTTAGATTTCCTCCTTTGGAATCTATTATATTAATTTGGTTGAGCAAAAGCTCTCTCACCTTATTTGTCAAAACCGTGTAACATCATTTTATCAGAACTGAGTTTGCAAGTATCCACCTTCAGGTATGAAAGAGCTTTAATAGTCATGATATTGACCGATGCACCTAGATCATTAAGGACACAAGATAATCTAAAATTGGTTATATTCACAAATATATATATAATGGATGATTATGATCCATAGCTCCCAACAGTAATTCGTCATCTAAAAATATAACTTCTAGAATCTCTTTGCAACTCAATGTTTCTTCAGACTGCATTGATATTAACTGAGCTATACATATTTCTAGATCAAGTAAAGCTTTCGTTAAAGACTCTCGCATCTCCTTAGAAAGAACTAAAGCATCGTAGGTACTTAGTATTGCAAATATGTTTCTAAGATGTTCTAACACATTATAATCAACTTTCAGAATATTTGAGTTAGCCACATCAGGATTTATTTGAACCGATATTGAAGTTTGTAGATTATCAACCACCTGCTTTTCTTTGTTGGTTGTGGGTGTAGAACTTCTGAGGAAGAGACAGTCGGTTCTTTTGATTCTATATGTTAATGTAACTTTAATACTTCATGTTAAAAATTATAAGAATCAGACATCTCAATTTATTTACAAATAGGATCAACTTGAACATCAAGAATAGGAAAATAACTATTAAAGAAATATTGAAGGGTTCTTTCAATTCATCTAAGTTTAATTCTAATTTTGTTAGATTTATTTTTTGTTAAACTATTTATGTTATCACTTGTACCATCATCACTAAAGAAAGAGAAAATGTACATTGAATCATTCTCCATTTTTTTCTTAGTCCCTGGAGGGATAAAAAAGAAATCATACAATGTAAGAGGCACAAGAGATTTTACTTTCCCATTTGAAGAAATTACAACTTTAGTTTTTGTTATGCTATTATTATTTTTGGGTTCTTCCTTCTAAATTGTTGAAGATTAACCATCTAATGTATTCTCAAGTTCTTTAATCAAAACTCTGTTATGTATTTTTTTAGGAGGTCTCATTTCAACCTTGATGGGACTCTGCACTTCTTAAGATACATGGGAAAATGAATGATATTGTTTATTTATTCTTAGAAATTCAGGATAAAACTATACCCCAATCATTCTCAGATTTTAAATTTATGAATGATACATAAGGATCATCAATTATATTTTTAGTTAATCCTTGTTTGAAATCAATCAACTAATTATTGGGTATTAATATCAATCCATCTTTAATGCTTATTTTAAGCCACTCATTGAAAGTTACAAAGTCTTCTATATTATGATTAATCATCTAATGATATAGGAAATACTTGGGTTGTCCCACTTTTCCCACATTTTGGCTTCTTTGGATCATGCAATTTGAATTCGATTTTCTTTAGAAGATTCTTTAAGATTCTTTGAATAACTTCCCTTTTGAATGTGTAGTTTTTTTATTCTTAAGTGCCTCAAACCTTTGTCTATTTCCTTTTGTACTGTAATAGGGTCTAGGTTTGAACTTTTGAACATTCTGGAGTTTATTATAATGTTGATACAATAGAGGATGACTTAAATTTTTTGCCTGAATCTATATTTGTTATTTCCCTTTATCCACTATAGATATTGTGCAAGACTTCTTTTAAGACCATCTGAGGTTTTATTCTTTTCATTTATTTAGGGGATTGATCTTTTAAGAAAGTTAATTGACACATCTCTTCTTGGAAATTAGAGGCCTTACTTAATAACTTCTAAAAATTTAATTATTAATCCTATAAGTAAGAAATCAATTGTGCAATGGACATTCTTTGAAAGAATTTATGTAGTGTGATGCTGTTAGAGTTAAGGTTTATAATTCATACTAATTTTGTTCCATCTAAACATGTGATCCACTAAACTTTCATTGAGATTCTATTTTTCCACTACCAAAGGCCCTACTATAACATGATGACGTGCCCTATTCTTCTTAGAAATTAGAGGCCTTTCTTAATAACTTCTAAAAATTTGATTATTAAGCCTTTAAGTAAGAAATCAATTGGGAAATGGATATTCTTTGAAATACTTTATGTACCGTAATGCTCTTGGAGTTAAGGTTTATAATTCATACTAATTTTCTTCCATCTAAACATGAGATCCACTAAACTTTCCTCAAGATTCTATTTTTCCACTACCAGAGGCCCTACTATAACATGATGACATGCCCCAGCAAACCTTTCACAAATATTTGTTATAAATTTTTTAAGAGTGTGCACTTACTCAATGGGTATCTTAGCATACCATTCAAATTCTATGCTAGAAAAGTTGCTCACAAATTGCCAAAATAATAATGCATCATTACATCCTATACTACAATAACTTACTCAAAAGTGTGATAGATGTTATTTAGGATTATAGGTTCCATCAAAACATTTAAAGAAAGGTACACAAATCCGTTTGAATAAGGAACCAAATCATATTTTTTTGACTAGGGTTTATCCCTTTGAATGGATGAGGTACCTTATATTGTGCTAGAGCTTCTTTGACTTACTGTTCTATCATTTGCTTTATACCTTCTATTTGTACAATCTCTTTTTATAACTTTATTAATTCAATTTTATTTTCCTTCATTACCTTCTTAGATTTATTATAATGTTGCACATACATAACTAGAGTAGAATCTACGTGAGCTTTACTAGAAGGAACTTCTTTGCTTTGTAAAGGGGTCGTAACCCCATTAACACTTCCATTTTCTTCTCTATTCTAGCTATCTTTTCATCCTTCTAACTTAGCTGATCTAGAAAATTGTTAGTCAAATCAGAGACATATTCTTCATCATCATTGTAATTACTAAACGACAAGAGGGGGGGTGAATTGTAAAAATCTTTTTCTTAATAAAAGTAATCCTAAACAAGAGTTCTAATTTTTTTGTTATTTTTGAAATTTTATAACAAAATTTTAAGCAAGTTTTCTTCTACACAATTTCACCATGCAATAGTTATGAAAATTAAATGCAAGTAAAAAGTAAATGACGATAAGGAAAAAACACACCAAGAATTTTATAGTGGTTCGGTCAAAATATGACCTACGTCCACTCCCCGGAGTCCTCCACTCCGGGATTTTCACTATCAAAATAGTTCTCCTTTTGCCCCCCTCGGCAAGGCGGAGAAGCCTTTACAAACCTCCCTTTCACCAACCCGGCGTGGCGGAGTGCCAAACTCTGTTTTTTGCCCTCCTAGCGACGACAGAGAACCTTTTCGTTTTTCTCCCTCCTGGAGAAGGCAGAGAACCTCGAGGTAACGGATGTAGACGAGCCTTTCCCTTGGAGATCCTCCCTCAAATCCTTCTAGGGCCACAGGAGGAGCAAGATGCAGCAAGCTCGGAGCAACCGTGTGATCTCCCTCACACTTCTTCTCCCTCACAACGCTCACCTCCTCCTTCCTCTCTCAACCCTCAAGAACTTCTCTAGAGTTTTCTCCCTTGGAATCCCTTTCTAACCACGTTCACCCCCTCTGTAAATCTTACTGAAAAAAGACTTGATTGATATCTAAAAAAGGCTCCAAAAACCTTCTGAATTCAAAAGTAGCCGTTACTGTTCGTACAGTACGATTCAACATCGTACCGTACGATCTTCATAAACAGACGTCGTCCTGGTACGAAGATGTACGAACAGTTCAAAACAATTCGTGCTGTACGATATAATATCGTACGGTACGATCCAACAAAATACTATTCGTACAGGACGATGGTCTCAACAATCAGATGTCGTCTCTGTTCATCGTATGGTACGATTACTATCGTACAGTACGATGTGACAAAAACCAAGAGATCATCCAGGACGTTCATACTTCGTCTCTGTTCATCGTATGGTACGATCTGTTTCGTACAGTACGATGTTCAAAATTTAATTAGGCCTAGATTTCATGCACTAATCATGGATTAATTTAAGTAGGTATTTAAAATATATCGTACAGTACGAACATGTTCGTACCGTACGAACGGCGCAAAATCACTTACCTAAACTAAACTACGGCTAGGGTTTTGGATCTGAACATATCGTACAGTACGAATACATTCGTACAATATGATCTATTCACAAAATTGTCCACATAGCTTGGATCGTACGGTACGAATTACAATCGTACGGTACGAATTACAATCGTACAGTACGATCTACAGAGAAGAAATTTTATTACATTTTGTAGTTAAAAACAACTCTTCCCCTGTGTGTGTGCATGGTTGCTCTTACTCTTATGCATTTTGTGGCCAGACTCAATAAAGTAAAAACAAAATAAATAGAAAAATATAATATTTGACTCATACTCCTAATCTACCCGGTCTTGAGTCTTCCTTTCATCCTGAGTCACTTGTGATCTTCCTGAAATGTTAGTACTCAAGGACAATAGCAAATAAAATAATATTCAATGAATAGTTGTTTCAAAACACTCATTATTTGACTTCATCAAAATCTCAAACTCGGGGTCATGGGTTGCAACAATCTCCCCCTTTTTGATGATGTCAAATAATTTGTTGCAAGTAAGAATGAAAAACATTTCTTTTGTTTTTGTTATTTTTTTGTATTTATATATTATTTTTTTTATTTTTATTTTTATTTTTTTAATTAAACACAAGAAGAAAAAAATAGGATACCCAAAGCAAGTACAGAACAAAAGGAATGCATTTAGATAACAGGCATAACAACAGGTACAACAAACTTCTCCCCCTTTTGACAGCATAAAAAGGAGGAGCAACTAAAAGCAAAAAGCAAAAGAAGAAAAACTACAATGCAAACACAAACAATCTAAGCAGACGGGTCCTGATCAGTTGGTGGTGGAGGTGGATTTAGTTGAAAATATTGAAATAGAGTATCAAAGCGGTGATCAATTGCAGTGAAACGTTCTCCAAACCATTACATATCAGTCTCGTGTTGCTGATGTTGTTCTTGAATATGCATGTCGAGATGAGTCTGCAGCTGGTCGAAGCGTGCGACTAAATCATCATTAGGGTATGCTGGTGCTAGTGCAGGTGCTCGGGGTGCGGCATGGCGTCGTGGTCGAGCTGGAGCTGCGGCTGGGGCATCTTCTCCTTCTTCTTCATCAAAGACTGGTTCTTCAGGCTCGTGTCCCCGATGAAAGAGAATACGAAAGGAAGCATCCGTATAAAAAATAGGAAGAATCTCGGGTTCACCAGGGTAGGACAATTGATATTTATTATGGAGGATATATCCTATTAGGTGACCAAGAGCCAGATTCTGTTTCCGTCGAGTGGTAGGTAGACGAACAAAAGTCATGTGGCGAATATAGTTGCTAATTAAATCGACCTCATCAAACTTAATGTTTGACATAATAAGATAGGTAGCGACGGATAAGGTCGGGGTCAGATTGATACGGTCGCCCCCTTTGGGTATGATTGAGGTTCGAAGAACATGTTGAATTATACGGGCATTTCGAGTTAAGGATTGAACAAGAGGTTGGCGTTGATGAAAAGCATTATTCCTAAGGACTCTATTAACATCGCTCCAATCAAATTCATCGGTAAGAAATGAGCGAACCATAGGTCCTTCAGTGGACAGCCCAATATATTGGGCGATGTCGGCTCTAGTGATCTCAATGGTGCGGCCACAAACAAAAGAGTGAAAAGTGGTGTTGTCGACGGTGTAGGTGAGGTTGGCGAGAAATTCAAATAGAAGTTCAGAATTATATGGAAACGCCAGGGTGAGTAGGAGTTGGAAGGTGGTGGAAGCAAAGAGGCCCATTACCTCGAAATTGAGAGCAGCCTGATTAAGCATTTTTTAAGGGGAAATTTTGCAGGCTTTATATCGGTGGTAGGCTTCCTCATTTTTAGTATTTAGAAAGAGATCAGGTTGGCGACTCGACGAAGATGAGCTTCCAGCAGTCATCCATCCTCGTTTAGACATTGCAAGAGGGCACGAAAACTAAGTGAAAGGCTGAGTGAGGAGAGGTTTGAGTGAGAAGAACGGCCTAGGTTGGGTACTTATAGGAAATTTTTGAAATCATACAGTACGATCTTGGATCGTACAGTACGATCTTGGATCGTACAGTACGATAGCCAATTAATATTCTGACTGGTCATTTCCGGAAAAGGAAGTCAAATCGTACTGTATGATAGGTATCGTATAGTACGATCATGCGAATTTCGATCGTCCCGAGGCCCTCAGTATGACTTTTGACCAAAAGTTTCATACTGTACGAACAGGTGTATCGTACAGTACGAAGTAGGTCGTACAGTACGATGAACAGTCAATGCAGAGTTGTGGTGTGGTGAGTGTGTGGTGATCAGGAGCAGCCAACAAAAAGAAAATTGTTTTGTTTTTTTTTGTTTTTTTTATTATTTTTTTTATGCATTTATATCTATGACACCTAATCTAGTCCTCAAGGTGCTAAAGGTGTCGAAAGCTAAAGGTTTTGTGAATATGTCTGCCAATTGATCTCCTGTAGCGATGTGATGTAACTCTATATCTCCCTTAGCGACGTGATCTCTAATGAAATGATGTCTAATGTCTATGTGTTTCGTTCGAGAGTGTTGAATTGGATTCTTAGAGATACAAATTGCACTTGTGTTGTCACACATGATCGAGATGGTTCCAACAGGTATTCCAAGATCAAGAATTTATTGTTTTAGCCATAGTACTTGTGCAACACAACTTTCTACTGCAATATATTCTGCCTCGGCTATGGACAGTGCTACTGAGTTTTGCTTCCTACTGGACCAAGAAACTAATGATTGTCCGATGAATTGGCAGGTACCAGAGGTGCTCTTTCTATCTATCCTACATCCTGCAAAGTCAGAATCTGAGTACCCTAGGATTTCAAAGGAGGTGCTGTGTCTGGGATACCAAATTCCTAAGTTTGGGGTGCCTAGTAGATATCTAAGAATTCTTTTGATAGCAGTTAAGTGAGATTCTTTAGGATCGGCTTGGAAATGGGCACAAAGGCACACACTAAACATTATGTCCGGTCTACTGGCAGTCAGGTAAAGAAGGGATCCAATCATTCCTCTATATTTTTTCTGATCTACTGATTTTCCACTAGGATCCTTATCTAAATGGATTGTCGAACTCATTGGGGTGTTCATGGGTTTTGCACTATCCATTTCATATTTCTTTAAAATATCCTTAATATACTTTGATTGGCTAAGAAAGGTTCCATTATCCATTTGTTTTACACTAAAATAATTAAGTTCTCCCATCATGCTCATTTCAAACTCATTACTCATTATTTTTGAAAATTCATCGCATAAGTTTTTATCCGAGGATCCGAATAAGATGTCGTCTACATATATTTCAACAATGAGAATTTCTTCTTTAACCTTTTGTAAAAAGAGTGTAGTATCTACACTACCCTTTTTAAATCCTCTATCCAAAAGAAATGAGCTAAGTCTTTCATACCATGCTCTAGGTGCTTGCTTTAATCCATACAATGCCTTCTTTAATTTAAATACATGGTTTGGAAATTGTGAACTTTCAAATCCGGGGGGTTGCTCAACGTAGACATCTTCCTTAATTACCCCGTTCAAAAATGCACTATTTACATCCATTTGATATAACTTAAAGTTTTTGAAGCAAGCAAAAGCTAAGAGCACTCTTATGGCAAAGGTTTCTTCAAATTCTATCCCCTCAATCTGGTTGTACCCCTTAGCTACTAGTCTTGCTTTATTCCTTATTATTGTTCCTGAATCATTCACCTTATTCTTGAAGACCCATTTTGTTCTAACAACACTTTGCTCTTTAGGTCTCTTAATTAACTCCCAAACATCATTCCTGGTGAATTGGTTCAGCTCTTCTTGCATTGCTAGAATCCAAAATTCATCTCCTAAGGCTTGATCTATACTTGTAGGTTCTATCATAGAGATGAATGCTGAGTGACTAACCTCCTTCCTAAGTCCATGCCTAGTTCTTACACCTTCTGAAGGGTCTCCTAAAATTAACTCTTTAGGATGACTAGAAGAATATCTCCATTCTCTAGGCAACACTTCCTGAGGTTCGACCCTTTCTCCTAAGGTCATAGTCTCTACTCCTTGAATTGCCTCTATTTCATCATCTTCAATTTTAGTTTTTGAGGGCATATCTGATTCATCAAATACCACATGGGTGGATTCTTCTACTACAAGGGTTCTCTTATTAAAAATTTTATAGGCCTTACCTATAGAAGAATAACCTAAGAAGACACCCTCATCAGACTTGGGATCAAATTTTCCTAAGGGATGTTTACCATTATTTAAGATGAAGCACTTACACCCAAAGACATGTAAATGTGAAAGGTTTGGTGTCCTACCCTTAAGGAGTTCATATGGAGTTTTATTCAGCTTCGATCTAATATTTACTCTATTCAAAACATAACAGGCTGTGTTGACTGCTTCTGCCCAAAAGTATCTAGGAAGGGTATACTCCGCTAATATTGCCCTAGCAGCTTCTACCAAAGTTCTATTCTTCCTTTCTGCTATGCCATTCTGTTGGGGTGTTCTAGGGGCTGAGAAATTGTGTTCTATTCCTATCTCTTGACAGAATGACTCAAACCTATCATTTTGGAACTCTCTACCATGATCGCTATGGATTGTTGATATTTCACAACCTAATTTTCGTTGAATTCATGTGGAGAATACTTTAAATTCCTCAAAAGACTCATTTTTGTGTGCTAAGAATCTTACACAAGTAAATCTAGTGAAGTCATCTACAATCACAAATCCATAATTCTTTCCACCTAGACTGGACGTACTAACGGGTTCAAATAAGTCCATGTGTAGAATTTCTAGTGGCCTAGAGGTGATCACATCTCTAATTGAGTGAAAGGATGATTTGACTTGTTTTTCTAGTTGGCAAGCATCGCATAAGTGATCCTTGGTAAACTCTAACTTAAGTACACCTCTAACTAGGTTTTTCTGAGTGATGTTTCTAAGAGTTTTCATACTATCATGGCATAGTCTCCTATGCCATAGCCACGAGTCATCAACTATTATTTTCAAACAAAATGATTTTGAGCTATCAACGCAATCAAGGTCTAACATGTAAACATTGTTCATTCGTTTTCCTTCTAAAATTATTTCACCAAATAAACTAATCAGGCATCTACCAGTAAAAAATTTAACATCAAAACCTTTGTCACACAGTTGACTAATGCTAAGTAAATTATGTTTCAAACCATCAACTAGTAAAACATTTTCAATTAAAAAATTCTTAGCATTACCAACGATACCTGAGCCTATCACCTTCCTGGTAGTGTTGTCTCCCAACGTTACTTTGCCTCCAATTTTGGTCTCCAACAAGATGAACTTCTTCATATCTCCAATCATGTGTCACGAACAGCCACTATCCAGGTACCACATGCTCTCACTAGGTCTTTTGTGAGAGCATCCCTATAATTTCATTCAAAGATTAGATTTGGGAACCCAAGTGAGTTTGGGTTCCTCCTTATGCTTGCATGAATGAGATGTATGCATGTTATGCTGTGATGGATGCAGTTTAGGTCTCCATACTAAGTGTGTCCTACGGTGAATTGTGCATGTGCGGGTTATGTGACCTAACATGCCACAAGAGAAGCACCTAACACCAGGAAATGGGTTTACTAATCTATGTGGGAGGTGGTGCCTCTTCCTAAAGTTTTGTGATGCATGCTGTGTTGGGGATTTTCTAGGATGGCCTACTGTGAGTGATGCAATTTCATTTTTTAGTTCTTTTATTTTCTCACTATAAGTTTTATTTTGAGCTGTCAATCCATCTACTTCTATTAATAGAAAGTGTTCACTATGATCTACTTCTAATGCAAGTGCCATTAGTTTTTCAAACTCTACATCTAGTTCAATATGCGATGTTTTCAAGGATTCATGCGCTTCAATTAATTCAGTATGCTTCTTATTTAATGCATCATACTCATTAAGAAGTAACATATGATCTTTATCTAAATCAGAATTTTCTTTAACTAAGTTAGCATGCTCAATTTGTAAAGAACTAAATTCAATATTAAGTTTAGCATGCATTTTTTCCAGTTTCCTATACGAGTCATGAATATTCTCAAAAATAAGCAATAATTCATCATATGAAAGTTGACATACCTCATCCTGATCCAATTGATCAAGGTTATCATTAGCCATAAGACATAAATTTGTTACTTCCTCCTCTGCTTCTTCTTCTAATGATTCTGAGGCAGAGTCGGCCCAAAAAGCTTTCTGTGTCTTTGTCTTTCCTTTCTTGTATTTAGCTTTGTCATCTCCTTTCTCCTTTGCTGGTTGACTTTTCTGATTGGGGCAATCGGCTCGAAGATGACCTGGCTTCCTGCACTCAAAACAAATAGTATCAGATGAAACCTTATTGGACCTTGAGCTCTTACCTTTATTCCAGCTGTTTTGATGACGCTTTTGTTTTCTCTTCAGGAAATTTTTGAACTGTCGGGTCATCAGTGCTATTTCATCGTCTTCCTCCCCTGCAGAGCTTTCACTTTCTGAGTTGCTAGCTTTTAATGCCACCGTCGTCCGCTCCTTTTTCTTTTCACCTGCATCACTTTGCCTTTGGCTCACTCCTTGCTCGTATGCAATGAGTGACCCAAGGAGGTTATCAATAGAATAAACATTAAGATCTTTGGACTCAGTGATAGCAGTTATCTTAGCATCATAGGAACTAGGTAGGCATCTAAGAATTTTATTCACTTTCTCAGAATTTGAAATTTCTCTACCTAATGCATGCAAGGATGTCACGATTTGGGTGAACCTAGTGAAATTGTTTCGCTAGGTTTCATACGGAATAATTCATAATCATGCAGTAGAATGTTAAGCCTAGACTGTTTTACTTCGTTTGTTCCTTCGTATGTAATGCACAGTCTATCCCAAATATCCTTACCAGAAGCACAAGTAGATACTCTCATATAGTCCTCAGATTTCAATGCACAAAAAAAATAGTTTAAGCACTTAGCATTCAGTTGGGCTAACTCCCTATCCTCATTGCTCCATTCAATAAACTGTACAGGAGTTTTCAAACCATTAACAATTTTAAACGGTGCAACATACCCATCATTTACTAACATCCACATGCGGTAATCTATAGATTGCAAAAATGTAGACATTCTAATTTTCCAGAAATCAAACGGTATGTTATCAAAAAGTGGTGGACGAGTTATTGAATAACCCTCCGAAGTGTTACGATTACCAAAATTCGACATGATCGTTTTTTTTTTCAAGGTTTTCTAAAACACTATTTTTGAAAAACAAGCTCTGATACCAATTCTAATTACTAAACGATAAGAGGGGGGGTGAATTGTAAAAATCTTTTTCTTAATAAAAGTAACCCTAAACAAGAGTTCTAATTTTTTTGTTGTTTTTGAAATTTTATAACAAAATTATAAGCAAGTTTTCTTCTACACAATTTCACCATGCAATAGTTATGAAAATTAAATGCAAGTAAAAAGTAAATGACGATAAGGAAAAAACACACCAAGAATTTTATAGTGGTTCGGTCAAAATATGACCTACGTCCACTCCCCAGAGTCCTCCACTTTGGGATTTTCACTATCAAAATAGTTCTCCTTTTGCCCCCCTCGGCAAGGCGGAGAAGCCTTTACAAACCTCCCTTTCACCAACCCGGCGTGGCGGAGTGCCAAACTCTGTTTTCGCCCTCCTGGCGATGGCAGAGAACCTTCTCGTTTTTCTCCCTCCTGGAGAAGGCAGAGAACCTCGAGGTAACGGATGTAGACGAGTCTTTCCCTTGGAGATCCTCCCTCAAATCCTTCTAGGGCCACAGGAGGAGCAAGATGCAGCAAGCTCGGAGCAACCGTGTGATCTCCCTCACACTTCTTCTCCCTCACAACGCTCACCTCCTCCTTCCTCTCTCAACCCTCAAGAACTTCTCTAGAGTTTTCTCCCTTGGAATCCCTCTCTAACCACATTCACCCCCTCTGTAAATCTTACTGAAAAAAGACTTGATTGATATCTAAAAAAGGCTCCAAAAACCTTCTGAATTCAAAAGTAGCCGTTACTGTTCGTACAGTACGATTCAACATCGTACCGTACAATCTTCATAAACAGATGTCGTCCTGGTACGAAGATGTACGAACAGTTCAAAATAATTTGTACTTTACAATATAATATCGTACAGTACAATCCAACAAAATACTATTCGTACAGGACGATGGTCTGGACGATCAGATGTCATCTCTATTCATCGTATGGTACGATTACTATCGTACAGTACGATGTGACAAAAACCAAGAGATCGTCCAGGACGATATCCGGGATGATCATACTTCGTCTCTGTTCATCGTATGGTACGATCTGTTTCGTACAGTACGATGTTCAAAATTTAATTAGGCCTGGATTTCATGCACAAATCACGGATTAATTTAAGTAAGTATTTAAAATATATCGTACAGTACGAACATGTTCGTACCGTACGAACGGCGCAAAATCACTTACCTAAACTAAACTACGGCTAAGGTTTTGGATCTGAACATATCATATAGTACGAATACATTCGTACAGTACGATCTATTCACAGAATTGTCCACATAGCTTGGATCGTACTGTACGAATTACAATCGTACAGTACGATCTACAGAGAAGAAATTTTATTACATTTTGCAGTTAAAAACAACTCTCCCCCTGTGTGTGTGCATGGTTGCTCTTACTCTTATGCATTTTGTGGCTAGACTCAATAAAGTAAAAACAAAATAAATAAAAAAATACAATGTTTGACTCATACTCCTAATCTACCCGGTCTTAAGTCTTCCTTTCGTCCTTAGTCACTTGGGATCTTCCTGAAATGTTAGTACTCAAGGACAATAGCAAATAAAATAATATTCAATGAATAGTTGTTCCAAAACACTCATTATTTGGCATCATCAAAATCTCAAACTCGGGGTCATGGGTTGCAACAATCATCTTCTTTCTCCATATTTTTCATGTCTGTTGGATTTATCATTGTCTTCTTTAAATTTTTGGGTAGATGATTGTGTATCTGACATGAATACAGTTTTAGTCATTTCCTCATCTAAACCATTTAAGGTTATTATTTCATAAGTTTCATGATCATCTATTTTATGGATACTTTCTTTGAAATAGTTCATAATTTCTTTTACAGATTTTCCTATTATATTGTGCGGGTCAAGCGAGATCTATTCTTTCTTTGAAGAAGGTTCTTCTTGATCTCTAATTTGCTTGCTTCTTTCTTCTACTACACTTTATTTTTTGACAATAGATGTAGTAGAAGTGACAACTATTTTAATACGCCGAACCTTCTTCTTAGAGAATAATGAGTTTACCTGACTCGTTTGCTTTAATCTTACCATATTAGAATGAGAAGATGATTTCTATCAAATAATATCAATCAACCCTTTGTTATTGATGAGCCAAGGATTGATGGGAGATTTTAATGATATTATTCCTCACTTAAATAGACTGAGGATGATGAATTGGATCATGCCTTTGATAACTAACAACTTTACTCTTTCGATTATCAAAATGAATTGATTTGTAATTGGATTGAGACAGTCCTCTTGACTCTCTTAGATAACTAACCTTGATTGCTAGATTTTTTAGATCTAGAATTCCTTACTTGTATTATTCTTCTTTTAGTTTATGGAATGACCTTTCTCTACATATTTCAGACTCTGCCTTAGTAGAGATTACTCCTTTCATAGACAAGAATTCTGACTTACATTATCAATAATTAGTTGCACAATCACAGACTAATTTGTTTAACAAACTTTTAAATGTCATATTTCTCTCATATAGAGAGACTACTGTAATTGCCTTAGTAATATTTGAGGAGAAGAATTTATTATTTAGAGAACATTATATTCTCCATCAACATGAGATAGGGGATAGAAATGATTGGGACTTTCCACAGGTGCTTTATACATAACTTCATATTCCTTAGCTACTGTTTCAGTAGACTTCAATTTAATTATTTACGCTACATTATTGATCATATTATTCTCTTTGAATATTTTCACCTTCTCTAACCTTCACCTCAGACAATGATTCTTATCCCTCCTTTGAGATTTAGTCATCTCCATTATAGTGGAGGATGACCCCATCGCATAGTTTCCCACAATGGAACGTTTAGATATAGAGGATGAACCCATCCAAAAGCTTTCCACATTGTTAAGTTTATATTTGATTGGTTCTTTTCCCTTTTAGCTATCATTCCACCTTGGGAAAGTAAGGTGGGAGAACATTGAGGGTTTAGAAGTTACACGAGTAACTACAGATCCACCCTTAATTGGCAGCTAAGCCAATTCAAGCTTGACTAGAATAGACTATGGTGCTCAAAATTTCAACTGAATAGTTTCCATTAATCCAAATTGGTTTATAGTAATATTAGCAGATAGACCTTGGTTCACAATCATGTTCATGTTGTTGGAGAATGAAAAGATTAATTTTCCATTCGTTGTTTCTCTAATTAATCAGAATCATATATAAATCTTTAAAATCCACTAACTGTTAAGCAAGTCATAAGTATGAAGATATATTGAATAAAGTTTACTGAATCCCCAAAGCATGATTAAATTGAAGCTGATATGAGATTCTAACTTTTAAATCGACCCAGCCTATGTAAACATAGATAAGAGAGATTTTTGGAATTAAACTTTAAAAAAATGGTTGAAGTTTGATTTGAATTTATCTTTTAAAAGAACAATTAATAGGGAATCTTTCCCAAAGTCTCTCAAGTGTGGATAATGGAAGAAAGTATGAACTTGTTTTAAATTTAGATTTAGATAGAGTTCAAGAAAGGACTTTCAATAAAAGATAGAAACAATTTTAGAATTTATAATCTAAAGCTTGCATCTATACTAAATCTAATAGCCCAATTATTTAATTAAATCTATATGTATTTAAAAAAAATAGTCTTCACAAAAGATGGATGAGAAGTCTATCCCCAGTAAAGTCGCCAAAAAGTTCTATAGAAAAATTCAATTTAACATCCAAATACAATGTCATACAAGATTTGCTTTAAATTTAAATTTTGAGCTTCTTTAATCAAATATGCATAGATTGACATTACACCATCTCTAAGGATACACTAATATTTAACTATCACTTTGAGAATTGAAACTTTCCATTCATGATTGAACATTGCATAGGGAATATTAAATTATTCCCAAAGGATAAAAAAACATTGAATTATCATTTTAATTGTGAAATTAATCTAATATTTAAAACTTAGGACTACGTGACTTGGGGGCTCCATAGTTTGGAGCTTAGTTTGGGTGCTACTCAGGCTGGTACTAAGCAACATAAAAGTTATGGTAATGGGAATGTGGGTGATCCTATACTAAACTCTTTCAAAGGTACTGATGATTGTGGGGTTGTGTTTTTGGGAACACTGATGCTACTTATAAACCATGGATCCATGCCAACTATATGAAGAAAAAAGTTAAAAATTCTTGGTTAAGGTGGCCCGGGTTTAATGCAGTGAGACTTAATGTGTTAAAGGGGTCTGATAAAAGGGAAGTGGCTGATGATGGATGGGATTCTGATGTGGATGTTGTTCTTAGGGAAGTGGTTCATTCAGGACTGGTTTTTGGAGGTGTTGCTTCAGCTAAGTCTCCAATTTAGGTAGTTCAAATCAGGAAGGGATGGTGTAAGAAGGTTTAGTTTTTTGGGATTGGTATAAATAGCATCTCTAACACTTTAATCATTCCTATTGATGGTAATAATTTTAATGTTTTAAATGGAGTCATTGAGGAAGGGGATTTAGACCTCTTGGTTGATGGTTGTGGGTTGTCTTGTCTTGGAAAATTTGTTGGTGGAGGATGGAGTGGTGCGGGTTCTCCTAAGGGTAAATTAGGTGTTTTGAAGATTAGTTCAGAGTTCAAGGGAGGGAGTTCTTCTAATGTAAAAAAGAAACTTTTTAAAGAACTTAAAGGTCTGGGTCCTATAAAGGTTTTTCCTAGGAGTAGGAAGTTGGATGGGGAGAAAATAGAGAAAGTGGGGGACTCATCCCCTTATGATAATTAATGGAATCAATTGCTTTTTGGAATTGTAGAGGAGCAAGGAAAAGGCAAGCTTCTCTATATCTAAAGGAATTTGTTAAGGAACATGCTTTTCTTTATGGGTTTGTTGGAAACTAAATTAACTTACAATAATAGGAGGAGAGTTAATTCATTGATTGTTGTTGATTGGGATTATTATTAAGTTCCATCATATAGGTTATCTAGAGGTTAGTTTGTTCTTTAGAAGTTCAATATTGCCTCCTTTTCTATTTCAAAATCTTCTTATCAATTTGTAATTGGTGAGTTATATAGTCTTAGTAAAGGTGTATGGAGAAATTTTTTTTGTCTATGGGAACAAAGATGTTTATAGAAGGAGGGTGCTATGGGAGAAATATGAGTTATATTCTTCAAAAGATATGATTGCGGTGGTGGGTGGAGAATTTAACTGTTTATTATCTAAGGAGGATAAAAGGGGAGGGGAAATATTTATCTTTTCATAAGAACCCAAAGAGATGAAGTCCTTTTTAGCTTAATATGATTTTCATGAGGTTGGTTGTATTGGCTCAAAATTCACTTGGTGTAACAACAAGTTTGGTAGTGCTCGAATATTAGAAAGATTAGATAGGTGTTTTTTGAATTTGTCGTCTTTCAATTCTTGACATCATATGGTGGTTCGACATGTTGCATGAGTTGCATCCGATCATCGTCCGGTTATTTTGAATCTTTTAAAGCATAATTCTAATTCTAATAGGATTATTAGATTTGAAGATGTTTGGACCTTTTATCATGCATCAATAGCTATGGTGAGCAATGCTTGGAGCAAGAGGAGTATTGGGAGTTATTCAAAAAATCTTAACATCAAATTGAAGAGATCCTTGAAGGCCATATACTAATGGAGTAAAACTAAGCTTCAAGATTATAATCAATTGAAGGAATGTCTTACGATGGAGATTCTGGAGCTGCAGACGAAGGATGACGATTCAAGTTGTCTCTCGGAGGAGCAGAGTTTGATTCTTAGATCGAAGGTGAGTGAGTTGAATTCTACTTTGGCTTAGTTAAACACTTGGTGGAGTCAACGTGCTAAGGTGAAGTGGATGGCGGAGGCTGGCATTAAATCCAAGTTCTTTTATTCCTTTGCTAACGCAAGAAGGAATTCAAATTGGATTTTTAAAATCAAAGATGATAGTGGGATGATTGTTAAAGATCAAAATTAGATTGAAGATATTTTTTTTTGTGGTTCTTGTATGATAAATGAAGGGTTAGGGATTGTGTCCTAGAAGGTTAGCCTTCCCCTTTGTGTTCACTTGATGAAAGTGATAGATGTTCACTGAATGGGGAATTATCTTTGAAGGAAGTTGAGGGAGTTTTGAATCAAGTTGGTGGCTACATAGCTCCCATCAGTAATGGTATTTCCTATTCCTTTATTGAAGCATATTGGGGTATCATTAAAGGAGATTTTTGGAATGTCATTAATCAATTTTTTTATTCTAGAAAAATGAATGTTGAGTGGAAAGATCATTTAATTGTGCTTATCCCAAAGTGAGTAATCCAATGGTTCCTTCCAACTATAAACCTATTAGTCTTTGTAAGACTGTGTATAAAGTGGTGGCCAAAATTCTTTTGAATAGATTAAAAGTCATTATCCCAAAACTCATTTCTGAAGAGCAAGAAACTTTTTTGAATGAATGTTCTCTATCAGAGCCTGTGCTAGTAACACAAGAAACATTTCATAAATTTAGATTTTCTAAATCTTCTAAAGGTTTAGTTTCCTTCAAAATTGATATGGAACATACATAGAATTCTATGGGTTGGGACACATTGAGGAAATATTTGAAAATTTTTGGGTTTCCATTTAGGTTCTCCATATTTATTATGGAATGGGTTGAAGAACCCGGGTTTTAATTGTTGATTAATGGTAGTTTTTCCAATTGTATCAATACAAGGAGTTGGTTTCAACAAGGTTGTCCTTTATTATAATTTTTATTTATTTTATGATCACAACTATTATCCAATGCTCTTATTTAGAATGGTGATTCAATTTATGTTTAAATTCGACCTAATGGTCTGTGCATCTCTCATCTTCTATATGTAGATGATATTATTTTTTTTTTTCTAAAGTTAATAATAAGGTTGTGAAAGTGATTAAGGGTATTTTGCTGGATTTCTGTGGTTGGTCAGGACAAAGGATTAACTTCAATAAATCTAGAATTCTTTTTGGTAAACATGTTGAGAGAAATAAAAAAAATCCATTGACCAAATTATGGGGTTTAAAATGGTTAAGGAGTTCAATTATCTTGGTGTCAAAATTGCTTTGAGGGGGCTTGTGGGTGCTAATTTTTAGTTTATTATTTATAAATCTATGAGGATGTTGAATGCTTGGGGAAGCAAATTCTATCCTTAGCTGGGAAGTTTACTATTCTTAAATATGTAATACTCTCTTTTCCAATTTTTCATTATAAGCACTCTTTTGTTCCTAAAGGTGTTCTTGATTAATTTGACAAGATTTGCAAAAGCTTTATATAGGATAAGCAGGATGGTAGATTTAGTCTTCATTATGTCGACTGGAATGTTTTGTGTAAGCCGGTTAGGTGGGGAGGCCATGGGCTTCACTCAAGTGGAAGCAAATTTGGTCCTTGGAGATATAAGATAGCTTAGAAATTTATACAAGAGAAAGATTACTTGTTGTTTAAAACTCTTGAAGAGAAATATGGGTCTCAGATATGTGATGATGGATCAAAGAGGGGAGGTTTTGCTTCATGAAAATTCATTTCTGTTGGTTCAAAATTTTTGAATCCTGTTGTATGATGGAAGATTACAATAAGAGATTCTATCGATGTTTACAGTGATGTTTGGGTGTTGGACAAATGTATTAATAAGTGGTCAACTTTTGTTGTGACTCAAAGAAGCAATGATATTACAATAGATAAGTTTATTGTTGATGGAAGTTGGAGTTTGGCTAAACTTCAGAAATTCTTTGGTAAGGAACTGGTCCTTTTGATAAGTCAAATTCAAATACATTCGGAGTTGTGTGGAGAATAGCTGGAACTAATTCAATAAAATTCAGGAAAACATAATACTACTTTAGCTTTTGAAGCTTCGGTGCAAGAACATTCTGATTGTCTCTACTGGAAATGGATCAAGAAGGCAAAGCTGGACCCAAGGGTGGAGGTATTCCAGTGATGGAAATTACACAATGCTATTCCAACTTTTCATTTTATATCATATAGAAGGCTTCAAGATGTGACTTCATGTCCAATAGGATCCAAGAGGATGCAATGAGATAGAAGATAAGGAATATGTGGCCGTTAAGTGTGTGAAGTTGATTGAGGTATTGAAATGCTTAAATAGGTGGGGCTTTGGTAAATTCCAACTTCTGGTTCATTTGAAGAATGTTGCACTTGATTGAATTTTCTTATTATTCAGAATGGTTTTTTGGTTTATTTGTATTGTTCTTCATTTATTTATCTTGGAATGAGAGGAGTAAATTTGTATATGGCAATAATGAACAAAGCTTGCTTGGTTATTGCTTCTAACGTAATGAGTTATGCTTCGATTCCATTTTTTTATGGTAGATTGAGTTTGGGCCTCTTGGGTGTTAATCATCTCTGTAGGTTGTTGGTGAATCATTGGTGCCCTTTTCCTCCTGATTAGATCAAAGTGAATGTTGATGCTTCTTTATTACCGTCGTACAAATCTGGAGTTGGCGGTGTCATCCATGGCTGTAAATGAAGATTTCTTCTAGCCTTTGGGAAAACTTGTGTTCATTTGGATGCATCACATTGGAGCTCTTAGCTATTCAATCTATTAAGAATGTTTCATAAGATTAGATGTTGAAATATAAAGGGAATGTCATTGAAGGTGATAATTATAACATTATCAAATTTCTTCAAGATTCATTATGGAAAATGGATGTTTCAAAGGGTGGATATTGGATGAATGATTTTTCTTTTCTCAAGGATTTTCAATTGTGCTAATAGACATTGTAATTTGTTAGCAAATTTATGTGCTAGTTTTGCTCTTTTTAGTAATTTTCTTTCGATGATATTAGGATGAATAATATTTCTCCTTCCTTTCTTAGTTTTTTAAAGGAGGAATGTGATAATATTGTTCCATAGCTTGTAATAAGTTCTTGAGTTAGTGCAAGAGTTTTACATCTTCAAAAAAAAAAAAAAAGACTCCCTATAGGGGCCAGCCCCCATAGTTAATTACACCTCCTAAGTGAATACTCTTGATTAAAGTAAAGTCTAAAGATTTTCAAAGATTTGGATAAAGAAATGTTTGGGCTAACAAAATTTCATGTATAAGATTTAGATTATAAATTCTCTAGTCATCCTATGAATCTAGATTTTTTTTTTTGAATATTAAAAGAATTAAATAGAAATAAGCAAAGATTAAAGAGGCATTTATAATCTGGACTCTACTTGCTTAGATTGAGTAGTCATATAATAATTGTAATGCATAATCAATCACATTAGATGAGATGCTTGATAGGCCATGCTCTATCCTAAGAGATCAAAGGATGAATAAGACTAATATTTATGACTCAAGAAGAGTAATTTTATCTTTCAAATGACACTAGCAAGAAGAATACAAAAGAACTCTAAATTTTAACCTATTTAATTTACTTAACTATAATTTTGGCAACATAACTGCCCTATACCAAGGGAAAAGTACATGTTCCGCAAAGCGTAATGAGGACCCTGCTACCTTTCCCACAATGTGCATAAACGTTTAGCATAACATTCATTGCAGAAGTAAAATATGTGCATGTTTGCAAGATTGTGTAAAGGGGCTGTGTATACAGTACAGAGTATTATATCATCCTAGAACTAATACATATGTTCCTACAAACATATACACCTAAGGAAACCTAAGAAACTTCTACCTACTGATGCAAATTACCACCAATATGAATGCAATATATGAAGTAATATAGAAAATGAAAAATTGAATTATAAAAGTAATTTATTTATTTGTTAATTTTGTATTTTATAACAGACTCAAACTCTCTAGAAAAAAAAGGTGGCTAGGTTCCACAATAATAAACCTAGGTATCTACCCTACCATATATATAGATTCAAATATACTTCCTTATGGTATTTTAGCTCCAAGTATTTTATGGAATTCCTAAAGAGAGTATCCTCTAAAAGAAAAGGATATCATCTTTTGGGGCCCCATTTATATATGAATAAGCAAGAATATTTAAATAATTTACAATGAAAGATGCTATATAATTTGACATATGTACATTTTATATTCACAACGACTTATGAATGTATACATCATTCCTAGTACATTCTACTTTGACTCATACAGGAAGTTAATGGAATTATAAAAGCATGTATGGTGTAAAGTAGTTGTACAATAACCTAATGTCCTTAAAGAGCCTAAGTTCACAAACAAGCATTTAAAATATATGAAATCCAGATTATTAAAAATAAATAAGCATGCACAAGGTACACAAAAAGAAAAGAACCTAATAAACAAATCACACCACAGGCCTAGGCTAGGCTAGAGTTAGTTGTCCTAGTAAATCATCTAAGTATGTGTAGAAAAGCTATGTGGCTTGGACAGTTCCAATGCTTTATTAGTTTAAAATTATCTAAAAATTTTATTTATTTATTCAAGGTCTTTAAAGGATGGGTTGCGTTTAATTTTAAAGATTTAGATGTTTTAAATTTCTTTTAATGATATTTTGATTATTGAAGTTACTTAATTTTAGGTTTTAAATAACATAGAGTTCAACAACTTCTAAACCATAGAATTTGTTGATTGTATATCCTAGACACAAAAAATTTAATGCTAGCAACCCTCTAGAATAGGGGTAGATTTATAGCATAGAGTCTTCCATTTTAATTATATATTTTGGTCATCAAAGCTTTCCAATCCAATATACATTTTATCTCTTGAAAGGAATCAAGCACAAGCGTATAAAAACTATAATGTCTAAGTATTTTATCTATAATTTTTTCAAATTAATTTAATTTGATTATTTGCTGATTTATTAAGTTTGTCATTTTAATGTTTACATTCTATCAAATTCATTCATCGTGTTATCACAAGGGGCATAAGGACCAAGACCTCCTTAGGTTATGTAGCCATATAGCTCGAGGTATTTTTGCATAAAAATTTTATTGACAAGAACGTATGTTATTCATTTAATGTTATTTACTAAAGTTATGCTGATTTAATGATTTTTCATGTTTTAATGATTACTTCAATGCATTTAATATTGGATTAATTTCTTAATATTTTGCTTTACATTGGTTTTCTAGAATATTTATATTTTCATAGATACTAGTCCTAGAGATGAGTCCAATGCCTTTGAGTTTATAAAATTTGAAGTTTTTTATAACTAGTTATGAATTTTATAGGTTTCATGTATTTAATTAATTAAGTTTGACCCTAATATTAACTTTTGGATGTACATTGAATTCTAAAGTTTTTATACATGTCATAAGAACTACACCCATATATGAGTCCAGTGCCTTTAAGTTTGCTCACTTTGGAGTTTTTTTTTTTTTGTGAATTAGTTATGAATTATTTAGGTTTAATGTACTTTTTATTTATATAATTATTTAATTATGGGTATTTTAGTGATTTAGTTAAGGAACCACACTTACTGGAATAGGGTGAAATCAGTGGCAAACTAACCTTGAAAAACATATATAGACCACAAAGAAATGAAAACCTAATTCTATGTGCATTAATAGTTATGAATTTTCAAAGTTATGGGTAAAAAATGAACCCATAAACTTGAAAATTCATATCACAAAAAATCTGGTCAGATCAAGAGCTAAGAAAATTATGGTATATCGAGGATATACTCCAATATACACCATCTAAATTTGAGGTTCTATTTGACCATTGGATCTTGAGAAATTTAAAAAAAATAGAAAACATTCATCTCTATTATACTCAAGATCCATTAGTTAAAAATTTTTAAAATTATTTTAAAAAAATAATAGAGGTCAAGAGCTTTCCAACAAGCCAAAGAACGCTCCATTTGAATGATTCTATAATTTTTGGAATTTATAGGAATTTAAGTAACTTATTTAATTCATTTTTAATTTAAATTTAGCCAGCACGCAATCATTGGCAAAGATTACGGGCGTAGTATCCGAGACACCAATCCAATCCAACTGTTAGATTGATCGCAGATTAGATGGAAGGATAGGATATGGCTACGTGGCCCACTATTAAATCTTTAGAATCCACGTTTAGCCTCAAAGCAGATGTGTGTGGTTTTTTTGATCTCACTCATCCCATCAACTAATTGGATGGCTCAGATTGGATGGATCTATTTAGTTCAAAAAGGATCTAAACTTTAAATGCTTGTAAAATTTGATCCAAATGTCTACATTTGATATAATTTGAAACATAGGATCAAAGAAACCTAAACTTTCAATCCTAGTTGTTTCAAAGCTCAATGCATTGAGATTTAAGTGAAATCAAAATATGAAATTTAAACTTCAAATGGAATTTTCTGACTAACTGGTGGATGGATTTTGGAGATCTTAGGATTGGTGGAAAGCATGCATGCTCCTCTTCAACTTTCAAGAAGACTCCAAAGGATGATGATCGCTAGATCAAGAAATGGATTTGAATAATTCTTGCTCTCTCTTGCTAGTTCAAGGTTTTCTGAACTATGAATGAGCTGGATAGGCTATAGGGGTGTTGGGGGCTTGTTATGTGACTGGGGAATTAGTTTGATCAATCTCAAACCCTTGAGAAGTGGGGTTATTTATAGGAGAGAGAAATATAATAGAGGGCTTGGATCTTGCCACCTAAGCCAAGGCCTGCAACCATTTTAGTTAGAGACTGACCAATTAGATCTAAGGGAAGGTTTTAGAGAGTTTGAAAGCATACATGCTATTATCGGTGAAGTTATGATTAAGTCAATCATTATAGAGAGGTTATTTTGAGGCATCTTTACATCTCAGTTACTTAGGGGATTAGAGCTTGATGTGGTCTATATAGAGAAAATTCTAGAGCCTATTGAATCCATTGGTTGAGTTCAAGTTGGGTAGGGTTGGTCTAAGATCCAAAAACATGGGTTTTGGAAAGCTTAGTTCAACCCATACTTTTAAATTAGGTCAAATAATGGGTTCAAACTCTTGGGGTGTGTGTATGGGGTTAATACAAACATGGTATAGCAATTTTCAAAATTTATATTGATAAGGATAGTGACTTAGATCAAGAAAATCCCATTTTTAGTAGTTGGTTCAACTTTGTCGATCAAACCATGTGAGCCCAAGGCTTAGAAATTTTATCGGAGACTCATGTTGACCTCATGAATAGTCCCAATAAGTTTGGTTTAATGATTTGGTCAAAATAATCAGAAATTATTAAGTGAATAGGGTAATTTTGGTCAACTAGTGTTGACTTTGTAAACAAAGTTTGACCAGGGGCCAATGATGGAATTAGTAATTTTATTAGATCCTTATATAAAAATCATTAAGATGTTAAGAAGGTTTTAAGCAAAAACTTATATTCAAATTCATTAACTATGTACTCCATAAAAATAAAAAGATAAGAAAAAGTACAATGAAAATAATTTAAAAACAAGAATTAAAAAGGAAGAAAAAGAAATAATAAGTATAATAAAAAATTGATATCAGTTTTAAGCTTAGGATCTGATTTTAATCTTACAGTTAAATTAATAAAAGATGAAATAAGAAAGCTAGTACAAAGGATGGAGAACTAATAAAATTCTAATTTTCACTACTAACACATATAATCTTAAAGATACATTATTCACTTCATAATTTAAATGTTAATAATTAAATCGACAGCTTATAAATTTAAATTAAGAAATAATAAGGATGACTAATTGGTATAATTTCTAGTATTTTTTCTCATTTTTTATTATTTCTAGATCGTGATGTATTATCCTATATTTTAGTAATTTTAAATTGTCAACTTTTACTTTGGTTAATCATTTAATCAAAATTGCAATATTTTTATTTACTGAGGACAAGCAAATGGTCAGCTTTACAACATCATGCTCACTATGTTCAAGTGTTACATCGTCAAAATCTATCACGCCTCAGCACCAAAATTTTCATTCCATCACCGCAACATTTAAAAGTCAATGGTGTCTTAGTGTAGCAATTATAACTTCAAAACAATTATAACTTCAAAAGGATACGGCGTGTCAGCAAAATGATAAGACTATTTACTAAGTAACTAATCCACATCAGAAAGCATTATGGCAGAGCTAAAATAAAATTTCAGCATCATTTGTTAATTTGTTGGGCACAGCGATGCTGACCTTTCAAGTGTCGCATTGCCAATTACTTACTTTGTAATTTGCTATAAATAGTTATTGTGTTATGTTGTTGGAAAGTTCAGTTAGTTGTATAATTTTAGTACTTTCAAAGTAATTCTCTAAATTTATCTTAGACTGACACTAAGATAGTTTAGGGAAGTACTTGATATAATCCATTAGAGAGGTTTAGTAAGTTTTTATTAAAGCAACTTTGTAAGTTAAGGATGAAGAATTGTAGAATAAACACTTCGATCCATCCTGGCGATATTTTTTTCTTCTATCTTAGATTCTTCCATGGCATTAATGAAAATGAGTTATGTTAATTATTACATCATGTCCGACTACAAGCTCGGCAAATGAGTTATCTTAATTATAATAATAGATGATTTGAACTATAGAAGGTCAGTAGATATCCTTTTGACCCCTACAAGCTTGGCAGAGATCTAGGGATGCATATGCTTTGAATCGCATCAAATATAAAGAGTATCATTAGGAAATATTTGAGTTTTATTATTATAATTCAAAAACACTTTTATCAAATATTATATCTAGTATTTTTACCTTTTTTATTTTGTGATCAAATCTGCAAAACCATGTTTTTAATTAGTAAGATAATTATTTTAATTAAAGTAAATAATACTAATAAAAGTTTAAGGAAGCATACTTCCTCATGGGTTTGACACTATACTCTATTATTATGTTACTTGATTTGGTATGTATGCTTGCATATATTAAGTGGAGTTTGTCATTTTTATATCAAAGAAAATCTAAGCATTATTTAGGGAAGATAGATCCTTTGGCATTTTCATAATTCATAATTACATTCCACAGTAGCACCCACCCATCAAATCTTCACCTTCATTAGCCTCACTTGAATAAGCTATAACTAACTCTTCATTTAATAATCTTCCTTTTACTGCCCTTCACCTCATGTGGTGATTATTGTTCCTCCTCTATGTTGTAGACATCAAGGAGATAGTAATGGACAATGATCCAATTTCAAAGGATTTGGGAGCCAGTAAGGGAGCAGATATATTATATACAATAACATGTTTCATCCTTCTATCTAGGAATTTTTGCTTTGGGAATTTAAATCTTGAGAACACAAAAGGTTTAGAGGCTATAAAGGAAACCACAAACCCACCTCCATAAGTGATATCTAAATAGGTTTCTTGTTCTTAATTTAAGTAACCTGAACCACTATGAACTAAGGATCACACACAATCATCATTCGAATGTCAAAGCTAGACCAAAACTTACTCCCATTGGGTAATTAGGACTAATTGAGATCAAAATTAAGTTTATTTGAGATTGAATATGAGCTTTTTAACCATTCTTGAATATAATCACAGTTATGTATTAGCATTTTAAACTCACTATATTTAAATATGATATTTAGTTTTTAAAAATTTTGATTTAAATGGGACTAATTGAACTCCTATTAAATGTATCATGCTATAAGAAATTATAACCATAACATGTATAACAAGAGAGTGGGATTTAAATTAAAAGATTTTGAAGGAATTTTAATTTAGATTTAAAATTTAATGGACTTGGTCCAAATAACAATATAATGCTAAAATATGAAGTTAAACTTTGATGTACTAATAAGATTGAGGAAGGAATTAAATTAGGCTTTTTATAATGAAATCTTTTATTTAAAAATATTTACATAACAAGCTATGAATGATTTATTGAGGATTTTATAAAGAATTCTCGAATTTTGAAATTTACTTTTAGGATACTCCAGATTTTCATATCACAACCCCTCAAATTATAATTCAATAGGTAATTCTTAAAACCTAGGTTGATTTACCAAAATTTTAGAGAATGATAATCACATTTTTATACTTGTTTAAATGTTGAAAACACCACTAAAGGAAGAAATGAATAAGGTGACAAATGAAAGAATGGTAGTGTAAAACTACTAGAAAACTAAGTTCTTTACTGATATAAAATATGTACTTACCACTGAAGTTCTTTAGTATATGGCATCCTCTACTTAAATTCTGTGCCCCTCTCCTTTTATAGAAGTTAGAATTTCTGTAGCATTCTCAATTCTTCTCATCTGGTCTTCTTCTTATATTAAAGGCATTCCACTATTTTTTGTAGGTGGCATCCCCTACATAAATTCAATGCCCCTCTCTTGTGTACAAGGATCTTTCTCCTCCTTTCTTATTATTCTCTTATGTTTTTCTTCTTACATTAGAGGCATTCCACTGTCTGAGATAGGCGGCATTCCCCTATCAAGCTTCAGCATCCCTCTTTTGTGTAGAATGTGATTTTTCCTCCTTTTTTCTTCTATTATGTTCTTCTTCTTATATTGGAGTCATTTCACTATCTAAGATAGGTGGCATCCCCTATCAAGTTTTAGTGCCCCTCTCTAGTATAGAAGGAGATTTTTTCCTCCTTTTTTCTTCTCTTATGTTCTTATTCATATATTTGAGGCATTCCATTATTTGAGTTAGATGGCATCTCCTAACCAGTTTTAATGCCCCTCTTTTGTGTAGGAGAATCCATGATGAGAGATTATCTTCTTAATAAATAACCCATGATAGAAGAAGATCAACTACTGATGATTTGAAAATATTTGATAATATAGTACTTGGGAGGAGAACCAATAATTCTCAGTAGATAGGAAGAATTTTGATGATGTTTGAGTAGAAATATAGTAGATATTGATGATAGAGTAGAAGTCTAATGTCGATCGATGGTGGGGTGGAGAGCTAAAGGAGATAATTAGAGGCTATGCTGCTAATATTAGTCGGGCGAGAAGCTGAAGATGGCTCATATAAAGTAAAGAATCGATGACGGACATCAGATGAAGGGATGATGATCGCAGTAGTCCATTAGCATTTTGATAAAGAAATATTCATCCATACTGATGTGTACGGACATCAGACATCCCCGATGGAAGGGGTCGAAGCAGTGTGCCATGTTAGTAGTTTGGTGACACACTAGTAGTGTCAATTAAGTCGAGTCCTAATGAAGATTAGATTGTAATCTTTCTTTATAGAAAACGTTATAGGAGATGCTTCAATGTGTAATACAGAAGTGGTCATTTGAATCCACCAAGGATATTTGATAGTTTTAAAGTTATTTGTTGCTTGATGAAATTAAACTGTATGGATAATGCTAATATAATTTTTAATTTTAACTTCAAGTGAAAATAAATGTATACTTGAATTTGATATTGAGTTTATGTAACTTCATTTATATTATATATGAAGTTGAGAATTATCCCTTAGAGGAAGTTGAATTGTTCTTGCATATTTGAAACATGCTTTGATATATTGCCCCTCATATTTTTTGAGTCTTTTTTAAACTAGTAAGGTCTTTATATGAGTGATAACTTTATCAATCACTTACTTTCATAAATCTTTTTAGAGAGAATGTTTTCCACTCATAATATTGCTCGATGATGTTAACCTCTATGGAAGAGATACAGAGAATCCACCAATAATGTTTGACCCATCCAAAGCTATATGTTAGAGTCCTGCTCGATGATGTTAACCTATATAAAAGAGATTGAGATAATCCACCAAAGATATATGACCTATTTGAGGTTGTTTGTTAGAACCCTACTCGATAACATTAACCTATATGGAAGAGATCAAGAAAATTGATAAAGGATGTATGACCTATCTGAGGTTATATATTAGAGCTCTATTCGATGACGTTAACATATATGGAAGAGGTCGAGAGAATCCATAAAGTATATATAACCTATCCAAGGTTGTATGTCAGAGTCCTACTCAATGATGTTAACCTATATGAAAGGGGTCAAGAGAATCCACTAATAATCTATCACCTATCCGAGGTTGTTGTGACTCGAGCTCATGAGTTTTATATTTTTGATAATAACAAACATCTTTATATCTCATAGTATTTTTTATTTTATATTTGTTTGTGTGTATAATAATATTTCAAGAACACCATGTAACATCTGACAAAGAATCAAAGCTTAAAATTGGGTTGAATAAGATTATGCTACAAAGGGTCTATAATATTTATTGATGTAATTTTGATTTCTTGAGTCAAGTCCTGTAAAGGTATTTGTTAGCTTAGTGTCCATGCTCATACACACGCAGGGGAGTGAGATATAGTCAAAATCAGAAGTTTAAGTTTTAAAATAATAATACTGGAAGATTTTGATTGTCTAGGACGATGAGCTCATTAATCAATTGGTGGAGTTTGAGAGAGGGAGAAGATCCTTGGAGGGGGTTTCAAGGGAGTGTGGAGGGGTTTCACACAGTTGCTCCGGTAAGCTTGCACCTTAGTACATCAGATTCAAGGTTTGTCTTGAGGGAAGTTTTGAGAAGAAGAATATCTCTTTAGTATCAAAGAACCCTGTTACTCCGCCACACTGGGGAAGGTGGAAGTTATTTTGTAAAGGTTTCTCTATATAGTTATGGGGGCTAAAGGAGAGTCACTAAAGATTTAGTGCAATACTCAGAGGGTGCCTCTGAGGAGTGGACGTAGGTTAGGTTGGACCGAACCAATATAAATATGGTGTATTCTTTCTTATTATTTTTCGCACTTTATTTTTACTATGATTAACTGCTTGGGTGAAATTTCTAATTAATCTTTTTATTATTGATTTAATTTATTTATTCTATAAGATTTAAATTTTTTTTCTTTTAATTAAAGATGCTTTTCAATATCCAATTCATCCCCCCTCTTGGTTAGCCTCAGGACTAGTTCATAAGAGCTTTACATCCCTAACAAACTATCAGTTATATGTCAGAGCCTTGCTCAATGATGTTAACATATATGGAAGAGGACGAGAGAATCCATCAAGGATGTCTGACCTATCCGAGGTTGTATGTCAGAGCCTTACTCAATGATGTTAACCTATGTGAATGAGGTCAAGAGAATCCACCAAAGATGTATGATCTATATGAGATTGAATGTTAGAACCATGTTCGATGATGTTAACTTATATAGAAGATGTCGAGAGAATCCACCAAGGATGTATGACCTATTCAAGGTTGTATGTCAGATCCGTGCTCGATGACGTTAACCTGTATGGAAGAAGTTGGATCGAATCCCCTTGCGATCGATTTTGCCTTGATTGGGAGGTGGTAAATGCTGCATGCATCCCGAATAAAAGTTGAAAAATTATTTATTTTTAGACCATAATTGCCTTTTTGAGTTCAAGATTAAGATTTTGCAAAAGGACTAAAAGTCTAACAAAAGATTGTATAAAGCATATAATTGATTGGAAGCAGCCTTGCATTTGCTAGAATTATTCTGAAATATCATTTTGATGTTGAAAGCATTAGATGATCTTTTTGACCAAAGTTGAAGTCAAAGTTCCCCCCAGTTCGCATCTGATTCTTATGAAATTGTTTCAGCAATGGTTAATATTAGGATGTTGATAAAAGCAATCTTTTAAGATTGGAGCAATAGCTACCCCCCAGTCAGGAACAAATTTTTCATAGACGGCGCAACTGTTGTGTGCTAGAATATACGTGGCGATAGAGTTAAAAAATTTTTGTTCAGCATTTTACGGATATCCAACACACAAATATAACACAAATGGAACACTAGAATTTTTACGTGGAAAACTTTGGAAAGGGAAAAACCACGGGGCCATGCCTAGTTGAAAGGATTCCACTAGTGTTTGATTAAGTTATAAGTGGCTGACTCGTCCCTGAAACTGAGGACGATCAGATTACAACTCTCGGGTTGAAATTCAATTACAAGCAGATATCAGAATTCCAGCGACGTTGGGTGGTATGGCATAACTCAAGCGTCAGTTAGCAATCGGGCAGAACTCCAGCATCGATCGGCTACCGGGTGAAAGTCCAGTGACAGTCGACGAGGAGTCTATTACTTCTCTTCTTCTTTATCTTCTCTTCTCACTTCTTTTCTCTTATGGCTTAGGGTCCTATCTCAAGAGAAATGATGGTTTATTTATAATTTATGAGAGTGGCATGACAAAAAAATAGGAGGTAGATCGGGGGTAAAATAGGAGTTATCTTCTCTTCTCACTTCTTCTTCCTTGATTGTGGACCATTTACTAGGAATTTGAAGGCTCTAATGATATCAGAATTCACCCATCTTGGATATGTTGGATTTGTCTTGTCGAGCCGCCGATTTGACTATAAGCACGCCACATTTGAAAACTGTTTGGTAATCCATTATGGATTGAACCTTCCAAATTGGCTTAGGGTTTTTAATTTAGACTGATTTGGGTTCAGATTGAGTCAAATTTGGTGTAGATGGGTTCGTATTTCCGAGGCGTTTAGTTTGACTGTAAGTTTGCATAAATCGGAGTTCAAATGGTCTCCATTTTAATTTTTGAAGTTTCCAACTTATATTTTGTCTCAAGATCCGTGCTCGATCAAGAGAATTTTTTGATGATATATCACTTGTAATTCATTTTCTTTAATATACTGAGGTGCCCCAAATTTTTCCAAAAAATATAAAGAATGCACAAAAAAAAAGGTAAGAGAGAAACTTTTATGCCTTGAGGTTTATAATCCCAGTAACTCTAAAATCCCTAAATCCGGCCATCATCGCCGGTAAAATATAATATACCAAACCGTGCCTTCAGCTTTATTATTATTACTATTTTTTATAAAGCTGATTTTTTTATAAATCCTTCAGCTTTATTCCATTCGACCGTCTTGCTCAAACGAGGGAGCCAAGAAACTTGGGGGCGATGGCGGCAGTGGCAACGGCTAACGGCTTACCTGTACTTTCGTCGCAAGCTTATCTCGAGGGGAAAACTGTTTGGGAGACGAGGACGTTGGTCGCTGACCTCTGCAGGCAGTTCTACACACTCGGCTGGGTCTCTGGCACTGGCGGCAGCATTACCATCAAGGTACACGACGATTCCATTCCGAAGCCAGACCAGCTCATCGTCATGTCTCCCTCCGGTGAACCCCTCCTCTCTCGCTCTCTTTCTGTATCTCTTTCTCTCTCTCCCTGCCCCCCTCCTCTGTCTCTTCTGGCTACAATATCTAAAGCTTTTGCGGTATCATTAGGAGTGCAGAAGGAAAGGATGATCCCCGAGGACATGTATGTGCTTTCCAGTGGTGGCGATATGCTGTCCACCCCTTGTGCGAAACCCTACCCTCATAAGTCTCCCAAATGTTCTGACTGCGCTCCTCTCTTCATGAAGGTAATTATTTTCATTCTTTCATTCACATAACTATTTTTTTACTGCTGTTCAGTTGGATAATCTTTTTCTGAGATTGCTTGGCTGAGGCTTAGGATAAGATAAACAAGGAGATAATTGGATTAAGCTTTAATAAGATTTTAGAGGTTTGATTGGTTACCAAGATATGCTGTTATAAGCTGGCATAAGTTGACACTAGCCTTAGGATTAGCCACATCAAGTTCAATTGCAGGCCAAATCAAGTTCAGGACAAGACCATGGAGCATCTAGTGACACACAAAGATAACATGGTAAAGAATAAAAATAAGTCCAAGGGGCTTAATTACAAGTTGCCGTCCAATTCAGGATGGAGGGCTCAAGTAAAAGCTATGTTGCACGGATACTCTTATTTACAAGGCGTGCTGTATCAGACATGTGTCGGATACGGATACGCCTCCGATACGACACGGATACGTGTCGGATACGGCTTTGCCGTGTCCAATTAAAATATTATTTAAATTTGACTGGACAAGCATATCCGATACGCGTGTCCTATTAAAAAAAATGGAACCGCAATTTACCCTATTCTTTTCGGCTTTCCGGCGTTTCCGCTCAATATCCATATTCATTTATGCGGCTGAAACATTTCAAAGAGCTAGGTTTTTCGTTTCGTCTTCTTCATTATAGTTGAAGGAGCGACTCGATGACGCGAGTATAGAAGCAAACATGATCATCTGTTGTCGACAAAGAGGCTTGACGGCGCGAACATTAAAGTCGATAGGATCATCCTTCGTCGACGGAGCGGCTCGACAACGCGAACAGTGAAGGCAACGTGAGCAGTGAAGGCAACGTGAGCAGTGAAGGTTCATTTTCTTCGTTCTTCATTTTCTTAATCATAGGCTCGGTATCGAAACTCAGTACTTAGTACTCGGTACTCGGTACCGCTTGGTACTGAACGGTACTGTAACTCAGTATTGCTCGGTACTGCTCGATACCGAGCGGTACTGGAACTCAGTACCTCTCGATATTGGAACTCGGTACCGCTCGGTACTGTAACTCGGTATTACTCGGTACCGAGCAGTACTGGAACTCAGTACTGCTTGGTATTGGAATTCGGTACCGCTCGGTATTGGAACTTAGTATCGCTCGATATTGGAACTCAGTATCGCTCGGTACTGTAACTCGGTATTGCTCGGTACCACTTGGTATTGCTCGGTACCACTCGGTATTGCTCGGTATAGAGGGGTACCGAATGGTATAAGAGGCACCAAGAAGCTAAAACATACTCGGTATCGCTCGGTATCTTTCCATAAAAATAATTTTAAAAATAAACAGTACTTCAAAATTACTCTTAAAAAAAAATTTTGTTCCGGGGGTGCTGCCCCTTGAAAATCCACAGGGGCGCTGCCCCTTGACCCCCGACCTGACCGCAGGTCGAACCCCACCAAGGGACAGCGCCCCCTTGGACCCCCGACAGAGTCGCAACATATCTACACTTTCACTTAAATTTGTTCATGTTTCAAATTCATATGTTTTAATTTGTATAGATCTTTTGTAGGATAATGAGCTATAGTGGAGTAGGAATTGGTTCTGATGATGGTCCATCAGAAATTAATATTAAAGATAACAAACCTCTATGAGGTTATGTTACAAAAATAGGTAAAACATCAGAAGGAGGAGGCAATATTGCATTCAAATGCAATTTTTGTAATGCAACATACAAATGATCAAATTATAGAGTGAAAGCTCATTTGTTGAAGATTAGTGGTCATGGAAATAAAGTTTGTCCGAAGATAAGCTCATCACAAATGACTGAATTACAAAGAAAAATCAGTGAAGCTGAGCAAAGGAGTAAAAAAGAGTTTCCAAAACATATTCCACTTCCAAGCACTCATGCTTCATATCCTTCATCATCTTCTTCAATTAGGTGTGATGACAATACTGTAAGCAAAGAGCCTTTTTGAATGGAGGCATTTGAACCAAAAAGAAGAAGACATGTTGTAGATTTAGCTTTGGAGAAAACATTTAATTTACAAATGAAAGAACAACTAGACAAGGAAATAGCTTGAATGTTTTACTCAGCTGGACTTCCTTTCAACCTAGCAAGGAATCCACATTACAAGAATGCCTTTACATACGCATGTAATAACAATCTTGCAGGATACGTGCCACTAGGATATAATGTCATTAGAACGAAGTTGTTGCAAAGAGAGGGATAATATTGAGAAGTTGCTCGAGCCTACTAGAGGAGTTTGGAAGGAAAAAAGGAGTTACTTTGGTTTGTGATGGGTGGACAGATCCACAAAGAAGACCACTTATCAACTTCATCGCTGTAATAGAGAGCTATCCTATGTTTATCAAAGCTATAAACTGTCAAGGACAATACAAGGATAAGTTCTCCATTTCTAATTTAATCAAAGAAGTTATCATGATGGTGGGGCCTTCAAACATCATTCAGGTCATTACTGATATTGCACCTGTTTGTAGAGCTGTAGGCCTACTTGTAGAGCAAGCATATCTTCATATTTTCTGGACACCATGTGTTGTACATACACTTAATCGTGCTTTGAAGAACATTTGTGCAGCTAAGAATACCGAGGAAAATGAAATCACCTATAATGAATATCATTGGATCGCAGTGTTTGCTGGAGATGCAATTGTAATTAAGAATTTTATTATGAATCACTCCATGAGACTCTCTATGTTCAATGATTTCTCTAATTTAAAGATGCTTGCAGTTGCTGAAACTCGTTTTGCCTCAGTTATAGTGATGTTGAGAAGGTTCAAAAAAAATAAAAAATGCTCTTCAAGCTATGGTGATCAGTGACAAATGATCATGTTATAGAGAAGATGATGTTGGAAAGGCTAGGTATGTAAAAGAGAAGCTTCTAGATGATTTATGGTGGGATGAGATTGAATACATCATAAATTTCACAGAACCAATTTATGAGATGTTGAGAGTAGCTGATATGGATAAGTCTTGTTTACATCTCATTTATGAGATGTGGGATTCAATGCTAGCCAAAGTAAAAGAAATTATATATAGACATGAGAGAAAGGCACTTCATGAAGACTCAAGCTTCTGGGATGTTATTTATGCTATTTAAGAAGATAGGTGGAGCAAAAGTAATATTCATTTACATTGCTTGGCTCACTCACTAAATCCCAGGTAAATTCCAACATTTTTTCATTATGAATTCACAATTTATTGTTTTGTAATTTCATCATTTTTTTCATTATTTTATTTTAATGTTATTTGAAGATATTCAACTAAAGAATGGCTTCAAGAGAATCCTCAAAGAGTTTCTCCATAGAAAGATTTAGAAATTTCAAATACGAGGAAGACATGTTTGAAGCGATATTTTCCAAATGAGAAGAAGTGAAGAAGTGTCAATATTGAGCTTGCTAAATTTTTTGGTTATTTAGAGGACTTTGGTGACCAAGAGTCATTGCGTGATAGGTGGAGAATTGATCCGAAAATGTGGTGGATTATACATGGAGCTTCAGCACCTCTACTTCAAACAATCGCCATAAAATTGCTTGGCCAAGTTTCATCATCATCCTATTATGAAAGAAATTGGAGCACATACTCATTCATCCAATCAATGAAGAGAAATAAAATTACTCTACAATGGGCTGAAGATTTAGTTTACATGCATACAAACCTCCGACTTCTCTCAAGGAAAACTCCAACTTATATGGAGGGAGACAACAGGATGTGGGATATTGCTGGGGATGGATTTGAATCTCTTGAGGATATAAAAATATTAGAAATTGCTAATCTTTCACTTGATGAGCCTGAATTAGAAGCTATGATATTTATTGAAGATGATATAGAAACTCAAAGACAAACCACTGAAGAAGCTAATCCTATCATTCCTTCTATTGATTAGTTGAAATTTTATGTGCTTGACAATTTATCTTCTTGTTTTTGTTGTTATACTAGACATTTAAATATTTAATGCTTATTTTTATTCCAATTTTTTTGTCATTTCAAATATTACACTTTGATTACTTTCTTAATTTTTATGTATTTTTTATATATTATAATGCCGTATCCGCACCTTATCCGTATCCTGTATTTTTAAGAATTGGCGTGTCCCGTATCCGTATCGTGTCGTATTCGTATTGCCGTATCCGTATCGGTGCAACATAGAGTAAAAGAGACGAAATAATGTTGTTTGCAACAATGAAGGAGATCAATATACCTTTATTCCTAAAATCTTCTTACGCTATATGGCTGATTAAAGTATGATCCAAAATGGTTTTTAGATAAGACTAGCTATTTTCATGGATTTATCGATTTGATAGAGTTTTGGTTAGTAGAGTGGTTATTATATAGGATAAACCACTTCATAATTTATATTTTGTTGGGGAGGAAGAAGTAAATCATGCAACAAAATAAATAAGAAAAAAAAATTGTAGGGAAATAAAGAATACCAAAATTTAATGTGAAAAAATTTGAAACTAGCAAAAAATCACAAAGCCACACCACTTCAAGAAATTCATATCAAAATTAGGAGAAATTTTATGTGTCTCTCTTCTCTCTCACTCTCTCCTTGCTTATCTTCATCATTGCACCATTCTTACATAACGACAAACAAAGAGATACAGCATAACCACCAAGGGATGCAACCCATAAGGAAAAATGAGAAAGAAAACTACTAGCCCGTTTCGTAGCGCAACAACACCAAGTTTGATCCCCCAATGCTCAATACTCTTGTTTATTGTTTTCCTGACAGTGCCATAGTGCCAATGTCTGGAGAGCTGCAATGCTCTTTGGAAGCACCACTACGCCAAGTCTTGAGTGCCGCAACGTGTCTCCACTCTAGTTTTCTCCAAGAAAACTATGCAGAGCCGGGGCACTAGGGTACACATTGTCGAGGTGCTTTGGTACATAGTGCCGGGACGTTGTACACACCTGAACCTAAGTTGGGGGAAGACCCTATGTAATCCTCAGCGAGCTCGACAAATTGAATTGAGATCCAAGGCAGCATTACAATCAGATTGATCAACACAATCAGATTCAATACAGAACTAACACTTATAATTATTTTTCTTGACCACTTTATTGTCTCCCTATAGCCATAAAGAGGGGTCTTATGCAATCAGTTTTTATTTATTCAATGAATCAGTTATTCAATTGGAACTTAAGCTTCATTTTGGACGACTTTCTTCATGCTTCATAAAATAACTTTCTTGTAAAAAATTAAAAATTTTGTATTAAAAAGTTTCTTGAAAAAGCAGTAAAAAGCCATTCCAAACGAAGCCTTAGCCTCTCTCATGCTCTTCCTTACTCTCTATAATCAACCATATGATAGGCCTTAAGATGCTTTTTAACTATTGGGCCTTCCCATCTTCTAAACCCGTATTCCTTTCTATCTCTCTTTCTCTTTCTCTCTCTCTAAAAGCTCCATTTTTCTTTCTTTAAAACATCCTACCCAAGTATTAAATGGAAAGAGTTTAATGCAAGTCCAAGAAGAGGGGACATAAATGTTAAGGTGGTAATCAAACGAAAAGTTGAAGATCAAACCAATGAAGAAAATAACATCAAGAAAGAGGTGTCCAAGAAAGACAAAAGAAGAAGGCTCTTCCAAATTGGGATAACTCTTTATTAGTCTTGTAAAATATTATCATATCACAAATATTTTTCTCTGGTTTCTATTCACATTACTTTAATCTTTTGTTGTTGCCAATTTTAATAATTGTAATTCAATTAAAAAAACTGTAAAGATTTGGGTTTCCATTATAAGAGGGCCATTAGTTTTTTAAAAGGCTCCTCTTTATATTTTCCATCTTTGTATTGTAAAGTTAAGACAATCCTTCTAAAGTCTTAATAATTCATGCGATTTTCCAAGAATTAGGTGATCAGAAGATCAGAAATTTGATTATTTGAATATAACACACCTCATTTACATCTGGATTTGAGATAAATAGTTGTTACACTCATTCTTTGAAATTAGAGAATGTATACTGTATATGGACACATTTCTTTTAAAGAGAGAGCAAGATCCAAGATGATTAAGTCACATAAACACTTAGGACACTAAGTAAGAGTTATCTGTTATTGCCACCACTCAAATTTTCATAATAGTTTGTTCGTACAAATTGTGTGGCAACAAAACACTACTAAAAGACAAGCACCATATCAGCTTTATATTATGATAGCCAAGCCTTATTGGTCTGTTACTTTGGGCCAATTTCAACTTTTGGATGGCTACTTAAAGATGCAACTAAGTTAACTCTAATATTTGTGGTGACTGCCACAACATGGGCTAGAGACATTAGATGAACCATCTATACTATATGGATTGTCTACACCACCAATAGAGCTGGATTCAATAGCATCAGTATTGATTATTTCACCAAAATTTCAATAATTTTTTTTTCTAATGTTTATTATTAGGAGCAAATGAGGGGATTTATGATCGAGGACATCTTTGAATGATTTTGAGCTTGGTTAATTAGCCATGTAAGCATAAAAAGTGGCCTAAAGGACTGTGTCAACAGTGAACTAGTCTTAGGATTAGCCACATTGAGCCCAATTGCAGGCCAAATCAAGTTTAAGACAAGCCCATGAGGTACAAATGGATGCATGAAAATTACATGGAGGAGAAAAAAGGAATTCATGAGATTAAATTGCTAATTTACCACTCCAATTCTGAATGGAAATGGCTAAGCATGGAGAACAAATTTGAATTATGCAAAAATGACCTCGTAGCAATTTGAAAGAGAGACAAGGATGGTTGAACCAACTAAAGAGATCACGCTGCTTTTTTTACTTGATCTATATTGCAGGCCAAAGCATGATCCAAGATGAGTAGGTTAAATCAAAAGCTATTTTTATGCATTTAGGTGTTTGATTGGGTTTTGGTTAATATAAGTTATTGTTATATAGTGTAAACCACTTATTTTATATGTTATTTTGTAAATTTTTATTATATTTTCTAGGTTTTTTTTATTAACTCCCTATGGTTATAAATATGGTTCCTTTGTTATTAATTTTTCCTCATTCGGGTATTTATTCATTTATTGAATCAATTATTCAATTGCATAGCAAGTTAGTCTCTCTATCCCTTTCTTTATCTGATAACATAATTGGTAGTATTTTGCAATTTTAGTCAATCAGATTGTCCTCTCTTATGAACCTAATTTTTCAACAATTATCTCTCCCCTTAAAACTACCATCTTTCCTTATAAATCATCTTAGATGATCCCTTGCTTGAAGACTGAGTAAGCTCCAAGAGGACCCATCTAACACCAATGAGGCAATCAAATGTAATAGAGAATGTGAAAGCAAAGAAGTAAGAAACATTAAACAAGAGGATTTCAAGCAAGATAAAGAAATAAGAATCCATTTGCAAGAATGCTTTTCCAAATTTGGGTAACATCATTGCAATCTTTTGAAATATAATCATCCTATCCATTTATCATTTCTTAATTTTTTAAGTTTTGGCCAATTGTAATATATATTTTTTAAAAAGAAAAATTTATATTCAACCATTACAAAGTGTACAACACCATGCAATTAAAGGAAATTACTAGTTGAAAAAGATAGAACCAAAACAAAACATCATGGTTAACTTGATAGCAACAAAGTAAGAGCCATCTGCCTATACGAAAGAATATCACGAGTCATCATTTAATTAATCTTACTTGAAGCTTGCAAATTTGGGGTTGTAACGATATATTTTCTTTATATTTCCACCCCTCCTGAAGTAGATAATTTTAAATCTTTTGTAAAATAGTTCTTTTGTACTCGAAATACTGACATTAGAGTCAACAAATTGAAAATTTTGATCACCAAATCCCCAACAACAACATTATCATCATTAGGAGCTAATACCTTTGGTGATTGGCAATCTTGTATGCAATTTCACTGTAAATCACCTCCATTGGGCTAACATTCTCTGCATACAAGATAGAACATGAAGTTGGTTCAAAATTTTGTGCACATGTGAGCGAAGATAATAACATATGATAAGCCTAGCATTGCCTAACATGTGAGTGAAGATAACAACATAACTGTTAAACAATATTATCTTAGCATGAACCATAAAATAATAAAATAAACCAAATGATAGCCCTCCATCATCATGGGTTTGATGTCCCAATTTAATGATCACAATCAAATGGTGATCAAAAGGTCAAAAAAAATAATATTGTAGCATTGACCCCTACACGTCAAAGTGCGCGTAAAGGGAGCAAAACCGGCGAATCCAACAACGTGTGTGTCGACGGGACTCGCCAGTTGAAGGGTCAAATGACCTCCGATTGACAATTGGACTGTTCCGTTGCAACGGGGACATCGAGTTTGCCTACATGGAGACCCCTCGCAGCCAAATGGGCCGAGTTAAGACCAAAGGGACGACTAACACCCGAAATTAATGCACGATGTTACCCAAACGACATCTGATCACAAAACAGATTTCTCCATTGCGTTTGGAACATCGTCGACACCAAAAAATCACTATTAATTTATTGAATTGTAATTGCACAAAGAGACCGCACGAATCCTGCGGCGATGACGCACAATCAAAGAAATTGGCGCTCGATAAAATGGATTTCATCATTGCGTTTGGAATGTCATTAATATCCAAAAATGATAGTCAATTTGATCAATTAAAGCCACATGAGAAGATCAGCATGCATCTCGAGGCAACACGCATAAATCAAGGAAACTAGCATGCGATGTTGCTTAACGACATCCGATCGCAAAACAGATTTTGTCGCTACATTCAGATCATCATCATTACTCAAAATCACAATCAATTTGGTCAATGAAAGGCACGCGAGGAAATTGGCTCGTGTTGTGTGGCAATGACACACAAATCAAGTAAAATAATGTGCGACGTCGCCCAAATGACATTTGATCCCAAAATGGATCTTTCTGTTGCATTTTGAATGTAGTTAATGCCCAAAGTGCACTATAAATTTGCCCAACGAAAATCACGCAAGCAAATCGGTGCAAGTTCTTAGATGATTGCGTTCAATTTAAGGAAATGCACGCAAATCGAGACATTTCTTGGGGAAACCATTGCACTGCTATTATTCTGATTAATAATAATATTAATAATAATATTTTATTATTAAATATTATAATTAATTTAATAAAAATCAGAAGTTAAATGATATTTTTTTTTGGGGTAAACTTAAATGATATTTTAAATTGAACTTGTCGTTAGAAATCTCATAAATCTTGTTGAAATCTGCTTCGCGTCTCTACCTTCGCCTCGAGCGTTGTCGTCCGCTTGCATTAAAATGAGAGGCAAAGTATATTGTTGAGTTCTCTTTGTTATTTTGACATTAGCAAAGTTTTCGTTTGAACTCAAAACTCTGATCTCCTAACTTCCCTCCACATTCTTTTGATTTCAGCAAATAGCCGTTCAATTCCTCTCGTCGACCTTATTCCACCTCACAAGATCTGTCATGATCGGACTTTTCCCAATTAATTAACTCCCGTCCGACTCCCACACCAACTAGCCAACAGCCACTTCGTCCATCCTTGAGAAGCAAGCCATGACCTGCAACCCCTGTTCGCTCGTCTCACCTCACAAAAGACCCGACGTCCGTTCAAACCACTCCCTTCCTTCACGCACAGATCTCAACCGACCTCCCCACCTAGCCGCAGGTCCCCTCGTTAACTACCATAGCCTTCACTCCTCAAGTCTCCACGACACTAACTTGACGCCTGTAGCATCCACCCATTCGAACTCCTCAACCGACCACAGACTCGACCAATTTCACTGTCTTCTCCAGCAAACTGATCAGAACTTGTTTCTCTTCCAATTACATCTTGCATTCATCACCCTCCTACCGTCCAAACTCCCTGTGCCACCATCCCTTCCTCACACTCCAGCAGACTCACAAACTCTTTAGCCTGAAGGCTCCAACAGGTTGTCCAACCTGCCTCTGATCGCTACCAAACACCCTGTCCACTTAACGCCTCCCTCAGACCCGAACCAGCTATTCTCCTTCTGTAAGCTGGCCACCTTACCTCATCCTCACACCTCTCTCTTGGCTTGAACAGAGTTTCCCTCCACACTTAACTTTCATTATACTTAATGCTGTGGAAGCCTTCTGGAGGTCCTTTGCTTTGAACAACAAGCAAAATATCTCACTGTCAGCACGTGACACTACCCTTTTTCTTACTTTACTCTCCTTCTTCACTTTACTACAACATCTTTAATTCAAACCCACTCCATTTAACAAAAAAAAAAAAAAAGGCATTACATTTTCAAAACCCCACCTCCACTCACTAATTTGGCACATTTGCAACAGCCCTGTTCACAAAAAAAAAAGGAAGATAGAAGCCTATTATTCCCCAAATTTCAGCTCACCACACTACCTAGCCCATCCCACTAGCCATCTCAACCATTTTACACCCAAGGGAGATATTCTCAAACAGTAAATTCACTCTCTATTCTATGCTTATATGCATTTCATTAGCATTGTTTTTTGTTATTAATTAATGAGTTTAGCACTATTACTATTTGTGCTAGCTAATTATTCATGATTTTATATATTATGTGTATGTATTAAAAAGAAAAGAAAAAAAAAAAGAGGGGGAGGAAAAGAAAAAAAATTAAAGGGAAAAATGAAAAAAAAAAAAAGAAGGGGAAAGGGAAAAGCTTGCATACTCTTATTGAGTTTTCATTGTTTAATTGATTCTCTATTGTTGGATTCACCTTCATTAATAAAGATCGCTAATAATTAATATTAACCATGCTACCCAAATGCATGACTTATAGAAGTTGTTTTATAGCCATAATAGAGAAATCACGGTAAAAAATGCCCTAAGCAATAACGTTAGATTGAAGGGTTCTTAGTGGAGATTATATGTAGAACTAAAAGCAAGCAAATGAAATTTACTATAGGTTATGGTTTTGGCATGATTTTATTGAAAGATGGATCATTGGGAGAATTACATGAACATGGGCTTTGGCAAATTGCTAAGATAGGAAGCAAAGTAGAGGACCCACAAAGGGTGAGAAGAAAGAATCACATATGGTTTCTTAGTATGATTGTGAGCAATAAAGTAGTTAGTTAGTCAGTTGTGCAAATAGTCAAAATCTTTGATGCATCGATTTTAGGTATATTGTAAAGATAAGGTCCGAAGAAAACACATTTGAGGGAAAAATATCGGATTGTAAATATTGAGATATGATAGTAACTAGCGATAGATAAGTCATTCTCAATTTTGAGTTCATAGGTAGATAATAAATAACTATTAATAATTTTTTATTAAAAAATGCCTAATAACTTTTTTTTTAAATTATTATTTAAAAATTACATTAATAAATAATTTATTTAAAAAATGACTTAAATGCCCCTTAATTTAACAACATTAACCTTTAAATTTGATGTTAGGACCAAAATAATGTTTCTTTTTAAGGAGTTGAGGGAACAAATTGATCCCTCAAAAGCGCTAAGGATCATTTTGATCCCTCACAAAGAGTTGATGGACTATTTTGATTATTTTCTCATTAGAATATGTTTGAATATAATACCACATATTGAGGCTACACTCCAAATATTTGATGGAAATAATGCTAGTTTTATATGGTACAAGCATCATATCGTAATATTATTTATCGAATTGAGTTCTTTCATACAGTTATTATGAAATTTTAGATGGAAATCTATCGTTTGAAATATTTATTAAATTAAATTTAGTGATAAAGCCTATTTAAAGTTTTTTAGAACAACATTATACTATCCTATAAATCATTGGTTGAAGACTTAATTACGATCAATTAGGAATCAATTTTTTGACATTTAGATCATGCTTTGCCTAGTTGAGAATTTCTTTTTTATAGTTATCTTCCAGAACCAATGTTTTAATTTGTGACATGAAAATACAATGTGCAAGTGTATTTTTTTGTTCAAATGTTGCAAACATAAAGTTAAGTGGCATTCTTGTTAAATAAAGAGCTCATTATGTGTATATCATGTATACTTATATTATGTTTATATAAAATCATTTATTGAGTAAAAATTAAACCACATGTTATAAGTTTTAACAGATATAGTTATGCATTCAATGAGAATAACATCAGTTATTCAGAATTTAATAATGAATTAAAATTTCCTTGAAATTAATGGAAATAATATATATATATTATTTGAATACAATTGTCAAAAGTGAACTTGCAAATTCTAATAATTTCTACTGCACACATAAATCAAGAAAAATTAAAATGTTATGGTAAATTAATATAAATTTTAAGAATTTCAAGATTACATAATAAAATTAAATGCAAAATGTTGAATTTTGAAGTTATATTTTCATCATCACAAAATTAATGTTAAACGAATAGAATATCGAGTATCATTAAAGAAGCTCAAGAAGAAGAAGCTTTGGCTCCTCTCTTGGCCTCCTGCTCGATTAGGAAGCTTCTTAATTGACTAGGTTGTGTTTCTAGTTGACTAGTAAACGTTTGTTTTATCATCCATAAATTTTTTTGGTCAATTATGTGGCTTACGTGACTGAGAAGGATGAACTAGAGAGCTACAATAACAAGAGGTTAGGAGTCTTGAACTAAAGAGTTATGACAACGAGAGACTAAAAAAGTGAGAGAGTTGCTAAAGCGAGTCTTGAACTTGACAGGCGAAATTGAGAGGTCAACACTTGGAGGAAGGAAAGAGAGAAAGCAAGAGATGAGAGGGTTTCAAATTTTAATAGTTAGAGGCTGAACTGTTTAGGGATGCGCAAACCACTTGAAAGGTTAAACTTATGAGCTCTAAACTGGGAGGTTACAACATATAAGCTTAGCGCATCGTGCAATAACCCACATATGTCGTAGTTGTGCGAAGCTGTGGCTTCCACTCACTAGCACATCATTCCTTTGACAACAATAAGGAGAACATTAGTTTATCTTACAAATCATTTGTTGAGGCTGACTCTGTCAGGGAGCTAATACAAAATCATTATGGAAAAAAAGAATAACGGACCAGGTAACAATTTTGAACTAGTTCATTTCTTGAATCACCACCTGAATGGCTAAATTTAGGATACATAAATGAAAACAAAAAGGAGAAAATGTCTTTCTAAATCTTATTTCTTCTCTTGCTGTTACACCCATATTTATAGGTATACATAGTGGCAAGTACATCCACATAAAGGCAAAACCATGGGAAATCATAAGAAAATTAATTAACTAATATGAACAAATAAGGCTAGAAGAAAACAGTGAAAAAAATAGAGTAAAATGAATGTATAATTGGAAGGTTTGGACAAATTTAGCACTGACATTATTCCACCAAAGTAGGTGAAACTTTAGTTTTATATTATGGAGTTAAATCTGCAACATTGAAGATTGCCGACACATGATAGTCACCTGGTAGATCTATTTGATAAGCATTATCATTGATCTTTTTAATTACTCTGAAGGGCCCATCAGTTTGGTGTTTGAGCTTCCAAAAGGGTCTAGGGGAAATCGTTCCTTCTGTAGTCTAATTCAAACAAGGTCTCCTTCCTTGAATAACACCTTTCTTCTTGACTTGTTGGTCTGAGCTTTATATGTGGCATTTTGTTTAGCAATCTACTTTTGAATTTGGCGATGCAATTGCTAAAATTCTGCACTTATCTGTTTCCCATCTATATTAAATGTGTCCGGCTGCATGAGAGGCTCCAAATCAAGGTGTAATGGGATTACTTCTGTAAACTACTTCGACGTGTTAATTGATTTGTTGATCGATTTAAAGACAATTTTATCTAAGCCATAATTAAATCCTATTGTCTAATATTTTTCCCCACAAAGCACCGCAATAAATTTCCCAAACTTCGATTAACAGTTTCTGTTTGGCAATCAATTTGGGGGTGAGCGGCAGAACTAAATTGAAGTTTAATTCCTAATTTACCTTATGGTGTCTTCCAAAAATTACTTAAAAAATTTCACATCATGATTAGAAATGATCATTCCAGGATGCTATGCAAACAAACAGTTTCCCAAAAATTATGTGTTACATCAAGAGTCTTTGTGCATGGAATAAAGTGTGCCATTTTTGAAAATTGATCTACCACAACTATGATCGAGTCTATGTTTCGTTGTGTACATGGTAATCCAAGTACAAAACCAAAGCTGACATGAACCCATGGGGCGTTGGGCATAGGTAGAGGATTATACAATCCAGCAGTTGTTCACTGTGTTTTAGCTATTTGATAGATTTTACAGCTCTTAACATACTGTTCAACATCCCTTTTTAACGGTGGCCAGTGGAAATTTTCTTTGATTAAGGTGAGTGTTTTATCTCTATCGAAATGGACTGCTAAACCTCCTCATGGCATTCAGCTAGGATGGCTAACCAAGTAGAGCACTGCAGTATGCAAAGTCTATTGCCATAAAACAAATAATTTTCTTTTACATGTAAGAGGTGGCATGGTCTCGCATGACATTTATTCCAAATGCCCTTAAAATCTAAATCGATGGGATATAGTATAATTCTTGTAATAATTCAATGCCAGAAAGCTTAGATGTAACAGCTTCAGCAAGAGATGTCGTCGGCTAAGACCAATTGTGACTTGATTACAATGTCCGACCTTGTGCTTAAGCACAAAATGAAAGGCTACTAGTGTTTCTGCCCATGTTGCATGTTGGGTTTTCAGTTTCTTATAACAATTAATGAATCAGAGAGCTTCATGATCAGTAAATAAAATGAACTCATTGGCTAGTAGATAATGATTCTAATGATGTATAGCCCAGACAATTGCATAAAACTCTTTGTCGTAGGTGGAATATGTTCTGCATGATTCGTTCAATTTCTCACTAAATAATGCAATGGGGTGTCCACCTTGGCTAAGTACTGCTCCAATGTCAATGTTTGAAGCATCACATTCCACGTCAAAAACTTGTTTAAAATCAGGTAGAACTAAAATAGGGGAAGCTGCAACTTACTTTTTTAAGTGATCAAAACTAGATTTGATGGCTTTATTCCAATAGAAATGATCGGCACGTAAATATTTAGTGATAGGGGTGGTGATGGTGCTAAAACTCCTGTTAAATCGTTGATAAAAAAAAGGAAGCCTGTGAAAACTTCTTACCACTGTGAAAAATCTTGGGTTTGGCCAATTGACAATTGCTTGCACGTTGGTGGGATCAGCTTCAAGTCATGATGCTGAAATAATGATACCCAAGAAATATTTTTTGTCAGTAAAAAATTAGCATTTATAGAGATTAGCAAACAATCGCTGTACACGATGGACATCAAGGACTTGTTGAAGATGGCGTAGATGCTCTTCTTCATTAGGACTATATATCAGAATGTCATTGAAATAGGAGACTACAAATTTGCATAAATATGGTTGCAAAATATGATTCATAAGTCGCATAAAGGTACTTGGAGTGTTGGTCAGACCGAATGACATGACTGACCGCTCATATAATTCATCTCGTGTCTTAAATGTGATTTTTCACTCATCTCTAGCTCCCATCCGAATCTCATGATATCCACTTCTTAAGTCAATTTTGGAGAAGATGGCTGCTCCATGCAAGGTTGATCGAAGATGTTATTAACACGAGGAATAGGAAACTGGTACTTCACAGTAATCTTGTTAACAACCCGGCTATTGATATACATCTAATATTCATCCTTCTTTGGGACTAACAATGCAAGCACAACGCCATGAGCTAATACTGGGTTGAATGAATCCTTTTACTAATAACTCTACTTGTGGTTTCAATTCTTCATGCTTATTAGGTCTCAACCGATAAGAAGAACGATTCAAAATTGTAGAATCAGGAACAAAGTCTATTGAATGCTGAATATCTCTTAGAGGTGGCAAACTCACAGGAAGTTCTTTTGCTAAAACATGATAATACTCCTGTAGTAGTGGTTGGACATACTTTTTTTTTATTGCAGTAGCTATATTAGCTTCCATCATCACCAATACATAGGCTTTGGTGGCTTCATGTAATGTTTTTAATAGCATTTAATGGCTTAATAATGTTTGGTCTGGCATTTGTCTTGAGGTGGTTGCTGTCAATGGTACTAATATAATTTGCTTCCCTTGATGCAAAAAGAGTATGTATTGGTGGCTCCATCATGAATAGTATTTTGATCATATTGCCATGGCCATCCCAACAATAGGTGGTAGGCATCCATTGGCACCACATCACACCATATTTTTTCTTCAAAGTTTCATAGAGAGAATTTAACTAGACAATCCTTGGACACTTCTACTTCATTTTCTTTTTGAATCAAGGACAATTTGTAGGGATTGGGATGATTGTCCACTAGTAGTTTCAGTTTTTCAATTAGTGTAGTTTCCACCACATTCTCGCAGCTCTTACTATCAATGATCATTTGAAAAACCTGTTCGTTCACAGCACAACATGTTTTAAAGATATTGTGTCACTGCCACACCTTTTCTTTATGTGAATTCAGCAGACGCCGAGGAACTTGTAAATTGGCCTCATCGGCTTGTATGATTGTGGTTTTTGATTGTTTTGATAAGTATGGACTAAATGGTTCTATTTCTATTATTTCATCTTGTTCTTGTGCAAATTCCTCAATGAGGGTAATTACTCATCGTGTTGGGTAGTTCGATGCAATATGATCAAATCCATTGTACTTGAAGCATTTGCGGGTTGGGATTGCTATCGGACTGTTTTTATTTTGGCTACCATTAGGAATATTCAAACTCTCCTTTGTGTTTGGTTTGAGGCCTTGCATACTCTTAGTTGTAGGTGCTATGTGTTCTAATTCAACTTCTCGGTTCAGTCCTCTACCATGTGAGTTCTTGCCAATGCGCTGTTGCCTTTCCACCTTGAGGACCAAATTAACCACGTCTTAAAAAGTCTAATACAACTGTAATTGGACTATATTTGTAACGGAAGGTTGCAGTTCTCCCAAGAACCGAGCAATGATATTTTCTTCCGGTTCCATAAGATCACATTTAAGTGATAGATATGCAAATTGAGCAAGGTATTCTTCCATCGTGAGTTGGTTTTGCAAGAAAGATCTTATTGATATTGGCTGGGCAAATGTTTTAGTTGTAATTCCTTCTACATTTGTGGTCATTCTGTGATCTTGCTCCTTCATTCCTGATTCAGTATTCCTTTTAAATTTTCCCACCATAATGATGCACTTTTCTTCAATTTAATGGAGACAAGTTTGACGATGCGATTAGACTGCACTTCTTTGAATTCATGAATTCTTTCAACTATATGTAAGCAATTAACGAATTCATCGGGATCCAAATGGCCATCGAAATCTGGTAGCTCTTCCTTGATGCTACACTCATTTGATGGACCCCATCGCACTCGACCGCGAGGATGTCTCTCCGCTTCCTCGTCACTCGAAGGCTATTGATGAAATGGGTTGATGTCTTCTTCTTCCTTATTACCTCCCATGGCAGCCCTTTGCTCAAATCTTATGAGACGTTGTTGTAATTGTGCAATCTCTTTTTACATATCTTTAAATCATCGCTTCTTGAACATGTCGCTGTTGATTTCGTCAAGACAGCTTCTAGCTGGCTTTGATACCAATATGACTCCGCCTGGGAGCCAATCAAAAAATCTTGTTTGAAATGAAGAGTACCGAACTAGGTAACAATTCCGACCTGGTTCGTTTCTTGAATCACCACCTGAATGGCTAAATTTAGGATATAGAAATGAAAACATTATGAGAAAATGTCTTTCTAAATCTTATTTCTTCTCTGGTTGTTACACCCATATTTATTGGTATACATAGCGGTAAGTACAGCTACATTAAGGCAACACCATGGGAAATCATATGAAAACAAACTAACAGCAACAAATAAGCCTAGAAGAGAACAATGAAAAAACAGAGAAAAATGAAAGCAGAAGTGGATGGTTTGAACAAATTCAGCACCGGCGTCAGTTTAGGCTTTACTTATAGATAAAAGTTCTTTTCATGTTGCTTATAGCTCAAAAGTTAGGGGTAAGTTGATTGGGAACATGTTCTCATGTTTATTTCCTTTATCTCTATCAAAATTTGAGTTTGTGATGAAAACTGTGATATTTATGTTGACATGCTATTATAAGTTATAATGATCTATGTTATAATTTAATTTTGGAGCACTGTCAGGATATTTAAGTACATGAACGCTTATGCTTTACTAACCTTTGTTACTTGTTATAAGATAGTATCTGTATGTTATTTATATTTCACTGGCATTTGTAGGCTTACCAAATGCGCAATGCTGGGGCAGTCATTCATAGCCATGGGATGGAGTCTTGTCTAGTAACGATGATCAATCCCTTTTCAAAGGAGTTACGTGTATGTTTTAAACTTCTTAGTTGAGTGGCATCATGCTGTAGTATGCTTTTATTTTCTCTCAGGCCAAAGAAAATATCTCCTTGACCTTTAGTATTCCTTGAATTTTCTTAATACCTTTTTAGGAGTTATTAGAGTCCCACAAGCTTCAATGCGGAGGGATTTTTTCGCTATTTATTTTTTTCATAGTTTTTTGAATGCAAAAATCACTATATGAACTTCAATATTTGTTTCTTCCACACCGTATTTGCATGAACATTCACTCTGTCTTTATTAGCTAACAAATGGTCTGTGCTGGATTGATGTTATTGTTACATAAATAAGGGTTCTTATCAGAATAAGGATAAGCATTAAAGCAAGGCTAACATATTGCCAGATGCTCTTTTCCTCTTATTTAATTATATGGTGAAAAATTAGATTTCGGCCCAAAATGTATACATGCATGCATCCATTGTAGTCGTATTAGTGTATGTTTAGATTGCATGAATGGACTTTTTTTATATATATTATTTGATTCTTTTATTTTGCAAGAAGCAACTCTTCATCTTTCTGTTACTGCCACATCCTTGGTTTTACAGCCGCTACAGAGGTTATAATCATATCATCACTTTTAGCCAAAAAAAACCATATCTATTGAATTGTCATAAATTTAGTTTGGAAGTATCAGAAGGGGGTTAATCTGAATTCACTTGGTTAGAGTTCAAAACGTATGGTGCATGCCGCTCACCCTCATGGATGTCAATCACTCTATTTCAAAAATATGTTCCAGGCATGCAGCTTATTGGATGTTGTCAAGCAACTATTATCATATCTTTGGAGCAGTATCTTGTTATTTTCTCTAAGGATCTTGTATTTAACCAGCCACTAATTTTTTGATGATTTTGCTCTTAACGCACTTGCAGACATCCAAATAGCTAGGGTACATAAAGCTTTACGTGGTCTATGGGGACATAAAAATAACATGTTAATATATGTGCATGATTATATATATACATATTTTATAAAGTAATGTATTTGCAGATATAATGGCTAGAAGGGTACTTGAAGGGACGATTGGTTAGTTATCTCAGCATAACAGGATGCCTGAGAGTCCTGAAAATATTACACCAGTGGAAGATAGTACACAGAGAATTAACAATGTACCAGTGGTGCTTGACCTTGTCAATATAATAATAGGAACTATGATCCAAATGTAGATGTTGAATGTGATGATGCAAATGATGGAAACAATGTAGTCTATGATAGAACTTGCAACACCTAGTGTTTCATCTGCAACTTACCAGTCACTCCTATAACTCTTGGTAGCTGTCCAGATATAGATGCATGTGCTCAAGTCAATGTGGAAGTCGGCAAATATTAAAACTTGTCAAGAGTTTAAAGCCATCTTTATTTAAAAGTCTAATTACTAGGAAAAAAAAGTAAGTTTCTACAGGAAAAAAGAGTAATTACTAGACAAAAGAGTAAGTTACAACGAGAAATCAATTGGTAAAGGATCGACGAGACCAATTGTTTGGAGAATTTTTTTATCCTCAACAAATTTGAAATATTTTGTTATCGAGTATGCCAAGAAAAATAGTGTGTTAGCCTGAGGACTAAATCTTATTTTGCTATGTAAATAATAATAAAACTTGTATTTATATATGCCCAAAGATTTTTCTTTACTTATTATATTGAATATGGTTTATTTTATTTTTGGGTACAATTCTCTATAAGGGCTATCTTTTATAGTTAATTACATCTCAAGGATATTCGCAATTGTGAAAACTTCAGATAAAAATAGTTGTTTAATTAGAACATTGACTAACATATTATATGAATTTAAGAAATTTGTTTTAAAGGTTTGGTATTTGGAATTTCAAGGATGATTGAACCAACTTAAAGTTAATTTTAAAATGGAAGTTGAAGGAGAAAATATTGGAGTACTTGGTTATAAAAAAAATACAGGTGCTCATAACTATCAAAAAAATAATGGTGCTCATAACTATCATATGTTGTAGTTTATATTTTGAAAGTAAATTTATGATAAAGTTGATCAATTTGATTAGGAAGTTAGGGCATATAATCCAATAACACAATATTGATAAAATGCCTAAGAAGGTGAGGGATTATGATGAAACTTAAAAGAATATCATCTTTAGACTTTAGATCTAAGGTGAGAATCACTGATAGATAGTAATTATAAAATAAATCTAATGGTACACATGAGACTTACAAAGTTGAAACTTGATTTGGGTTAAGTCAGCGCAGCCTCTAGTCTTATAACTAAGCCTGAAAAGGATGGAAAACCAAACCAACTCGGGCACTTCTAAAATTATGAAGTCTTCATTTCAATGCACATGCAATATAAGTTAGGATAGTTTTATTTCAGGAAGTACATACATTTTAGCCACTTAAACTATGATTTTTTATTATAACGGTATGCATATGCTGTCTTATAATATAAATTTTTTTATATAATATTTAATGCGAGTGTTTTTATTTTTATATACGGTTTATAAAGCTATGTATATGATGTTTATTAGCCAAATATATATGTTTGATGCTGATTTGAGAAGCACATCTTTATGGATAAACAATCGTATATATTGAGTTATGGTCAAAGATCCATAAGGAGGCTTTACATTTTATTTTTGTATGGAAAGAGTTATCTTATTTTGGAACAAAGTATACAAATTTATTTATAAATATTATCCTAGTGTTGATTCCAGGGATGTAAATGAGTCAAGTATCTACCTATTGGGCTTAAGCTTATTCAGTTCTTATTGAACCCGAGCTTGAGCTAGATTCGAGTTCGAGCTTGACTCACTAAAACATTGATAGGCTTGAGCTCATTTGAAAAGCTAAAGCTTCACTCAATTGTTGAATTCGATTTCTTAGTTTTAAATTAGAATTTTCAAGTTTTTTTAGAATTATTATTTTTATAATAGAAATTTAATTTAAAAATATTAAAATATATTATATAATGCTAATTTAAATTAAATTTTAAATATATATTTATGTTAATCGAGTGACTCAACAAGTTTTCAAGATGAACTAGGCTGAGCTCGAGCTTGAGCTCGTTTAATATATGAGCTTAAGTATAGGCTCAAGCTGGAATCGTAGCTCGATAAGCTCAATTGAGTCAATTGAATGGCCGGGTTCTATTTACTAAAATAAAATAAATAAAGGGGAGGAAAAATTTGAAACAAATATACCGCTATAGAAGACCAGTAAATAGATGTGACGCTTTGAAAACGACACAATTACTCAACTATTTGATTAATAAATATACGGAGAAACTGAACAACAAAAACCAACTTACGCTATCGATTTTTGCTCCTGCTTTGGTTCATCTGTTCTGCACCTTCGTCAATCGGCCTGAAGTCATGCCAAACACCTTCTATTCCACCACTTTCATCCCACTCAAACCGGCCTTCCCTGCACACTCGAACAAGCCTCCCTCACAGTTAGACTTTAGGATCGCTCCCTTGGTCTCCGCTCTAAGCCTTACAATAGGCTCCAATTTCGCTCTAGCCAAATACCCGCACAAGTGGCCTCCCGCACCGCTCTTGTATGTGCATCCGTCTCTCATAACCCCTGCTTCGTGAAGCCGATTTCCTGTTACGCGATCCAACTCGACTCAAATCGTTGCAGCCCTTTTCACATGGTTAACTTCTAATACCAGCACCTCTTTTATTTTGACCAAACATAACCTCTTTATCGAATCTGATGTCAATGACCCTATGCCATCGATCTTAGATCTGGCTAGAGGAATGAGCAAATCAAATATTTGCATCGTTGATCTTAGAACCGGCCATAAATGATTTAAAATCAAAGACCCTACGCCATTGATCTTACATCCAGTTGAGATAAAATTTAATTGAAGCCCTCACACCGTCGATCTTACATCCGACCATGATGAAATCCAATCGAAGCCAACACACCATCAATCTTAGATTTGACCAAGAAGAATTCAACAGCAAGTGCTGTCCTTACCTCCACTCATGGGGAAGGGATGCTAGGAGGCTGCTGAAATCGCTCCAAGGGAAGAGCGATTAATTTTGAACTTAAATTGATTAATTCAATTAATTAATTGAAATTTAAGAATCGTTAATTTGAAATTAAATGTCAATTAATTGATTAATCGTCAAGGATAAACAGTTATGACCCGGGGCCCTTTGATCTTAGTGATATTTCTGCCAAATGGCACCACTAGATAACGGTTATGGCCAGAGCCAATATGTTCCTTAGTGGCATCAAATCCTTAAGATATGAATCAATAAAATATGATCGATAGGGAACAAAGCCCTCTGTTAGCTAAGGTGAATTCAAATTTGTCCCTTAGATAAACATTCCCCCGGTCTACAAGGTTCCCTTGGACGAGACAACTCATGGCTGCCGATAATGATGCTTCTGTCAGGTTCGGTTGACTACCTCTGACTAAGTAGAACAGAGACCATGATGGCCCGGGATGACGGAGCCATGGGATCTTGATCGGGTCCATCATCCATTCCCCCACCATCCGCTTTAAGTGCTTGATTGTGAAATTTCTTTTTTTAATATTAAATCCTCAAACTCCCATGCTCATGCTGCTACTATATGTCAGATAACACCTATTTCTACGTATCTGATTGACGACTAAATTTAATCGAAAGTTCTTTCTCATTATCGGGAAGGGTAATTAACTATAGAGGATTGTGCCTAAAGGAAACCAGAACTCAGATTATAAAGTCCTCGCAAAAATGAGGGTGAAATATCTGGATAGTGTTTTATCTAAAATCCCATTTGTTTTTCCAAAATTTACTCCGAAACTTAATCTGTTAAAACTCCCCCGAAGAAAAGCACGCGGACGGAGGCCAGGGCCGAATTTTTAGAGACCACAGATTTTTGACGACTCTGCTAAGGATTTGTTTCTCTTTCTATCTTTGACTACATATGATCATTCTAAGGTTTAGTCCTAACTTGCTCAGGTTATGGGATGGAATGGGGTTTCTAGCTATGTTAAGCTTGGATTAAACCTAGAAATGAATCAATGATTTGAATTGAATGAAATGAGGGGTGAATAATAGTTTGGATCTTCTCCGGAAAGGGCTAGATGATTAGAAAAGAGGCTACTGGCCCAGTCAATTTCAAGTAATTTTTACTGAGCTGACTAATTTAATCTAGCATGGGAGGCAACATGAGTTGGTCAGACCCAAGCATCAAGTAGCATTAGGAATGTTTACATTTTTTTATGCCAACGAACAAATATAATTATTTAATTTTATTAACTTCTAGTTATTCACCTATTTTTTTGTTTTTTTCTTTTTCTTTTTGGTGGAACAAGACGAAGGTCAATGGTGGAATTTTCGTAATTGTCATCCCATTTTAACCATGGTTGGTAGGCAGATATGAGTTTATGGTTTATATCCATTTGCTACTTTGTGCCAGTTTAACTGCTAAGCCCATATGTCATCATAAGACTCTTAACTATAAATACTTTGTGCCTGTTGGAATTCAGGGTGAGTTTTGAAAAAATTCATGTAATTGGTCTTGCGTGCATGGATTCATTTTTTGGTTGCATGAAAACTATTGCTGTGAGCTGTCCAAAACATAGATGGAGAAAATTTGATAACTCGAATTTAGAGTTTCATTATGTTTTCTTTTTAATAATTTTTTGCACTTGTCCGTTTGAATGTAGTTCTAATGTTTACATATATGTTAAGAAATATATATATATTTTTTAATTCCGATTTTTTTTTGTAATTTTTATAGGCATTGCAATGCTTTCCCTGGCTGGTATGCGTTAATTTTGATTTTCGTGATAGAATTGTTGCAGAAACAATGTTATTCTTTAGATCTTAGAATAAATTTGTTTGTTTTGCTATGCAATGCCATCTCTTATCTTGAAAAGAGTTATAACTTTCATCTTGCATGATGATGGAAAAGAGGACTGTAACATCTGAATTTTTCTGCAGTACACATTCTAAAAAAAGCTTACACCTACAGTCATCAACTTTCCAGGCCTTTTTAATTCATGCTTATGCACCTCGCAGCGTTTAGTTTTAAATGGGCCAAATTGAACGTTTTTGTGAGTTCTTATAATCTGAAGTTGTTAAAATTCATCTTTTTGATTGAGCAGATTGATAAAGGTTTATTTGTTCTGTAAAACATTTAAAGTTTAGATATTCTTGTTATTCTTATGTCTAGTAGTTCTTTTGTTTAATGTTCGAAGTATCTGTTTAAATAACTGATCTACAATGGTTAATATAGTAATTTGAGCTAGTTCATTAGATGAAATTTTAGTCCAAAGACCTATAAAGGGTAGCAAGCCATTCGGAGCGTCTTCAAAATGAAAGCGAGATTCATTTTCCATTGAATGTGCTTTTTTGCATATTAATGCACTAATTTATACACTTGACGTGACCTGTACATTCCCCCTTCCTTTGTTGATGCAGATAACGCATATGGAGATGATAAAAGGAATTCAAGGACATGGTTATTTTGATGAGCTCGTGGTCCCAATAATTGAGAATACTGCTTATGAACGCGAGCTTACAGAATCATTGAGTGATGCGGTAAATTTTATTCTTTAAATATGATTCCTCATCTTTTTTGAAATTTTTTAGTGTTATTATGAATGATCATTTTATTTTATTTTATATTATTTTTTAAAATGTGACTGATTTGAGTAAGCCATGCAAATTTTGGTAGAAAAATGCATATTGTCCTATGGTTGATTTTTTTTATTGGTAAAAATCTTGATTTTGTTCTAAGAGCCTACCACACAACACATGTTCAAGCCACCCCCAAGCAAAAGATAGTGAACAAACCTAGAATAAAACATATATTTCTAATGCACACTCAGTAAACAATCAAATATGTGTGTAAATATAAAATTAACCAAATTCAAGAAAGTAAATAGAGTCTAAATTATTACAATCATGGATGGCAGCTGATTTACCTGTCATTATACAACCTAGTCAAATTATTTTTTACTTGTCGAGTCTTCAGGCTTTAATTCCTAGGTATGTCTTGGGCTTCACCTATGGTAGACTCATCCTTCTAATCGACCTCTTATGTAACTGTATCCCATAGACTTAAGCATACTTTCTAAATCTATTAAATATAATTAAAAAATATAAAATACTCAAATATGCAAAATATAAAGAGGATTAGGAAGAAGATTACATGAAAAAAAAAAAAAAGATTACTGGAAAAGCTAGGAATATTTAGAATTGCTTGGCACTTAAAGTGCCAAGCACAATTTCTACCATATTGGCCATATCTCCTTAGGGTGTTTTAGCTGTGCCTGTAAGCAAACAATATTAGATAATCATGACTTATTTTTGACCCCTATTAGACACAGTCACATGTAGAAAAAAAAAGTATCTCTCTATCCTATCTACTTTAGATAAGTACCCACAATGTAGACAATCCAATATGCATCACACCACAACATCAACCACATGATCAGAAAAGAAAAATCTTGCTTATAGAAATTTCTAAAAACAATGCACTTAAGTGTTTGCCGACTGTGTGGCATATTACGCTATAAGTGTAGTCTTGTTTTATTCAGGAATATAAGTTGTTTAATCTTAATCGTTGGGTGATTTCACTTTAAGTTAATTTTGACTTAGGAATTTTATTTGACTTTTAATTATTTTATATTTAAAAGGATTAAGAAGAATCGATAGAGCAACCACTGCTTTCTTTGAGGTAAACCCGGTACTTATGAAATCCTAAGATTCAATGATGTAGGCATTTAACCTTTTGGGGTGAAATGATCAATCATTGTATCCAAGAAACCTAAGTGATTTTTAAGTGTTTTAAGTTTATCTTAGTGTCTGGATAAGAGAGAAGTATTTCCCTAATAGGATAAGGTAGTCATGCCTAATGATTTGACTTAGGATTTTATGAAATTCATTTAATAGAGTAAGGTTGATTTCAACAGATAGAGGCTCCTAAAGGGCATCTTAATGTTGCATTTTACTTGTCATGAGAGAAGGAATCACTTACTTTGTTAAGTGAAGGGCTACTTAGAGTTTGGGTCTAAGATTGAAAAATTCTCTTAAGCTTTCGGTGCTAAGAAGAGGGGAAATCTCTCACAACTTTGAGGTTGGAGGGAAAATAAAGGAAACCTATAAATTTTAGGCTAAGGTTGAAAATCTTTCTAGGACTTTTGGAGCCCATAGAAGTGAGAGAATGTTGACCTCTGTATAATACCCAAAAGAGATGAAAATGAAATGCATACCCAGTGAATCCACGAAATCCTCCGTAATCCCTCCCGAAATGCAGCAAGGAATCCCACTGAAATCCTGTAGCTCGGCACCGTTGCGTCGCTTCTCTGCGAATTCTGCTCAAACCCCGCTCGAGGCCACTCTGTTCGCGTCGTTAAATACCGACTCAAAGGGCTCTCCGCTCTCGGCTTCCTCCCACACGAATCCAACATCGATTCTCCCTTCCCATTCATGATCTCCTCCTCCCATCTCTATCGTAGTCTCTGCCTATCCCAATCGACCCCCATAACCGACCCTCTTCCGTCCACACACACACAGAGAGAGAGAGAGAGAGAGAGAGAGAGAGAGAGAGAGAGAGAGAGAGAGAGAGAGAGAGAGAGAGAGAGAGAGAGAGAGAGAGAGAAGTTGAAGCCCTTACCTGAAGCCGTCCTCCACCTTCCCTGTCCGACCCCAGCAAGCTGCGGCCCTGTGCAGCTTTCTTCTCCGACCCTTGTTGTGGCTAGTCAACTTCGCTCCTTCGACCAACTTCCCCCTCCTGCGGGATCGGAAAGCAGAACAGGAGCTCGCCGACCGTGACTTCTTCGACTCTGTCCGTGGCTGATCGGCCTTGCTCCTTTAACGACTTCCTCTTCCAGTCGGATCGGAAATTACGACATTTTGAACAGGACCACCGACGAGAGCCGCCCATAGTGAAGGTAATTTTCTCCCATTCGCACTCTTCTTCGGCCAAATCTCGTGTATGCCGAACCAGAGAAATGGGAGAGGATTTTAATTAATTTTGATTAGGATTAATGTTAATTAATCACAATCAATTTTAATTATCTTAATTATTTATAATTATTGTAATTAACTATAGTCAACTTTAATTAAATAATTATAATTGAATGATTATAATTATTTTAATTAAAGTCAATTTTTAATTATAATTTATAAATGATTAATTATAATTAATTATTATTAATTAATTTTAAGTAATTAAAGTTAATTAATATTTATTAGTTATGATTAATTGAGATTAATTATAATTAATTTTTTTAGTTAGTTAATTATAATAATTATAATTAATTATTTTAATTAATTAATGATTAGTTAAATTTAATCTTAATTATAATTAATTATAAAAAAATGCTCCCCTCTACTTTATTACCTTGATGTCCGTGTCGGGCCGGCAAACCACCTAAGCACGTCTTTGTTGAGCGTGGTAGGAGGGAACCCGGTGCGACACCTACGACGAGGTAGGCTAGTGACCCCTCGATCCACGTGCCTACCATGACAACCCCGCGAAGGTATGCAGTTTTCTAAACTCAAAGCCTTCAATGTTCGTGGCGGACCGGAAAACTGCCCCATACACGCCTTTGTTGCACGTGGTGGGATGGGACCCCGGTGCAGCACCTACGACAAGGCGGGGTCGCTCATAAGTACCTCCGAGCGGGGGAAAATCAAAAATTGATTTTCAAATAAAATGCTTTAAAAAAAACCCCATGCATATCTTTGTTGCGCGTGGTGGGAGAAAAACAAAATACTACCGCCGCGGTGTCTCACAAACACCAACCGTGCACGTCTTTGTTGATGTGGCGGGTAGGCAGCCTCTTGGTTTTTCCTCTAAACGGGGGAGACGTCGGGAGGCTACCGGATTTTTGTCTGAAATAAAACAAGAACTTGGACATACAAAATTGACTACAAAGGACATGAATTGGGACTTAATTTGAATATCAAATGAACATGAACTTGGACTCTCTTTTGAACTTCAACTTGCCACTTGGACTTGAACTCTACAAGAACAACGAAGGACTTGTACTTGGACTTTTGAACAAGATCTAAATGACTTAATAAAGCAATTGAACTCAAATAAAAAAAATGTGTATTGAACTGAAGTCAAGCTTGGATCAACTGTGAACTTGACTTGATAAAGAACAAGAACTTTGGGCTTGAACTCAAGCAAGAACTTGATTGAACTCAGAGGACTTGTGGACATGCATTTGAACTTGAATTTGAACTCAGACTTAGATTTGAAAAGACTTGAACAAAATTTGGACAACAGGGGACTATGATTGAACTTGGACTCAAGCTCGAGCAACAAGAAGCTTGAACTTGGAAATGATACAATGGACTTGCTTGAACTCAAAGATCAGTTCCAATTGTCATTAATAAAATTCAAATCTAAATGTATATGAGCTCTAAATGAACTTGTATATTAAGAGAAAAGATAGCTGGCAATGATCTAACTTGTACTCAAATGAAACAAATACAAGCTTGATTTGGACTTGAATGCAATGGTGATTGCAAGCAAACATCAATTATATAAGTCTACTATACACATTCCATGTCATTTATAAGTAGAAATGTATAAAGGACTGCAACAAATACAAAGGAGATCCTAGAAGATGTAGTGTCCTACAGTCATCATCAATCAGCGAATGAACATATTGATACTCACAAGCAAAAATACATTGATCCGTTGTAAGAAAGGGTGGAGAACATACATCAAGTGTGGATATCTACGATTCATTATAGGAGATCCTTCATACACTCAACATACCACTCATAGGCAAATACAAAAGAATTGTGCCAAAGACAAACTCCTACGAGTTACTACAAAAGCTCATTACGTCGTGTAACTAACATTTTGTACAAAAGGAAATGTAGGAGAGTCTTCATTCATACAACAATTCCCCTTGGATAACAGAACTTGACATATAACAAATGAAGCAGGTTTTAATGCTGGTGGCACCTCAAATGATGGCAGAAGTTTCTACAGTTGTAATGCATACAACATCCCTACAAGCAACACTAGAAGAATTTTAACAAATACAACAATCTTCTTGCAAATAGAGATCAAATTGAAAGAATAACCACATGCTTACAATTAATCAATAACATAGAGTTCTCAAGGAATTTTGGGAGATCTTCAAGCTAATCAAAATACAAAGGAGTGCGAAGGAGACTTAGCAAATAAAACAATTGTTTTATAACACTACAGTCATCTACATCAACATACAAACAAGCACATTGATCTACATACTAGCAAAGATAAAAGATCTGCAACACATACGATCTTTCTACGAAGACAAATGTATGTGCCACATGCCACCCATGGGTAGATGCACAAAAACTACAGTAAATGCAGTATCATGTAGTCAACTTCAGTCTAAAGATGAATACATCTACCTCCAGCAGTAGTGGTTGTATTGTAAAGACCAAAATCACAGCAGAATGCATAAGGAATACAAATTCCTACAAGCTCCTGCGATCCAAGGCAGGAGATTAGTTGGTACACTACGATCCACCTGCAGAAGGCAACGAGTAGTGTACGATAGTCTACCTGTACGAAGCAGCGAACAACTCCATTCAGAAGCTGCTACTTCACGCCACCGGATCCACAACATTCATGCAAGTGGACAGAAGGCGTTTTACAAATATTCCAAGAATGCCCCCCCCTACACATGCACCGTAGCTTGTATACACGTAGGTACACTAAAGGGGAAAATATAATCTCAACCCGCATGGGCCCCGACGAGCGTGTTATTGGTACACACGTGACGTCTAGGGATGCTGTACGGGTTATTAAATTTAAACCCGATCCTCCTAGGTAGGTAAAAAGGAGTAGACAGGGTTTAATTATAAAATGCCCCCAAACACTCGCAAGGGCCCCGACGAGCTTGTTATTGGTATACACGTGACGTTTAGGGATGCTGCGCGGGTTGAAAAGTGAATTCAAGTTCGAACCCGATCCTTCTATACAGATCAATAGGAGTCGTCAATGTTCGAACCAGCAAACAAATATGTGGCCGTGGCGACCAGAATATTTGTTTTAATACATTCATATTAGGCCTTCAAAGCCTAAAATCAAAAGAATTCACTCTCAAAGGCATAAAGCCTACGAAACTCGATCCTCTGTCGATAGCCAGACAGAGTCGATAAGGTTCAAGTTTTAAATGGAAATAACCCCTAACACCTCGATGATGACCGCGTTGAACAAAAAATCTCAACCGGAGGTGTCCATTCCAAGTACTTAAAAGTCCATTCCAAGTACTCAAAATTCCATTCCAAATACTTCAAATGTCCATTCAAAATCCAAATTCCACAAATCCTAAAATCCCAAAAATATTTGAAATGAATTAAATCCATCAACCCACTTAAAGCAAAATTCATCCGCCATCCGCAATAGTGCCGAGGTGGACAAAAATAAAAACTACTCTAGCTCACAAAAAGCCAAATGCCTAGTCAAAAATATCTCTAGGATCCATTCTCAAAATAGTCTCCTGCCAGTAAGGACGTGGTACGTGTCCTCTGACCGGCGGTTTGCCGCCAAATGACACCGCAGTATAAACGGTTATGACCCGGGGCCCTCTGAACCGAGTGGTTTTGCCGCCAAATGGCACCACAAAATACCGGTTATGGCCAGACACTGTTACGTTCCTTATTGGCATCAAATCCTTAAGATATGAATCAATAGGATATGATTGATAGGGCACAAAGCCCTCTGTTAGCTAAGGTGGATTTAAATTTGTCCCCTTAGGCAAATATCCATCCCAGGTCTACAAGGTACCCTTGGACAAAAGCAACCTATGGCTGCCGACAAGGATCCTTTTGTCAGGTTGGGTTGACTACCTCCTCTGACTAAGTAGACCAGGGACCACGATGGCCTGAGATGACGGAACCATGGGATCTTGATCGGGTCTATCATCCATTCTCCCACCATCCGCTTTAAGTGCAAGATGGTGAAGTTTCTATTTTAAATATCAAATTTTCTTATCTCCAAATTTTCCAAACTTCCTAAATATTTCAACCCCAAATTCCCAAATATCCAATCTTTCCAATCCAAACCCATTGCTGTTACTATAGCCAGATAACACGTATTCTCTACGTATCTGATTGACTACTAGCCTTAATCGAAAGTTCTCTCTTATGATTGAGAGGGGTAATTAACTATAGGGGCTTGTGCCTATAGGGGCTTGCGCCTATAGGAAATCAGAACTCAGATCATAAAGTCCTCGCAAAATGAGGGCGAAATCTCTGGGTAGTGTTTTATCTATAAACCCATCTGCCTTCCAAAATTTAAATCGGAATTTATCAGTTAAAACTCTCTCGCCGAATAATAAGAAAAGCAAGCGGGGAGGCCGGGGCCGAATTTTCGGAGCCCACAGAGATGAATTATAGATTTGAGGCTATAAATCAAGAGTTCTTTAAACTTTTAGATGTCCAATGAAAGGAACTCATTCACTTAATTTAGGTTAGGAGAATGAATGAGAGACAAGATTTACATTCCTATGATTGAGATGGAATTATTTGTTGATTTTGACTCAATAAATTAATTGGTTTGATATGAATCTCCTGTAACATGGAGGTAGAGGAGGAAAAGAGAGGACCTATAGTATTTGGGATAAGGTGATAACCATATAAAAGAGAAGTGACTTATAGTATTGGGACTACAAGTCAAGATGCATTCATTAAATTTTGTATTTAATGATACATGATTATCTACCTAATTTGGTTTAGGAAAATGGGAGAGATAATATACAATTTAGGGGCTGCAAATTAGAGAATGAATCATTGAGTTTTGTTCTCTACCAAATTTGAGTTAGGTAAATATAAGAGAGTGGCATGTAGATTTGAGCTATAAGTCACAATTAATTTTCTTTGAACTTCTAAGTGTTCTTAGACAGGAGTCCACCCTTCCAACTTTGGTTGGAAGGATGAAATGGAGATTGGATTTTGATTCCTATGCTAGTCATGGAATTACTTCTTGATTTTGACTCATCAAATAAATGATTTGGGTGTAAGTTTAATTTACTCAATATAGGGCTAAGTGATTGTAGGGATTTCGTACAATTTTTTAGTTGTAGGATGAGAGAAGAAATATGCAACTTATAGGTTACAAACAAGAGGATCAATCATTGAATTTTGTCTTCAATAAAACATGATTATTTACTAAATTTGTGTTAGGTAAATGTGAGAAGTGACGTGCTACTCAGAGGTTGCAAATTGTGGAAAATTCTTTGAATATTTGGTGTTCTAAGAGAAATGACAATTCACTTAGGTTATGCTAGACTAAGATATGGGTCATATATTTAAGAGTTTGTTTGTTAATTTTATATTTAAAATGAGGTGGAAAAACTTAAGATTTGGTCCTAAGTTCAAGAGTTTGCAACATGATGTATTTAGGATTTTGGGGAAATCCAAAATACCATATATGAGGAAGATTGGTAATGACTCCTAAAGGGATGCTAAGAATCATGCACTGAAACATTTAAAACCTTGAGTAGGCTCCAAATGTCATGCATGAGGGAGGAAATTAATTGAAAGAGAGCTCCCTATTTTCTTTTAAGAGTGTTTTGGACTCATGTAGATAGGGGAAATTCATTCCTACTGTCACATGACCCAACCCGACCGGAATGAATCCCTCGTGTCGGGCCGCGACAAATGTTGAAAATCCAGGATCTAGTTTTGGAATTTGCTTCAGACATTCTTTCAAATTTCAGACATACAGAACAGAAAATACAGAGCTACTATGAACATCCAAATATACAGAAATTCATCTATCATTTCTTTCATCAAAATAATCATATACAATATAGTGCATGGCTACCGAAAGAAAGAACAGAACAGAAAAGCCATGACTGTACAAAAATCAAAAGTACAAAATACCTAATCACTGATCAGACACAGAACTGCTAGTCTAAGACTTCCTTCCCTTTCCCAGAACCTGAAAACCACGCAGAAAACAAGGATGAGCTAACATCTCAGCAAGACTACAATCGCCAATCAAAATCTCCAGAAATTCACAACAAAAATATATCAGAATAGTAGCCGTACAGAAATCGTAGAATAGACAGAACAGATACTTGATCAGACATAAATCAAACCACTGAACAGAACAGAAGAACTGAATTCACCTTACATAACAGAATAATCAAGTCAATTTTATAGAACAGACAGAATCGTACATAACAGATTTCAAATCAGATAAAATTTCATTTCACATATCAGAATCAGATATCAGATATCCCTGACCCAGACAGAATCTCAACGGATTCTGGCCCCTTATGCCTCCCTTGTGCTTATAGCACCAGAACAGAACAGATATACAGAATTCTCAGAATAAAACTTCTTTTCTTTTCAGATTTCCCTGACACAGACAGAATCTCAAAGGATTATGACCCCTTATAACTCCCTTCTGATATCACAGCACATCAAAGTATTCAATTCAGAAAATCAGATTTCGTTAGAAAAATCGTCAGGTGCATAACGGCAATATACGGAATTTACACATAATTCACAGATTCAGAAATTTACCAAATTACCACAGATAATACAAAACATCATTGTAAGACTTTTATTGTACTGAAGCAACATTTTTCAACATCCAGATAATTCGTAGTTCGATTAAAACGCCGCAGAATTTCAAATACCTGGTAAAAATCTTCCAGAAAATACTCAAAACGTGCACAAATATCATCTCAAAAACATATCAAAAGTTACGCGGTAAAAATTTCGTCATTGCGAAACGAAACCAAATATTCGCTAATGGAAATAAAATCCGAGATAGAAAAGTCGTCAAAATTTTCGTTTCTAAAAATTGAGAAAGGCGGAATGTGCCTTACCTCAAGTCGGTCAACTTTTCCAACTACAGCAATGGACGAAAACGGACCAAAGTCGCCCAAAAATCACTTTTTTTCCTTTTTCCTTCGACTTTCTCTCTCCTAGCTTTTCTCTCTCTTCAAAAAGATCTCAAACCGTTATATATCCATGCAGATTGTCCTGGACGATCCAAAATCGTCCCGGGACGATTTGCCCACTGGACGAATTTCGTTCAGACGTGAACTGTTTTCGTCCCTGGACGGCTTGCCCTCTGGACAAATTTCGTCTCGACGAACCCAACTTTGTCCTGGGACGAACCTCCCAGCCAACAATTCCTATACTAACCTGTACCGATCGTCCCGGACGAACTTGGAAGGAAAAACTTCGTCCGGACGAACCTGGAAGGAAAAATGGCTTTCATAATCTTCCCACCTTCAGAAAAATTTCATCCTCGACATTTCCAAAACAAAACTGAGTCAGAACAGATGCGGATATAACTGTCTCATATCCGACTCCTTCTCCCAAGTAGCCTCTCGTGCTGTTCTGTGTTTCCACTGAATCTTAACCATAGGAATTTGTTTACTTTTTAACTTGCGAATGTCATAAGCCAAAATCTTTTCAGGCTCTTCTTTGTATTGCAGATTCTCTTGAATCTCCACATCATCAGCAGACAGTTTCTTTTCAGAATCAGACATCCATTTTCTTAACGAGGATACGTGAAACACGTTATGTACGTCAGACATCTGATCAAGCAATAATAATCTATAAGCATCTTTTCCAATCCTTTCGATAATCTCAAAAGGTCCGATATACCTTGGACTGAGCTTACTTACTCTTCCAAATATGCTGACGCCTTTCATCGGACTGACTTTGACATAGACAAAGTCACCAACCTGAAATTCTACAAATCTGTGCTTCTGATTATAATACTTCTGTTGCCTGTCCTGTGCAGCTTTCAATCTTTCTTTAATCAGATTAATTTTCTTAACAGTTTCATTTACAAAGGATGAACCCATTTCTTGTCTATCTCCCACTTCAGTCAGAGTCAAAGGAGTTCTTTACTTTTGGCCATAGAGAGCTTCGTAAGGTGTTATACCAATACTTGACTGATAACTGTTATTATAAGCAAATTCTATCAGTGGGATATGATCTTTCCAACTGCCTCCAAAATCCAAAACACATAACCTTAGAAGATCTTCTGGTACTTGAATAGTTCTCTCAGACTGCCCATCAGTCTGAGGATGAAAAGCAGTACTAAAATGTAACTTCGTACCCAAGCATTGCTAAATATCCTTCCAAAGTCTGAAAGTAAACCGTCCATCTCTATCAGATACAATCACTTTTGGCACGCCATACAATCTGACAATTTCCTTCACATATACCTGAGCTAATTTATCCACCGGATCCGTCTGTCTGATCGGAAGAAAATGTGAAGACTTCGTCAATCGATCAACAATCACCCAAATTGCATTATGTCCTTGCCTTGATCGAGGAAAGCTCATAGCAAAATCCATCGTTACCTCTTCCCACTTCCACTCAGGGATAGGCAACGACTGCAAAAGACCGCCTGGTCGCTGATGCTCTGCCTTCACTAACTAACAGGGTTCGCATTTCGAAACAAACTCTGCTATATTCTTTTTCATTCCAGGCCACTAAAATCATCTCTTCATATCTCCGTACATCTTACCACTTCCTGGATGAATGGTGTAGCCTGAATGATGAGATTCGTGCAGAATCTCTTTCCTCAGATTTTCAACCATAAGAATCCATAGCCTATTCTTACAAAAAATAACACCAGAATCAGAAAGTCATAGTTCAGGTTTCTTACCAGATTTAATCTGACCAATCAACTTCCAATAGTCAGTGTCTGACTTCTGAGCTTCATGAATCCTCTCTTCCAAAGAAGGAACATTCAGTCTTCTATTCATACTACCAGAATCCAAACCAGTAGAGGAAATCACCTCCAACTGTAATCTCTCTATATCTCGCATCAGATACTCATCAGAAGTTAGCTGAATACCTGATAATCCAGAAGACTTCCGGCTCAAAGCGTCTGCTACCACATTAGCCTTACCAGGCTGATATTGAATCGTCAGATCATAATCCTTGATCAATTCAAGCCATCTTCTTTGCCTCAAATTCAGATCCTTCTGAGTACAAATGTACTTCAACCTCTTATGATTCGTAAAGATCTCACACCTGACGCCATACAAGTAGTGACGCCAAATCTTCAAAGCAAATATAACTGCAGCCAATTCCAAATTATGTGTCGGATAATTCCTTTCATGTGGTTTCAACTGTCTTGAGGCATAAGCTATTACTTAACCATGCTGCATCAGAACACAACCCAAACCTTTCAGTGAAGCATCACTGAAAACTTGAAATCCTTCCGTACCTGACAGAAGTGTCAACACTGGAGCAGAAGTCAAACAATCCTTCAACTTCTGAAAACTAACTTCACACTTTGGTGTCCAAACAAAAGCTACTGACTTCTAAGTCAGTCTCGTCAGAGGTGCATAAATTTGAGAAAATTCCTTCACAAATTTTCTATAATATCCGGCCATACCCAAGAAATTATGTATCTCAAATACCGTAGTAGGCCTTGGCCAATTAGTAACAGCTTGAATTTTCTGGGGATCAACAGAAATACCTTCACCGCTCACCATATGACCCAGAAAAGAAATGCTCTTCAGCCAAAATTCACACTTGGAGAATTTTGCATATAACTAATGTTGTCTCAAAGTCTCCAATACCCTCCTCAAATGTCTTGTATGATCTTCCTCAGAAGCAGAATATACCAGAATATCATCTATAAAGACGATCACAAACCGATCCAGGTACTACTTGAACACTCGGTTCATCAGATCCATAAAAACAGCCGGTGTGTTGGTTACCCCAAAAGGCATAACCAAAAACTCGTAGTACCCGTACCGAGTACTGAAAGCTGTCTTCATCACATCATCTTCCTTTACCTTCACCTGATAGTATCCAGATCTCAAATCAATCATCGAGAATATAGAAGGTCCAGCCAGCTGATCAAACAAATCATCAATCCGTGGCAACGGATACTTATTGTTGATAGTAACTTTATTCAAATCTCTGTAGTCAACGTACATACGCATTGTACCATCCTTCTTTTTCACAAACAAAACAGGTGCTCCCTAAGGAGAAACACTAGGACGGACAAATCCTCTATCCACCAACTCCTGGAGCTAAACTTTCAACTCCGAAAGTTCATTCGGTGTCATCCTGTACGGAGCCTTAGATATCAGAGCCGTACCCGAAAACACATCAATATAAAACTCAACATCTCTATCCGGAGGTAATCCAACCAACTCTTTAGGAAATACATCAGGAAAATCTCGTATGATCGGGATATCAGAAATAGAACCCGCATCTATATTTAGATCCCGTACTGATGCCAAAAACACCAAACAGCTCTTCTTCCACATTCTCCTGACTTCTAACACAGAAATCAAATAGGATAAATCTCCTCTTAATCCTTGAAATACTCATCTTTCACCATCTATAAGCAGCTCACTTGTTTCTTCAAACAGTCAATCTAAGCCTCATTCAAACTCAGCCAATTCATACCCAAAATCACGTCATACGAAGAAATCGGCAATAAAATCAAACTCGACTTCCACTTCTTACCAGAAATATCAATCTCACAAAAACAAAACTTCCGAGCAATCAAATTATTCCCAGCCGGCAAAAGAACAGAAAGAGAAATCGGTAGCGTCACAGAATTCAGACTCACAGAATCCAGACGCAAAATATCAAAACAGCGCTCGGAAATAAACGAGTGACTAGCTCCAGAATCAAACAAAACACGACAGGGATGTTCAAAAATATAAACCTTACCTGTCACCACATCCGAAGTATCTCGAGCCTCTTGCTGATTCAAACTATACACACGTAGCTGAATTGAAGCTGGAGCTGCAGAACTACCAGACTCCCTCTGACTACCACTAGGTGGTCTCCTCGCCACAGAACCCGAACCACTAGTTCTACCAGATGAACCTTCAGAAACAGTACATGGAGGAACTATCCTCGGTCTTCCTGCTGATCTAGCAAAGCTCTCTGATCTGGACGCAGATCGCCGGTCAAATCCAGCTTGTGGACACTCTGCAATCCGATGTCCTGGCTGACCACATCTAAAACACTGACCAGTCATCCTATAGCACTGGCCAAAATGTCGTCGTCCGCAAGTTTGGCACACAGGTGCCCCACTGACTGACCCAGAACTAGTCACACTACCACTACCAGAAACTGTAGTGGATCCCGACTGTCCACTCCTCTTGAAGTCTCCAGAAACAAATCTCTTCTTTCCAAAAAAACCACTGCCAGAAGCATCACCACTGAATCTCTTCATACTAGCAGTCCACCGCTGCTGAGTAGCCATCAGGTCGTATTTTATCAGAAGAGCTCTCTCTACAAGCTCAAAGAAATTAGAAATATGAAATGGTACTAGGTGCTGCCTCAGACTATCTCGTAGTCCCCTCAGAAATCTGTAGCACTTCTCAATAGAAGTACTCACCAACTGTGGAGCATATCGTGCCAAAGCAGTAAACTCTGCCTCATACTGCATAACCGTCCTGCTCTCCTGAACCAACCTTAGAAAAGTTTCTTGCATTTGCTGTCTTGCAAAGGGAGGTATAAACCACGATCGAAATACCTCAGAAAATTCTTCCCAAGTAATCAGAGAGTTCAGTTTACCTTGGAATTTCTCCTCTTGTTGGCCCATCCACCAGCGCTCTGCTTCCCCATCTAACAAAAAAACAGCTAACGGTACTTTCCTATCCGGAGGACATTGCATACCGTCAAATATCTTTTCCAATCTCCTCAACCAATCCTCAGCTGCTCTGGGCTCAACAGTGCCCTCAAACCTCGGAGGCTTCAATCTCAGAAACATTTGTAGATGTCTATCTACATCTTCAGATCGAACAGTAGATGCTCTATTCTGAGTCTCACTCATCATCTAAGCAACCAACGTAGCAAACTGTGAAACTGTATCAGAACCAACTACTGGGGCAATACTGTTTACAGGAGCTGCCTGACTAGCACTCTGCCCATCAGTCATATCTGGGTCTGGCAGATCCATAATCACATAGAATGCAACTATGCACATGCATAAACAATAACAACAATGAAAATCCAAATAAACAGAAACACCCTCGACAGACTTACAGATCAATTCCTATAGCTCTGTCTTACAATCCAAATTCAAAAACCAAAGCTCTGATACCACTAAAGATTTTTCACGACCCAACCCGACCGGAATGAATCCTTTCGAGTCGGGCCGCGACTAATGATGAAAATCTAGGATCTAGTTTTGAAATTTGCGACATTCTTTTAAATTTTAGACATACCGAACAAAAAATACATAGCTGCTATGAACATCCAAATATATAAAAATTCATCTATCATTTTTTTCTTTCATCAAAATAATCATGTACAATACAGTGCATGGCTACAAACAGAAAGAACATAATAGAAAAGTCATGAATGTACAAAAATCAAAAGTACAAAATACCTAATCACTGATCAGACACAGAACTGCTAGTCCAAGTCTTCCTTCCCTTTCCCAGAACCTGAAAACCACGCAGAAAATAAGGATGAGCTAACAGCTCAGCAAGACTACAATCGTCAATCAAAATCTCCAGAAATTCACAACCAAAAATACATCAGAATAGTAGCCGTACAGAAATCAAATAATCATACAGAAATCGTAGAACAGACAGAACATATACTTGATCGGACATAAATCAAACCACTGAACAGAACAGAAGAATTGAATTCACCTTACATAACAGAATAATCAAGTCAATTTTACAGAACAGATAGAATCGTACAAAACAAACAGAAGCATACAGAACAGATTTCAAATCAGATAAAATTCCAATTCACATATCAGAATCAGATATCAGATATCCCTGACCCAGACAGAATCTAAATGGATTCTGGCCCCTTATGCCTCCCTTCCCTGACACAGACAGAATCTCAATGGATTCTGGCCCCTTATGCCTCCCTTATACTTATAGCACAAGAACAGAACAGATATACAGAATTTTCAGAACAGAACTTGTTTTCTTTTCAGATTTCCCTGACACAAACAGAATCTCAAAGGATTCTGGCCCCTTATAACTCTCTTCTGATATCACAGCACATCAAAGCATTCAATTCAGAAAATCAGATTTCGTCAGAAAAATCGTCTGCGGCATAACGGTAGTATACGGAATTTACACAGAATTCATAGATTCAGAAATTTACCAAATTACCATAGATAATACAAAACATCATTGTAATACTTTTATTGTACTGAAGCAACATTTTTCAACATCCAGATAATTCGTAGTTCAATTAAAACGCCGCAGAATTTCAAATACCCGGTAAAAATCTTTCAGAAAATACTCAAAATGTGCACAATTATCATCTCAGAAACAGAAAAGTTCGTCAAAATTCTCGTTTCTGAAAATTGAGAAAGGCGGAATATACCTTACCTCGAGTCAGTCAACTTTTCCAACTACAGCAACGGACAAAAACGGACCGAATTCGCCCAAATATCACTTTTCTTCCTTTTTCCTTCGACTTTCTCTCTCCTGGCTTTTCTCTCTCTTCAAAAAGATCTCAAACCATTATATATCCATGCAGATTGTCCTGGACGATCCAAAATCGTCCCAGGACGATTTGCCCACTGGACGAATTTCGTTCAGACATGAACAGTTTTCGTCCCTGGACGGCTTGCCATCTGGACAAATTTCGTCCCGACGAACCCAACTTCGTCCTGGGACGAACCTCCCAGCCAACAATTCCTATACAAACCTGTACCGATCGTCCCGAACGAACCTGGAAGGAAAAATTTCGTCCAGACGAACCTGAAAGGAAAAATGGCTTTCACACCTAAACTTATAAGAGATTAGAAAATCAATTTGATATGATCTAGATAACCTAGAAGCGTATGCATATGTAGTTGGTTTTCCAATTTTAAGGATTTTGATAATTAGGAGCAATCAAGTATTTGGTTTTGCAAAATGTTGTGTATAAACTTAATCAATAATTTCTTTTGTGAGGCTTGCAACATAGACCCTACAAGAGGAAATAAAATTCAATCTCCTCCTAAAAGACAGGAGCCAATTTTTATATATTCTCTTTTGATGCAACAAATAAATTCAATCCACTCCTAAAAGGCAGGAGGCAAATTTTTATATTCTCCTACAATGTAGGAGATAAATTCAATCCCGTCCTAAAAAATAGGAGGCAAATTTTTGTATTCTCCTACAATGTAAGAGATAAATTCAATTCCCTCCTAAAAAAACAAGAAGCAATTTTTATATTCTACCGCAATCCAGGAGATAAATTCCATCCTTTCCTGAAAAGTTAGGAGGAAATTTTATCCCCTTTGCCAAATAAAATAAGGGAACCTTGAAATCTCTTATGCTTATAAACTTAAGGGTCGAGCTAAATCCACAAAGTTTAACAAGCCTAAGGAACGAACTTTGAAATCTTCTATGCTCATAAACCTAAATGTCGAGCTAATTTCACAAAGTTCAACAAGCCTAAGGGCTGAACTTTGAAATCTTCTATGTTTATAAACCTAAGGGTCGAGTTAAATCTACAATGTTCAACAAGCCTAAAGGCTGAACTTTGAAATCTTCTATGCTCATAATCCTAAGGGCCGAGCTAAAATCATAAGTTCAATAAACCTAAGGGCAAAATTTTCTAAAACCCTTTATGCTCATAAACCCAAGGATAGAGGTATATTTCATTAATCTATTTAAAAGGTTAAAATGACACAATCAAAGTTTGCAACAAATTTCCTGCATGAAAATCACCGAAGAATTTTGTTGGGAGGCAATTTGTGATTAATAAAAAAGAGAGATAGAGAAAGAAGAACGAAATTAGGAAAAGAAGAAACGAAGCTATGCATCTATTCTAAGTCGGTCCCACATCGAGCACTTGAGCGTCGAATGAAGCATTGCTTCGCATAGTAACTTCCATCGGACAATCCAAAATGATAAAAAGTCAAAAATCTGAAGAAAATAAAATTTACGCTTCATATTCTTCTTGGACTACGTCATTGTTGTTCGACTTCATTGCTTCGCAAGAGTCTAGAGTTCTCCTTTCATCTTCTCTTTTCATCATTGTTGTTCGGTTTTGTTGCTTCGCAGGAGGCGAAGAGATTGCACACGATGCTTCTTCCGCTCCTTCGTTGTTGTTCCACTTCATTGCTTCGTAGGAGTCTAGAGTTCGCCATTCATCTTTTCTTTTCGTCATTGCTGTTCGGTTTCGTTGCTTCACAGGAGTCGAAGAGATTGCACACGTCGCTCCTTCTGCTCCCTCGTCGCTGTTCGGCTTCGGGTCGTATAGGCCGCACGCGCCGCTCCTTCAGTTCCCTGTTGTTGTCCGACTCTGTTGCTTCGAGGAAGGGAAGAGATTTCACACGTGCTTCTTTGCTCCTTCGTTGTTGTCCGACTCCATTGCTTCGCTGAGTAATAGAGATTGCATGGGCCGCTCCTTCGGTTCCTTAATGGCTGTCCAACTTTGCTTCTTCGACTCCCCTTTCTTTATTGTTATTCGGCTTCCATGCTTCGTAGGAGGCATAGAGATTACACGAGTCGTTTCTTCGGCTCCTTTGTTGCTGTTCAACCATGTTCCCTCAACAACTATCGTAGTCAAACTTGACTATGCCCGAGCCGACTCCTATCATTTTTTTATGTATATTATAAAATATAATATTATATATAAAGATATATATTATGATATATCCATATCATAATATATTATTTTATTATTTGTATAATATTATATATTTAAAAAAAAGAAAGAAATAAAGAAAGCGAGACTTTCAAATAGGTGTCAAAGACCCGTGCCATCGATCTTAGATCTAGGTGGATGGTTTTAAAATTCGAAGTCCCGTGTCGTGATCTTAGATCAGCTTTTATAAATTTAAGTATTTTAAAAATATAAAGTAATTTAAATACAAAAGCAATTTAAATTCTGAGTTAAAAGCCAATAACATTTCTATCTCATTAAATGAGCAATTATGAAAATAAAAATGCAATAAATAAAAAGGGGAAGTTCCCCTAATTGACAGATACAACATCGCTTTCCAACTCTCCAAAACTCTCAAGCTCTCCAAATCTGTTCAAATTCTTCAAACTGTACAACCTCTTCAAAACAAAAGCTCTCAAACTTTTCAACTCACAAGTACTTTGCTTTTCAAATCTATACAAATTCTCCAAACTTTAAAGCTCTCCAAACAGACAATAATAAGAGTAACACACAAGCTCTCTAAATAACAACACAAATTGAAACTATCGACACTTTACAATGACCCCTGCAACTATCTGCGAGCTCCTTGAACTGCTGCAAGTACCACATACTTGCAAAAGAAATAAATAAATATTAGTATGTCACAAATAAAAAAATCATCAAATTAAAAATGCTAGAGAATAGTAAATCTAGTTACTAGTAAAACAAAAGTATTGGAAAGCCAAGAGAAGCTAGGTACTAAAAATCTAGTAGAGCAACAGTACTAAAAAACTAGTAAAGTAATAATATCAGAAAATGAGCAGAGTAGTGGACTACTATGGTAAAAAAAGACTATGAGCATAGAACAACTAAAATACTAACACAGTGTCAAAATCACAAAGTGTCAAAATTACAAATTCAAACCAAACTCAAACAAGTATATAACAAACATCCAAACATTGTATAAGAAACTACTGTCTATTCAAATAATTAAAACCTCTAGGCAGCCTTATTTTATAATAACTTAGTTGTAAGACCCACCACTTGGCGACATTCCAAGGAAAGAAGTAAGACCAACCTTATGGGAGAGTTTTAGTAAAATTGACCTAACCCCTAACCAACAATTAAAACACCAGCTACTTCTAATAAAAGTCATAAGTCCGACCTCTGAACGAAATTTTAGGTGACAATACGACCCTAGACCCCACAACTTGGGTAACTTAGCTTACCGAGCTAGGTCACAAGACCCATCATTAGGTAACTTTTAAGAAAACACTAAGACCTAACCAACTAAAATATTCAGGCTACTTTTGTTGGAGGCCATAAGTCCCACTAACTGGGACATTTTCTAATGAAAACCATAAGTCCCTATCTAAATCTAATCACACGATTAACTCTTGTTTAAAAATCAAGGCAAAAGCCTCAAGAGAGAATTTCATCTTTAAATAATGCTTAAAAATACAATAATTATATTATTAATCCCATGTCGAAAGCATGTGGAATTTCTATTGTAAGATCTTCTACAAAACACAAAAATTTCATGAGCATCCTAGTCTATAGGATTATGTTGTAAGACCCACTTTCGGGCAATTTCTAAGTTAAGTCATAAGACCCACATTTTAGGAGAATTGTTAAATAAATTACAATGATCCTAAATCTCAAACAATCCAACCCAAACCACTAGACATCCTAGTCTATAGGATTAGATTGTAAGACCCGCTATCGCGCAACTTCTAAATAAGCCCCATATTTTATGAAAATTGCTAAATAAATAGTAATGATCCTAAACCCCAAACAATAAAATTTAAACCTATGGACATCTTAGTCTAAAAGGATTAAGTTGTAAGATTCGCTTTTTTCAGGCTACTTCCTAAGGGAAGCCATAAGTCCTACCCAAATAATTATAACCTTCGGGCAGTCTTGCTGTAAAGTTAGGTTGTAGGACCAATCCTAGGTCAACTCATAAATAGAGTAATAAACCCCATCTTAAATCAACTACCTTGGTTACTTTCTACGAAAGTCATAAATCTCAACCTAAATCTAAATACCTGGGTTACTTCCCAAAGAAGTCATAACACCCGCTCCAATCCAAACTCCTGGATTACTTCTAAACGAAGTCATAAATCCCAAACTAATCAACTATTGGGTATTCTAATAGATATAAACCCCAAGACACCTAATAAAACTAAAATTCACATCTAACCACTTCAGTCTACTTGTGATCTCTGAGAAGAGGCATCCCATGGCTGCTAATCAGATTCTTTGGACATTACGGTGATGATTATTAGTGTTCGTAAACTAAAACTATGGTTTATACGGGACGACAGAATCATAAGATCTTGATCGGTTTTACCTCTATTTTCCCCACAATTGAGACTAAATTACCTAGAATTTATTCATCCTTAATCGAGAGTTCTCTCTTATGTGTTAAGAGGGGTAATTAACTATGAATGATTGCGCTCATAAGAAGTAATGACCCCAGATTTAATTAAACCCTAGCACTACCCTCAGGGAAAATCTAGTTAACTACAATCTGAGTCATGGAAAATTGAATCCTGCAGCTGCAAAGCGGGATTTATGCATTCATGCCATATTTCTTGAGCCAACAGGGACGATCAAATATCGTCCCATGTACCTCTCAAGTCGTCCATGACGATCTTCACTGATCGTCTTGGATGATCGAATTGAACTGATTAACCATAATTAGTCCCCTAATCACATGATCAATTTAGGCATGATTGTCATTGATCGTCCAGTACGATGCACATCGTCCTACACGATTAGAATAAAATATGAAATTCAAAACCTTGTGTAAATTACGATTGACGGCTATTTTTCATGATCATTACTAATTGTCATGGATGATCTAAATTGTCCAGTATGATTTGTTAGAAGAGTTGATCGTATAGTGCCATATAAATCGTATGATACGACTAGTTCAAAAATTGAACTTCTAGTTTTGACTCAATCTCACTCCCCCCGAGTGTGCGTGCATGATTACCAAGCAAGCATACACCCTTACAGATCTTGACTCAAGAAATAAAAAAATACATCAATGAGTATTAAAAAAATCATTACAACATAAGCTATTCTATCCACTCTTGAGCCTTGAATCTTCATTGGATGGTACATGGTGTTCCTGAAAAGTTACTATACGCAAATAAAAATATATTGTAAATACAAGTAGACAACAAGATGTGAGTTACAATGTTTGTTATAATCATAATTATAAATTCATGAGCTCGAGTTGCAATAAAATTTCGTTAACTTCACTAAGAGGGAGACAAACATTTAGGCTTTTTAATGCAAAAATAAGGCTACTACAAGACCATATGGTTTTGGGACGTTAAACACACAACCATTACTTAGAAACCTAGGGCTTTTCCTAAGTATTAAGGGATTTTACCTCACTACGTTGTCATGGTGCAGCCCACTATCCACTTGCCTTGTCAAAAGGAGAGAAATCGAAGGAAGAATGAAGTGGTTTGTTGTCCAAGCCACTCCGGTAGGTGGCTTTTTGAACCACTGATTTGTTTGCCACGAGCTCGCCGGAGTTGATGGAAAAGGAAGAAGAAGCTGTTACGCTCTTCTTGGATGGAAACGGGAGGCCATAGTAGCCTTCTAACTTCAGTTTTCTTAGTCACTGATAATATGAAGTAGCAATCCAATTCCCAGGTACTTTTTTTTGCTTGGATACATGCTGGAAAATGTTGATGAAGCTTTACTGTCACTTGATCAACCCAGAAAGACAACCTAGAAGCCTAGACACACTCTCCCTTCTGTTCGATCCAACCTTAAAAGCGCAAAGAGAAGTACGTGTGGCCCCCAATCCCTGCTGATTTGGTTGCAAGAAGCAGGTGAATCTGCCAACCCCTCTTTGGTTCCGTCTGACTCAGATACATATACAGAGGCTGGATGCACTGCTTGCAGGATGCCGACCCTTCTCCCACACCCTCCTCTAGGGTCGAACCAACGAAGGCCACAGCAGCCCATTGCCTTCACTTCGTTATCCCTCTGCCTCGACTGGAAGGTCTGCACGCATGCCAGAAACACCTGGCTGATTTTTTTTCTTCTCAACTCTCTAGGTCGAAAACACAAAGAAAACAAAGCTCAATGGTCTCATCTCTCTCCCACTCTCTCTATGCTGGAAACGAGGTATCAGGCTATTCGAGACGATATGCAAGATCGCTGCTATACCCGCAAAAATTAGAAGGAAAAGACGGTCTAACAGCTCTGAATTCAATTGGAGCCGTTCGATTTAACTTCTAGATTTGGGAAGTCAATTGAATCAAGATTTGTTCAAATATGGCTGAAATTTAGTCCGAATTGGACTCAACCCGAACCGATTCGAGTCGAAGTAAGTCTGATCGAGCCAATTTTGCAAATTTTGGCCTCAAATCGACGCCAAATTATGTCAAATTTGGTTTGATGAGGCTTATTTGTGTTCGATTTGGATTTATTTTGGGTTGATATGATCAATTTAGGTCAATTTCAATTAATTCGATTTTAATTTGATGAAATTGAATTTAATTTTATTAAATTGAGATTCGATTTGAGTGAATTGACGCTCGATGACGATCAATTGAGTTGATTGAGCACAATCGAGCCTAGTCGGGCTCGAATTGGCACGATCCGGGTTAAATCGGGCTTGAAGTGAAAATATATGTCAGCAAGCAAGTGAATCCCTTCTAAAATGGGAAACTTTATTTATTCTACATCGCATTAATATATTGTTAGCAAGGCCTTTGACCAATTTTAAAAAGTTTGCAAACAGCGATTTTGGATATTTTGTGGAAGTACAAAATATCTAGGGAAATTATTAAAAATTATAGAAAATATTAGGAGCTTGTCAAAATTCCTAGAAAAGTTTTTTTAATTCCAAAAGAAATTTCAAAATAAAATGCAAGTTCCTTCTTACATACTTGAAGTAGAAGTTTGAGTTCAAATTTCTCATTTTGTTATTAAAATATTTAAAAAGTACCAAAAATCCTAAATAATAAAAAATAAAAGACAATCGGGTAAAATTGTTTGAAATTTTTGAAATGTTGGACTAGATTCCTTGCCTCTCAACAGCAATGCGGACATGACTTGTGTCCAGACATCCTTCTAAAAATAAAATAATGTCGTATTTATAACTTAATGAAGTTTGTTATTTTGTCAATTCCCTTGACAAGTCCGTTCTGTTAGGATTGATTATTTAATTTAAACAGCACTATGGTTATCCCAATAATTTAGATTATTTAAGGTAACTATTTTCATCTGATTATTTGACGGTCAGCTTGGGTGCTTGTATTCTTGTCTTTTTGTGTGCCAATATGCTAATGATTCTGAGATAAAAACATGTTGAAATAAAAAAGCCCACAATAGATTACCATATCATGAATTTCTACATGCCTGAATATTGTGATAAAGCTTGCAGTCTTAAAACTTCTCAGATTTCAGCATATCCGAAGGCAACTGCTGTGCTTGTACGGAATCATGGGATATATGTCTGGGGAGATTCTTGGATAAGTGCCAAGACTCAGGTTTGTTCCTTCCAAAATTGCACTTTTGTCTCCTTCAGATATAGTTTTTATATTTTGATTGTTCTTTCCTAATTGAATTATGATTGGTTTCCGAGATTTTTGCATGAATAGCTGTCTCCCACTTCATTGAGTGTAGTACAACTTTCAGGCTTTTCCACTTTATGCAGCAAGCTTTTACGGAGTCAAAAGAATCGTAACACGTTTAATTTTTGTTGCGTCTGCTTATTTATAAACGGATTTTGCAAGTCCACTTTTCACGATTGGAGTAGACACATTATGCATGTACATATATTGATAATAAACAGAGAAGAAAATACTTCAATTCTTGTTTTCAATGAGGTAGAATGGTACAGATTTTATATTAGATTACACAGCACAATCAGTCGTTCCGAGAATAACACAAATTAAACTCATAAACGATCATAAGAGAAAAAAATAAAAATAAAAAGCTGGAAAGATATATAAGTAAACGGAAATGTTTCTAAATGCACAAGGCCAGGCCAGGAAGTTGAATGCATGATAATATCATTCCCCTTTACTCCTTCGCATGGAAAGAAGTGTCCATTAGAATATTGGAAATCAGGATGTCCTTGATTTGATGATTCAGCGGAATTCTCCTTGAATGGAAGATGGGGAAATGATGGACTTGATTTGTATTTGTAGATCCAGATTATCAATCGGTCACTGACACCTTGTTCCTTTTTTTCTTTAAATGCAATCATTTTTACTGTAAACATTTGACCTAAGGTTACATTTTATCTACTGTATTCTAATGTTATGAGTTTGAAATAAGCAAGCAATCTCATTGCTTTGTTGGGACGAGGTTATGCATAGCAAACCCTCCCCGAACTATGAGGTGGTGAGAGCCTCATCTTCTTTTAAAGATACAACTATGATATTTTATATGTTTAAATGTCACTTGTTCTAAGACGTAAGATGTTTGTTTTCAAGTTCATTAATTGTAGGGTATGGCTTATGAGGATATGGTCTCGTTAATTTGATGAATGTATTCTTATGCAAAGTTTGAAGGGTATGATATTCATTTTTTTTCTGGATTATACCTGGAAAGGGACTTGCCTCCTAGAGTTTCACGTTTTTTCCTTCTCTCGTGACCTCAGTAATCAACGTCTTACCCCTTGAATCCCAAGACTATAACAATCAAAAACTCTATTCTCCTGGGATTGTATCTCCTTTAGCTGTTATTGATTCACAGTGTTGTAGTTACCGTTGACACTTTCTTATTGCAATTTTATTTCTTTCGTTCCTTACGCCTGGCACTGTATACTTGGCGACAAATTCTGTCATCCGCTTTTTCTTGTTGCTTTCTATGAAATGTATTTCCCATTTGTTTCTTTCTCATCATGTGCTGGAATTAAGACATTCTTGTGACAGAATTAATGAAACCTATTTTATTTGACCAGTGCGGGTTCCGAAAATTTGCGCCCTTTTCTCTTTGCGGTCCCTTTTCTTTGTGCCTTGAGGAGAGTTTTAATGAGTTTGTTTCAATGCTGATTTTCAGAAGACACATTGAGTTTTGAATAAGATATTAACAAGAGATTTTGCCCTCATTTTTTGATGACTTTATGATCTGAGTTTAAGTTTCTTATAGGCGCAGGCCCCTTTAGTTAATTACCCCTCTCGATTGTGAGAGAGAACTTTCGATGAAGGCTAGTCGTCACCTTTCTATTTTTAAAGAAGATTGGGTGATGGTGGTGGGAGATGTTGATAGACTCGATCAAGATCCCATAGTTCTGACGTCCCGGGTCATCATAATCTATGGTCTACTTAGTTAGAGGTGGTAGTGAACACTACCTGAAAGAAGGATTCTCATCGGCACCCATGGGTTGCTTCGTCTAAGAACACCTTGTAAACATGAGGTGAATGTTTGTCTAAGAGGACAAATTTAAATCCACCTATCGCCATACCCTATTTATTCATTACTCAAGGATTTGAAGCCGTTGGGGAACATGCGAGCTCTGACCATAACCGTAATTTAATCGTGCCATTTGGCAGCAAAATCACACGGTCAGAGTCCTGGTCATAATCGTTTGCATGTGGTGCCATTTGACAGTGAAAACACCAGTTATAGGACTTGCTACATCCTTTCTGGCAAAAGACAGTTTGAGAATTAATCCAAGTGATATTCTCAACCAGGCATTTACTATTTATGAGCTAAAGTGATTTTAAGATTAATCCACCTTGACAAACTATTGCGGGAGGTGAATGATATTTTGCTTTAAGTGTTTAGGTGTTTTTATTTCAATTTTAAATATTTAGGTTTTGGTTACTTTTAAGTTTTGAATTTTCATGGGAATTTATAGGTATTTTCAAATATTTGGAGTCATCTCCAGTTGAGATTTTCTGTCAACACAGCCATCATCGGGATACTTATGGGCAATTTCATTTTGTTGGCCGAGCCTTGTCGACTTTGTCAATTTGCCGACAAAGAATTATGTTCGTTGTCGGCTTTATGCCTTTATTAGTGATTTTTTCTTGTTATAGATCTTTAAGGCCTAATATGAACGCATAAAACAAATATCCCGGTTGATGCTACAACGGTATATTTGTTTGATAGTTTGAGTTGTGTCAACTATTATCTATTCACATAGAAGGATCGGACTCAAACTTAAATTCATTTTTTGGCCCGCATAGGATCCTCAGCTTCAAGTGTAACTATAACAGCTCACGAGGGCCCATGCGAGTATATGATGTTGAATGTATTTTGCATGATGTATTTATGTGATAGCTATTTATATACAGTGCAATGTATGTATGAGACATGTTTGCATGTTAACATACTCGCTTATGTACTTGTGTATTTACTTGTATGCATGTATGTTGGTATTTTGCATTTGCATATTGATTATTCGTGTTTGCATGATATGTTGGTATGTAGTGCAGTGGCTTAATGCATGATCATAGTGCATGAAGTATTTACATGACATTTTGCATGTTGCAATGTGCGTATACTCTACATACCTTCCAAAACATTTGTAAAGTGTGTATGTATGTTCCTAATGCATTATGCATGTTTGAATGTATGAGGCGGTGCTTTTATTATATTCAAACATGAATTGTGCAAATGATGATCATTTGAATGATGCACCTATTTAGAAGCATCTAAACACCTTCTGTTCGCTTGCTTGCATGTGAAAGATCTAGTAGCATTGTTTAATAGCATGTTAAGCTTCATTTGTTGTGCTTCGGCAATACAATTTATCTCACTTCATCATTTGCATGTTGTCATTTTTTTCAATACTCAGCTTGCAGGAGTTTATTTTAGCCTGTAAACAAGCTATGCACACCGTCAAGGCCCTCCTACTTGTCGCTTGCAAGTAGACTAATTTATTTAGTATGACAGCCTGGCGCCTCACATTTACTTCCTCGATTTACCAATGGCCCGCTACTTTTACTACTAATTCACTGCTTTTGCTTACTAGTAAATTATAACATTGCGTTGCAGGTTGCTTGTTGCTTCTTGCAGGTGAGCCATCATGCAATGACAAACTTCTTGCAGTTGCTCGTAGATACTTGCATTCATCGTAGGCTTATTTCTTTTGCCTGCAAGCAATATGTCATTCTTGTTGCAATCTTTTTACTTAACCCTGAAGGAGATTCATCATACTTACAGTACATTCACCGTCATTGTTTGTAGGTAGGATCGCTATATATATTACAAACCTTTCACTGTCATATGTAGGCAAATTGCACTTAATGCAATTCTTCTAATGCTTCCCATAGGTAGACATTTGTATGCATGATGAATCATCTACTATTTGTTTATAAATGTTGCTATGGATCACCTACTGCTTCCTTGAGGCATGGTGTCAGGCACTTCACATCCTCTTAGTGCTTCCTGCAGGTGGGTTGTTATGTACATTATAGGTCTCTAGGCGTCGTATCCTGATGAATTGTATTCAGTGCGACATCTATTAGCATTGCCTGTTGATGGTTTGTGGCAATGCGCCACGGGTCGTTTGCTATTTTCTATATGTGAACTGTCATGCACTCACAAATTTCTTGCAGTGGTTTTTAGACGCATGTATCTATTACAATCCTTCTACATTTGTTCGTAGATAGTATGTTGTGTTTATGACCATGCTCGCATAGGATCCATTACACTTGCAGCTTGTTTACCATTGTTGTTTGTAAGTAGGATCGTTGTATGCATTGCAAGATTTCTTCTATCACCACTTTAACTTGTAGGCACATTGTGTGCTTGACAAGTTTCCTACAATGGCTTATTGATGCCTACATTTGCTATATATTGGTCATTTTTGCTTCTAAAGGATTAATGCATTTTGCTTGTTAATTATACAAAATCCTGACATTTACTACATGCTACATTTGTATGTTTGAGGGAATATTACCATTTGTAGGTAGGTTTAGTGTGTTCATTTGCATGTTGATGCTGAATACCAATTGAGCTATATTCATCGCTAGTTTCTTCATGTATGTTGATTGGCAAGATGCTATATTCATTACATACTAGCTTCACATTCATAAGAGGTTGCTTCATGCATCTGCAAGCCAGCTGGCATTGATTGGAGGGATACTATAACATTTATTGCAAGTTAATGTGAGCTATCGGGTTGCATTCATCCCGGATTTATCTACACATGTTGATTGGTAAGTAGCTGCATTCACTTGTACATCTTTTAATGTTCATGAGAATTGCCTACATATATTTGCAAGCTAGATGACTTCGATCGTAGGGAGAATGTCACATTTTCAAGTTCGTTGTTTGTGCTATTCTTTTAGTTAGTCAGCGCATTCATCAGTAGTTTTATATTTACTAATCATATTCGTTAAAAGCTCCCTTAGTTGATGCTTTCAAGCTTCATCGCACAGACTTATAGGCTGACTATTATGGACATTACAAGTTTCACATTGTTCATATGTGTTTTATGACATCCACTTATAGGTTTCATATTCTTACTTGGAGTTTCATTCACCACAGGTCCTTTGTTTGCTCATTAATGTTGATTGTAATGGTTTAGATTGTTACTTAGCATTTACATTTTTAGTGTGATTGTGAATTTATTAATTTAAGGTCTAGTTACATGTAGTTCAATTCAAGTTCTGTTTCCTGTGTTTATTCTAGCCCAGTTTCTCTGTTCACTAGAAATTTTGGCAGCCTCCCGACATCTCCCCCGTTTAAGGGAAATTTAGGGAGTTGTGCCTTCCCACCACATTACAAATAGCGTGTATGGTAGGTGTCGAGCAAAAATGTGGGTATGGGTCTTCGAAGTGCTTGTTTGAAATTTTAGTTTTTTCCCAGAAACATAACGTCTCATGAATGGGTACTACGGGTTGTCCCCGCCACTCTATGAAGAGTGTGTACATGGCCTACTTGTCTCGCCGCATGCACTGCACCGGGCTCTATCTTATCACACTATGAAGAGCATGTATGGGTGGTCCCCCGCCACGTGCGAGTACCAAAAGTAGGATTTTTTGGCTTTTTGTGTTTCAGAGACATCATTATACCTTTGCGAGGGTGGCGGTGACGTCAGCGTTGATGGCATGAGAATCAAAATAAAAATTTCATTGTTTTCTTCTTTTTTTTTATTTTTGGTTGTTTTAATAATGAAGAGAAAGGGAGATGGCTATAAGTGGTGGTTTGTAGTTGGTGGAAGTGGAGTTGCTTTGCTAGAGGAGGAAGAGTGTTTGTTGTTGTGAGGGAGTAGAGTTGAAGGAATATGCAAGGGTAATTGGCTGTGGAATTGGATAAAGCAAGAGCTGGACTAAAGGCATCGACATAGTGAGATTGTATGAAAGTTGCAGATTGGGATTGTTTGTGTCATGGAGATTTGCTAAGATGGAGGAATTGGGTCCACTGGATTGTGTAATTGGGTCAGGTATTTGAACAGGTAGTCGAGCTAGACGACTATGTGCGATCGGGTAGCTGAAGAAAACGGGATAGGGTTCTTTAAACAAGATCAAACTATAGAGCCAGATGGGTCGATCGAGATGCTCAATTAGTTTGATCGAGTGCAGGAGGACGGTCGAACGGCGGTTAGGTTGTTCGGCTATATTGGGCATGAGTTGATCAACTAGATCGTAGACGGAGGCTGGAAGGGGGAGATCGGAAGGTGCAAATAGTCGGGGTCTTCGATCAGGAGGAAGGGTGTGATTGGCCTAGCAGCAATCTTTTGCCTGCTCGCATGAAATCGGCTTGGGCAAGGTGATGTCGGGTGAAAGTCGGAAGTGGGTCAGTACAAGTAAAGATTCGCAGAGGATAATTTGCATGAAATATGGGAAGGAGAGCTATCCGTTAGATTGCGGGTTCTGTTCTTCCTGAAGCAGGGATCAACAACAATGATCGAAGGATCCGAACAAGGGAAATTGGCATAGTAGTCGGGTTGCTCGATTGAGCATTGAGCGTAGTTAACAATTAGATCTGCTTAGGTCGCTCGGTGGAGGTTGGTGGAGTTCGGATCGTGAAGCATAAATAGATGGTGGAGGAAGGTATTCGGTTAGGAACTTTGAATCAAGGAGATTTTGCGTGAGGGAAGATGAAAAGAATGGGTCATCTTTCTTCTCATTTTTGATAGTTAAGAGTGTCACTGTTTAGGCTTCGAGCAGAGCAGAGCAAATTCTGAGTTGTTTCGGCGTCGATCAGTAAGTTTTACTGGGATTTGAGCTGAAAATCGAGGAAACAACCGGCGTTGGTGCAGTTACGAGGAATTTTTATTTCTATATATATATATTTTTTGTTTGATATTCTTTTATTTTTTATTTTTAATTATATAATAATAATAATAATAATAATAATAATTTTTATTATTATCATGGAAATGACAAGAATGATGTAGAATTTTGCATGCATCAAATTGTGTGTCATTTCCTCAATTTGTGTGTGATTGCCATGGAATTCATTCTGGTTTCCTTGCATGAATTTTGTTGAACAAAGTTACAATTATTTTTAGTTGACTTGGACGTTTCGAATGCAATAGCGAAGTATGTTTTGTGACTGTACGTCATTTGGGCAACGTCACACGTCAATTTTGGGTGTCGGTCGCTAATTTTGATCGTTTCCATCGGATTTGACTTTGTGGGACTCCTGCTTCATTTTAATTATTTATATGAGATTAATTTGGACGCTTGGCAAGCCTTGATGAATATTTTTGTAAGAAACTCGCTTTATGCTAGCGTGAGGAATGCACAATACTTTGGTGATCTCGTTCATTTTATCTCTTTTATCTTTGTTTTGGTGTGTGTGCGTGATTGAACTTTTGTCAAGTGTGATACATAACGCATATCTTTCTATCGTGTGAGTCTTAGAATCGTTATAAAGTTTTATGTTTGGTTTTTAGATTTCTTGTGAAAATTTTGAAGTTTTAAATGAAATAAACATGTTTGGGGATGACTAAATTATTGTTTGGAATAAAATACGCATGTTTTCTGAATTTGCATAAAATATTATTAATCTTTGCTTATATTGAAAGTTTGGCAAATAAGATTGTATTTTTTGTCTTCATCATGTATATGTTCCTAGGTTTCATTAGCATACCTTTGACCTTTATTATTCTACGTAAAATTATTACCAAAACTTATGTTTGTATAATCGGTCATCTAAAAGCCAGATATGGCTCTCGGGTCAATTGAAAATATAATAAATGATACAACTTATATAAAATTTGGTAAGTCATAATTCTAATCAAACTCAACATAGTTATTGTGCGGATTTAAATTACATTCCTACATTTGAGGCATAATCTTGAGGAATTTTTATGCTAGATAGATAATTTAAGATACTTATTTGAAAATTACTATTTGTTGATTTTGAGTGACTTGTATGTGCTAAATCATAACTAGTGGGTCATTCTTTATCATTTTGGCAAAGTATTACAATTAAAATTGATGAAATAACAATATTTTTCTATTTAATGAATACAGAGTTCAACAACATGAATAATTTAAAAATTGTAAGCAAGGTGAATGTGGTGTATATGAATACTATGATATGTTTATGAGTCTTGTAGTTAAACATTATTTTTCTTCATATTATTTTATTATGGTTATTTGTTTCATTAATGAGTTAAGTGAGAGATTGGAATGAATTGAGTGCATGAATACTCCTTCGACGATATAAAAGAAGATTTGCAATTTTGTTGAATGTGAATCTACATATATTAGAATTCATTCATGAACTCAAGCATGTTCTTGAATACAAATTACAAACGAAAGTTAAATTTGAAGTTTAAATTGACTTCCGTTCTGAGCTATACCACCATTTGAAACTTAAGTTGAACTTGAGACGATTGATTATATTTGAACCTAAATTAAATTCTAAATCCAATCCTGAGTATGAACCTATACTTCCCATTGAAACTCCTAAAGATAGACCTAAATTTTTAAAGGGCATTGAATATTTTTCTTAACGAGATGGATAAATCATGCTTGTCATAATCAATAAATCTAATGAGAAATTTGATAACGTGAATGCTAAGTGTAAAATTGAACAACTCAGGACTATTATATATGATAAATCAATTGTACCTCTAATGAAAATTTTAGCAAATTTATTTCTACTAATCAAACATACTGATTTTATTTTGGATTTTTTGCTTATTGGTTTGCAAACTCGTAAACAAACACTTATTAGCTGAAATTAAAATTGCTCTAATATTTCAATGAATTTGTAAATTCCAAAAGCTATAAAAGAAACATGAATTTTGAAGTATTGTAAAATCTTAAATTTTATAAATTACCTCCGTTAATATTTAAGCCATTTCAGTTAGTTTTCTATATGGAGGTTATTCACCCGGTTGAGCATTTCATAAAAGTCAGGTGCACATCTTTTCAATTTTCGTTATCTTCTCAATTTAAACAAGCTAGATTATAAATCATTATTAGATTTCGTTATGATGTATATTAGCAATCTAATATTTTCATTCTTTTTTCCATGTTATTTATATTATTTGAATAATTTGTCTAATTTTCATGAAGAGATTCGGAGAAAATTAATTGTTTATTATAATAGTATTAACTGAGACTTGTTGAATTCAAATATGTAGTAAGATTATAGTGTGTTTTAATCTTGAAATGCTTCCTACGGGGACCTTTAAGAAATTAACAATAAAAAATATAGGGTCATATGAGATCATACATCAAATTAGGATAAATACTCATGAAATGAAAATTTCAGTAAGCTCTCTATTATTTCAAACTAAATTTCATGAACCTTTTGTTAATATTGTGAATTCCTCTCTCTTTTCATCTATTCCTTATGAATTTATATCCAACAACTTACTAGTTAGTTTTTCTTATTTTATTATAGAAGCTATCTTATATGTAGGTATTATACTCACTGCTGATGGTGGATGTCAGAGGTTTCCTATGTTTGATATAATAGAGTTGTTTGTGATGATTCATTAATTATTGTGTTTGAAGCATGACTATTTTGCATAGATCTGTATGACAGAGATTAAATACTTAATTTTATTAGAACTGAATATTTTTCAAGTTGACTAGAATGATGCTAATTGGAAGGCCTTAATATTTACTTTAATAGGGTTGTACAAAGTATTTTTAGTTATACTGTTTGTGCCTATCATTGATAATGGATGGTAGAGGTTTCTAGTGCTTTGGGATTACATATTTATTCATGATGATTCATAGAGTGTTTTTTCTTGGTAGGAAGCGTAAGTTTTTTGCCCACATCTATTAAATGCTTAATTTCATAGAGCTGGATTTCTCAAGAAAGTCAAAATGATATAAAAAGGCCGATGTATTTTCTTTCTAAGGATTATAGTTAAAATTGGATCTGCCTCCTTGAGTTTTTTATGTTTTCTTCTCTTTTGAATTTTAGCAACCAATGAACTTTCCTCCTGGCTCTCGGGACTATAGAATTCAACGTCTTTGTTTTTGCAAGATAGTTGCTACTTTAGTAGCTTTCAATTTGTAGAACTATTGCTGCAGCTGATTCATAAATCTTGTATTATTTGCGGTTTTCCTTTGTTTCTTGCAGCACTTTCTCACCCACCCCACCCTCTGAAATGCCTTTAATGTCTGTGTGTTTCCCTGCTTGCTTTTCCCATCCTACTTTTGCTTTTAGCAATCTAATGCAGTAATGCCAACATTTTATTTAAAGTTTTTTTTGTTTTTTCTTATATCATACTCAGGCAGAGTGTTATCATTATTTATTTGATGCTGCAATTAAACTCCATCAGTTGGGAATTGAATGGAAAATTCCAAGCCATGGTCTTATAAAAAATGAATCTTATCAGAGTGGAAGCAAACGGAAGTTTAATGTTTATGCAAATTCAGGACTTGCTGTACAAGCTTCCGTACCTTCAAGGGTAAGTTCCTCGTTTCTTTTTTGGATAGGATCTTAAAATGTAATAGTTTAGAAAAAAGAGCATGACCATAAACAGGTGGTACTCTTATATAGGAGAAAATATATATTTCCCTCTTCTACACTCATTAACTTTCGTTAATGACTTTACAGAAACCTGAATGGGTATATTGTAATTTGTAATCTTCTTATGGTATGTTGCAGAAATGCATTGTGCTTGATATTGAGGGGACAACAACGCCAATATCTTTCGTCACAGAAATTCTTTTTCCCTATGCCCGTGATAATGTGCGGAAGCATTTGACATCTACATATGACAGCTTGGAGACCAAAGATGACATTAAACTATTGCGTGCCCAAGTAATGGTTTACTCTTTTTGCTATAGCACTGTTCAGCTTTGTCCATTTTTTAAAAAAAACTTGTATTTGTTATATTGTAAATGCTTCTCATTGGGCTTGCTAGATGATCATTTTCTAGCCATGAAATCATATAAAATGCAACATTGCTGCGTTATTCTTAAAATTTAACTAAAAAAAAACTCTATCTCTGTATCTTGCCATTCATGTACATTTAATAAGTTGCCCTTTCTTTTATAGCGATATATTCATGGTGTATTTTATGTATTTATTATCTTTGATTTGAAGGTTTTTAATTGACAATTTATAAGCTTTTCTTCTGTACGATTCGTAATATTCTATTTGTCTTTTTTGAAATAAAATATCTTAAATGCTTTCCCATTCTTTTGAATGCACGTCAGCTACCTTTTGAATCTTTCTATTCTGAATTAATAACTTCTTTGCTAAGTGTCAAAAACACTTTTTGGTTCTTGAATGTCTTTGATTTATCTTTGCAATTTAATTTAAATCATAATTGTTTTTTTTTTTTTGAATATCTATATAGTATCTAGTTATGTTTGCATTTCTATGCAGGTTCTTGATGACTTGGAGAAGGGTATTGCAGGTTCTACACCCATTCCACCTGACGATACTGGGAAAGAAGAAGTGATTGAGTCCTTAGTTGTCAATGTTGAGGCAATGATAAAAGCTGACAGAAAAATCACAGCACTAAAACAGTTGCAGGTAATAAAATGCATATAATTACATGGAATGCTCATGCCCACTTATTGCTGTTTATTTGTCTTTTATACTTTTACATTCAGGGACATATATGGAGAACTGGCTATGAAAATAATGAATTGCAAGGTGTTGTTTTTGATGATGTTCCTGAAGCTCTTGAAAGGTGGCATGCTAGTGGCATCAAGGTATGATCAAAACTTATGTTTGAGATGTTGAATGGCATCAGATGTAACATTTTTACTGGACGTGCTGTTATGCTATAGTTAGGTTACTTTAGGCTGTTGCTTACAATTAACAGCACAAAAATCTATCCTAAACTGCTTGGTTAAGGATTTCTTGGAAGTTGTCGAATTCAAATTTGTTCGTGGGAGACACTTTGACTTTACTATCAAAACTAGCTAATGTGATGGATGATGAATAAGAAGAAATTTGTCTGCTTAATATTATAAGCTTTAACAGCAAAAGATCCAAAATCCAAACCCATCATTTACAGGGTTGGGAAGGCGATAAGAAATGCTGCACCTAAAAAATAATAGAATAGTACAATATTTGATTACATATCGGTTAATTAGGATGAATATGTGTCTCCTGCCATGTTGACTTGGTTTGGGTCGTGGCAAGTGCCTCTGGTGAAAGCCCTTGGCGAGTGTCCTCGAAGAATGCATTTGGCAAGTGCTCTAGGCTAGTATGTTCTAGTTTCAGATGCCAACTAAGTGGTTGTAGTTGGTGTAGTCACTACAGCTAAGTCTAGGTAGGTGAGCATCTCTTACTGATAGAATTGTGGGCTTCGAAAAGTTGCGCCCTTTTTTTATTGAGAAATTTTAGGTGTTCCAAGTGAAATTTCCGTAATGCATATTTGATTGCATATAAGACATAACGCAACTATTTCGCCTTCATTTTATGAGGACTTAATAAGATAGTTTTCGATTTCCCATAGGAGCAAGCCCCTATGGTTAACTACTCTTCCCAAGCTTTCGATTAGGGCTAGTTGTTAGAAGTTGAATGCTAAGTATATAGTAGCACCAATTTGATTCACACTAAGCAAATGTACTACCAAAAATTAAAAGTGGATGGCGGGGGAAATGATGCTGAACCCAATTCAAATCTCATAGCATTGTTATGGATTATAATTTACTTAGTCATAGGAGGTAGCCGACTTAACTGAACTAAATAATCCTTCTCAACATCCATTGGTTATATTATCGAAAGGAAGCCTTATAGATCTGGGTTGAATGTTTGTCCAAAATGATAAATTAAAGTCCATCTTAACAAACAAAAGGCTTTGTGCCTTATTAAGTTTACCCTATGATTTATAATTCAAGGGTTTTTAAGTTATTAACAACTTATATGATTTAGCCGTGACTGTAATTTAATAGTGTCATGTTTGTAATCAAACCACTTGGTTATAACTTTTTACCAGTAGCTCCATTTGATGGTAAAATCATTGATTAAAGGACACAAGCCATATCCTTACTAGTGATAGATTATTTGAGAGTGGATATAGTGATATGTTTAAAAAGATATTAACTCTTTCTAAGCTAAGGTTATTTTTTAATTTATCACCTACAACAAAGATTGTAGAAGGTAAAAGATTAAGGAGTGGTATATTTTGCTTTAATAATTTTATACTTCTCAAAATTTTGGATTTTTTTATATTATCAAGATTGAAGTTTAAAGTGATTTGCTGTAAGATTTGGGGACAATTTAGAAATCATGGTCTACTTAGTTGATATTTGTTTTCAACATGACCATCATCAAGGTTTTGGGATGCTTTCATCTTGTTACTTTTGACCTTGCCAACTCCGCAAATTTGTTCGCAAAGAATTGGGTTAGATTTGGGTTCCTTCTCGTTTGCCCTACATTCTCAGACATTAGGATTGAACCTTGAGCATGATTGTCAAAGTATATATGGATGAATTTAATTTAATAAAAGAGTTAGTAAATTTAAAAATTATTTTAGGCTTTTAGCACAATTGCATGGTTTTCAAAGCTAGATAATTTAAGTTTAATTTATTTTTAACCAACACAACATTCTAATATTCAAATTTGGACATTAGCACACTTATTGAAGCACGAGCACGTGAAATTATTTTGGTGACTTCATGTATTTTGTACGCCCTTCAATGTGTTTATAAAGCTTACTTACATATTTCATAATGCACTTGCATTTTTATATGCATGTATATGGTACACTTCCATGCATTTCGGTGCATTTTCATATTTTTTATACATTCACATGGTTAACTTGCATATTTTTTTGGTGCATTCACATTATGTACTCACATTTTTTGTCATACTCAAAACGCTTTTGGGACAATGACACGCTTCATGGAGTAGTTGCATGCTTCTTGAGATAGTTACATTTTCTTGTAGTAGTGGCACACTTGTTGATGCAATTGCATACTTCTCGTGTGCTTCTTGAAGTAGTTGTATGCTTCTAGAGCCAACTAAATGCTTCTCGAGGCAATTTCCTTTGTATTTGAAAGTTGTGTTACGATGCATATATAATTTTGAAATATCATGTTTTTAATTATTTGCATGACTATATGACATTTAGATGCATGCAATGTTTCATTTTGAATTCTAAAATGTTGTCTTTTGTCTCTTGCCTACTTATGTGCATATGTTGTGGATTCGATTATGTTTTTGATGAATTCAAATATTGTTACATTTTTTACTTTACCAGAATTTATTTTCAAGTGATTGTAGTTTAGTGTGATGGGTTTTGTGAGGAATTACATTTTCTTGTTATAAATATGGCCACTCCCTAGTTCATTTCTATTGTTCAAATTCATTGAGCGAGTTCTTAAGAGTTTTGTGTTATTCATGAGTGCCCTAGGAGTGTACGAAGATTCAAGTTCTTACTCATAAGCAGCTGCATTGTTCATTAAATGTTCTTTGTAAGTTTTGTTCTAGTTTAGTGTTCGTATTTAATTATGGTCCTTCTAGTTCATTTGATGCAACATGTAGTAGGAGCATCTACAGAGAGTTTAGGGCTTGCCCACTATGTAAACAAAGACGTGCATCTATGTTGCACCGATATGGATATGGCGACACGGATACGACACGATACGGATACGGTACACGTCAATTCTTAAAAATATAGGATACGGGTACGGCGCGGATACGGCATTATAATTTATAAATCATACATAAAAATTAAGAAAACAATCAAAGCATAATATTTAAAATTACAAAAAAAAAAACAACAACATCATTTGTAGCCTTGTAGCTTATAATATCAAAATATAAGAAAGCATTAAATGTTTAGTACAACAACAAAAGCATAAACATAAATTATCTAGCACATGAAATTTCAACTATTCAATAGAAGGAATGATATGATTAGCTTCTTCATTGGTGTGTCTTTGAACTTTTATTTCATCTTCAATAAATATCATAGCTTCTAATTCAGGCTCATCAAGTGAAATATTAGTAATTTCTAATATTCTCATATTATCAAGAGACTCAAATCTATCTCGGAAATGAGAGAACCTTGCTCGCAGCCTCGGAAGTAAATACGATGCGTCTTTTTTTTTTTGGAATTTTTTTCAACTGACACGCGTATCGGATATGCATGTCCTTTTGAAATTAAATAGTATTTTAATTGGATACGGCTTTGGTGTATCCGACACGTATCGGAGGCGTATCCGTGTATCGGTGTATCGATACAGCATGCCTTCATAAATAGGTGTATCGGTGCAACATAGACGTGCATAATCGGTTTGGTAATATATCGTGTCTAAGGGGTCTTTTATCTCATCTCATTTAAAAAAAATGCATATAGATCTTCATGTACATATTTGAAATATTCAATATCTCTCTGCATATTGGAATAACGTGCACAAGTACTTAAATTTGAATTTTACCATAGTGCTAATAGAACATTGTATAGAGCTTACACACTGTCATGAGTATTGCCCATGAGTTTCACCTATAATTAAATTTTGCTCGTAACGCCAAACACGTCGGAAATGGTATTTGAGGATCTTTGACAATTTACAAGTTAATATCTTCGCTCACGAGGAGGAGATGTCGACGACAACTAGATGATGGGGATGAGAAATTTCTGAGGAAAAGAATACACTATAATTTTTCTCTTTTATCATTATTTTTTCCATTAGTGCCCTTTTCTTTTTAAAGATTTATTTTTCCTCTTTCTCAAATATATTGTTCTACAACAACTACTACAACAACAACAACATCAAGCTTTTATCCAACTACGTGGGATTGGCTACATGAATACTTTTCTCCATTGTCCTGTTTAGAGTCAAATTCTCATTTAAATCTAATAAAGAAAGGTCATTTTTAATGTTTTCTAATGAAGTCTTTTTAGGTCTACCTCTACCTTTCTTAACATAAGCCCAAATCTAATGCATCTTCTTTCCTAACCGGGTTATCAGGAGGCCGTCCTTTAATGCGATCAAACCATCTAAGGCGACTCTCTCTAATCTCAAATATATTGTTCAGTCTCGCAAAAAATCGCTCAAGTTCTGAATTGACAAAAGTTTACAAATTTTATTCAGATTTACATATATTCCAGTGGGAGTAGAGAGGCTCAGAGGCTTATCTTTGGAAATACAGCACACGGGGACTTGAGAAAGTATTTATGTGGATTTTTTGACACTACTGTCGGGTACGTTGTCTTAAGAATTGCCCGCATCTATTAGATCGCTAATTGATTTCATTCTCCATTTAAAGTTGTTTCCGTACTATTTGTATTGTGCTTATTCAGGCAAACGAATTTTTCTGTCTCATCTGTAGGAACAAACGAGAAGCAAGGAGTTACTTTGAGATATCTCAATCAGTTGGAGTAGATAAGACATCACAAATCTTGTTTATAACAGATGTTTATCAAGAAGCTGTTGCTGCGAAGGCTGCAGGTAAACTTCTGCTTTATGTTTTGTCAGTTTTTTTTTGGATGAAATTTTCTTTAAACCTTTTGGGTGCAAATAATTAGTGGTATAATAGTTGCTTTTTAAAAATTTATATCCTTATGTTTTTTCCTCATTATTCTTCATAATAGTTATTAGATATTTAAATAAATCGCACCAAGATATCACATGATTATCTAGCAATGCTGTCATACCTATCAAATCACATCTATGGAATTTGTATATTATGTAGTCTTTTTTTTTTTTTATTGAACCCAAGTTTTCATCTTCTGAACATTTTTTTTCTATTATCCTGATATCCACTTATGCCAGCATATATGTCGTTGATTAGAATTATGCCAATTATAAGTAGCATTCATCATTTTGCCCCACATTTGGTAGATTGAATAACCATCTCTATAAGCAGAACAAAATGACGCTAACATAATACTAATCTTTGATGGAGTCCTACCGCTACATTCCTAAGCTCATGGGTTGGGACTTGGGCATTAGATGAGGGCCTTGCACCCTTTGCTGGTATTAAAGAAAGGCATTATGTTGTATTAAAGAAAGGCTTATGGTATTTATTTTTCTTGCTGGCATATGCATAGAGATGCGTATGTATGTAAATGTGTGAAAACACGTGCTTGTAATTTAACTTTGGTATGTGGAGGAATACTTTGCATATAAATGGTGCTTTTGGTATGTGTAGTAGTGATGACCCTTGGCATGGATGTGCGCAAATGATTTGTATGCATGCATGTGCAGAGATGCGCACATGTGTGCGTGCGTGTTAATGATAAACCTTGGTGAGGAATAATAGAAATGATTTTAAGAAAGGTAGATGTATTAGATCAGCCTATATTAAGAAAGTTAGACATAGACCTAAAAGGCTTTGGTTAGAAAGTATTAGAAATAATTTTTTGTTTATTAAAGTTAATTAAAATTTTGTTTCTTAATAGGACATAATGGTCATAAAAGAGTGTTGATCTCACTTAGTGGGGATTATGGCTTGAAGTTGTTATTTTTTGTTTCATCATAAAAGGCTCTTTCTTCTCAACAATAATACAAAATCATAAAATAAGAATAAAATTATGTTAGAATATTTTGATCTAAATTATGTCGAGATGAATTTAAAATTCATTAAATTTTCTTTAAAGGAAAATTTACATATAGATACCACTTTATACCATCCTATTTACATATCTAATACCTAAAATCTTAATATTACATACACACCGCCCTATATTATTTTAATATCAAATATACCACTCATATTTCATTCCTACTACTCATATATTTCATTTCTACCATTCATATTTGATATGAAAATGAACTATGGGTGGTTTATATGTACTATTAAAGTTTTTAAGTGTTAAATATGTAAATAGAGTAGTTTAGGGTGGTATTTATGTAAATCTCCCTTCTTTAAAATGAGTGCTTGCTTTGAAATTTTTGTATCTGAGGAATTTATATTGTATTGATTTTCTCATAAATCCAGTAGTTTTCATGCTCATCTTAATACAATTTTTATAAGGCCATCCTTATAATTTTATTTTCCTGTTTAATTTTTTCAACCAGAAACTAAGAGCCCAGCTCTGTGATAATTTTTTTTAAACATCCTTTTTTTTCACAAATTATCTTTTTTAATTGCATTGTATGATAAGAACATAAAGATTTTACCGTTAAAAATCGAATTTCGCAGGGCTTGAAGTCATACTCTCGATTCGCCCAGGAAATGCGTCACTGCCAGAGAATCATGAATTTAAAACCATCACATCCTTCGCAGAAATATGATTTATTTCCACTGGACAACTTGGTTGACGAAGAAGGAAAAACTTGTATCCTGTGTACTCGGTAATGTAAGAGCTTTCAGTAACCGCAAATTTATGTTTCTCAACCACAGTATGTTAATAAGAAGGCAACGGCAAGGGCTTTAAGGATCGAGTCGGCCGACCTAAATTCAAGTTTGAACAATTTTCATATTATATAATGGATATATTTATATGTCTTCATGTATGCATATTTAGATTTTTTTTGTTGGTAGTATATATTACATAGATAAAAGATATAATGTTATATTTATGTGAATGCATATACACCACCAACACATTCTGTGCATTTTGATATGCAGGCACGCGCGCTCACAGAGGAAGAGAGGTAGAAAGGCTTTTTTATTACACTACTAAATTAATATTGAACTGTTCACTCTATAGGAAAAGAAAAATCATCAAGCAATTCTCACTCTATAGGAAAAGAAAAATCATCATGGCAGTATCAAATAAATAAAAATAACTACTGCATTAAAAAATTTGTTGGACCGAAATTTTGAATTCCCTAAAACATAGTGCTAGCAGGAATGTTTCTAGCAATTTATTTATTTGTTGTCATGAGACCCCCTGGAGCCGAAAACTTAGAGAACAAAGAGAAACGAATAGAGCAATGTTTGTGCAAGATTTGTTTGTTCAAATTCACCTAGGATTCATTTTGAAATTCTGAGATGATGTAGTGTTTAAAAACTAATTCTTCTCTATCCAGCCATAAAACATTGGCTGTAATTCCTTCTAACAAATTCAAGAATAAATTTTTTTCACATAACAGTCCAAGAAGGTTATCCAGTAAAGTCCAGGTTATATTAACCTAGACATTGAATCAACAAACTGGAACAATAAGGAGCCGAGGAGTTTGCAGTTATAAACTACTCATTAACATATTTGCCTTATAGCCAGGGATCCTAGTAGAAAGAGAGTTTGTTGTTAGAACAAACCTGAAATGATAAATTAGGCTTCACGTCGTCGACGACTACTTGCAACATTTCCGATCATAGGAATCATTTTAAGGAGAAGGCTTCCAAAAAGAAATGTATTTGTTCCTCCACCAATTAGCCAGTGAGCAATTTCCATTTATAACTTGGTATATTAAGGAGCAAAAGTGAGCAAAATATAAGATCAGGTAAAGTTGGGATACCTAGGCCACCATATTCAAGAATTTTGCAAGTGTACTTCCAATTAAAAACAATTTTCTAACATTACTATCCCCATGGAAAAAGAACCCTAGCACCTAATTTATTGAGTTGTTTTAAACAAGCTTTATGCATAATAGAAACTCCAATCCATTAAGAAATGGAATTTCATATTGTGAATCAAATAAGTTGAAGTCTACCTGCAAATGATAAAGCTTTCGCTTTCCAAACTTAAAGAAGCATAGTAGCTTTTTCAGCAATGGTTGAAGGTGAGATATGAGGACCCTTCTAAGAGGAAATTAGAATGCCAAGGTAAGTAATATTGTTTGTGATGTTGAGAATGTTTAATACCTCACAAAGCTCAACCTGATTTAAAGTGTTGGGAAGAGAAGCCTTTTCAAAGTCGAGGAAGTTTTTAGCATACAATAAAGTGTGACAAGTGTAAATCATCCATAGATAAGCCTTCATAAGATTTAGGTTCCACTGTAGCTTCAAAAAAAAAAAGATAAATCATCCATTGCAATAAAACAAATGAGGGGAGAGCAAAACCATATCTTAGGCCATATCAAGAATTAAAAAAATCACTATAAGGCATCATTAATGCAAATGGAGAAGTGAACATTATCAATGTATTCTTTGACTCAACTTATAAAAATGTTGGAAACCCTTTTTTATAGATTCTTAGAATAACAAAATCCCTTTAAATAGTGTCAAATGCTTAAAAAAAATCTAGTTTAGCACATAAAAGGTGAGAAACTTCTAAAGATTCAAAATAAAATAAAATTTCTCTAGCTATAACAATAGCAGAGATTCTATTTTTAAGAAAATCAGCTTGGCTAGGGTGAATGATGTGATTCATAATAAGTTGGAGCCTAGATGCAAGGATTTTGCAACAATTTTGTAAAATTGTTTTTTTTTTCTTTGTAAAGATGCAAAATAATTGAACCTGTAATTTCTTTGGGAAATTTTGATTTTTAGAATTTTAGTTTGAAGTTGAATGCATCATTATGCATGATATATTTCCTCAGAAGGTGAAAATATCAATCTAATGGATTTATATAACAAAATTGTAAGTCTCATCTTGATTATTGTAGTCAAATTCAAGAAGGAACTACATATAGCCCAGAATGGTCAAAATGATGTTCGATTGAGTATTTAGCTATGATAATTTAGATGTAATATCATTAACTTCATATTCAAATATATGTTGCTAAATGATATATCTCTCTGAGGAAAGAAAGATCACTTATAACACATGAATTGAATATGATGATGATGATCGCTTTTGATTTTGATTTTCCCAAATAGAATATTTTCCTTTCCTAACATCTGCCTAGCCTAGAACTAGAAGTGACTGTCCTAGCAAACTATTTAAATTGTGTCCATCAGGTTGTGTGGCTTTGATGTATCCTATGTTGGATAGTTGTTGAAGTTTTCTAGCCAAACTCCACAGATCTCAAGCCATGACCAAAACTTCTCATTTGACCAAACTCTTCCTACCCCAGCAAATACCCAATGACTTCGCCCTTGTTTTAATCGCGAGCTATCGGAGAGAGAGAGAGAGAGAGAGAGAGAGAGAGAGAGAGAGAGAGAGAGAGAGAGAGAGAGTTTTCCCTATACCTAGCTGTTAACCTTCCACCTCTACCTTCCACTTTCCGCAAATCCAATCCTCAGCCCTTGCCGACACCCAAAGCCCAATCTCCAAAAAAAGGTAATGATTAAGTTTTAACATTAATAATAGTTTTTTTATTAATACTAATAATGTTATTATAAATAATAATTACTATTATTTTTATTATTAGTATATATATGTATGTGTGTGTGTTTGTGTATGTGTGTGTGTTTAAAAAATGAGAGTTTTCCAAAAAAATAAAAAGATATTAAAAAAAAAAAGAATAGAAAGCAAAAAAAAAAGTAATATTAAAAAAAGAAAGGAAAAGAGAGGAATTTTTAAAATTTTTAATGTCATCATTCGGCAAGGCATAAGTTATAAACTATGAGAGCCTACTTTTGTTGTTTTCGAAGCACGAAAAGACTGCTCATACATGCTTTTATTAGCGTGGTGGGAAGGGACCTCTGTATGGCACATAAAATCTTATTTCGGTATTCGCAATGTACCAAAAAATTACCTATACACACTTTTTTATTAGCATGATGAATTGGGAACTTGATATGACACCTACGGCAAGGCATGGTTACTTATAAGTATCCTTGATCAGAGGAAAGCCAACTATCTTTTAAAATAGGTACCCTCGTAGACTCCATACACACTTCTATTAGCATGATGGGAGTGAAGACTACGACCGCTATGTCTAAGGACACCTATTATACACATTTTATTAGCATGGTGGAAACGCCCAGACTCTTGTTAGTTTCTCCTAAATGAGGGAGACGCCAGGAAGTTGCCAAAAATTTCAGTGAGTAGGGAACTTGGACTTGGACTTTGTCCTGAGCTTGAACTTGATGCGAACTTGAATGAACAGCAGAAGACCTAAATAAATTCATTTATGAACAAAACTTAAAATGATTAATATGAACTTGAACTAGATACAACGGACTTGAACATATATACAGAAAACCGACCCTTAGAACTCTAAAATGCATAAGGAGTTTGAAAATATAAATGCTAATTAGTGGTTCAATTTACTCAAATCAATGATAATTTAATTTGGGTAATGAATCAAGGACTCAAATGAATTCTAAAGAGCTTGAGTTTGAATGAAGCACATGGAACCAAACTTTGGTTGGATGAATGAGAAATCAAAATCTTGATGCTTAATGAATGCATCCTGCTCAATGAATTCTGATGAGTTAGGGAAAGCTTCTTCATACTACCACCAACAATAATCTAACTCCAAGAAGATACATCAAAGAGAAAGATCAAATGCAAATGAACAAGCAAGCAACTCATGAAAGATAGAGCTTCAGTTCACCTGAGTAGGGATGTGAAATCCATCTCAAGTGAGGGTATTGCTGACTAGCAAAAGAAAGAAGGCGTAGACAAAATATCAAGCATACCACTGATGCTGGTTAACTTGTGAAGGATATATATGTTACATACACATGTGGAAAGGAGCACCTAGTGAATATGACTCGCCTACAAGCATGAATTAGAGAGTTTGCAATGAGGTGGTTTATCCATAATATAAGGACATCTATAATGTAAGGGACCACAAGATAACATACGATGGGTATGTTGATTCATTAAAAAGGCTCCTGAGGAATATGTTGATTCATTTAGAAGATAAATGCAATAGACGTAATGGCATTCTCTCAATTATTACCAAACATATAAATAGATGTATTGAACTCGACAAGAAAAGAAAATTAATGGGAATGTATATTTTGGTTGCGAGAGAATATATAAAATCCCTAGCAGGTAAACTACCTACAAATGATGACATTTGATGTGCAAAGTTCATGTCAATCATGCAAGCAAAGGTAGGTGGAGTGCAACAAATGCGAGTACCTACGAGCTATTGTAGGAAGCTCTACTACAGGAAAATCACTCATTACCGGCGATTTGGTCCAATGGTTTGTTGACCTCATTTTTGTATGAGGTCACTAGGGACCCACCCAGACTCCAGATTAATCCTGACCCCAGATCAATTTAATCTCCAGACCAATCTAGACTATAGGATCCTCCTAGAATCCAGATCTTAGGATCCACTGTAGGTCCTAGGATCCTTCTAGACTCCAAGCTCTAATTCAAATCTCAAGTCAATTCAAATTTTCAAATCAAATCCAGACTTATAAACTTATCCAGACTTTAAACCTATCAAGATCTCAATATCAAGTTCAAACCTAGATCCTACCTTTGATCTAGCCTAACCCTATCCTATCATTTATGAGCATCTAAATGATCATAAATGATATGGATAATTCAAATCCAATCATCCAAACTCAAAATCTAGATCAAATCTAAAAATCCAGACTCAAATCCCAAGTCCAAAGACCTTGTCCTAAAGGCCTTTTTCAGGGATTTTTCAAACACTTCAAAACCCAATCAAAAGACCTCTGATTCAGAGTTTATTACTTGCAAACTGATAGGACATGTCTCTAGAGGTAACCCTCTAAATTTGAGCTCATTCTGAGGCCTCTAACCCCAGAAACTAAATTAATTTCCAAAAGCTGTAAAACCTTCAAATATTTACATCCTATGCCATTGGACCTGTCACCCAGTGGGTTTTGACCTTGGAGCTTTCTCCAAAGTCTCCAATCACTCCCATGAAAGTTCGTTCGGGATGTTAGGCCTTCTTGAACTTAGTCCCAAGCTAATCAAGAGAGAGGTGAATTGGAAAACCTTAAAACCAAAGATAAAGTTCCAACCAAAAACACCACAAACAAAGTGCGAAAGAAAACTAAATGCGGAAGCAAATAATGAGAAAAGAATACACCGGATTTATAGTGGTTCAGTCAAACCTTGACCTACGTCCACTCCTTGGAGGCACCCCCCAAGTATTGCACTAACACAAGTGTCTCTCCTTTAGCCCCAACAGCTAGGCGGAGAAGCCCTTACAAATCACTTCCACCTTCCCCGGTGCGGCGGAGTCGCCGGGTCCTTTGACACCAAAGAGATCTTCTTCTTTGGTGAACTTACCTCGAGACAAGCCTTGAATCTGATGGTACTAAGATGCGAGTTCGCCGGAGTAACCGTGTGGATCCCCTACCACACTCCCTTGAGTTCCTCCCCCTCACAGGATCTTCTCCCTCTCAAACTCCACCCTTTCCTCTCTCCCTTTCAAGATCTCTCTTCAAGTCTCCCCCACAAGAACGAAGCTCCAATGGCTGCCAAAGACACTTGCAAAGTGCCATGCCATAGCTTAAATAGAAGCTCTTAAAACGAGCTCATTAATGCAAGTTGCCGACATTATTGTCCAGGACGATATCCAAATCGTCCTGACTGATTAGCACAAATTCAGCTCATCAGCCTAGGACGATTTGGGACGATCAGAAGAAAATTGGTTACATCGTCCTGGCCGATATCACGATCGGCCAGGCCGATTAGTTTAAAACCTATTTCAATCGTCCTGATCATCGCCCTGAATACAAGCTGTCCGATGTAGATCGTCCTGGCCGATCATGCGATCGTCCTAGACGATGTGATCGTGTCAGTCAACCATTAATGCTTTCCAAAGATACCAGATCAATTTAGGCATGATTGAGTTAGATCATCCTGGACGACAATAATATCGTCCTGGCCGATTTCCTAAAACATAGACTTCCTAAACTGATTATGGCGGTTGATTCTTTCTGAATTGAGATTATCGTCCTGGCCGATACAAGTATCGTCCAGGCCGATCTGTTGACGGCTGCCTTAATGAGGATGCCCTAATTAAGGTTTCTGATTTTGGACATATCGTCCAGGATGATATAGATATCGTCCCGGTCGATATTACCAAACATAGAAATCATATAGGGAATAACAGGAGATCTTCCAAATTACATTCCAACTGGTCCTATACCAAATATAACAGACTCAAGAAAGGAAAAAGATTACAAACTAACTCAGACCTAATCTACCCAATTTTGAGATGATTCCAAATTGCAGTCCGATCGTGTGAACCTGAAACGTTAGCACATAAGACAATCATAGAGAAATAAGAAATGTTTTCTATCATCAAAATCATAAACTATAGATCCATAACAATCTCCCCCTTTTTGATGATGGCAAAACATTTCAATTTGAATTTTCAAAAAGAACAATTTCTCCTAATCTCCCCCTCACTAGAATAACACTTTTAAAAAATAGGGGAGATGAAAAAAATTTTGTTGTTTTAAAACTTTTGAAAACAAGATACAAGATACGTTCTCCCCCTTTTGACATTATCAAAAAGAGAGGAGGCATAAAAAAAACAAAACGAACAAGAGATAAGAACGTTTCCTGATCTGGTGGAAAAAAAAAATCTTAAAATGAAAAGGTTACCTCTTGGTTTTAATAAAAAACTTAGTAGAATTGGATTGACAACGCATAGCCCAGAAAAGGTTAGAAAATCAGAATTTGATAATCCAAACTCAAGTTATTTAAAAAGGCTCAAAAACTTTTTAATTCAATATATAAATCAAGAAATAAATTAGAGAAAGAAACAATCATTTTTCAAAAAACTCCTTCCATAAAATATATCTAATAGAAGATCAATGCACAAATTGTTGAATCAAGAATCAAGATTTTCAAAGTCAAGTATCCAAAATATCAAGGGTTTTCTTAAGTTTTTTAAGAAGTACAAGAATGGTAAGCATTAACTTTTTGTGGGCTCATTTTATGCCTCTTGACAATTGGTTGGCGCACTGCGCATCTTTTGATACACTTTGTGTATTCTATATTTTTTAATTTGGCGTTTTGCGCATCTTTTATTTTTGGCATCATTGGCCAATTTTTTTGAATATGCTACATTTCTTAAATCTAAAAAAAAAAAGGAAAACCCATCTTAGTGACAAAGCGAATTTCTTGATTAAGAAAATTATGAGTTGGATTCAACAACTTGCAAAAGATTCCTATACGATAAATACAACGTATGGAGATAAAAAAAATTTTGTTTCAAAAATCAATTTAAAAGATGAAAGAGATTTTAAATCAAAAGTAGGATAACCTTTTTTTTAGAAAAACACGGATTTGAAAAAAAATACTGAGTTTCTTTCCTTTGACTGTATTAGAGAAGTCAAACAAAATCTACCAAAGATTTCAAGAAAAATAGAAAGTAGATTTTCCATTTTTAAAAAAGTGAATATGTGTGTTGATCAAAGAAAAAATTTCACGAAAGGAAAAATTTCAAGAACTAAACAAAACAAAATAAAAAATAAAATAAAATAAAAGAAAAGAAAAAACACAAAAACACAACACTAAAAACACGAAAGGCTCTTAACCATTATCTCTCTCCTGGTCCGATGCTTCAGAGACCAGATCTGCCCATGAGATTTTTTGCCTTTCATTATTTCCCCAGTTCAATGTTTGTTTCGCCTTGCCCTTTTCTTTCGTAGGAAGAATTCTTAAATTAGGGCACTCATTTTTCATATGTCCAGGTTTCCTACATCGAAAACAAATAATGTCAGAGGAAATATTAATATCCTTACCATTTTTACTTTTTTTCCACTTTGGCTTATGCTTTGGTGAGCTTTGTGATTTGCTTGACAAGTCATTACTATCGTCGCCAACTAAGCTTCCTCTTTCCATATCTTCAGCTTTTAGAATGATTGTTTCACCTGCATCCAAAAGTTTTTGACCCAAACCTTGCTCGTAGGCAATGAGTGAGCCAATCAAATTATCAATAGAATAATCATTCAAATCTTTTGATTCACAAATAGCAATAACTTTGGCATCAAATTTTTCAAGTAAACAACGAAGAATTTTATTTTCTTTTTTAAAATTTGAAAAATCTTTTCCTAAAGCATGCAATGAGTTTATAATTTGAATGAATCTAGTGTACATGTCTAAGTCGTTTCATAAGATTTCATGGAAAATAATTCAAAATCATGCATTAACAAATTCAACTTAGATTGCTTGATTTCACTAGTGCCTTCGTATATGGTGTGTAATTTATCCCAAACTTCCTTACCTGTAGTGCACATGGATACTAACATGAAATCATCAGAATTTAAAGCACAAAAAAAGTAATTTAAAGACTTTGCATTCAGTTGAGCATTCAGTTGTTCTTCCTTATTCCATTGATTAAAAGGAATATCAGTTTTAACTCCATTAATAATACGTGACGGTGATGAATAACCAGTTAAAATCATATGCCACATGCGAAAATCAATCGATTGCAAGAAAATAGACATGCGAGTTTTCCAAAAATCAAAAGACATATTTTCAAATAAAGGAGGTCTGGTGATTGAATATCCTTCCGCAACATTACGATTTGAAAAATTAGCCATGGATCGAAATTCAAAAGCTTTTAAAAACTTATTTTATGAAAACCGCTCTGATATCACTTGAAAGTTCGTTCGGGATGTTAGGCCTTCTTGAACTTAGTCCCAAGCTAATCAAGAGAGAGGTGAATTGGAAAACCTTAAAACCAAAGATAAAGTTCCAACCAAAAACACCACAAACAAAGTGCGAAAGAAAACTAAATGCGGAAGCAAATAATGAGAAAAGAACACACCGGATTTATAGTGGTTCGGTCAAACCTTGACCTACGTCCACTCCTTGGAGGCACCCCCCAAGTATTGCACTAACACAAGTGTCTCTCCTTTAGCCCCCACAGCTAGGCGGAGAAGCCCTTACAAAATCACTTCCACCTTCCCCGGTGCGGCGGAGTCGCCGGGTCCTTTGACACCAAAGAGATCTTCTTCTTTGGTGAACTTACCTCGAGACAAGCCTTGAATCCGATGGTACTAAGATGCGAGTTCGCCGGAGCAACCGTGTGGATCCCCCACCACACTCCCTTGGGTTCCTCCCCCTCACAGGATCTTCTCCCTCTCAAACTCCACCCTTTCCTCTCTCCCTTTCAAGCTCTCTCTTCAAGTCTCCCCCACAAGAACGAAGCTCCAATGGCTGCCAAAGACACTTACAAAGTGTCATGCCATAGCTTAAATAGAAGCTCTCAAAACGAGCTCATTAATTCAAGTTGCCGACATTATCGTCCAGGACGATATCCAAATCGTCCTGGCCGATTAGCACAAATTCAGCTCATCAGCCTGGGACGATTTGGGACGATCAGAAGAAAATTGGTTACATCGTCCTGGCCGATATCACGATCGGCCAGGCCGATTAGTTTAAAACCTATTTCAATCGTCCTGATCATCGCCCTGAATACAAGCTGTCCGATGTAGATCGTCCAGGCCATCGTCCTAGCCGATCATGCGATCGTCCCGGACGACGTGATCGTGTCAATCAACCATTAATGCTTTCCAAAGATACCAGATCAATTTAGGCATGATTGAGTTAGATCGTCCTGGACGACAATAATATCGTCCTGGCCGATTTCCTAAAACATAGACTTCCTAAACTGATTATGGTGGTTGATTTTTTCTGAATTGAGATTATCGTCCTGGCCGATACAAGTATCGTCCAGGCCGATCTGTTGACGGCTGCCTTAATGAGGATGCCCTAATTAGGGTTTCTGATTTTGGACATATCGTCCAGGACGATATAGATATCGTCCCGGCCGATATTACCAAAAATAGAAATCATATAGGGAACAATAGGAGATCTTCCAAATTACAATCCAACTGGTCCCACACCAAATATAACAGACTCAAGAAAGGAAAAAGATTACAAACTGACTCAGACCTAGTCTACCCAATCTTGAGATGATTCCAAATTGCAGTCCGATCGTGTGAACCTAAAACGTTAGCACATAAGGCAATCATAGAGAAATAAGGAATGTTTTCTATCATCAAAATCATAAACTATAGATCCATAACATCCCAGGCCTTTGATTTTAACCTATTGAATAATAAACTACATTTTTTTTGGACCCACTTTGACCCCCAGTTGACCAGGGGTCAAAATGACCAAAATACCCCTAAGGGGTTCAAACATCAATTTTAAACCAAATGACTTCCAAATTGCTTGGAACCACTTCCAACAATTTTCAAATATCAAACCAAACCTGTCAGACCCTAACCCTGACCCTGGGTCAACCTAGTTGACCAAGTCAACCAAGGTTGACCAACGAGGCCCTAAAGGGTCAAAACAGGCATTTTGAGTGATTTGACTTCCCGAGACCTTTGGACCACCTCCAATGGTCTCCAAATGTAAGTTCAAATTGATTGAACACATTCCCAGACCCTAAACCCCTTGGTTGACCAAGTCAACCAGGGTTGACTCAATGGCCCATTAAGGGCCCAAATAGGTTCATTTGATCTAAATGACATATTTAAACCCCAAAACATCTTCCAATGTATTCTAATCACTCTAAGAAGTGCAATAAACTCAAACCCTGACCCTGATCAAGCTTGGTTGACCAGTTTGACCCTTTTAACCAAAATACCCCTTAGGAATTCAAATGCCCATTTCAAATCAAATAAACTCCAAATTATTTGGAATCATTTCTAGCAAGTTTCAAATATCAAACCAAACATGTTGAACTCAAATCCAGACCCTAGGTCAACCTAGGTTGACCAAACAGGCCTTTAAGGGTCAAAACAGGTATTTTGACTGAATTGATCTTCCTAGACTTTGAGACCACCTCCAACAAACTCAAAACATTAAACCAAACTTGTTGAGCCCATTCCCTGCTCCTAGGTCAACCTAGGTTGACCCAATAGTCCCTTTAAGCTTAAATGAGTCATTTCAACCCATTTAACTAAATCAATGTCTTCAAACCTTTAGACTCATTCCATGTTATGTCTTGAATATTTCTAAACTTATTTTGAGTCAAACCCAAGTCAAGTTGACCAAGTCAACTCATTGAAATTTGGTCAAATCACACTATACATTCACTAATTTGCTCACATAGCCAATTAAACCCTTTAAACTCCTTTGAATTCATTCCAATAGCAACTTAAAATATTGTCCATGCCACCTCAGCAGTCCACCCTGGACTTTGACTGGTCAAACAGTCAAACCAAGGGTTAAGAGTGGTCAAAATTGGTTAAAACACCATTTAAATTTAATCCACTCTTCCCTATTCCTATCCAGCTGTTGGGACATTCTCTAGAACCTTCCTAGAGGCCATTTCAACCATTGGATCAAGATCAAGTGGCTTGGGTCACTCCTATGTGTCCATGTGAGGACCAAGAGGCCTTTCCACCTCATGTGTCCTCTTGTCCTTTGATTCCCCGCTCCCACCCACTTCTAGGGACATGTGGCATCATCAAGGGAAGCTATTGAATCAATCTCAGCCATCCAAATGCACTAAGGTTGATTGAATAGGGGTAAATATCCTAAGGTAGAGAGAGAAAGAGGCTTTTCGAGAATAACTTCTAATCTGGCAAGAATCAACTCTCGATGTCTTCTACAATGTTGTAGAGGATTATAGCAGATTTTCAACAAGCCCAAGAATGTCAAAATCTGATCACAGGTTAGAAAGTTATTTGTGTTTTAATTTCTATGATCAAACCTTGATATCTCAAAATCCTCAATGCATGGAGCCTTGAAACTCCATGGATTGCAAGATTAGGATATCTAGATCCTACGTTTTAAATTTCATCAAATTTCAATGGTTGGATCAAAAGTTATGGGCATTTGAAGTTTCTAGATCATTTTGAACTAGAGTGGTTCTGGTTCAATCAGAGCCGTCTGATTGCACGTTCTGTGCGATCGGATGGCCCATAATCGGCCACCTCACCAAGTCAGATCACCCGTCTCCAGCGGGATTCGAACTCGGGTCACTTGATAAAAGGCACGCGACGTGGCACGATCCAAGCCGTCAGATGAAGCCGCGATGAATCGGACGGTCGATCTAACCGTCTAACATGTTTAAGTGGCGCGCCGATGAGCGCCACGTGTCTACCAAGTGACAGAACGCCATCCAATGATTAAAATTGATTAAAAATGAATTTAAAAATCATTTTAAATGCCCAGAACTTCAAACATTCACCAAAATTCATTTTAAGGCCAAATTTGGTGTTCTTGAGCTCATTGGAACCGACCTGAGCTCAATACTATTTTAAAATTTAGTTTGACTAAATTTGATCACTCTATACAGAGTTATTAAGGTTTTAATGAAAATTGAATTTCTTTGATAACTCTTAATCCAGTGATTCGATTGTTCTCAAATTTGGACAGGACACACTATGGTGTGTTACCCATATGCCATAAAATTCTTAATTCAATTTAATGGTTGGATTTTGGTGAATTAAATTTTCAATGTTTTTGGCCAAATTTTGACCCAAAACTTTGAAAATTTATAACTCACACACCACTAAGGACTAGGCTTGCATTTCTCTGTGGTATGTGTAATATAGTGTCAGGGTTAGATGACCAAAGTTTTAAGCCCAATTGAACACTAATGTCACCTAGGAAAAATAATTAAGGATAATGTCTAGTCAACTTAAAAAAATCCTAGGAAATTTTATACACACCCAATAGGGGTGAAACTTGAAAACCTTAAACTTAGTGACAATTTAAATTTTAGGTTCAAATTTCACCTAATTTGGAGTTCATTAAGTTAGAAAATTAAGCAAATCAAAAACCATCCTCATTAAAAACTTTAAAACTTCCAAATACTATAATAAATCAAATTTAAATTTAAAAAATACAAACAACCCCTCAAACTGACCTAAATTGGACCCTTAATCAATGAAAAATAAAACCAATTTTATTTGACAGCAAATTTTGCTTTAATTTAATTTTAAGTAAAATTGAGTATTTAATTAATTAATAATAATTAAAAATTCCAGAAAATTCCCAAACACTTGGGAATCTCTCCTTAGGTCATTTCTGACCTTTGAAGTTGATTTCAAGGAGTTGGGAGTTCATTTGGAACAAAATCATAAAAAGCTTTCTAATTAAACAATTTCAAAAATTCAATAAATATATCAAACTTCAAAATTTTATAACTAAATGTAAAAAAATCTAAATTGACCAAACTCACTTGCATTCAACTCATAATGATGTCTAATATTTATTAAAAATATCAAAATTCTAGAAAACCATTAAAATTGAAAAGTCAACTTTTTTGGTCAACCTAAGTCAAAATCTGGTCAAATCTTCAAACCTTCGTAACTAAATTTAGAAAAATCTAATTTCAGCGTACTTACAGTCTAATTGATCGTACTAAGGTATAGTATTTTAGTAAAATATTAATTTTCTAGAAAACATTCTTAATCAAAAAGTCAACTTTTGACCCCTTAATTAAATAATCCAGAAAATTCATACTCAAAAATCATTTTAAAACTCTAGAATTCTCTAATTAATTTTAAAACCAGTAATCAACCAACCTTAATTAAAATTCATTAACCTTTAAACTTTAACCAAATTAAAATACTTAATCATACCGGTTACCACTAGGTAACCCAATCCTACGAAGCTATTAGCTTAGCCCCAAAGAAGGTGAAACAAACTTCACGGCCTCGGTGAGCAATAAAGGTGGTATCCGACCAAAAATTAAAATCAATTTCAAATCATTAATACTTAAACTCAAATTTAAATCATCCCTTAAGCCTTTCAACCAATCAGAACTTCAAACAACTTTAACAAATTGCCCTCCATAGGACATATCCAAACCACACAGCTTACCTCACACACTTTAGATGATTTGTTAGGACAACCAACTCTAGTTTTAGGATAGGCCGGTGTTTACTTTTCCACCGTGTGCTAGGTTTTCGAGCTTTCACTACATGCTGGTTGTTAGCTTAGAATTGATTGACTGTCTGTTTATTTATTTACTACACTCTGTTGAGCATTTAAATTTTAAATATATCAACTACTTGAGATCAATTATAACTACTTGGGATTATGTATAACTGCTGATTATTTGGATAACCCTACAGGATCAAGTCTAGATTTTTTGATTTTAATTAATATAAATTGATATAATTTGAGTTGTATTTAAAGTGATTTGAGTTGAGATGTTTAGATCCAACTTGAATTCCAAAGAGGAGAAGACATCCCTAAAGGAGAGAGTCTTCGTTTAGTTGGAAGATCAAGTTTGGATGCTGTTCAAATATCTAAAGAGGAAATATAACACCCCGTTCAAGGGGGAGTTTCTTTTCAATTGGATATCCAGAACCGACGAATCAAGATGCTCGTGAGAAGATAAAGAAGTGGATAACGAGAATAATCCCAAATCTCAAAGTCACTTGAGTCTTAGGATTAGAAACCCGGGTTATTGTCACTGGTGCCCGACCACTTTACTTTTCTACAAATTCTAGAATGTAATATTAAGTGGCACTTGCCATATGGACTTTAAATTTGATATTAATTTAATTTAATTGATTTATTTATTGATTGATGTGTTAATTGTGACTAGGATCTACCTGCTTTTCCTAGTTTTTTTTTGGCGACCTTGCATGTCGATTTTGATTTAGCCTGGAACCCAATCGTAGGCTCTTAAGGACTTGCCAAAATTTTTCTATTAAATCAAATTAAAAATTTTAAGCTCACATAGAAATTGTAACGAGTTTAAGAAGTAAGCCCGGGATCGTCGGGACTTCTCATTTCAAAAGTCTTAATTCAAATTCAAGCATTTAATCAAGTCGATTAGCATACATCGCATTAGCAACAAATTTAAAAATCTTTAAATCTTTAATTACATTTGCTTAAGCATCAAAAACCCAACATAAGTCAAAGGGGCCAATTAGGATCCGCTCTAGATGTCGGCCCCATTCTCAAAACCCTATCTTAAATAACTCCCTTACCACTCAACATTAAAAGGCCGAATTCATGATTTTAAAGCGCCTAGGTGGTTTAGATGGCTCCCCAATCTAGGCCGAGGTAAGTCCATATTTGCACTGCATTAGCTAGGTTCGGGTAACTTTTTAGTACCCGATTTAGATATAGGTTCCGAGGCGGGCTCGGGCTATAAGACCTCAACCTCCGGGAATTGAATCCCAAATTTCTAATAAAATTAATCACTCAAACATAAAAATATCTTTCAATCAAATTTGAGTCCAACACTTAGGATAGATTGGGGCTCTTCTGAATGGTTTCAGAATCCCAGGTGCCTCCTACCCTTCCTCTTTTGACTCTAAAAATAAGTGCTCAATCTTGAACCAATCCCACTTGAAATTTCTAACATTTACCTCCTTTGACGTCAAACTTTCAAAATCTTAAATAAAATTCATACCACTATTTTAATCGAGAGTATTTGTAAAAAACTCCGGTTTCCTATGATGTAATTAACTACGAGGGCTTGCGCTCGTAGGAGATTTAGAAACCCAGACCTGATTTTCAAAATCAAAATTTTCAAAACTTTTAATTAATTCTCTTTAGGAAAATTAAATACATCGATCATTATTATCATTTTTAAACGATCGATAGTGATTGATATCTTCCTTCTTCAGAGAGATATATCAATTATTATCGTGGCTTTGATTATGAAATTAATGATCTTTTATCCATATTAGCATAGTCAAGCACTTGATTAAATTCTATTTTGATCCTCCAGGGTCAAATGTGATCATTTCCTAAGTTTGACTACGATAATTAGGATGAATTCAAAGTTCTAAAATTTTGACCAATTAGGGAATAATATGTTCGCCTTTCGAGGTAATATATTATTCATAATGACGCGTTCAATTTCAAAGTTACATAAATTAATCTTTCCAAAAAAAATTAATACTTTTTAAAATTATATTTTTCAATCAAAAACACGGTTATCATAAGCTTTCTGGCAGTTTGGCAAAATTTTGGCGACTTTTTGGCGGTTCAAAAACCATCGGTAAAAATCGTGTAGGAAACCTTTTCCGACGATCTTTTTTTGGTGATTTTTTTCACCGGCAATTTTTCAGCTGTCCATACCGACGGTACTGTTCTGACGGTCATAACATCGGTGACCGCCAGTTATTTATTGGCGGCTTACTAGCTGTTTAACCGCCGATTTTGCTAGATCGTTATACACCCAGTATTTTATCCACAAATAAGAGGCAAAAGAAATGCATCAAGTATATGCTCTATAAGCCAGTGTAAGAGGCTTGTCATGCATAATCTCATCCACCTACGAGTGATGATGAATAATTTACAGTAGATATTGAGGCATCCTATTAGTTAATGATGAGTGATTTTTAGATAAATGCACTGAACCTCTACAAGCCATAATAATCAATATGCAATATGAGATGTTCACAAGTAGAATACGAAGAGTGTATGATGAATCTCTTGATATCTACATCATTGACAACAATTCAATAGAAGTCAAAAACACCAGTCCTCTGCAGCCAAGGGTGGATGATATATAACAAATGTAAATATCCACAAGCTCTTGCAGGAAACCTGCTACATCTTCGAGATGTCATCTGTAAACAAAATACCAAATAACTATAATAGTGCAAGCTCCTATGACCCCTAGTAGAAGATTCATTGGTGCACTACAATAAACTTATAGAAAGTAATGAGTAGTACAGGACAGTATACTTTTATGAAATGGGCAAATGACCGTAATGCTACGCAATGTCATCAGATCTGCAACACTCATACAAGTAGATAGAATATGTCTACAAGCTACAACGTTATGCCACCAAATCCGCAACAACATTATAAGTGGATAGTAGGCGTATACGAGCTTCCAAAATAGAACACTACATTCAAATGTCAGTTTCCTACGTAATTGAGCAGTGTTAAATATTTCAAAAATACCCCAGCACATGCACTATAATATGTATACACATAGGTACATAGAAGGGCATGTGTGATAACATACCTGTGTGGCCCCAATGAGCGTGTTATGGGTATATACATGACATCTAGGAATCTTGTGTGGGTCAATAAATAAACTCTAAGTCAAGCTTAATCCTTATATATATATATATATATAAATAAAGGTCAATATGGCTCAAACTATCAAACAGATATACGATGAAGGTGTCGACCAAAATATATATTTTATATATTCAAATAAGACATTCAAGGTCTATGAAAAAAGAAATTCATCACTAAAAATATAAAGCCTATGGACTCGATCCTCTATCGAGAAGTTCGCAAAATCGACAACGTCTAATGGACAAAATGAAATGGCCCCTTAAATACCCTGATAATGGTCGTGTTGAATGTAGATCTCAATCGGAGGGGTTCACAAATACTTTCAAATGCCTCCTAAAATCTCAAACACCCATGAAATCCAAAATTTCATAAATTGTTCCAAATTTTAAATATTTAAATTTGAAATAAACCATTAAACCTCTTAAAGCAAACATTCATTCACCCTTTGCAATAGTTTGTTAGGGGGAGAAATTAGAATTTACTTTAGCTCACATAAAGTTAATGCCTAGTCAAAAATATCACTAGGATCTATTCTTAAATTATCTTCTAGTAGTAAGGATGTGGTACATGTCCTCTAAGCGGCAGTTTTACTGCCAAATGACATCGCAGGATAAACGGTTATGACCTGGGGCCCTTTGAAGTAAATGGTTTTACCATCAAATGGCACAACTAAATTATGGTTATTGCCAGAGCCAATATGTTCCTTAATGGAATCAAATACTTGAGATATGAATCAGTAGGATATGATTGATAGGTCACAAAAAACTTTTTTAGTTAAGGTGGATTCAAATTTATCTCTTAGACAAATATTGACCCTAGGTCTACAAGATTCCCTTGGACGAAGTAATCCATGGCTACTAACAAGGATCCTTTTCTTGCTAGGTAGACTTGGGACCACGATAGCCTAGAATGATGGAACCATGGGATCTTGATCGGGTTTATCATCCTTTCTCCCCCCCCCCCATTTGCTTTAAGTGCATGATGGTGAATTTTTTAATTTTAAATATTAAATCTCAAAACCTTCTAATATCATAAGCCCATGCTACTACTATATGCTAAATAACAAGTATCTTTACATATTTGATTGACGACTAGCCTTAATAAGAAAGTTCTCTCGTTATTAGGAGGGATAATTAATAATAGGGGCTTTTGCATATAAAAGACCAGAACTCATATCATAAAGTCCTTGCAAAATGAGGGTGAAATCTCTGGGTAGTGTCTTATCTACAAACCTAATTTGTCTTCCCAAATTTTACCCTAAAACTTAATCAAATTAACCCCCCCCCCCCCCCCCCCCCAAAAAAAAAAAAAGAGCAGTGGTGGAGGCCAGGGCTGAATTTCTGGAACCCACATGATGGCATAAAACTTTAATTTTTCCCTAAAGGGGCATTTTAATCATTTAGAACCCTAGTCAACTCTGGTCAACCAGGGTCCACCAAAGCGCAGTTTTGTTTTCAACATGTCACAACAAGAATTATGGACTTTCTAAAGGGTTTTGGGGAAGGCCCCATTGTCAAATAATGTCTAATGACATAGGTTATAAATATTTGAAAGTTTCACAGCCTTTGAATTTTAATTGATTTTTTAGGTTTAGAGGTCTCAAATATGCCTCAAATTTATAGGGTTGATCCTAAGGACATGCCTAATCAATGAGAAATTTTATTTGATTTTAAGGTGATTGAAAAATTTCCCAAAAGTGGTCATAGGATATGGGCCTTTGACCTTAAATTTTTGATATGAATTGTATATTTCAATATATTTTTTAATTTGATTGAATTGGTTTGGTTACCCTCATGATAAAAATATGGTCAACAAATGAGCCCACTTTATGTGTAATAGAATAAAGTTATGCTGCACATTTTAGCATTGATCGAATGAAAATGTTAAACCAAGGATTTAATTCCAAGGAAAGGGATTACCTAATCATAGAGGATTGATATTGAAATACTAGGTTAGTGCCATAGAGGGAGAGCTCTATCACTAGTGGATATAATCTTAAGGAAAGGAAGAATGATGACTCACACCTAACCTTAAGGATTACATGCTAAAGTTATGCCAAGAAGGACATACTCCACAACTAACAGATGATCATATATAAAGGAAGCCTAAGGTGGTCACTCACACCAAACCATAGAGGATCAAAATTGAATTAATACTAGGGTGGTTCCATAAAAGGCATGCTCCACCACTAGTGGATCTAATCCTAAGGGAAGGAAACACAATGACTCATGCCTAACCTTACAAATAAAAAATCTACAGCGTGCTGAAAGTTTGATAAGGATGTTAAGCCTAAGTGAACTTGTCCTTAGGTACACTAAGAGGCGGGTGAATTGGTGGATTTAAAAACTAATTGCTTAATTTAAAAACAAAGATGATATTTTTGGATATTTCAATATTTGAAAAACAAGTAACAAATATCACTTAGTGTAGAAGCGAATGAATTTACCAAAATATTTAAGCAATGATGATGATATTCTAATCAGTAAAACAAAATATTGAGTAAGAAATCACCAAGAAGTTAAAATAGAATTAAAATGTAAAAAAGTAAAAAATGTGAGAATAAAATCAAAACAAATGCACCAGTGATTTATAGTAGTTCGGTTAAACAATGACTTATATTCACTCCCCGGAGTCCTCTCTAGGTTTGCACTATCACTATAGTGTCTCTCATTTTACCCCCACAGCAAGGTGGAGAAGTCCTTACAAAAATTACTTCGACCAAATATGATGCAACGGAGAACCGGAAGCTTTGTTACCCTCTTAGTGATGGCAACAGACCTTCAATCATTTTTCTCCCTCCAAATAATACAGAGAACCTCAAACTCCTTATTCCCCCTCCATGTGAAGGAAGAGAACCACAAACTCCTTTCTCACCCTCCTTGTGTGGTAGAGTACTATGTCCTTAAGCTGAAGAATTTCTACCCAAAGCCACCCAAAAAATATAGATAGAAACTTGGGGGAATAAGGCAAGACACTTGCTTGGAGCACTATGTGAACCCCACACACTACTTCCCCCTCACACACATGCTCTCCCTCTTCTTCCCAAGGCTCTCCTAAATCCTCTTCTCAAATCTCCCTCTCACCAATACTTAGCAACCAAAAACTTAAAACAAGTCACTTGAGTGAGATTAAATATGAGGCCTCACAAAAAGCCCTAAATTCAATTCTCACGACTCTGATAGTCTAGTATGATCTTGGATTGTTTAGTATTATCCTGGATCATCCAATATGATAAGTTTAATGTACTCCTATTAGTATTATATAAAGAGATAGACAATGTATGATTTGTTCAAAAATTGTGTTGATCATCTAGGACTATTTAAAGCAATGTCCAGTACAATTTGTTCAAATGACTTAGATTATCATCCAATATGATTGGCGATAATAAATCATCATCCCATGCAGGAATCGGGTCATACAATATGAATGGTCAAATCATCCTGTACGATGTGATTGGATCAATTAATCTAAAATTATTCCATAATCATAGGATTAATTTAAACAAAATTTAATTATATTGTGCAATATGATACCTATCGTATAGTACGATGAGTAAAATGTTGAATTTCAAAATACTTCCTATATTGTGATTGGCGGTTAGAATCTTGATTTCAACTGATCGTCATATATAATCTTCATTGTATAGTACAGATAGTTGATGTTGCATTAATTAACACAATTATCCATTTTAATGATTAGCTGATTGTATAGTACATTATGGATCATATATTATGATTACTTCAGAAAATTCCACTTTAAGAGAATACATCATTTATCTTAAATTTTAAAAGAAGAAAGTTGTGGTCGACTACATAAAATGTTTAGTGATAGATGAGCCTATAAATGATCAAAGCTATAAAGAAAAGTATATTTCCTCCCTCCCACCTCCTGCATGTGGGTTAACTTATATTTTAAATTTAAACCAATATAAAAAGTAAAATGGTCTTAGAAATAAAATTTTGTCAAATTTCCAACAATTTTATATTTGATAGGTATCATTATCATAATTATAAATCTATTCAACAATTCTCTTAATCAAGTTGTCACTTCTAACAAAAGAAATTGGGTTTATTATGTAGATCGTTATTATATAAGAGAGTAAATTTTCTTCTCAACATGTTTGAAAGATAATCTTACAACTGAGAATTATTTAAGAGTTTTAAAAGGAAGACCCTTATATATATATATATATATATATATATATATATATATATATATATATATATATATATATATATATATATATATATATATATATATATATATATATATATATATATATATATAGATGTGCAATGTGCACAAAGATAAAAAGATGCATACAAATGTGCTAAATAAAGGATGCACAAAGTGCTTCAAATATATATAAATAAATGAAAGTTGCACAAAAGTATGTCAAGTAGCAAAAGATACTCAAATTATATCAAAAAATAAAATAAAATAAGTAAGCAGCTTTTATTCAAAATCCTAAATCATAGAAAACCCAATTACTCTATATATTTTTTCTTGATACTTGATTCTGAAAATCTTGATACCAGACTCGTCTTTATTCTTTGATATCATTATAGATATAAAGGATCAAGGAAAAAAATTGAAAAGATTAATTTTCTTTTCCTTAATTTGATCTTTTGAAATAGGTTTTAATTTTAAAAAAAAATATAAGGGATATTCAAGTTTGACTTCTAAGGAAGTTAATCAGGGTCCGTAATTATTGGTCGATGATTCTTTCCCAGTTCAGCATTAAATTAACTCCTCTATGAGTAGTGAAATGATATGTTGTAGCAGATTTTCTAGTAACTTATAAAGTGCAAAATTATTGCCTGAGAAATGATGAACTATGCTATGAACAAATCACGAAACTCGAGTTGAATGAAATATTCATCTAGGAATTCTATTTTGTCGGTACCGCTTCCAGTCAGCAAGGAGAATTAGATTATATTTTCTTAGGATAGGCCGAGATTGGTATAATATTCATCACGATGGATAAAGGTGTAATGTATTATTCTACCATATGTCAAAACCCTATACAAACAACGAAGCTACGTACGAGGCTCTAATAACTAGATTAGAATTGATAATTATAAATGAGATCAAAGAGATCAAAATCTTGGGAGATTTGCAACTTCAGATTAATTAGGTAGCTAGAATTTATAAAATATTAAAAAATATTATGGTCCTTATCAACAGTATACAATGAATCTATTAGAATAAATTTCAAACATGACATTATACAGAATTCCCCATTGAAAGAATTCTACTATGGATACTCTTACTAAGTTAGCTAAGGAACTAGCATATTCTGCGAAAGAATTAATTTTGATGGAAGTGTAAGGTCGGTTAGTTCTGTCTCCTGTAAATTTTGAATTTCTAAATAGAAAATTCCCAACTGAGGTAAAAATTGTTTTAGCAATAGACGATGAAGCGGTGGAGTGGAGAAAATCGTTCATAAAATACTTGTGGGAAAATAAGCTCCTTTATGAGAAGTTAAATATAGATTAGATCAAAAGATGATTGTTATCTTACGCTTGGATTAACTATTCCTTATATAGGAGATCATTCTATTAGATGTGGTTGTGGTGTTTGAATAAATAAGAAACACATAAGATCTTCAAAGAAGTACATACTAGATTATGTGTTACACACCTATTTGGGCCAAAGATAAGTGAATGTTTGAGTAGATTGTTAAACCTAATAAAACTATCACAAGGCTAACAAAGAGGGGGGCTAAATTGGTAATTTAAAATTCTCTTGGATCTTAGAAAACTAATTTAAGATATTTGACACAATGATAGATTTTCACAAAAGATTTTTTCAACCACAATAATTTAAAGTATAAAAAATAAAAATGTAGTAAAAGGTAAATGAATAGAAGGACATCAAATTTTATAGTGGTTCGGTCTAACTAAACCTACGACCACTCCCTGAAGACTCCATATATTGCACTAAATCAAAGTGACTCTAGTTTTGTTCCCACAATAAGGCGGAGAAGCCATTATAAACTCTATTCTACGAACTCGATGCGGTAGATTACCGACGTCCTTTCTCACCCTCGTGGTGATGGTAGAGTACAAATATCCTTTTTCACTCTCCTGGTGATGGCAGAGTACCAACGTCCTTTCTCACCCTCCTGGTGATGGCAGAGTACCAATACCTTTCTTACCTCTTAGTGACGGTAGAGTACCAACATCCTTTCTCACCCTCCTAGTGATGGCAGAGTACCTAATCTACTATGTAGATCTTCTTTCAAAAGTCTTCAAAGAAGTAGGGCAGAGTTTTAAAGAATACACTAAGAGATCCTCACCTTTGGGCAATCTTGTGAACCTCTCACAAATTCTACTTGCAAGATCTCTCAAACTTCACACCCAAACACTATCCCAAAGCACTCTCCTTTTTACTCTCAAGAGAAAATTCATAGCAATAGAATAGATTGTTAGTTTTTAGGACCCTTATATAAGAAAGATAAGAAAAATTGTCTAGAAAACTAAAAATTTCAACTGGAACATACTAAAATCGTATAGTACGATCGTAGATCGTTTGTACGAACATTTAAAATTCCATGTACAATCCTATACGAACTTTATTTCATACTCTAATAGTCATATGTATGAACTGGCATCGTACTATATGAATAGTTCATTACTGAAATAATTCATCTGGTATGATCCTGTACAAACATCATTTCGTACATTGTGAATCGTTTGTATAAACCCCACTTCGTATAGTATGAACTGTTTAACCAAATCATGCTTCGTTTGGTACAAACATGGATAACCCCATTTTGTACTCTATGGATCGTCTATAAGAGCCCCACTTTATACGTACGAATAGTTCAAAAAATGATGAGTTCGTTTGGTACTAATGTGGATGTCCCATTTTGTACTCTATGGGTTGTTTGTATAAATTCTAATTCATACAGTACAAACAGTTTAAAAAATGATCCAAATGAACTAATATGCACCCATTTCATACTCTGTGAGTCATCTTTACGAACATATATCTTACAGTACGAACACTACAAAAAAAATTCCCTACATGATTTGAATAACTTCATTTCGGAGGAATAACCACTACAAATCATCTAGTATAATTTAAAATCACATAGTACAATTAGTTTTTTAAAAATTTAATTTTTTTACTCATTCCCTCAATGTGTGTGTGCATGGTTACCCAATTACAATCACACCCTCTCAGACTAAAAAAAAAGAAAAAATTTAGACTTTATTACATGAAACCCTAATCTACTATGTCTAGAAGTCTTCGGCAGTTTGGAGTATGATTTCTTTGAAATGTTAGTACACACAAAAAACAGAAAGAAAATATATCCAATTTATGTTAAGAGAAATTGTAATCAAAACAATAATATTTTTGTATCATCAAAATCACATTATATAAAACTTAATCTTGAAAATTATGTTGCAACAACTCTCCTTTTTTATGATGGAAAAACACTTATTATTTGAGTTAATACTAAAGGTCATTTTTTTCCTAAGCTCTCCCTCAATGAATGCTTAATTTAAAAAACATGGATTTTAATCAAAATCAAAATAAAAAAAAATTGAAAAAAAAAACAAAACATAAATAAATTCAAAAATAACACATAAACACCAAACATAACAAACACACATGATTAAATCACACAAAAATCATTCAAACATCAAACAACTAAAATCATACACGCATCAAACAATAACTAATGACTCCCCTTTTTTACAACAACAAAAAGGTAAGTACCTCTTGAATAAAGAAAGTTTCTATTGATTTCTTTAGGGGAAACCCATCAGGGGCCTACGCGTTAGTATAAAAAAGTGATTACAAGGTCCTTAAAGGGAACTCAAGCGCACTACTACTCGGGGAGCTATAAAAAGAAAATGCAAAAAAGATCCTACGAGCTTGAGTTCCCTACAAATTAAAAGTACACAAAATCCTAAGTATATTCTACAATATTCAAGAACGAGCAACCAAAACATAATAGAACTACAATAAACACCATCTAGCTCTAGCAATCTCCTCAAAAGATCAGACTCACGATCACCTGCAAAAAACCAAGTCTGCAAAAAGAGGTAATATAAAGAGGAACACCAACAACAAAAATAAAAGAAAACATTATGATAATAACACATATAAAGGTACACATTACCATCAATAAAACAGCCTCCCAAATAGAGAAAGAGATACCTCAGAAGACACCAATACAAACTCAAAATAGAACACATAAAAACATGATAACTAAGAATTAAGGAAGCAGACGGGAAGCCTTCCCCCAACAATAAGCATGCAAGCAATTGAAATCCGCTATGTAAACCCAGCAGCATAAGTCCCTAGGGCCAACAGCCCCCTAAGAGGAAACCCATAACAACAGAAATACAATAATTAGAGGCCAATCACACTGTAGGAAAATCAAAGCCTAACAAAGAAGCACAAATAAAGATCCTCAACCAAAACACAAAGGTCAGCTTGCTGAAAAACACCAACCCAACCACCAAAATAGCTTCACCCCGAGAGCCGAAACAAAACCCTCCAGCAAACAACCAAAATAACACAGCAAGAAACACCACAAAACAAAAGGAAACCACAGTGAAACCCCCAGGAAACCATGAGAAAAATGCCAGAGCAACACTCATACATCCACCTCTGAAATAACCACAGGCTAAAACCAAAAGCTCCGACCAAGACAATAAAAGAAAAGAACCCATACACTGAGTGCACCCTCACAAGAACAACAGAAGCAAGTAAAAACCAATAAAAAAGGCACAGATAACAGCCCTCCAGGAGTAACCAACCAACCTAAAAGGCAACAAATAAACCACAACCACAAGGCATCAACCAATAGGAACCAACATAAATAGAATTAGGGAATACCATAAGGAAAACTAATTTCATCCAAGTTTAACAGTCCTCTAATATGAAGAGGAAGATTAGAAACAAGAATATCCTCCATGGACTCCAAATCAGAACCCCACTTGGTAATACCAAGAGCACAAGCATTTCCATCCGTCTGAATAACAGAAAAAGAGCAATTGAACCTACTCAACCAATGATTAATGTCCCTCCTCATGTAAAACACAGCAGTATGACAAATAATATCATGTGTCAAAGTAGAAACCTGATACAATAGTGAGAGCCAAACTCAAGCACAATATTTTAGAAATCGAGAGAAAAATAGAGTTTTAACCCATACAGGGTCATAAAGGTGAAAGCCTCATTAACATCACAGTTGAAAAAAGGTCCATAAAAGCCCAAAATGCCTTTACCATTAGCATCTCTGATTATACCACCACAACCCACACTAGTATTAACGCTAAACAGTATCCACGTTAAGCTTAAAGAAATTAATTGGAGATTTCATCCATAAGGTAAACGTAGGAGTATTAATGGTACCATCCCCAACCAAATTAATACCTAATTCAGCTGCAACAAAAACAAAATTTTCAAAATTCTTAGCCAACAGTAACTTAGTAAAAAACTTGGTCACAATCTTATCTTTAACATTCTGAATAATTCTATTATGATTAATGGCCACCCCATTGAACGAGAATTATTTATATCCAACCATAAAAACTAAAGAATAAGAGATGGAATAACATTCCTGATATGACCTCTGGACTTATCAAATAAACAGTTAAGAGTAGAGTAAATAGAAGCCTTAGCATTAAAATAGTTTAAATGCAAGATATCATCAAAGTACATCCAAACTTTAACAACACAAGGGCCAGAAACAAACACATGATGCATATTTTCCAAATGATAACAACATTGGCATTTAGAAGGAAAGATAAAACCACGTTTACTCAAATTGTCATCAGAAGGAATAAACTTATGTAAAGTACGCCAAACAAAAATAGAAACCATAAAAGGGATACTTTTATGCCAAATCATATTAAAAATCTTAGGGGCCTCCTGCTTAGTATGAAAAGAATGCCAAGCATCCTTTATTCTAAAGATACCATCTTTAGATAAAGAACAAATCTATACATCAAGACAAATTCAATTTAAAGGAATCTGTAAAAATTTTTGAATAAGAAAATTAGGCAAAACATTAGAGATTTTATCAACATCTTAACCATTCTCATTAAAAAAATCATTAACATTGACAGAAGTAATAGAAGTAGTAGTAAGAATAGAGTCAATTGATTGCCCCCCAATCCAACTATCCTGCCAGAAAAAAAGTATTCCCACAACCGAGGGCCCAACTAATAACCGGCTCAATAAACCATTTCACTTTGCAAAGATGTTGCCAAACTTTAGAGTTGCCTTCACTATAGTAACACAAGGTGGGATACTTCCCACCATAGTATTTAGCATTCATAAACTTCGCCCAAAGGCTCAAATTTGCATGAAAATTATACCATAACTTAAAAGATAAAGAATAGGCCAGATCCTTTAGAGTCTTACAACCCAAAGCCCCTTCAGCCAGCATGCCACAACATTTATCCCAAGAAGACTAGTGAATTTTAAAATTGGAACTAGCCCCTCTCCAAAAAAAACTTATTGAACATCCTCTCAATCCTGTTATAAACATTCTGACATAAAATAATGTTTGAAAATTGTAAACAGGAATAAAACAAAGAACACTTTTAATAAGAGTTAACCTACCACCAAAGCTTAAAAAATTAGAATCCCAAGATAGAAGTCATTTTTGAACAACTATAATTAATTCATCAAAGAGGGAGGAAACCTTTCTACCCTGATAGAGTGGAACACCAAGATACTTTAAAGGAAAGCAAACAGGGCTAAAACTAGTTAAAAATCGTAATGCGCCCAATACGCTCTAAAGAAAAATTCTTAGAAGTAATAAAAACAAACTTATTTTTATTAAAGGCCAGGCCACTAACAGATTCAAATTTATTAAAGAAATTTAAAAGTCTTTGCATCCTATTCAAAGAAGCATTCATAAAGATAATAAAATCATCTAAAAAGCCTAAATGAGAAATGTGAAACCCACATAAAGTTCTAAAATAAAGACTGGGAAACTTATCAAATAAAACAGCAAGCCCCCTAGAAAGAAACTCAGCCACAATAATAAAGAGAGCCGGAGAAAGAGGATCACCATGTCTCAGACTATGAGAAGCCTTGAATAAACCACTAGTTTTACCATTGACAAAGATAGAAAAATAAGGACTTTCGATGCAAAGCTTGATGAGATTAATAAAATTGAAATCAAAACCAAATAACTTCCAAATCTCATAAAGGAACTTCCAATTAATATTATCATAGGCCTTAGCAATGTCAAGTTTTAAAATCAAATTAACACCTCTAGCTTTAATATCCAAATCTTGGCAAAATTCTTGAGCCAGAAGGATGTTATCAGAAATAGCACACCCTTTAAAAAAACCCATTTGTAAAGGGGAAATAATTTTAGGCAAAAGAAGCGTAAAAAGATTCATTAAAATTTTAAAGATAACTTAAGGAACACAGACTAATGGGTCTAAAATCATTCCAAGTTTAATAAGAAGTACTTTTAGGAATAAGCACAATAAAATCAGTGAAAAACTTAGGAATAGAATTACCTTCAAAAAAATTAATAATGGTAGAGAAAATATCATTACCAATAATATGCCATATTTTTTAAAAATATGGCCATAAAACCATCAGGACCAATAACCGACTCACTGTTCATAGCAAGGACAGTATCTTTAACTTCCTCTAAAGAGGGATATTTAGATAATAAAACATTATCATCATGAGAAATCAGAGATGGGATAATATTGGGATTATCGAGAACATTAGGGTGAAAATTTTTGTTCAAATGATTCTAAAAATGCAACAAATCTATATTAGCAATTTCAACACAATCCTCAATAACAAAACCATCATGCAGATTAATTTTATGAATGCAATTAATAGAGCGCTTCCTCCTGACTAAGGCATGAAAGTACTTCGTATAACTATCACCTTCAACTAGATGTTTGACCGCTGCTTTTTATTTCCAAAAACTTTCCTCCTGAGCTTGCAATTTATAGAGGCCATCTTTAGCCTCTTTCAAAAGACACAAGTTAGCCTTAGAAGAAACCAATTGGCATTGATTCTTCTTAAAAGACACTTTATCTTCCGCAATTAAAATGTTAGAAAACATATTCCTAAAAATAGTGTGGTCCCACCAATTTAAAACAAACTTAAGCCTTTTCAATTTAAACCACAATCTTCTCATACCAAAAATAGAATTATCCGGGTGTAAAGAAGCATGCCAATTATTCATAACCAAATCCATAAAGGAATCATGAAGAAGCCACATGTTTTGGAATCTAAAATGCGAAGAACAATCCCTCCTATTAGGTTTAATTTTAATAAGAAGAGGAGAATGATCAGAAAGTGTCCTACTAAGGTGTTCAACATTAATAAATTTAAAAGAATTCAACCAAATCTTATTAAATAAATCCCTATCTAATCTTTTCCATAAATGACCATGATGCCTAGTAAACTTATCACTAGAAAAATTAATATCAATAAGGTTACAATTCATGATCATGTTATTAAAATCCTCCATAGAATTATAAATAGGGAAAGAGCCCCCTATACGCTTAGACAGAAAAGAAATGGTATTGAAATCTCCCCCAACTAGTCATGGAAGATTACAAATACTATGAAATTGAATAATATGATCCCATAAAATCTTTCTAATATAATGAGAAGAAGCAGCATAAATAAAGGAAGCACAATATTGCAATTTAGAACTTTCAATATTACAGTAAATGACTTGAGTAAACTCACCAATGACATCAACCCAAATAAAATCTTTCCAAAAGACCCAGATTTTATTAGCAACAAAGCATGTTTAAAACCCAAATACTTGGCAGTACTATGTAATTTATCAGAGAAAATGAGAAGTTCAAGTAAGACAAGAAGAGAAATATTAAAGATATGTCATAAGTTCTTAACTCTCACCCCTAGAAGAAGAATAACCAATGCCCCTAACATTCCAAATGATGTCATTAAACATAAAAACACATATTAATGGGAAGTATGCGAGCGGGTGTTACGAGAAGAATTCAAAATAATAGTTTTTGGTTTCCAACCTCTAGAAAAACTAGTATCATTATCATCTCTAGCAAAATATTTAGCCATTAAATCCATATCTTCATTATCAATAAAAACATCGCTAAGGTAATGCTCATTCAAGGGTGACTTACTTTTATTCAACATACAAGAGTGCTCCTTAGAAAGAGGCAATTCCTCTTCACCAAAAAATACGTCACCCTCCACATTAGTACCATTGTTGACCGCACTACTCCCAAACTTCACCACCTCGGCTTGAGAAGAATTTTGAGGACCAACTTCAATATGAACAATTCTATCATCCGTCAAACCTTCCTGCCAAAATTCTTGCTCTAAGGGACAATCATCCATCACAACTGATTTCCCATTATCAACTCCACCATCCACTATGACCACTTGGTCTTTCTCCTGAATAGCAATAATAGAGGAATTAGAAACCAAATTAGTAGAGATATTAAGAACCATAGTAAAATCTTTGTCAGTCAAGTTATTATTTGAAACATAACTAATATTATCAGAAGCTGGAACAATTTTAGGATAAGTAATACTATCTAGCCTTTGCTAAATAATATCTTGGCCTACATTATGTTCAGGAGCAATACTAGAAACTTCCTGTGGGATGGAGGTAGAGAGATTAAGAGTATCATTAGCCTCGAGGGCCTTAGAAACAGGGTCCTCAATCACATGAGAAGTATTATCCTGGACAGTATCCTGCATAATCGAGACATTTCCCTCCCCTAGTTGAACCACATTTTCCTCATCCCCTACAGGATTGTCATTTTCATGTAGAGCTTTAGATGAGACTTTCTCCTTTCAAAGATGACGATATAATCAAAAGCATTCCTTAAACCATGGCCATGGATCTTATAAAGGGAACAAAAACTAGGTAGGTTTTCAATCTCCACCTTTTGAAAATAGCCATTTAATTCTAAACCAAGCCATATCTCATTAGGATGCTTCTTAGAAACATCTAACTCAACTAAAACCAGAGCCACCGAGGGTTTAGATAAGAAAGCAGTAGCTTGGTCAGTTTGTAAGGGTCTGCCAAACACCGAGGCCAATCCAAAAAGAATTTGAGAATTAAGGAAGTGAAGCTGTAAATTTGGGAAAGAGATATACACATGTGCAATAGGAGATTCCTCCCGCACATCAAAATCTGGTGTCTATTTGAGTAACCTCATTTGACATGCTTGAATATAATTCAATCTCCTAGAGAAAATGCGACTATAATCCAAGTCGTTAGTAAGTTGTATAGAATATGAAGAGGATTTAACAAAACGACATTAAAGGAACTAGAGAGTTTAAGGCTAAGAAAAAACTTTTGGATCACATCAAGATTAGGATGACGAAGAAAAAATTTACTTACCAACGTGAACGCAAAAGGGAAAGCAAGTTGCGAAACTATCGAATCCTCAATCATTAAGGCAGGAAAACCCTTAAACGAAGAGTGAAAAAATTGAACCCTGGCGAAAGAAGAAGAAGAACCTGCCAAGATAACCTTAAAAGAGTGGGTCTTATCGATAGGGACCGAAATAGAAACCAGGATTGATGACATCATAGACGTCATCTCCCCCACAAAAACCCAATTAAAAACCTCAAAACCAAGATACAAAAATAACAAAGTGAAAACCAATAGAAGGAAAAACATGAAAAAAGTGCTACAAACCAGCCAAGAGAAGGATCGGAGATGCACGGAGATGCAAACCCTAGAAACGCCTCGAGATCGCCCAGAAAACCAGAGCAGAGCGCAATAGTCTTAAGGTTTTCTTTCCATCAAGAGTGGCTTATGAGTGTATGTGTAAGATTTCTATTTATAAACCTAATAGATGATCAAGAAAAATATTTTAAGCTATTTGCAAAGACAACTTTAACATCTTAATGTGAAAAGGAAAGTCTCATATTTTAAATCAAAGAATAATTAAGATAAGAAAAGTCAAACATGTACACTGTTCATTCTATGCAACATTAAATAAAAATAATTATTACAAGATTGATGAAATAAAGTTTAATTAGTTTCTAACTCGATAGTGGATATTATTATTGATTAAATGGATTTGAATAAGAGATTAAAAGATAAACGAAAGAACTCTACGAAATTTTTAATTAGCAACATTACGAATGTTTTCAATTTTTGGCACACTTTGTTCATCTTATCAATTTGTCCTAATTTTGTGCATCTTTTCATTTTGATAAATATTACACATCGTTTTAAACTTGTGGTACATTTTATGCATCTTTTCAAGCCTGACACACTTTAAGCATCTTTTTACATTTTCGTTATTTCCAATATCAATAAATCTTAAAATAAATTCCAATATTTAACAAAAATAAACATATTGAAGAAGAAAATAAAATAAAAATAAGATATCTTTTTTGCAACAAGTATAGCTAAATAATATTTGTCTATAAGAACATGAAGATGATCTTCTTATCTATATTTAACCATATTTTAATTAAAATTTTGAGAAATTAAATTTTGCAAGGAAATTTATTTGTAGAGCGGAGTATTTTAAAATTTCATTCTATAGATCAATTACATTTGATTAGTCTATAAAAACTTAAAACAATTCAAGAAGAATAACTTCAACAAAAACAAATATCATTTTATTTAGCACATAAAACAAATACATCCAATACATGATACCAGAAAAAGAAAAATGTCATAACTAAGTCATCACATGATTACAGAAAGAAGAAAACATAAACATCAACTACAACAGAGAAATAACAATTAAAATCTTAAAGGGCCTTGGTATGGAGATGACTAAGGGGTGAACATCATAAAGTATATATTGATTGTAGCTACTTGAGTGTTGACATAGTCAAACTACCCTCTAATCCACCCAATGTCTTCATTGTACCTCACATCCTACTAGTTTAGGTAAGTCTCAATTTGATCAAAATGAGATTTCAATCTATCAAAATGCTAGACCATTTCTTGATAGAAATGTTGATCGGGTCCAAGAGCAACTGCATGTGTTGGGGCAAGTGCTCCTTCATCGGATTCTTCTCCCTCAGTTCCTTTGTCTTGGTTAAAAAGTGCATGGAAAGAAGCATCGAAAAAATTGATAGGAGGCTGAGTAGGTGGATTAGGATGAATCAAGTCATACTTCTTTTCTAGAATATAGGCTATAAATTATCCTAAAGCCACATTTTTTTCTCCAATTGTGAGGAATTCCAATATTGAAAAGCTTATAGATATAATCCTTAATCAGTTGGGCTTCATCTATATGAGTGTTGGTCATGATGAGATATGTGACTATAGACAATAAAGAAGTTAGGTTGATACGATCAGCAGCTTTAGGTATAATAGAAGTCCTTAGTACATGTTGTTTGATACAAGCATTTTGATTTTAGGTGTACACATGAGATAGGTGATTGACTTGTGCAACACCTCTAAGAGTTTGATTAATTTTAGACAATTTAGAATCAGATCTAGAGGTCATTGTGTGCGCTCTAATCCCTTAAGTCCTAAGATGTAGAAAGGTGCCTAAATCTTCCTTAGTAATATCTACTTGCTGCTTAAAAACAAACGAAGACATCCTAGCGTGATCTTCATTCATTCTCATGTTTGCAAGAAAAAAATGGAATGTGTCATGATGATAGGCTTAAATCAGACTGAGAATGAAGGAGAATTGAGTTGAATCAAAAACAGGCATAACTAGAAAGTTAATGTCTCTTTGGATTAGGAGATGAGATTAGCTAATCTTAGCTTCAAAGAAATGACCGTAGGCTTCCTCATTATCTTTTGAGGAAAGTTCTCATCAAGTTTGCCAGAATGAGAAGAAGAGGCCTTGGAAGTTTGTGAGTGCTTGCTGCTGCTAGCCATTTCTAGAGTTAGGACACAAAAGGGTTTAAGATTGAAGAAGACTGAGATGAAAAAAACCATCAAATACCTTCCAATTTAAAGAAAAATGATCCTATCATACAATACAAAAATTTATTCGTACGTACAATTGTGGTATCATACTGGACAAAAATAATTTTGTGCATGCGAATGAAAACTACCAAAAATAAAATAACTTTTCCTAAACTGTTATTCATGAGGAGTCATTTCGCACACCTTTTTGACAAGTTCGATCTTACAAATGAACACTTATTCGTTTGGGATGATCAGAATAATAAAGATCGTATATGGCAGTTAGGTTTGTCCATATGAAAAGCTAATAATAGGATTGTACAGGCAAAATATAATTTCGTAGTTACGATTAATTAAAATTATTGACATTGGAAAACCGTCCCTAATCATACATATGAAAAATTAAAAGATTGTACAGTATGAAGATGTATCATATAGTACGATAACCTTATAAAAATCTCATTTTTATCTGTTCAGCTCAAAAAAAAATATCAAGTACAGTTTATAGAATTCATACATTACGAAAGTGGTTTGTATAGTACAAGAGAAAAATTAACTCAAGATTTGATAAACAAAAAAAACTCTTTACGAAAACAAATCACCCAAGATCTATGACATGTAACAATAAAAAAAAATACTAATAGAAAAAATAAACACAAACTAGAGAAATAAACAACCACTAACAAACTAACAAAGAAACAAATTAAACGCATCAACATACATTAAATATATTACAAATCCAATAAGCAAAATTACAATTTTAAGCAAAAATATCAATCACTGCTAATCTGGTTCTTAATGTGCTAAATGTTTCAAAAGCTAGTGATTTTCTGAAAATATTTGCAACTTGATTCTCAGTAACTGCATGATGTAGCTCAATTTCTTCTTTAGTGGCATAATCTCTAATGGATGTCTTATATCTATATAATTGGTTCTAGAATGTTAAACAGGATTCTTTAAAATGCGTATGGAACTTGAGTTTTCACAGAAAATTGGAATAGTGCCATTAAAAAATCCTAAATCAATAAGTTGTTGTTTTAACGAAAAAACCTCTGTCACATAACTACCTAAGGGAATATATTCTACTTCAAAAGTAGAAAGGGATACTATTGAGTCTAGTAATTAGGTTGTTAAGCCTAAGTTAATGTCCCAAGACTACCAAGAGGGGGGTGAATTGGTAGTTTAAAAATTTTAAACCCTCCTTTTAAAATTTTGTTGAACCGAAATGAAAATGTTTCTTTTAAGTTTTTGTAGAAAAAGTTTTTCAACCACAGAGTTTTAAAGACTAAAAATAAAATGCAGAAACGTAAAAACAGTAAAGTAAATGACAACAGATTTATAGTGGTTCGGTCTAAAACCAGACCTACATCCACTCCCCAGAGGCACCCTCTGAGTATTGCACTAATACCAATAGTGACTCTCCTTTTGCACCCACAGCAAGGCGGAGAAGCCTTTACAACACACTCTTTTCACCACTACCCGGTGCGGCAGAGAATTGTCGTCCTTTTACACAATCCCCAGTGTTGGCAGAGAACCGTCGTCCTTTCACACAATCCCCAGTGTTGGCAGAGAACCGTTGTCCTTTCACACTCTCCTAGTGTGGGCAGAGAACCCTTCGGCTATTTACACTCTCCAAGTGAAGGCAGCGAACCCTTCGGCTATTCACACTCTCCAAGTGTAGGCAGCAAACCCTTAGGCTATTCACACTCTCCAAGTGTCGGCAGCGAACCGGATCTCCTTGACAGATCTTCTCACAAGAAATCTAGAAGGAAGAAAGAAAAGAGTGAAGTAATCCCAATTCACAAGTAGAGATTTTTACCTTTGAACTCCAAGTGAAGCCTTCACGCTCCAGTGGTAGGAATCCTCCTTTGAATGCACTCTCACACTCTCTCCTTAGCTATTCTCTCAAGAGGCACGAAGATCAAATGACAAAAAGATTGGGTGGCAGACTAATTTGGACTATTTATACAAAAGACAAGAAAAAAATTGCCCAAAAACTGTAAGTATTCAATTCTGTACGTAGTGGATCGTCCTGGACGATTTTACTTAAACTCTTTGAAACGACCCCATTTGTATATGTGTACGAAATATTTTCGTACAAGCTGATCGTCCCGTGCGAACAAAGTTCGTCCGGTACGAACGGTTATTACTAGGTCGGTTCTAAAAACTGCTGAAAATCGTTCTAAGTTAGTTAATCGTCTGGACGAAAATTGGTTCGTCTGGATGAAATTTTTACAGAGACTCGATCGTCCTGGACGATAATTAATTTCATCTGGACAAAAATTTTACAGAGAGCAACTCGTTTTCTGACGATAATTAATTTCGTCTGGACGAAAATTTTAAAGAGAGCAACTCATTTTCTGACGATAATTAATTTTGTTTGGACAAAAATTTTACAGAGACTAAGTCGTCCTGGACGATATTTAATTTCGTCCCGGACGAATAGGACTTAAAAAATTTTTCAAGCCAGTTCCTATTCGTTCCATGTGCTCAATAGGAGATAATTGTCTGATCGTCCCGTACGATCTGATATCGTCCCGAACGATCTGATATCGTCCCGTACGATCAGTATAAATTTTATATGATCTCCTTATGTGTGTGTGTATATTTTTATTTACTCAATTACAATCACTCCCTTTCAAAATTAATTCAAAGAAAAGTACAAGCTTCAAATTTACAAAGTATTTCATGTTGAATTTAATTTGAAGTCTTCGTAGTCTGGAGTTAGATTTTCCTGAAATGTTAGTACACACAAGAGCAAATACAAATCTTCTAAAATTGTTAGGAGATAACTACACATTTGAACAATAATATTTGGAATCATCAAATTTATATAAGTTGCAAAAATATAAAGCATTCAAATAGTAACTATCTTAACAATCTCTCCCTTTTTTATGATGGCAAAATAATTATTGTTTGTATGGTTTCAATTTAAACAAATCTCCTAAACTCCCCCTGAATTGATGAATACATGAAAATAAGGAAATATTTTAAACCAAAGGAGACATTTTAAACCAAAGAATTCAATATTTTTGTTTTTTTTTAACAAAATAACACAAGCCAAAGACACAAAGTCAAATACAAAATCAAAATGCAACCAAAAACATATAAACACAAATTTCTCCCCCTTTTTGACAACAATAAAAAGTGAAGAAGAAATAGACGAGAAATGTAAGTAATGATATGAAATTCATTTGAAAATTTAAACTAAATGGTGATTGACATAAGGTATGCAATCTAAAACTAATAACATTAGGTAAATCATAGAAATTCATAGAATTTAAGAAGTGATATTTGAATATAGAAAATCATTACAAGAGAGATGAATAAAAATTTTATATTTCAAAGTTCAATAGAATATAAATGAACATAAGATCAATTTGAATTAAGAGATTGAAAGAATTTGGAAAGAAGAGAATTACCACAAGTGGCGCTTTGCGCATCTTTTTCAAAATTTTGGCACATTTTTGTGCATTTTTTTTTTTGACATTGGGCTAATTTTGTGCCTCTTTTTCATATTTGCGAACCTTTGCGCATTCCTTTTGATTTTTGTACTCTTTATATAATTTTCAAGAGTAATTGAAACCAATTCTTTCCAAGATCAATAATCTAAAATTTCAAATTTTTCTAAGTGCATAAATATTACTTGAGCAAAGAAATACAAAATAAGAAAACATCTAAATTGCAATAATAACATTAACTTTTATGTAGTCTAAATGAATATACATGAGATTAAAAATTCTAATTATGACAAGTTATAAACAAATTTTAAATTTAAAAAGACTAGATTTTCTAATGTAATTAATCTTAAATCACAATCTAATTTAAGCACAATTAGGATTAAAACGACTAATGAAATTCATAAGAATTAAACACATTTCAAAAATAATCCAAAATCAAAATCAACTACAACATATATTGATATTTATGAAAAGGATTACAGGATCATTTCATAATATTAATACAAAAGAAAATACACTAAATTTTAAAAAACATTGACAAACAAACACAACTAGAACAAACACTAGAACATAGACGATTTCCACATTTTTGGATTTTTTGAATTTTTATCAAACAAGAACAAACTAAACATCCAAATCATAGAAAAACAATGACAAATCCACAGACTCTAAAATGAAATAACTCAAAAATAATCAAAAATCACAAAAATGAAATAAAATAAACTACGAAAACATAAATATAAATGTTGCAAAAACATTTTTATTTAAGCATTCAAATCAATTACACCAAGCCTTGTTCTTAATTTACTGAAGGTATCAAAGGCTAAAGGTTTTGTAAAAATGTCTGCAAGTTAATTTTCAGTTGAAACTTGTGTAAGTTCAATTTCTCCCTTAGATACATGATCCCTTATGAAATGATGCCTTATGTCAATGTGTTTGGTTCTAGAATGTTGAATAGGATTTTTGGAAATGCAAATAGCACTAGTATTGTCACAATAAATTGGAATAGTACTTATAGTTAATCCTAAATCAGGCAACTGTTGTTTTAACCAAAGTACTTGTGCCACACAACTTCCTAATGCAATGTATTATGCTTCTGCAGTAGATAGGGCTACTGAATTTTGTTTTCTATTGGACCAAGAAACTAATGAATTTCCAATGAATTGACATGTTCCAGAAGTGCTTTTCCTATCCACTCTACAGCCTGCAAAGTCAGAATCTAAATAACCAACAATTTCAAATGAAGAGCTAAACTTAGGATACCAAATTCCTAAGTTTTGAGTTTCTAGTAAGTATCTTAAAATCCTTTTCACTTCTGTCAAATGTGATTCTTTTGGATCTGATTGAAATCTAGCACATAAGCAAACACTGAACATAATATCTGGTCGGCTAGCAGTCAAGTAAAGCAAACTTCCAATAATCCCTCTATATTTTTTTTGATCAACAGATTTTCCCTTAAGGTCCTTATCCAACTGAACTGAAGAACTCATTGGTGTACTAACAGGTTTAGCATTGTCCATTTCATATTTCTTGAGGATGTCCTTAATATATTTAGTTTGGCTAAGAAATGTTCCTTCCTCAAGTTGCTTAATGCTAAAACCTAGAAAGTAATTTAGATCTCCCATTAGACTCATTTCAAATTCACTACTCATTATTTTAGAAAAATCATCACAAAGATTTTTATTTGAAGATCCAAAAATGATATCATCCACATAAATTTGAACAATGAGTATATCCTTTTCAAATTTCTTTAAAAAGAGAGTTGTATCCACACTTCTTTTTCAAAAGATCTTTCAAGTAGGAAGTTGCTCAACCTCTCATACCAAGCCTAGGTGCCTGTTTCAATCCATATAATGCCTTTTTTAACTTGAAAACATGATTTGGGTATTTTGAATTTTCAAAGCCTGGAGGTTGTTCTACAAAAACATCTTCTTCAATTACCCCATTTAAAAAGGCACTTTTGACATCCATTTGAAACAATTTAAAACTTTTAAAACAGGCAAAAGCAAGTAAAACCCTAATTGCTTCAAGTATAGCTACAGGGGCAAAAGTCTCCTCAAAATCAATTCCTTCAATTTGATTATACCCCTCAGCAACTAATCTAACCTTATTTCTAATGACTACTCCTGAGTCATTAATTTTATTTTTGAACACCCACTTGGTTCCAACAACACTTTGATCTTTTGGCCTTGTAGTTAATTCCCAAACTTTATTTCTTACAAATTAATTTAACTCTTCTTGCATGGCCAATATCCAAAATTCATCAGAAAGTGCTTGATCAATATTAGTGGGTTCTATTGTTGAAATAAAGGCTGAATGATTGACTTCCTTGTTTAATCCACGCCTAGTTCTAACACCTTCACTAGGTTCACCTATAATCAATTCTCTTGGGTGGTTTTTAGAAAATCTCAAATCTCTAGGCAAAAGGTTTTCTCTTTTCAAATTCTCTTCCACATTTTCTTTCAAATTTAATCTATCAATCTTTTGGGAGTTTTCTTCAATCTCTTCTTCAACAACATTTGGCTCTTCCAAATTTCCAGATTCATCAAATACAACATGTGTGGTTTCTTCAATGACTAAAGTTCTTTTGTTGAATACCCTATAAGATTTTTCAACACTTGAATATCCAACAAAAATTCTTTCATCTGATTTTGGATCAAATTTTCCTAAGACAGATTTTCCATTGTTATGAATGAACACCTTGCAACCAAAAACATGTAAATGAGACAAGTTAGATGTTCTACCTTTTAGCAACTCATAGGGTATTTTATTTAAATTTGATCTCACATTCACCCTATTCAGAACATAACATGCAGTGTTAACCGCCTCAGCCCAAAAATATCTAGGAAGTGAGTATTCTGCCAACATTGCTCGGGCGGCTTCTTTTAATGTTCTATTTTTTCTTTCAACTACCCCATTTTGTTGAGGGGTTCTAGGTGCAGAAAAATTATGATCAATCTCTTTTTCTTTACAAAAATTTTTAAATCTTTCATTTTCAAATTCTCCTCCATGATCACTTTGTAAAGAAATTATTTCACATCCTAGTTTTCTTTGAATCCAAGTTGAAAAATTTCTGAATTCCTCAAATGATTCACTTTTATGAAAAAGAAATCTAACCCAAGTGAATCTTGAGAAATCATCCACTATAACAAATCCATATACCTTCCCTCCTAGACTTACAGTTCTTACTGGTCCAAAAAGATCCATGTGAAGAATTTCTAAAAGTTTACTTGTTCTAAGATCCTTATTGGACATAAAAGAGGACTTCACTTATTTTCCTAATTGACATGCATCACAAAGGTGGTCCTTAGTAAAGTCTAGTTTTAGTATACCTCTCACTAAATTCTTTTGGGTAATTCTTCTAAGGTTTTTCATACTAGAATGACAAAGTCTCCTATGCCAAAGCCATGATTCATCAGAAACAGTTTTCAAATAAAAAGCAGTAGGAGATTGAATAGAATTCAAATCTAGCATGTAAACATTGTTTACCCTTTTTCCATTTAAAACTTCTTTTCCATTTAGGCTTAATATGCATCTAGTAGGTAAAAATTTCACATTATAGCCCTTATCACATAGCTGACTTATACTTAACAGATTATGTTTTAAGCCTTCAACCAATAACACATTATCTATGAAAAAGTTTTTGAAATTTTCAATCATACCAGATCCAATCACTTTCTTTGTTGTATTATCTCCAAGTGTAACTTTGCCTCCACTCCTGGCTTCCAGCGTTATGAATTGAGCAGTATCTCCAGTCATATGCTTTGAACATCCGCTGTCCAGGTACCATATGCTCCCACGAGGTCTTGTGTGAGAGCACTCCTACAAAACTCTCAAATGTTAGACCTGGGAACCCAAACAAGTTTGGGTTCACCTTTTAGCAATTTATAATCAGATGCATGTATGATATGTCTAGGTTTATGCATCTTAGGTCTCCACACCAAATTAGATTTCATCTTCAAAGTACAAGTGTGAGCTATATGTCCCAAAAATCCACAATTATTACATTTAAAATTAGGAAAAATATTCCTAAGTTTTCTTCCATTTAATTGTCTCCTAAGGGATTTCATAAATTTAGGATAATATTTAGGATTTGTAAAATCTTCAAGTTTAGGGGGATTCCTATTATCCTCGGGAGCTCTTATTGTCAATTTATAAAATGAATTCATATCTTCCAAGATTCGATTTGTATAATTGATTCGATATGTTTTTCTCTCAGATTCATCATTAAAATTTTTAAAATCTTTTTCAAGTTCAGCATAGGATGATTTTAAATTCTCAAAATTTTTATTCAAGTCATCATATTCATCAAGTAATTTCATGTGGTTGTCATCTATTAAAGCATGATCTTTCCTAAGGATTTCGTGTTCCTTCTTAAGCTCTTCCTGTTCTAAACTTAAACTAGCATGCATCTTTTTCATTTTCCTATATGCATCATGCATGTGTTCAGAAACTTCAAACAATTCATCATAGGTTAAGTCACATACCTCTTCTTGATCTGATTGTTCAACATTATCTTCCATCAAGCAAAGGTTGGTGACTTCTTCTTCTTTTTCAGTCTCAGATGAGTCTGAAGCTGAGTCCGCCCAGAAAGCTCTTTGAAACTTCTTCTTGCCCTTCTTTACCATTGGTTTCTCCTCTACCTTCTCCTTACTAGGAGTGGCTTTGAGCATTGGGCAATCAGTCTTTATTTGACCTGGTTTCCTGCATTCATAACAAATTACTTCATTAGAAACCTTGCCATTTCTGTTAAACTTACCTCTGTTCCATTGCTGGCGTCTCTTCTGTTTCCTCTTTAAAAAGCTTTTGAATTGTCTAGTCATCAGTGCAATATCATCTTCATCCTCAGGTTGTGAGTGTTCACTCTCTGACTCTTCCACTTTTAATGCAATATTTTTCTCCTTTCGTGGTTCACCTGCATCAATCTTTCTTTGACTTACTCCTTGCTCATAAGCAATGAGTGAACCAAGAAGATTGTCAATAGAATATATGTTTAGATCTTTAGACTCTGTAATTGCAGTAATTTTAGCATCATAAGCAGTAGGTAAACATCGAAGAATTTTATTAACCATTTCAGCATTTGTTAATTCCCTACCAAGTGCATGCAAAGAAGTGACAATTTGTGTGAATCTTGTGTATATATCAGAAATAGATTCATTAGGTTTCATGCGAAACAATTCATAGTCATGTAACAAGATATTGAGTCTTGATTGCTTAACCTCATTTGTCCCTTCATAAGTTATACAAAGTCTATCCCATATGTCCTTTCCACTTTTACAAGTGGAAACCCGCATGTAGTCTTCAGATTTTAAAGCACAAAAGAAACTATTTAAACATTTGGCATTTAATTGTGCTAAGTCACGTTCTTCTATAGTCCAATCTGTAAAAGGTGTTTCTACCTTAACTCCATCAACTAATCTAGTTGGTTTTGTGTAACCTTCCTGAACTAGCATCCACATGCAATAATCAAGTGACTGTAAGAAAGTAGACATGCGTGTTTTCCAAAAATCAAAAGGAATATTGTCAAACAGTGGAGGTCTAGTGATAGAGTAACCTTCAGGTGTGTTTCGGTTTCTGAATGTAGCCATCTACGTTAATCAAAAAGTAGTTCAAACTTATGATTTTGAAACGAAGCTCTGATACCACTTGTTGAGTTTAATAATTAGGTTGTTAAGCCTAAGTTAATGTCCCAAGGCTATCAAGAGGGGGGGTGAATTGGTAGTTTAAAAATTTTAAACCCTCCTTTTAAAATTTTGTTGAATCGAAATGAAAATATTTCTTTTAAGTTTTTGTAGAAAAAGTTTTTCAACCACAGAGTTTTTAAGACTAAAAATAAAATGCGAAAACATAAAAAGAGTAAAGTAAATGACACCAGATTTATAGTGGTTCGGTCTAAAACCTGACCTATATCCACTCCCCAGAGGCACCCTCTGAGTATTGCACTAATACCAATAGTGACTCTCCTTTTGCACCCACAGTAAGGTGGAGAAGCCTTTACAACACACTCTTTTCACCACTATCCGGTGCGACAGAGAACCGTCATCCTTTTACATAATCCCCAGTGTTGGCAGAGAACCGTCGTCCTTTCACAAAATCCCCAGTGTTGGCAGAGAACCGTCGTCCTTTCACACTCTCCTAGTGTGGGCAGAGAACCCTTCGGCTATTTACACTCTCTAAGTGAAGGCAGCGAACCCTTCGGCTATTCACACTCTCCAAGTGTAGGCAGCAAACCCTTCGGCTATTCATACTCTCCAAGTGTCGGCAGCGAACCGGATCTCCTTGACAGATCTTCTCACAAGAAATCTAGAAGGAAGAAAGAAAAGAGTGAAGTAATCCCAATTCACAAGTAGAGATTCTTACCTTTGAACTCCAAGTGAAGCCTTCATGCTCCAGTGGTAGGAATCCTCCTTTGAATGCACTCTCACATTCTCTCCTTAGCTATTCTCTCAAGAGGCACGAAGATCAAATGACAAAAAGATTGGGTGGCAGTCTAATTTGGACTATTTATACAAAAGACAAGAAAAAACCCGCCTAAAAACTACAAGTATTCAATTCTGTACGCAGTGGATCGTCCCGTACGATCGTGGATCGTCCTGGACGATTTTACTTAAACTCTTTGAAACGACCCTATTTGTATATGTGTACGAAATATTTTCGTACAAGCTGATCGTCCCGTACGAACAAAGTTTGTCCGGTACGAACGGTTATTATTAGGTCGATTCTAAAACTTGCTGAAAACCGTTCTAAGTCGGTTAATCGTCTGGACGAAAATTGGTTCGTCTAAACGAAAATTTTACAGAGACTCGATCGTCCTGGACGATAATTAATTTTGTCTGGATGAAAATTTTACTGAGAGCAACTCGTTTTCTGACGATAATTAATTTCGTCTTGACGAAAATTTTACAGAGAGCAACTCATTTTCTGACAATAATTAATTTCGTCTGGATGAAAATTTTACAGAGAGTAAGTCATCCTGGACGATATTTAATTTCGTCCCGGACGAATAGGACTTAGAAAATTTTTCAAGCCAGTTCTTATTCGTTCCATGTGCTCAATAGGAGATAACTGTCTGATCGTCCCGTACGATCTGATATCGTCCCGTACGATCAGTATAAATTTTCTATGATCTCCTTATGTGTGTGTGTATATTTTTATTTACTCAATTACAATCACTCCCTTTCAAAATTAATTCAAAGAAAAGTACAAGCTTCAAATTTATAAAGTATTTCATGTTGAATTTGATTTGAAGTCTTCGTAGTCTGGAGTTAGATTTTCCTGAAATGTTAGTACACACAAGAGCAAATACAAATCTTCTAAAATTGTTAGGAGATAACTAAACATTTGAACAATAATGTTTGGAATCATCAAAACTATATAAGTTGCAAAAATGTAAAGCATTCAAATAGCAACTATCTTAACAGATACTAAATTCTATTTTCTGCTAGACTAATAAACTAATGAGTATCCTATAAATTGATAAGTTTCATAAGTACTTTTCCGATCGACCCTCCATCCTACAAAATCTGAATCAGAATATCTAATGATTTCAAATGAAGAGTTGTGCTGAGGATACCAAATCAATAAATTTAAGTTCTCAAAAGATATCTCAGAATTCATTTAACAGCAGTCAAATGTGATTTTTTTGGATCATCTTAAAATCCTGCACACAAATAAATACTAAACATGATATATGGTTTGCTAGCAGTTAGTTAAAGTAATGATTAAATTATTCCTCTAATTTTTTTATCAATAGATTTTTCCTTAAAGCCCTTATCTAACCGCACTACGGAACTCATTAGTGTACTCACTGGTTGAGCTTTATCTATTTCATTATTCTTAAGGAAGTCCTTAATATATTTTGATTTGCTAAGAAATATTCCATCCTCAATCTACTATATGATAAAATCAAGAAAATAACTTAAGTCTCCCATAAAACTCATTTCAAATTAAGTACTAATTATTTTTAAAAAATCATCACAAAGATTTTTATCAGTAGATCTAAATAAGATATCATTAATATATATTTAAATAATTAGTATGTCATCTCCTACACTTTTAAGAAGAGAGTGGTGTCCACACATCCTTTAACAAATAATTTTTCTAGAAGGAAAGTGTTTAGCCTCTCATACCAAGCCCTAGGTGTTTGTTTTAGTCTACACAATGCCTTTTTCAATTTTAAACACATAATTATGGAATTTTGAATTTTTAAAACCTAGAGGTTGCTTAACATAAATATCCTCTTGTGTCACCCCATTAAGAAAGATACTCTTAACATCCATTTAAAATAATTTAAAACTTTTAAAATAGATAAAGGCTAATAACACCCTTATAGCTTTAAGTCTGGCTATAGGAGCAAAATTTTCTTTAAAATCAATTCCTTATATTTGATTATACCTCTTGGCCACCAATCTTGCCATTATTTCTAACCACTAAACCTAAATAATTCATTTTATTTTTGAACACCCACTTAGTTCCTATAATATTTTGATCTTTAGGTCTTTCAATCAATTCCCTAACATCATTTTTAACAAATTAATTCAATTCTTCCTACTTGGCCAAAATAAAAATTTCATCAGAAAGTACATGATTTATATTAGTGGACTCAATTATTGGTATAAAAGCTAAGTGGTTCACTTATTTGTTAAGTCTATGCCTTGTTATAACACTTTCACTTTATTCACCTAAAATCAATTCTTTAGGGTGACTTTTAGAAAATTTTCATTCTCTAGGCAATGTATTTTATGTTCCAACATTTTCTTCAAAATTTTTCATTTCAACTCCTTGGGTGATCTCTTCGATATGTTCTTCCTGCAACCTTAACTCTTCAAAAATACTAAATTCATCAAATATTACATGTGTGGTCTCCTCAATTACCAAAGTTCTCTAATTAAAAACTCTATAAGATTTTCCAACACTAAAATATCCTAGAAAAATTTAATCATCAGATTTAGCATCAAATTTTTCTAAAGGAGTTTTACTATTATTATGAATGAACACCTTACATCTAAAAACATGTAAATATGAAAGATTAGGTGTTCTCTCCTTAAGAAGTTTATAGGGTGTATTGTTCAACTTGGATCTAATATTCACTCTATTCAGAACATAACAAGCCGTACTAATTATTTCAACCCAAAATATTTTGGAAGTAAATATTCAGCCAGCATGGCTCTAGCGGCTTCTATCAAAGTTCTGTTCTTTCTTTTAACAAACCCATTCTGCTAAAGGGTCCTAGGTTACTAAAAAGTAGTGATTAATTCCTTGCTCTTTATAAAAATCTTCAAATTTTTCATTTTCAAACTCTCCTCCATGTTCACTTTGAATTATTGGAATTTCACATGCTATCTTCCATTAAAGCCAAGAAGAAAAATTTTAAATTCATCAAATGATTCCCTATTATGTGATAAGAATTTAACCCAAGTAAATCTTAAATAATTATCATTAACTACATTCCTAAAAATCTTTCCTCCTAAACATATAGTGCTAACTGGTCCAAAAGATCCATTTGTATAACTTCCAAAGGTTTGCTAGTTTTAAGATTATTAATTGAATAAAAAAAGGACTTCACTTATTTTCTTAATTGATATGCATCACATGGATGATCCTTAGTGAAGTCTAATTTGGGTATTCCTCTAACCAATTCTTTCTAGGTAATCTTCCTAAGATTTTTCATGCTTGTATGACAGAGTTTTCTATGCCATAACAATGATTCATCAGAGATTATTTTGAGACAAAAAGTATTAAAATATTTAACAAAGTTTAAATAAATCATATACACATTATTTACCCTATTTTCATGCAACACATCAGTTCCATTTTGGCGTATAATGCAGCTAGTAGGAAAAAATTTTACACTATAACTCTCATCATAAAGCTGACTAATACTCAATAAGTTATGCTTTAAGCCTTCAACAATAATACATTCTAAATAAATAAATTTTTCTTATTTTCTAATCATACATGTACCTACCGCTTTCTTAGTGGTATTGTCTCTTAATATCACTTTGCCTCCATTCCTAGCTTCCAGTGATATAAATTGAGTTGTTTCTCTAGTCATATGCTTTGTACATCTGCTGTCCAGGTAACAAATGCTCTCACAAAGGCTTGTATGAGAGCATTTCTACAAAATGATTAATTGTTAGACTTGGGAATCCAAATGAATTTGGGTTCACCTCTTAGTAATGATAATCTATCTGCATGTTTGATTTGCTATGTTTTATTCATCATAGGTCTCCACACTAGATGTGTTCTACTATGAATTTTACAAGTGTGAGCTATATGTCCTATCATTTCACACAAAAATTATTTCACATCAGGAAAAGGATTTACCAATCCATGTGAGTTATAATGTCATTTCCTAGGTTTTGAAATTATATGCTTCTGATTAGGATTAGAAAATTGTTCAAATGTAGGGGTGTCCTATTTTCCTTATAAGCTTTTAGTTTTTCTTTTAGATATGAGTTTGTGCTTTCTAAAATAGCATTGTCAACCTTCAACTCATGTTCTCTTTGATTTTCTTCATCTATAAATACCTTACATTCGTTCTCAAGATCAATATATGATATTTTCAATAAGTCATGTTTCTTATTTAAATCATCAAATTCATTTAATAATATCATATAGTTGCTATTAAATGATGAATGATTGTTCCTAAGGATTTCAATTTAGCATGCAATTTCTTGATTTTCCTATATGCAGTATGTATGTTCTCAAAAACTTTAAATAATTCATCATAGGATAAATCACATACCTCATCTTGATCCGACTGATCAAGTTTGTCTTCCATTAAGCTCAAGTTTGTGACTTCCTTTTCTGCTTCTCTTTCTAATGAGTCTAAAGCTAATTCAACCAAGAAAGCACTCTATAGTTTTTTTTTTACACTTCATAACATTAGTTTTCTTCTCAACTTTCTCCTTGTTTGGATTAGCTTTGAGAATAGGGAAATCAGTCTTAATATGTCTAGGCTTTCTACATTCATAACATATGATATCATTTGAAGCTTTTGTATTCCTATTGAATTTACCTTTGTTCCACTACCAACATCTCCATTGCTTTCTTCTTAAGAAACTTTTGAATTACCTCATCATTAGTGCAATATCTTCTTCATCCTTAGGTAGTGATTGATCACTTTCTAAATTATCCACCTTCAACATGATATTCTTCTTCTTCGGCTTGTCACCTGCATCAATCTATCTTTGAGTCACTCCTTATTTATAAGGAATTAGTGATCCAAATAGATTATCAATAGAATATATATTTATGTCTTTTGACTCAAATATGATAGTTATCTTTGTATCATAAGTAGTAGGTCAATAATATATGATTTTATTAAATTTTTCAGAATTTGTTAGTTCCCTGCCTAAAGCATGCAATGAGGTAACTACTGTATAAAATGAGTATACATGTCAGTGATTAATTCATTTGATTTTATGTAAAAAAAGTTCATAGTCGTGTAATAGAATGTTCAATCTTGATTATTTCACCTCATTAGATCCTTCATGCGTTTTAAAAAGTCTATCCCAAAATTCCTTTCCAATTTGATAGGTTAAAATACGAATATATTCCTCAAATTTCTAGGCATAGAAAGAATTATTCAAACATTTTGCATTTAACTGAGCTAAGTCTTTTTCTTCTAATGTTCAATCAATAAATGGTACTTCAATCCTAATGCCATCAATAAGTGGTGAAAAGGTGGCATTGTTTGAATCTAGAACTATTGTAGGTGAGGAGGAGGTAATGGGGTTTTGTTGAATATTGATGGTAAAGTATCAGAATGTATGGGAAAACCAAAATAGAAACTTCAAAAGAACTCAGATTTTTGGGGCCATTGAACTCTTCTTATAGAATTAAAAAACTAGATGGTTTGAATCAAAAATGGAGTGGAGGTCCTTCCCCCTTAGTAGGAAAATGAGTTCAATTACTTTTTGGAATTATAGGGGGGCTAATAAGAGAGAAGCCTCTCTATACTTGAAGATGGTGGTTAAAGATTGGGATGTAATTTTAATGGGCATTGTTGAAACCAAGATTTTTAATATGGATAAATGTGATTTTGTTAAACACATGGACAATAGTTGGGATTTCTTCTTGTTTCCTTCTGATGGGATGTCAGGAGGGATTGTGGTATTATGGAGATCGGATCTTGCTTCTTTTTCATTGATTGAAGCTTCAACTCAGTGTGTTGTTAGGGAGTTGAAGGTGGTTAACAAGGAAATTTGGTTAATTTCTACTATTTATGGGAGCAGAGATTTGTATAGTAGGAGGAAGCTTTGGGAATGCTTGGGTTTGCATTTGTCATTGGATATTCCTTTGGTAGTTGGGGGAGATTTCAATTGTATATTATCTCAAGAAGATAAAAGAGGAGGTAAAAAATTTAAATTCTCTATTGCTCCTCAAGAGATGAAATCTTTCATGAATGATTTTGATTTTCATGATGTGGGTACAATTGGTCCTAAATACACTTGGTGTAACAATAAAGAAGGAATTGCTTGTATTTGGAAAAGACTTGACATGTGTTTATTGAATTCTAAAGCTTTAGAATTGGCACCTTCGGTGGTTAATAGACATTTGGCACGGGTGGCCTCTTACCATTGTCCTATAGTGATGAAGATTTTTAACAATGCTATACAAAGCTCTAAAATTTTGAGGTTTGAAGATATATGAATATCTTATCCGCCTTCAATGGCTATGGTGCCAAAATCTTGGAATAAATTCAATAAAGGAGAATCTATGGAAATTCTCGTTAGGAAATTTCATAGGGTGTTGAGGGCCTTATTCTTTTGGAGCAAAGCAAAATTTCAAAATTTATTTAAGCTGAAAGATAAACTCAAAAGGGAAGTGGCTGAGCTTCAAACCAAAGAGGTGAATGATATTTATTTTCCAAATAATCATCTTTTGTTGCTGAGAGCTAAAGTGCAGGAATTAAATGTGACTTTGGCTCGTTTGAACACATTGTAGAGGCAAAGGGTGAAGATCAAATGGTTGGAGGGAGGAGACATTAATTCAAAATTTTTTTCATGTGTTTTCTAATGGGAGGAGGAATGGAAATTTGATTAACAGGTGAAAAATGAAGATGGTGAACTGGTGGAAGACCAGGAAAGCATTGAAAAAAGTTTTTTTCAGTTCTTTTATAAGAAATGGAAAGCTAGGAAATGTGACTTGTCGAGTTTGGCACGAGTTATCAAGGCATTAAGGAATGAGGACTCTATGTTCTTGGATACAGAATTCTATTTTGAAGAATTTGAAAGGGTAATTTTGAATCTTGGGAGGAATATCTCTATGGGGTTGGATGACATTTCTTATTCTTTTATTAAGGCATATTGGAAAATAATTGGGCATGATGTTTGGAAGGCGATTATGCAACTTTTTTATTTAGGGGAAATGTGCTCTAGTTGGAAAGAGACGTTGGTGGTTCTTATCCCAAAGATTCAAAATCTGGTAGAACATTCTCATTTTCGTCCCATCAGTTTATGCTTGTCTATTTATAAAATTGTTGCAAAAATTTTATTAAATAGATTGATAATGTTGGTTGATAAGCTGATTTCTGAAACTCATGTGACTTTTTAAAAGGAAGATCTTTATCTGAACATATTCTTCTTGTGCAAGAACTTTTTAATAAATTCATATTTTCAAAGTCTAAAAAAGGTTTGGTGCCCATTAAAATTGATATGGATCAAGCTTATGATAGTATGGCTTGGCCTACTTTGAAATAGGCGTTGGATCTTTTTGGCTTTCCTTCAGGTTTTTCAAATCTTTTGATGGAATGTGTTTCAAATTCTAAGTTCTCTATTATTATCAATGGAAAAAATTCAAATTGGAGTGAAGCAAAGAGTGATTTTAGACAAGGGTGCCCATTATCACCGTATTTGTTTATATTGTGTTCCCAACTATTATCCAATAGTTTTTATCATGTTGGTAATGAGTTGGGTATTAAGGTGGCTGCCTCTGCTCCTAAGATTTCACACCTCTTGTATCCAGATGATGTTTTGATATTTTTGGAAGCTAAAATAGTGTATGTTAGAATGTTAAGAAGGATTATTTTAGATTATTGCAAATGGACTGGTCAAATAGTTAATTTCAATAAATCTTCTTTGATCTTTGGAAAATTGTTAGCCATGTTAAGAGAAGGAAAATTTCAAATATTTTGAAATATAAGGAGGTTAATGAATTGAAGTATTTTGGTATCAAAATTTGCTTAAGAAGAATGGTTACTAATGATTATCTTTTTATTCTTGAGAAAGCTGCTAGTAAAATTAATGGTTGGGGGAACAAATGTTTTTCCTTGGCTGGGAAAATAGTTTTGATTAAATCGGTGATGCTAGCTATTCCACAAAGCATTTTAAAGAGTACTGATAAGATATGCAGAGAGTTTTTATGGAATAAACTTTGGAATGTTCGTGGCTTTCATTATGTTGCATGGGAAGTTCTTTGCAAACTGTTAGAAGAAGGAGGTAGGGGTATTCATTCGGCGGTTGCTATTGTTGACCCATTAAGATCCAAGTTTGCCTGGAACTTCATAACTAAACCCAAAACTCTGCTTTATGGATCACTAAGAGCTAAATATAGAGATAATATTTGGAATGATGAGTGCAGGAAAAAATGCTCGTCTACTTGGAAAATTTTGTTGAGAGGTGCTCAAGCTCTTTGTCCTTTGATTAGATGGAAGGTGGCTGCTGGAAGTTCCATCAATATTCTTCAAGATATTTGGTTTCTAGATAGGAGTTTTGCTAGATGGCCTACTTTCATTATAGTTTTGGAGGAAGAATTTCCTTCTCTTGACAAGTTCATCAAAGAAGGGTACTATTGATCATATGGAACTTATGTACAGGTTCATTAGAAAGATACATAGCAGCTATGGTGTCCAAGCTTGATGTACTGAATTCAGCTGTAGACAGACCGTGGAATTGGCTGAAATTGCTGAAGCTTTCTTCTAGAGTGGAATGTTTCTGGTGGCAAATTTTAAGTAATGTTATTCCTACGTTTGAATTTTTTATGTACAGAAGATTACTGGATCATAACAGGTGCCCAAGGGGATGTTCTACGGTGGAGGATTCAGGTCATGTCACGATTTTCTATGATAAACTCGTTCTTTTAATTGAGGTGCTTAATAAATGGGGATTCAAAGCCCCTAGATTTTCTTCTGTTATAGATTGTAAAGAAAAGCTTAAAATTCTAGCTAAATACAATCCATTTATTGCCAATCTTCATTGCTCAAGTGTATACCTTTCTTGGAAGAATAAGAATAATGTTATACATGGTGGACAAGAGGTCGGACTGATTTTCAATGCTTCAATAGCAATCAGGGCTCTTTCTTCATCAAATTATAGGTTCTATTCGGACCACTGGGGTGCTAACCAGCTTTCAAAGCTGTCCTCTTCTTTTTGGCACCGTCCTCCACCCGAATAGATTAAGGTCAACATTGATGCGACTCTTCTAAAGTCTAATGAATCTAGAATTGCTGGTGTTTTCAGACATCATAAGGGTAGATTTTTGCTTGCTTTTGGATTTAAATATGTTTATTGGGATATTGGACTTTTGGAGCTTTTGGCATTTCGTGCTTTGAAGGTTGTTCTTCAAGATTGGAGGTTTAATGTCAAAGGTATTATTATTGAAGGGGCAATCATAATATCATCAAGTTTCTTCAAAGCTCGGTTGATAAAGCTTGCAATCTTTTGGATAATAATTTGATGGAGGACTTCTCTTTCTTGAAGGATTTTGGGAAATTTTTATTTCATTTTTCTAATAGAGAATGTAATAAGTTAGCCGATTTTATGATAACTTAGCTTTATGGGGAGATTTTTTATGGGATGATCTTCATTGTAATAAGATTCCTCCTTACTTTCTTTTTTTAATTAAGGAGGATTGTGATAGAATAGCTATCACCTAGTAGTTTGTAATTGTTTTTCTTTATTAAATACTATTGGCAATTTCAAAAAAAAAAATTAATAATAAGTCTAGTGGGTCTAGTGTAACCTTCATGTACTAAAATTCACATATGATAGTCAAGTGATTGCAGAAAGTAGATATATGAGTTTTCCAAAAGTCGAAAGGAATGTTATAAAATAGCGGTAGTCTAGTGATTGAATATCCTTCAGGAGTATTACGATTTCCAAAAGTAGTCATGATCGATTTTCAAAAAGTTGACTAAACCATAATTATTTAAATAGGCTCTAATACCACAAGAAAGTTCAAGTAGGTTGTTAGACCTAAAAAATTATCCTAAGGCTAACAAAGAGGTGGTGAATTGGTAATTTAAAATTCTCTTAGATTTTAAAAAACCAATTTAAGATATTTGACACAATGATATATTTACACAAAAGATTTTTTTTAGCCATAATAATTTAAAGTGCAGAAAATTAAAATATAATAAAAAGTAATCAAACAGAAGAACACCAAATTATATAATGGTTCAATCTAATTAGACATATATCCACTCTCTGAAGACTCCTTCATCAGGTATTGCACTAAATAAAAGTGACTCTCCATTTGCTCCCAAAACAAGGCAAAAAAGCCCTTACAAACTCTCTTCCATCAATCCGGTGTGATAGAGTACCAACGTTCTTTCTCACCCTCCTAGTGATGGCAAAATACAAACATCCTTTTTCACCCTCCTAGTGATGGTAGATTACCCACATTCTTTTTCACCCTCCTGGTGATGGCAGAGTACAAATTCTACTATGTTGATCTTCTCTCAAGAGACTTTAAAGAAGTAGGACAGAGTTTTGAAGAACACGTTAAGAGATCATCACCTTTAGGAAACCTTGGGAAGTCCTCATAATTTTCACTTGCAAGATCTTTCACACTCCACACCCAAACACTCCCCAAAGAACTCTTATTTTTACTCTCAAGAGAAAATTCACAAAAATTGAATAGAATGTCAGTTTTTAGTACCCTTATATACTAAAGATAAGAAAAATTATCCAGAAAACTAAAAATTTTAGCTGGAATGTACTCAGATCATATGTACGAAGAGTTCAAAAATCCATGTATGATCCTATACAAACTTGATTTTGTACTCGGATAGTCATCTATATGAACTGACATCGTATTGTATGAATAGTTTAATACTAAACCAATTCATCTGATACAATCTGGTACGAACCTCATTTCATGCACTATGAATTGTCTATATGAACCCCACTTTGTATAGTAGGAATAATTTAACCAAATCATGCTTCATTTGGTACGAACATGGATGACCCCATTTCATACTCTATGGATCATCCGTACCAACCCCACTTCGTACAGTACAAACATTTCACAAAATGATGAGTTCATTTGGTACGAATATGGATGACTCCAATTTGTACTCTGTGGGTCGTCTATACAAACTATACTTTGTACAGTACGAACATTTCAAAAAAATAATGAATTTATTTAGAATGAATTGGTACACATCCATTTCATACTCTATGAGTCGTATGTACGAACATACATCATATAGTATGAATAGTATAAAAAAATTTCCCAGCATGATTTGATTATCTTTATTTTGAAGGATTACCATGACAAACTGTCCAATACAATTTAAAATTGTATAGTACGATTATTTTAAAAAAAAATTAAGTTTTTAACTCACTCGCCTAGTTTCTATATGCACGATTATCCAATTACAATCACACTTTCTCAAATAAAAAAAAATTACAGACTTCATTACATGAAACCCTAATCAACTTTGTCTTAAAGTATTCGATAGTTTGGAGTATGATTTTCCTGAAACGTTAGTACACACAAATAATACAAAAAAATATATCCAATATATATTATGAGAAATAGTAAAAAAAATACGGTATCATCAAAATCACATTATATAAAACTTAATCTTAAAATCTCAATTGCAATGATAAGTCCTTCCTTTGAGAAAAGTTAAAGCTTATCTAGTTCTAAAGTTTTAAAAAAATGTTATGTACCGATTCAGAATTGCTCGCTAGATTTTCTCGGATGATGATCCTTCATTTAGAAGCACTAAAATAAATAGTTTTGCTAAACATTATAAAATCAATTAGAGATACTTAATCATCTATTATCCTTTGGCAAATAGATTGGTAGAGGCCTTAGATGAAACACCGGTTCAAATCTTAAAGAATACCTTAGACGACAATAAACATTATTAGCATGAAAGGTTGGCTGAAGCTTTATGGGCTTACTGAACAACGTATAGAACTCTAACTCAATATATGCTATTTTTTTTAGACTTCGGTGTATAGGTTATTATCCTTTTGGAACTATAGCTATTTTTGCTTAGAGTCACAATAAACTCTAATGTTACCTTCGAACAGAATAATAAACTCAATTTAGAAGAGCTCAAAGGTTTGATCGAGAAGCATCTACATGCAGGCTTAATTGAACCCCGTGTTATATAAAGATTAAAAAAGATCCAGCACATGACAAACAACATAATCAAGAAACTTATCCTCAATGGAGTTTAGATTTCTTGGCTTTAAATCCACTCACTTAGGAATCGATCTCCCATTTAAGTATTCAACTTTGTCTAGAAATTAATTTTCTAATCAAAGTTTAAATTCACCTTTATGATAATCGATTTATCGGTCATGTTTTAAATCCGCTCATTTAGGAATCGATCTCCCATATGAGTATTTAACTTGTCTAGAAAATGATCTTTCAGTCTTTAAATTCACCTTTTAGATAATCTATCTATTGATTAGGTTCTAAATCCACTCATTCTAGAATTAATATCTCGTATGAGTATTCAACTTTGTTTGGAAATTGATCTTTTAGTCAAAGTTTGAATTTCACCTTTTCAATAATAAATCTACCAGTCACGTTCTAAATTTGCTCATTCAGAAATCAATCTCCCATATGTGTATTCAACTTTGTCTGGAAATCGATCTTCCAATCAAAGTTCTAAATTTCATCTTTCCGATAATCAATCTATCGGTTAGGTTTTAAATCCACTCATTTGGGAATCAATCTCCCATTTGAGTATTCAGCTTAGCCTAGAAATCAATCTTATAGTTAAAGTTTTGAATTTTACCATTCTGATAATTGATCTATTAGTCATGTTCAAAATCGCTCATTCGAGAATTGATCTCCAATCTAAGTATTCATATTTATTTAGAAATTGATCTTTTAGTCAAAGTTTGAATTTCACCTTTCTGATATTCGATCTAGTTGTCAAGTTCTAAATCCACTCATTTGGGAATCAATCTCCCATCTTAGTATTTATCTTTTTTTGAAAATTGATCTTCCTATCAAAGTTTAAAATTCACCTTTTTGAAAATCAATCTATCAATCAGGTTTTAAATACACTCATTATGGAATTGATCTCCCATTTGAGTATACAGCTTTGTTTGGAAATCGATCTTCCAGTCAAAGTTTTGAATTTCACCTTTAGGATAATTGATTTATTGGTCAGATTATAAATCCACTCATTTGTGCATTGATCTTCTGTCTGAGTATTCATCATTATCTGCAAATCAATCTTCCATTCAAAGTTTGAGTTTCACCTTTTTGATAATCGATCTATCGGTCAAGTTTTAAATCTTCCCATTAGGGATTCGATCTCCCCTCTGAATACTCACCTTTTTTGAAAATTGATCTCCCATTTCAGAATTATATTTCCCTCTCTAAGAATCAATCTCTCAGTCAGGTCCAATATATACTTGATGCAAATCAACCTTTTAATCGAGTTTCTAGCTTTCAAATTATGTTGATTGCTTCAATCAATGACAACACATGCGATTTACTCTTCGAGATCATCACACCTATTGGGAGTCAATTTGTTGACCTCATTTTTGTATGAGATCATCAGGAAATACTCTAAACTCTTAATTAAATATATGATGGTTGATTGTTAGCCATATGTCAATAATCATCAATTAATGGGTTGTATATATTCAATTAAAGCTTCAATAAATATATATATATATATATATATATACTCAATCAATCAAGCTTCCATTAGATTTAAAAGGCCTTCAATCAATTCAAAATTCAATCAAGTTTCATATTCCTTAATCAATCATCATTCAATGCTTTCATATATTCAATTAAAACTCCAGCAATCAATCAATCACTAAACCTATCATTTAACCTACAAGCCTGCATTTCAAGCTATCAATCGTTCAATCTCTAGTCATTCAAACATCAGTCAAGCCTCCACTACCAACATCCACTCAACATTTAATAAAATTTCTAATCATCCAGCTTGCATAAATCAATCATACATCTAATTTACAATCACTCCAATCAATCAACATTCAATTATCAAACATAAAATCACCAGAGCAATTACAGCCTTGTACTGTAGTTAGGCACTTTAATCCACTACCTTTTTTCAGTGCACTGACTTTCTGACCTCAATTAGGGTCCAAACCATTTTCACTAAGGGCCTCTTACATCAAATTCTGCATCAATAGTTCTCTGAATCAATGGTTGACCCACTAGATCTGGTTGAGCTAGCTCATTCTAGTTCAACCAATCATATACATCAATTACCTTTAATTCAACACCAAATGAACTTTAAACTCCACTAAACCTCTATACTCAATTATCCTAATGAAGTTGACCTGATTGATCACCCTGATCTTGTCAATAATTGATTGTGTCAACGAAACATATGACTGGTCAAATCGGGTCAATTTAAATAACTTCAATGCGTACATTCATATCAAGCATCGAGACCTGTTATAGCTTTTTCAGCCAGTGTTCTAAATCTATCCAACAATCACATGGGTTAAACTACAATGACTTTGGCATTGTCAAGTCAAAATTCTTGGTCAAACTCCATCTTATATACATTCCTTTTATCATAGCGGGATACATTGCTTCATATCTATTGAAAACTATCAAGTAGCTCCTACATGTTTTCTAAAATCCACCTTGGTGACATTGACTAAGCTTTCTAGTCAGACCAATCAACTTAAGGTTTGAAGCCCATTTTTTATGGTCAAACCACTTACTTGATTTCCTTAAATTAATCTAGACCTATATAACCTGTTAGAATAGTTATGGAATCTTCCTACACTCCCCTTAAATTCCACCTCAACTCCTTTGACCCCTTTGACTGGTCAAATGGTCAATAAGAGTTTAAAATAGCTCTAGTGGTCAACCCCACTAACGCCACCTCTTTGTTTAAACCTAAGCCTATCTAGCCCATTCAATTAATCCCAAAACCTTTCAGGGCTGTAGCATAACCCAACCCAAGCCTTGGTTTAATCCCATAACGGTCTAGTGGTGTCTCCCATGAGAAGACAAACCGAGAATGACTAGCTCTTCACCAGCTCGTAGATTCCACTCCCTCTACATCTTAACTACCTGAGCCACCTGGCCTTTATCCAAGCAATAGCTCTGAATAATCCCAGCCATTGCTTTTGGCTCCAGCAGCTGGAATAGAGTAGGAAGGATGAAAATTTTCATTCAAAGTTAATTCCACTTGACTCATTTCTAGAGAAGCTAGCCATTCTTTTCTCATTCCTGGAGTCTCTGCCTCATTTCCCTGGTGATTCCCGACATTAAGAGCTTGCCGGCGGCAAGGATGATGAAAGACCGAAGTTAGGTCTGTCTCAATAATTCAAACTCCTTTTAGAAGCTTCATCTGAGCTCAGAGATTTCAAAGAAGTCATAGAGGGACTCTATCTGAGATGAAAGAATCATTCCTCAACCTTTGAAACCACCTATGTGAAGGTATGTTCTATTCACTAGGCTTTACCTAAGTTTCTAAATAGGCATCTATATAGGGCATTCCAAAGCATGTAAATCATTCTCCATTCTTCATCTAATCGACTGTCATATAAATCTTAACCATCTATCCATTTAATCCATTGTAAATGAAGTTTAAAATAAAACCAAGGGTTTGTGCTTTCGGCCTCCTTAGCTCAGTGACAAAATCAGGACTGTCTGTTTGTTCTATTTGTTACAGACGGTCATAATTTCATCATCTTATCTACTTGATCCGACTTAGAGCAAACTTCTAGATGTAAGAGATCTCATCTGATGCGATCTGATCCATTTATTATAACCTGCATGTTCTATTGTGACCGTCTGATCCTTCTTTAATGAGTTTAACCTTGGGATCTTCTAGCCACCGTTGGATGGAAGCAGCGGGATCGAACGGCTGGCTTTCATCGCTAACTCAGTTGAGTGATCCGCGTCTTGTGACCGGTCCCATCCACGTGGTCGAACCAATAGCCACTGCATGGAAAGTGTCAAAGTGTTGACAGCTGTGTAAATCCCATTTTAACTAAGTGATTTAATAGGTTTTATTTATATAACTTTGAAAAATCATAAAACTAAAATGCTACAGCAAATTTTTCATATAAATATTTGTTTTTCTACAAAAAAAAAAAAGAAAAAACTATTTTCTAAAAATAAAATAAGAGTCTACTATCCATTATTTTAAATTATATTTTAAGCCCTAAATATTTTCAAATTCCCTTTGCTATATTTTAATTAAACATCAAATTAAATCTTTTTTTTAAATGGCATGATAAGGAGGTTTATATGCACTTTGAGTATCTTGTATGAAATTATTTGTAGCTACATTAGATATTTGTACTTGAGTGTTCCCTGAAAACATTTGGTTATGCCTTAATCTAAATGTTTTGAAGAAAATTCGTTATTAATCAAATGAGATTCCAATCTTTTCATATAAATGCTCTAGGACATCAGTGAATAATCATATTCAAGAGTATATAATACCTATTGAGTATTGTATCATGGAGTATTTAGAAAGTAATTACCCTAATCATACTTTCTTCCATTTCCTTACTTTCTAAATTCCAAATAGATTTATCTTAAATAAGTTTGAATGCATTATACTAGATCATTCTCATAGTATAGTGTATTTGAATCAAGTTAAATATATGATTATTTATTGAATGAACCTTCAAACAATTGAAGCATGATTTAGGTATAGTATTTCAAGATTCATAAATTCTTTTTTCTAGTAGACTTAGAACACTATGTTCATGATTGTTATGGTGTGATTGCATTGTATGTACAAAAGGGTTATTAAACATTGATTGCAAACCTACTGAATTTTAGTGGCATTAAGAACAATAAGTAGGATATTTCTTAGCAAACTTAGTCAAATCTATGATTAACTTCACTCATCGATTTTGGATGATACTTCAAATAAAGAAAATTTAGTGTCATATCCCCCGTGATTAAATTCACATTTATTTGACATTATTAGACCTCCGAATAACTATTAAGTTAAATTAACTTTTCCTTAAATGATTCATTTCTATAAATTTTAATAAATCAAATAAAATCAATATAATCATTTAAAATACAAATTCAACTTCAATCAACCTTAAATAAAATATAGAATCATTCAAAATTAAAATTCAAATTTAAATCTCATTGAGTTTTCATTAATACTTACTTCCCTCTAATTAATTATTAATTAGGTAAATTCATTAAAAAATAAATTAAATTTAAAATTATAAAATAAAATTAAAGATAAAATTTAAATAATTAAAATATCAATTTCATTAATTTTTGAATTAAAAATTCAATTCTTAATTCATTAATTAAATATTTTCATTAATAACTAATTAAATATAATAAATAAAATTAAAAGTTTCATTAAAATTAAATAAAAATCAGAGATTTAATAATTCAAATTTAAATACAAATTTTGAATAAATTTTAATTCCAATTCATTAAAAATTCATTAATAATTCATTAAAAATTAATTAAAATTCTATAATTAATTAAAATTTTATGAATATTATAATAAAAAAATCATAAAAATTTAAAATTTTTTATTTCAAATTAATTTTATAATTAAATTGATTAAAAATTATTTTTGATTAATTTTTTTTATAATTAATTTGGATTAAATAAATTGATGCCTTTTATGCCTAAAGCTTAATACCTTTTGGATGGATTTTTGGCATTTTTTGTTTAAACACCTTTAATACACTTAAATAATAAAAGACACCTATGTGTTGCGCACAACTCATTTTGGGAAGGCACTAATGCATTGAATTAGGGTATCTTCAAGAAATTAATAATATATAGACATTATGTGACATACTCGACTCCTTTTGGAAGGTGTATTGCATTACATTACAAGGTCCCTTTCTCTATCTATAATTAATTTTTGGAGGCTCTCATATGACCACCTTTCTTGCATAGAGGATGGGAGTTCATTTTGGAAGCCTTAGGATTTATAAATTGTTAACTTCTTATTCTATGAGAGTTTTCAATCTATTAGTTCTTTAAAACTAAACCAAAAACTTTAACCTCTAAATTGGAATAATTTAATAGCCAAATATATATCACTTAAACTTTAATTAAAATCCCTTATAGCCTTTAATGATAAATCTTAAAAATACATGCAATCCAAATTATAAATTCCTATAGGACTTATCAAAGCCACACAGTCTCTTTCACACACTTAGATGGGTTCACTAGGACAACCAACTTTAGCCTAGGCTAGGTAGGTGGATTATTTTGGTTTGATTGTTAGTGTCTTTTCCTAGAGGGCACCTATGTTTAATTATTTACTTTTTACAAATTATAGTATGCCATGTTTTTCTTTCGGATCGTACAACAAAGAGCGGAGTTAATGAGAAAGGGTTATGCAATTTACTTTCATTTACGTTCTATACATATAATGTCATAATGTACTCATAACTGTTACAATCTATGACCCCTAGTCTGAGATTTTGATGATGACAAATAATGTTGATTGAATTATCTTATTATTCATTAAATATTTTGAATATTATTCTTTTCTGTGAGTACTAATATTTCAAGGAGATCACATAATGCTCAAGGCAACAAAAGACTCAAGACTAGGTAGAATAGCATATCACTACAGGAAAACTCGCTATTACTGGCGGATTATATCCGTCGGTAACATGTGAAATCTGACGGAATTATGGGTTTCCGGCGCATTTTCCGGCGGAATTTCGTGCACCGGTTTGGTTCGTGTCGTAAAAGGACTACCGACGTTAAAAAATCTGACGGAAACATTTCTGGTGGATTTCCGACAAATTTTTCACTGGAAAAAATATTTCGGTCGAAATTTTAATGCGCCGGAATGCCAACAAAAAAAAATTATATCGACCGGCCACTGCTCCGGCTGCTCCGCGGACGACCACAGGCCCCTGCCCACCCGTGGTCTCCCCGTGGACACAAGCCTGGCCGTGAAAGCCGCCCGAACGCCTGACCCGCCTGACCTGCCTGCTCCGTGTGAACCGCGGACCCTGCCCGCCTTCGGCGGGATTCAAACCCCGCCCACCCCCTCTCTCACGCGCGCAGCTTCTGCCAACTAGTCTGAAATTGAAAAACGTTATTTTAGTTACTTTTATATTATCTAACCTATATCCTATTAATTATAAAATCATTAATTTAATTTAACAAAAAAATAAAATTAATTCACATAATTTAACAATATAAAAAATTTTAAATCACTTAATTTTTTGTTATTAAATAATTAAATAATAAATTTTTTTATTATAATTTAAGTTATTAAATTCAATAATTTAAGTTATATTTTAAAATAAAAATATTTAATTTTTTATTTCTATCGAAAATGAGCTGTTTTCCTATAGTGTATGAAGGAGTCTATAACATTGTTTTTTTTATTTTTTCTTTATTTCTTGAGTCAGGCCACAAAAAGTATATACAAACTGAGTAATCATGCACACACACATAGAGGGAGAGTTTTTTCAAATTGGGAAAAACTTATTTTTTTTGTCGATCGTATTGTACAATTTTAAAACGTAATGTACGAAACACTTTGGCTCAATGGATATCTTTTATGAACCAATCATATTATATGATCACAATTATACTGTACGATTCATTTTTGATCTGAAACTCTAGCCACCAGATTAATTTAAGTAAGTTTTTAAATTGTTGAATTTTTAACTGATCGTACTATACGATCCCATCGTATTGTATGAATATTTGAATACTTGCTAAAATTAACCCCTATGATTAGTTAATTAAATCAAGGCTTAATTAATGATTAGTGATCATAGTGTATGACCTGGTTCATATCGTAAATGAATTGAGGCTATTTTTGGTTATCACGAAGATCGTATCGGATGATCCCTTAATTTTTGAACTAAGTGTACTGGACGATGTATACATCATACCATATGACCTAAAGATTTTAACTAATCATAATGTACAAGTTGGATCATACCGGATGATGAATAGAATTGAATTTTGGTTGTCCCAACGTTCATCCTATATCAACAGAGGAAAAATAGTATATCGTACTGGATGATATTTGTATCGTACTATACAATATATTTGAGAATTATTTTCTAGTTGTACTCCTTTATACCAACATGAAAGTTTATTTGAATTGATTGTACTGTACAATCTATGATCCTACTATACAAATAAAAATGGCAAAATTAAAAATCTTAAGGGTTCTTGGAGCCTGATATTTAAGTAATGCTTTTATCTTTCAAAAAGAAGATAGAGAGGAACGTGACAAAGGAAAGGGACTCTTGAGAGGGAGGTTCTTGAAGAGATTTAGGGCTTATGATAGGAAGGAGAACGTGAATTTATGAGGGAGCACGAGTGTGTGGGGATCACACGGTTGCTTCAAGCCTACTACATGCTTGCTCCTCCTATGGCCCGGGTAAATCTTGTGGGAGCTCTTTATGGGGAGAGCCTTCAAGATCAACATCCTCAAAGGTCCTCTTCCTTCTCCAGGAGAGAGAAAACTGAGAAGGTCCACTACCATCATCGGGAGGGTGACATAGCATTTGGTACTCCGTCACACCGGGGAAGGTGAAAGTGAGTTTATGTAAAGGCTTCTCCGCCTTACTATGGGGGAAGAAGGGGAATTACTTTTGAGTATTAAAATTTTTTGAGTGGACTCCGGCGAGTGGATGTAGGTCAAGTGACCAAACCACTATGAATCTTCTAGTGTGCTTTTTATATTTATCGAATTTTTATTTATTTATTTTGCATCTTACTATTGTTATAACTACTTTGTAAGAATGTTATTTTAGAACTTTGTTGTGTGATTTAAATTTTCATCATCGTCGTTGCAATTTTATTTTAATCAGTATCGTCCACTTTAAATTTTTAAAGTTATTTTTTGAAAATTATAAAAAAAGTTAAAACTCTTGTGTAGGCTTTGTTCTTTATTTCAAAAAATACCAATTTACCCCCCTCCCCCCCCCCCCCCCCCCCCCCCCTCTTGGCGTATCTCGTTCTTTCAATAACTGTATTTTATTTCCTTCTTTTAAATTCCTGCAAAGTAGAATGCTCTTAGGAGCTTATGTATATGGAAAGAAAAATGCATATTTAAATTTCATATAATTTTGTATACATACCGAGTTGTACAACGTCATGAGCTATAAAACAATTAAAGATAATTGCACATACATATACATGTTTTGCTCCAAAAAAATTAATATTATCTTATTAAGAGGATATTCATTTTTGGAACTTCATAAAAGACATGGAGCTAGAAGGCCATTAAGCTTTTATATTTGATTCTAGATGTTTCTTATAAGATTAGAATCCAGGATTGTCATTGGTGGGATCTGGCCACCATTACTTTACAACAAAGCCTAGGTTATACTTGTAAAGTTAACTTAATAAAATCAACTCTTTTATACATTATTATTCATGCATAATTTATATCATAAGTGTAGATTTTATTTTCTTTGTAAGCATATTGTATGGCATTTAATTTAAATTTTTTAACAACTCATTGATTCCTAGGATAAAGATTTCTAATTAAATCTTGAATTCATACGACGATTGTTGTGATTATGATTGTTAGTTTGCAGCTCACTCTAAACAGGTGGTAAGTCTAGATTGCATACACTATTCTCTTTACACATCTTCTTTAATTCAAATCTAAATCTTTACATTTAATGTTATAATTTATAATCTAAAGCCTACGCATTAAAATTTAATTAGCCCAAACATTTCTTTAAATTTATATGAATTTTAAAACTTTTTAGTATTCATTTTAATCGAGAGTATTCTCTTAGAAGATGTAATTAACCATAGGGGCTTTCTTCGACAGGGAGTATAGATCCTAGAATAAAATAAACCCTTTCTTAGATTCTTTTCTAAGGTATGGGAAAAATCTATGAACATAGACCTAGTTTTATTCATATTTTAAATTCAATTTCATAATCAAAAGATTGAAGGATAGTTGATTTACTTTTACAGCTAATTGAATATCCTCTATATTTGATTATGGAAATGAATTTATGATTTATTTCTCTAATTTGAATGTTATGATAATATGCTTATCATCCTTAATTCAAGATAATCTGTATATTTTCTATGCTATATCTGATTAAAAAGATAAATTATATTTTTTTTTTCAAATTGATAGAAGGATATTAGTCTACCCTTCGGGGCGGTATAATGTCTAACTACGTGGATTTAATTAAAAGAAATATCAAAATATAAATAAAGCATATCATGCGAGACTTAAAGAATATTTGTATTTTTTTCATTTAAAAATATAAAAGTTCTCACACACTATACTTGAAAATTTTGTTCACATCTTGCATTTTCCTACACAAAGCTAAAACAATGCATTTTCACTATAAATTAACATGTAAAGCATAACATTATTTATACTTTTCAAATCCTCCACATGTTAAAATTTTACTTATCCTTAAGCAAATATAACTTTGTAATTCTGATTAAGTGTATAACCAAAATAAAAAAATTATAAAATAAAATTATTAAAATATAGGATAATATATCAATGTCTAAAATTAGTAAAAATAAATCAAAGCTATACTACTTGTTCGAAAAAATACCAATAGTTAAACTTAATCAATCATTCTTATTTTTTTTCCTAATATGAAATGATAAGTTATAAACTACAAAATTAACTTTTGAATCTTGAAGTTATTAACATAATTTTAATAATTGGATATGGTTGTAATTAAAATTACACTTTCATTAGTTCATCATCCCTTCTATTAGCTCCTTCTCATCTTATCCTTTATAGTTTTTGTATAAGATTGTATTTTAAATAACAAGCTTTCACTAATACAAAATTTTGAATGCACTCATCATTTTTCATTTTCTTTTTTTTTTCATTTCTTTTTTCTTTTTTGAACTATTTGTAGCTCTTCTTTTATTTTTCTTTTGTTGACTACATAACTATTGATTTTGAATATTGGCATCTGCTTTATGATTCTAAAACAATATTAATAATTTTAATGTATGGATTTGAAGAGATTACTAATTCTTTATTTAAGTTAGCTATAATTTCATATTTTGTTCTACTCATATCTAAATTATAATACTAATTATTCATATTACAATTTTTAAAATGTAAATTCTTAGCGTTATAACTTATAAATTGAAATTACAATAATAACTCTAATGATTGAATTAGTTAATTATTAGTATTTCCAACCTATGAAATATAAAAATGTTCATTCAAACTAGGATCTAGTGTTTTATTATTATCCTAATTTTTTTATATTTTTAATTATTATTTTTTAAGGTTAATTAAATAATCAGAATATAACATTAATTAGAGGACAATAATAATTTAGGCATGAATGGAATTTGCTAATATATAAATAAACATATAAAAAAATTACAAAACACTTAAGGTATGACACATCATTGTGCTTAAATGATGCATAAATTTCTAAGAGGTGTCTAAATGAAAATTGGGATCTTCTATAGGAGTTCCTCCAAATTGAGAGTTTTGAACCATTTGAATAATAGTTGGTTTTAATTCAAAATTATTAACTTGGGTTGTAGGTATATTTATGCTTTAATGGGTTACTAAAGGGTTTGCATAATTCTTAATAGGTCTAAAATAATTTTTCTCTAACTCAGGTTCATTCATTTTTAAAATCTTTTTGACTTTCTGAATTTTAGAAAGGGCTCTCTAAAGTTCAAGATCAAAGGACAAAACATCCTTTTTATGGCTATAAAGCGTACAATCAAGGAAAAATAAAATACATACTTAGTGATCAAATTAAATAATAAAAATAAATATGTGAGTTGGTCTAACTATGCAATTAATTTTATAAAATAGTTAAAATTTTATGAAAATCAAAATAGTTCCCAGCAACGGTGCTATGAACATGAATGGGGCTGTGGAGTAACATATTCAATTGTAAAATGATTTTGGGCTCTATCAATCCTTAACAATATTTAGGTTATCTTTGATATAAAAATTTAAAAAATTTCTCTTAATATAGACAATTATACTGGCCAAATCAGGTAATATAATGGTGGAGTAGAGTATCATGCCCATGAGGAAGAAATGCTCACTTGTAAATACTAGTACTGTCTATTAAAATTAAAATAAGTATCATACTCAATAAAAATGAATATTATGGAGATTCAATCACTTAAATAAAATTAGATAAAGATAATAAAAATACTATATGGATAAAATGATTTGGATTGATGGAATATAAATAATAAACTTTACTAATGAATCTATTTAATTGTGGTGTTATTCAGAGAATATGCATCTCTATATCTTTGTCGATCTTATAGGGACAAAGGATATCTATCAACTTCCTATAGTTATATTATTTCCTTAAAATTTTAATATAGCCTAAGTATGCCACATACTAATTCAATATTCCTATTTAGGGCTGCTTTCCACCATCGAGGCTTCACTTTACACCAAATTTTAATTATATATATGAAACTATGTGCATTAAACTAAGATTTGGTAATATTAAAAATATCATTTTAATCATTTAATTAATAGAGAACTCATTAGTAATGTATATGATATTTACATTATCAATTCGAAATTAAGGATATTAGTTAGACATATAGTAGAATTGAAACAAACTCATTTTCATCAATAGCATGATTGAAACAAAATGTAAGAGATAGATATCACCAGATTGGTTCAATGGATCTTCTCTACACTCCTTTTTACTAACAGGATTGCTTCCATAAATACAAACCAATAACTCTAATGATGGTATCAAGTACTTCTCAAAATTCTCTTAGCTTTAACTATAAGGGAAATTCAGAGAAGCACTCTAAATTATACTGAAATTATTCAAGTGGCTGAAATCCCTTATAAATATAATACAATGACTATTCATAGGAAAACACAAAGTAGGCATCTGGCGCAGTAGTGCTTGAAAGATTAGTGCCATTGCGCCCAACAAAAGAATTAAAGTCATTGCACCACTATTTTTGCTCCACTGTAACACTTGTTGATGTGGATCAATTACTTCATGAATAGTCGCATCATTTCACTAACATATCATGTGCTTTAGAAGTTACAACTGCTATGGCGGCATTGCTAACTTTCGAATGTTCTGTCCCCATAATAAAAATTTTGGTGCCTAGGCATGATAGATTATGATGCTGCGGTGCTTGAAGACAAAGAGTGTGTCACTGCAAAGATGACTATTTTGACACCATGATGATATCCACCTGAGAAGTTGGCACTTCCATGTTATAATTGTGGCACTCTAGAGATGCCTTTGATGGTGTTGTGGTGTTATTTTATCCAAGGCTGCGGTGTTAGATGAGACATAGAATTTTTTGTCTTTTTTATATTTTTCCTTCATAACACAACTAAAATAATAAATTTTCCTTAAAAGTATAACACATAAAATAAAACCTTATTTATACTTATCGCCAATCATTTCAATAAATAGAATCATTAAAAGTATTACTAAAATTAAAATAAAAAGTATAAATATAAATGGAAAGATATTACTAATTTTTCTCTTTGCAACAACAATGCAAGCACTTCCTTTCCCTTGTATCCTTCCCTCCTTGCTCACACACACTCACACTTCTACTGGACTATGCTTAGATCAATGTATAAGAGATAAAATGGCCAATCCCCATCAATAAATTGGGGTTTTAATTAATATAAAAAAATAATATACACTAGTATTGCGACACTGAAAGTAGTAACATCGTGGCATGCATGAATTGAGTTATCACTGTAGAGTAAATGAAGAACATCATTACAATGCTAAATTTAGATCAACATGTCATTTTATGAGAACAATCGAATTAATTGTTTTATCGTAATGCTTTGGTGAATTGACACAATAGCTCCATGGTTAGTGTTGCAGTGTTATAGCGATTTAGATTTGTAGTGTTTGGATGACAATGTGGTGCCGTGAATATGTATGTTGGGGTACACTACTCTTTGTCTTGAGGTCAAATTTTGGCCTTGAATGTTGCAGTGCTCCAAAGTTTGGTGCCATGACGATTGGTCTTTTCTTCAAATTTTCTTCATTTTTCTTTGAATTTTCTTGCATAAATAATAAAATGAGCAAATTTAAGGCAAACCATAACAATTTTTAAACTTGCAATAAGTTTTATAGGGAGGTTAGCCTAGGTTCCGAGGCACCAAATGAAATGGTTTGGGTCCAACTATTTGTAGGTATGAAGGCTTAGTCAATGAAGAAAGCCTTATGATTCATGTGGGTCAACCATGATTGATTTGTTTAATCATGCTCAAGCGATGACCACCTTGGGTTGGGAAAGGTTTGTTTAAGTTTAATGAATGGATTGGAATCTTTAGGATTCTATTTTATATGCTTGGATTGGTTTTAATCTTAGAATACCGCTTTAGGAGTGTTTAGGGTACGTATTTTAAGGTTTTTAGGGTTTGACCATGGTCCCTATGTAGACCATAGCTTGGGTTAGACTTATGAACTGTTTAGCTTTAGTTTCTTTAGTTTAGGCCACTTATGATTCAATGCCTAGACCTAGGGCAACAAGGTTGATCAAGTGATTCAAGCGAAAAAGGCTTTAAGACATGAAGGTCATTCTAGATAATTTTGATCATATTTGGTCAAGCAAGGTTAACCAAGGATATTGGGTGAGCCAAAAAAATTCCCTAGTGGACCTAGGTTTAGGTTCAAGATCAAGTTGAAATGGTACTTTGAGTGTCAGGTTTGGTAAATATAGGAAAATTTAAATTTTAACCTAAGCATGGCTCTAGGGTTGGGTTTGAATGAAGTTTGAAGATTCATATGGCCAATAGGAGATGTTTACAAATGAATTTAGGTTTTCTAATGTTAGCCGAGATTAAATCCTTGGGTTTCCTCGTAAAGTCTAGGTCTATACTAAAGGTAGGATCACCTAAGCACAAAGAATGGAAAGGGAGAGGGATTTGATCTCATTTTAAAATGAGGTAAAATAATAATAATGATTTTATTTTAATGCTGAAAAAATAAATATGGAAAGACTTTTCTTTCCCCTAAAAAATGATCAACATTTTTGAGCAATCAAGCAAGCTGGAAGGAGCATTAATTTTCATGTGAATGTCTTCCTGAGTGAGAAAGAAGTAGTCAGCCTAATGTACAAAAATTTATTAGACGGTGGATGCTAATTAACATCTACTTTTTTTAGTGGAGGTAAGTGGTCAATATCTACTAACTCTTATTTTATTTGGCATAATTTTAATTGTCTTTTTTTATTATGATAAGACATACTAAGATAAATATTTCTAATTTATATAATATGTAAATGTTAAAAAAAAATGAAATTTTAATACTTAAACGTTAAATCTTGTCTTGTTGCAGGCTAGACTATACATGGCGATAGAGTTAAAAAGTTTCCGTCTCTGTGTTGTACAAATATCCAGCACACAAAAAGAAGATGAAAGAATACCAGGATTAATATGTGAAAAACCTTGGAAAGGGAAAAACCATGGTGCCACGCCCAATTGAAAGAATTCCACTGATGTTTGCTTAGGTTACATGAGGCTGACTAGTCCCTAAAATTTAGGACGATCAGATTACAATAATCAACTCTCGTGTTCAAATTCAATTAGAAACGAATATCGGAATGAGGACGTCAGTTGGTGATCAGATAAAAAACTGGCATTAGTCGGTTATCGGACAGAGTTTAGCGTCACTTGGAGGTCAAGCAAAACTCCGGTGTCACTTGTTTTAACAGACCTGCTTATTCCATCATGAAATTCTATGTGCTGCGTCCACTACTCTGATATTTAACAAACCCTGTACGGTTTTCATCACAACCGTTCTTTATCTGCTCTCATCTGAACGGTTCGGTATTAACCTAAACTCTTATAAGTAGCATGTAACAGAGAGCTACAGGGTAAGATGGATGAATAGTAAATATTCGAGTTCTCTCCTTGTTGCCTGCTTCCTCTTTCTTGTTTGCTTGTTCACTAACCTGCAGGTCGGAAGAGTCAACATGGTATCAGAGCCAAACCAGCTTATCTAAACTCTGTCTTCTTCTTCGCTTAAGCATGGATGGAACTGCGTCTTCATCTACTGCTTCTACCGGGCCGACATCGACGACGACGACGGAGGTCGTCATTCCAGCTCAATTGAAATTCCTAATGTCAAATGTGAAGACAGTTTTAAATGTACAGCTCACTGCCGACAATCATCCCATTTGGCATTCTCAAATTTATAAACTGTTTGCTGCAAACGGTTTTCTCGGTTATCTGGATGGATCTAATCCAAAACCTCCCAAAATGCTGTTACTCTCCGATGGTACCACAACAGTTAACAATGCCTTCAATACCTGGATGCTAGTCGATCAAAATCTAGCCTCAGCGTTGTTTTCAACCATTTCACCTACTCTGTTGCCGTATGTCTTGACGTTAGACACTTGTCAAGACATTTGGAATACCCTAGATCGCCGCCTACAGTCCACTAATCGATCTAGAGTTTTACAACTCAAAAATGAGTTACATCTGCTGAAATTGAAGGATAAAACTATGCTTCAATATTTATCAGATATAAAGCATCGTGTGGATGCAATTCGTGCAGCTGGTTCCAACATTGAAGATGAAGACATTGTGCTCTACACACTGAATGGATTGCCAACGTCCTACAATGCATTTAAAACTGCTATCAGAACCAAAAGCACACAATTCATTTGGATGAACTCTATTCACTTCTATGCAGTGAAGAAGTGAATATTACGGTTGATCAAGGCACGTGGACTCTTGTTCCACCTCATCCAACTCAAAATCTTCTTGGCTGCAAATGGTTGTATAAATCCAAATTTAACCCAGATGGCACACTGGCTCGGCATAAAGCTCGTTTAGTTGCACAGGGATTCAAACAAGAATTTGGTACAGATTATACTGATACCTTTAGCCCAGTCGCCAAGTTCCCTACCATCCGACTTCTTTTCACTGTGGCTGTCACTTATAAATGGCCTACATTGCATTTAGATGTATCAAATGCATTTCTTCATGGACATCTTGATGAACTTGTTTTTATGAAACAACCGCCCGGGTTTCAAGATTCGCAATTTCCCCATTATGTCTGTCACTTACACAAATCCATTTATGGACTCAAACAATCCCCTAGACAATGGTTTTCTCTATTTTCCACCAATCTTCTCAACTACGGATTTGTCCAGAGTAAAGCCGATCCAGCCTTATTCCTCTATCATAAAGGACAGACACAACTTTATGTACTAGCATATGTCGATGATCTTCTACTTACCGGAAATGATCAGCCTGCTCTCGACAAACTGCTGCAGCATCTTCATTCTCAGTTTTGAATGAGAAACCTTGGCACCGTCTCTCACTTCTTGGGAATTCAAGTGCTACCCCATTCTAATGGATTACTGCTTTCTCAGTCAAGGTACATTACTGAGTTATTAAATAAGGCAGGTATGATGGATTGTAAACCAGCTCTTAGTCCTTTATCCACTAAAATTCCGGTACCGTCGCATGATTCACAACTGTATCCTCACCCTCACTTATACAAACAATTAGTTGGCTCCTTACAGTATGTGACCATTACAAGACCGGATGTGGCTTATGCAGTCAATTACTTGTGCCAACATATGCACCAGCCATATATACTTCATTTTCAGCATCTACAAAGAGTATTTCGATACTTAAAAGGCACAATACATTACGTTTTTCCCATCCTAAACAGCACACTGGATCTTCGGGCATATGCCGACTCAGACTGGGCTGCCAATGTTCAAGACCGGCGCTCCATTACTGGTTGCTGTACTTTTCTTGGGGACAATCTTCTTTCTTGGTCCGTTAAAAAGCAACCTACGGTTGCTCGTTCCTCCACCGAAGCGGAATACCGGGCCTTAGCTACTCTTGCTAGTGATATACTCTGGCTCAGACAACTTCTTGCAGATTTTAAACTCTCCCCTGTTCAACCTACATCTATCTTCTGTGACAATGTATCGGCAATAGCCTTAGCAAACAATCCCGTCTTCCATGCTCGAACTAAACATATTGAGGTTGACTATCATTTTATCCGGGATTGTATTAAAGGGAAACATGTTGCAGTGCATCATATCTCGTCTCTTGATCAAATAGCCGATATATTTACGAAGTCTCTCTCGGCCAGTCGACATCAACTTCTTCGCTCCAAGCTGACGATTTTCAAACCATCATCACCTTGAGGGGAGGTGTTAACAGACCTGCTTATTCCATCATGAAATTCTATGTGCTGCGTCCACTACTCTGATATTTAACAAACCCTGTACGGTTTTCATCACAACCGTTCTTTATCTGCTCTCATCTGAACGGTTCGGTATTAACCTAAACTCTTATAAGTAGCATGTAACAGAGAGCTACAGGGTAAGATGGATGAATAGTCAATATTCGAGTTCTCTCCTTGTTGCCTGCTTCCTCTTTCTTGTTTGCTTGTTCACTAACCTGCAGGTCGGAAGAGTCAACAACTTGGAGGTCGGGCGAAACTCTGGCGTCACTTGAAGGCCGGGCGGAACTTCAGCATCATTTGGAGTTTGGGTGAAACTCCGGCGGCTGTCGAGAAGCTTCTTCCTTTTCTTCATTTTCTTTGTTCTCTTCTCTTCTTCTCTTCTTTCTTGAGTCCACCCTTCAAAAGAAATGAAGAGTCTATTTATATTTTTCTAAGACTGGCATGACCAGTAAATAGGAGGAAGATCAGGAGTAAATTGGGAGTGGTTTGAATGGACGACCAATGTTGAATCCCTTGCTTGTGGACCATATATCAGGCATTTGAAATTTCTAATGAGATCAGAATTTGAGGATCTTGGGCTCGTTGGATTCATCTCGTCCAGCTACTCGATTCGACTACAAGCATGCCATATTTGGAAACTGTTCAGTAATCTAGATTACGGACTTAACCTTCCAAATGTGCTTCAAGCCTTTGGTTTGGACTAGTTTGGGCTCGTATTGAGTTAATTTGGTGTCGTTGGGTTTGTATTTCCGAGACGTTCAGTTCGACTATAAGTTTGCTGAAATCGGATTTCAGATGATCCCGAATTTAATTTTTTGAAGCTTCAAATTTGATTTTTGCCTCGAAATTCGTGTCCGATGAAGATAATTTTTGATGATATATCATGTCTATTTATTTATTTAACAATTTTTATTTTTACAAACATGCAACTAAAAATTTTACAATATGAAGCACAACATTCTTAGCTCTTCCGCCATTTCCCACTTCACTCTGTGATTTATGATATTCTCCATTGTGTTGACAAAAGAATGATGAATTGTCCATGCTGCTGACTTTCTTATTTTTACCTAATTTAAGTAGTAAAAAAAAGCGTCTTAGAGATTTATATCTGCTATATATTTATGAGGAAATGATAAATTCGAAATGCGGTGTTAATTATCAATCATTCCTCAATTTATACAGAAAAATACTCCTATTTCTTTCTCCTTCAGTGCAGCTCTATAAATTCGTGGAATGCGTAGCTTTCATCTGTCTCAATTACTTCAAAACAGATCGACACCTGTAATGTAAGTTATAACTGGAAATCAATTAGAATGCAGACGGAAAAGGTCATATTAGCTTAGTGGAGTAGAAATGAGTGATATAGTTGAAAATATTTTAAAAAATAAATAATAAATTATTTAATAATAAAAATAAACGTTAATTATATAAATAAATATATTTTAAGTCTTCTATACAAAAAGCCACCGAAATAATAAAATTCCTCTCAGCTACGCCCAGATTCCGCACAGAATAATTTTTTGCAAGATAGCCTTTCATCTAATTATCTCTTTTACCAAAAATAAAAATATTTTTAAATTAAAAAAACATAGGAAGATCTAATAACTAAGCATATTAGCAACAGATAAATGGCTCTCCACCTTGATATGGACTCATACCTAATAATACAATTCAGATTCATCCATCCAACGCAGATTAGCGCACGTTAAACAAACGCGCTACATTTCTCTACCCAGACTGCGGTTCGCATATGGGGGTTCGTTGGCCATATCACATAGTGGATGAAAAACGCATTCTTCTTTTTTATCCGTCACTGAAAACGAACACGACGTTTCATCAAACAGGCGGCACCACCGCCGCTGCCTGAACATCCCCAGCTGCGGCGGACACCTGATTTCTCCCCTCTCCAACAGCCACCCTCGCTCTACACACCCACCTCGCCGCAACTTCCCCATATTCATACAAATTCATCACAATGTGAACGGCTATCCCCGCAATTATCCCATTCGCAATCGAAAATGTCAGCGGCATCAATATCATCGTCAGAAACGCTGGCACCGCTTCCTTCGCCTCCCCCCACTCAATCTCCTTAACCAACTTCATCATCATCATCCCCACCATCACAAGCGCTGGCCCAACTGCCCAATTCGGCACGCTCGTCAACACCGGCGTGAAGAATATCGCCGCCACAAAGCACACCGCTGTTGCCACAGACGTTAACCCTGTTCTTCCCCCTTCCTTTATCCCTGCCGTCGACTCTATGTACGTAGTCATCGTCGTCGTCCCCATTGCGGCACCCACGATCGTGGACCCAGCGTCAACCAAAAACGCATTGTACTCCCCTTCGAACCCCCCTTTTTCGTCCGCGAATCCCGCGTACTCGGCCATCGAGTACATAGACCCTGTCGTGTCGAGAATGTCAACATACAGAAGGGTGAGCAGCGGGACCAAAGCTGCCCTGCTTTTCAGCCCTTTGAAATCCACCATCCCAGCCGTGCGCTTTATTTTATGCAAATCGACCACGCGGCGGAAGTGGGCGTAGGCCGCATCCCCGGCGGGGGTTAGCGGGAAGATGGTGACTTGGGTCCTACGGAACCATGAAACTACGGTGACGAATACGATGCTGTAAATCATCCCACCCTTTAGCCCGCGCGCGAGGCAGAAGGCGGCGAGCACGAACCCTGCGGCACTTAGCCAGAAGGCGGGACGCTCGAGCGCGCCAGCGGAGAGAGTCACGAGGGTAGATGCACTGGGCCCTACAAGCCCGACGCCCTGGCCAGCCTGGAGACCAGTGAAGGCTAGGAAAATGCCAATTCCCGCTGCTGAGGCTAGGCGTATGCCTCGCGGGATCAGGCGGGAGAGGCGGCCACGGAGTCCGAGGGCAGAGATGGTGAGGAAGAGCGCGCCTTCGAGCATGACGGCTGCAAGCGCTGCACCGTAGGTGAGCGGGCCGGTGCCGTGAAAGCCGACCATGTTAAAGGTGAAAAATGCGTTGGCGCCCATTCCGGGGGCGAGTGCGAGGGGAAGATTCGCGAAGACACCCATGGCAAGGGAACCGATGGCGGCGGCAGCGGCAGTCGCGACAACGAGGTCGCTTTTGGTTTCCGCGAGGCAGCGATCATAGCCCGGGTTGCGCTGGAGGCGGCAGTCCGGGATTGGTCCGGGTTGGATGTGCGGGTCAGCGGTGCAGTCATGGATAGTGCACGGCCCACCTGAGTCGGTGAGGATAGAGGAGTTGACGGAGATGATGTAAGCCATGGTGAGGAAGGTAGCGAGGCCGGCACGAAGCTCTTTAGTGAACGTCGTCTTTCTGGCCTCGAGCTTGAAGTAGCAGCCCACCCGGCTCTGTGATATAGTCCGGTTCAGGCGGCTTTCACCGCACTGCCACGCCTCCGCCAATCTCGAGCAAGTTCCCTTCCCCATTTCGCTATCACTCTTGCGCTCCCTATTCATTTCCCTTGAATGAAAGGATTTCAGGTTCGCAGTCTTATAGATCGCGGAAAAAAAATTTGAAAGCAACTGTTACGCTGAATTTCTTCAATTAATTAATTTATCGGGTCCGCTGAGGAGCATTTGCCATAATAACAACATAAATAGTTGCTAGTATGGTGGTTACAGTACACAGTTGAGTATTGGGTCAATCAAATTATTTGGCACGGAATTTGAATATGATCCGAAGATCAATAAAAATGTTTCACATCATTTTATTTTAAAAATATACCGCGTTCGGTATTGAGCTCGGTACCAAACGTAACCGGAGGGTTCTCCCGTGTGATATCTACACAGATTAATCTCTCCAATAGAAGACTTTCATGTGCAAAATTATGGGCATTTAAAAAGAAGTAATTAATGTTGATTGTCTAATTATTATTTTACTAATATATACTATCTTAACCTTGACATTATAATAATACTAAGTAAAAGTCGTGATATAACATATATCTATGTTATATATATTATAAATGAGGCTTGGGTTATTTTTTAAATATAATCTTAACCTTTCAATTACTTTATTTTAATTAATTGAGAATTTTAATAATATTAAATGTTTTATTAATTTCAAATCAACTTTATTAATTACTTTAAATTTTATTTCACTTGTGGTCTTTCTACTTCCACTCCATCTATGCTTTTTCATCTATCACATAATAATCTTGAATTCCTATTATTTTATGTTATATCTTCAACTATCATAACCTTTAGGTCAAGTAAAATAGCCCTCTGTAAACACATTGATGAATGAAATAGTCTCTTCGAATACCTTTCGATATTAGGGCTTCTCATTAGATTTCAATGTTAGGGCTTCTCATTTGATTATTCTACCTTTACTCTTGGTCCTTCAACTACCGGTGTATGCTAAGCTTTTTTTATTATTACATCTCTTAAATATGGGGTCAGAGGTTCATGTGTAAGATAACAAAGCCCATATTGCATATGCTTTGAGATAATCTCAATAGGAGGAATGTCAGACGTCGGCCTTGCCGATCAACTACACTTTTCTATTGCATTTGACCGAATTTTAAAGTTGGGCAAGCCAAATGCCTTCATCATTTTTTCCATACAGCTTCACATTGACACTAATTTTGCCTAAAATCTTTATGATTCTTTCAAACAAATCCCTCTTGCATAACAATGAGGGATTTTGTCAATATGCAATAAACACAGACTAACCTATTATGATTTCTATTTGAAGTTTTTTTTTTTTTTTTTTGTACTTTTTTTTCTACATTTGTAGTGTTTATTATACCTAGGCTAACTATTTCATAAACACAAAATATGAAGATAGGATGAAATGCAACTATCAACAAACTAAAGTGCCTAAAAATGTTAAACATAATAATTAGCCTCACAAAGAACTTTAAAATATTGTTATTTTATGTTTTAAAAAACTGACATTTGTTATATACTAAAAATTCAGGAATTAGTATAGGATGCAAAGAGCATATCACAACACCGTTCTAGACTTGGATCAAAATCTCCACTGGCGGAGATTAACACCTGAACAACGCACAGGGACGAAAGACCACCACTTGAAGAAAATTCAAGATAAAGAACGAGGACGCCTCGTAAAACCATATTTAGGCCAAAATTCTCTGTTTATTAAAATTGAACGTTGCCTATATGTAGCAATCCTGAAAGACAAGGCTTAATAAAAATAAAAACAGAGACACGCTAAAACCAATAAATACACAAATTAATAAAAGAAAGTAAAATGACTTGCTAACTAGCTGCTTCGCCACTTAGCCAGCCCAGCTCCGACGTCATTCTCCCGGGGTTAGAGGTGCGTCTGGCTCATAGTATGGACTTAGATCGACGACATTAATAGTGGTTGAAATGTTGTAATCATCGGGTAGATCGATCTGATAGGCGTTGTCATTTATCTTCCTTATTATCCAAAAAGGGTCGTCAGCTCTTGGTTTAAGTTTGCTGAAAGATCGCAGAGGGAAACATTCCTTTCTAAGGTGTATCCAAACAAGGTCCCATTCTTGGAATTGCTAGGCTTTTCAAAATTTATTGCCCTATTTTTAATATTTGGAATTGTGTTTATGTATCATGTCTTGCATTTGTTTGTCCAATTGTTAAATGTCTTTGCTACGGTGTTCCCTGTCCATGTTGTATGTGGTTGCAGACAATTGTGAGATTAAATCAATTGGTGTTAGTGGATTTGCTCCATATACTATTTCAAAAGGACTCTTTTGTGTAGCTTGATTGACTAATCTATTGAAAGCAAACTCTAGTTGAGCTAACAAGAGTTCCAATTGGTGAATGGTCTTTCCAATAAAGCATCGCAGCAAATTTCCTAAACTCTTGTTTACTATTTTTATTTGTCCATCCATTTGCAGATGTGCAGTTGATGAAAATTATAATTTTGTGCCCAACTTTCCCCATAAGGTTCTCCAGAAGTGGCTAAGGAACTTCACATCATGGTCAGACGTGATTGTTCTTGGGATGCCATGAAGTCGTATGATATCCTTGAAGTATAAGTCAGCCACATTAGTGGCATCTAGTGTTCTTTTTTGCAAGGCACGAAGTGTGCCATTTTTGAAAATGAATCGACAACGACCATTATGGAATCTTTATGCCGTTGTGTGTGAGGTAATCCTAATACAAAATTGATGCTAACATTCATCCATGGGACTTTAGGGACTTGAAGTGGAATATATAATCCCAAGCGCTGATCTTACGTCTTAGTTAGTTTGCATACTCGACATTGGTTTGTGAACCTATCAACATCTATTACTAAAAAAGGCCAATATAAACGTTCTTTAATTAAAATCAGAGTTTTATCCCTACCAAAGTGACAACCAATGCCACTTGTATGGCATTCATTCAGAATCAACAGGCGCATAGACCCTTGTGGAATGCATAGCTTATTTCCTTGGAATAAATGGCCATTTACTATGTGATAGAGCTGATGTGGACCATCTTGACAATTCTTCCAAATTTCTTTAAAATCTGGATTGATTGGGTAAGATTCATGTAGTATCTCAAAGCCCAAAATTTGGTTTTGCAACATTTGCAATAAAAGGTGCGTGCGCCTAAGAGCATCAGCCACCTAGTTACTAGTACTTGATTGGTGACTAAGAACCTAATGGAAGGATGCAAGATATTCAACCCACGTAGCATGCCGTATTTTCAATTTATTTTGAGAATTAAAAAACCAGAGAGCTTCATGATATAAATAAAGTATTAATTGATAGACCAATAAATATATTTCCAATGTCGTAGAGCTCAGACAATGGCATATAATTCTTTATCATATGTTGAATATTTTCATTGGGTCTCATCAAGATTTTAACTAAAGAAGGCAAGGGGGTGATTGTCTTGACTAAGTACAACACTGATGCCCACATTTGAGGCATCACATTCTACTTGGAATAGTTGAAGAAAATTTGGTAATGCTAACACCGACACGTTGGATATCTTTTGGTTTAGCTGGTTAAAGCTAGCTTGTGTGACCTCATTCCAATAGAATTCTCTAGCCTTCAGGACATCAGTCAAAGGAATGGCTAATGAACTAAAATCTTTTATGAATCTTCTATAAAAAGAAGCAAGACCATGATATCGGCGAATGTCTGTGAAGGACTGAGGATTTGGCCAATGCAAAATGGCATTAATTTTTGTGGGTTTAGCTTCTATACCTTTAGCATAGAAGATGAAGCCCAGGAAGTTCAACCTTGGAGTTAATAACTGGCATTTGGATGGATTGGCAACTAATTTCTACTCCCGTAAGATATCGAACCCTTGGCGCAAATGTTGGATAAGACCCTCTATGATTTTGTTGTATATAAGAATTTTGTCAAAATAGACGACCACAAATTTACATTAGAAAGGTTGCATAAACTGATTCATCAACCTCATAAATATGCTTGGTGCATTCGACAATCTGAAGGGCATAACCATCTATTCATATACCCCATCCCGCATTTTGAAAGTTATTTTCCATTCTCACCAAGATGAATCCAAATTTGGTGGTATCCATTACGTAAATTGAATCTATATTCATGGATTATGATTTTGATGATAGCAAACACTTTTGTTTCTCTACGACTGCCTTACCTACTGACATTTCAGGTCCACAAGATCATACTGCATTAGGAACTAGCTCAAGATTGGGTAGACTAGGTCTGAGTCAGTTTGTAGCTTTTTCCTTTCTTGAGTCTATTGTAATTGGTGTAGCTCCTGATGCTAAGTAATCTTACAAACACACACCTTGGAAGAATTTTTGACTGCTCTCTAGAGTTTATTATTTTTAGTAACATCGTCCGGGATAATATTTATATCGGCCTGAACAATCGGTTCAAAAATAGAAACCATAATTAGGGCATCCTTATTAAGGTAGCCGTCACTAAGCACATCGGCATGGATGATTTTGTATCAGCCAGAACGATAGGCTCAAATCAGAAAGAATCTGCCTCCAGATCTATTTAGGAATTACTTATTTTTGGACATCGTCCCGGGGATCGGCCTGGCCGATCCAGCATAATTTTTCCTAAATAAATCTGGTAATTAAGGAAAGCAATTAATGGTGATTTGCATGATCATATCAGCTGGGCCGATCGCAGGATCGGCCAAGACGATTTGACATTGGCCAGCTTCTATTCAGGGAGATGTTCAGGATATTTTTTCTTTGATTTGAACTAATCATCCAAAACGATATCCTATCGGCCTGGACGATATAACCAAAAATCTTTTGATCATCCCTAACCGACTAGATTGATTGAGCAAAATTTATGCTGATCGGTCAGGCCGATATTTATATCAGCCTGGATGATAAAGTCGGTAAGTTGTATTAATGAGCTCATTTTCAGATCTTCTATTTAAGCTTTGATAAGACACTTGGTAAGTGTCTTTGGCAGCCATTGTAGCTTCGTTATTTTGGAGGGAACTTGAAGAGAGAGCTTAAAAGGGAGAGAGGAAAGGGTGGAGTTTAAGAGATGGAGAAGATCCTTGGAGGGGGTTTCAAGGGAGTGTGGAGGGAGATTCCACACGGTTGCTTCGGAGAGAAGTTCTTTTTTGTGTCTTAGTACCATCAGATTCAAGGCTTATCTTGAGGGAAGTTCACAGAAGAAGAAGATCTTTTTTGTGTCAAAGGACCTGGCTACTCCGTCGCACCGAGGTGGGTGGAAGTGATTTTGTGAGGGCTTCTCCGCCTAGCTGTGGGGGCTAAAAGAGAGACACTAAGTTTAGTGCAATACTTGGAGGGTGCCTCCGAGGAGTGGACGTAGGTCAAGGTTTGACCGAACCACTGTAAATCTGGTGTGTTCTTTCCTTTATTATTTTCGCATTTAATTTCCGAATTGTGTTTTCTTTGTGGTGAATTTTGTTTTGGTTTTAGTTTTGTTTTACAAATATTTAAAATACCAATTCACCTCTCTCTTAATTAGCCTTGGGCTAGTTCATAAGGGGTCTAACATCTCTAATAAACTTTTAAGTAGTATCAAAGTGAGATTCATAAAAATGAGTTTTTGAAAACTTTTGAATTTTCATCTATGGATAATTTTTGTAATTGTTATATTGCAAAAGATTATTCAATTACTAGACCACCTTTATTTGAAAATATTACCTTTGATTTTTAGAAAATTCGCATGTCTACTTTCTTGCAATTAATTAATTTTTGAATGTGACAAATGATTTTAACTAGTTATTCGATACCGTCTCGTAGTTTAGATGGAATTGAAACTAATATTCCTTTTAAACAATAGAATAGAGAAGAGAAAATCAATGCTCAATTGAATATAAAATCTTTAAATTGTTTTTTTTTTGCGCTTTAAATTCTAAAGATTGTATGTTAGTTTCAACGTGCGCTACTGGTAAGAAAATTTGGTATAAATTACACACCATATACGAAGGCACTAGTGAAATCAAGCAATCTAAATTGAATTTTTTAATGCATGATTATGAACTATTTTACATGAAACCTTATGAGACAATCTCAGACATGTATACTAGGTTTATTCAAATTGTTACATCATTACATGCTTTAGAAAAAGAGTTTTCAAACTTTGAAAAAGTCAATAAAATTCTTTGTTGTCTACTTGATAAGTTCGATGCCATAGTTGCTTCTATTTGTGAATCTAAAAAATTTAAATGAGTATTTTATTAATAATTTAATTAGCTCAATCATTGCCTACGAGCAAAATTTGGGTCAAAGACTTTTGGATGCAGGTGAAATGATAGTACTAAATGCTGAAAACATGGAGAAAAGTTACTTAGTTGGTAATGAAAGCGATGACTTATCAAGCAAATTAAAAAGCTCACTAAAACATAAGCATCATGGAATAAATGTAAAAATGGTAAGAATATTAAAATTTCTTCTGATATTATTTACTTTGGATGTATGAAACTTGGACATATGAAAAATTGGTGTCCTAATTTGAGAACTCGTCCTGGAAGAGAAAAGGATAAAGCTAAGCAAATTATAGAAAGGGCAAGTAATGTAAAGCAAAAAATCTCCTAGGCAAATTTAGCTTCTGAATCATCAGACTAGGAGCAAGATGCTGTTTAAATTTGTTTGTGTGTTTATTTGATTATGTTGTATTTTTTATTATTTTCTATGTTTTTATTTATTTTCCTTCGGTTTTGTTTTTCTTCATTTTTGTTATTGTTTTGAAATTTTAAATTAGCTTTTATACTTAGTTTTATGAAGTTCTCTCTGATCAACACACACATTCGCTTTTCTAAAAATGAAAAACCTATCTCCTATTTTTTTGAATTCTTATGTAAGTTGTATTTGACTTCTCTAAAAACAGTCAAAGCAAGGAAACTCATGATTTTTTCTCTATATCTCTTTTCTTAAAAAGGTTATTTTACTTTTAATTCAAAATCTTCATCATATTATAAATTGGATTTTGAAACTAATCTTTTTCATCTCCCTACATTTTATTTATTGCATAGAGATTCTTTACAAGTTATTGAATCTACCTCATAATTTTCTTAATCAAATAGTTCGCTTTATCAATAGAATGGATTTACTTTTATTTTTAAAAGTTTTAGAAAGGTAGCATTTTTAATTAAAAAAATGGCCAATGATGCCAAATCAAAAAGTGGTCAATAATATTAAATCAAAAGATATGCAATGACGCCAAATCGAGAAAGATACACAAAAGTGTATTAAAAAGGAAAAGATATGCAAAGTGCATCAGAAATTGACAAGAGGCATAAAATGAGCCCACAAAGAGTATGCTTAATTTTTATATATTACTTAAAGCTTAAGAAACTATTGTTATTTTTGATACTTGATCTTGAAAATCATGATTCTTGATTCACTAATTTTTGCATTAATCTTCTATTAGATATGTTTTATGAAAGGTGTTTTGAAAAATTAGTGTTTCTTCTTCTAATTTGTTCCTTGATTTAGATATTGGATTAAAAAATTTTTGAGTCTTTAAAAGAACTTGAGTTTGGATTAATAATTTCTGAGTTTTTAAACTTTTCTGGATTATGCATTGTCAATCCATTCCTTATTAAGTTTTTGAATAAAATCAAGAGGTAACTTTCTCATTTTAAAAATATTTGATTTTATCTTCATTTGATCAGGGATCATTTTTTTTCTTTTAATCATTTTTTTATTATCCTGATTGTTCTTGCTCCTTCTCTTTTTAATAATATCAAAGGGGGAGAACGTACTATTGTATTTGTATTTGTACTTGTTTTAAAATTAAAAATAAAAAAAAAATTTAAAAACAATTTTTTTTATTTCCCATATATTTAAAGTTTTATTTTAGTAAGGGGGAGATTAGGAGAACATGATTTCTTTTTTATAAATTCAACTAGTAATATTTGCCATCATCAAAAAATGGTAGATTGTTGCAAATCTGTATTCATGGATTATGATTTTGATGATAGCAAACACTTTTGTTTCTCTACAACTGCCTTACCTACTAATATTTCAGGTCCACAAGATTAGACTGCATTTGGAACCAACTCAAGATTGGGTAGACTAGGTCTGAGTTAGTTTGTACCTTTTTGCTTTCTTGAGTCTATTGTAATTGGTATGGCTCCTGATGCTAAGTAATCTTGCAAACACACACCTTGGAAGAATTTCTAACTGCTCCTTAAATTTTATTATTTTTGGTAACATCGTATGGGATAATATTTATATCGACCTAGATGATCGGTTCAAAAATAAAAACTCTAATTAGGGCATCCTTATTAAGGCAGCTGTCACTAAGCACATCAGCCTGAACGATTTTGTATCAGCCAAGATGATAGGCTCAAATAAAAAAAATTTGCCGCCAGATCTATTTAGGAATTACTTTTTTTTTGAACATCGTCCCGGGGATCGGCCTGGCCTATCAGGATCGGCCTGGCCGATCCAACATAATTTTTCCTAAATAAATCTAATAATTAAGGAAAGCAATTAATGGTGATTTGTACGATCACATTGGTCGGGCCGATCGCAGGATCGGCCAGGACGATTTGACATCGACTAACTTCTATTCAGGGTGATGTTCAGGATGATTTTTCTTTGATTTGATTTAATCATCCAGGACGATATCCTATCGGCCTAGATAATATGACCAAAAATCTTCTGATCGTCCCTAACTGACCAGGCTGATTGAGTGTAATTTATGTTGATCGGCCAGCCCGATATTTATATCAGCTTGGACGATAAAGTCGGCAAGTTATATTAATGAGCTCATTTTCAGATCTTCAACTGAAGCTTTGACAAGACACTTGGTAAGTGTCTTTGGCAGCTATTGTAGCTTCATTCTTTTGGAGGGAACTTGAAGAGAGAGCTTGAAAGGGAGAGATGAAATGATGGAGTTTGAGAGAGGGAGAAGATGCTTGGAGGGGGTTTCAAGGGAGTGTGGTAGGGGATTCCACACGGTTGCTTCCACGAGCTTGCACCTTAGTACCGTCGGATTCATGACTTGTCTTGAGGAAAGTTCACAGAAGAAGAAGATCTCTTTTGTGTCAAAGGACCCGGCTACTCCGCCGCACTGAGGAAGGTGGAAGTGATTTTGTAAGGGCTTCTCCGCCTAGTTGTAGGGGCTAAATGAGAGACACTAAGTTTAGTGTAATACTCAGAGGGTGCCTACGAGGACTGGACGTAGGTCAAGGTTTAACCGAACCATTATAAATTTAGTGTGTTCATTCCTTTATTATTTCCGCATTAAATTTATGCATTGTGTTTTCTTTGTGGTGAATTTTGGTTTGGTTTGAGTTTTATTTTAAAAATATTTTAAATACTAAGTCACCTCTATCTTAATTAGCCTTGGGTCAGTTCATAAGGGGCCTAACATCCCTAAATAACTTTCATAAATAAAATTTAGAAAAAAAATTGGACCCATGCAATTGATCAAATATATCATCAGTACGAGGAATAGGAAATTTGTATTTTGCTGTAATTCGATTGATCAAGCGACTGTCAATGCACATTCGATACGTTCCATCCTTCTTAGGCACTACTAGAGTTGGTAATGCATAGGGTCTGGCGCTTGTTCTTATAAAATCTTTGGCCATAAGGTCTTCAATTTGCCTATAGAGCTCTTGATGTTGATCAGGCTGCTTTCGATATGTAAAACAATTTGGCAGCATTGCACCAGGAACGAGATCAATGTGGTGCTAGATGTCACGGACGACAGGTAACCCTGCAGGGAGTTCGGTTGTCAGCACATCTTCATATTGGCATAATAGAGGTCTAACTTCATCAGGAATCTGGGGTGTTTCTTCATTTATTTCCAAAAGAATGAGTAAATACCCTCCTTTGGCTGTTAGAACTTCATTCAGAAAGGTGGAGCGGGATACTAATTGATTGGTATTAAAAGCAGAGCAGTCTTGGGTGCTCTCGAGTAGAGGAGCGAGAAGTATCTTTTGCCCATTGTGAATGAAGGAATAAGTGCTAGTAGCTCCGTTTCGCATATTTTTTTGATCATATTGCCAAGGCCTTCCTAATAACAGATGATAGGCATCCATTGACACAACATCACATACGACTTGTTCTTGGAAAGGTCCAATTGAAGATGACACCATGCATCTCTTAGAGACTTGTACTTCGTTATCTTTTTGAATTCATGATAGTTTGTAGGGCAAAGGATGATCAATTGTAGGCAGATTAAGCTTGTCTACCATGGAAGATACGATATTCTTATAGCTACCACTATCAAAATTATTTGACACGCCCTACCCTACACCGTTCCTTGAGTTCTGAAAATATTGTGGCGTAGGCAAGCTTCATCCTTGTGGGTGTTAAGAATTTGTCAAATGCAATAATGTACTCTTCTAGCGCTGACGTCTGCAGCCGTAATTATAAAAATTTTTAGAACAGATCTTGACGGTATTGCTCTGGTATATATTTTTGTTTCAGTTCTTTTTTCAATTTTGTCCACATGATGATCTTACGCTTGTCTTCCCTTTCGCGAGTTCTTGTTAAATTTACCCACCAAAGGGACGCATTCCTCTTCAGTTTGATAGCTACAAGCTTGACGATCTGCTCCATTGGTACTTATTTGAACTCACAAAATTCTTTCTACAGTATGCAGCCAACGTATGAATTTGTCAGGATCCATGCGGCCTTCAAATTCAGGTAACTCGATTTTCATACCGCAATTCAAAGGAGGTGCCAGTCTTCTCTGCCTAGGATGCCCCTCGTCTAATGCTTCCCCGCTCGATACTTCTTGATGAAATGGGTTGATGTCCTCACCTTCATCTTCTTGTTATCTACTAACCTCATCATGTTCAAATCACGCCATCTCTTGTTGCAGCTGTGTAATTTCCTATTGAAGATTTGTGATCACTGCTTCTTGTACTAGCTGCTGTTGATTCCATTGAGGCGGCATTCTTGCCAAGCTTTGATACCACCTAACACCTTTCCAGGCTCGAATCAAAATCTCCATTGGCAGAGATTAATGCCTGGCCCATGCATAGGGACGGAAGATCACCTCTTGAAGAAAATTGAAGATATAAGATGAGGACACCTCGTAAAACCATATTTAGGCCAAAATTCTCAATTTTTTAAAATTGGATGCCACTTATATATAGAAATCTTGAAATATAAGGCTTACAAAAAATAAAAAAAGAGGCAAGCTAAAATCGACAAATACACAAATTAATAAAAGAAAATAACATGACTTGCTAACTAGCTACTTCGCCACTTAGCCAGACCAGCTCCTGCGTCATATCAATTCAAAGTAAGAACAAGCATGCCATCAAATAACTTATTAGTGTCACATGCATGTATAAGGTCCTCTAAAGTTCATGTGTTTAAGTAGTTCTAATGGTATCATGACTAAGTGGCCATCCACACAATGGCTCAATTTCAAAGTTTCTTACTATTAAGATATCAATTATTAGACTGGACATTCTCATTTATATGTATGAACTTTTTCTTCATTCTTTAGTATTCATTGTAGAAAATAATAAACTCATAACAGGAGCAATTCCAACGAATATAGGTTGATGACATGCATGATGCAAAGTAAACTTCTGCAATATTTGTGAAAATATCAAAAGCTCTCACATGTTAATAAGAAAATTAATTTATGTAATAAAATTCAGGCATTAAAAGCTAAAACATGTATCACCTAAACCCAAAACCACCTAAGGCAAACTGAAGTTTTAGGACTCAATGTAACGGTTCTTGTCTACTTATTTTTTTCTTTGTGAGAAAATAAGCAATACTGACCCAATTTAAGCTAAGCTCAAACTACAAAAAAACAAAACCAATAAATTAGAAGATGTCTTATATGAATATATTTTGAAATATATAACTTAGCATCCTAATAATTTTCTTGGAAAACAAATATAAACCAGAGATTTGAACCAACAATTTAGTTGAGAATTCAAAACATTATAAATGGAAGTTCACTTTGTAGTCATAAGAAACCCAAAAATAAAGTAAGATGTAGAGCAAACAATGAAGCTACACAAATATTTAATAAATACCAACATTGAAACCCTCTCTTGTAATGCCCTCATTATCAATTTGATTCATTTTTAATGTCATTAACAAAAATAACCATTTCCATTATCTTTTGATTATTTTCAATAGTATAATTTATCCACTGATAAGTATAAATTGTGCATTATTTTAGTTATGATAAATTCAGTGTTGTTTTACTTGCGTTTGTATAGGAATTATGCAAGAAAAAAACAAAAATTAATAGTGTTGGATAGTGCCACAAGACCGACAGGAATAATGCTGTAGCGTCGTATGGATCAATGTCAAAGCATCGACCTTCTCATTTTGCAAGCACCGCGGCATCACAAATGTCATCACCACAGAGCTTTTGTGCCCAAGAACATCACCACAGAATTGGGTGTTGTGGGAAATTCACACAAAAGCATCAACCTTAATTTCAAATGCCACAGTGCCAGATTGTCTTCTAAATGCTACAACACTTATATTTGTTGTGCCGTGACTGAGCAGTTAGAAATTCTAAGAGTAGCATCAACTTAATGAAAATATGCATGAATTCAGGTCATAACAGTGCCACATCATCCAGCTCTGTAGCAGAGCCAACATTATAAATTGTGGCATTAGTTCATTTTTTATCGATGTAACACCATCCTATTGAATGCTGCAGCGCTTGAGTTTGATCATGTACTTTCTATTATTAGATTTATGTTTTATTATTTGTAGAGTTAAGACCCTTAACTGAAACTTTAGTACATTTCAGTGTTCTTCTTTAGTTTCCCTTTAGAATAAAGTCTAAGGGACGATAAGGAGGAACAAGATACAATATATAGAAGAATTTAGCCTATGTTTGTATAAGCAACTCTATAAGTGGTGGAAGGAGTATAGAGAAGATACTAGGATCCTTCCTAGTAATAAAATTTACTATATCTCTAGTACTTTGTTCTTCTATAAATGAAATGAATATGAGTTTCATGTTATTTCTTCCATGCCTAGCAAGATCTCTTGTTTCGTGTTGATGAAGTAAAAAAAATATATTAAGTACTATATAGACTCTTATTCCTGAATGAAAATATTTATGTTTTCAACATCTCCTATTCTTCATTTAATGCAAATAATGACCATGTGTGTAGTTAAAATCTAGTGAGTTGTATAACCTTGATGGAGGAATGCAAAATAATTCAAAATATTCAAATGGAATATTGATAAGTGTAAATAATGTTATATTTTATGGGCTAATTTGTCAGAAAAAATGTGTTGTTGTAGTTGTATTTATGTAGGAAAATATAGGAAATGGGAACAATTTTCAAGTATGGCACAAAACCTTGACGTCGGACATAGTACCACTACGACACAATCATTAACACCACCAGAGCGCCTAAATATGAAAATGGTGATGCCTAGTTTCTTTTTGACATTATCGCAGTGTTGGAGGAGTCAGTGCCGCAAAGCCCAGCAACCTATCATAAAATCATAGCTCAGAGGAGTCAGTGTTGTAAAACTCAGTCTTCATATTACAGCACCGTGAAGCCAAATTCTAGTGCTGCTAAGTCAAAGGAGTGCAACATGTACTTCGTAGCTCTTAAATGTCAGCAATAGCATAGCTCTAGAGTTGTTAATATTTAATCCATGATTTGCTAGTGAAGAGATTAAATAGTTGACCCATGTCAGCAAATGTCGCAGCAGCGTTGCAGCATTAGTTAATTTTATGGGCATCGTAGCGCAAGTGTCTCGAGCACCACGGTGCCATAATCTGTTTTCTATATTTTTTTTATAAATAATATGTTTATTATTTTAGTAGAAGACTTCAGCCACTTAGTAAAATTCAGACTTCAGAGTGTCTCTCTGAAATTTCAGGGAGCACTAGATCCTCTTCCTTATAGTATTTGGTCAGTGTTTGTGGAAGCAAATACTTAAGTTCAAGCATGTGTGTAAAGGAAGAAGTTGAACCATCCTGTGATATCTTTTCTTCTTTACTTTCTTTCTTATGTGTTATTAATGAAAATGAGTTTGCTTGAATTATTGTTCATGATTGGCTAATTCCCAAAGTTTTGGATTGATGGTGTAAATTAAATATGAAATACTAATGATTTATCTTAATCTTTATATTAATAATATGTATTTTTAATACTAGGTCTTTATTTAATGCACACAATGGTCACATGTGTATTTAATACCAGGTGTAATGTAAAGCCTATGAAAAGGGAAACAAAAACAACTAGGTATGTTGGATTGGTATGATGCAAAAAGAAGCAAAATGCTTGTCATTTATCAAATTTATAGAGATAGATTGTCATGAATGGATTAAAAGTTCGTCAGGGATATTAAGCCCTTATGAACTAGTCCCAAGGCTAATCAAGAGGGGGGAGGGGGTGAATTGGTATTTAAAATTTTCTCCAAACAAAAACACAAACACAACCAAACCAAGATTCACCATTAGAGAAATGAAGTGTGGAAATTAAATACGAAATTAATAATAAGAAAAAACACACTAGATTTTATTATGGTTCGGTCAACTTGACCTACGTCCACTCTCCGGAGCCTCTACTCTAAGTATTACACTAAACTTAGTGTCTCTGTCTTCAAAAAAAAAATTTAGTGTCTCTCCTTTTTCCCCCACAGCAAGGCGGAGAAGCCCGAACAAAAACTCTTTTCCACCAACCCCAGTGAGGCAGAGATCCCAACTCCTTTTGCTTTCTTCAAAAGCAGGAAGAGAACCAAACTCCTTTTGCTTCCTCCATAAGCAAGCAGAGAACCTTGATCAGTTACTGAAGTAGATCTGTCTCAAACCTCCAAGGAATTAGGGATGATGATCGGAGAAGATGACTCGGATCCTTACTTGGAGTAACCTTTATGAAATCTCTCACAAACTCCCCCTCACAGGATCTTCTCTCTCTCTCTCTCCCTTGTTCTCCCTCTCCTCTTCGCTCTCTCAGGTCAGGACAGTAGCAAAAGATACACTCTTGGGTAAAATAAGAGGTCTTATATAGAAGAGCTTCATATTTACTCTTAATTGCAACAAACATATATTATTGTCTAGGATGATCAGCAGATCATCCTCTATGATCAGTATAAAATCAGCTCAATCAGCTAGGACGATTTAGAAGAGTCTGAACGGTTAGAAGTTTATTTCGTTAAGAACATCCATGATGATAGGATATCATCCGGTACGATTAGTTTAAGTCATCGAATATCGTCTATACCATCACTCTGGATAGATGTTTGGATAATAGAAAAATAACTAGATCGTCCGTGTCAATTAGTACAAAATGACCAATATCATCCAGAATATCGCCCTGAATGGATGTCTGGATGATGGAAAAATAACTTGATCGTCCAGGCCGATCTCTTGATCATCCCGAATGATTAGTTCAATTCAGTACATATCATCTAGAGCATCACCCTGAATGGAATTAGGGCAATTATACATCATCCAAGAAGAACTAAGGTTTGTTAGCTGATCGTCCAAGATAATCCTGTGATCATCCAAGATGATATGATCGAGCAATCAAACCTTAATTGTTTTTTTAATTACCAGATTAATTTAGGCATAATTATGCTGCATCGTGCAGGACGATATCCAAAATAAAACATGTCTAAATAGATCTGACAATTGAATCTTTCTAATTTGAGCCTATCATCCCAAACAATGTTAATATCATTCAGGATGATTCACTTAATTATGGCTGCCTTAACCAAAATGCCCTAATTAGGGTTTCTATTTTTAGCTGATCATCTAGGATGATATTTGGATCATCCCGGATGATGTGATCAAAACAAAAAATACTAATCAAACAGACAGATTTTTTTCCAAGTGTGTATGAGCAAGGTTACATAGCATCAGGACCCATAATGTTATAATGGACTCAAGAAAAGGTAAAAGACACTTAACGTATATTACAAGCAGACTCTGTCCTAATCTACTCAATCTTGAGCTGGTTCGATTTGCAATTTGATCTTGTGGACCTAAAACATTAGTAAGTAAGGCAGTCGTAAAAAAATAGAAATATTTACTATCATAAAAATTATATTTCCTGAAATCATATTTGAAATAATCTCTCCCTTTTTTATGATGGAAAACAATCAAAACTAAATAAAACACGAATAAGTAAAACATAAAACATGAACAAGTAAAACAGTATGTTAAAATAAACTCAAACAAGCACTACTCTCCCTTTTGACATCACAAAAAGGAGGAGAAAAAACCAGAAAGGAAATGTAGAATAGAGGACATAAAAGAAGAACGAAAGCAAAGTTTTTTTAAATCAAAGCACAAAAATTATAAATTCTCCTTATGATTGAATTAAAAATCTATAAGAATAATGAGTTAACATTATCAAAATCCAAAAAATGGTAAAATAGCCAATCCTATTAGACTTAGCTCGGACTTCTCTCAGGACAAAATCGTCTTTTGAAAATAAAAGACGTAACTCATAAAAACCAATTGGATAAGAAAAAGAGATCCATTCAAAACTTAGCTTCAGAAAAATATCTTATAGAATAATATACCAAAATAATTTGTCATAACTGTGACATTTGAAATCAAGCATTTGAAAATATCGAGTAATACATAAATTCTTCTAAGATTTAGGAGTTTAAAAAAGAAGGAAGCTTGTCTTTTGTGGACTCATTTTATGCTTCTTGTCAATTGATTGGCATACTTTATACATCTTTTGATTTTTGATACACTTTGTGTATCTTTCAAATTTTTTTGGCAGTTATTGTGCATCTTTTCAATTTTTTTTTCTTTTTGGGGCTCATTTTATGCCCTTGTCATTTTTGCAAGCTAGATCCCTTTTCAAAACTCTTAAATACTCTCAGTTGTGAGCATATCTTCCAGATATTTAGAGAAGAAAAACTCGATCTATAATATAAGAAAGAATAAATCACAAAATAAAATCAAATTCATATGATAAATGCAACGACAAGATTTCAAAAAACTTAAAAGTAATATAAAGACTTTGAATATTATATATCTAATAAGATAGAAAAGATCTCAATTATAAAGTCTAGTTGTTAATATGAGATAGACTTTTATTTAGAAAAGAAAATTACACTACTAAAAGAGGTTAGAGGAAAGGAAACAATCAATGGTGTTTCTCCCTTTAACTATTTAAGAGATATAAAACATTGACTACACATTTTCAAAAATAAAAATATTGTATAAAATATTATTTCAGCAGTGATCACAAAGAAAAGAAAAAAAAAACTTAAATAACATAAATAAAACATAAAAAACAAAAGCAAGTAAAAAATAAAACAAACAAAAGAGTAGAAAAACAACAACAAGCAACAAAATATAAAATTCATAATTCGGTAGACATCAAGTTCATGCATTTATATCAATCAAACCCAATCTGGTCCTTAAGATGCTGAAAGTGTCAAAATCTAGTGGTTTAATAAAGATATGAGTCAATTGATTCTCAGCTGTCACATGGTGTAACTCAATATCTCCTTTGGTCACATGGTCTCTAATAAAGTGATGTCTTATGTTAATGTGTTTAGTCCTTAAATATCGGATAGGATTCTTAGAGACGCAGATGGCTCTAATGTTGTCACAAAGGATTGAAATTGTGCCTATATGTAGTCCTAAATTTAGAATTTTTTTGTTTCAACCAAAGGACTTGGGCCAAATAACTCCCTAAACTAATGTACTCAACTTCAGCAATAGAAAGTGCAACAGAGTTTTATTTTCTAGTAGACCAGGAGACTAAAGATTATCCAATGAATTGGCAAGTTCCAGAAGTGCTCTTTCTATCCACCCTGCATCCTACAAAATTAGAATCAGAATATCCAACAATCTCAAAAGAAGTGTTGTGCCTAGGATACTGGATTCCTAAGTTTTGGGTCCCCAAAAGATATTTAAGAATTTTTTTAACTGTAGTAAGGTAGGATTCTTTAAGATCAACTTGAAATCTAGCACAAAAACAAATACTTAACATTATATCAGGTTGGCTAGCAGTCAAGTAAAATAAAGATCCAATCATCCCTCTGTACTTCTTTTGATCAACATATTTTCCATTTGAGTCCTTATCCAACTGAACACTAGAAATCATGGGAGTATTTATTGGCTTGGCTTTATCCATTTCATATTTCTTCAAGATGTCATTTATGTACTTTGATTGATTTAGAAAGGGTTCATCATCAAATTATCTTATGTTAAACTCCAAAAATAGGACAACTTTCCCATTATACTCATCGCAAACTCCTTACTCATTATTTTAGAAAAATTATCACATAGCTTTTTATTAGAAGATCTAAAAAGTATATCATCAATATATATCTGAACAATGAGTAACTCATCCCCTACTTTCCTCAGAAAAAGGGTGGTATCTATGCTCCCCCTAAAAAACTCCCTCTTTAGTAAAAATGTGCTAAGCCTCTACCAAGCTCTTGGTGTCTATTTTAATCCATAAAAGGCATTTTTTAATTTGAAAATATGATTTAGAAATTAGAAACTCTCAAAACTTGGAGGTTGCTCTAGAAACACATCATCTTTTATTACCCCATTTAAAAAGGCACTCTTAACATCCATTTGGTAAAGCATAAATCCCTTATAATAGGCAAAGGCTAGTAGCCCTCTATTGGCTTCCAATCTAGTTATAGGGGCAAAGGTCTCCTCGAAATCAATCCCTTCAATTTGGTTGTACCCTTTAGCCACCAATCCCGCCTTATTCCTAATCTCCACACTATAATCATTCATTTTATTCTTAAAGATCCATTTGGTTCCAACTACACTTTATCCTTTTGGTCTTTCTATAAGCTCCCAAATATCATTTCTAACAAATTGGTTTAATTCCTTTTGCATGGCTAAGATTCAAAACTGATCAGACAAGGCTTGATAAATATTGGTGGGTTCAGTCATTAAGATAAAGGCAGAGTAGTTCACTTCCTTCCTAAGTCCATGCCTAGTTCTAACATCTTTAGAAGGATCTCCTAAGATCAGTTGTTTAAGATGACTCAAATAATATCTCCAATCTCTTGGCAAAGTGTGTGTAGGATCAACCCTTTCCTCTAGATTTGCATTCTCTACTCCTTAGGTAATCTCACATACTCTTTCAATATTTTGGGACTCTACCCACTTCTCCAAATTTTCAACACCTTTAGAAATCTCTCTAACACCATCTTCATCCTCAACTCCAGACACCTTAGGACCAGATTTATCAAATACTATATGAGTAGTCTTCTCCATAACTAATATCCCTTATTAAACACCCTAAAGAATTTCCCAACACTTAAATATCCCAAGAACACTCCATCAGATTTTGGGTCAAATTTCCCTAAGTGTGACTTTCCATTATTAAGAATGAAAACCTTACAACCAAAGACATAGAGGTGGGAAAGATTGGGTGTCCTACACTTAAGGATCTCATAGGGTATCTTATCAAGTTTGGCTTTCACATTCACCTTACTCAACACATAAAAAGCTATATTTATCACTTCAGCCTAACAATTTTTTGGAAGTGAATACTCAGCAAGCATGGCTCTAACAGCTTCTAGTAAGGTTCGGTTCTTCCTTTCAGCTACCCCGTTCTGCTGAGGGGTCCTAGGAGCTGAGCAGTTGTGGCTAATCCCCTTATCCTTACAAAAGTCTCCAAATCTCTCATTTTAAAACTCTCCCCCATGGTCACTATGGATGGCCAAGATCTCATAACCTAATTTTTTCTGAACCTAAGTGGAGAATGATCTAAACTCATCAAAAGACTCACTCTTATGAGATAAAAATTTAATCCAAGTAAACCTCGAGTAGTCATCGATAATCATAAAATGAAAGACTTTTCCCCCTAAGCTGACAGTGCTAATGGGTTCAAACAAATCCATTAGAAGGATTTCTAAAGGTCTAGAGGTGCTAATGTCCTTAATAGAATAGAAAGAGAATCGAACTTGCTTCCTTAGTTGGTAGGCATCATATAGGCGGTCTTTAGTAAACTTAAGCTTGGGGACCTCTAACTTTTTCAATCTTCTAAGGGATCATATTAGCATGACATAACCTCCTATGCCATAATCAAGAATCATCAGTAATAGTTTTTAAACAAAATAAAGCAGCATAATCAATATTATTTAAATCAAGCATGTAAACATTATTAATCCACTTTCCCTACAAAACAGTGTTATTATTCAAGCTAATAATGCATATATTTGCCAAAAATTTTATGATGAAGCCCTTATCACACAGCTGACAGATGCTTAGCAAGTTATGTTTCAGTCTATCTATAAGTAAAATATTTTCAATCAAAAGGTTCTTAGAGTTTTCGATTATACCTGCGCCCACCAATTTCTTAGTGGTATTGTCTCCAAGAGTGACCTTGCCTCTAGCTCTGGCCTCCAGCGAGGTATCTCTAGTCAAGTTTTGTGAGCATCCACTGTCCAGGTACCACATGCTCTCATGAGGCCTTTTATGAGAGCAAACCTCTTCTTGGTTAGACTGACCAAGATGATCACTGGCCATTAAGCACAAGTTTTTTGTCTCCTCCTCAACTTTAGTCTCAGAGGAGTCAGATGCATAATCCGCCCTGAACGCCTTTTGGAACCACTTCTTTTCCTTCCTAAACTTTGGTTTCTCCTCTCCCTTCTCCTTGCTTGAGTGATCCTTAAGTATAGGACAATCATCTTTGACATGTCCAAGCTTCCTACATTAAAAACAAATCACATCAAAAGAACTTTTAAATTTTTTGCTATCCTTACCTTTTTTCCACTTTTGATGAAGTTTGTAATTTTTCCTTAAAAATCTTTTAAATTGCTTAGTGATTAAGGAAACATCATCACTTTTAGACCCAAAAGAATTTGTATCCATATTATTAAACTTCAGCGTCATAGTTTTCTCCTTCTTCTTCTCACATGCATCAAGTTGTCTTTGGTTCACCCCTTGCTCGTAAGCAATTTGTGACCCAAGTAAGTTATTAATAGAATAAGTATTTAAATCCTTAAATTCAATAATTGTAGTAATCTTAGCATTAAAAGAAGAAGGTAAGTATCTCAAAATCCTTTTTGACTCTTTTATAATTCGTAAGTTCTCTTCCTAAGACATGCAATGAGGTGACAATTTGAGTGAACCTAGTATACATGTCAGAAATCAATTCAGTAGGTTTCATATAAAAAAGTTCATAGTCATGTAACAGAATATTCAACCTAGATTGATTAGCTTCATTTGTTCCTTCATAAGTGATACACAATCTATCCCAAATTTCTTTACTGGTAGCACAAGTTGAAACATACATATAATCTTTAGATTCAAAAGTAAAAAAAATAGTTCAAATATTTTGCATTCAGTTGTGCTAAATCCCTATCATCAAAAGTCCATTCAATAAAAGAAAGTTCAATTTTAATGCTATTGATTTCATAAGACGGAGGTGAATAACCATCTTTAACAAGCATCCATGTGTGATAGTCAATCGATTGTAAAAATGTAGACATGCGAGTTTTCTAAAATCAAAAGGAATATTATCAAATAAAGGTGGTCGGGTAATAGAATACCCTTCCGCAGTATTATAATTACCAAAGTTAGCCATTGATCAAAATTCAGAAGTTTTAAAAAACTTGTCTTTATGAATCTCGCTCTGATACCATTTGAAAGTTTGTTAGGAATGTTAAGCCGTTATGAACTAGTCCCGATGCTAACCAAGAGGAGGGGGAGGGGTGAATTGGTATTTAAAAATTTCTCCAAACAAAAACATAAACACAACCAAACTAAGATTCAACTTAAGAAAAATGAAGTACAAAAATTAAATGCATAAGTAATAATAAGAAAGAATACACCATATTTTATAGTGGTTCAGTTAACTTTACCTACGTCCACTCCCTGGAGCCTCTCCTTCAAGTATTATATTAAACTCAGTGTCTCTCTTTTTGCCCCTAAGTAAGGCAGAGAAGCCCATACAAAAACTCTTTTTTGCAAACGCCGGTGAGGTAGAGAACCCAACTCCTTTTGCTTCCTCCAAAAGCAAGCAGAGAACCTAACTCCTTTTACTTCCTCCAGAAGCAAGCAAAGAACCTTGATCAGTTGCTAAAGTAGACCTCTCTTGAACATCTAAGGAATCAGGGATGACGACCAAAGAAGATGATTTGGATCCTTGCTTGGAGTAACCATTGTGAAATTCCTCACAAACTCCTCCTCACAAGATCCTCTCTCTCTCTCCCTTGATCTCCTTTTCCTTTTGTCACTCTCAGATCAGGACAACAGCGAAATATACACTTTTGTGTAAAATAAGAGGTCTAATATAAAAGAGCTTCATATTTACTCTTAATTGCAATAAACTAACATTATCATCCAGGATGACTAGCTGATCATCTTGTATGATCAATATAAATTTAGCTCAATCAGCAAGGATGATTTGGAAGAGTCTGGACGATTTGAAGTTTACTTTATTTCTATCATCCAGGATAATAGTATATCATCTTATACGATTAGTTCATGTCATTGAATATCATCCAGACCATCACTATAGATGGATGTCTGGTCGATGAAAAAATAACCAGATTGTCTAGGACGATCTCATGATCGTCCGGGCTGATTAGTACAAAAATGACCAATATCATCTAGAATATCACCATGAATGGATGTTTGGATGATGGAAAAATAACTTGATTTTCTAGGACGATCTCTCGATCGTCCTAGATGATTAGTTTAATTTAGTACATATCATCCAGAGCATCGCCCTTAATGGAACCAGGACGATTATACATCTTCTAGGAAGAATTAAGGTTTGTTAACTGATCATCCCAGATGATCCTACAATTATCTAGGATGATATGATCGAGAAATCAAACCTTAATTGTAATTATCAAATTAATTTAGGTATAATTGTGTTGTATCGTCCAGGACAATGTCCTGGATGATGTCCAAAAATAAAACATGCCTAAATAGATTTGGTGACTGATTCTTTCTAATTTGAGCCTATCATCCCATACGATGCTAATATCGTCTAGGACGATTCACCTAATTGCTGCTGCCTTCACTAGGATGCCCTAATTAGAGCTTATGTTTTTAACTGATCATCCAGGAAGATGTCTGGATCATCACAGATGATGTGATCAAAATAGAAAACACTAATCAAACAGAAAAATTTTTTTCCCAAGTGTGTGTGTGCAAGATTTCTTAGCATCCGGACCCATAATATTACAATGGACTCAAGAAAAGGTAAAAGACACTTGAAGTACATTACAAGATGACTCAGTCCTAATCTACCTGATCTTGAGTTGGTTTGATTTACAATTTGATCTTGTGGACTAGAAACGTTAGTAGGCAAGGAAATCATAGAAAAATAGAAATATTTACTATTATCAAAGTTCAATTTCCTAAAATCAGATTTGTAACAGGGATGATTAATGTACTTTTCTTACTCTTCTAAGATTCTCATATGGTGACAAACTTTGGGAGTAAAGTGGTATTGAGAGTGGAATGCGTTCAACCCATCATGTCTCTTCACGCTTAGCTAATCAGTAGATGATGCTTTTGCTCTGAATAATATCACATTATTAAGAGAATCAATAGGAAACATATTAATTTTATATTTCATCAATCCAAAATATTTTATTCACATAAGTATATTCATTACTTTGTTATTAATTTTTTTGAAGTGATTAAATGTCCATCAAAGATTAATTTAATTTAGTAGAATAATATTAGTAGTTGAAGTTGACAATAATAGTATTTGCAAGTAAATATTTTTTTTGTGGGATCGATACTCAACTCTATCACTGTATTACTTGATTTGGCACATATACTTATGTATATTAATTGAGGTTTTTAATAATTTTTTATACCAAAGAATTTGTTTTATTTGAAAATTTATTATATTGTTGAATTAATTACATAATTAGATATATTAATGCTTTATTAATAATTATATATATGTATTGCATTAGTTGTTGTTGTTATTTACATTACATTTGTTGTTGTTGTTATTTATATTGCATTGTATTTCACATTAATAACTAAGTCATTAAGTTTTATTTTGCTTTACTTCATTTCAGTGCCATAATGCTGAAATTAACATTACGGTGCCACATCAGTTTCGTCACTACAACATTGATAACATAGTGATAGCCTGATTCAAAAAGTCTTTTTGATTTCATAGAACCAGTGCTGCTAAGCCTCTTGGCATGAACCACTATAATATTTGAATCTGATCATTTTGTCATTTAGTTTATGCATTGAGCGTCGAAGTGCCATACCTTATAGCACTAGAATGCTTCAATGTTTATAAACTGACATCACATTTTCATTTTATTTCACCTTTAATTTCCTCCAATTCTCTTATCTATACTTAAGCTTCTCTCTTTAGCAATGGACCCCAAAATTTCTGGATCTGGGAAAAAGCGTGCTACCGCATATGATAGAATTAAATTTGTTTCTAAGGAAGCTATGGCTAGATATATACATATTGGGTAATTACTAAACCTTTTATCTATGAGCATGGTTTTCTTAATACAACCAAAACAATCCTTTAAACTATTTCTATTAAAGGTTGGGCTCATTTTTTTGAGGAACCGTTTGTGGCTATTGCCAATGCTATGCATGAATTCTTTGCTAATGGGAAGGAGGCTGCTGATTACAAATATTATGTTAAAGGGACATGGGTATCTTTCAACTCTTCCACTATTAATATAAATTTTAGAGTACAAGATATAAAATTTGATGATAATTTCCCTCATAATCATGCACCTTTTGATCCTCAAGGAATTTTGGACCTACCAGGTGGAAAAAATAGTGGAGCAAGGTTGAAGTCTAGAGAAGAAAAAATCATTAATTTCCATGCCTACTATATGACTCAAATCTCCAAGGCCTTACAGTATTTCATTTCTACCCATATCTCCCTAGCAAAAATATTAGTAAAGTAACATAGATAGAGCCCTCCTAAATTTTATTATTGAAATGGGCTACACTATTAACATTTAAAAGTCGATCATGTCATCCCTTACATGCATTATAATGGGATATACTTTAGTGGGTCTAGGCCATCCTTCTTTAATTTATGCTCTTTGCGTAGTAGCAGGAGTGATGGGAGATCATAATGATGAATAATTTTTCCCTACAGTTGCTCTCAATAGGGGTAAAATTCTTAGCATTAAATAATCAGATAGAGAAAAGATTGATCTTAGTGAGCTGAAGTCTTCTGGTGGGGTAGGGAGCACAAGCAGTAGGAGAAGTGCTAGAACTCCCAAATCTTTAAGTGATTAGGTGACAGATTTGAGTGGGAAGATGGACTGAGTGAACCAAGTTTGTCAGGAAATTGAAGATTAGCAGTTTGAAATGATGATGTGAATGGTGCATACCATGGTATGTAGGACATATTTCATAGATAAACATCTAATTTTAATGAAGCTCTCGTTGGTATGTATAGAAGCAGTTCATTTATAGAAGGCCCAATTAGTATGAGTTTTCTTTTGCACGAGTACTGACCCTTTTTGTGGCATCCTAGAGAGAGAGAGAGATGAAGAGGAGGAAGAAGATGAAGAAGACCCTAATTTTGAGGGGTAGGCTTGAGAGAGAGAAAATGAGTGAGTGAGAGAGAGAGAGAGAGAGAGAGAGAGAGAGAGAGAGAGAGAGAGAGAGAGAGAGAGAGAGAGAGAGAGAGAGAGAGAGAGAAAGAGAGAGTATAGGAAAATAGGTTATTTTTGGCGGAAATAAATTCGTCATAAATTCCGGCGGCTTTTCTGACAGATTACCGATGGAACATTGTCGGCAAACTTTCCGACGAAGTTCTGTCAGAATTTTTGAGTAGCTTACCAACAAATTTATTTTCGGTGGAATTTCTGACGAAAATTATTTTTTTCCTAAAAAATGACTATAATAAATATTTTTAATTAATTATTTTTTAATAACTTATTAAAAAATTAAATTATTTAAATAAAATAATTTAAAATTAAATTAACTAATTTAATAATTCATTATTAAATTAAATTAATTTAAATAGAATAAATAATTTATATTAATTAAATTAACAATTCATTATTAATTTTTATATTTTATATGTTATAATATAAATATATAAAAAGCTTACATAACAATTTTTCCATTGCACATGATGGATGGGAGCTTAAGCGGCGGCTTGAAGGGCAGGGTTTGAATCTCGCCTTCGGATGATGCAACCACAGGCACAAGCAAGCGCGCGGGCTCAGGCTGGGGCGGGCTTGGGTGCGCGCGGATTTAGGCTGTGTTTAAGTTAGGTGGAGCGTGGGTTGGGGCTGGTGGTTCAGCCTTGGATGTGGTTTATGCACAAATTGGGGCCAGGGCTGGGCCTTATCATGGACCTGGGCTTGCCTTGGTTAGGCAAGAAGATTTTAAAATTTTTTTCTTAATTTTTCTGGCACACAAATCCTGGGGGAAATTGTACTGACAGAAATTTCTGCCAGAAGTACGCCGGAAAGCATTTCTGAAAAATTTTTTATGCCTGATCTATTTTTCCGATGCGCGTGTTACCTTCCCAAAATTTTTTGTCAGAAATCCATCAGAAAAGCTATTTTTCGACGGATTTTGTTGATTTTTTGGCAGATTTTGGCCGTTGGTAAATCACGATTAGACTGTCGGATGAAAACCAGTGGTCACCGATGTTGAGTCTAGTAATTAGGTTGTTAAGCCTAAGTTAATGTCCCAAGACTGCCAAGAGGGGGGTGAATTGGTAGTTTAAAAATTTTAAACCCTCTTTTTAAAATTATGTTGAACCGAAATGAAAATGTTTCTTTTAAATTTTTGTAGAAAAGTTTTTCAACCACAGAGTTTTTTAAGACTAAAATCAAAATGCGGAAACATAAAAACAGTAAAGTATATGACACCGGATTTATAGTGGTTCGGTCTAAAACCAGACCTACATCCACTCCCCAGAGGCACCCTCTGAGTATTGCACTAATACTAATAGTGACTCTCCTTTTGCAGCCACAGCAAGGCGGAGAAGCCTTTACAACACACTCTTTTCACCACTCCCCGGTGCGGCAGAGAACCGTCATCCTTTTACACAATCCCCAGTATTGGCGGAGAACCGTCATCCTTTCACACTCTCCTAGTGTGGGCAGAGAACCCTTCGGCTATTTACACTCTCCAAGTGTAGGCAGCGAACCCTTCGGCTATTCACACTCTCCAAGTGTAGGCAGCGAACCCTTCGGCTATTCACACTCTCCAAGTGTCGGCAGCGAACCGGATCTCCTTGACAGATCTTCTCACAAGAAATCTAGAAGGAAGAAAGAAAAGAGTGAAGTAATCCCAATTCACAAGTAGAGATTCTTACCTTTGAACTCCAAGTGAAGCCTTCACGCTCCAGTGGTAGGAATCCTCCTTTGAATGCACTCTCACACTCTCTCCTTAGCTATTCTCTCAAGAGGCACGAAGATCAATTGACAAAAAGATTGGGTGGCAGTCTAATTTGAACTATTTATACAAAAGACAAGAAAAACCGCCCAAAAACTGCAAGTATTCAGTTCTGTACGCAATGGATCGTCCCGTACGATCGTGGATCGTCCTGGACGATTTTACTTAAACGCTTTGAAACGTCCCTATTTGTATATGTGTACAAAATATTTTCGTACAAGCTAATCGTCCCTTATGAACTAAGTTCGTCCGGTACGAACGGTTATTACTAGGTCAGTTCTAGAAACTACTGAAAACCGTTCTAAGTCGGTTAATCGTCTGGATAAAATTTTTACAGAGACCCGATCGTCCTGGACGATAATTAATTTTGTCTAGACGAAAATTTTATAGAGAGCAACTCATTTTCTGATAATAATTAATTTCGTCTGGACAAAAATTTTACAGAGACCAGATCGTCCTGAACGATATTTAAGTTCGTCTCGGACGAATAGGACTTAGAAAAATTTTTCAAGCCAGTTCCTATTCGTTCCATGTGCTCAATAGGAGATAACTGTCTGATCGTCCCGTACGATCTGATATCGTCTCGTACAATCAGTATAAATTTTATATGATCTCCTTATGTGTGTGTGTATGTTTTTATTCACTCAATTACAATCACTCCCTATCAAATTTAATTCAAGGAAAAGTACAAGCTTCAAATTTATAAAGTATTTCATGTTGAATTTGATTTGAAGTCTTCGTAGTCTAGAGTTAGATTTTCCTGAAATGTTAGTACACACAAGAGCAAATATAAATCTTCTAAAATTGTTAGGAGATAACTACACATTTGAACAATAATGTTTGGAATCATCAAAACTACATAAGTTGCAAAAATGTAAAGTATTCAAATAGCAACTATCTTAACAATCTCCCCCTTTTTGATGATGGCAAAACAATTATTGTTTGTATGGTTTCAATTTAAACAAATCTCCTAAACTCCCCCTGTATTGATGAATACATGAAAATAAGGAGGCATTTTGAAGCAAAGAACGTTATTTTTGTTTTCAAAATTTTTTTTAACAAAATCACAAAGTCAAACATAAAATCAAAATGCAAACAAAACAATCAAAATAAAACAAAACAAACAAACACAATAATAACAAAACATACAAACACAATAATTTCTCCCCCTTTTTGACAACAACAAAAAGTGAAGAAGAAATAGACAAGAAATGTAAGTAATTATATGAAATTCATTTGAAAATTTAATCTAAATGGTGATTGTCATAAGGTATGCAATCTAAAACTAATAACATTAGGTAAATAATAAAAATTCATAGAATTTAAGAAGTGATATAACATTGTAAGTAAGAAGAATTTATCAAAAACATGATTCAATTTAGATATTGGAATATAGAAAATCATTACAAGAGAGATGAATAAAAATTCTATATTTCAAAGTTCAATAGAATATAAATGAACATAAGAGCAATTTGAATTAAGAGATTGAAAGAATTTGGAAAGAAGAGAATTACCACAAGTGGCGCTTTGCGCATCTTTTTCAATTTTTTGGCACATTTTTGTGCATTTTTTGACATTGGGCTAATTTTGTGCCTCTTTTTCATATTTGCGAACCTTTGCGCATTCCTTTTGATTTTTGTACTCTTTGTACAATTTTCAAGAGTAATTGAAACCAATTCTTTCCAAGATCAATAATCTAAAATTTCAAATTTTTCTAAGTGCATAAATATCACTTGAGCAAAGAAATACAAAATAAATAAACATCTAAATTACAATAATAATATTAACTTTTATGTAGTCTAATCAATAGACATGAATTTTAAAAATTCTAATTATAACAAGTTATAAATAAAGTTTAAATTTAGAAAGACTAGATTTTCTAATGTAATTAATCTCAAATCACAATCTAATTTAAGCACAATTAAGATTAAATAAGACTAATGAAATTCATAAAAATTAAGTACATTCCAAAAACAAATCAAAATTAAATCAACTATGACATGTATTGATATTAATGAGAAAGATTACATGATCATTTCATAATATCAAAATAACAACAAAAACAACAAACATAAACAAACATAACTAAGACAAATACTAAAATAAATACTAATACAACAAACATTTAAAACAAACACAAGTACAACAAACACAAAATCATCTCTCATTCTCTATTCTTCTGGAGGAGGAGGAGGAATGCCACCAAAAAGGTTGAAGTAGGAGGCCATCAACATAACATTGGTATTGATTTCCTGTACTTCATTTCTGATACTACCAATGTCCTGTTGTTGCTGCATAAGTTGAGCATCAATTTGATCAAATCTTTGATCAATATGAGTCTCAAGTCTATCAAATTTCTCAATTAGATTCTGATAATCTGATTGAGGTACAGAAGTTTGCTCGCCTTCTTCTTCTTCTTCTTTAGAAGCACTGGCATGTGCTTTCCCTTTTTCCTCCTTGAAAATTACTCTGAAGGAAGCATCATTGTAGTATACTGGCTCTTCGTATTCATCATCAGGATGCACTAAGTTGTATTTCTTTTCCAAAATATATTTAAATAAGTGTCCTAATGAGATGTTCCTTTTTCTCTTCTGTTCTGCATGCCCAATTTCTGAAAGCCCATAAAGATGGTCTAGGATAAGTTGGGCTTCATCGATAGGCTTACGATCCATAATCAAAAAGGTTACAACAGAAAGGAGTGGGGTAAAATTGATCCTATCACCAACTTTAGGAATGATTGAAGATCGAAGAATGTGCTGGATGATTCGAGCATTTCTGGTCATTCCTGAAACTCTAGCAACATGATATGTTAGGCCATTTTCTCTAATCACCCTATTGACTTCATACCATTTGAAAGTGTCTTCACTCATTAGGATGTGGGCTCTATATCCTTCAGTTCTTAAGCTTAGAAAGGCACCAATGTCGTGCTTGGTGATTTCAACTTTTTGTTTGAAAACATAAGAACTTATGCAGGTGTGGTCAGAATTAAAACTCATGTTGGCTAAAAAATAGAGAAAGGTTTGTTTGTTGTAAAGGTGGACGAGAGAAAGAATGAATCCAAACTGGGTAGAGGCAAAAATGTGTATTACCTTGAAATTTATCTCGCTTTGAATCAAAATGCGAGAGGGAGTTATTTTGGCGGAGGCAAAATGAGGAAAAGATTCCTCATTTTCTTTTGACAGGTAGTTTTCAGAGGCATTCCTGTGAGGTTTCTTCACCAACACCTTTTGTCTCTTGCTTGAAGAGGCCATTGTTGATTTGAAGTCAAAAGGGATTGAAAGTGAAGTTTGGAGATGTGATTATTGAGTTAGAAAGCCTTCATATTTAAAGAAAAACGATTCGTTCATCCTGGATGAAAACAGTTCATCCTGGACGAAAATCATCGTTCGTCTGGACGAAACAATTTCATACAGACGATCTAATTCGTCCAAAATGTAATAGCTTTTCGTAATCAACATAATTTACGATTCGTCCCTTCGTACAGGCTTTTTGACTTGACCGATCGTATAGACAAAAAATTTTCGTATATACGATCAAAAATTAATTCGTTTTAATGTCAGTTGAAAACCGTCCCCTACAATGAAATGACGTCTGTTCGTCTGGACAAACAAAAAGTTCGTACGGACGAACTTCACATTTAAAACTGCCTTATCCACTCAACCGCTGCATTCAATCGTCCCGACGTTTGAGAAAAGAAAAAATATTTCGTCCTGGACGATCAATAGATCGTACAGACGAACTAAATTAAAAACTGCTCTCAAAACGTTTCATATCATGCAAACTAAATTTTACACATATCGTCCAGTACGAAAAATTTTGTCCCAGACGATTTCTACACATTTTGGATATTTTGAATTTTTATCAAACTAAAACAAACTAAACATTCAAAACACAGAAAATAAATATAAAATCACAGACTCTAAAATAAACTCATTCAACACACTCAAAAATCACAAAATTCAAAACAAAAATCAAAGACAAATAAACTAAGAAAACATAAATATCAATGTCACAAAAACATTTTTATTTAAGCGTTCAAATCAATAACACCAAGCCTTGTTCTTAATGTACTGAAGGTATCAAAGGCTAAAGGTTTTGTAAAAATATCTGCAAGTTGATTTTTAGTTGAAGCATGTGTGAGTTCAATTTCTCCCTTGGATACATGATCCCTTATTAAATGATGCCTTATGTCAATGTGTTTGGTTCTAGAATGTTGAATAAGATTTTTGGAAATGCAAATAGCACTAATATTGTCACAATAAATTGGAATAGTGCCTATAGTTAATCCTAAATAAATCAATTGTTATTTTAACCAAAGTACTTGTGCCACACAACTTTCTAATGCAATGTATTCTGCTTCTGCAGTAGATAGGGCTACTGAATTTTGTTTTCTACTGGACCAAGAAACTAATGAATTTCCAATGAATTGACATGTTCTAGAAGTGCTTTTCCTATCCACTCTACAGCCTGCAAAGTCAGAATCTGAATAACCAACAATTTCAAATGAAGAGCTAAACTTAGGATATCAAATTCCTAAGTTTTGAGTTCCTAGTAAGTATCTTAAAATTCTTTTCACTGCTGTCAAATGTGATTCTTTTGGATCTGATTGAAATCTAGCACATAAGCAAACACTGAACATAATATCTGGTCGGCTAGTAGTCAAGTAAAGTAATGATCCAATAATCCCTCTATATTTTTTTTGATCAACAGATTTTCCCTTAAGGTCCTTATCCAACTTAACTGAGGAACTCATTGGTGTACTAACAGGTTTAGCATTGTCCATTTCATATTTCTTGAGGATGTCCTTAATATATTTAGTTTGGCTAAGAAATGTTCCTTCCTCAAGTTGCTTAATGCTAAAACCTAGAAAGTAATTTAGATCTCCCATTAGACTCATTTCAAATTCACTACTCATTATTTTAGAAAAATCATCACAAAGATTTTTATTTGAAGATCCAAAAATGATATCATCCACATAAATTTGAACAATGAGTATATCCTTTCTAATTTTTTTTAAAAAGAGAGTTGTATCCACACTTCCTTTTTCAAAAGATCTTTCAAGTAGGAAGTTGCTCAACCTCTCATACCAAGCCCTAGGTGCCTGTTTCAATCCATATAATGCCTTTTTTAACTTGAAAACATGATTTGGGTATTTTGAATTTTCAAAGCCTGGAGGTTGTTCTACAAAAACATCTTCTTCAATAACCCCATTCAAAAAGGCACTTTTGACATCCATTTGAAACAATTTAAAACTTTTAAAACAGGCAAAGGCAAGTAAAACCCTAATTGCTTCAAGTCTTGCTACAGGGGCAAAGATCTCCTCAAAATCAATTCATTCAATTTGATTATACCCCTTAGCAACTAATCTAGCCTTATTTCTAATGACTACTCCTGAGTCATTCATTTTATTTTTGAACACCCACTTGGTTCCAACAACACTTTGATCTTTTGGCCTTTTAGTTAATTTCCAAACTTTATTTCTTACAAATTGATTTAACTCTTCTTACATGGCCAATATCCAAAATTCATCAGAAAGTGCTTGATCAATATTAATGGGTTCTATTGTTGAAATAAAGGCTGAATGATTGACTTCCTTATTTAATCCACGCCTAGTTCTAACACCCTCACTAGGTTCACCTATAATCAATTCTCTTGGGTGGTTTTTAGAAAATCTCAAATCTCTAGGCAAAGGGTTTTCTCTTTCTAAATTTTCTTCCACATTTTCTTCCAAATTTAATCTATCAATCTTTTGGGAGTTTTCCTCAATCTCTTATTCAACAACATTTGGCTCTTCCAAATTTCCAGATTCATCAAATACAACATGTGTGGTTTCTTCAATGACTAAAGTTCTTTTGTTGAATATCCTATAAGATTTTCCAACACTTGAATATCCAACAAAAATTCCTTCATCTAATTTTGGATCAAATTTTCCTAAGGCAGATTTTTCATTATTATGGATGAACACCTTGCAACCAAATACATGCAAATGAGACAAGTTAGGTGTTCTACTATTTAGCAACTCATAGGGTGTTTTATTTAAATTTGATCTCACATTCACCCTATTCAGAATATAGCATGCAGTGCTAACCGCCTCAGCCCAAAAATATCTATGAAGTGAGTATTCTGCTAATATTGCTCGGGCAGCTTCTATTAATGTTCTATTTTTCCTTTCAACTACCCCATTTTGTTGAGGGGTTCTAGGTGCAGAAAAATTGTGATCAATCCCTTTTTCTTTACAAAAATTTTCAAATACTCCTCCATGATCACTTTGTAAAGAAATTATTTCACATCCTAGTTTTCTTTGAATCCAAGTTGAAAAATTTCTGAATTCCTCAAAAGATTCACTTTTATGAAAAAGAAATCTAACCGAGATGAATCTTGAGAAATCATCCACTATAACAAATCCGTATACCTTCCCTCCTAGACTTATAGTTCCTACTGGTCCAAAAAGATCCATGTGAAGAATTTCTAAAGGTTTACTAGTTCAAAGATCTTTATTGGACTTAAAAGAGGACTTCACATGTTTTCCTAATTGACATGCATCACAAAGGTGGTCCTTAGTAAAGTCTAGTTTTGGTATACCTCTCACTAAATTCTTTTGGGTAATTCTTCTAAGGTTTTTCATACTAGAATGACAAAGTCTCCTATGCCAAAGCCATGATTCATCAAAAATAATTTTCAAACAAAAAACAGTAGGAGAATGAATAGAATTCAAATCTAGCATGTAAACATTGTTTACCCTTTTTTCATTTAAAACTTCTTTTCCATTTAGGCTTAATATGTAGCTAGTAGGTAAAAATTTCACATTATAGCCCTTATCACATAGCTGACTTATACTTAACAGATTATGTTTTAAGCCTTCAACCAATAACACATTATCTATGAAAAAGTTTTTGAAATTTTCAATCATACCAGATCCAATCACTTTCTTTGTTGTATTATCTCCAAGTGTAACCTTGCCTCCACTACTGGCTTCCAGCGTTATGAATTGAGCAGTATCTCCAGTCATATGTTTTAAACATCCGTTGTCCAGGTACCATATGCTCCCACAAGATCTTGTGTGAGAGCACTCCTGCAAAACTCTCAAATGTTAGACCTGGGAACCCAAACAAGTTTGGGTTCACCTTTTAGCAATTTATAATCAGATGCATGTATGATATGTCTAGGTTTATGCATCTTAGGTCTCCACACCAAATTATATTTCATCTTCAAAGTACAGGTGTGAGCTATATGTCCCAAAAATCCACAATTATTACATTTAACATTAGGAAAAATATTCCTAAGTTTTCTTCCATTTGATTGTCTCCTAAGGGATTTCATAAATTTAGAATAATATTTAGGATTTGTAAAATCTTCAAGTTTAGGGGGATTCCTATTATCCTCGAGAGCTCTTATTGTCAATTTATAAAATGAATTCATATCTTTCAAAATTCGGTTTGTATAATTGGTTCGATATGTTTTTCTCTCAAATTCATCCTTAAAATTTTTAAAATCTTTTTCAAGTTTAGCATAGGATGATTTTAAATTCTCAAAATTTTTATTCAAGTCATCATATTCATCAAGTAATTTCATGTGGTTGTCATCTATTAACACATGATCTTTCCTAAGGATTTCGTGTTCCTTCTTAAGCTCTTCCAGTTCTAAACTTAAACTAGCATGCATCTTTTTCATTTTCCTATATGCATCATGCATGTGTTCAGAAACTTCAAACAATTCATCATAGGTTAAGTCACATACCTCTTCTTGATCTGATTGTTCAATATTATCTACCATCAAGCAAAGGTTGGTGACTTCTTCTTCTTTTTCAGTCTCAGATGAGTCTGAAGCTGAGTCCGCCCAGAAAGCTCTTTGAAACTTCTTCTTGCCCATCTTTACCATTGGTTTCTCCTCTACCTTCTCCTTGCTAGGAGTGGCTTTGAGTTTTGGGCAATCAGTCTTTATATGACCTTGTTTCCTGCATTCATAACAAATCACTTCATTAGAAATCTTGCCATTTCTGTTAAACTTACCTCTGTTCCATTGCTGGCGTCTCTTCTGCTTCCTCTTTAAAAAGCTTCTGAATTGTCTAGTCATCAGTGCAATATCATCTTCATCCTCAGGTTGTGAGTGTTTACTCTCCGACTCTTCCACTTTTAATGTAATATTTTTCTCCTTTCGTGGTTCACCTACATCAATCTTTCTTTGACTTACTCCTTGGTCATAAGCAATGAGTGAACCAAGAAGATTGTCAATAGAATATATGTTTAGATCTTTAGACTCTGTAATAACAGTAATTTTAGCATCATAAGTAGTAGGTAAACATCGAAGAATTTTATTGACCATTTCAGCATTTGTTAATTCTCTACCAAGTGCATGCAAAGAAGTGATAATTTATATGAATCTTGTGTACATGTCAGAAATAGATTCATTAGGTTTCATGCGAAACAATTCATAGTCATGTAACAAGATATTGAGTCTTGATTGCTTAACCTCATTTGTCCCTTCATAAGTTATACAAAGTCTATCCCATAATTGTGCTAAGTCACGTTCTTCTATAGTCCAATATGCAAAAGGTGTTTCTACCCTAACTCCATCAACTAATCTAGTAGGTTTTGTGTAACCTTCCTGGACTAGCATCCACATGCGATAATCAAGTGACTGTAAGAAAGTAGACATGCGTGTTTTCCAAAAATCAAAAGGAATATTGTCAAACAGTGGAGGTCTAGTGATAGAGTAACCTTCAGGTGTGTTTCGGTTTTCGAATGTAGCCATCTACATTAATCAAAAAGTAGTTCAAACCTATGATTTTGAAACGTAGCTCTGATACCACTTGTTGCGTCTAGTAATTAGGTTGTTAAGCCTAAGTTAATGTCCCAAGGCTACCAAGAGGGGGGGGGGGTGAATTGGTAGTTTAAAAATTTTAAACTCTCTTTTTAAAATTATGTTGAACCGAAATGAAAATGTTTCTTTTAAGTTTTTGTAGAAAAAGTTTTTCAACCCCAGAGTTTTTTAAGACTAAAAATAAAATGCGGAAACGTAAAAATAGTAAAGTAAATGACACCAGATTTATAGTGGTTCGGTCTAAAACCAGACCTACATCCACTCCCCAGAGGCACCCTCTGAGTATTGCACTAATACCAATAGTGACTCTCCTTTTCACCCACAGCAAGGCAGAGAAGCCTTTACAACACACTTTTTTCATCACTCCCCGGTGCGGCAGAGAACCGTCGTCCTTTTACACAATCCCCAGTGTTGGTAGAGAACCGTCATCCTTTCACACTCTCCTAGTGTGGGCAGAGAACCCTTCGGCTATTTATACTCTCCAAGTGTAGGCAGCGAACCCTTCGGCTATTCACACTCTCCAAGTGTAGGCAGCGAACCCTTCAGCTATTCACACTCTCCAAGTGTTGGCAGCGAACCTTTCGGCTATTCACACTCTCCAAGTGTAGGAAGCGAACCCTTTGGCTATTCACACTCTCCAAGTGTCGGTAGCGAACCAGATCTCCTTGACAGATCTTCTCACAAGAAATCTAGAAGGAAGAAAGAAAAGAGTGAAGTAATCCCAATTCACAAGTAGAGATTTTTACCTTTGAACTCCAAGTGAAGCCTTCACGCTCTAGTGGTAGGAATCCTCCTTTGAATGCACTCTCACACTCTCTCCTTAGCTATTCTCTCAAGAGGCACAAAGATCAAATGACAAAAAGATTGGGTGGCAGTCTAATTTGGATTATTTATACAAAAGACAAGAAAAACCGCCCAAAAACTGTAAGTATTCAATTCTGTACGCAATGGATCGTCTCGTACGATCGTGGATCGTCCTGGATGATTTTACTTAAACGCTTTGAAACGACCCTATTTGTATATGTGTACGAAATATTTTCGTACAAGCTGATCGTCCCGTACGAACTAAGTTCGTCCGGTACAAACGGTTATTACTAGGTCGGTTCTAGAAACTGCTGAAAACTATTCTAAGTCGGTTAATCGTCTGGATGAAAATTGGTTCGTCTGGACGAAATTTTTACAGAGACCCGATCGTCCTGGACGATAATTAATTTCGTCTGGACGAAAATTTTACAGAGAGCAACTCATTTTCTGACGATAATTAATTTCATCTGGACGAAAATTTTACAGAGACCAGATCGTCTTGGATTATATTTAAGTTCGTCCCGGACGAATAGGACTTAGAAAAATTTTTCAAGCCAGTTCCTATTCGTTCCATGTGCTCAATAGGAGATAACTGTCTGATCATCCCGTACGATCTGATATCATCCCGTACGATCAGTATAAATTTTATATGATCTCCTTATGTGTGTGTGTGTATGTTTTTATTCACTCAATTACAATCACTCCCTTTCAAATTTAATTCAAGGAAAAGTACAAACTTCAAATTTAAAAAGTATTTCATGTTGAATTTAATTTGAAGTCTTCGTAGTCTGGAGTTAGATTTTCCTGAAATGTTAGTACACACAAGAGCAAATACAAATCTTCTAAAATTGTTAGGAGATAACTACACATTTGAACAATAATGTTTGGAATCATCAAAACTACATAAGTTGCAAAAATGTAAAGCATTCAAATAGCAACTATCTTAACAACCGATGCTTAGACCGCCAAAAGAAAATTGGCGGTACAAACCGCAAATAAATCATCGGTGAAGAAAATCGCTGAAAAAATGCCGCCAGAAAATGTTTCCGGCGCCGTATTTTCCAGCATTTTGTGAACCGCCGAAAAGCCATCATTTTTTGTAAAACCATCAAAAAACAAGTTGTAACCGCCAGGAAAAACTTCTAGTACTGAGTGATTTTCCTGTAGTGTGGGAGAGAGATTGATGTTTGTTTTGTTGCATTTTTATTTATTTTGTATTTTTCATTATAGTCTGATTGAAGACATTAAACTTAGCATTCCTGGGAGGCAACTCATGTATGTGTGATGTTAGTCTGAGATATGTTATCTCAATGATTTGTCCTATTTTATTTTTATCACATGTTTTAGGTACATTTTATCACTCATATGAAAGCATTATTTACACTATTTGTTTATTTGTTTATTTTCATATTAGAAAATTCCCTTCATGCTTAAATTATTATTTTCTTCCTTATACTTTCAAATTATGATTATTTAATTAATCCTTATAATAATGATAATTAAAAATTTTGAAAAATTATGATAATAATAAAATCCTAAATCCTAGTTTAAATGAACTTTATTTATACTTCGTAGGAAAAAATAATATATATTTATACTTCATAGGATGGAAAAACTAATACTTAACTTATTCGATCGTTTGAGCTTTCATCTTAATTTGAATTCACAAGTTATTCCATTGTGAACTTAAGTTTTAAAAATTATAAGATGAATATTTAGAATTAAAATTTGGTATGAGAAGATTAAAATTTAAAATAAAGCTAAACTGGAAATGAAATTAGTAATCTCATCAAGTCCATACATTAAAATTATTAAGACTATATAAGAATCCTAAAATTAGAAGGTGATATTCAAAATCATTAATTATGTACTCCATAAAAAAGAAAAGAAAAAGAACTTCAAATAGTTCTTAAAATGAAAAAGAAATGAAAATTTTCAAAACAAGAAGATGAGTACATTCAAAAATTTGTATAAGGGAAAGCATAAATATTTGAGATACAATGTTATACAAAAATTATAAAGGATAAGATGACGGGGCTAATACTAGGGATGATGAACTAATGAAAGTAAAATTTTATCTATAACCATATCCAATTATTAAAACTATATTATTCACTTCAACATTCAAATGTTAATTATTATATCTAAAACATATAATTTCAAATTTGGTAAATACAAGAATCATTGACTAAGTTTAAATATTAGTATTTTTCAAAATTAGAAGTATAGTTTTGATTCATTTTTACAAATTTTAGATAATGTATTATCCTACATTGCAGTAATTTTAGATTGTCATGTTTTATTTTGGTTAATCACTTAATCAGAATTATAACCTTTCATTTCTTGAAGACAAACTAGAGTTTAAGCTAAGGAGGATTTAATGTGTAAATAGTTTTATCTTTCATGTAAAAATTTTAATGAAAACTTAATATTTTAGTTATGTTTGTGCAGGAAAATAAAGAAAATGGGAAAATTTTCAAGTATGAGACAACGCCATGGCACCAAATATAATATCATTGTGGCACCATCATTGACATGTTGGAGCACCCAAATATGTACGTAGTGGTATCTAGTCTCTATTTGATAATGCCACAACATCAGAGGAGTCAGCACTAGAAAACCCATCCAACTATCCCAATGCCCTATCATTGGAGTTAGTGCTACAAAGCCTAGTCTCCATCAATGCAGTGCCTTGATGCCAAATTCCAATGGTGCTAAGATAGAGGAGTGCCACATGGACTTCATAACGCTCAAACATTAGTAACATCATTGCGCTACAGTTGTAACTATTTAAGATATGATCTATGTGTGAATTGATGCGTTAATTCATTAAATAGTAGGTCCATGTTAGCAAGCACCGCAATGGAGAAAGCCTTTCAGCGCTGCATTGTTAATTTATTTTATGGGTGCCACAGCGTAAGTGTCTGGAGCACTACGATGCTAGAATCCATTTTCTGTATTTTATTTATAAATAGTTTGTTTGTTATCTTAGTAGGAGAGTTCAGTCATTTAGTAAAATTCAGAATTTAAAGTATCTCTCTTAAATTTTTTAGTAGTGATGACTAAGGTAATTCAATGAACACTAGATCCACTTATTTAAAATATGTGGTCAGCATTTGCGGATGAAATTTTGTAAGTTCAAAGAGGAGTCTGGAGGAGAACATTGAATCATCTAGTGATATCTTTTCTTCTTTACTTTCTTTCTTGCATGTTATTAACGAAAGTGAGTTTGTTCCAAGGGTTCTTCATGATTGGCTAATTCCAAAAGTTTTGGATTAATGGAATAAATTAAATATGGAATACTAATGATTTATCTTTATCTTTAAATTAATGATATGATGTTTTCAATATATGAGGTCTTTATTTAATGCAAATAGTGGTCATATGTGTACTTAATATCAGGTGTAATATTGGATTAAGATGATGCAAACATAAGTATAGTGCTTATCTTCTATAAAATTTATAGAGATTGATTATCATTTAGGGGTGATCATTTATACATGCTTTACTTACTCTTCTAAGATTTTCATTGGGTGGCATACTATAGGAGTTTAAAGTGGTATTGAGAGTGGAATATATTAAGACCATCCTTTATCTCTTCATTCTTGACTTGGCGGTTGATGATGCTTAGGCTTAAAGTTTTGGTGGCACTTTTTCTAGAGAGATAGAGAATGCACTTTTTCTAAATAGAGAAACTGATTTTCAAAATCCTGATTCGTACTTCTAATGGCAGCGGAGGGTCGCCGACCACCAATAATGGCTGGCGGTCTGAATGTGGGTCAATGTGCTATTCTGACCAATCTGTTCTTAGCTCGAGCCAACATGGCTTCCTCACCTCCAGCATTCAGTGATGGTCTTCCAATGGAGGACGAAAAAGTCAGAATAATGTCTAGGAAGCCGTTGATAATCAATGAAGGTGGATTATTGAAGCAGAAGAAACCTTTTGAAATAATAGGTAAAGGAAAGACGGTAATCATTGAGGAAGGTTTTGAGATCCAAAATTCTTTATCTCCTCTATATTCTAGAAAAAATGTTGATTATGTGGATGACGACATCGTCTAAGTCAAAATTGAATCTGGACAAATCTATGTTGGGATCAGATGATTTGGTGGAATTTCAAAAAGGAAATGATAAAGCTTTAGCTCAAGATTCTGCAGTTTTTCTAAAATCAAATATCAAGCTTGCTGATGTAGAGGTAAATGCAATTAAACAAGGTGGAGAAAATATAAATGATTTAAACAGAGTTCATTCATGTGATGAAGGAGAGCTAGCTAGATGCAATTCGATTGATATTCAGCCTATTATTCCTAAGTTGCCTACCAGCAATGTGTTAAAAAATGCTTGGACAAAAAAATCAAATATTAATGTTTCTAATTTGGATTTTGGAAAGGATTTCACAAGTGAGGATGCTGTGGTGAAGCTACATTCAGCAAATGAATTGGAGAATTTTAATAAACTCTACAAATCTTTGGTTATAAAAGTCTTTGGAGATAACACTCCTTTTCAAATGATTAGCATGGAGCTAAGAAGACAATGGGCACAATTTGGAAAATTTCATTTAACTATGCTTGGTTTGGGATGGGTGCTTTGTGCATTCGATGAACAAGAAGCATTAGAATCGGTCTTCTCTAATGGACCGTGGAATGTAAAGGACAATATAATAGGGTTAGATAGATGGTCACCATCTTTCTCCCCTTTATCCTTGAAAGGGCTCATGACACCGGTTTGGATTAGAATGCCAAACTTAGCTCTTCAATGTTGGGACAAAATCAACATTTGCAGGATAGCATCCATAGTTAGGAAACCATACATGATAGATGGAAATATGTTCCAATGGAGTAGAAGGGAATTTGCTATGATTTTCATTCATATCAATTTAGATGGGAAGCTAACCTTGGGCGTTTGGGTTGAAGGAAGTGAAGGAAAATTCTTCCAGAGGATAGAATATGAAAAGATTCCTAATTTTTGCTTTAACTGTGGCAAAATTGGGCATCTGAAGTGCAATTATCCTATTTTAAAGGTGGTTCATTCAATTGAAGAAACTATTATGTTGGGCATAAAAGACAGTTTAAATCAAGAAGAAGTATCTGATAAGCCAGATGATAAAAAAATAAAGAATATGGACCTTGGATCCATGTGAACTTTAAAAGAAATAAAGCTAAAATTCAAGGAACAAGGAAATTGTTTGAACCCCATAAGAGTGAGATTTATGGAAAAAATAACTTACAAGCAAAGATTTTAAAAAAAATTGATAAAATAATTGTTGGAGACAATGGAAACAAAGAGCTGGAAGAAAAAGCTGAAGCTATGGCTGAAGTTGTCAACAATTCTGTAGATACTCAAGTAACCTATGGTTTACACGTATAAGGAAGAATTGATCCGGGTATGTCATTTAATCTTTCTTTAATTTCTTGTGATGAAAATAAATTCAAATTGCTTGAAGAAGATATTAAGGAAGGAGGATTAGTACCAGCTATTTTGGAAGACCCTCATGAAGATTTATCGGATCAGTGTTTACTAGACAAATGTATCAATGGAGCTGAAAATCATATGCTACCTAAAATTGAAATTGAAAAAGGATCAGGTTCTAAAAAGAAAGGTCTTAAACAACTAAAAGGTTTAGGACCTATCAAAGTAGCTATAAGGAGTAGCAAGTTGGAAGGGGAAATTAAGGATAAAATGGGGAGTCATTCCCCATTTTTATCATGATGTCTTCCATTTGCTTTTGGAATTATAGAGGAGCTAGAAAGAGGAGAGATTCTCTATACATTAATGAGTTTGTGAAAGATAATGGTGTTTTGTTTTTGGTATTGATTGAAACTAAGGTTTCTTAGTTTGAAAGAAGGGAAGTAAACATGTTAGTTGGAATTGATTAGGACTATTTTCAAGTCCCTTCTGAAGGTTTATCCGAGGGTATCATGGTGTTATGGAGATCAAATTTAGCAACCTTTAAGCTCTTGGAATCATCTCAACAATTCATCGTTGGGGAGCTTAAGGTTTTAAACAAAGGAAGTTGGAGAATTGGAGCTATATATGGTAGCAAGGATGCTTATAAAAGAAGAACTCTATGGGAAAGGTTACAGCTTTATTCTTCAAAGGAGGTATCTATGGTGATTGGGGGAGATTTTAATTGTCTCCTCATTAAGGAAGATAAAAGAGATGGTAAAAACACTTATTCTATGGGAGCAAGAGAAATGGATCTTTTCCTTGCTGATAATGATCTACAGGAAGTGGGTTGTGTCGGACCTAGATTCACTTGGTGTAATAACAAATCTGGAGTTGACAGAATTTTAGAAAGACTTGATAGTTGTTATCTTAATTCTTCCATTTATGCTCTCCTCATCGGATAATGGTTAAACACTTAGCTAGGATATCTTTGGACCATTGTCCAATTCTATTAAAGCTTTTGGAATTCAAATTAGAATTTAAAAAGTTTATCAAATTTGAAGATATTTGGGTATCTAATCCTGCATCTTCTGCTTTGGCGAGGAAAATTTGGAAGAAAAAAGTGGTGGGTGACTATGGGCACATTTTGAATCAAAAAATGACAAGGGCACTAAAATCACTGCTCTATTGGAGCAAGGAGAAACATAAAAATCTTGTTCAGGAGAAGGATAATATTCTTAAAGATATTTTGGAGCTTCAAGAAAAAGAATGCATAGAAGGAGTCTTATCAAAGGAAGAAAGCTGGGTTCTTAAAAGCAAGCGGGTTGATTATAATTCTAATTTAGCTCGTATCAATACCTGGTGGAGGCAGCGAGCCAAAGTCAAATGGGCTTCTGAAGGGGGTTGTAACACCAAATTCTTTCACACTTTTGCGAGTGCTAGAAGGAATTCCAACTATGTCAGTTCTATCACAAATGGTGTCTGGTTGCAGGAAGAAGACCAACATCAAATTGAAAAAATTTTAGTTAGCTTTTTTTAGAATAAATGGAAAGTTAGAGACTGTAAACTGGAAGGCTGGCCTAATCCGATTATCCATTTGAATGAGGAAGACATCAGTAATTTGAACAAGGAGTTCATTGTTGAAATGGTGGAAATGATTATCAAGCAAGCATGGAACTTTATGGCTCCTGGAAATGATGGAATTACATACTCTTTCTTTAAAGGTTATTGGGACATCATTAAGGAATATCTATGGAATGCATTAAAATAGTTTTTCATCTCAGGAAGCATGAATCCAAAGTGGAAAAAAATAATAGTAGTACTGATTCCTAAGGTACCAAATTCAAAATCTCCCTCCAAATTTAGACCAATTAATTTGTGTAATGTGGTTTACAAGGTGGCTGCAAAGCTAATTGTAAACAGGATATCATCTATAATGAAAAAAGTTATCTCTGAAGAAAAATCAGCATTTTTGAAAGGAAGATCCATGTCAGATCATATCTTGGTGGCTCAAGAAATATTCCATAAATTCAGGTATTCAAAATCCAAAAAAGGATTAGTTGCTTTTAAATTTTATTTGGAGCAAGCATATGACTCAATGGGTTGGCCAACTTTGGAGAAGGCTTTAATGTATTTTGGTTTTCCAAAGATCATCTCTAATCTGATTTTGGAATGTGTTAAAGAACCAAAATTTTCCTTGGTCATCAATGTGAATTATTCTAAATGGATTGAGGCCAAATGTAGATTTTGGCAAGGGTGTCCCCTATCACGATTTATGTTTATTCTTTGTGCCCAACTTCTATCCAATGCTTTCAATCAAGGAGGTGCAGAATATGGGGTAAGTTTAAACCAAAATAGCCCCAAAATATCCCACTTTCTTTATGCAGATGACATCATAATTGTCTTAGAGGCCAAGGTGAACAAGATAAAGAAGATGAAACATATAATGGAGAACTTTTGCAATTGGACTGGACAGAAAATAAATTCCAGCAAATCTTGCATCCTATTTGGGAAAATGGTGAGGAGAAGAAAGAAGAAAACTATTTCCCGTATTATGGGCATAAAGGGTGTTAAAGAATTCCACTATCTTGGATCCAAAATAGCTCTAAGAAGGTTAGTTGGAGAAGATTTTCAATTTATCATTAAAAAGGCTTTGAAAATGATTAACATTTGGAGAGGTAAATTTATTTCATTGACAGGAAAAATAAACTTGGTTAAGTCTGTATTGCTTTCCTACATGATTTTCCATTGCACCCATTCCATGGTCCCTAGAGGATTACTTGGTGAGATTGATAAAATATGTAGAAGCTTTATTTGGAACAAAATGGATGGGAAAAATGTCCTCCATTATGTTAATTGGGATACAATGTGCTTACCTGTGGAATGGGGAGGAAGAGGACTTCATTCTTGCTTTGAGAAAGTAGGTCCACTTAGAGATAAACTTGCATGGAGGTATAATCAAGAGGAAGAATCATTGTTACATAAGGTATTGTATCCAAAATATGGTCATCTTTATGGTGATAACTTCTCAAATAAAAATGGTTCAACAGCTTAGAAAATCATTTATGATGGAGGTTTGTCCCTCAAGCTTATTGTAAGATGGAATATTGCAAATGGAAAATTGATTAAAGATTTTAAAGATATCTGGATATTGGATAAAAGCATAAACGATTGGCCTACATTTGTAAATCCTCGAATTGAAGAGGATATCTCGGTTGACAAATACATTTCAAGAGGGAGCTGGAATTCTGAAGAACTCAGAGAGGTTTTTGGAGAAGAACTTCTGATTTTGATGAGCAGAATTTCTATTTCTATAGAAAATTCATCAGATAGCATGGAACTAATTTCCAAATATTCAGGAAAATCAATTTAATCTATGGCTTTAGGAGCAGTTGTTAAGGAATTACAGCATGTATACTGGACATGGTTGAAAAAAGCAAAGTTAAACCCACGGGTAAAAGGCTTTTGGTGGAGGAATTCAACAAATCATTACCAATGGAAGAATTTCTCTATTATAGAAGATTATAAAAGCATAATGGTTGTGTGATGCCCCAGATATCAATAGTGAAAGGATTCGTCTATCATTTCTTTTTCCATATCTTTTACTTTTCTTTTTCTCGATCGTATCCATACAATCATCCAGAGATAATTGCATTACAGGAAAGAAATACAGCAACAACAGTAATTCACATATCAACATAAGCGTCCAAAAGGTCATATACAATAGCCAAACAGCTACAAAATAGAAGTCTACCACGGCTATAAAACAAAGCTACAGCAACCGAAGAAACATCACGCGGGAGGCTCTGCACCTGAAATATTAACCACATATAATGAGCTTACAAGCCCAGCAGGTCACCAAAGCCTAAAACTGAAATCAAAGCACGACACTGAAAACAATATGCAGGTCAATCAAATCAAATCCAACAATAGTCACTAATCAATACAGCGGTAAAAGCATCGATAACTCAATACACCCCAGCAATCAAATCAGTAAGTGCTTCCAGTCAATATCTATCCATCGTAGCAGTGTCTATCAATCAATACTATCAGTTCAATCAATCGTGTCGTCTAGTCAATCATGTCGTCTAGTCAATTCGTTGTATCTATATCATTCTTGCAAATCAGTCAATCCAATTATTTAATACAATTCACTCGATATCAATGTACAGTATTCAATGACACTACGGCAACGAGGACGGTTTAATAATGACGACGTACGATGCTACAACAGGAAAATCATCTCAATCAATAGAGCACTTTCCAGTCAATTATATCTATCAGCAGGGAAATCCATAGAACAATCGAATCAAATCAATAAATAATTAAAAACAAATCCATACAATTAAATCATCAGGTCAATTGAAATCAATACAATCAGCTCCATAAGGAAATCTATTCTACGATAAATCAATTCCATACGGCAACACTCCATTCAATCAATCAATCGATAATCGGTACGACGAATCAATGTATCAGTGTATCAATTGCATATTAGGATCTGTCGTATCAATGATATCCATATGTCAATATCATAATCTATATCAATGTCGATATCGGTATCTATCGATCGATAATCTATGTCAATGTCGATGTCAATATCTATGAATCAATACACAGAATCCATATCAATGTCGGTGCTGGTATCTATGAATCAATACAATCCATATCCATAATCCCTATCAATGATCCATAATCCATAATCTATAAATCAAGTCGATAAAATCAATCAGAAAAGCAATACGATAAATCAATTGTAGCAAGTCAATACAACGCAAAATCAATAGTATCAATGATCAATCAATAAAATCAATAAATCCGTTCAATAAATCAATTCAATAAATCCATCAAGATCAATAAATTAATCAGAAATCAATAAATCAATGCAATGCAATATCATATACATGCAATTCCATACAATGGTCTTACTAGACAAGCACAAACACTAGCTATGATTAATAGTGCTGTTGTAGAAATCCATAGTGCTGTTGTAGAATCCATATTGCTGTTGTAGATATCCGTACGTTGGTTTCAATCAATAAGAGTCGTCACTCTTTTGCCCGTCGGCCGCCCGTCGGCATATAAAACTCCTTATGACTTCCATCTATAGTGCTGTTGTAGAAATCCATAATCGATGTTTAAAGGAAAGCCCGTCGGCCCACCATCCTGTACAGGTCAATATCTATCTCCAACCAACGTTCAACCAGGTTCCCACTTGTCTTTCAGTAACAATCAATTCAATCAATAGTCAATGCAATAAGAAATATTAAAGCAATCTAGAACAATCAGATCAATAGTCATACGCATATCAATTCAATCTATCAATTTTGGGAAAATCAGAAATCATACGAAAATCGGGCAGAGTAACGGCAGTCAGTCAAATTTACACAAAAATCCTGCAAAAAGCACAAATTTCAAATTTCTCCAAATTACAGTAGAAGATCCACAACATCAATACAAGACTATTATTCTATAGAATCCAAATCAAATCAAGTCCTGATATTTTTCTATTCGATTAAAATCGCATAGAATCAATTCCGACTGGTAAAATCTTCGCAGAAAATACTCAAATCGTGTACAATAGTCATATCTATAACATACCAAAAGTTGTGCGGTGAAAGTTGTGTCAATACGAAATCATGTCCAAAATTCGACTACGAAAACGCAAAACAGATCACAACTCGGTCAAAACTCAATATCTTTGAAAACAGAAATAGGATTCAGAGTCCTTACCACGAGATCTACACTTTTCCCAACAGCGACGTCGGACGAAAAGCGCTCCGCGGCCTCCAAAACCAAGATTTCCTCTTTTTTCCCTTTCTCTTTCTCTCTCTAAAATCAGATATTTTGTTTTTAAATGATTTTCTCTCTCCTCAAAACGAGCTGATTTTCTTATATCATTAAGCTGATCGGCCCGGCCGATCGCCAGATCGTCCTGGGATGATCAGACCAAAATAATCGTCCTGGACGGTTCCCAGGACTATTTTCAGGACGATATTTTCTACAGTGCAGATCGGCCTGGACGATCTCACTATCGTCCTGGACGATCCTGGGAGGAAAATCCAAATCAGAGAGGAACAGTAAGGGAACGAGGTCTTACAATCTCCCCACCTTAGAAAAATGTCGTCCCGACATTTCCCTAAAGTGTCCGGAATAAAACGGAATAAAACAAATCCAATCGATCGGAAAAATCGTACAAATCACAACGGAACAGACAATAAACTAAACTCGTACCAGTCACATCAGCAGGCACTGAAGGAACATCTTCCATCATGGCTTGTACATTTCCAGTCTGAACAGTCGGAACAGGTCCTTGCCTAAGTTCAGAACTCGGGCAATCAGTCATTCTATGTCCATATCCACCACATCGGAAGCATTGCCCTGTTCTCCGATAACACTGTCCCAAATGTCTCTTTCCACAACATGTACAAACATTAATTCTTGCTTTGCTACCTTCCCCACTTTTCTTACTACGCCCAGAGCGTTTCGCTAATTTGTCACTCACCATTTGAGCGACCATGTCGGCAAACTTATTCATATTTTCAGATGTGAGCGGGAGGTTAGCAGCAGGCTCAGTCTCAATCTTTTTGCCTTTCGGATCCATTTGCCTGATCAATTCAAATCATTCAAATCAAATGAAATCGTAGAAATCAAACACGTAAAACAAAACAGATCAAATAATGCAATTATCACTATCACTCTGGATATAAGCAAATCCTTTCACTACACTCGCTCTGATACCAACTGCGATGCCCCAGATATCAATAGTGAAAGGATTCGTCTATCATTTCTTTTTCCATATCTTTTACTTTTCTTTTTCTCGATCGTATCCATACAATCATCCAGAGATAATTGCATTACAGGAAAGAAATACAGCAACAACAGTAATTCACATATCAACATAAGCGTCCAAAAGGTCATATACAATAGCCAAACAGCTACAAAACAGAAGTCTACCACGGCTATAAAACAAAGCTACAGCAACCGAAGAAACATCATGCGGGAGGCTCTGCACCTGAAATATTAACCACATATAATGAGCTTACAAGCCCAGCAGGTCACCAAAGCCTAAAACTGAAATCAAAGCATGACACTGAAAACAATATGCAGGTCAATCAAATCAAATCCAACAATAGTCACTAATCAATACAGCGGTAAAAGCATCGATAACTCATTACACCCCAGCAATCAAATCAGTAAGTGCTTCCAGTCAATATCTATCCATCGTAGTAGTGTCTATCAATCAATACTATCAGTTCAGTCAATCGTGTCGTCTAGTCAATTCGTTGTATCTATATCATTCTTGCAAATCAGTCAATCCAATTATTCAATACAATTCACTCGATATCAATGTACAGTATTTAATGACACTACGGCAGCGAGGACGGTTTAATAATGACGACGTACGATGCTACAATAGGAAAATCATCTCAATCAATAGAGCACTTTCCAGTCAATTATATCTATCAGCAGGGAAATCCATAGAACAATCGAATCAAATCAATAAACAATTAAAAACAAATCCATACAATGAAATCATCAGGTCAATTGAAATCAATACAATCAGCTCCATAAAGAAATCTATTCTACGATAAATTAATTCCATACGGCAACACTGCATTCAATTAATCAATCGATAATCGGTACGACGAATCAATGTATCAGTGTATTAATAGCATATTAGGATCTGTCGTATCAATGGTATCCATATGTCAATATCATAATCCATATCAATGTCGATGTCGGTATCTATCGATCGATAATCTATGTCAATGTCGATGTCAATATCTATGAATCAATACACAGAATCCATATCAATGTCGGTGCCGGTATCTATGAATCAATACAATCCATATCCATAATCCCTATCAATGATCCATAATCCATAATCTATAAATCAAGTTGATAAAATCAATCAGAAAAGCAATACGATAAATCAATTGTAGCAAGTCAATACAACGCAAAATCAATAGTATCAATGATCAATGATCAATCAATAAAATCAATAAATCCGTTCAATAAATCAATTCAATAAATCCATCAAGATCAATAAATCAATCGGAAATCAATAAATCAATGCAATGCAATATCATATACATGCAATTCCATACAATGGTCTTACTAGACAAGCACAAACACTAGCTATGATCAATAGTGCTGTTGTAGAAATCCATAGTGCTGTTATAGAATCCATATTGCTGTTGTAGATATCCGTACGTTGGTTTCAATCAATAAGAGTCGTCACTCTTTTGACCGTCGGCCGCCCGTCGGCATATAAAACTCCTTATGACTCCCATCTATAGTGCTGTTGTAGAAATCCATAATCGATGTTTAAAGAAAAGCCCGTCGGCCCACCATCCTGTACAGGTCAATATCTATCTCCAACCAACGTTTAACCAGGTTCCCACTTGTCTTTCAGTAACAATCAATTCAATCAATAGTCAATGCAATAAGAAATATTAAAGCAATCTAGAACAATCAGATCAATAGTCATACGCATATCAATTCAATCTATCAATTTCGGGATAATCAGAATTCATACAAAAATCGGGCAGAGTAACGACAGTCAGTCAAATTTACACAAAAATCCTGCAAAAAGCACAAATTCCAAATTTCTCCAAATTACAGTAGAAGATCCACAACATCAATACAAGACTATTATTCTATAGAATCCAAATCAAATCAAGTCCTGATATTTTTCTATTCGATTAAAATCGCGTAGAATCAATTCCGACCGATAAAATATTCACAGAAAATACTCAAATCGTGTACAATAGTCATATCTATAACATACCAAAAGTTGTGCGGTGAAAGTTGTGTCAATATGAAATCATGTCCAAAATTCGACTACGAAAACACAAAACAGATCACAACTCGATCAAAACTCAATATCTTTGAAAACAGAAATAGGATTCAGAGTCCTTACCACGAGATCTACACTTTTCCCAACAGCGACGTCGGACGAAAAGCGCTCCACAGCCTCCAAAACCAAGATTTCCTCTTTTTCCCCTTTCTCTTTCTCTCTCTAAAATCAGATATTTTGTTTTTAAAATGATTTTCTCTCTCCTCAAAACGAGCTGATTTTCTTATATCATTAAGCTGGTCGGCCCGGCCGATCGCCAGATCGTCCTAGGACGATCAGACCAAAATAATCGTCCTGGACGGTTCCCAGGACTATTTTCAGGACGATATTTTCTACAGTGCAGATCGGCCTGGACGATCTCACTATCGTCCTGGACGATCCTGGGAGAAAAATCCAAATCAGAGAGGAACAGTAAGGGAACGAGGTCTTACAGGTTGTCCAAGGAATTGTAATATGCAAGAAGATATTGAACATGTGATAGTCAAATGTAAAAAGCTGGAAGGTGTATTTCAACAGCTTAATAAGTGGGGTTTCAGCTTTCCTAAATTTTGTTCCTTGGATGAATGCTTGAAATAGACAGCTCTACAAAATTACTTGATGATCAATCTATTTTGTAAGGTAATGTACATTTCTTAGAAGGGTAGAAACAAGCTAGCGCACAAAGAAAAAGATAACAACTTTTTATTCATTGCTTCAGAATCTCTCAACCTTGCTTCAGTTTCAACAAATAATTTTTTGTATAAATCGGGTAAATGGGGTGCTAACTAGCTTTACAAGCTGTTGGACAATCATTGGCATACCCACCACTCGAATGGATAAAGGTAAATGTGGATGCTTCTTTACTTAAATCCTATAAAGTAGGGATCGGCGGAGTTTTTAGAGACTTTAAAGGTAGTTTCCTTTTGGCTTTGACACACTTGTGTACATTGGGATATATCAAGTCTTGAACTACTAGCCATTCAATATCTCAAGTATGTTGTCAAAGATTGGATGTTTAACTACAAGGGGATATCATTGAAAGTGATAATACTAATATCATCAAGCTTCTTCAAATGAACTACTACAAGAAGATAGATGAGTTGGGAGCTTCTTTGAAGGAATTCAATAATGTAATTTTCAATTATATAGATAGAAAGTGCAATAAATTAGCGGATCTTTGTGCTAATTATGCAATTCTTAGTTCTTTTATTTGGGATGACTTAGTTCTAAATAAGGTTCCTCCAACTTTCATTTCCATGTTAAAGGAGGAATCAAATGTCACGTCTTAGTATTTTATTTTCTTCTTTCTAATAAAATTTTAATGCAACTTATTGCAGTTTTCTCAAAAAAAAAAAAGATGATGCTTAGGCTCTAAAAGGCATCACATTATTAAGAGAATCCATATGAAACATATTAAATTTACATTTCTTTAATCCAAAACATTTTATTCATATAAGTGTATCAATTACTTTATTATTAATTTTACTGAAGTGGTGTAATCTCCACTAAACCTTATTTTTATTGAGTAAGATAATTATTATAGCTGAAGAAGACAGTACTAGTATTTACAAGTAAATATTCTTTCTTATGGGATTGATATTTTATTCTATCACTATATTATTTGATTTGACACATTTACTTGTGCATATTAAGTAGGATTTTTATTATTTTTTATATCAAAGAGAAACTAAGAAAAATTTAGGGATTGATCGAGCCCTAAACAATTCTTTAGATTGCTCCATCTCCCCAATAAAATATTGGTATTTCTAGACATAAGATGTTTGAATATTTTGGATTTTATGGAGATAGTAAAACTATAGAAAGGCTAAAATTCTTTATTTTCATCCCTACAACCTCGATCAAGCTCTAAGGATACACATGATCTGATCAACTTCCTCAATTAATAATCTCATTAAGAAAAATATGTGATTTACACGCATCAACCCATCATATTTTATTTAAATTATCTCAACCATTTTTACTTATTTTCATTCTATGGCACGAACACAAAAAATTAATTTTTATTTAAATAGGATAAATTTGTGCAATTGGAGTAAGCAGTAATAATTTTATTATAGTATCTTCCTTGTGGGTTAGACACTACTATATCTCTTTAATACTTGGATCGACACATATACTTGTGTAAATTTGTGAGATTTTATAAATTTTATGTCAAAGAAAACCTAAGCATATTTCAAATTTAAAGAGTTTCATATTAGATCATCGGCTTTTTCCTTGCTGCCCCACATCTAGTTTTTGGCACCATGACTAGGAAAGTAAAGTGCTTATTGCAATTTATTATTTTGTTGAAACAAATGCATATTTTGACCTACTTATATTATGTATCATTATTCTATTTATTATAAATTTTAAAAATCTAAAAATATTCTATTTAATTATTTTTTTTTTCATTTTTTTTAGTAATTGTATCTTTGTTTGTATGCCTGGTAGATCTAGTAATGAGCCCTTAATATTTGGTGTAGAAATAGAATGGACCGTTATAAAAATTTTAAAATCCAAAAAGTTTTTGAAAATCTCTTACCCAGTTATAGATCAAGAGCATGCTAGACAATTTAGGAGTATGCTAATCTTGTAGTAGGAATCCATCAAAGTGTCAATAGACCTACTATATATGCTAATAATTTTAAATTGAAATTAAATTATAAGATTTGGAGGTTTTATCTATTTCTTGTTTTCCTCAAGTACTGTCACGATCTTAAGTTTTTCTTAACCTCATTTATTTTTGTGCAATTGGCTCCAAAATGTTTTGTAGGAAACGTTCCCATTCCTTTTATCACAAGCAAATAATCATTTCTGTTGAAGCCAAGGGAAGGTTTGCCAAGTTAGTATTCAATAAACATCTTATTATGGAGCATAGTTTTTTAAAGCCCTAGTCTTCCTGTTATGCAGATCATAGTGAGTTGGGTTGGGAGCATTTTTATGAGGAAACTTATGTGGTCATTATCGATGTTGTAATAGAGTTTTTAGCCAATATAAAAGATGTTATAGATAATTAATTTTATGTTGAAGGAAAGTGGGTGCCCATTAATTCTGTTGCTATTAACCTCCTATAAAAGTTGATAGATTTTGAGTATGACTAATACAACACCTCCTTTGGAACTCTTATTTGCCATGAAGAAATTTTAAAAATTTTGTGTGGTCCACATAATGGTGCTACTCAGAAGAAGATCCAAAAAGAAGATCATTATATTTCCAACCACCTTTCTTACTGAAACTTCTAAAGCAAGACACTATTTTATTTCTACCCACCTTTCACCTAGTAGGAATATTAGTGAAGTCACTCAAGAGTTGACATTCTCAACTATATCATTCAGGTTTGGTATATTATTGATGTAGGTAAACTTATTTATTCTTCTTCAACCTATATCATTAGAGGAACTTCTTCAATAGGATTGGGACACCCCTCTTAAATTTCTTCCTTATGTGTCAATTTTGGTGTTAGGGGAGATGAATTTGATGAGCATCTTTTTTCCATCTTTACATTAACAAAAAGAAAAATCTTGAGTTTGAAGAAAGTAGGGGAGGTGATGATGAGAGAGGCCCTAATAATTTTAGATCTACTGGTAGGGCCAACAGTAGGAGGATTTCTAGGACACATAAAACTATAGAAGATAAGGTGGAAGATCTAAGAACTTAATTGGATGGAGTTCTAGAATTTTATGAGGAATCTAGAGCATGGAAGTTTGAAATGTGAATAAGGATATCCCACATTATGCATCACTTTGAAGAGAACTGTAGATATGCTTCTAATTTCAAAGATGCTTTTGTTGGGATATTCAAGAGCAGTCCATTTGTGGAGCTCCCAAATCAACTTTAGTTTCCTTTAGCCCCTATTTATGAACCCTTTATTTGGCAACCTCAAGGGAAAGGTTGTGATGACGATAATGAGGAGGAAGATCTTGACTTTGGTAGTTAGGAGTCTTTGTATTTCTTGGCTTGTGTGTGTGTGTGTGTGTGAGAGAGAGAGAGAGAGAGAGAGATAGAGAGATAGAGAGAGAGAGAGAGAGAGAGAGAGAGAGAGAGAGAGAGAGAGAGAGAGAGAGAGAAGATAGTTTATTTATTTTCGCTACTATTATTTGTGGCAAATTTTTTTTTTTTCATTTCTTTTCTTTGCAGGAAATCCTAAGTGTTGTAATGACTTGTTATTATGATGGCGTTAGTGATTGCCATGAAAGCCATAATGATTGAAATTTGGGGAGTGGTGCCTAAAGCATTATTTATCTTTTATTTCTTTCAATTTATTGTATTATTTCCTTTGAGCTTTTTATCATTCATAAATAGGCATATTTTATTTTATATCAGTCTCTGATTATCATTAGTACACTATATTTATTTTATATTATTTTATATTTTATTAAATTTCCTTATATTTAAACTATTGTACATTATTCTATGTTGTTATTACATTTGCTAACTTATTTAGCCTAAATAAAAACGATAGTAAAAAATTATATAAACTTAGGATAATAATAAAACACTAGATTATAGTTTGAAAGAACAATGCATAATAATTTATATATTGAAAAACCTAACAATTAACTAATCTATATCATTTAAGATATTGACTTAATTTTTATTTTATGAACTATACATTAAATTACATTGAGAACTAAATTAAAAATGAATAAATAAGTTTAAGGAATTGGAATGAGTACCTTAAATTAGGAAATTCATAGTTAAACTTGAAATCATTTCTCTAGGAATTATTTAAAAAAAAAAGAAATAGTACAATAAAAAATTGGTATCAATTGTAGCTTAATTTAAATTATATCCTACTATTTAAAAAAAAGATAAAATAAGTAATCTAGTACATGTTATAGTGCACTTTTGAATTTTCTATTTACCAATAGGAAACTAATCACTAGACAACATTATTTATTTTATATTCAGAAGTCAATTAATATATTAGAAGATAGTGAATAAATTCAAAATAAGATATAATAAGGATGTCTGATTGGGATAAATGTTATGTCTTTTAAAATTAAAATTATAACTTATTCATTTCAAATTACTTCTTCACTATGTTGTATTTTCCTATTTTTAGGAATTTTAGATTATCAATTTTTACTTTGGCTATTAAGGTGATCAAGGAGTGAATGTAAGAGTTGCGTGAGATAATAAAGTGTTTAAACTAGGAGGAATATGATAAGTATAGCTTATGAATTATTTTAGTTATGATAAATTTAATAAAAATATATTATTTTGTTTGTGTTTGTATAGGAATTGTGTAAGAAAAAGTAAAACATTACAAGTGTTGGACAGCGCCGCAGCTCTGGTAGGAATAACATTGTAGCACCATATCGATCAGCACCGAAGCGTCGATTTCAATAGGGATTTGCCTACATTCTCTATTTGCAAGTGCCATGATATCAAAAATGTTGATGTCATAGTGCATCACAATGCTGTTGTGCCCAAGAATAGCACATTAGCATTGGGTGTCTTTGAAAAATTCATGTAGGAGTGCAGCCTTTCAAACGTCGAAGCTTTGTAATGTCATTCTTGGCGTCACAATGCTCATATTTTATGGCACCATAGTGGAGCAGTTACAAAATTTAGAAGCAATACTAAAATAATAAGAAGATGTTCCAATTTGGTTCATTACTTGGCCATATAATCCAGCACCGTAGTATAGCCAACATTATAGCGCTGAGGTGCTAGTTCAATTTTTACCATCAAAGCGCATCCTTGTTTAGCATCGTGGTGGTTGAGTATGATCATAAACTTACTATAAATATAAGTTAGTTCTATTATTTGTAAATTTCAGCTTTTTTGAGTAAAAATTTGGTACTTTTTAGTGTATTTTTTTAGATCCACCTTAGACTAAATTCTAAGGGAGGTCATGGAAATGCAAGATAATATTTCTTGAAGATTTTAGCCTGTGCTTGTATAAAAAAAATCTTTAAGTGGTAGAAGAAGGAGTGTATAGAAGATACTTGGATCCTTCCTTATGGTACAATTCTACTACATTTATTGTACTTCGTTCTTCTCTAAATAAAACGAACTTGATTTTCTGGTTATTTCATCTATGTATGGCTAGTTCTTTTTTTTTTGGGTTGATGATGTAAAACACAGATTAAGTACCAATGTAGACTCTTATTATTGAATGAAAATATTGATAATATCTCATATTCTTTTTTTAATACAAACGATGACCATGTCTATAGTTAAAACCTAGTGTGATGTATATTTAACGGAGGAATGAACAAATAAAATAGAATAATTGCATGCCTAAACAAATAATATTTTAATATTCTATATTCTATGGATAAAGTAAAACTATAGGAAGACTAACAATCTTTCTTTTCACCCTTATAAGCTCATCAAAAATCTAAGGATGCACCTGCTATGGTTAACTTCAATAATTAAGAGACTCATTAGAAAAGATATATGATTTACATGAATTAGTCAAAAAGATTTTATTAAAATTATATCAAGTAGTTTTACTTTTTTTCATTCAATGGTTGCAACTTGAAAACTTCATTTTTTTTTTCATTTTAGTAGTATAAATTCATGCAATTAAAGTAAGCAATATTAGTTTTATTGTAGTATAGTAGAACCCTTCCTCATGGATTCGTTACTCTACTTTATAACTTTATTACTTAATTTAGTACATATACTTGCATAAATTAGCGGGTTGTTATAAATTTAATATCATAGAATATCTAAACATATTTCAAATTCAACGAGTTTCATAATAGTTCACTAGCCTTTGCCTTGCTGCCCTACATCATCCACCTTGTGATGTAGCACATAGAAGTGGTCCAATCACACTGTCTAGGGCTAAATCATTTGATGCTCATGCCATGATGTAAAAGAGCACATAAAAAATAAGACAGTGCATTTAGTTTTATATTTTATCTATTTTCTTTTATTTTGTGTGTAATTGTTATATGGACTTCATTTATATTTTTTCTTTCTTAATATATATTATGTTAAGTTCAAATCTCTTGAAAAGATGAAATAAATAATTATGCTACTATGCTTGAGGGAAGGAGGGGGTTATGTTGTTGTTAGTGGGTTAGATCTAGTCCACAAATTAGACTAGAACAACCCCATACTTTAATAACCCTAAATTTATTTGGGGTTGTTCTAGTCTAATTTGTGGAGAACAAATTAGCCTTTTTTCTTAATTTTGTTTGCTATTTCTTTTTAGTAATTATGTTCAGTCACATATAAATTCCCAAAAAAAATACAAAAAATTTAATAAAAATAAAAAACTTCTTTACTACATCTTTGAATGTTTTCTCTTCCATTTCTAGTTAAAATTATTGAATTCCACCCATTCTATAGGAACCACTAAAAATTCCTAACTTTAATTTGTTCCTAACATAACTAACCTATATCTCTTCGAAAGAACATTTGAATTACTAAAAAAATCAGATTACTATCAAATAAACCCAATTTTCAAGATTTTGGTATCTGTAGAGGAAGAATCGACTAATAGAAGTTGAAAATGTATCTCTGGAAAGATTACAGAGCTTTTCACCTACCTCCAAAGTTCATTTATCTTCAAAGTAACTACTCTATAAAATTTGAATGTAATTCTTCTAGTCATATTAGAATGGTGACCCTTCATCCACCAATTGATCACATCGGTGATATAAAGGCCACTTTTTAACCCTAATCATCATCTTGGTATTAAAGAAAATCCAAAAGTAATATTAAATGATTTGAAGGATTGGTAAGAAATCATTAGTAAATGTAATAATATTGCATTTTCATATTATATTAGGCCAATAAAATTCTCTATAGCTATTTTAAAAAAAAATTAAAATCATTTTGTATTTATTTGCTAATATCTTATCTTTATTTAAATTTTAAAATCTTTACATATTATAGAAATTAAAAATTTACTGAATGGTCTAAGTGATTACATGTTAAGTAATAATTCTTATGAAATAAATAAAAATGATATTAATTTTAAATCATATGGAATAAAGATTAGATCCCTAATCAAAGTTATATCCCTTATACAAATTGATATAGTTACCATCACATTAGACCGTCCAACTTTTACAATTGCAATTATATCAAGTGCCAATTCACTTACTTTTAATTTAAATAAAATAACAATGTAACATGTGGTCTACATGCTTATATGATCATTCTAATGTTATTATTTATTAGCAAATACTTTCAAGCTTGCCTGATTTCAAGATATTGCTCAATCCTATTGTTAGGTGGACCATTGCGAATGGTGGTTCTATTAATGTTTATAAAGACATTTGGATATTAGATAAATGCATAAACAGATGGCCAACATATGTGGTTTCTACATGAAGCAATGGAGTTTCAGTGGATAGGTTTATTGCAGATGGACGTTAGAATGAAGAAGAACTCTATAAGTTCTTTGGTAAGGAGCTAGTGGATGTGATATGTCAATTATGTATCAACCAAAATTGACTAAGGAAAGGATGGAGCTTATATCTCAAAATTCAGGAAAAACTATTTCTGTAGTGGCCTCTGAAGCTTTAGTTACTAAACACAATGATGCCTAATTTTGAAAATGGATCAAGAAGATGAAACTCAATCCTCATCTAGAAGTATGTTGGTGGAGGATGTTTAACAATTCTATACCTACAGGTTCATTCTTGTCATATAGAAGATTGAAGGAGGACAAATTTTGACCTAGGAGCTGTAATGTGATGAAGGATATTAAACATGTAGCAATTAAATGTGACAAGCTGAAAGAAGTTTTTCAACAGCTAAATAGGTGGGGCTTTGGTATCCCAATTTTTGACACTTTTGAAGAATGTTATAAGCGGTTGAATCTTTTTGCTCCAAACAATAATATGCTGGTAAATCTGTATTGCAATGCTTTAGATTTCTCTTGGAAGGCTAGGAACAAATTGATTTATGAAGGTATGGAATATAGTTTGGTTGTGATTGCTGCCAATTTGGTGAGCTACACTTGGTATCTACAGCAATTGGTAACTTCAACCCGGGTAACTAGGGTGCTAATCAATTGGTCAGACTATTGTTTAATTATTGGCATCCTAATCCTCCTCCCGACTGGATTAAGGTTAATGTTGATGCCTCACTTTTATCTTCTTATAGAGCTGGGATGGGAGGTGTATTTTGAGGCTATAAAGGTAGATTTCTTTTGGTGTTTGGACATTCTTGTATTCATTGGGATGTTTCTCATTTGGAGCTATTAGCTATTCAATCTATAAAGGATGAAATTAAGAAGTGGATGTTCAGTTACAAGGGAATTATCAACAAAGGTGATAATTCTAACACCATCAAATTTCTTCAAGGTGCAATAAGCAAAGGTGGGAAGGAGTTTGAAGATCTTGCTTTCGTCAAGGACTTCAACCATGTCATCTTATACCTTTTAATATTGTTTTCTCTCTTATTTTCCAAAGGTAAAATTATTCAAGTGCCAGGAAATATATTCCTATGGTCATTGTAAGGATATGTGGCTATTATAAATTATTTTATTAGAAAATTTTGCAACTTATGTATTGTATAAATATTCATATTATTAATTTTATAATTTCTAAAAAGTTTATTCTATCAAAAAGAAATTTATTGTAAGTGCAGTACGAATTACATGAGGACAAGTAATATCTTAAAGTGTGGGGGAATTTGAGTAGAGAAAATTTTATATAATCCAAATAACATCTATTTATAATAAAAACATTTAATATTTTTTGTGCAAGAAATAAATAAAATATTCTAAAATTAAGGGTGTTCCATAGTGCAATAGATAGAGTGTAACAATGCTATGCTTACCCTAGGACCGAAGCGCTACTCGTTCGGCACCGCAATGATAAAGGATTGAATTTTATTAAAGAGTTTGGTGGAGAGGGGCTGACTACCCAAGGAGCACTGCAACTCTTAACCAAGAATCGTAGTGCTAACCATTGCTTTGTAGCAGAAGAAATTTACTATTAAATGAACTTGTATTAAAAGTGACAAATGATGAATTGACTCATCGATTCAGCAACACTGCAAAGCCACTTAGCTATGAAGTCAATTCCAAGGGACAAATAGTCTATAAGCTATTTGTGAATAACTTTCTAGTGTTATCTTTCCTTAATCTACCTTTTGTTGTTGATTTATTTGAAATCAATAGTGTTTCATTTATTTTTGTTTTTTTTTCTAGCAAAAAAATATCTCTTTCCTTATGATACTTGGAAAATAATGTTTTCTCTATATCTGATTTATAATTTCAAGCATTACTTTATTTTATTTTTAAAATCCTTCCTACTCAATTTAGTTTATATAGAGGTCTTACATAAACATAAAATATAGTGTGATTTATTTTCTCGAAGGTGTAGTAGAAGAACAAAATGGGAGATAAATGGAGAGCAAATTTAGGAAGTCAATTCCAAGGGAATAAGAGTTTGTAAGCTATTTGTGAAATTACTTCCTAGTATTATCTTTCCTAAACCTACCTATTTTTGTATTGCTTTTTTTCAAATCAAAAGTGTTTCATTTATTTTTGTTTTTTTTCTAGCAAAATAATATCTCTTGGCTTATGATACTTGGAAAATAATGTTTTCTCAATATCCGATTTATAATTTCAAGAATTACTTTATTTTATTTTTAAAATCCTTCCTACTCAATTTAGTTTATATAGAGGTCTTACAGAAACATAAAATATAGTGTGATTTATTTTCTCAATGGTGCAGTAGAAGAACAAAATGGGAGATAAAGGGAGAACAAATTAAGGAAGTCAATTCCAAGGGAATAAGAGTTTGTAAGCTATTTGTGAAATTACTTCGTAGTATTATCTTTCCTAAAACTACCTACTTTTCTGTTGATTTATTTGAAATGAAGAGTGTTTCATTTATTTTTTTTTTATAAGGAAAATAATATCTCTTCGCTTATGATACTTCAGAAACAATATTTGCTCTAGATTAGATTTATAATTTCAAAATTTACTTTATTTTATTTTATAATCCTTCCTGCTCAATTTAGTTTATATTGAGGCCTTACATGAGCATAAAATATAGTGTAATATATTGTCTCGATGGAGCAGTAGAAGAACACAAAGGAGATTTGAAACATAACTTTGTCATGCATAGACATTTAGTTGTTAGAGTTTTTGGATCGTAAGGAGATATTAATATTGTAGTTGAGTGAAATCTTAACTAAACATTCCAACAAACTTGGCAGAGATAAAGAATAATTATGCAATAATTCATAGCAATATGGGAAAAACATCTAACTATTACAAGGATGAGTTTATAAATATCATAGATTCAGTGTACCTTACATATAAGATTTTCTTCTTTGACCCATATCTATTGACTATCAATAACACACTTTTTTTCAACTGATAAGATAAATTAAGTAGTTCATGCAAGAAGTACTAGATTAACCATAGTGTAACTAAGATCCTTGTGGAAATGATACTCTACATATTGACACAATACATATACTCACATAGAATAGGATTTATATCACAATATAACAAGTAATAAAACAAGCATGTCACCGACTAACTTTACACTAAGTAAATCAAAATAAGTTTTTTCCCTATATAACGCACAATAAATTAACCCATTGAGTCAAGCTTGAAAGCATGTTGAAATGATAGAAGTTTAATACTCCAAACTTAGGCAAGCATAAAGATTAATACTGAGAAAGGTTGACTAACTTGAATGCTATGATCAAAATGATCTTGAGTCAAGTCCAAGTAAGAAATCTAAGAGGTTGCACCTTGCAAACAAGTTGAGGTCCCTATGTAACCAACATGAGAGCTGAAACCCCCAGGTAGATGGATAATAATCACTTTATAAGGTCACCTCTTTTATATTAGTCTAATAACCCATTTTTTGGTGAAAGCGTAATTATTGAATTAAAATTTCCATAACCATGCCCTTCTTAATAATGTTATTATTTTTTGTAACTTGTCACTTTCTTTATCTACTAGAAAAAGGAAATACTTATTGTTTAATTCTCTCTCTTTTTTTTGTGCATGACACAGTCCAAAGGTAAAAGAGAATTAAGAAATTAAAAATATACCCTATGTGCATACTCATCAATTAGACAAAATATAGGAACAAAGGGAACTCACATAGAGATTGGATACCATGTTAACTCATCTCGAAGGACCTTAATTAAAAGTGGCACTCACCTCAGTGAATCCTAACAAAGAGAAGCACTTACCTCTGAGGAGCTCGAGCAATAGGGACATCTGCTTTAGAAAAGTTTCATTGAGAGACTCAATCTCCATAAATATATTTATCTTGATAGGCCTATCACCCTATTAAAGGTAAATCTCGAATAAACTCACTTCCTTGGGTGTGCTCACCTCTATCAGAGGAATATTCACCCCATTAGTGGGAGAAGCTAAGCCATTACAACTTACTAGCAGCAACCACACCTATTTAGCAGATGCCTCAACTTAAGAAGATACTTGCAAAAGGTGTTAGATCCACATATTGAAGGTATCTATTGAAGCTACTTGTCTGAGGTGTCCTAGTGCTCGTTAAAATTTGTTGCCCATGTGTGACAATAAAGTCTTTCCCTAGGGCCTCATATCGTGTTTGAGAAGCATTATGTATATTAGTTGTAGTCTCTCCCGTTGTATTCCTAAATTTATACATTTGGGGTTGAAAAACAATATTTTTTGTTACTACATATTATTTTTTGCTAATCACAAAGTGTAATAGAATTCCAAAGCACGTCTCCATACTCATCTCTCCTTCACATGCTTTATCATTCAAGTTAGTCTTGCAAGTTGTGTCAGATCCTTGCCCACAGATAAATTAACTTGAACCAGTTTAATGCAAATTTTCATTGATTAATACTAAAGCATTTTCATCATTAGAAAATAAACTCAATAACTTAAAGCTATATATATTTCAATCCTTACAACAATATGAAAATTTTTAACAACTACATTAGTTTCTATCATCCTGTAATCGCTTTTGGCTGATGATTATAAATTCTAAGTCTTGGGTAAGTTTTTTTTTTTGAGAAAATGCAAAGTTGAATTAAAATAAAAGAAATAACAACCTAATACAAACTAGGAAATAAAAAACTAAAGATCCTTGATCAAGAGAAAAAGGATCCTTATTGAAAGAAATTTTGTTATCATTAAACCTATTAATTTGAAATGAAACCCACTGTTTCCTATTTTGAAACCGTTGAGATGCAGGGGATACCTATAATTGGAAACAACCCGAAGGTTGGTTAGTATCCCAGAGTTCCCATCCGATTAAAGAATAGGATCCAGTAACGATCCCATAAACAAATATAGCAAGTTTAAAAAACAAAAATGTAAAAAGAAAAAAACAGCTATAAAAGAAAATCAAAAGAAAATTACAAAAAATATAAGACAATCTCAAAATACCTATGAAAAACAATGATAGGTATTTTAGATGTCTTTTCCAAATACCAATTCTGTAATACCAAGCAAAATAAATGGAAAATTCTTTGATTAGAATTTCCGTCTTAATGTCTCTTACGGCTTTGTAGATTGAGATGAAAAAATTGGGTATCATATTACTGAAAGGTTTTGGGAAGAACTTTTCAAATCGTTCTTCATTCTGTGATCAGTAATCCTCCTTCTAGTTTGATCTTTCATTAGACCTAGCTCTTGTAGTTCTTTGAAACAGCTTGGGTTTAGATCCGGAAGAAAATAGCTCCAATGAAGAACATTTTTTATTCTTTAATAAAACAGTTTTTTTGAATTTCAAACTGATTGTAGAAGAAGGAGATATGGAATTAGAAAAGCCATCTCTTAATTTATCATTATTAACAGATATTCCAAAAATATTTTCAACCTTAGCAGGAGTCAAAACAGAAACCTGCTCCTTTTCAAACTTCTCCATAAAAGCCTCCATCGTTTGTGGGATTTGAAAATTCAAATTCTCATCAATCTTAGGAATATCCGTTGGAATATTAGAAATTTGTCCAGCTGGATTTGTTGGAGATAAATCCGGCTTAAGCTCCTCAACAACCTTATCTGTCTCCATGCTTTGTGCGATTTCAAAATTTGAATTTTGAGATCCCGAAATTTCAGCACTGCTTTGTTGAACTCCGGTAGAATCTTCCTTATCTATTGGAATTACCATATCAACTTCAGTAATTTCATCTCTAATTTCAAGAATCAATGAACCAGATTGATTGTATTCAATATTTGTATTTTGAGCTATAACCGGCTAAACCAACAAATTTGAATTAAGGCTAACGGTAACTTCATCTCCTCCCTTGATTTCAGCAGTTTTTTCAGTTGTCTTCTGTTAGGAAAGTTGCTATTTGCATGTTTTACATTCTTGCAACTTGTATAGTTTTGATGATTTCAAATATTATTGTTTTATGTGTTGTTATCTCCTAATATTTTTTGGAAGATTTGTTTTTGCTCTAGTGTGTACTAACATTTCAGGAAAATCAACTCCAAGATATGAAGACTTGTAATCAAATTCAACAAATATTCATAAGTTTTGAAATGAGAGGGAGTGATTGTAATTTAGTGAAAAATCACAAAATACACACTTGGGGAACAATTTTTGTGAACTGATCGTACGAGACGAACATATTTCGTACGGGACGATCATGTCAATTACCCCTAAGAAGAGCAATGGATCGAACAGGCGGGGAGAAAATTTTTCTAAGTCCTAATCATCCAGGATGAATTTAATATTCATCCCAGGACGAACGTCTCAAGATTCTCACTTTCCACTATTCGTCAGGATGAAATTCATGGTTCGTCCTAGGACGAATGTCTCTGTATTGAAGCTTGCTCTGTTCGTCCAAACGAATAATAAGGTTTGTCCCAGGACGAACGTCTCTATATTGAAGCTTGCTCTGTTCGTTCAGACGAAATGAACCTTCATCCCAGAACGAAGGTCTCTGTATGAAATCGACCCAGGATGAAATATGTTCGTCCCAAGATGAAGTGAACCGACTTACGTCAGTTGGTTACGTCCTGAAGAATTTTGGAAAACTGACCTATGAAATAACTGTTTCGTACCGGACGAACTTTGTTCGTACGGAACGATTAGGGTGTACGAACATAATTCGTACCAATATACAAAAGGTTTGTTTCCAACAATTTAAGTAAAATTGTCCAGGACGATCCACGATCGTATGGGATGATCCACTGCGTACAGAATTGAAAACTTGCAGTTTTTGGGCAGTTTTTCTTGTCTTTTGTATAAATAGTTCAAATTTGACTGCCACCCAATCTTTTTGCTCATTGATCTTCGTGCCTATTGGGAGAAGAGTAAAGGGGAGAGTGAGAGAGAGCATTCAAAGGAGGACTTCTACCATTGGAGCTTGAAGGCTTTGCATAGTGTTCAAAGGTAAGATTTCTTACTTGTGATTTGAGATTACTTCACCCTTTTTCTTTCTTCTTTCTAGATTTCTTGGGAAGAGATCTGTCAAGGAGATCCGGTTCTCTACCGACACTTGGAGAGTCTGAACAGCCAAAGGGTTCTCTGCCCACACAAGGAGAGTGTGAAAGGACGAAGGGTTCTCTGCCCACACTAGGAGAGTGTGAAAGGATGAAGGGTTCTCTGCCCATACTAGGAGAGTGTGAAAGGACGAAGGGTTCTCTGCCCACACTAGGAGAGTGTGAAAGGACGGATGGTTCTCTGCCAACACTGGGATTGTGTAAAAGGACGACGGTTCTCTGCCGCACCGGGTAGTGGTGAAAAGAGTATTTGTAAAGGCTTCTCCGCCTTGCTGTGGGTGCAAAAGGAGAGACACTATTGGTATTAGTGCAATACTAAGAGGGTGCCTCTGGGGAGTGGATGTAGGTCTGGTTTAGACCGAACCTCTATAAATCTTGTGTCGTTTACTTTACTTCATTTTATTTTTTGCATTTTTCTTTTATTTTAAAAATTTGTGGTTGAAAAACTTTTTTATAAAAATTTCATTAAAAGTTTATTTTCGGTTCAACTAAAATTTAAAAGAGGGTTAAGTTTTAAAAATACCAATTCACCCCCCCTTTTGGTAGCCTTGGGACATTAACTTAGGTCTAACAACCTATTCACTAAACTCAACAAGTGGTATCAGAGCTCCGTTTCAAAATCATAAGTTTAAACTACTTTTTGATTAACATAGATGGCTACATTTGGAAACCGAAATACACCTGAGGGTTACTTTATTACTAGACCTCCTCTGTTTGACAATATACCATTTAATTTTTAGAAAACACGCATGTCTACTTTCTTACAGTCACTTGATTATCGTATGTGGATCCTAGTTTATGAAGGTTATACAAAACCAACTAGATTAGTTGATGGAGTTAGGGTAGAAACACCTTTTGCAGAGTGGACTATAGAAGAATGTGACTTAGCACAACTAAATGCTAAATGTTTAAATAGCTTCTTTTGTGCTTTAAAATCTGAAGACTACATACGGGTTTCCACTTGCAAAAGTGGAAAGGATATATGGGATAGACTTTGTATAACTTATGAATGGACTAATGAGGTTAAGCAATCAAGAATTAATATCTTGTTACATGATTATGAATTGTTTCGTATGAAACCAAATGAATCTATTTCTGACATGTACACAAGATTCACACAAATTGTCACTTCTTTGCATGCACTTGGTAGGGAATTAACTAATGCTAAAATGGTTAATAAGATTCTTCATTATTTACCTACTGCTTATGATGCTAAAATTACTGCAATTACAGAGTCTAAAGATCTAAACATTTATTCTATTGACAATTTTCTTGGTTCACTCATTGCTTACGAGCAAGGGGTTAGTTAAAGAAAGATTGATGCAGGTGAACTACGAAAGGAGAAGAATATAGCACTAAAAGTGGAAGAGTCTGAGAGTGAACACTCAGAACCTGAGGATGAAGATGATATTGCTTTGATGACTAGACAATTCAGAAGCTTTCTGAAAAGGAAGCAGAAGAGATGCCAGTAATGGAATAGAGGTAAATTCAACAGAAATAGTAAGGTTTCTAATGAAGTAATTTGTTATGAATGTAGGAAACCAGGTCATATCAAGACTGATTGCGCAAAACTCAAAGGCACTCTTAGTAAAGAGAAGGTAGAGGAGAAACCAATCAAAAAGAAGGGCAAGAAGAAGTTTCAAAGAGCTTTTTGGGCGGACTCAGCTTCAGATTCATTAGAGACTGAAAAAGAAGAAGAAGTCACCAATCTTTGCTTGATGGCAGATAGTATAGATCAATCAGATCAAGAAGAGGGTTGCTCTCACACAAGACCTCATGGGAGCATATGGTACCTGGACAGTGGATGTTCAAAGCATATGACTGGAGATACTGCTCAATTCATAACGCTGGAAGCCAGGAGTGGAGGCAAGGTTACACTTGGAGATAATACCACAAAGAAAGTGGTTGGATCAGGTATGATTGGAAATTTGAAAAACTTTTTTATAGATAATGTGTTATTGGTTGAAGGCTTAAAGCATAATTTGTTAAGTATAAGCCAGCTATGTGATAAGGGCTATATTGTAAAAATTTTACCTACTAGCTGCATATTAAGCCTAAATGGGAAAGATGTTTTAAATGGAAAAAGGGTAAACAATATTTATATGCTAGATTTAAATTGTATTCAATCTCCTACTGCTTTTTGTTTGAAAACTATTTCTGATGAATCATGGCTTTGGTATAGGAGACTTTGTCATTCTAGTATGAAAAACCTTAGGAGAATTACCTAAAAGAACTTAGTGAGAGGTATACCAAAACTAGACTTTACTAAGGATCACCTTTGTGATGCATCTCAATTAGAAAAATAAGTGATGTCCTCTTTTCAGTCCAATAAGGATCTTAGGACTAGTAAACCATTGGAAATTTTACACATGGATCTTTTTGGACCAGTAGGAACTGTAAGTCTAGGAGGGAAGGTATACGGATTTGTTATAGTGGATGATTACTCAAGATTCACTTGGGTTAGATTTCTATTTCATAAGAGTGAATCATTTGAGGAATTTAGAAATTTTTTGACTTGGATTCAAAGGAAATTAGGGTGTGAAATAATTTCTATTCAAAGTGATCATGGAGGAGATTTTGAAAATGAAAGATTTAAAAATTTTTGTAGAGAGAAAGGAATTGATCATAATTTTTCTGCACCTAGAACCCCTCAACAAAATGGGGTAGTCGAAAGAAAAAATAGAACATTAATAGAACCCGCACGAGCAATGTTGGCAGAATACTCACTTCCTAGATATTTTTGGGCTGAGGCGGTTAGCACTGCATGTTATGTTCTGAATAGGGTGAATGTGAGATCGAATTTAAATAAAACACCCTATGTGTTGCTAAAAGCTAGAACACCTAATTTTTCTCATTTGCATGTTTTTGGTTGCAAGGTGTTCATTCATAATAATGGAAAATTTGCCTTAGGAAAATTTGATCCGAAATCAGATGAAGGTATTTTTGTTGGATATTCAAGTGTTGGAAAATCTTATAGGGTATTCAACAAAAGAACTTTGGTCATTGAAGAAACCACACATTGTATTTGATGAATTTGGAAATTTAGAAGAGCCAAATGTTGTTGAAGATGAGATTGAGGATAACCCTCAAAAAATTGATAGAATAAATTTGGAAGAAAATGTGGAAGAGAATTTGGAAATAGAAAACCCTTTGCCTAGAGATTTGAGATTTTCTAAAAACAACCCAAGGGAATTGATTATTGGTGAACCTAGTGAGGGTGTTAGAACTAGGCGTGGATTAAATAAGGAAGTAAATCGTTCGGCCTTTATTTCAACTATAGAACCCATTAATATTGATCAAGCACTTTCTGATGAATTTTGGATATTAGCTATATAAGAAGAGTTGAATCAATTTGTATGAAATAAAGTTTGGGAATTAACTTCAATGACAAAAGATCAAAGTGTCGTTGGAACTAAGTGGGTGTTCAAAAATAAAATGAATGACTCAGGAGTAGTCATTAGAAATACGGCTAGATTAGTTGCTAAGGGGTATAATCAAATTGAAGGAATTGATTTTGAGGAGACTTTTGCCCCTGTAGCTAGACTTGAAGCAATTAGGGTTTTACTAGCTTTTGCCTATTTTAAAGGATTTAAATTATTTCAAATGGATGTGAAAAGTACCTTTTTAAATGGGGTAATTGAAGAATATGTTTTTGTAGAACAACCTCTAGATTTTGAAAATTCTAAATACTAGAATCATGTTTTCAAGTTAAAAAAGGCATTATATGAATTGAAATAGGCACCTAAGGCTTGGTATGAGAGGTTGAGCACCTTCCTACTTGAAAGTTTTTTGAAAAAGGAAGTGTGGATACAACTCTCTTTTTAAAGAAATTTGGAAAAGAAATACTCATTGTCCAAATTTATATGGATGATGTCATTTTTGGATCTTCAAATAAAAATCTTTGTGATGATTTTTCTAAAATAATGAGTATTGAATTTGAGATGAGTCTAATGGGAGATTTAAATTACTTTCTAGGTTTTAATATTAAGCAACTTGAGGAAGGAATATTTCTTAGTCAAACTAAATATGTTAAGGACATCCTCAAAAAATTTGAAATAGACAATGCTAAACCTGTTAGTACACCAATGAGTTCCTCAGTTCAGTTGGATAAGGATTCTAAGGGAAAATCTGTTGATCAAAAGAAATTTAGAGGGATTATTGGATCATTACTTTACTTGACTGCTAGTCGACCAGATATCATGTTTAGTGTTTGCTTGTGTGCTAGATATCAATCTGAACCAAAAGAATCACATTTGACAGCAGTGAAAAGGATTTTAAGATACTTACTAGGAACTCAGAATTTAGGAATTTGGTATCCAAAGTTTAGCTCTTCATTTGAAATTATTGGTTATTCAGACTCTGATTTTGCAGGCTGTAGGGTGGATAGGAAAAGCACTTCTGGAACATGTCAATTCATTGGAAATTCATTAGTTTCATGGTCTAGTAGAAAACAAAATTCAGTGGCCTTATCTACTGCAGAAGCAGAATACATTGCATTAGGAAGTTGTGTGGCACAAGTACTTTGGTTAAAACAACAGTTGATTGATTTAGGATTAACTATAGGCACTATTCCAATTTATTGTGATAATACTAGTGCTATTTGCATTTCCAAAAATCCTATTCAACATTCAAGAACCAAACTCATTGACATAAGACATCATTTTATAAGCGATTATGTATCCAAGGGAGAAATTGAACTTACCTATGTTTCAACTGAAAATCAACTTGCAGACATTTTTACAAAATCTTTAGCCTTTGATACTTTCAGTGCATTAAGAACAAGGCTTGGTGTAATTGATTTAAATGCTTAAATAAAAATGTTTTTGCAACATTGATATTTTATTTTTGTAGTTTATATTTTTATGATTTTGTTTTTATGATTTTTATTTGTTTTTGAATGATTTTTATTTAGAGTCTGTACATTTGTTGTTGTTTATTATGTTTTGTGTGTTTATTTCGGTTTTCTTTGATAAAAATACAAAAATTCAAAAATTTTGTGTTAATCGTCCGGGTTAACAATTTTTTTTGTACGGGATGATGTGTGTAAAATGTCAATCTGCGTGATTTCAAACCGTCTTAAGAGCAGTTTTTAATGTAGTTCGTCTGTACGATACTCACGATCGTCCGGGACGAAATATTTTTTCTCAAATGTCGGGACGATTGAATGCAGCAGTTGAACGGATAAGATAGTTTTTATTATGAACTTCGTCCGTATGAACCTTTGGTTTGTCCAGACGAACAGATGTCGGTTCATAGTGGGGGACGATTTTCAACAGCCATCAAAACGAGTTAAATTTTTGATCGTCTGTACGAACACGTGTTCATCTATACGATCGTTTGGTTGAAAGTCTGTACGAAAGGATGCTTCGTAAATTGTGTGATTATGAAAAGCAATTAATTTTTAACTCACTCGTTCGTCCATACGAAATATTTTCGTACGGGGACGAATCGAATTCGTATGGGACGAACGAAATTTCATCTGGTACGATCAGTCATTTTTCTTTAAATTGACAGCAATTTTTACTGAATAGTCACTCTCACACATCTCTTTCAAAGCTTTCGTCTTTTTAAATCCTTCATTGGCAAGTTCTAGCAAGCGCCAAAAGACTTTGGCTAAGGGTCCTCCTAGGAATACATCTGAAAATTTCCTGTCTAGAGCCAATAAAGAATCTTTTCCTAGGTTTGTCTATGCAAAAATCACTCCATCTAGAGTTCTCCTACAGGATCAATTAACCTTCAAGGTAATGCACTTGTTTGCCCATACTCAATTTGGTTTGATCCTAACTTTAGTTCACTTCTACAATAAAGAAACCTTCCACTATTTTCTAGCAAACATGTCATTCAACTCCGACCACTCTGTTATCAGTTCTTTTATTTTCAAAAAGAAAATTGAAATCACCAAGGCTGACCTTGGTATCTTCTTAAACTTAAGGACTGAAGGCATAAGAACACTCACCTTTACCACCACTAGTTTTGATTGGACTGAAGTTAACCGTGTTCTTAGAGGAATAAGAGTTAAGGATCATTTGCCTAAAGTAGCCACTTTAGTTCTTAATGCCCGAATCATCCAGCATGTACTAAGATCTTCTATTATACCTAAAGCTGGTGATAGAGTCAACATCACTCCACTTCTCTCTACAGTTACCTACTTGATAATGACCAGATAACCTATAGATGAGGCCCAACTCCTAATTGACTACATTTATGATCTCTCTGAAATTGGTCATATAGATCATAAAAGGAAGAAGAACATAGCCTTAGGCCATATGATTGCCTTCATTTTAGAAAAGAAGTATGATTTAACTCATCCAGATCAAGACTTTGAAGAACCACTCTACTACAAGGATGGTTCCTTTAGGGCTATCTTCAATAAGGACGAGCCCAGCAAACCTCATGTAGTATTGAGTGAAACAGAAGAAGAGGGTAAACCTTCACATGCTGCTGAACCAAATTATCAGGATTTGGTTCAAAGATTTAACAACTTAGAGGCTCATTTTAATCAAAGGTTTGATCAAATTGAAACTCATCTACAGCAGCAAGACATTCAGTACAATCAAGATATGGGATTCATGCGTGAACAGATTAATTCCATTAATTCCAATATGTTTGTGATGAGTAGTTATTTTAACTTTTTTGGTGCAGCACCACCTCCTCCTCCTCCAGATCAGGGTCCTTCAGAATGATTGAAGTGTTTGTTTAGTGTCTCTTTATAGTTCATGTGTTTGTGATGTGTTTTAGATTATTATATTTTCCTTGTTTTAATGTTGTTGATATTGATATCGTGTACTTCAAATTGTAACAGTTTCATTCGATATCAATATATGTTCCAATGTTTTGTTGTCTAATATTTTGGAAATATGTGTTAGACTTTATGACTTTCAATTTTTTTTATCTTAATAGTGCCTTATTTAAATTATAAACTAAATTTAATTTTATTAGAAAATATAATTATTCTACAATTAAGAAATGCTTATAACTTGATATTATTAGAATTTTCAATTACATGTCTCTTATTTAGATTACTCTAGCACTAAAATTATTATTGCATTTTAGATATTTTTTTATTTTATATTTCTCTTTTCAAATAGTATTTATGCACTTAAAAAAATTTAAAATCTTAGATTATTGACTTTGGAAAGAATTCAATTACTCTTGAAAAGTGTACAAATGTACACAAATCAAAGGAGTTGTGCAAAAAATTTGCAATGACAAAAAGAGGCATAAAATAAGCCCACAGTAAACAAATGCACAAAAATGTGCCAAAAAAAAAAAAACTGAACAAGATGCGCAAAGCGCCACATGTGGTAGTTCTTTCTTTCCAAACTCTTTCAATCTCTTAATTCAAATTGATCTTATGTTCATTTATAGTTGACATTGAAATGTGAAATATAAAATTTTTTATTCATCCCTCGTGTAATGATTTTCTTTAACTTAATGTCTAAATTGACACATGCCTTTGATAAATTCTTTTTATTCTCTATGTTATAACACTTCTTCAATTATATGAATATCTATGATTTCTCTAATGTCTTAATTTTATTTGCATATCTTATTTCAATCACTTTCAAGATTAAATTATAAACTGAATTTCATACTTCTACTTACATTTTTATCATTCTTTTTCTTCTTCACTTTTAGATGTTGTCAAAAAGAGGGAGAAATTGTTTGTTGTGTATTGTGTATTCGTGTCTTATGTATTTTTATATTTTTATTTGTTTTATCGTATGTTTTGTATGTGTGTTTGATTGTTTTTGTTTTATTTTGTGTTGTATAAAAATTTTGAAAAACAAAATTTTTTTTGAATTCAAATGCCTCCTTATTTTCATGAGTTCATTATTTCAAGGGGAGTTTAGGAGATTCTTAGAATTTCAAATAATACAAATAATAATTGTTTTGCCATTATCAAAAAGGGGGAGATTGTTAAGAAAGTTGCTATTTGCATGTTTTACATTCTTGCAACTTGTATAGTTTTGATGATTCCAAATATTATTATTTTATGTGCTGTTATCTCCTAACATTTTTTGGAAGATTTGTTTTTGCTCTAATGTGTACTAACATTTCAGGAAAATCAACTCCAAGATATGAAGACTTGTAATCAAATTCAACAAATATTCTTAAGTTTTGAAATGAGAGGAAGTGATTATAATTTAGTGAAAAATCACAAAATACACACTTGGGGAACAATTTTTGTGAACTGATCGTACGGGACGAACATAGTTCGTACGGGACGATCATGTCAATTACCCCTAAGAAGAGCAATGGATCGAATAGGCGGGGAGAAAATTTTTCTAAGTCCTAATCGTCCAGGACAAATTTAATATTCATCCCGGGATAAACGTCTCGGGATTCTCACTTTCCACTGTTCGTCAGGATGAAATTTATGGTTCGTCCCAGGACGAACGTCTCTGTATTGAAGCTTGTTCTGTTTGTCCAGACGAATAATAAGGTTCGTCCCAAGACGAACAAATCTGTATTGAAGCTTGCTCTGTTCGTCCGGACGAAATGAACCTTCGTTCCAGAATGAAGGTATCTGTATGAAATCATCCTAGGACAAAATATGTTCATCCCAAGATGAACTGAACCGACTTACGTCAGTTGGTTACGTCCTGAAGAATTTTGGGAAACCGATCTATGAAATAACCGTTTCATACCGGACAAACTTTGTTCGTACGGGATGATTAGGGTGTACGAACATAATTCATACCAATATACATAAGATTCATTTCCGACAATTTAAGTAAAATCATCCAGGACGATCCACGATCGTACAGGATGATCCACGATCGTACAGGACGATCCACTGCGTACAGAATTAAAAACTTGAAATTTTTGGGCAGTTTTTCTTGTCTTTTGTTTAAATAGTTCAAATTTGACTGCCACCCAATCTTTTTGCTCATTGATCTTCGTGCCTATTGGGAGAAGAGTAAAGGAGAGAGTGAGAGAGAGCATTCAAAGGAGGATTTCTACCATTGGAGCTTAAAGGCTTTGCATAGTGTTCAAAGGTAAGATTTCCTACTTGTGATTTGAGATTACTTCACTCTTTTTCTTTCTTCTTTCTAGATTTCTTGGGAAGAGATCTGTCAAGGAGATCCGGTTCTCTGCCGACACTTGGAGAGTGTGAACAGTCGAAGGATTCTCTGCCCACATAAGGAGAGTGTGAAAGGACGAAGGGTTCTCTGCCCACACTAGGAGAGTGTGAAAGGACGAAGGGTTCTCTGCCCACACTAGGAGAGTGTGAAAGGATGAAGGTTTCTCTGCCCACACTTGGAGAGTGTGAAAGGACGGATGGTTCTCTGCCAACACTGGGGATTATGTAAAAGGACGACGGTTCTCTGCCGCACCAGGTAGTGGTGAAAAGAGTGTTTGTAAAGGCTTCTCCGCCTTACTGTGGGTGCAAAAGGAGAGACACTATTAGTATTAGTGCAATACTTAGAGGGTGCCTCTGGGGAGTGGATGTAGGTCTGATTTAGACCGAACCACTATAAATCTTGTGTAGTTTACTTTATTGCTTTTTATTTTTTGCATTTTTCTTTTGTTTTAAAAATTTGTGGTTGAAAAACTTTTCTATAAAAATTTCATTAAAAGTTTATTTTCGGTTCAACTAAAATTTAAAAGAGGGTTAAGTTTTAAAAATACCAATTCACCCCCCCTCTTGGTAGCCTTGGGACATTAACTTAGGTCTAACAACCTATTCACTAGACTCAACATCTTCAAAGGAAGGCGTTCTGAATTTGATCCACCAATGATCCGGCGAATTGGTTGGAAATGTGAATCCCTCTTAACACTTTTAATCTTTCTTTTGGATTTGAATTTGACGTGCATTCAAGGTCCATAAGAACTATCTTCAACTAATAAAGGCTCTTTGGGAAATTCCTTATCAATAAAATTTGGTTTTTGTAAACCATTTGGACATACCACATCTTTATGTCCAATTCTTCTACATTTGAAACAAATAGAAGATAAATTCTCAAATTCAAATTTTTGAAAAAATTTGCCATGAATACCTTCAACCCAAATACCACAAGGGAGTTTCGAGTTCAATTTTACACGAACACATGCTCTAGGGAATTCCCTTCTCCCCCATCTAAACATGTTGTCATCCAATAATAAAGGAGTCCCTATACTCGAAATAATTCTCGTAATGTTGGTTTCGTCCCAACAGTGTAATGGCAAGTGAGGAAGACGAACCTAGATGGGAGAAGAAATTCCATCCAAGGAATAAGGAGAAAAATTGGGAGTCCATTTATCTAATCCAATGTCAAAACTTCCCACATACCAAGGACCTCCATTGAGAACTTCCTCCATTGCTTCCTGAGATTGAAAAGAGCACATGAACCAATCTAATCCAAGAGAAGTAATATGAAATCCTCCAAATTTAACCCATTGCCTCCTTAATTCAAAAGCATAATTTGAGAAGGGCAAGTTTTTGCAAAGGATCTTCACTACCAAAGAATTTCTTAGAACATGAACATTGAATTTTTCTTTTTCCAAGTCAAGTTTAACCACATTATCATCTTTACTTCCTTCATGAATTTCAGTCGAATTAATTTTAATGTGTGGTTTTCTAATCCACACATTAGAATTATTCAAATTGTGATCGGAGCCACCAGAGGTGGAAGCCTCAAAATCATTTGCTCTAGGGATCAAAATCGGCAAGGATGAACAAGACTTACTTTTCAAAGCATCCAATACTTCTTTTCCTTTTCCACTTTCCATCAAAGATTTTTTCTTAGAAGCCAAACCTCCCTCTCTAATAACTAGAGGAGAGTTAAAAAAACTAGAAAAACTGCGATTGAATGTAAAACTACCTTTTGTATCCAACAAAGTTGGACGCGTGGTAGGTTTAAGGGAATTGGTGTTCCGGTCATCCAAGGATGACTGGCCACCATCCTCCATTTACAAAGAATGCAGCCAAAAATCTCCTTCCAAATCCTTCCTCAAATTGTGGAGCTTCTCTCTCTTTACTTGGATGTTAAGGGGAGCTTAGTCTTGGCTAAGTTGGGATAAGTAATTCCACTGACAGGCTGTTCTATAATCCAATGAAGGCAAAAACGATTGACAGATATCATTGCAACCACTAATTTGGAAAGATAAATTTATAACGGAAGCAAAATTTAGCTTGCATATTTTCCGTGATTGAGCTTGCAATATGTATGATTATACTCATTGAATTTCTTCAAGTGTTTATGCTCCTTCAGTTTGATTGCATATGCATCAAATACATTCTTATAAGTAAAAATTAAAAAAAAAACAACGTAAATAAAATGATAAAACAGTTTGTATTTTAAAAGGATGAGTAAGAAAATTTGGATCTAATAGATTGATAAAAGCAAGATTGCAACATCCAATAATAACAGTTTAACCATATAATATTTCATTAAAGTAGAAATACATAAATTTGTAAGTGCGTGGCACCATCGTTTTATTAGAAGATTAGATCAAATAAAAGTAGAAGAGAGAAATAAAGAAGGGAGTTGTCCATTCAGAAATTTCATCAAGTAATAAAAAGTATAAAATTTGAGTAAATGATTTATCTGTTTTAAGCCAATCACTATAGAAAATGCTACATTAATAAATTATAAATAATTTTTTTTATCAATATTTAACAATTGATTATTATAGAAAGACTAAATTTCATTAGCTTGCAGATATTTTGGTTTACATAAATTGTATATGCCGTTCTTCATGTAAATGCAAATTCATATAAAGTTGATGGCTAGACTCATGTTTATTGATATCTAATGAGTTGCTATGATCATTGTAGCCTTGACGTCTTTATTTTCCCTTTGGTTCAAATCTACTTATATAATTCCACATAATTTCTTTTATAAAAGTTGATATAAAATATATAGCAATAATCGAGACTTTTTACTGGCAGAAAGCAAGAAAGAACTCTTCATTTCACCGCTCGCTCTTGGAACTAGTAGGATTCGTCCTTTTCATATTTTTTTTTAATTTTATTCAGCACCTTTTTTTGAAAGCTGGCTTTACCGACTTTGTTCTTTTAGAGTACGTGCTATACACATTGGCAAATGTTATGAAAATTATTATATTCATCCGTGACTGAAAAGTATATTCTTTAAAAAAAAAAAGAAAGGAAAAGTAGGCGAAATAAAAGGTCTTGGTACGTACCAAAGTGCTGCTTTGTTTAGCTTTTACTTTGAAATAACAATTGGATATGTGTCGTTATGCTAATCAAAGAAATTATGGCAAGGTATATTGGGCAGTCATATGGCATCTATGATTCAAAATTATGCAAAAGTTAGGCTTAAACTAAGTTAAAGAAATGTGTTTCTATTATCTATGAGAAAAGTAAAAGGCGCTTTCTCTGCTTTTAAGAATCATTTACATTGAGATTGCTTCGGTATGGCAGTGACAATCATTTCATCCACATATTTGGCGATTTAGGGAGATTATGTTCGTTGAGTTTTCTTTGATAATTAGTTTGATTAATTATAAAGTTTGCATTGGTATGAGTGCTTTGTTGTTGATGAGCAGGTTGGGTAGTTAGATTTGAAATCACAAATTTAATTATTATTGGCCCATGTTCATGTTTAGTGTGATGCCAATATCTAGCTAGTTTGTTGTTTGTATTCATGGCTAAGTTAAGTTCGGGATCTGAGTTGGAATGCTTTCTATAAAATTTGGTTATAAAAATGTCGCTACTTTGGATTAATCATTTTGAATAAGATTAATGGCTTTTTTAGAATAATTTTTTTATTTTTAGAAAATATGCATTTAATATATTTTTTTACTATCCTGGGTGCATAGATTTTTTTGTCGCTGGGTGCATAGATTTTTTTGTTTTAAGAGTTTCATAATAAAATATAATAAATTTCAAATTAAAACTGGGCTGCCCGTATAATTATTTACTCTAAGGTCCTGCTAGGACGAAAGGCTGATGTGCGGTGCACTAGAATGAATGCTGTACTATAAAGAAATTAACTAATTTGACTAATACTGTAGCTGTGCAGAGGCAGTAACTATAAGGTGAGCCAAGCAATATCCACGGCATCGCAATGTTTTTAACTGTGTGCCATAGCATATGTTGAAGCCTATAGATTTAGCAGTCCAATCAATAGTATGATGGTGATCCAAACAATATCCACGATATCACATGCCGGTTTCTAGAAAAATTATAAAAAAATGTAGCAAACCTAATAGATAGTAACAGTGAGATTCTTCCACTTTGTTTATGTTAACCTTAAATCAAATCAGTCGAATTAGATTATATATTTTATAAATAAATAGATATCATAAAAATTTGAAAATAAATGTAAATCTCAAAAAAGTTTAAATTATAATTTTATTTTTAATTTTAATATATTTTAATTGGTATTTATCTAATTTACAAATGATTTATAAATTTACAGAAATTAATCATTGTTAGTTTTTTTTTTGCTTTAAAATTGTCTATGCTCGTCCAAGACCGGATGAAAAAATTGTGGGAAAGTTTGTTAACAAAAATTAGGCCCCTCTGAATTTTTTTTTGGGCTTCATTACTGAGCAAAAATACAACAAAAATCATAATCCAATCAAAGAGCAGGGCCCCATGGTTGCCATTTCAACCATCAAAGAGGGGAATGGATTGGAACTTGACATTCATCATTCTTGTCAACCTTATGAAATTCTTAGTCAATACATTGCATTAATGAAACTTTGGTACTGGATCTAGCAAGTAACCCGAAAATCGAATCAGCCAGTGAAGCCCCAAAAATCTTACAAACAAAAGATACATAAATAGGCCTCAAAATAAAAATAGAGCCCTAAGCTCAACTCTATTGTATAAGGTGCTTGATGTCATCCAACTTGTTCATTGAATAGAATTTAAGAAGCATAGCCTTCTTTATATTGTAAAAAATATTGGTCATGCTAAAAATGTTTGAACCAAATCTCTTATCATTTCTTTCCCTGAGTATCTGATAAGGTAAGCAACAAGTGAGTAAGTAGTAAAAGTTTTCAAATAGAACATGACTTTGACACTTGAGACTTTTGGTCTATTCATTTCTGATGCTACCAATGTCTTGTTGTTGATGCATAAGTTGAGCATCAAGTTGATCAAATCTTTGATCAACATGAGTCTCAAGTCTATCAAATTTTTCAATCAGATTCTGATAATCTGACTGAGGTGCAGATGTTTGCTCTCCTTCTTCTTCTTCCTCTGAAGCACTGGCATGTGCTTTTTCTTTTTCTTTTTCCTCCTTGAAGAGCAATCTGAAGGAAGCATCATTATAGTAAACTGGCTCTTCGTATTCTTCATCAGAATGCACTAAGTTGTATTTCTTTTCCAAGATGTAAGTAACTAAGTGTCCCAAAGAGATGTTCCTTTTTCTCTTCTGATCTGCATGTCCTATTTCTGAAAGCCCATAGATATGATCTATGATAAGTTGGGCTTCGTCAATAGGATGACATTCTATAATCAAAAAGGTTAGAACAGAAAGGAGAGGGGTAATATTAATCCTATCACCAGCTTTAGGAATGATTGAAGATCGAAGGATATGCTGGATGATTCGGGCATTTTTGGTCATACCGGAGACTCTAGCAACATGATAGTCAAAACCATTTTGTCTAATTACCCTATTGACATCATACCATTTGAAAGTGGTTTCTGTCAAGGGAGGCAGTTTGATAGAACATTAAATGCAAATCACATTAAAATAATAGATGCACAGAAGATTCATGTATGACCACATAGAAGGAACATAGAGTCTAGTGTGGACAAATATATTGTACCACTGGATTTCATTTTATGTTTCTATAATAAAATCTTCATAGCTAATACATACTCTCTCAAAGGCAGATTGATGCTTCACTATCATTTTGAAAATAGGAACAAGATTTATTTTCTTAATCTTTTTTTTTTTTTTTGAGATAATGCATGAATTGCATTAGAATAGAAAGTAGATAGCCTAGTACAGACTAGTAAAAAGAACTAAATGATCCTTTTTTTAACAGTAAAAAGGACCTTATTAAAATGTAATTTGTTAATTTGAACTTATTGTAATTGTAATGAAATTCACTAACTCCTATTTTGAAACTGTTGAGATGCAGGGGATACCAAAATATAAGACAACTCGAAGGTTGATTAGTATCCCAGAGTTCCCATCCAGTTAGAGAATAAGAATTAGTAAAGATCTCATAAATAATTAGGCAAAGTTTAAAAAAACAAATTAAACTAGGAAAGAGGAAATACAATCTAAAAATAAAATTACATTTCAATAATAAATTCCAAAAGTTTGGTATAGTTATACCAAACTTTAATATCATATTCTCTATCTTCAATAATAACTCCGATTTGTAGCTTTTCACGGAAGACTCCTTCATATTAGTGAGCTAAGAGGGAAGAAGAACCTTTCCCACCATTCTTCTCTTTGTGTTCCGCCAACTTTCTTCTAGGTAAATCTTTCACCGGTCCCAATGCTTGAAGTTCTTTGAATAAAACATGTTTTGAGCCGGAGGAATCATTCTTAAAATTTTTTTTATCTTTTTTAAGAATGGTCTTTTTAAAATTCAAACTAATAGCTGATGGAGAAGAGGAAGAATCAAGGAGTGTAGTATGAGTGTAATTACCAATTACACTAGCATCAGACGCCAAAGTAGTTGTGGTAAAATCTGTTTTATGAGTTCCCTGAATTTCTGCATCATGAGTAGAATCGGTTGTCTTTGTAGGAGTCAAGGCCGAATTTTGAACATCCTTCTTTTCAGCCTCTGAATTCTGTGGATTTGTTGGAGAGGAAGCCGGCTCTAGAACCTCAACAACCTTTGAATACAACAGCTTATCTTTTGAATTTTGAGCAGAAATTTTAATAGCCGGAGGATCAGCTACCATCTCAAGTTTTGAACTTTCAAAATTTGAATTTTGAATGTCCAGATTTTCAACAATTTCAGTTCCAATCTCATTATTTCCTTCTAAAAAACTAGCTTCCATATTATCCACCTTAGCCAAATCATTAAAAGGATTTGTTAAAAAACCAGAATCCCGTGGATTAAGTTGGACAGCTTTGATTTTCAAATTCTGATTAACCTCCACTTTGTCTCCTTCCGTGAAATCAGCAACTTCATCGTTTAGGCAAATGAAACCTGCATCTTCAACATGATATACCATCTGAGTTAGACCTTTCCCGTCTATCAAAGCTTGAGTATTTTCATCTGGTTCATGAAGAGGACCCGTTCCAGATTTTATTGAAGCTGAAATACTCTTGGAATTAAATTTATTTCTCACTGATTTCTTTATGCTTTTGAATTTCACTTGCATCCAAGGACCATAAGGATTGTTGGTATGCTTTGAGATGGAATGAATTTCTTCAACATAAGGACAAACTGAATGAATATGTCCTATTCTCCCACATTTGTAACAAAGTGAAGATAGATTCTCATATTCAAATTTTTGAAAAAATCTACCATGCAACCCTTCAACCCATATTCCAGTAGGAAGTTTAGAGTTCAAATTAACTCGGATACATGTTCTAGCAAACTCTCTTCTTCCCCACCTAAACATATTACCATCTAACAGTAATGGAGTTCCAATCCTAGAGACAATTCTAGTGATATTGGACTCATCCCAACAGTGAAGGGGTAAGTGAGGAAGACGAACCCATAATGGGGAAGAAACACCCTCCAATGAATTAGGAGAGAAATTGGGAGACCATTTGTCTAACCCAATTGCAAAACCTCCTACGAACCAAGGTCCTCCATTGAGGACTTCTTCCATGGCTTCATGAGATTGAAAGGAACATAATAGCCAATCTAGGCCAAGCAGGGTTATGTGAAATCCTCTATATTTCTTCCATTGCTTTCTTAATTCAATGGAACATTTTGAGAAAGGAACATCTTTTGCAAGAATTTTAACCACCAAAGATTTATTTAAAACTTGAATATTGGATTTTTCTTTCTCCATATCCAATTTAACCACATTTGAATCTTCATTCTCATCTAGATTTTTATTCCAAGTAATTTTAATGTGTGGTTTTTTGATCCACACATTTGAATTATCCAAATTTGAAGAAGAATTAGGATTATTGATATTGAGGTCAATATCCTTGTTGTTCTTCAAAATATCAACAAAAGTACTTTTTGAAGAAGAAGCTTCTTTGTCATTTTCTCCAAACAAAGAATTTAGTGAAGGAGATATAGGTAAATTGTTAGAAATTACCTCTTTTCCTTTACTCAAATCCGGCAAGGCCTTATGTTTTGCCAACAAGCCTCCTTCTTTGATCACAAGAGGAGCTTCTAGAACCCGAAAATTGTGAGGGGAGATGCGTTTGAAGGAGAATCTACCTTTTGAGTCCAACATGATTGGACTCCCGGTAGATAAAACGGCTTTGGTGTTCCGATCATCCGTAGATGATCGGCCACCTTCTACCATCTCCAATTCAAGCACCCGAAATCTTCAAGTTGTTCTTCCAAATCCTTCCTTGATTTGTGGAGCTTCTCTCTCTTGTCCGTGGTATCTTCCTCCAAAATCCCACTATATATTTATTTTCTTAATCAAACATAGCATATACAATATACTATTATTCTTAAATGATAAAATATAATTTATCTATCATATATTTTGAAAATGAAATTAACGATAGAAAAAATTTTATCTATGTCCATAGATTTTCCCCTACTTTAATAATCTAAAATAGGAATTAAATTTTTTTATTGGGTTCAAGGCCTTCCATAAAGGAAAGCCCTTCGGTTAATTACTTCCAATGTCAAATCTAGAGAAAACTCTCAATAAAAATTATGACTAAACTCTTTTAGATTTTCAACAATTTAGATAAAGGGTTTGAAATTCAAAACCTATGAATGGGAAAGGTTTGAAGTTTGAGTAGTTCCTTATGGAGTCAATGAATGAAATGTAGAGAGTACTTAAGATTCTAGAATAATCCAGAAATACTCTAACCTATAGTAAAGTCAGTCTTTATTGTTTAATGTTTTGATTGATTTTATGTTTAAGTTTATACTTTATTCAATGATTAGGATAATCCTCACAGAAGGAAGTGTAGGAAGTGTACACAGATTAGGCTTACATTTTCTTCAAGATGACATCCTGGTAACCACCTAAGGGATTTTATAAAATCATGAATTTTAGGTCTAAGGTATGTAGAGTATATAACAATTGTTTAGGCTAGAATCATAAATTTTTGTTTAGACTTAAAATTAAGAATTTTGAAGATATATGGGTTCAAATGCACCTAGTTAATGCTATTTAAGACAATAATTTTTTTCTAGAATCTAAATCTTTTTAAATGTGACTAATGCACTGTAGAATGACTGATTTTCTAAAAAATTTCGGTAACATTATGACCTTATACAAACAAGAATAGTAGACTCAACCCCATCACTTAGGTTATCACTAGCTTGTGTGCATTATTTTGTGTACATAGTAGGAAAAGTAAATATGCATGCCATATATGCAAGTATAGGTAAAGTTATTAGGGTATAAAAGTATAAAAAACACATAATATTAGGAGCCTACTATTTATGTCCAGGAAAATATACATGCAGTCATGAAACTTGAAACAATAATTTAGTTTCTAATCACAAATCGTTTAGAAATAGTTAATTTATGTGTCTAAGTAAATGAAGAAGTATAAAAGAAAGTATATGAGAAATGCCCTATAAAGTATAAACCATGGTGGCTAAGCTCCACCGACAAGAAGCTTAAATTTTTACACTTATACAATGATGCAAATCCTTATATACTAAATTAATTATTTGAAATATCTTCATATCTTTTATCTCTAAGTTTTCTATAGAACATCAAAAAATAATTATCTTCAAAAAGAAGAAGAAACAATTCTTTTGTAGTTCAATATCTCTATAATAAGCAATTTGCATTTGAGATTTTTACAATTGTTTACAATTATACAACTCAATTTATATTTATATTTACCTTTACATTAATAAGTTAAAATAACTCTACTATGACAAAGTTAGTATTCAAAAGAAAATAATGTGTAATTTGATGAAATTGTGTATAATGTGTAGATAAAAATCTACATGATTTCATAGAGTACAATAAATATCAATATTTATATCATCACACATCCATCAAAATAATATCAAACCATAACATCTAATGTAAGAAAATAAACACATCACTTGAAACATTGGCTATAGTCGATTGTCCTATCAAGAAAATCTAATGTGTGTGCTAAGCTTATGTGGTTTTAATTTGTCATAGGTATGTTAGTAGTCGAATTGTCTATGAGTTGAATTTATTTGTTATATGCTTAAGGATTTTGATTCAAGTTAACATTTGAATGCTTTATCATTTGATTAAAGGATATTACTTTAATTGTTCAACTTATTTAGTTTATGTTTTAAAAAACTTTGGTGATTAATAACTCCAAGTGTGGTTTTAAAGTGTTTGGAGAGGGATTGTAGAGTGAATATGATTGGAATGAGGGTTTGGAAGCCTCTACCCTGTTCTATGCAACTGGTTTAAATCAAGGGCAATGATACAATTGAGAGGTTACCTGGATGCTCAACATTTTTCCTAGTTGGTTAGGATCCAGAGTGAGTGCCAACATGCTTTGTGAAAATGACTTTGGTAGATTAATGTGGGAGGGGAACACTTGGAATTTTTAGGCCAAACATATGCTTGTGCTCTAGCTAGGAGGTGCTTTGGGAGTTTTTAGTTTAAATTTGAAGAAGAGAAGGAGGCATTCTGGAGGGAATATAATGATTTGATGGGGTTTGATCACATGAGTTTATTTGGACTTTTATGTTTACTATTTAATAAGTCAATAGTTTAAGTCAGATGGTTTATATGCTATTGATAACAATTGGAAGTGTTTTGGAGCAATGTAGTTAGTGTTTTCATGAATGGTTGAATGTTTGTTTGATTTTGAGAACACTTGGTGAGTTAACCAAGTTAAACTCAACGAGGTTTGACTCATGAGGAGGTTGGGTTGATTTAAAACATGAAATGGAATGACATGTAGGGGTTGAGTGGCTTTAATTTGAATGCATGCATTGGATTAACCTGGTTTTAACAAGCCTAGGTTCAGTTGACTAAGTTAAATGATGACTAGGCCAGGGTGACCAATTATGTCAAATTCATTGGGATTTATCTTTAGGGAAGTTTGGTGAAGTTTATGAGTGATCAAGGGTCTACTTTTGAGTAGGTAGGGTACTTGACCAATCAAGCTAGGTTGGGATAGCCTAACTAGGTTAAAGAGGTCAACCATAGGTTGAAGGGGCCAATGATGAGAATTCTTATGTATGGAACTCCTAGTAAACTAATTAAGACACTACTTAAATTCAAATAACCAGTGTACTGATAGTGGCAGTACACTAGGATAATTAATATTAATGTAAGGCTATTAATTGTCTTGTTTATTTAGGTTAGGTTAATTGAAGCTCAGTAGATTGTAGGTTAAGTGATTACAAGTTAGGTGAGTTTAGGTTAGGTGATTGTAGATTAGGTGATTGTAAATCAAGTGATTATAGGTTAGATGATTGCAATTTAGGTGATTAAAGATCATGTGATTATATGTAAGGTGACTGTAGGTTAGGTGATTGTAGATCTGTTGATTATAGGCTAGGGGACCTCAGCTAGAAGTGAGGTTAAGAAGGATCCTCCTTAATTTAATTTCTCTATAAGGATATATCTTCCCAGGTTAATTCAATTTTATCGCCTATCTTTTGAATGGAAAAAGTGGATCTTCGTAAAACAAGGATCAGGTCTCTTAGAAGGAAAGTTTTTGGATGAACCATTTTTTCATGAGCCTAGATCATGCAAGTTTTATACAATTCAATGTTCGGTTGAGCCTGCATCGCTTCTCTTCTAAACCATCAAAGTCTTATAATCAGAGCTTGAATTTTTATTTTGAAGTTATTTAATAATTTATTATTATTATTAGCTTTAAAAGAGGGTAGTTGTACCTCTAAAGGGAGAAAACCCTTTGCTATAAAGGACAAAATAAAAGGCATATGCTAAGTTGCAGTTTTATATTTGATTTGATATGCATATAAAGCTTATAATAACTTTTTGTGCCATTGATTTTTATTATTATCTAAGAGTTTTTTTTTAGAATTTGCACCAATATTTCATTGAAGGCCTCAGATAATCTATTTTCTTAAGGGTAATAGATTTGTTAAGTATCTCCAATAAACTTTATGATGTCTATCAATGTTATTTATTTTAGTTCTTCTAGTTGATAAACCTTTAATATAAATAGATGAGAAATACCAAATCCATATACAATATGGTATTTAAAGAGTTTTAGTGTATTTTCTACTTTAACCTCACTCATAATGATGTCTTCCATCCTTTTTGAGAAGCATCAATTTCTACTAGTATAAACTTGTGACCTCTAGAGGATTAAAGATAAATTTGTCTAATGATTCATACCCTCACTATAAAAAGGCCATGAGGCAATATTTAAATTAAAGACATTTGGTGGTTGATGCTACACTACACTATATACTTGACTTTGATGACATTGATGTCCAACATTCAAGTAGTCCTCTGTTATTGATGTCCAATAATATCCCATCTATTTAATTTTTATCTTCAATTTAATATTAGACTATTGTGTGACACATAATTCAGTATGCACTTCTTCAACAAATTTTTGTGCTTCTAGTTTACTAAGATAACAAAAGAAGATACGATCAAAAGTTATTCGATATAAGGTACCACTAACAAATTTATATGATAGAGATATTCTCTTAATTTAGTCAACATTCAATTTATCACGAGGGAGTTTACTTTATCATAAGTAGTCTTTGAAGGGTTGTTGCTAATCTACCACTCCATAATGCATAGAAAGAACAATCTCACCTATAATTGGAAATTTTTTATTTTTATATTTAAATTTTTCTTTATTCTAAAGAGTTAATGCAAAATTTAAATTGGATAAATTTAAACATAAAAGGTCAATGTAAAGATGTAAATTAGTAGAATATTTAGACATCTAAATTGAGTTGTAAATATAAATGAGTATGAAAGATTAATAATTTAATTGCTTATTATATATTTGTAGAACTCGCAAAGGAAATTATCCTTCTTCCTTTAAAGAACATTATCTTTGGAATTCTATATAAGACTAGGAGAGAGGAAACTTTAAGACTAAATATGTGATCACTTTTAAACAGATATTTCACAAGAGTAGAAATTGATGCCTATTATAGTGTAGCTTGGCCACCTTTTCTATTACATATTACTTCATAAATCATGAAAAATTTAGGTAGGACATATTAGCTATTTAATACCCCATTAAAAAAAAATTCAGAGGCACTAAGACACAAGATAGTAATGTTATTAAAAATATAAATCTAGATCTAGGATTTATCATTTATCTCTAACCAGTGGATAAAATTACTTCGTTTAGTTGTCACTGAACTCCTTTGAAGCTTCTCTTGATCTTCTATTAGGACCTCAAGGCTGGAGGAGCTCTAGATGAATACTTCTCTAGTATTGAAGATTTGTTACATGGATCACCCTTAGACCACACAACCTAATGTATTATGGGGAGACTATGGGGAGCTTTAGGGAGGTAATACAATAAAAAAATATTAACCTTGCTTCCAAAATAAGAAGGTATTTATAGGTGGGAGAAAATGAAAAAAAAAAATAATTAGAATTTCTTGCCACCTCATCACATGCCTAGCCACCATTCTAGTTGGGGACTATCAAGTATTAGGAAAATAACTCCTCCTTGCAGTTTGACAATGTGTTGATTACTATTGAGAAAGTTATAAGTGAACCAATGATTGCAAATGGGTTATTTTTACAAATCTTTCCACATCATCCATCCATATGGCTGGAGTTGGTTAGGATAAGTACAATGAATATTTCAGAATGAAATTTAACAGTTTATGATGTTTAGTTTTGGCTAGGCATTGAATTGGCCCAAGAATTTGGGTTTTTAAAGTTTGTATCAACCCATGGGCTATATTGGTTGGGTGTGGTGCAAAGAGTCTATGGATGTCTGTAACTATTTATGAAATTTAATTTTGTAAGGTTTGAGATTTGGCTCAGGAAAAGCCCTTTTGGTTCATTTAGATCAGACCATTTTGCAAACCCAAGCGAGCACATAGGATAAATCTTTTTTGGCTAATCCTTTAGGACCTAATAAATAGTTTCTCTGGTTATCAGCACCATGATTTGGTCTAAATGCAAGATTTTAATTTTTAGAAGCTTTAAGGCTTATTTTGTTGAGCTTGGTTGACTTGGTCAACCAGGCTTAATCATGGTGTAGATTTAGGTCCAACTCATTTTGAATAATATTTAAAAATTATTAGAGGAGGTTTTATGCCAAGATGAGGTCTATATATATGAAATAAAATTTTTAGGGTTAAAAGGGTATTTTTTCAATGTAGGTTGACTGTCAACAAGGCTTGATTTGGTGGTGGGTTTAGGTACAATCCCCTCCAAATAATATTTAGAGTTTATTGGAAGCAATCTTGGGTAATGAGATGACTAAGCTAAGAAGGGTCTCATCAGAAGATCACTTTTAGGGCTTTTAGGGTCTATGGGTTTCTTGGTCAACCCTGGTCCACCAAGTGTTTAAGGAGGTTCAAATCAATAAGATTATGAAAATATTCAGTGGTTTTAAAAGCTTCCCATAATTATTTACAATGATATGACGTGTCTAGTCCGATGTGCTATAAAATTAAAAGGTTTTGTAGGGTTGGGCAAAGCTATGCATTTTAGGGTTTAAAAGGACACGAAAGAATTTAAAATGTCTAGGTAGACTCTAAGGATATGTCTAATAATTATGCAAATGATGAAACACCATCCTAGAGTCTTTACCCATGGTTTTGAATCAGTTGTAAATTCCTTCAAATAGACAAAAATCCAAGGGCTTTAGGCTCTAATTTTGAACATTAGATTTTAGGGATGGGAGTTTTAAGCTGGATTTACATTTGGATTTAATTTAGGATTGAAATTATCTCTAATTGAAGAATTTAGGATTTAAAATGCTTAGATCTCTAACAACTATTGGGTGATTTTTTGTGATTGAGTGGCTAATCAAATGACCATCAAGGGTGACTGTCAAATGACTGGTTTAAAGTTCAAAGATTGAACCACCATACCAGAGCACAATGGCGAACAAGATTGAATCCTTAATGTGGAGTTCAAGGATTTTAAAACTATGACTGAGGCTTTTATTTAGGGTTCTAACCTTAGACAAAAATACGGTCATTAGAAACATCTCAAGAAGATTCCAATTGTGACTTTGTATTGGTTACGACATTGAAGAAATTTTACGGTAGATGCCCTAATAATGCTTACAAAGGAGTTAGAATTCCATCAAGAAGAATTCATTTCAGTAGAGAAATAGGTTCACAAAATCTTTTCATCTATAGATTTGGTTTGAAATTTTAAATTAACATGTCATTGGCTTATGAATTTAATGGTTTTTCCCCCTAATAGATAGAGTAAATGCATGAAGCCTCAAATTTATTAGTGATTTAAATTAACAATTTATGTTCAAGGAATAAGTCATTTAGTTAAATTGAATTGAATTTAATTTAAATCATTTAATTTTTATTTAAGATTTCCTAATTTTAAGTTTTTTTAAATATTTGATTTAATATTTCCTAATTTTATTTTATATTAATTTTAATTGATTAATTTTATTTACTTAACTTATTTATTTAATTTTTAATGTTTATTAATGTAATATATTTATTTCAATTTATTAAATTTTTTCATTTATATTTTTATTTATTTAATTATTATTTTAATATTATTTATTTATTATTATAGATGACCTAAGATTGAATTTTAAAATTTTTATTAAAATTTTATAAGTTTGTTATTTTGACTTAATTATTTATTTTATTTAGAGTTGAATAAAACTTTGTTTGCATTTCTATGACTTTTATTTATTTCATTATATTTTTTACAAAATTAGCCCCATTATTGAAATACTTATTTTAGTTAATTAGACCAATTTTTTGAATGAAATAATCTCCAATCAACTTTAAATCATCACTAAATGTCTTGAGTGACCACAAATGATGATTACAAGAGTTTGATGCCATTTTAGTATTTATTTATATTTTTAATTATTTTATTGAATTAATTACCAAATTTTCTTAATTTTAATTTAATTTTTATTTTTAACTTTTGTAATAGCGATTTATTTTTCTTTAAATAATTAGTTGATTTAAAGTATGCTATAATTTAGTTTAGAATTTTATGATTGTTATTGAATTTATAATGAATTATTTAAAATCTTTTTTTAAGGGAAACCCATGGCAGGTCCTACTCCTTAATAGAAAAAAAAAATAACAGAGTCCTTAAAGGGCCCTCAAGCTCACTAATGCTCAACAGAGCTACAAAAAGAAAGCAAAAAAATCCAAAGAGCTTGAGGTCCTTACTAAGTAAAAATACAAACAAATATAGGTATATTCTACGGTGTACAAGAATGAGCACCCAAAAATAAAAAAAACACAAAAAACCAGAATTAAGCTCCAGCTTCCCATCCAAAAAGGCATCATCACGATTACCTACATTAGGAACATTCTGCGAAAAAGGATGAAACCCAAGATAAAAAAAGCACAAATAACCACAAAATGTAGTTGGTTGATAGATCCAATAAATATTCATAAGATATATAGAGAGGAAGCAACAATAGGCAATGGTAAGAATCAAACCACTATCGGCTAAGAAAGCAAAAAAGTAACAACAACCCCAATATCCAACTTAGCAAACACATAACAAACAATAAAAGAATCCCAGTACCTGTTCACCTCAACCTTCACAAATATAAGCTTACCAATAGGAACCAACAGCACCAGGCACCATTGAACTAAAAATAAAAGCATGAGATCAAATGCATCAGAGTAGGAGAAACAATAGGCAGAAAACCCAACCGGTTAAGTTGATAAGGAGGCACTAGCAAATACTCTACCTAGTAGTGTAGGAAAGAGGCCAAATCCCATAAAAAACCAAAATCACCCAGAAGACTAGTCCCAGGAACATCAGGACACTTGGGAACATCCACCAACACCTCCCCAAAGTAAACCAACTACATATTACAAACGATCAATCTACAATACACCTAACCAGCACCAACTAACAACAAACCCCAAAAAATGTCCTGGTACAAGATACAGAACACCAACCCACAAATAGCCTTACCACCATCCAATATCCCAGCTGAGAAGATTCAAGAAAGAACCTCTAGTACACCCCCAAAAATGCCCATGCAGAAGTAATTGGGAAATAGATAAAACCTCTTGCAAACCATCACACTAACACCAAAAAACCTCGGACCTGACGAGCAGCTAAGAAGAGAAATGATGTCATCAGAACAAAAATAGAAAAACCAATCAAAAAGCCCTTGAAAATATCCGTTTAAAACTTGGTTCCAGAAAAATATCTTATAGAATAATATATCAAAGTAATTAGTCACAATCATGAATTTTGAATACAAGCCCTTGAAAATATCGAGTGACACATTAATTCTTCTAAGATTTAATGGTTTGAAAGAGAAGGAAGCTTGCTTTTTGTGGGCTCATTTTATGTCTCTTATCAATTAATTAGCGCACTTTGCGTATCTTTTGATTTCTGATACATTTTGTGTATCTTTCAATTTTTTACGATCATTACGCATCTTTTTAGTTTTTCTTCTTTTTGGGCTCATTTTATGCCATTGTTATTTTTTTTCTTTTTGCAAGCTAAATCTCTTTCGAAACTTTTAAATACTCTCAGTTGTGAGAATATCTTCCAGATATTAGAGAAGAAAAACTCACTCTCTAATATAAGGAAGAGTAAACCATAAACCAGAATCAAATTCATATGGTAAATTCAACGGCAAGATTACAAAGGCTTGAAAGTCATTTAATGACTTTGAGCATTATCTATATAAGATAGTTTACTATAACAAGATGGAAAAAATCTCAATTACAAAGTCTAGTTATTAATTTGAGATAAACTTTTATTTAAAAAAGAAAACTATATCACTAAAAGAAGAGTTAGAGGAAGGAAAACAGTCAACGGTGTTTCTCCCCTTAATTAATTTAGGGATGTCATTCATTGACTACAAAATTTCAAAAATAAAATAAGACACAAAATATCATTTCAGCAGTGATAAAAAAGAAAAAAAAGAAGAAGAAAACAACAAAAATAAAAACATGAAAAAAAAAACATATAAAACTAAAGTCAACATAAAGAAAAGAAAATAACAAACAATAGATTGAAAAATAAAATTTAGAAATCGGTATGAATCAAGTTCATGCAATTATTTGCCAAAAATTTTATTATGAAGCCCTTATCACAAAGCTAACTGATGCTAATCAGGTTATGTTTCAGTCCATCTACAAGAAAATATTTCAATCAAAAGGTTCTTGGAGTTTCTGATTATACCTGCACCCACTACTTTCCTGGTGGTGCTATGTCTAAGAGTGACCTTGCCTCCAGCCTAGGTCTTCAGCAAAACGAATTGGTTAGCATCTCCAATCATGTGTCATGAGCATTCGCTGTCCAGGTACCACATGCTCTCACAAGGTCTTTTATGAGAGCACGTCTCTTCTTGGTCAGACTGACCAAGGTAATCATCTGCCATCAAACACAAATTTATTGTCTCCTCTTCATCTTCAGTCTCAGAAGAGTCAGATGCAGAATCTGCCTAGAATGCCTTTTGGAACCGCTTCTTGTCCTTCTTGAACTTGGGTTTCTCTTCACCCTTCTCCTTGCTTGGTGAGCCTTAAGTGTAGGACAATCAACTCTTACATATCCTGGCATCCTGTATTCAAAGAAAATCATATCAGAAGAACTTTTAAAATTTTTGCTACCCTTACCTTTATTCCATTTCTAATGGTGCTTTTGTTCCTTCCTTAGAAAGATTTTGACTTGCTTAGTGATTAAGACAACTTCATCACTTTCAGACCCAGAACAATTAGTCTCCGTATCATTGGCCTTAAGTGCCACAATTTTCTCTTTCTTTTTCTCAATTGCATAATGTTGTCTTTGGTCTACTCCTTGCTCGTAAGTAATGAGTGGTCCAAGTAAGTTATCAATAAAATAAGTATTTAAATCCTTAGATTCAGTTATTATAGTAATCTTAGCATCAAAGGAAGAATATAAGCATCTCAAAATTTTATTTACTTTTTTATAGTTAGTGAGTTATCTTCCTAATGCATGCAGTGAGGTGACGATTTGAGTAAACCTAGTATACATGTCAGATAGTGATTCAGTAGGTTTCATGCAAAAAAGTTCATAGTCATTCAATAAAATATTCAACCTAGATTGCTTAACTTCATTTATTCCTTCATAAGTAATACACAATCTATCCCATATTTCTTTTCCAGCAGCACAAGTTGAGACACGTATGTAATCTTCCTATTTTAAAGCACAAAAAAATAGTTCAAGTATTTTGTATTAAGTTGTGCTAAATCCCTATCATCAAAAGTCCATTCAATAAAAAGGAAGTTTAGTTTTTATGCAATTTATTTCACATGATGCAGGTGAATAACCTTGTTTAACAAGCATCTACGTGTGATAGTCAATCGATTATAAAAATATAGACATGCAAGTTTTCTAAAAATCAAAAGGTATATTGTCAAATAAAGGTGGTCGGGAAATAGAAAACCCTTTCACTGTATTACGATTACCAGAGTTAGCCATGTATCAAAATTTAAAACTTTTCAAAAAAATCAATTTTATAATCCTTCTCTGATACCACTTGAAAGTTTGTTAAGGATGTTAAGCCATTGTGAACTAGCCCAAGGATAACCACAAGGGAGGGGGGTGAATTGGTGTTTTAAAAATTTCTCAAACAGAAAAATAATCTTAAATCAAACCAACAATCATCACAAGAAAATTAAAGTGCAAAAATTAAATGCAGAAAAGTAGTAGGAAAGAATACACAGAATTTTATAGTGGTTCAGTTAACTTGACCTACATCCACTCCCTCAAGCCTCTCCTTCAAGTATTGCACTAAACTCAGGGACTCTCCTTTTTCTCCTACAGTAAAGTGAAGAAGCCTGTACAAACATCCTTTCCACTGATGCCGTTGAGGCAGAAAACCAAACTCCTTTCGCTTCCTCCTGAAGCAGGCAGAGAACCCAAATCCTTTCACTTCCACCTGAAGCATGCAGAGAACCTTGATCAATTACTAAAGTAGACCTATCTCAAACCTCCAAGGAACCAGGGATGATAACTAGAGAAGATGACTCAGATCCTTGCTTGGAGAAACCTTTGTGAATCCCCTCACAAAGTCCCCCTCATAAGATCCTCTCTCTCTCTCCTCTTGGCTCTCTCAGGTCAAGAATGCAGCAAAAGATGCAATATTGGAAAAATAAGAGGTCTTATATAAAATATCTTCAAAATTGCTCTTAATTACAACAAATTGACATATATCATCAAGGATGATCGATGGATCATCATGTACGATCAATACAAATTCAGCTCAATCAACCAGGATGATCTGGGAGAGTCTGGACGATTAAATGACTTATTTTTTCAGATCGTCTAGGATGATAGGACATCATCTTGTACGATTAGTTCAAAATCATTGAGTATCATCCAGAGCATCTTTCTGATTATATGTCTAGATGATGGAAAACTATATTAATCGTCTAGGACAATTTTATGATTGTCCCACCAATTGGTTTAAAATGTCAAATATCATCTAGAACATTAATCTGATTCTATGTATGAATGATGGAAAAATAACTGATTGTCTAGGATAATTTTGGATCGTCTTAGACGAGTAGTGCAAAATAATACACATCATAGAGAACATCGTTCTGGTCGTCCAGGAAGAGACTAAGGTTTATTTTAATGGATCGTTCTGGATGATCCTGCAATCACCCAATACAATATGATCGAGCAATCAAACCTTAATTATTTTCCTTAATTACTAAACTAATCTTGCCATAATTGCACTGCATCGTCCCGGACGATGTCCTGGATGATGTCCCAAAATAAAGCATGCCTAAAAGAATCTAGTAATTGATTCTTTCTAATTTGAGCCTATAATCCTGAATGATGCTAATATCGTCTAGTATAATTTACTTAATTGTAGTTGCCTTAACCAGGATTCCCTAATTAGGGTTTTTGTTTTTAATTAATCATCCAGGATGATTTGGGATCATCTCGGACGATACGATCAAAAATAAAAAAACACTAAATAGACAGAATTTTTTCCCCTGAGTGTGTGTGTGTGCAAGGTTACTTAGCATCATGACCACTTTATTGTAATTGATTCAAGAAAAAGAAAAAACCCTTGATGTACACTTACAGACTGACTCAGTTTTAATCTACCCAATCTTGAGCTAGCTTGATTTGCAGTTTTGATCTTATGGACCTGAAATGTTAGTAGGTAAGGGCAGTCATAGAAAAATAGAACTATTAGAAATATTTTCTATCATCAAAATTATAATTCCAAAATCTAGATTCAAAACATTGGATTTACGTAGGTCAACTAAATTGAAGTAAGATGAAATTTAGGATTGATTTGGTAAACCTAAGTTAACTTGGTCAACTAGACCTTACTATGCCTTGGGGATGGGTCCAACTCATTCTAAATGACATTCAAAACTTATTAGAAGAAAACTTAGGCCATGGCAAGGTTAAGTTATATAGGTATTTTTCTAAAGTTTATTTAGGTCAATCTCGGGTTTAATGGGTTTATGGTAAACCATATTCAACCATAGCCCACCAATCTCTCTCTCTCTCTCTCTCTCTCTCTCTCTCTCTCTCTCTCTCTCTCTCTCTCTCTCTCTCTCTCTTTCTCATAGCCCACCCACCAAGGCTTAAACAAGTTTATGTATGTACACTCTTATGTTTGAAAGAGCTTAGAGGCTTTGGTGAGGTTTTAATATATCAAATGCATGATTTAGGATTTATGGTTCAAAGAAGCCTTTAATGGTCAATGTGACTAAGCATGGTCAACCTAGCCCATTCAGCAATCTTATTGGGTCAATATATGATCATGAATGATTATCAAATGCGTAAGGACAAAGCTAAGGTCATGAGGGGAGCTTTATAATAAGACTTGTGAATAGGGTAGGATTAAGGATTTAAGGTTTTCCTTGGTTAAACTAGGTCAACCAGAGTCAACCATGGATTCATTTAAGTTAAAACAATTATAAGAATGATTATGAACATATTTAGATCACTCAAGAAGGTTTGTAAGGTTTCTAAATCAAAATGTCAGTTTAGTGCCATGGGTTTAGAAGACAATAGAAGCTTCCAAAATGACTAAGTAAATAGTAGTATTATGTATAACAATTATGTGGAAAATCAAATATTATTCTAAAGGCTTTACTAGGATTTTGATCCAATTAAAAATTTCCTTGAAAAAGGGAAAAGCCAAAACTGCTTTCAGGTTTGAATTTGAATTTGATTTTCAACTTAGGATAGTAAATTTTGATTTTTATTGAATGGTTTAAAGTGATTAAAAGTTTTTAGGTTTACTTAATGATATAGAATTATTTAAAGATTGATTTAAGCTTGATTAAATGATAATCATTGAATGATTCATTATTATTTAATGATTGAATATCTTTAAATTAATGGAAGGTACTTTAATGCAATTAGCATTTCCTCAAAAAAAAAAAAATTAATGGAAGGTAATTAAAACTTAAGTTTTACTGATTGAATTATTTTAAGTTCTTTTATAAAGCATGAACAATTGATTGAAATTTTGTGATTGTCTATAAGTGATGTTTAAAGTTTTGACCTCATACAAAAATGAGATCAACAAATGGATTTCCAATAGCTATAATGAACCTGGAATGTAAATCAAACATATTGTCATTGATCGAAATAATAAATGAAATCCAAAGGATTTTGGTTGATAAGTACCTAAAAGGGGATGAAAAAAAAGGGTAGATTTAATAAAACTTTATATGTAATGATAAATTTATTCCTATCAAATTGATTTAAGATTGAAAAGAGCTTCAAAGTGAGATTAATCTCTAATATGTATAAACAAATTTAAGAAATATCAAGCCTTTTTGTGACCATATCAAAATAATAGAGGATAACTGAAAGATCACCTAACCATATAAAAATAGTTAGAAAAATGTTTTTAAAATATTTTATGCCTTCCTAGCCATTTTGAAATGCTGAAAAAAAGATTTAGAGGATTCCAAATTCAGTTGACCATATAAAAATGGCAAAAATGAAAGATTTAAAGGGGCCTAATATTTGCTTGACCATATAAAAATAGTGAAATGGAATGATTTAATGAATCCAACATTCACATGACCATAATTAAAATAGCAAAAGAGGAAGATTTTATACTCACTCAACCATACCAAAATAATGAGCAAGATTTTGACCTAAATGGAAGGTCACTTCTAAACAAGCAAAGTAAGATTTTCCAAAAAAGAGATTCTCACAAATGAATGGATTTAAGGTGGTTTTTGAAATTAGATATCACTCTCAAATGAGTATATTTGGATAGTTAAATTAGTGCAATAGCATACATTATATTGCCCAATAAACTAGATTTCTAAATGAAAGGATATGATTGGGGAACTTATACCAATCTTTTAATAATAGAATTTAAGAAAGCACTGAGGACTTAGAAATCTAAAAGTTTTAGTATATTCATTTGGACCCAGTATTATCACTTGGACTCAGTTTGTTATAAAAATATTAACTTATTCATGTAATTTACATAAGTTGATCAAATCTTTTATTTATTTAAACATTTCTTTTACAATAGTATCTATCATAGTACCTCTTAAGATATCATCCGTTTAGAAAAGATAGGATGATTTCCTTTACAATCTACCAACATGTAAGATCTTCCTTGATAGAATTTCTCCACTGCAAATGGAACTTCCCACATTTGTTAAAATTACCAGCCAACTTCTCATGGGCTAGATTGGGACTTCTTAGAACTAGGACTAAGTATCCTACTTGGAAGGTTATTAGTTGAACCATCTTAAAATATACTTGAATAATTTTTTGCTTTATATAATTCATGGTTTTATTGTTCTAACAATCTCTTCACTTTGAAACTTTTTAGCTTTTCTAATTGGAGTTTTCCATTATGTTTTATAGTAATTTGATAATTTACTACAACTCTAAGAGATGGCAGTTTTATAACCTCTAAAAGGAGAACAATCTTTGATAAGCTTCTTCTAACATTTCATGTCATTGGTGCATGCTATAATATAGGATTTTCTTTAAGATCTACACCAATTGTTTTTTAAGAACTTAACCAATCTTTTCTCCTGAGGGTATTATTTGGTTGAGTATTTCCAATCTATTTTATAGCATCTATAAAAATAATTAATTTTTATACTTCATAATGATTAACCATTATTATATATGATTAGATAATGAACATGAAGTCAATATATGAAATGGTGTTTAAAGAAGTTTAGGACATGATCTGCTTTAGATTCTCACAATGTAGCAACATTGGCCCATTTTGAGAAGTAATATCTTGATTCCAATAGCAATTATCATACCAATGATATTCATATCACAGATTTCAAAAGTCGATGAATATATTGTAGCTTGTTAAACATTCAGTGGTTGATGTAAAACCACACTAGACACTAATGATAATGATATGTAACATTCTTGTAGTCAACAATCATTAAAGGTAAGTAGCATACTTTTATATAAATATTTATCTTCATTTTTGGTCTAGACTTGGGAGCTACACATAATCCATCATAAACTTATTTAACTATATTTTATGGTTTTAATTTATTGAGACAACACAGCCACATCTAATTGAAGGACCTTATGTTTAAAATTTTGTTAACTAAGATATAAGATAAAAATCTTCTTTTTAATTTTCCTATAATAAATTAATCATGAGCGAGCTTGCTTTCTCACAAATAGTCAATGAAGTGTAATTTCCATCCCACAACTTCATCATCTGTAATGAAAAAATTTTTCACCTCAGCTAGAAAATTTTTATTTATATATTCAAAGCTATAGATGGCAGAACCTAACGACTTTGTACTTCTACCGTAATAGATTCTTCTTATGGAAAAGCTAATTTCTTAGTAAGCTTTTCTATGACATCTATTATAGAATTTCTTTCACATGGTATCCTATTCAAAGTCACATTTTGAATATGCTTTAGAAAGTTTTAATATAAACTAATGACATGGAATCATGTTTTCCTTTAACACTTTTTAATTTCCTAAAACTTGATTGACTAGAAGTTGTGAATCTCTAAATATTTTAATTTCTTTAATCTCATTGAAGATGGTTAACTCAAAATCATTTATCAAGGTTTCATACTTAGCTTCTTTTTTTCTATAGGTTCCTAAAAAATTGTAAGAGTAAAATATTTGGACTTGATATGGAGTGATGAACACTATACAAAAAACAAAATTCCTTGTGGTATTATTTTATGGTCCTCTATCTCTTTAATATGATGTAGCACCATCAAAATAAAACTCCCAAGTGGGATCTCCTTAACTTCTAAATTCATGATTTATTCAAGAGGGAGTTCATCATTTACGGGGTAATTATCTTGAACTTGAATGTTGTCCTCATTTTTGTGTGAGGTTAAGACTCTAAGTCAAATTTTCAATCATAATTTTCAAATCCATCAATTATATTTCATAACAAAAAATCAAATTCTACACTGTACTTTGGCAGGTGGCAAATTATAAAAACTTGAAAGTACTTATCTAACAATCTCTAATGAGTGTTATTTGATCAATCACTAACAAACATTAAATGATTATAACTAATTTAAGAATTTTAAAATATTTAATCTTACTCCAATCATTCATAAATATTTCCTAAATTCAATGCCAAGTAAAAGTCTAATTTTAAAATCCAATGTTTAAATTTAAACCTTAAAACCTTCAAACATTTTCCTTTTTAAGGAAAATTTTCAAATGTTTCAAAGGCCCAGGTAAAGTCTTAGGAATGGTATTTGATCATTTATATATTGATAAGGCTTGTCTTTATGAACTGCCTAATCATTTTGGTGGCCTCCATATCCTTCTAAAACCTAAAACTCAAAGAATATCCAAAGCATATAATAACATCAAATATTTATAGCTCATTCCATTGAACATGACATCTTGATTTAAATCACCTTGGTAGTCTTTAGAAATTCATTGAGAATTTCATGAATTATCATGGCACTTATATAAACTCATTTGAGCCCAAGGTTGACCATAGTTAACTTAGCTTGACTAACTTTAACTGATAGACCCCTTATAAAAATAAGCACTTTATATGCATCAATCAGATTAGGTCACCCAATCCAAGACATGAATTTATATCCTAGGCATTGAAAAATAAATCATGATCATGCATAGATCATATTTAACCCTTGAATGGGCTAAGTTGACCACTATTGGTAACTTTGATCATTTAAAAACCCCTTGAACCCTAAACCGTAAATCTCTATGGAAGCTTACCTAAAGCCCACCAAAGCCTTTAAACATTTTAAAAACTGAAACCATTCATAAATAAACCAAATTAAACCCTTGATGGACTATGGTAATTAAAGTTCATATAGGTTGTTAAACCTAAAGCAATTGTCCCAAGGCTAACCAAGAGGGGGGGGGGGGGGGGGGTGAATTGATAAATTTAAAAAACCTCTTACAAATTTTATAGAAAACTATTTCATAATTTTAGACATTAAAAATTTTTATTAAACTAAAAACTTTTCAACCAAAGAAATAAAAGTTGCAAAAAAATAAAAATACGGTAAATAAAAATTAAGAACATAGAAATTTATAGTGGTTTAGTCCAACTAGACCTACATCCACTCCCTAAAGACTACCTCTTCATGTATTGCATTATTACCAAAGTGACTATCCTTTTGCTTCAACAGCAAGGCAGAGAAGTCTTTATAATTAACCTCTCTTCCACCAATCCATAGTGCGGTAGAGTATTGTCATCCTTTCACACCCTCAAAGTGTCGGCATAGAACCGTAATCCTTTCATACCCTCCTAATGTTGGTAGAGAATTATTGTCCTTCCACACGCTCTTAGTGTCAATAGAGAACTAGATCTTCTTCAAAGAACTTCTCTCGAGCAACTTCAAAGAAATAAAGAAGAGATTTGACACACTTATAAAGAGATTCTCACCTTTGAGCAACCTTATGAACCCTTCACAAATTCCACTTGCTAGATCTCTTTGTACACTCTCAAAACACTCTCCCAAAGCACTCTCACACTTGCTCTCAAAGAAAATACAAAGAAGGGTTCATCCATAGTCAATTTTTAGGACCTTATATATGAAAGACATGAAAAACCAACCAAAAAAACTAAAAATTTCAATTTTGTTCATCCATGATCGTACAATACTATCAAATAACGTATTTATGAATAGTTCAAAAATTGTCGTGCAATCTTGTACAAACTATTTTTGTACTCAGGTAGTCGTATGTATAAACTTTCATTGTATAGTACGATTAGTTCAAAATTGAACAAGATTGTCCGGTACAATACTATACGAACTAATTTCATACACTGGTAGTCATCTATACGAACCATATATCGCACAATACAAAATATTTTAATCAAATAATGTTTCATTTGGTATGAAAATGGATGAGTCCATTTTGTACTCTAAAAGTCATCTATGTCAACTCAAGTTCGTACAGTATGAACAGTTCAAAAAAATCACTTGTTCATATGGATGAAATGATACACACCAATTTTACTTTTAAACTTCATCTATACAATCCCAAGTTTGTACAATATGAATAGTTCAAAAAATTCACCTGTTCATTTGGATGAAAAGATACACATCAATTTGTTCTCTGGACATCATCTGTATGAAGGTAACATCGTACAGTATGAATAATACTTAAAACATTTTCATGCATGATTTGATTAACTGCTATTTGGGGGAACGCTTAGATCAAATCATCTCGTACGATCCGAAATCATATAGTATAATTAGTTTAAAAAATAAAAATTTTTACACTTCCCCATTGTGTGTGTGCATTGTTACTCAATTAGAATCACACTCTCTCAGACTTAACAAAAATATAAATGTACATACTTCAAATACAATAAACCTTAATCTAATTAGTTTTAAATCTTCAACATCTGGAGTATGATTTTTCTTAAATGTTATTTTTCTGAAATGTTAGTATAGACAAATCATAAAAGTAATATTTCCAGTATATGTTTGGAAAAAATAGTAATTAATGCAATAATTTTTTGGAATCAACATAAATACACATATTATAAAAAACATAATTATAAAAACTAAGATGCAGCAATCTCCCCCTTTTTTATGATGACAAAACTATTTTTATTTGAGTTAACATCTAAAACAAATTTTCTCCTTAGCTCCCCCTAAATAAATGACCTATTTAAAAACAATGGGTTTCCATTAAGATCAAAAAGTAAAACCCTTAAAAAAATTTTGAACAAGAATACAAACACACACACATACACATTCAAAATAACATACACATTCGAAACAACATGCACATTCAAAACGTACACAACACACATACACCAATAATCAATCAATCAAACAATATTGTGACTCCCCTTTTTGACAACAAAAAAGGGAAGTATATCTTGAAATGAAATGTTTCTATAGAAAAATCAAAAGAGTTGAAGAAGAAAAAGATTGTAAACCAATTGCAAATAATAAATTAATTTATAATACTAAAAAAAGAAAAATTTCTAAAATTTTTAAATCAAAGAACAACTAAGATAAGAAAAGTCAATCAGGTTCATTATTCATGCTAGATAAATTAAATAAAAATGATTATTTCAAAAATGATGAAATAAAGATTAATGAATTTGAATTCAATTATGCATATGATTATTAATTAGATGGATTTAGATTAAAGATAGAATGATAAAGGAAAGAACTCCATAAATGTTTTCAATTGGCAACATTGCGCATCTTTTCAAAATTTTATGGCACACTTTGTGCATCTTTCTTTTTGGCCTAATTTTGTTTCTCTTTACATTTTACGAACTATTGCGTATCCTTCTTTTTGTAATTTTTGTATGCTTTGTGCATTTTACTTTTTTTTTAATACTTTAGGGTCTTTCCAATATCAATAATTTAAATTCAAAATTCACTAATAACAAAAATAAACATATTGAAAAAAAAAATAAAAAAATATGGCATTAATCTTGCAACAATTCTATCTTAGATATGTTTGTCTATAAAAATATGAAATTGATCTCCTTATCTACATCCAGTAATAATTTAATTTAAATTTTTTAAAGATTAAATTTTATAAGGAAAATGATTTATGCAGCAAAGTAGTTGAGAATCCATTCCAATGATCAACTATAAAAGATTTTTCCTTAAAACTTAAACATTTCAAGAAATGAAATTCAATGCAAGTGAGCAAAATATTCTATCATTCATTAATATCAAGAGCACATACAAACATTTTTCTCAAAACAAATCATCTTGACATAACATCACACATCACATCATCAAAACAACATCATCCCAATAAAAGAAAACACTCAACTCAAGAAGAAACATCACAACAGCAAATACAAAAACTCATAAGCAACAACAAGATAGAAGTACATCTAAAAATTTTAGGGGCCCTGATTTGGAGGAGGTGGTTGGTTGAACACAAAAAAGTAATTATTCATCATAGCTACATTGGTGTTCATATAATCAAACTTCCCTTTGATCCAACCTATGTCTTCCTGATACCTTGCATCCTAATGATTTAGGCGATTTTTAATTTGATCAAAATGAGTTTCCAATCTATTAAAGTGTTGGGCCATCTCTTGGTAAAAGTTTTGATCAGTTCCAGGAGTAGGTGCAGGTGCTGGAATAGGAGCTCCCCCTTCTTCATCTAAATCTTCACTCAAACTTTGATCTCTCCTAAAAAGTGCCTGAAAAGTGGCATCAATATAGTATACAAGGAGTTCAGGGGGAGATTCATGATGAACTTAATTGTACTTCATTTCAAGGATATAGGCATTTAGATGTCATAAAGTCATATTTTTCTTCCTTTTATGAAAAGGAAGTCCAATTTCAAAAAGATTGTAGATATAGTTCATGATCAATTAGGCATCATCAAATGACTTTTCAATCATGATCAAGTAGGAAACAATGGACAAAAGAGAGGTCATGTTAATTCGATCACCATCTTTTGGAATAATAAAAGTTCCCAAAACATGCTGGATGATCCGGGCATTTTAATTCAAAGTGTAAACTTTTTTTTTTTTCATATAACCATATCATTTGATTCAAAGTGTAAACTCTAGCTAAACGACTTACTTGAGAGACATCTCTAATAGTTTGATTAATTTTATGTCAATAAAAAATGGCTCTTGAGGTCAAAGTATGGGCTCGAATCCCTTGGTTCTCAAATGGAGAAAGTTTCCTAAATCTTCCTTAGTAATTTCTACATTTTGTTTCTAAACGTATGAAGTAATCCTAGAGTGGTCTTTGTTTACTCTCAAGTGGGCCAAAAAGATTTAGAAAGTTTCTTTATGGTAGGCATATATGAGAGTTAGGATGAAAGAAAATTGAGTTGAACAAAATATGGGCATGATAGAGAAATGAAGATCCTGAATGAAAAGTCTAGAAGGGGTGATTCTAGCAGCAGAATACCTAAAGTAGGCATCCTCATTCTTCTTAGATAGAAAGTTATCATCCCTACTGCTTCTACAAGATGATAAATTAGAGAGATGTGGGCATTTGCTAGAACTTGCTATTCCTAAGATGTGGGCTCTAGAGTGTTTTGAAATGGATATGAAAGTGAATGAAAATGATTTCAAAGACCCTTCTATTTAAAGAAAAATGACCTATCGTATAGTATAAAACTTGAATCATACGTACAATCTTAATATCGTACTAAATAAATATATTTTCATACGTACAAACAAAAATGACAAAAAATGAAATAGATTTTTGTAATACACCATTTTTGAGGAATCCTTTCATATTCGCTTTTTGACCATATAATCATATAGAAAAATAGGTGTTCATCTGAGATGATTAGAGCATCAAAGATCATTTTAAAGGAGGTTAGGTTTATCCACAACAGAAACTGAGATTTGGATGATACATATGAAATGCGATTTTGTATGTATGATCAGTATTAAATAACTGACCAAACTGCAAAAATTGTCCCCACACATACAAACAAAATTATATAAATTATACAGTATGATAACATCATCATATAGTATGAACCCTATAAAAAATAAAGTTTCACATGCCCGAATGGAAAACCTATCATGTATAAGCTACATAATTTGTACATGATGAAAACATTTTGTACAATATAAAAAGAACACTTAGAAAACAATACATGATAATAAAAAAATCTTCTCAAAATAAAACACCTTACATCAAATAATATCCTTCATAGTAAAAAAAATGAAAAAAAATATAAAACTAAACCCACTAAAATGAATAAAACAAATAAACTGAAACAAACTAAATAAATACATATTTACAACACATCAAGTTTGAAGAAATTTCAAATTTACCATTAAAATCAATCACACCTAACCTAGTTCTTAAGATGCTAAAAGTGTCAAAGGCTAGTGGTTTTGTAAAACTATATACAAGTTGATTTTTTGTGGCAACATGACGCAATTCAATTTCCCCCATAGCTACATGATCTCTAATGATGTGATATTTTATGTCAATATGCTTGGTTCTAAAATATTGAATAAGATTCTTTGAAATGTAAATGACACTAGTATTTCAAAAAAAACAAAAAAGGAATTGTGCCAATTAAAAATCCTAAATCAATCAATTATTTTTTTAACCAAAGAACTCATGCCACACAACTTCTTAAGATAATGTATTCTGCTTCAGAAGTAGATTGGGCTACTAAATTCTATTTCCTGTAAAGAAACTAAAGAGTTTCTTATAAATTGACATGTTCCAGATATACTTTTCTGATCAACCTTATAACCTACAAAATTTAAATCAGATTTCTATTTTACTTAGGATACCAAATCTCTAAGGTTTGAGTTCCCACAAGATATCTCAAAATTCTTTTTATTGTTGTCAAATGTGATTCCTTTGGATCAAATTAAAATCTAGCACATAAATAAATATTGAACATTAAATATGGTCTGCAAGCAGTTAAGTAAGTAATGATCCAATTATTCCTCTAAATTTCTTTTGATCAATAGGTTTTCCCGTATAGTCTTTATCTGATTGCATTGATGAATTCATTGGTGTAGTTACTAGTTTAACATTATCCATCTCATATTTCTTGAGCATGTCATTAATATACTTTGATTAACTGAGAAATGTTTCTTCCTCATTGTATTTTATGCTAAAATCAAGAAAATAATCCAAATCTCTCATTAAACTTATCTCTAATTTACTATTCATTATTTTTGAAAAATTATCACAAAGATTTTTATTTGTAGATCCAAACAAGATGTCATCAACATATATTTGAACAATGAGTATATCATCTCCTATTATTTTCAAAAAGAGAGTGGTGTCAACACTTTCTTTCATAAATGATATCTCAAATAGGAAAGTGCTTAACCTCTCATACTAAACCTTATGTGTCTATTTCAGTCCATATAATGCCTTTTTCAATTTAAATATATGATTACATAATTTAGAACATTCAAAACCTAGAGGTTGCTCAACATAAACATCTTCTTATATCACCCCATTCAGAAATATGCTTTTAACATCCATCTGATATAATTTAAAACCTTTAAAATAGGTAAAAGCTAACAAAACCCTAATTGCTTCAAGTCTGGTTACAGGGGTAAAAGTCTCTTAAAAATTAATCCATTCTATTTGATTATACCCCTTGGCCACCAATCATGCCTTATTTCCAATCACAACTCCTAAATCATTTATTTTATTTTTGAATACCTACTTAGTTCTAATAATACTTTGTTCCTTTATCCTTTCAATCAATTCCCAAACATGATTTCTTACAAATTGATTCAACTCTTCTTGCATGACAAAAATCCAAAATTCATTCAAAAGTACTTGATTATATTAGTGGGTTCAACCATCGATATAAAGGAAAAATGGTTCACTTATTTACTAAGTCCATGCCTAGTTCTAACACCCTTACTATGTTCATATAAAATCAATTCCTTAGGATGATTCTTAGAAATTTCTATTCTTTAAGCAAAGGGTTTACTTTTTCAACAATATTTTCTTCCACATTTATCTTTTCAATTCCTATAAGATTTTCCAATACTAGAGTATCCAAGAAAAATTCCTTTATCAAATTTTGTATCAAATTTTCCAAAAAGAGTTTTGCCATTATTATGAATGAACACCTTTCATCCAAAACTATGCAAATGTGCCAAATTTGGTGTTTTCCCCTTAAGAAGTTCATAGGATATACTATTCAATTTTGATATAATGTTCACCCTATTCAAAACATAACAAGCTATATAAGCTACTTCAGCCCAAAAATATTTTGGAAGTGAGTATTCTACCATCATGGCTCTACTAGCTTAAATTAATATTTTATTCTTTCTTTCTACTACCCCATTTTGTAGAGGGGTCCTAGGTCCTAAAAAATTATGATCTATTACTTTCTCTTTAAAAAAATCTTTAAATATCTCAGTTTTAAATTCTCCTCTATGATCACTTTGAATTGATAAAATCGTATACCCTAATTTTCTTTGAATCCATATTGAAAAACTTCTAAATTTCTCAAATGATTCACTCTTATGAAATAAAATTTAACCCAAGTGATTATAAACAAAATTATCAATAATCATAAATCCAAACACTACCTCCTAGACTTATAGTGCTAACCAATCCAAAAAGATCAATATGAATGATTTCCAATAGTTTGCTTATTCTAAAATCTTTAATGGAGTGAAAGGAGGACTTTACCTATTTTCCTAGTTAACATGCATCACATAGGTGATCCTTAGCAAAGTATAATTTTGTTATTCCTCTAACATATTCTTTTTGGGTAATTTTCTTAAGATTTTTCATGCTAGCATGATAAAATCTCCTATGCCATAAACATGATTCATCAGAAATTATTTTGAGTCAAAAAGCATTAGAAGATTTAATATAATTCAAATCAAGCATGTGCATATTATTTACACTTTTTCCACATAATACATCAATTCAATTTTGGCTTAATATACATTTAGTGGGAAAAAAATTTACACTATACCCATATCACATTGTTGACTAATACTCAACAGATTATGCTTTAAGCCTTGTACAAATAATATATTTTCAATGAAAAGATTATTCAAGTTTCCAATTATGCTTGTGCCTACCACTTTTCTAGTGTTAATATCTCCTAGTGTAACCTTGTCCTCGTTCCTGGCTTCCAATGATATGAATTGTATAGTATCTCCAGTCATATGTTTCGAACATCCATTGTCTATGTACCAAGTGCTCTCATGAGGTCTTGTATAAGAGCGATTCTACAAAATAATCTAATGTTAGTCTTGGAAAACCCAAACAAGTTTGGGTTTTTCTCTTGGCAATATTATTCTAGATGCATATTTGATATGTTCTATTTTATACATCTTTGGTCTCCACACTAGACATGATTTATTATGAATAGTGCATGTGTGAGATATATGGCCAATCATTCCACAAGAAAAACATTTGACTCCAAGAAAATGATTTATCATTCTACGTGTATTAAATTATCCTTTCCTAGGTTTTAAAATTTTTGACTTCAATTCAGGATTAGAAAAATCTTCAAGTATTAGGGGAATCCTGTTATCCTCAAAAGCTTTCACTTTTTCTATGAGATATGAATTTACTTATTTTAAATTAGAATTATTAACCTTCAACTCATATTCTCTTTGATCTGATTCAATCATATATGTTTTAAACTCTTTTCCAAGTTCAATTTGTGATGATTTCAATAGTTGATTCTATTTGTTCGAATTATCAAACTCATCTAATAATTTCATATGGTTTATATGATAAAGTGTGTGATCTTTTCTAAGAATTTCATACTCCTTTTGTAATTCTAGAAATTCTATATTCAACCTAGCATACATCTTTTTGAGTTTTCTATAAGTAGTATGTATTTTCTCAGAAACATCAAATAGATCTTCATAAGTTTCATATACCTCTTCTTGATACGTCTAATCAAGATTGTCAGCCATTAAGCACAAATTTGTGACTTCTAGGATCCAGAATTTATCAACCAAGGCTTAATCTATGTTTGGTCAGTTCTATCATAGAGATAAATGTAGAGTGACTAACTTCTTTCCTAAGTCCATTCTTAGTTCTAAAAACTTTGGATGGGTCTCCTAAGATATGTTCTTTAGGATGACTTGATGAGTATCTCCACTCTCTAGGTAGGGTCTTATGAGGTTCTACTCTATATCCTAGGTTAATGGCTTCTACCCTTGAATGACATCTTCTTTTTCTTCTTCTAGCTTAGATTTAGAGGTCCTATCTAATTCATCAAACATCACATGGGTAGAATATTCTACTACTACAATCCTCTTAATAAAGATTCTATAGGCCTTACCTACATATGAATAACTTAACAAGACTTCTTCATTATACTTGGGATCAAACTTTCCTAAGGGGGATTTCCCATTGATTAGGATAATGCATTTGCAACTAAAAACACGAAAAAGAGAAATGTTTGGTGTCCTACCCTCAAGGAGCTCATCGAGTATTTTATTAAATTTGGATCTAAAATTCACCCTATTTAAACTATAGCAAGCAATATTCACTAATTCTACCCAAAAGTACCTAGGGAGAGAATATTCAGCTAGTATAGCCCTACCAGCTTCTACCAAAGTTTTATTTTTCCTCTCAATAATTCCATTTTATTGAGGGGTCCTAAGGGCAGAAAAGTTATGTTCTATTCCTATCATTTGACAAAAAGATTCAAACCTATCATTCTCAAACTCTCTATCATGATCACTATTATTGGTTAAAATTTCACACCCTAATTTTCTTTATATCCATGTGGAGAAGTTCTAAATTCCTCAAATGATTCACTCTTTTGTGCTATAAATCTAACCCAAGTGAATCTAGAAATGTCATCTATGATTACAAATCCATATATTTTCCCTCCTAGGTTAGTTTGTACTAATTAGTCCAAATAGCTCCGAATGAAGAATTTCTAGTGGTCTAGAGGTGTTGATATCCTTAATTGAATGAAATGAAGACTTAGCATATTTTCCTTATTCCCAAACATCACAATGGTGAGACTTAGTGAAGTCTTACTTAGGGATACCTCTAACTAGATCTATTTGGGCAGTCTTCCTAAGAGTTTTCATGCTTGAATAATATAGTAATCTATGCGAAGTAAAGAATCATCAACAATAATTTTCAAACACATGGAATTAAAATATTCAATATAGTTCAATTGAAGAATGTAAATGTTGTTTATTCTTTTTCCTACAAAAATCAGTTTTCTATTTAAGCTAATCAAGCATTTTATAGAAAGAAACTTTATGTAAAAACCCTTATCACATAATTGGCTAATGCTAAGTATATTATTCTTAAGGCCATCAAATAATAAAATATATTTAATAATAAAGTTGTTAGAATTGATAATTATACCCGATCCATCCACTTTCATAGTGGTGTTGGGTCTTGGTGTTACCTTACCTTTTGACCTGACCTTTAATGTGATGAACTACTTAAGATCACTCGTCATGTGCCTTGAGGATCCACTATCAAGATACCACATGCTCTCACCTTATGCATTGATGAATGAGATGTTTTTGTGTTATGCTGTGATAAAACTAATTTCTTCCTCCACACTGGATTTGTCCTAAGATGAATAGTACAAGTACGAGTTATATGACCTAGCATGCCACACAAATGACACCTAACCTTAGGGAAAAAATTTACTAGTCTATGTTAAGGGATGTGCCGTCACCTAGGGTAAATGATGCATGTTTTGATGTAGGTTTATATAATTATGTTAGTTAGGGTGGTTGTCTATTTTGGTTAAGTGCAAATATTTTTGCTTTTAAGAACTTATTTGCATTCTCAAGATCAGCCACCTCCTATTTCAATGCATATTCACTACCATCTTTCTCTGTTTCACATATCTCTAATTCTTTGAATGAGTTTTCTAGTTCAACATACTTTATTTTCAAAGAATTTAATGTAATGGATAATTCAATAGGCTTCATGTTTAATGTATCAAACTCATCAAGTAAAGGCATGTGATTGCTATCAAAGCTAGAATGTTTATTTATGAAATAAATATGCTCTTTTTGTAAAATAGTAAAATCATTTTTCAGATTTAGATATAACTTTTTTCGATTTTCTATATGAATCATGAATTTTTATTATATGAGAGCTGATAGACCTCTGTTTTATCTAATTATTCAAGATTATCATTAGCCATAATATACGAGTTTTTTACCTCCTCTGCTTTTGGTTTTGATGATTTTGAGACACAGTCGACCTGAAAAGCCTTCTGTCTTGTTCTTCCCCTTCCTGAATTGTGCATTCTCTTCACCCTTCTCCATGATTTGGTGAGTCTTGAGGTTGGGCCATTTTATTAAGAGATGTCTTGATCTCCAGCATTCAAAATATATTGTGTCAGATAATGCTTTGAAATTTCCTTTGCTATTTCCTTTCCTCCACAACTATTGATGACGCCTTTGCTTCCTCATTAAAAAAACTTTTGAAATGGCGGGTCATCAATATAATGACATCATACTCGTCCGCTATAAAACTGTCACAATCTGAATAATTTGCTTTAAGAGCCACAATTTTCTCTTTCTTTTTTTTTCACCTGCAGCTTTTAGTCTTTGAGTTATGCCTTGATCGTAGGCAATAAGTGACCCAAGAAAATTTTAAATTGAGTACATATTCAAATCCTTCAACTCAAAATTATTAGTAAGTTTAGCATTATAAGAACTTGGGAGACAACATAGAATCTTATTGAGTTTTTTCAGAATTAAAAAGTTCTCTACCTACTACATATAAAGATGTCACTATCTAAGAAAACCTAGTGTATATTTTATATACAATCTCACTAAGTTTCATGCAAAAAAGTTTGCAGTGATGCAGTATAATATTTACCCTAGAATGTTTAACTTCACTAGTTATCTCATATGTAATGCACAGTCTATCCCATATATATTTCCCTATAGTATAAGTAGACTCGCATATAATATTATGATTTCAAAGCATAAAAAAGATAATTTAAATATTTATCATTTAATTATGCAGGTTTTGTATCTTCAACTCAATGTTATAAAGAGGATATCAATTTTCACACCATTAACTACATGAGATGAAAGTGTATAACCAATTTAAAAAATATGCCAAATTTTATAGTCAATGGATTGCAAAAGAATTGACATGCAAAATTTTGAGAAGTCAAACAGGAAGTTTTCAAATAAAGTTGGACATGTTAAAGAATAACCATGAGCAATATTCCTTTTACCAAAATGCATCATTAGATCTTTACTTGAAAATTTTAAAATCTAAATTTCAAGACCCTCTCTGATACCACTTGAAAGTTTGAGGAGGTTATGAGACATCAATGAACTTGCTCACAGCGAACCAAGAGGGGGGTTAATTGGTAATATAAAAATTACTCAACTAAAATACTGATGTAATAATAAATTTTCCTAAAAATTATTTTAAAACTAATCCAAAAAAATTACTTTAAAATGTGCATAAGCAATTAAGTATTTAAAATAATTTTTTAATACATATAAATTATTCTTTTTGTAAGCAATAACCTATTCTAATTACAGTTGATTATAAATATGAAAAATTATGTAGTAAATTTAACTTGTAGATAAAAGAAAAATGAAATCGTAGAAAGGTAAAAGTGAAAAGAAAAAAGCACATAAAAATGTTTATAGTCGTTCGGTCTACCTTAACCTGCGTCCAATCTCTGGAGTCCTCCGCTCTGGGCATTGCACTAGTACTAAGTGACTCTCCTTTTTACCCCATAGTAAGAGAGAGATTCCTTTAAAAGATCCCTTCCACTAAAACCTTTTGTGGCATAGAGAAGCTATGTCACTCTCTTGGTGACGGCAGCAAGCCTTCAATCTTTTTCTTCCTCGTAGAGAAGGCAAGGAACCTAGAGACTTTACTGCCTCTCTCCCAAGATAAACTTCAAGAACTAATAAGGCCATAGAAGGAATAAAGATACAAGTAAGCCTAGAGAAACTATGTGAACCCCTCACACTACTTCTCCCTCATGCTCAACCTCACCTTCTTCTTCCTCTCTCAACCAATAGCTCTCAAGAAATCTTATCTCAAAGAGTACCTAAAATAAGCCAATAACTCATCTCACTTCTTGAAGAGATTATTAAAACATTGCTTAAGTATTGGTTTTGAAAAAATCCTAAGAATTTAACTTGGTCGTCTTTGTTCGTATTGTACAATATGAGTTCATACAATACGAATAGTTCATAAACTAGAAATGTCCAACACGACGCAAAAAAGTTGTTAAGATGAACTGTTCAATTTTTGTAAACATATTGTACAATATGATCATGAGGTTTTCAAGTACGATCTATTTAATTATCTATATTTGTATAGGATGATCCATGGGATGATTGAAAATTATATCTATCAGTCATCCCATAGTGCTGTCATTGTACAGTACAATTAGTTGATTTCCAATAGGTCTTCTAATACAATATAACAATCATATAGTAGATTAGTTGAATAATCATCGTTTCATTTGGTGTGAACTTTGGGACTACCAAATTTTTACTTTGTCAATCTACTATAATTAAGTAAATCATGATTTAATTGACTAATTATGGGGGATAACGTATGTAAGATTTCAAAATATTGTACAATATGATTATTTCAAAAATTATTTTTCTAATTTCTTATTTGATTTAATGGGCGGTTAGGTTTTTCATATCAAAATCAATCATATAGTATGTAAGCATCGTATAATATGATTAGTTACAAAAATTAATGAATCATTTAGCCATTAAATACCATTTTCTAAGTAAATGATTATATAATAAGCTTGTAATTATAAAGTATGATTTGTTTTTAAAAAACTTTATCTTTGATTTTTTTTCTCCCCCTATATGTGTGTACACGATCACCAGTTACATACACCCTTTTGTGGTCAAACTCAACCAATAGAAAATTTTAAGAAAGTTAAAATTATAGACTCTTTAACTTGACATCCTATTCTTCCCATGCTTGAGTTTTTTGTAGTCTTAAGCAGTGTATGTTTTACCTGAAATGTTACTATGCATAGACAAAATGCAATATCCAATTTTCATGCTTAGAGAAATAAAAAATTCAATCAGTAATGTTTTTTATCATCAAAACATTAAGCTAGGGGTCCAGGATTATAATAAAAGTGGTTGGCATATACATGTGGGAAGCAATAAATAGACATATGCAAATTAAGATTTGATGTGAGAGGTGAAAATATTTACTAAAATATATAAGAGCGGCAAAGCTTTTACATATAATATGAAAAGTATAAGTGTTCTCAGGGTAAAACTATAGTATTTTACATTGATTTATATATTTTTTTAAAATCTAAATGAGAAAAAACTTGCCTTAATGCTCTGATTCCACCATTGGTATCATAAATGATATGAATTATGTACTATTTTGAGCCTACACTTTATTTTATTTATTTATGAAAATATATATTGGCTAAATCATGAATGTAGCAAATTAAAGAATGCTCAATCCACATAATATCACTACAATTTAAGGAAAGGCCATAAAATAAAGTATTAAATATCACCATCTTCTTCCATAAGGAGTCATTTTCTTTAAGTAATAAATATGGCCATCTATCTATTATGCTAGATTTTTTGAGATAACAACAAAACACATAACCATCTAATTGTTACAGATGTTAAGGCTTCAAAATGTAAATTCACACATTTGAAATGAGATGTCTTACTCTAAGAAATCTACCATTATCCATTCGTTAACATATAATGGGCTATGTTTGAGGCCATAGATAATACCAAAAAGCTATAAGAACATCCTATTATTCTTTAAGAATTTGAAATATGTGGAAGTTCATAAGAAGTTTACGAGAAGAAAATCTAAGGAAAAATAATATGACCCTAGTAAGATAAGCTACAACACTACCGTTGTCAGGTCCTAAGTCCTAAAAGAGAAAAATGGAGGACTACAATAGATAGTCAAAAAGTAATCATAAAATGTATTTATTAATCATTCCATGAATAATTTAATATATTTTGTTAATGCTAGGGTGTTCCATGGAAGTGACGCATTGTATGGTATGAATACAGTGACAAGTGAGTAAGGGCTACTTTACTAATACACAGGTGCAATGTTAAATAGGTAACGGTTCCCTGATCATGGATAAATGTGGGAAAAGAAGCTACTCCGTGATACTACAATTAGGATTAGAAGTTGGAATATAGGTAATCTTATAGACAAAGTAATGTAATTAATAGATAGTTTGATCCATAGTAATATAAATATTCTTTACATTTAGGAAACTAAATGGGTTGGACAGAAGGCTTAGGAGATTGATAGTTTAGGATTTAAACTATAGTATTTAGGTAGTATTCATACTAAAAATGGTGTATATGTAATAATAGATAAAAGTTTGAAGGATAATATTATAAAAACAATAGAGTTGGAGATAGAATTATAGCTTTAAATATTTTTATTGATATTAAGATTATTAATATTATAAGTGTTTATGCTTCTCAAGTAGGTTTGAATATGTTAGAAATTTAGAAATGACTAATAATAATTTAGACTAATGATACCTCTCAAAGAAAGTATTTTTTTTAGAAGATTTAAAAGGACATGTTTTTAGGGAGGTAGTTGGTTTTGAAAGCATTCATGGTAGCTATGGCTTCAGAGTGACTAATAAAGGTGGTAAGACCATATTAGATTTTTCTTTAGCTTACAATTTTATAATTGCTAATACCTTTTTAAGAAAAGAGATGAGAAACTCAACACTTATAAGAACATATATAGTAAAACTCAGATTTATTATTTATTAAAAAATTGATCATTTCGATTGGAAAAAATGTAAAGTAATTCTAAGTGAATGTTTATGTACCCAACATCACATATTAGTTTAAGACTTTAAGATGAAGGGAATGAAAATTAAAAATAATGTAAATCATTATTCCTAGATTTGATGGGGGTATTTGAAGAATACTAGCAAAAAAAAAAAAAAAGAGAGAGAGCAAGTAAAACATTCTTTTTTAAAAAAATTGCAAATAGCAATAAAATTTTATTACTCCTTACTTACAAGATGAATCCTCCTTCAATAATGCTAAAAAAAAAGGAGGAACATTATTCCTAGAGAAATCATTCCAAAAGAATGATGAAAAATGGGCATAGTTAGCACAAAGATGAGCTAACTTATTACAATTTCTATTAGCCAAAGAGAAGAAGAAATGCTTAAAGTTAAGAAGAAAATCTAAGTCCTTAGGCTTTAGAAAATCTTCATCAATCAAAGGTTTTTTTAAAGCATTTTGAAAAATCTTGATGACATTGGAGTTGTCACCTTCAATCACAATACCTTCAACTTCAAACATCCAATCTTGTATATAATTCCTGAAAGCAAGGATGGCTAAGACCTCCATTTGAGCACAATCCCAATGTTGACATTGAATTCCAAAATCAGCTATTCCTTGGCCTTTACAGTCCCTGAAGATTCCACCAATTCCAGTACTATTATTATTAAAAACAGAGGCATCTACATTTACCTTGATCCAAGCCGGGGGAGGAGGATGCCAAGAGGATTTGGACAGCTTGAAAAGCTGATTAGCATCCCAGTTTTCCCGAATTAACCAAGAATCAAATGAAGACACCGACTGAATAATAGATATAGAAGCTATAGTTGAACAACTATCATCTTTACCTCCATGAACAAGTTTGTTTCTACTACTCCAGCAGCAGAAGATCACAGAACAGATAAGATTTCCCAAGAAAAGGATTAACAGATGATAGTTTATACAAAACCTGGTAGCAGCCATCTAAGGTGTCAAATTCTGGAATATTAAAATGCCAATCCTCCAACAATTTGAACACCTTTTTGATAAAAAAACATTTTGAAGATATATGCTCTGTATCCTCCATTTCTAAGAAGCCTCTTGGACATCCTCCGTGATCTGTAAGTCTTCTATATAATAGGTATGCAAAGGTTGGAATACCATTCTTGCTTAATCTCCACCAAAACAATTCAATCCTCGGTTTCAGTTTTAAATCCTTCCTCCATTTAAAATTTATATCTTCTTCAATGTTTTCAAACTTTTTTTCATAAACCATAGCTGTTACAGATTTACCTGTTAGCTACTTAATACATTCCAACTTATCTTCTGTTTGTTCTGAATGAATAGGAATAGAACAGATTAAATCTATTAGACTTTCTGGAAAACAAATCTTCAGTTTCTGCTTATCCCAATTTCCATCTGTAATGAAGTCCGAAGTCTGGCTGAATTCTGGATCTATAACAGTAATAAATGTAGGCCATTTATCCAAAGTCCTATCCAGAATCGATCTATCTTTGAATGTGTCAATGTATTCTCCATTTGATATAGACCATCTCATTGCAGGTAACAAAAAATTTGCATCATTTTGGATTATTTTCCACGTTGATGAACAACCAAAGCAGCTAGCATCTTTCCATAAAACATTTCCATACTTGGCTCTTAATGTTTTATTAAGAAAAGAATCGGGATTTTTAATAAAGTTCAAAGCATGTCTGGATCTCAAAGGTCCCAGCCTTTCTACCAAAGATTGTATACCAAAACCTCCTTTATTTTTTGGTTTACATAATGTATTCCAAGAGACATAATGCATTCCCAAATTCCCATCTCTTTTATTCCAAAGAAAATCTCTACACATTCTTTCTACTTCATATAATATACCCAAAGGGATCAAAGAATGACTAGAAAGATAAGTTGGTAAAGATAGAATTGAAGCTTTAATCAAGGAGATTTTACCTGCTAAAGATAAGTGTTTAGTGCCCCAAATGTTCATTTTAGCTGCTATTTTTACAATGATTTTACTAAAATCAGATTTTACCAAACTTCTAAGAGCAATCTTAACTCTCAAATACTCTATTTCTTTTACCATTTTCATGTTCATCACTTTGAGGATATCTCTACATTCTCTTCTCTTCACTGATTTGCTGAATAAAATTGCAGATTTTTCCAGGTTGATCTTCTGTCCAGTCCAACTACAGTAATTCTTCATGATTTTGTTCACCCTCTTCATACTAATTTTGTTAGCCTTTGAGAAAACCAAAATGTCATCAGCATACATTAAATGTGAGATGATTGGACCATTAGAGTTGATTTTAATTCCAATCTTTTTCCCCATATTTCCAATTTCTTCTGTCAGCAATTGAGAACAAAAGATAAACATAAATGGAGACAAAGGGCAGCCCTGTCTAAATCCACATTCAGCCTCTATCCATTCCAAATTTTCACCATTAATCAGAATAGAATATTTTGGATGTACTACACATTCCAAAATTAATTTAGAAAAGGCCTTTGGAAATCCAAACCAATCCATCACTTTTTCTAGAGTAGCCCAACACATACTATCATAAGCTTGTTCCATGTCAACTTTGATAGCTACCAAACCTTTCCTAGCTTCAGAATGTCTAAATTTATTAAACATTTCTTGAGCTAGGAGAACTTGTTCTGACATGTTTTGTCCTTTGATAAATGCATTTTGTTTAATAGAGATGATTTTTGGGAACAAAAAACTCATCCTATTTAGTATCATTTTGGCCACTATTTTATAGATAGCAGTGCACATGCTAATTGGCTGGTAGTTAGCAGGAGTATAAGGAGAATCTACCTTTGGGATTAAGATCACTTCGGTTTCTTTCCAAACCGGACATAGTGATCCTGAAATAAAAAAAAATTTTACATCAGCCCATACATCTTCTTTTATAATATACCAATAAGATTTTATAAAAGAGTAGGTTATTCCATCTGTTCCAGGAGAAATATTGGACCCCAAGCTTGTAATAATGTTCTCCAAATCTTTCAAAGAGAATTCCTTACTAAGAATATCACAATCTTCCTCATCCAGTTTATTTGAAGGATCCGGCCATCCATCTAATTTACATCTCCTAGCTTTCCATTTATTGCTGAAATAATTGATAAAAACTTCTTCTATACTTTTTTTGTCTTCACAAATGATTCCTTCATCATTTCTCACATAATTGATCTTGTTAGAATTCCTTTTAGCTGAACCAAACGTATGAAAAAATTTGGAATTAGCATCACCGTCCCTCACCCAATGGAATTTAGCTCTTTGCTTCCACCATATACTAAGCCTTCCTAATGTATTATTGAATTCAACAATTTTCATTCTTAAATAGTCTAGTTTCAGATCAGAGAGACCTCCAGAATTAATTTCTTCTTCTTGTAATTCTATTATTTCAATCTTCAGCTTTTCTTTGAGTTCCAACAATTTATGTTTTTCCCAACTCCAAAAAAATAGGGATCTCAAAGTCCTTTTGAATTTGGAATTGAGAATTTCATTAACTGATCCTTTAGTCTTGTTTCTCCAAGTAGCTAACACCACTGAGTGCGAAGCTTTATATGTTAACCATATGTCTTCAAACATGAACTCCTTTTTTTTAGAAACTTTATTAGTCAAAATTCTGATGGAGATACGACAATGATCCAATGCTATCCTTGCGAGGTGCTTCAAAACAGTCGTTTGGAGAAGATTTAAAGCCACACTGTTAATAAGGCATCTATCCAATCTCTCTAAGATCCTTCCTCCTCCATTTTTATCGTTACACCAAGTATATTTTGGACCCATGTAACCAACTTCATGAAGATCTACTCTAGACATAAAAGAAATCATATCTTGAGATCCTAGAGAGTGTACAAACTTCCTACCACCTCTTTTATCCTTTTGGGAAGTTATACAATTAAAATCACCCCCTATGATCCAAGGGTAATTGTCATCATAAAGCCTTTCAAGATCGCTCCAAAGCTGTCTTCTTTTGATGTGTTCGCTGCTTCCATAAATTGTGGAAACCATCCAGGTATGTTGATTATTGATTTTGAGTCTTCCCACTACTACCTGTTAATTAGCTTCTAAAATTTCAAAAGAAGCTAAGTCTTTCCTCCAACATATCATTAAGCCACCTGATAATCCCGCAGCCGGTTGAAGAAATGTATCCCACATATCACCAATAAATTTATTTACTTCATAAGGATCCATAGAAGTAATTTTTGTTTCTATAAGCCCTACAAACAGTGCATCATTGCCTTTTATTATCTCTTTCGAATACCTGGAGGCTACCACCTTTCTAGCCCCCCTACAATTCCAAAAAATGAGAGAACTCATTTCTTCTTTGAGGTGGGATGAGGCCCACCACAAATGTTTTTGGATTCTCCTTTTATTGTTTTGGAACTCAGAGAATTATTACCCAACAATTTCAATTCCTTTTGCAATTTGAATTTTATTTCTCCATTTGAAGATTTCTCCCCCAACTCCTTCCTGTCGTTGTTGTTTTTATCAATTGCTCCATCTGGTTCCATTTCTTTAATTTCCTTGCCAATTATAGATTCATCTATAATAGAATCTTCCATGCATTCCTCATTAACATTTTCAAGTAAAGATATCTTCTTCTTGTTTTTAAGAGTGTCAGGATCTAATCCTTTTGTCTCATATTTTATAATAATACCAGAATAGTTCTTCTGTAATGAAGAGCTTTCAATTAAGGACTTTTCTTCCGCTACTGAAAGAATTTGCATTTCCAATTTCTTCTTAACATTTTCCATATTCCTATCTTCCGAGTTTTGATAGAGAATACTTGAGTTCGCAGGTAATCCCTTAGGACTTACCTGAGTTCGCAAGCAACCCTTCCCATTGAAGTTGAAATCCCTGAATAGTTAATTCAGAGTTTTTCTCCATATTCAAACCATCTATTTTTTGATAGGGAATACTTGAGTTTGCAGGTAATCCCTTAGGATTTACCTGAGTTTGCAAGCAACCCTTCCCCATGTTGTTATTCTCCTAAACATTTTCAGAATTATTTAACTCTCCTTTTTCTGTATGGTGCTCCACAACAATTGGTGTTATTGAATAATTTTGTTTAAGCACTGATGCTGAGTCTGCTTCTCCTCCAGTTTGGACTTTACTATAAGAAACAGCCAACTTTTTTGATAATCTGGAGTAATTAGGGTTGATCCATTTATTACTTCTATTAGGAATTTTCTTCTTCTTATTTTGAACCAGTATCCATGGACCATAAGATTTTTCTTTGGAGTTGATCTATTTTTTTTTTTCATATCTCTCTCAGATTGTTGATTACATTCAAAATTTATATGGCCTGATGTCAAAGATTTACATTCTTTCTCTCTGTGACCAATCTTCCCACAAACAAAACAAAAACTTGATATCTTCTCGTACTCCACTTGTTGAAAGAATCTTCCACCAATGCTATCAACCCATACACCTAGGGGAAGTGGTTGATCAAGTTGAATTCTTACACATACTCTAGCAAACTCTCTTCTTCCCCAATGGACCATATTTCCTTCTAGCATGATTGGTTTGCCAATTCTAGAAGCAATACAATATATGCTCTTCTCGTCCCAACATTGTAAAGGAAGATGAGGCATTCTAACCCAAATAGGTGAAGTTAGCCTATTTGTAGAAGAAGAATTGAATTCGGGAGACCATTTCTCCATTCCAATAATGTGTTCATTTATATACCATGAACCTCCAGAATGAGCACCTTCCATCATTTCTTCCGAAGAGAATGAACAGAGAAACCATCCTTTACCTAAAGAGGTAAAATAGAATTGATCAAATTCTTTCCATTGTTTTCTGAGCTCACATGCTACTATAAGGAACGGTAACTCCTTCCCAAACACCTTAATGACCAAAGATTTAGATAATCTTTTGGCGTTGATTTCCTCCAATTCCTCCTTGAGCTTCACTGCTTTTCCATCCTCAGATAATATAACTTCATCTTCATTAAAATTCAATTTGATATATGGTTTTTTTCTCCAAGGATTCAATGTACCAGAACCATCCAGCTTAGTAATATCTTCAGTCATCTTAACTTCATCCAAAATGTTTATTTTATCCAAATCTGAATGAACATTGTTGATAATCGAACCATGTGAATCTTCATTTATCACACTGCGATAAAGTCCAGGGATTGCATTCGAATTTACAAATCGATTTATAAAAATTTTCATTCCCAATGTCGATGCAACATTTTCAGATGAAGTTACAGAAGATTTGATACCTTTAGAAGTAACCATGTCTACCAATTCAACAATAGATTTTCCTTTAGCTTCTACATGCTTTTTTGATTTGGGAGGTGTTCCTAACGCTTCCTTTATGATCAAATCTCCTTGTCGTTTCAACACTGGAATGTTACCAATCTGAATATCCTTCAATAGCATCATCTCTTCTTTATTTCCATGAATCAGGGGAAATTTTGAAGATCGCTGTTGTTGTGTAGTCTAGTCTCTACATCCTTTCCCTATATGAGGGAAAACTTTACCTTCGACAATCTCATTTGTCCATATGAGGTATTGCAATCACCCCTGGGAAAATCGCCAACGTTGAGCCGGCGATCGTTCGCCTCCATTCGCCGAATCGACCGTTGCCGCCAATCAAGAATTTCAAAATTCTATTTTTTTCCTCTTGAAACTAGGGACGTTCTCTCTCCTTCCACCGAAATGATTACTATGCCCTAAGAGAGAAAGATTCTAAAACTTAATATTTTGTCTATGTATGAGGAAGCTAATATTATATGGGAAAAATTAGCTAGTGATATTAAGACTATTATAAAAGATATGCTTGGTGTATCAAAGTGAAAGCTACTTATAGTAAAAATAGTTAGTGATGGAATCAAAATATAATAATATTTATTATAAAATTGGTTTAGCTATAAAAAACTCTGATAATTGGGAAATATATTAAAAGGCTTGTAAAGAGTCTAAGAAAGCATTTTACAATGCAAATATTTAACTTTCAATGATTTATATAATAGATTAGATACTAAGGAAGATGAAAGATCTATGTATAAGCTAGCTAAATGAAGAGATAAGACTATAAAGGATTTAGTTCAAATGAAGTGTATTAAGGATGAAGAAAAATAAGTGCTTTTATTATAAAATAATATTCAACAAAGGTGGATGAGATATTTTGATAATCTTTTTAATGAATTTTATGAGAATGCAAATGATTTTAGTGACCTTAGCACCCTAAATTAATATAAAGATTTTAGTTTTTATCAATGTATCAGTAAAACATAAGTTAAAAAAGGCTTTGAAGAAAATGAAGTGTAGAAAAGCTATTAGACCTAATGATATTCCAAAAGAGGTGTGGAAATGCTTAGGAGATGAAGGAATTTCTTAGCTTACTAAAATTTTTAATATTACTTTTAAGAATAGAAAAATCCCAGATAAGTGGAAAATGATTGTGATGATTACTATGTTTAAGAATAAAGGTGATGTACAAGATTATGAGAATTATAGATGAATTATTTTAATGTGTCGTACTTTAAAATTATGGGAAAGAGTTATGGAGCTTAGGTTGCGACGTGACATTAATGTTTCTCAAAATCAAATTGGATTAGTTCCAGGTAGGTCAACTATGGAAGTTATACATTTATTAAGAGGATTTATGGAGAAGTGCAAAGAGATGAAGGAGGATCGACATATGATTTTTGTTGATTTAAGGAAAGAATATGATAATATTCCAAGAGAAGTGCTATATAGACTTCTATATAAGAACATGTTAATAATGCCTATATTCAAGTTATTAAGGATATATATACAAGATGTTGCAACCCATGACCCCGAGTTTGAGATTTTGATGATGATAATAATGTCGCATGAACTACTATTCATTGAATATCATTTATTGATTGCGATTGTTTGTGAGTACTAACATTTCAAGAAGATCACAAGCTACTCAGGACAATAGGAAGACTCAAGACTGATTAGATTAGGAGTTTGAGTCAGATAATGTAATTTATTATTTATTTTTTTTTTATTTTCTTGAGTCTGGCCACAAACTGCATGTAAGTCTGAGCAACCATGTACACACACAGGGGGAGAGGGTTTTAAAAGTAAAAAATGTTGATTTTCTTTCTCTGGTGATCGTACTATACGACTTTATTTCGTACTATACAATTTGAGCTTGTAAAATAATTTCTGTGAATAGATCGTACTGTATGAATACTATCGTACTATAAGTGTTCCAAATACAAAACCCTAGCCGTCAACATAACTTAAGTAAGTTTTTCTCAGTCATTTGTACTGTAGGAAGGACTTCGTACTGTATGATTTATTTCAAATACTTACTTAAATTACCCCATGATTAGTGGAATAAATCAAGGCTTAATTACTAATTGAAAATCATACAGTACGAACACATTCGTACCATACGATGAACAGAGATGAATTCTGATCGTCCCGAATATCGTCCTGGATGATCCCTCATTTTTGTCGCATCATACTGTACGATGTCTATCCTACCATACGATGAACAGAGACAACATTTGATCATCCCAAAATTCATCCTGGATGATGCCTTGATTTTAACCATTCGTACTGTATGATGTATATCGTATCATATGATGAACATAGACGACATTTGATCATCCAGGCTATCGTCCTGTACGAGCAGTAGTGTTGAGGATCGTACCGTACGATTTAGTATCGTATTATTTGATTAGATTTTGAACTATTCGTACAACTTCGTACTAGGATGAAGCCTTTTTATACATATCATATTGTACGATGTGAAATCGTACTGTACGAGTATAACAGCTACTTTGAAAATTTTAGGGATTTTAGAGCCTGTTTTATGTATCAAAATTAGTAATCTTTTTGAGAGCGAGACAGAACGAGGGGAACATGATTAGAGAGGGAATCCTTGGGAGAGAGCTCTTGAGAAGTTTTAGGTTTTGAGAGAGGAAGGAGAAGGTGAGCTTGGTGAGGGAGAAGAGGTGTGAGGGAGATCACACGGTTGCTCCGTTCTTGCTGAATCTTGCTCCTCCTGTGGACCGAGAAGAACTTATGGGAGGCTCTCTGAGGAGGAGACTCTTCTACATCTGCGACCTCGAAGGTACTCTGCCTTCTCCAGGAGGGAGAAAAATGAGAAGGTACTCTCCCGTCATCAGGAGGGTGAAAATAGCACTTGGGCCATTCACCACGCCGGGTTAGTGAAAGGGAGTATTGTAAGGGCTTCTTCACCTTGCCGAGGGGGGCAAAAGGAAAGCTATAGTTTATAGTGAAATTCCCAGAGTGGAGGACTCCAGGGAGTGGACGTAGGTAATGGTTTGACCGAACCACTATAAAATTCTGGTGTGCTTTTTCCTTATCGTTATTTACTTTTGCTTGCACTTAATTTTCATGATATTTTCTTGGTGAAATTTGTGTAAGAAAAGGATTCTATTGTTGCACGTTGAGTTCAATTGGTTTTCCTTTGTAGTAGTTTAAATATTCATGTTAAAAATTTAAAAACATCAAAAAAATTAGTGAGTCAAAGACAAAGTGATGCAAGTGAAAAGAAGAAGGAGCGAATGGTGGCATTAAAAGCAAATAATTCAAAAAGCAAAAATTAAACTTGCATTAGAAGTAGATCACAGTGAGCATTTGTTAAAAATAGAAGTTCATGGATTGACATATCAAAACAACACTTTTAAAGAAAAAATTAAAAAACTAGGAAAAAAAATTGTATCACTCACATTAACCCAACCTAGTCAACCCCCAATACAGCATGCATCACATAACTTTAGGAAGAGGCCTCACCACCCACATAGGTTAGTGAATCCATTTCCTGGTATTAGGTACTTCTCTTGTGGCATGCTAGGTCACATAGCCTGCACTTACACAATTCACCGTAGGACACTCTTAGTATGGAGACCTAAGGTGCATCCATCACAGCATAGCATGCATAGATCTCATTCATGCAAGCATAAGGAGGAACCCAAACTCACTTGGGTTCCCAAATCTAATCCTTGAATGAAATTGTAGGTATGCTCTCACAAAAGACCTAGTGAGAGCATGTGGTACCTGGATAGTGGCTGCTCATGACACATGATTGGAGATATGAAGAAGCACATTCTACTCGAGACCAGAACTGGAGGCAAAGTAACATTGGGAGACAGCACTACCAAGAAAGTCAAAAGCTCAAGTACTGTTGGTAATGCTAAGAATTTTTTAATTGAAAATGTCTTATTAGTTGATGGTTTAAAGCATAACTTACTTAGCATTAGTCAATTATGTGACAAAGGTTTTGATATTAAATTTCTATCTGACAAATGCCTGATTAGTTTAAATGATAAACTAGTTTTAGAAGGAAAATGAATGAACAATGTTTACATGTTAGACCTTGATTGCATTGATAGTTCAAATTCATTTTGTTTGAAAACAATTATTAATGACTCATGGCTATGGCATAGGAGACTATGCCATGGTAGTATGAAAATACTTAAAAACATCACTCAGAAAAACCTAGTTAGAGGCGTACCTAAGTTAGACTTTACTAAGGATCACTTATGTGATGCTTGGCAACTAGAAAAACAAGTCAAATCATCCTTTCAGTCAATTAGAGATTTGATCACCTCTAGGCCATTAAAAATCCTACACATTGACTTATTTGGACCCGTTAGTACATCCAGCCTAGGTGGAAAAAATTATGGATTTGTGATTGTAGATGACTTCACTAGGTTCACTTGGGTAAGATTCCTAGCACATAAGGATGAGTCTTTTGAGGAATTTAAGGTATTCTCCACATGGATTCAACGAAAATTAGATTGTGAAATCTCAACAATCCATGGCGATCATGGTGGAGAGTTTCAAAATAATAGATTTGAATCATTCTGTCAAGAGATAGGAATAGAACATAATTTCTCAGCCCCTAGAACACCTTAACAAAATGGTATAACAGAAAGGAAGAATAGAGCTTTGGTAGAAGCTGTTAGGGCAATGTTAGCGGAGTACACTCTTCTTAGATATTTTTGGGCAGAAGTAGCCAACATAGTGTGTTATATTTTAAATAGGGTAAACATTAGCTCTAAGCGGAATAAAACTCCTTTTGAACTCCTTAAGGGTAGGACACTGAATCTTTCACACTTACATGTCTTTGGGTGCAAGTCCTTCATCTTGAATAATGACAAACATCCCTTAGGAAAATTCGATCCCAAGTCTGACGAGGGTGTCTTCTTAGGTTATTCATCTGTAGGTAAGGCCTATAGAATCTTTAATAAGAGAACACTAGTAGTAGAAGAGTCCACCCATATAGTATTTGATGAATCAGATAAGCCCACTGAATATAAAATCGAAGCTGATGAAATAGAGGCAATTCAAGGAGTAGAGACTATAGCCTTAGAAGAAAGGGTAGAACCTCAAGAAGATTTGCCTAGAGAATGGAGATATTCTTCTAGTCATCCTAAAGATTTAATTTTAGGAGACCCTTCAAAAGGTGTAAGAATTAAGCATAGACTTAGGAAAGAGGTTAGTCATTCAGCATTCATCTCTATGATAGAACCTACAAGTATAGATCAAGCCTTAGGAGATGAATTATGGATTCTAGCAATATAAGAAGAGCTGAACCAATTCACCAGGAATGATGTTTGGGAGTTAGTCAAGAGACCTAAAGAGCAAAGTTTTGATGGAACAAAACGGGTCTTCAAAAATAAGGTGAATGATTCAGGTACAATAATAAGAAATAAAGCCAGATTAGTAGCTAAGGGGTACAACCAAATTGAGGGAATAGACTTTGAAGAAGCCTTTGCCCCTATTACCAGACTAGAAGCCATAAGAGTGCTCTTAGCTTTTGCTTGTTTCATGAACTTCAAACTATATCAAATGGATGTAAAGAGTGCTTTTTTGAACGGGGTAATTAAGGAAGATGTCTATGTTGAGCAACCCCCAGGATTTGAAAGTTCACAATTTCCAAATAATGTATTCAAATTAAAAAAGGCACTTTATGGATTTAATCAAGCACCTAGAGTATGGTACGAAAAACTTAGCTCATTCTTATTGGATAGAGGATTTGAAAAGGGTAGTGTAGATACTACACTCTTTTTACAAAAGATCAAAAATGAAATTCTCATTATTCAAATTTATATGGATGACATCTTATTTGGATCTTCAGATAAAAACATGTGTGATGAATTCTCAAAAATAATGAGTAATAAGTTTGAAATGAGCATGATGGGAAAAGTTAATTACTTTCTTGGCTTTAGTGTAAAACAAATGGATAACGAAACATTTCTTAGCCAAATAAAGTATATTAAGGATATTTTGAAAAAATATGAAATGGAGAGTGCTAAACCCATGAACACTCCAATGAGCTCAACAATTCAATTAGACAAAGATCCTAGTGGAAAATCAGTAGATCAGAAAAAGTATAGATGAATGATTGGATCCCTTCTTTACCTGACTGCGAGTAGACTGGACATAATGATTAGTCTGTGCCTCTGTGCCCATTTTCAAGCTGATCCTAAAGAGTCTCACTTAACTACGGTCAACAGAATCCTTAGATATCTACTAGGCATCCCAAACTTAGGAATTTGGTATCTTAGGCACATCACTTCCTTTTAAATCTTAGGGTACTCAGATTTGGATTTTACAGGATGTAGGATAGATATAAAAAGCACCTTTGGTACCTACCAATTCATAGGATAATCATTAGTTTCTTGGTCCAGTAGGAAGCAAAACTCAGTAGCCATTTCCACGGCCGAGGCAGAATATATTGCAGTAGGAAGTTGCATTACACAAGTACTATGGTTAAAATAACAAATTCTTAATCTTGGCCTACCAGTAGGAGCCATCTCAATCATGAGTTACAATACAAGTGCAATTTGCATCTCTAAGAACCCAATTCAGCACTCTCGAATGAAACACATAGACATTAGACATCATTTCATAAGAGATCATGTTGCTAAGGGAGATATAGAATTGCATCACATCGCTACAGGTGATCAATTGGCTGACATATTCACATAACCACTAGCATTCAACACCTTTAGCACCTTGAGGACTAGATTAGGTGTCATAGACATTAATGCAATAAACACAAAAAAAAAAAACAAACAAAAATCTCTTCTAAGGTTTTTCCTGATCATCACACACTCACTACACGAAACCACAAAAATTTGACACTTCATTATCGTACTGTACGATCCTCTATCGTACTGTACTATATATCTAAATCTACACAATGCACAACCATGGGAAAAATTCTCCTCTATTGATCATACTGTACAATCTCAATCATACTATATGATACAGCTGGCTGGCATTTAATCCGTCTGTAATGACATTATTGCTCATCGTATGGTACGATATCTCCTCTTTGTACTATACGATCCACGTCAGCAAACAGATGGGGACGAATCAACTCGGTTTGGTGCGATATAATTGGTGTTCGTATTGTACAATGCCTCCACTTCATATTGTACGATCCAACTCAGTAAAACGGATGAGAATGAAGTAAATTTGTCTGGTATGATATAATTATAGTTCGTACTGTACGATACACCTATTTGTACAGTATGAAACTTTTTGTCAAAGGTCGTACCGACGACCTTCGGGGTGATCAAAATCCTTCTAATCGTACAGTACGATATCAATCGTACGGTACGATATCAATCGTACTGTATGAGTTGATCACCTTTTCCCGAAATGACACGTTAGAACATTTATTACAAATCGTACTGTACGAAACACGATCGTGCTGTACGATGTTGGAAAAATTCTATAAATTTGCCTCAAATGCAGCTCACTCACTCGTACCTATTCCTTCTCACCTTTCACTCAGCCTCTACATGACGTCTAGTTCCAGCAAGAGGAGTTATTTGGTAGCTGGAAGCTCGTCTTCCTCTAGCCGTCACAGCGCTCGCTTTCTGAGTGCTGAAAAATGAAGAGGCATATCACAAGTATAAAGCATGTAAGATTACGCCATCCAAAATGCTCAATCAGGCTGCTCTGAATTTCGAGGTATTGAACCTCTTTGCTTCCACCACCTTTTAGTTCCTCCTTAACCAGCCTTCCCCTACAACTCTGAACTTCTTTTGGAATTTCTAGCAAATCTAACCTACATCGTCGACAACCTAACTTTCCACTCCTTTGTTTGTCGCCAAAATATTGAAATTACCAAAGCCAACATCGCCCAACACATTGGGTTATCTACTGAAGGGCCTAGGGTTCATACCTTTTTAACTAACAAATTTAACTGGAGTGTTGTTAATCATGTCCTTAGGAACACCGCCTTCTATCAACACCAACCACTCGTCCAATCACTCAACCAAAATGTCAGAATTATTCACCATGTCCTTAGAACCTCTATAATATCAAAAGCTGATGACCGGATCAACATGACCCCAATTTTATCTGTCACTACCTATCTTATCATGACCAACACCAAATTCGATGAGGTAGATCTGATTATTGACTACATTCGTCATATGACTTTCGTTCGCCTCCCTACTACTCGTCAGAAACAAAATCTTGCTCTTGGTCACCTTATAGGATGTATCCTTCAAAATAAATACCAACTTACCTATCCTGGTGAACCCAATAATCTTTTAATCTTTTATATGGATGCCTCTTTCCGTATTCTTTTCCATCGGGCGCAAGAGCCAGAAGAACTATTGTTGTTGTTACTATTGTTGTAATAATATAAGTTTGGAAAGACTCCAAATGACATCACAGTTTCAAGGGGATACACATAGAGACAATGATAGGTTTGCAGATCTTCATATGTTGTTATTTCTATTATTTTGTAATGTATGAAAAGTGTCATCACATTTAACAATCAACAATAAAAGTTTTATCATTCTCTTTATAGATAATCTTATGGAATTGAAATAAGTATATTTAGTTCCTTGAAATTCTATATGAACATCAGGGCCCCATAAATATATGATATCCTAAGTAAAATTTAGCTAAAGTACAATTCTTGACCCACACTAAATGTTCATTGAGTTAAAAATACTCATTTTTATTGTCATGATAAAATTCTAGCCAATTATAGAGTTTTGTTCATTTAAAATACAAATTTTTTTATTTCTCAAAAGAGATCTTTTTTCTTAAAAATATTATCTCAAGTCCCAAGCTCTTTAATTCCATTATTTTTCAAATTTATTTCCCATTTAGCTTTCTTTATCATATAGAGTAATTTTCTCTAATGGAGAAAGAAAAGCATGTTTCTATAATTAAGAAATTTTTTAAAATATGTCATTTTTATTATTTTAAAACTATGCCATTTATAATGGACTAAAAGTATGAATATCACATATGTGTAGGTGCACACCAACTTCTCAATCCTTAGAAGCCATGCAAGGAATTTATGTAAAGTAATTTTGTATTCATGCATGTAACACATACTAAGCATTTGATTTGGTACTGTTGCAAAAATATTTCCCCTCCCCAAAATTATCATTCTCTAATTTTAGAGGTTTTTTAAATAAGCAGAGCTGCAATGAGCCTATAGAATGCTTTCAATAAGATTTGACACAACTAGTCAATAAAACCATTAGAAGAATAAAAAAAATTAACATAACTCACTTTTGACTTTTTTTTCTATGAATTACCATGCCCTAACACTACCGTTGCCAGGTCCTAAGTCCTGGATGAGAAACGTGGAGGGTTGTGTTAGGTAGTCGACAGCTAGCGTAAAACTTATCGAACAATAATGATATGAATCCTTTAAGAAATTGTGTTAATGCTAGGGCATCCCCTGGAAGAGACGCACTGTATGGCCTGAATACAGTGACAAGTGTGCAAGGGCCACTATACCAGCACCCGGGTGCAGTGTTAAATAGGCAAAAGGGTTCCCACATCAAGGACGGATGTGGGCAAAGAAGCTAGTCCATGAAACTAAAATTAGGATAGGAACTTGGAATATAGGTTCCCTTACTGAAAAATTAATGGAATTAATAGATATTATGATTTGTAGGAAGTTAAATATTTTATGCATTCAGGAAACGAAGTGGGTTGGAGAGAAGGCTAAGGAAATTGATAGTTTAGGATTTAAACTTTGTTATTCGGGTAGGAGTCATACTAGAAATGATGTAGGTATTATTATAGATAAGAGTTTAAAGGATAATATTATAAATATTAATAGGATTGGAGATAGAATTATAGCTTTAAAGATTGTTGTTGATGATAAGATTGTTAATATTATAAGTGCTTATGCTCCTCAAGTAGGTTTAGATATGAGTTCTAAATTAAATTTTTGTAATGACTTAGAAGAATTAATACAAATGATACCTCTTGAAGAAAGAGTTTTATTGGAGGAGATTTAAATGGACATGTTGGTAGAGAGGTAGATGATTTTAAAAGCATTCATAGTAGCCATGGATTTGGAGTGACGAATGAAGGTGGCAAGACCATATTAGATTTTTGTTTCGCTTATTATTTTTCAATTGCTAATACCTTTTTTAAGAAAAGGAATGATCATCTCATCACTTATAAAAATGGATATAGTACAACCCAGATTGATTATTTTCTTATTAGAAAATTAAATCATTTAGATTGCGAAGATTATAAAGTTATTTCGAGTGAAAATTTATGTACCCAACATCGATTATTAGTTTTAGACTTTAAGATAAAGGGGCATAAAACAAAAAAATAAAGTAAAACATTTTTATAGGATTAGATGCGGGCATTTAAAGAATATTAACAAAAATATTTTTGAGAGTAAGATTTTAGATCTTAAGATTTTGTCTGTGCATGAGGATGATAATGTTATGTGGGAAAAAGTGGCTAGTGATATTAAGAATATTGCAAAAGATGTGCTTAGAGTATCAAAGGGAAAATCTCATAATAGTAAAAATAGTTGGTGGTGGAACCCAATTGTGTAGGAAACGATTAAAAATAAGAAGATTTGTTATAAAAATTAGTTTAATTTTAAAAATTCTGATAATTGGGAAATATATAAAGTGGCTCGTAAGGATTCTAAGAAAGCAATATGCGATGCAAAGATATTAGCTTTTAGTGATTTATATAATAGATTAAATACTAAGGAGGGAGAAAGATATATGTATAAGTTAGCCAAACAAAGAGATAGGAGGAGTAAGGATTTAGTTCAAGTGAAGTGTATTAAGGATGGAGATCAAAAAATACTTTTCTTAGAAGATGATATTCAACAAAGGTGGATGAGATATTTTGCTAAACATTTTAATGAAAATTGTAAAATTAAGATTGACTATAGTGACCTTAGCATCCTAAATGAAAATAAAAATTTATGTTTTTATCAGCATATTAGTAAAACTAAAGTTAGAGAGGCTTTAAAGAAAATGAAGGGTGGAAAAGCTGTTGGACCTGATGATATTCCAATAGAGGTGTGGAAATGCTTAGGAGATGAAGGGATTTCTTGGCTTACTAAACTTTTTAATACTATTTTGAAGACTAAAAAGATGTCAAATGAGTGGAGAACAAGTGTGTTAATTCCTATTTTTAAGAATAAAGGTGTTGCACAAGATTGTTCAAATTATAGAGGTATTAAGTTAATGTGTCATACTTTAAAACATCTAAGTTCGGCCTACAAAGAAAAAAATTTCCAACTAATATAAGAGCAAACAGCACAGCAAGCTGTGACACCACTGAATCATCAAACATCAGAGCAGGACAACCCTTAAAGAAAGTATGAACAAAATGAAGCTTAACAAAAGACGAGGAAGAACTCGCCATAACATCCTTAAAGGAATGAGTTTTTTCATCAGGTAATGAAGACATGGCGGAGATAGATGACATCGGGGGTGTCATCTACCATGACCAAAAAAATGGAGAAAAACCTCAAAACAAAATGCAGGAAAACCCAATGAAGCCAATAAGAAATTGCTTGAAAAACTTCAATCCAATAACTCCAAGAGCGAAGAGAGGAAGCGAATGAGCAGAAGCTCTAAATCTCCTTAGAATCACCTAGAGTAGAGAGACGTTGCAAAAAAAAGACCTCTTCCAAATTTTATTAAAGGATTTCAAAGAAACATGATTTAATTTTTCATTTATCAAAACAATCTTTTATGTTTAGGTGATTAATACCATTGGCTAAGAATAACCCACAGATCAATCCTTAAAATAATGGGACAAATTAGAATAATTTTAATTTTATATTTATTTATTTAATTAATTACTAATTAAAGTTAAATTTTAAATGAATTTAATTTAATTAAAATTTAAGATTGATTTTATTTTTTCTTGATTTCTAATTTTATTTATAGTTATTAAAATTTAATTTTATATTTTTTTGACCTTTTTTAATTATTTATACATTTTAGAAAAATTAGCCCCAAATTAGGCATGAATTTTAGGGTTTGTATTTTGTATGAGTGAATGTATTCCAATTGGGGTTAAATCTTAGGGTTAATTATGTCACCAAGTGATCTTATTTAGATTTTAATCTAAATGTTTGATATAGGATGTTAAGCTTAAGTGAACTATCCTTAGGCACACCAAGAGAACGGGTGAATTGGTAATTTTAGAAAGCCTACTTTTAAATATAAAATTATTTTTTTAATTTTGGGATTTTTAACAACTTAAAAACAATAATACTTATCACAAAAAGCCAAAGAAAATAATTTTATTATAATTTATAATAATAATGATGATATTTTAATCAATATAATGAAGCATCAAACATAGAATTTAAATAAGTAATTATCATATTAATAAAATGCAAAAAAGGTATAGTGTGGAAAATGAGAAACTATAAAGAGCACACTAGATATTTTATAATGGTTTGATAAAACAATGACCTACATCTGCTCACTGGAGTTTTCCTTTCTAAGTATTACACTAAACTTTAGTTTCTCTCCATAAGCCCTCACAACAAGGCGGAGATGGCCTTTTAATCTTTTAGCCCACCTAGTGTGGTAGATAATCTTTGAAAGTTTGTTAGGGATGTTAAGCCCTATAGAACTGGCCCAAGCTAACCAAGAGGGGGGGGGGGGGGGGGAGGGTGAATTGTTATTTTAAAAATTTTCTTTTCACAAAGAAGTAAAATCTCATAAACCAAAATCACACCAATAAAAATAAGTGCGGAAATTAAACTGCGGAAGCAAGAAACAAGAACACAGAGATTTATAGTTGTTCGGTCAACTCGACCTACGTCCACTCTTCGGCGGTGCCCTCGAGTATTGCACTACAATCGTGACTCCCCTTTAGCCCCCACAGCTAGGCGGAGAAGCCTTTACAAAGAACCTCTTTTTTCCACCCCGGCAAGGCGGAGAACCTATCTTCTTTTGCTTCCTCCTGAAGCTGGCAGAGAACCACAATTAGATGTTGAATCATTACCTCTATCGACCCTTTCATGGAAGAGAAACTCTAGGCGAAGAAGAAGCAGAGCGATCCTTGTAGCAACCCTTGTGAATCCCCTCACAAGCTCCCCCTGAGAAGATCCTCTCTCTCTCCCTCTCTCTCTTTCTCTCCTCAAGGTCTTCTCAGGTCAAGGAAGCAACAAAAGATTGTTCAAAATGTTAAACAAGAGCTCTTAAATAGAAGAGCTTCAAAGGAGCTCATTAATTGCAAGTTGCCGACAATATCGTCCAGGCCAATATGGACATCGTCCTGGCCGATCAGTACAAATCTCAGAAGATCAGCCAGAGCATCACCCTGAATGCAAACTGGATGATTTAAAATTGGCTTAATCGTCCAGGTCGATCTCACGATCGCCCCGGCCGATCAGTTCAAATCAGAGGAAAATCATCCAGAGCATCGCCCTGAATTTGTGCTAGCCGATATTTATCATTCAGAAGTAACTAAGGTTTTTGAATAGATCGTCCTGGCCGATCCTGCAATCATGCAGGACGATATGATCGTATCAATCATCCTTAATTACTTCCTTGATTTGTCTGATTAGTTAAGACATAATTATGAATATCGTCCAAGCCGATAGAAGATCATCCTGGCCGATTACCAAAAATCATATAATACCTTAAATGTTTATGGTGGCAACTTCTTTCTGTTTTGAGCTTATCGTCCTGGCCGATACACATATCATCTAGGACGATCTGTTAATGACAGCTGCCTTAATTAAGAATCCCGAATAGAATCTCTAATTTAAACTAAATCGTCCAGGTCGATACAAATATCGTCCTGGCCGATGTGAGTAAAAACAGAAATTCTAAGTCTCTCAAGTGTGTGTATGTATGGTTACTTAGCATCAGTCTCTTTGAACATTACAAATAGACTCAAGAAGAGAAAAAGCAAATTACAGACTAACTCAACCCTAACCTACGTAATCTGGAACTGGCTTCATTTGTTCGTCCGATCTTCGATTCCTGAAAAGTTAGAAATAACAGGCAATCCAAGAGAATCAATAGTGTTTGTCAATCATCAAAACATAAGTCATGAAAATAGATTTGCAATAATCTTGAACACTTTCTCACCCTTCTACTGATGACAAAGAAAGTTGACCTCCTTTCTCACCCTTCTGGTGATGACAAAGAATTGTGACCACCTTTCTCACCCTCATGGTGATGGTAGAGAACTTAAACCTCCCTTTTCACCATCTTAGTAAAGGTAGAGAACCTGAACCTCCTTTTTCACCCTCCTAGTGAAGGAAGAGAACTTCAATGGTCTTTGAGCTGATGAACTTCTTCACAGAGCCACCGAAGAAACATAGATTAACACATGAAGGAAATAATGTAAGATAATTACTCAGAGCAACTATGTGAATCTCTCACATTATTTCTCCCTCAAATATAAGCTTTCCCTTTCTTCTTCCCAAAGCTCTCCTAGATCACTTCTCCAAGCTCTCTCTCTAGAACACTCAGCAGCAAAATACTTGAAATAAGTATTAATAGAGAGCTTAAATACAAGGCCTTATAAAAAGCCCTAAACTTCAATTCTGTTGATATAAATTATATGGTGCAATATAAGTTAGAACATTAGAATTAGTTCAAATAACCATGTCAATTTTGTATGAAGAGTAAAGCGCTGTATGATCAGTTCAATAATCTAAGTTGAACATCCAATACAATTTAAGAATCATCTAATATGATTAGTTCGCATGACTTGGATTATGACCCCGTATGATTGGAAATAATAAAATATCATCCCATGCAAATTGGGTCGTATATTATAATTGGGTCCAATCATCCTGTATGATCTAATTGCATCAATTAGATCAAAATCATTCCCTATTTATAGGATTAATTTATGAAATATTTAATTATATTGTACAATATGATACATATCATACAGTATGACTTGTATAATTTTTGAATTTTAAAATATTACATAAATTGTGATTAGCAGCTGAGTGATTGATTTCAACTAATCAGCCTATAAGATATAGATCATCCATTGTGATTTGTTCAAATAGCTTTAATTACAAAATTAGCCATTTTAATGATTCTTTAAATAGCTGATCATCCAGTATAATATACATCATACAATATTATTAGTTCAAAAAATTATACTCCTAATTCTCTCACTGTCTCACTCTCTTAAGTGTGTGTGTGCACAGTCACCACGATCAGCATCCACCAAATCTATGATATGACTCAAGAAATGTAGAAATTATCAAAAGCAAAATTACAAACTTTCAGGATACTTAACCCTATTATATCCATTCTTGAGCTAATCAATTTGCATATTGTATGGTGGACCTAAAATGTTAGTGTAGAAGAAAATATCTATGCAATAATAATAATAATAATAATAATAGATATCATAATAAAGAATCCAAAAATATTTATTATCATCATCACCAGACTCAAAACTAGATTTGCAATAGTCTCCCCCTTTTGGATGATGACAAATATTATTAGTTTTGATTTAAATTATTTTTTGCTATGTCCTAAGCTCCCCTTTACTAGTTATTTTTTTTAAAAATAGAGAGAGGGAGAGAGTTTTTTTTTTAAATTTAATTTTAAATTGAGGAATAAAAAGAACACACAAAAATGCTCAAGAAAGTAAAGGCAATATAATGATCTAATCATAATAAAGCAATAAGAAAAAAACTACCAAAAATAAGTTACTACCCCTTTTGACATCATCAGAAAAGAGGAATAACCATACATAATACCAAAAAAATAGACAATAAAATGAAATTATAAAATACCACAAAAATAAAAACTAAAAATAAGACACATTAAAAATATGAAGGTCCCTAATTCGATGGAGCTTGTGTGGTGGTTGGAAGTATTGATGAATAGATACAAATTTCTATCAAAAACAAGTCAAATTACTATCATGTTGCCGGTGTTGCTTCGTTATGTAGGTGTTAAAATGAGTATATAACTGATTAAATCTATAAAGTAGTGCATCATACTAAGTGGTCTAGTGAATAGATGTTGGTGCTAGGGATAGAATTGGACCTCCCTCTGACTCCTCTGACTCAGGCTTAGGGTTGACATAATGAACATTTTAGTGATGAGCACTATAAAGGATATAGAAGGAGCTATTTGAGTAGAAAATCAGAAGAAGGTCTGGTAGTGTAGGGAATTAGAAATTTTAGAAAGAATTAATGTGACCTAATTCAAGTTTTGGATTCCATTTATTTCTCTCAAATATGTTGCAAATCTATTTTCATGGGTTATGTTTTGATGATTGACAAATACTATTTCTCTTGGACTGCTTGTTGCTTCTAACTTTTCAGGAATCGAAGATCGGACGAACAAGACGAAGCCAGTTCAGGATTGCATAGGATTAGGGTTGAGTCAGTCTGTACTTTTGTTTTTCACTTCTTGAGTCTTCTTGTAATAGTCAAAAAAACTGATGCTAAGTAATCCTACACACACACACACTTGAGAGACTTAGAATTTCTGTTTTTACTCATATCGGCCAGTACGATATTTACATCGCCTGGACGATCAGGCTTAAAATAGAAAGTCTAAATAAGGATTCTTAATTAAGGCAGCCATCATTAACATATCGGATTGGACAATACGTGTATCGGCCAGGATGATAAGCTCAAAATAGAAAGAAGTTGCCGCCATAGACAATTAAGGTATACTGTATTTTTAAATTATCGGCCAGGACGACCATTGATCGGCCTGGACGAAATTCTTAAATTATGCCTTAATTGATCAGGAAATCAAGGGAGTAATTAAGGATGATTGATATAATCATATCATCCTGGATGATCGTAGGATCGGCCAAGACGATCCATTCAAAAACCTTAATTTACTTCAGGATGATAAATATCGGCCAGCTCATATCCAGGGTGATGCTCTGGATGATTTTCCTCTGATTTGAACTGATCAGCCGGGACGATCGTGAGATCGGCCTGGATGATCAAGCCTATTTTCAATCATCCAAGAATGCATCCAGGGCGATGCTCTGACCGATCTACTGGGATTTGTACTAATCGGCCAGGCCGATGTCCATATCAGTCTGGATGATAAAGTCGACAACTTGCAATTAATGAGCTCCTTTGAAGCTCTTCTATTTAAGAGCTCTTGTTCAATGTTTTGAAAGACCTTTGGCTGCTACCTTGACCTGAGAAGGCATTGAGGAGAGAAAGAGAGAGAGGATCTTATGAGGGGGAGCTTGTAAGGGGATTCACAAGGGTTGCTTCAAGGATGGCTCTGCTTGTTCTTCGTCTAGAGTTTCTCATCCGTGGAAGGGTCGGTAGGGGTAAGGAGTTAGCTTTTGGTTGTGGTTCTCTGCCAGCTTCAGGAGGAAGCAAAAGGAGATAGGTTCTCTTCCTTGCTGGGGTGGCAAAAAGGAGGTTCTTGTAAAGGCTTCTCCGCCTAGCTATGGGGGCTAAAGGAGAGTCACATTTTGTAGTGCAATACTCAGAGGGCGCCTCCGGGGAGTTGACGTAGGTCGAGTTGACCGAACCACTATAAATTTCTGTGTTCTTGTTTTCTTGCTTCCGCACTTTTTCCGCATTTATTTTTGTGGTGTGATTTTGGTGTATGTGATTTTTTATTCTTTGTGAAAAGAATTTTTTTTTAAATACTAATTTACCCCCCCTCTTGGTTAGCTTTGACCAGTTCTATAGGGCTTACATCCCTAACAAACTTTCAAGTGGTATCAGAGCCAGGTTCGAAAATTTAGGTTTGAAAACTTTTTGAATTTGATCCATGGCTAACCTTAGGAATCGCAACACTACGGAAGGGTATTCTATTACCCGACCTCCTCTGTTCGATAACCTACCTTTTGATTTTTGGAAAACCCGCATGTCAACGTTTTTACAATCTACTAATTATCGCATGTGGATGCTTATTAAAGAAGGTTATTCTCCACCTTCTCGTGAAATTAATAGTGTTAAAACTGAAGTTGCTTTTGCTGAATGGACTTTCGATGAACGAGATTTAGCTCAATTTAATGCAAAATGTTTGAACTGCTTTTTCTCTGCTTTAAAATCTGATGATTACATGCGTGTCTCCACTTGCAAAACTGGTAAAGAGATTTGGGATAAATTGTGCATCACCTATGAAGGTACTAATGAGGTTAAACAATCCCGTTTGAATATTCTCTTGCATGACTACGAACTTTTTCGTATGAAACCTCATGAATCGATTTCTGACATGTACACAAGGTTTACTCAGATAGTTACCTCACTGCATGCACTAGGAAAAGAACTTTCAAACTATGAAAAAGTTAACAAGATTTTAAAATGTTTGCCTTCGTCATATGATGCTAAAATCACTGCAATAACTGAATCTAAGGATTTGAACACTTATTCCATTGATAACTTACTTGGCTCACTCATTGCTTATGAGCAAGGGATGAATCAAAGAAATCTTGATGCAGGTGAGAAGAAGAAAGAAAGCACAGTTGCATTAAAGGCGCACAAATCGGATTCTGAATCTTTCAGGTCTGAAAGCGATGAAGTTGCCTTCATCACTAGGCAATTTAAAAGCTTTCTAAGGAAGAAACAAAAGCATCATCAAAATTGGAGAAAAGATAAGGATCATAAACATGTTAAAGAATCTTCTAATATTGTTTGCTATAATTGCAGGAAACCAGGACATGTGAGAACTGATTGCCCGACACTTCAAGATAGCACAAGCAAGGAAAAGATTGAGGAGAAACCTAAGTTCAAGAAGGACAAGAAGAGAATCGAAAAGGCTTTCTAGGCGGAATCTGGTACTGACTCCTCTGAGACTGAACCAAAGGAAGAGACTACAAACTTGTGTTTAATAGGAGAAGATCAAAGTGATGAGGAAGAGGTATGTAAACCAACCTATGAAGAATTATTTGAGATTTGTGAAAAAATACATGCTTCATACTAAAAACTCAAGAAAACTCATGCTAGCCTAAAATTAGAACTTTTGAATTTACAAAAAGAGCATGAAGTTTTTCTCAAAGATCATGCAACGATTGATTCAAATCACATGGCTCTTCTTGATGAATTTGATGATTTAAACAAAAAGTATTTGGAATTAATTGATGAAAATAATGCATTAAAAGTTTCACACACCTCACTTAAATCTGATCTTAAGAAATCTAAAGAGATTGAGAAAAGGTTGAGGAATGATAATGATACATTAAAAAGAACTAATTTGAGGATTCAAAATGATTTTGATACATGTAAGAAAAATCGGATGACATCTACTTTTGATCCTAAGCCAGAACCTAGGAAGAGGTATTATAACTCAAACCATTTAAGAAACCCTTTTTCTGGAGTTAGATGTTTTTCATGTGGCATGCTAGGACACATCTCACACACTTGCACCGTTCACCGTAGTACACATTGGGTGTGGAGACCTAAGATGCATGATTCACAACTTACCATACCTGCATTGCATTCTACTTTTCCTAAGAAGGGGCCCAAACCAGTTTGGGTTCCTAAATTTGACTGTTGTTGAGTTTTGCAGGAGTGCTCTCACCAAAGACCTCGTGAGAGCATAGGATAACTGGACATATGAAAGCCCGCAGCTCATAAATGCTTAAACCTGCTGCTTCAATAATTTCTTGAAATGTGTTTTGTTTCAGTGTGTTTTATTTTTTTTCTGTGTTTGTGTTTTTATGTGTTTTTGTTTTCACTTTGCTTTTAAAATTGGTTTTCCATATGTTGAATCCTTTCAAGGTTTTAGATTTTGGAGTTTTGAAGATTGTGTTTAGCATTTCTAAAATTATTTAAAGGGAGAAACACCGTTGATGGTTTCCCTCCTTCCGACCTTGTTTAGTGGTATGACTTTTCTTCTCTAAACAAAAGCCTAACTCATTTTAGCCAATGGTTTTTAAAACTAAGATTCTTTTTATCTTGCTACAAAAAAAATCTATCTTATACATAATATCCAAAGTTCTTATATATCTCTCAAGTTATTTGAGATCTTGCCCTTGCACTGATCATATGATTCTTTAGTTTTGTTTTGTGGGTTATTCTTCCCTATGTTAGAGAGAGAGCTTCTATTCTCTAATATATGGAGAATATACTCACAACTGAGCTTCTTTTAAGAGTTTGCAAAAGAGCTTTTAGCTTGCAAGAATTAAAAAAGAAAGAGACCAATGACGCCAAATTGAAAATATATATATATATATATACACAAACGTGTCTCAAAAATCAAGATGCTCAAAGAGCCAAATCAAAGATACAAGAGGCATAAAATGAGCCCACTGAAAAGCAAGCTATCCTCTCTTTTTTAAAACTTTTAAAACTTAGAAGAACTTATGGGTTATATGAGATTTTCAAAGACTTGATTTCAAGTTTCATGATTGAGAAAAATTACTTTGTTTTATTATTTATGATATTTTTTTTGTAAACAAATTTTGATTGAATCTTCTTTTTGCCCAATGTGGTTTATTCTGAGTTAAGCATTTTTGTTTTTCAAAAGAAAATTTGTACCATAAAGAATGTTTGATCTAGGGTTAACAGAATCTGATATTTTCCTTTGTCTGATTAGGATTGGCTAAACTCCTTGATCTTGTGGAACTCTAAAGTTTAATGTTTTGAAAAACTTCTCATATGATGCCTTGATAAATCAAAAAAAAAAAATTAGAAAAATTAAAATCCCAAAATATTCGTTTTTTGATTTTTGTTGTTTTTAGGTTTCTATTACTATGTTTTTGTCTGTTTTATTTTGTTTTAGTTTTTTTAGGGCTTTGATCATCACCATCTTTTCTTTGGTTTCAATTTCTAGTCACATCATCCTGGCCGATATTTTTATCGTCCTGGACGATAGGACAAATCTCTTCAAATTCCATCTGCAGAACTTTTCTGTGCTTGCTGTAACTCATCATCCTGGACGATCCTATATCGTCCTGGATGATATGATCAAACTCTGTTGCAATCATGATGATAGTCCTGGCCGATAGAAAATTTTGTCTGGCCGATACACTGGATCGTCCTAGACGATCCACGTGTCAGCACGTTTGAATCTTTAAAATTGGCCCCGGACGATCCATTATTGGACAATCGTCTTGGCCGATCCACTGTTCATCATGGACGATACACATGGCAAAAATTTAAAACATTTTAACTTCGGCCGGTACGATCAATTATTGTGCATCATCCTAGACGATACACCTAATCGGCCTGGACGATCTGCTTATTCAACGGTCGTCTGGCCTGACTCCTCAGGATGATCGAATGTGTCTAATCGTCCTGGCAAATATCTGATCGGCCCGGACGATCGGACCGCCTTTTTGATCAATCGGCCTGTACGCATTTATTGAGCCATATCGGCCTGGACGATTCTGCGATCGGCCAGGACGATATGGCCGTTTCTTTAAATTCTGGCTGATCCAGCCATAGTTTTCCACTTCATCCTTCTCCTCTTGTGATTTCTTGCTGACTCCTCTCTATGGCTGGTGGGAAACGTGTTCGACAAACTTCTGGGAGTTCTTCGAGGGCTTGGATTGACCCTCGTTACAGAGAGGCAGAAGATGAAGCTGCCTATCATCATCACAAAGAGTGTGGGATAACTGTCTCCTGAATCATCAATCCTGCCCACGTCTCATACCCGGTAATGGATCTTTTCGCTCACACCTCCCTTTGTTTTATTCTATCTCTTGCTTTCCCCTTCAATACCGAGTTTCTTCGAGAATTTTTCGCAAACCTTCGCATTAATCCTACCTTCACAACCCTGACCTCCTATGTGAATTGACGCCCTGTCGAAATCACATATCAGGACTGTGTTGATCTTTTACAGCTATCCACCACCGGGGATAAGCTACACTTAATCGCTTCAGATCCTAACCTTGACTGGTCCATGGCGAATCACTTCCTTCGCCAGACCAATGCACCTTTTCATGTTTGAGAGACTAGCTCTTTAATCAAAGATGCTAGGACAATCCAACATGTCCTTCGCACCTCCATAATTCCAAAAGTCGGGGACCAAATCCACATCACCCCTCTACTTTCCCGCACTACTTTTTACATTATGGCTCATAGAGAATTCAATACTGTGGACTTAATCTTTCAATACATTGATCACTTAACCACAATCCGCGATTCGGGTCATAAGAGGAAACCCAATCTAGCCTTAGGACACATCATAGCCTATGTCCTTGAAATCAAATACCAACTTCATTATCCTATTCCACCTAACCTCCCAACTCCCTTCTACTCAAACAGTTCCTTCAGTACCCTTCATAGTACTCGTCTCCACTCTGGGGATGAGGAACCTCGGGGGGCTGGAGGGGAGGAGGCTCCCGTTCCCGCTCCCATTCCTGATCCTGTTCCGCTCCACCAGCACTCACCGGTTGATCAGTTGATAGAGAGTTTTGATCGTTGGGAGACCCGCTTTGATGCCTACGTTGTTGTGCAGGAGTAGCAACACTCTGAGGACATTGCCCGCTACGAGCAGCACCGCACTGAGGATTTAGCCCGATTTGACAGTTACCTTACTTACCAGCAGATGCAGCATGACCAGGACATCGCCTGGTTCAATACTCAGTTCACCACACTTGCCAGCTACTTTCAACAGCCACCTCCACCACCTCCATCAGATGATCAGGGTCCCTCATTTCTTTAGTCTGTGCTTTCTGTTGTTTGTTTCCTGTTTTATGTAGTTTGCTTTTTAGTCTTTGTTTGTTGTGGTGTTTTCTTTTGTGTATCTGGACTATCTTTTTGTGATGACAAAAGGGGGAGTAGGGTATGGAAGGAAAAGTTGTTAGGTTTGTAACTTTGAAATTCTAATGAACTTTTTTAGATATTTTCCTACTTGTGTTTGACATCATCAAAAAGGGGGAGATTGTTGCAAATCTATTTTCATGGGTTATGTTTTGATGATTGACAAACACTATTTCTCTTGGACTGCTTGTTGCTTCTAACTTTTCAAGAATCGAAGATCGAACAAACAAGACGAAGCCAGTTCAGGATTGTATAGGATTAGGGTTGAGTCAGTCTGTACTTCTATTTTTCACTTTGGTAATGCTAAGAATTTTTTAATTGAAAATGTCTTATTAGTTGATAGTTTAAAGCATAATTTACTTAGCATTAGTCAATTATGTGACAAAGGTTTTGATATTAAATTTCTATCTGACAAATGCCTGATTAGTTTAAATGATAAACTAGTTTTAGAAGGAAAATGAATGAACAATGTTTACATTTTAGACCTTGATTGCATTGATAGTTCAAATTCATTTTGTTTGAAAACAATTATTGATGACTCATGGCTATGGCATAGGAGACTATGCCAGGCTAGTATGAAAATACTTAAAAACATCACTCAGAAAAACCTAGTTAGAGGCGTACCTAAGTTAAACTTTACTAAGGATCACTTATGTGATGCTTGCCAACTAGAAAAATAAGTCAAATCATCCTTTCAGTCAATTAGAGACTTGATCACCTCTAGGCCATTAAAAATCCTACACATGGACTTATTTGGACCCGTTAGTACATCCAGCCTAGGTGGAAAAAATTATGGATTTGTGATTGTAGATGACTTCACTAGGTTCACTTGGGTAAGATTCCTAGCACATAAGGATGAGTCTTTTGAGGAATTTAAGGTATTCTCCACATGGATTCAATGAAAATTAGATTATGAAATCTCAACAATCCATGGCGATCATGGTGGAGAGTTTCAAAATGATAGATTTGAATCATTCTGCCAAGAGATAGGAATAGAACACAATTTCTCATCCCCTAGAACACCTTAACAAAATGGTATAACAGAAAGGAAGAATAGAGCTTCGGTAGAAGCTGCTAGGGCAATGTTAGCGGAGTACACCCTTCTTAGATATTTTTGGGCAGAAGTAGCCAACATAGTGTGTTATATTTTAAATAGGGTAAACATTAGCTCTAAGCAGAATAAAACTCCTTTTGAACTCCTTAAGGGTAGGACACCGAATATTTCACACTTACATGTCTATGGGTGCAAGTCCTTCATCTTGAATAATGACAAACATCCCTTAGGAAAATTCGATCCCAAGTCTGACGAGGGTGTCTTCTTAGATTATTCGTCAGTAGGTAAGGCCTATAGAATCTTTAATAAGAGAACACTAGTAGTAGAAGAGTCCACCCATGTAGTATTTGATGAATCAAATAAGCCCACTGAATATAAAATTGAAGATGATGAAATAGAGGCAATTCAAGGAGTAGAGACTATAGCCTTAGAAGAAAGGGTAGAACCTCAAGAAGATTTGCCTAGAGAATGGAGATATTCTTCTAGTCATCCTAAAGATTTAATTTTAGGAGACCCTTCAAAAGGTGTAAGAACTAAGCATAGACTTAGGAAAGAGGTTAATCATTCAGCATTCATCTCTATGATAGAACCTACAAGTATAGATCAAGTCTTAGGAGATGAATTATGAATTCTAGCAATATAAGAAGAGCTGAACCAATTCACCGGGAATGATGTTTGGGAGTTAGTCAAGAGACCTAAAGAGCAAAGTTTTGATGGAACAAAATGGGTCTTCAAAAATAAGGTGAATGATTCAGGTACAATAATAAGAAATAAAGCCAGATTAGTAGCTAAGGGGTACAACCAAATTGAGGGAATAGACTTTGAAGAAACCTTTGCCCCTATTACTAGACTAGAAGCCATAAGAGTGCTCTTAGCTTTTGCTTGTTTCATGAACTTCAAATTATATCAAATGGATGTAAAGAGTGCTTTTTTGAACGGGGTAATTAAGGAAGATGTCTATGTTGAGCAACCCCCAGGATTTGAAAGTTCACAATTTCCAAACAATATATTCAAATTAAAAAAGGCACTTTATGGATTTAAGTAAGCACCTAGAGCATGGTACGAAAAACTTAGCTCATTCTTACTGGATAGAGGATTTGAAAAGGGTAGTGTAGATACTACACTCTTTTTACAAAAGATCAAAAATGAATTTCTCATTATTCAAATTTATATGGATGACATCTTATTTGAATCTTCAGATAAAAACATGTGTGATGAATTCTCAAAAATAATGAGTAATAAGTTTGAAATGAGCATGATGGGAAAACTTAATTACTTTCTTGGCTTTAGTGTAAAACAAATGGATAACGAAACATTTCTTAGCCAAACAAAGTATATTAAGGATATTTTGAAAAAATATGAAATGGAGAGTGCTAAACCCATGAACACTCCAATGAGCTCAACAATTCAATTAGACAAAGATCCTAGTGGAAAATCAGTAGATCAGAAAAAGTATAGATGAATGATTGGATCCCTTCTTTACCTGATTACCAGTAGACCGGATATAATGTTTAGTCTGTGCCTCTGTGCCCATTTTCAAGCTGATCCTAAAGAGTCTCACTTAACTGCGGTCAAGAGAATCCTTAGATATCTACTAGGCATCCCAAACTTAGGAATTTGGTATCTTAGGCACATCACTTCCTTTGAAATCTTAGGGTACTCAGATTTTGATTTTACAGAATGTAGGATAGATATAAAAAGCACCTTTGGTACCTACCAATTCATAAGACAATCATTAGTTTCTTGGTCCAGTAGGAAGCAAAACTCAGTAGCCCTTTCCACGGCCGAGGCAGAATATATTGCAGTAGGAAGTTGCGTTGCACAAGTACTATGGTTAAAATAACAAATTCTTAATTTTGGCCTACCAGTAGGAACCATCTCAATCATGTGTTACAATACAAGTGCAATTTGCATCCCTAAGAACCCAATTCAGCACTCTTGAATGAAACACATAGACATTAGACATCATTTCATAAGAGATCATGTTGCTAAGGGAGATATAGAATTGCATCACATCGCTACAGGTGATCAATTGGCTGACATATTCATAGAACCACTAGCATTCAACACCTTTAGCACCTTGAGGACTAGATTAGGTGTCATAGACATTAATGCAGAAAACACAAAAAAAACAAACAAAAATCTCTTCTAAGGTTTTTCTTGATCATCACACACTCACTACACGAAACAACAAAAAATTGACACTTCATTATCATACTGTACGATCCTCTATCGTACTGTACTATATATCTAAATCTACACAATGCACAACCATGGGCAAATTTCTCCTCTGTTGATCGTACTGTATGATCTCAATCATACTATATGATACAGCTGGCTGGCATTTAATCCGTCTGTAATGACATTATCGCTCATCGTATGGTACGATATATCCTCTTTGTACTGTACGATCCACGTCAGCAAACGGATGGGGACGAATCAACTCGATTTGGTGCGATATAATTGGTGTTCGTATTGTACAATGCCTCCACTTCATATTGTACGATCCAACTCAGCAAAATAGATGAGAATGAAGTAAATTTGTCTGGTATGATATAATTATAGTTCGTACTGTACGATACACCTTTTTGTATAGTATGAAACTTTTTGTCAAAGGTCGTACCGACGACCTTCGGGATGATCAAAATCCTTCTAATCGTACGGTACGATATCAATCGTACTGTATGAGTTGATCACCTTTTCCCGAAATGACACGTTAGAACATTTATTACAAATCGTACTGTATGAAACACGATCGTGCTGTACGATGTTGGAAAAATTCTATAAATTTGCCTCAGATACAGCTCACTCTCTCATACCTATTCCTTCTCACCTTTCACTCAGCCTCTACATGACGTCTAGTTCCAGCAAGAGGAGTCATTTGGTAGCTGGAAGCTCGTCTTCCTCTAGCCGTCACAGCGCTCGCTTTCTGAGTGCTGAAAAATGAAGAGGCATATAACAAGTATAAAGCATGCAAGATTATGCCATCCAAAATGCTCAATCAGGCTGCTCTGAATTTCGAGGTATTGAACCTCTTTGCTTCCACCACCTTTTAGTTCCTCCTCAACCAGCCTTCCCCTACAACTCTGAACTTCTTTTGGAATTTCTAGCAAATCTAAACTACACCGTCGACAACCTAACTTTCCACTCCTTTGTTTGTCGCCAAAATATTGAAATTACCAAAGCCAACATCGCCCAACATATTGGGTTATCTACTGAAGGGCCTAGGGTTCATACCTTTTTAACCAATGAATTTAACTGGAGTGTTGTTAATCATGTCCTTAAGAACACCGCCTTCTATCAACACCAACCACTCGTCCAATCACTCAACCGAAATGTCAGAATTATTCACCATGTCCTTAGAACCTCTATAATATCCAAAGCTGGCGACTGGATCATCATGACCCCAATTTTATCTGTCACTACCTATCTTATCATGACCAACACCAAATTCGATGAGGTAGATCTGATTATTGACTACATTCGTCATATGACTTTCGTTCGCCTCCCTACTACTCGTCGGAAACAAAATCTTGCTCTTGGTCATCTTATAGGATATATCCTTCAAAATAAATACCAACTAACCTATCCTGGTGATCCCAATAATCTTTTAATCTTTTATATGGATGCCTCTTTACGTATTTTTTTCCATCGGGGGCAAGAGCCAGAAGAACTGTTGTTGTTGTTACTATTGTTGTAATAATATAAGTTTGGAAAGACTCCAAATGAAAGAAAATTTTACAAAGCCTAGCTCGTCCTGGGATGAAAATAATTTCATCTGGACGATCAGAACTTTAAAAAATTTTTCTCCAAAAACTGTTCGTTCCATTGCTCTTACAAGGAGATAATTGACCTGATCGTCCCGTACGAATTGTATTCGTCCCGTATGATCAGTACAAAATTTTTAAGATCTCCTCAAGTGTGTGTGTGTTTATTCACTCAATTACAATCACTCCCTCTCAAACTTAATTCATACAAAAATTACAAGCTTCAAAATACAAGATATCTCATGCTAAATTTGATTTGAAGTCTTCAGTAGTTTGGAGTTTGATTTTCTTGAAATGTTAGTACACACAAGAGCAAAAAAAAATCTCTGTAAAAGTGTTAGGAGATAACTACACATAAAACAATAATATTTGGAATCATCAAAACTATATAAGTTGCAAGAATGTAAAACATGCAAATAGCAACTCTCTTAATAATCTCCCTCTTTTTGATGATGGTAAAACAATTATTGTTTGTAAGATTTCAAATTCTAAGATTCTCCTAAACTCCCCCTGAATTGATAAACCCATGAAAATAAGGAGTCATTGAATTATAATTTCATATAAAACAAAACAAAAACACACGGACAGACGAACTAATGAAACAAATAATTTACACAATAATATCACACAAAACAAAAAATACACGGACGGACGAACTGATGAAACAAATAATTTCTCCCCCTTTTTGACAACAGCAAAAAGTGAAGAAGAAATATACTTGAAATGTAAGTAGAAATATGAAAATCATTTGACAATTTAACCTTGAAAGTGATTGAAATTATGTATGCAAATAAAATTAAAATATTAGTCAAATCATAAAAATTCATAGAACTTAAGAAGAGATATAACATAGAAACAAAAAAGAATTTATCAAAACATGAGTCCATTTAGACATTAGGATAAAGAAAATCATTGCAAGAAGGATGAATAGAAAAATTGTATATTTCAAATTTCAATATGTAATATAAATGAACATAAGAACAATTTGAATTTAGAGATTAAAAGAATCTGGAAAGAAATAACTACCACATGTGGCACTTTGCGTATCTTTTTCAAATTTGTGGCACATTTTGTGCATCTTTTTTCATGCTGGACTTATTTTGTGCCTCTTTTTCACATTGCGATCCTTTGCGCATTTCTTTTGAATTTTATACATTTGTACATTTTTCAGCCAATCCATTTGCCCGGGGGTAATAGATCGTCGAGTATCTCTAATCTATGTTATGGCGTCTTACAAAACTATTGATTTTTATTGATTTGAATGCGGACCCATTATCAAATATGATTTTGCGGGGTACACCGAATCGATATACGATATGATCATGAAAGAACTTTAACACATGGTGGGATGTTACATTACGTAGGGGAATTGCTTCCGCCCACTTTGAAAAGTAATCGGTCGCAGCTAATATGAAACGATGACCTCTCGAAGAAGGGGGGTCATCGGCCCGATAACATCCGTGCCCCAACTTTTGAAGGGCCACGAAGCTATCGTAGGGTGCAACACATTAGGCGGCTGATGTATAACCACACCATGGACCTGGCATTGATGACAGTGCTTTGCAATATTCATGCAATCCTCAATCATTGTAGGCCAATAGTACCCAAGTCTTTTGATTTTTAATTTCATTTTTGGACCAGATTGATGTGCACCGTATAGTCCTGAATGAACCTCATTAATGATCTTTAAAGCTTCCTGTTTGTCCAAACAATGTAGCCATATATGATCGAATGATCGATGGTATAATGAATTGTTGACTAGTGCATAAGATAGGGCATGTTTCTTAATCTATTTGGAGAGAGATTTATCCTGGGGAAGTTTTCCCTCTTGAAGGTAATCAATTAAAGGTCGTCTCCAATCGCCTTCTTCATCAGTCGTCGAAGAGGCAGAAAGGACTTGGAGAGGTTTCTTACTTATATATTCCAAATATATAGGAGAGAGGGCTTTGCGACCTTGAATCTCTATAGGTATTAAATCTTCCTCTGGGCATGAGAATTCCTTTGCAAGCTTTGCTAAGGCATCTGCCACAGAATTACTTCCATGGGGAACCCTATAAAGAGTCACAATAGGAATTTGTTCATGCAAGTGAAGGGTGGACTGGTGGTATTTTAAAAGATTAGGATTTAAGACCTTATAGGTTCCTGCCACTTGGTTAATCACCAATTAAGAGTCACCAAAGATCTTAATCGCTTTAATCTCCATCGAAACTGTAAATTCCAAACTAGTTATTAGAGCTTCGTATTCAGCCTCGTTATTCATGCAAGGCTCTGATAAGTAGTAGGAAAAATGTATCATCCCTCTCTCCAGCGTTTTAAAAATTAAGTTGACTCCAGCCTTTCCAGGGATTATAGATTGTTGGGTTGCAACCCGGCGAGAGGATGCTACACCAACAAAATATAGCTCCCAAACAGCTTCTTCAGATTTCCTCAAACTCATGACTTGTTCATCGGATAAATCATCGTTTAAAGGAGAATCTGCTAATAGCGGGTGCGCTGCCAGGAAATCGGCAACGGCCTGTCCTTTTACATCACGGAGGGGAATGAAAGTAATCTCAAATTTGAGTAGTATCATAGACCAACGAGCCAAGCATCCTGATAATGTAGGTCGGGTCATAAGATACTACAAAAGATTAACTCTAGAAATCAAACTAATCGAGTGAGAAAGCATATAAGGCCTTAGCTTCTAGGCAGCAAAAACTAAAGCAAGGCAATACTTCTCAATTGATGGGTATCAAATCTCAGTAGGGAGAAGTCTTCGGCTAAGGCAATAGAGAGCATTCTCTTTCCCTTCATCGTTAACTTGAGCTAATAGGGCACCTAAGGACTTGTCTAAGGCTGCAGTGTAGAGGATCAACGGTTTTCCTGGAATTGGGGTGACTAGAACTAGTGGGTTAAAAAGATATTATTTGATGTTATCAAAGGCATTCTGGCACTTCTCGTCCCATACAAATTTAGTATCTTTCTTCATAAGGACATAAAAGGGTTAACAACTCCCAGAAAGATTGGAAATAAATCTCCTTATATTTGCCAATCTACCTTATAAAGATCTTAACTGAGTAAGACTCTTAAGAGATGGAATATCTAAGATGGCTTCAATTTTAGCATGGTCGATCTCAATTCCTCGGTACCACACTACGAATCCTAAGAATTTCTCTGAAGTGACACAAAAGGCTCAGTTCAAGGGGTTCATTTTCAAATCGTAGTGGCGCAACCATTCAAATACAATCCTTAAGTCATATAGGTGAGCCTCTTTGACTTTACTCTTGACAACTAAATCATCAATGTAGCATTCGACTTGATTATGGATTAGATCATCAAAGATATGAGTCATGGCCTATTGGTAGGTTGCTTCAGCATTCTTCAGGCCAAATGGCATCAACTTATAAGAAAAGATCCCTATGGGAGTTTTGAACGTAGTATTTCTTTCATCTTCTGGGGCCATCTTAATTTGGTTATAACCGGATGAGCCATCCATAAAGGAGAAAATATCATGTGAGGAGACAATGTCCACCATAAGTTCTGGTATGGTAGAGGGAACTTATCTTTAGGACATGCCTTATTCAGATCCCTATAGTCGACACAAATTCAAATCTGGACATTCTTCTTTTGAACTGCATGATGCTGGCCACCCAATAGGGGTATTACTCCACTTGGATGAATCCAGCTTCGGCCAATTTCTTAACTTCAGAGATGACTTGTTGCTCGATCTCTAAGCGCCTGCGCCGAGGAGCTTGTTTGACAGGAATGGCATCATGTTGAACTCCAAGTTTGTGGATCTCTACCTCAGTGGACAAACCTGGCATTTCATCGTATGTCCAGGCAAAGAAATCTCGAAACTCGAACAACAACTAAATCAAATCTTGAGTCTCAATTTCACTTAGCAAGGTGCTTATGAAAGTAGGGCGGGGGTCATCATCAGTTCCCAAGTTTATTTCTTTTAACTCGTCGACCATCGATTTAATTTCCTCTTCGAATTCAGGGGGTGCATCCCAAAACATGAAGTTCATTGGGATCATCTAAAGTCTCCAAACAAAACCCGTCGAGGGGACCGACGGCATCCGAAGGGACATTTTGAGATTCAGGATGGTAAGTTATCATTAAGCAATATTCATCATCATCAAATAAACTAACGATTCCAAAGCCGATACTAGCCATTGGATTTTTCTTGATCTTAGTTTGACAAATATTTTCATGGTATCGGGCTTGACCCTTAGTCCATTGATACGATATAGTACCTTTGAAGAAAATATTTTTCATGCAAATAGGGAAGTAGCCAAAAGGTAATTCCATTAATTCATTAAAATGTGCCTCCTCAAGGGTTACATCACCTTCATCCCTTGCAGAGGAGAAGCCAGGAAAGAATTTCTGAACTTTCTTTACTTCACTGTTTAGGTTGGGGGCCACTTTAACCTCTAACCCGGCAATCCTGCCGACTGAAAGTGGGGTCAGGGAAAGAGCCTCAATCCTCCTACTGAGCTTTTCATACAATGTTAATTCAGGCTCATCACTTTTATCCTTTGAGTTATCTACCTCAGAGTCACTGTCCTGGTCTAAGGTGAGATCAAATTTTAGAGGAGTATTTATATTCTTGTAGTCGAGAGAGAGTGCAACACCTTAATTTTTAGGTTCACCATCGGAATCTGATTCTAGGTCAATATACGCAGGTGTTGTTCTCCTATCTAATGAAGCACGCCCCGACCTCGTACCCTTAGAGCATCCTCCCACCTCTTTGAGGTAATTTATTTGGAGGCCTAAGGACAATGATATCAAAGTCATCTTCACTACTCGATTGTATCATTTCTTGATTGGTGATTTTATCTTTTTTCTTTTTCTTTTTCTTTTTCTTGGTTTGATTTTTGTCCAGCCAATTTCTCCTCAATTTTGATCTTATACATAGAATGGGGTGAGGACCCTTTTGGTATGAAATATGCGGCCTCCTCGTAGATCCCAATTTCTTGAATAGAGAATGGTTGCAGATCACCCTTAATCACATCTTCAATGCCGTCTTGTTGGTATTTGACGCATTGGTGTAGGGTAGATGGAACCATTCTATATTCGTGGATCCAAGGTTTACCTAGAAGTGCGTTAAAGGATGTTGCCGAATCAATTATATGAAACTTAGCTTCAGTTTTCAATTCTCCTATCTCTAAGAGCAAAGTAATTAAACTTAAAGCTCTCTCGCCATTTTCATTGAACCCACGAAGCACCAACTTATCGGTTGAAAGCTTGTTAGTATCAACTCTAAGGTAAGCTAGGGTTTTAATGTTTATTTCGTTGACCGATGCACCCAGATCAATGAGGACTCTTGATAACTTAAAATTTCCCACATCTACAGTAATGTAAAGGTGACGGTTGTGGTTGGCAGTTCCCAAGAGCAAGTCTTCGTCTACAAAAGTAACTCTATGAACCTCTTTAAAGTAAAGTGCCTCATCTTTTGAAGTTGAAGCCAATTGGGCTATGAAAATCTCGGGGTCGAGAAGTACTTTGATTAAAGACTCCCTCATTTTTTTGGAAAGAAGGAGGGCATCATAAATACTTAATTTGGTTGGCAGCTTCCTAAGATGGGCAAGGACATTATAATCAACCTTAGGACTGACTGACTCAAAACCTGGAGGAATTAATGGAAAATCAGACTGTTGAGGGGAATTTGGATTTAAATCCTCGAAGGTGGATTGCCCTGTGGGGGAAGCCTAAGGGGTAAGACTTTACCGCCACGAAGTTGCACTTGCTCCATATCCTCGGGCAAATCATCATTTCCCGAAAGTGAATCAGCATCTGCAAACTCTATCACGATAGAACTTCCCTAAAAATTAAATAGGGGGAAATCACTTTCTGATAAGGATTCACATTCAACATCTCCTTGAGTGGTCAACTTGGGAAGGTCAATTTGTTTGACATTGAGATTTACTTTGCCATAATTTTGATTTAAAACAAGAGAGTCATCGAGTTGCATTTCAGACTTGAGTCATCGAGTTACATTTCAGACTTACAGCTAATCATCAAGACAGAGATAGAAGGATGTTTTTTATTAATCTTTTAACCCTTTACTTTTGATGGGGCAAAGTAAAAGTTAGATAATAATAGAGGGGAAAGGGTTTTCACACCACCATCCGCCACTCTAATAGATCTCTCATCAATACACTTCCTCTCTACAAAATCATCTATTTTTTCTTTTACATATTTCATAGTATTTCCTATGACTACTAGAGAGGGATGTGGCTCAACATCCTCCTACGAAGCGTCCAGGTCAACTTCCCACACCGGGCCCTGGGCTATCGTAGTCAACTGCTGAGAAAGATGAAAAGATTTGTTAATCGACTTTTTAAATGCCCGGGAGAGAGCAATGTCCCAACCATTTTCAACTGAAAGAGAAGAGTTAAGAAGATTATCTTAGATAGTTTTGACTGAGGCCTTTTCCGGATCCACCAAATACTCTTTAGGAATTATAATGTTACCTTGAATGTAGTTCCTCTAGAGCCAATCCTTGAACACAACTCAATCCTCTAGTGGATGACTAAGCATTCGGTGGTACGGGTAGTATTTAGGATCTTCTTTCTTACTCTCATCCTTTGGCCTCCTAGCCTCTGGTAACTGGAAATCCGATTTCTTTAACAAACTCTTAAAAATCTTTTTTACCAACTCCCTTTAAAATGGATAAGGTTTTCCCAATCTCTCTCTAAAAGGGATGATGGAGGGATCTCTAGTATGCTGAGGAATTATCTGAAATGGCTGCTTCTGAGGTGGCTGTGGTGGAGGTGGAGCGCTAGGCTGACTAATGACTAGCCTCTTCCCTTTGTCAACAGTTGAGACCACAGCTTTCTTCTCAAAAGTTTTCACCAACTTAGGACCCTTCTAATCTTCAGGCTGCTCTTGTAAGAATGGCATCCTAGGAGCCTCTTCCTACAAATTGCTAGCCCTATTAAGAAGTTTTTCAAAAGTTTTATAGTGAAACCCTTCAAGAGAAAAGCAATCAGGCCATGAATATTCTTTAGAAGAATTTCCACGGCATGTTTCTCTTACAAGTGGGGTTCACACTTCATCGAGAGGTTTCTTCATCTCAAGATGTATTCAACCAGAGACTCGCCCGGTCTTTGCTTTTCAACCACAAGATCGCCCACAGTAGTGTATTGTTGCGTTCTAGAAATTCTCTTTAGAAAAAGATTTTCTAGATCGCTAAAGGTTCTTATTGAACCGTTGGGCAGATCAGCGTACCACTCAAAAGCAATGCCGGATAGACTACTTATAAACTGGCAAAAAAGTATAGCATCCGACCCTCCTGCATTGCAATAGCTCGCTCAGAAGTGGGCCAGATGTTGCATCGGATTTTTGACTCCAATGAAAATTTTAAATGACGGCAACACAAAACCCTTTGGATAAGAAACTGAGTCATATTCCTCGAGGTAGGGTCTACCCTTTGGAATAGATGCGGTCCCTTGTGAAAGAGCTAAGGCCTCCCTTACCTAGTCCTCAATCAGTTGTTTAATATCTTTATGAGACAGAATTGGAGGGGCAGTGGAAACTGTGGGCTGAACTAGAGGTGCTTCTGGTGGGCAAGGAGGGATCACAGGTGCTGACTCAAGGGATTTGGAACTAGATTCTGCCCATTTAGCTTTTTTTGTGATCTCTCGAGCTGATTGTTAGATTTTAAGGGACTCTTACTGTGATTTATCCAATCTTTCTTGCATTTCCTTGACTTGTGACATCATGCCTGCCAGCTGAGTCTCCAAGTTTATTATATGCTCCTCATCTCTAGCTTTTACTGATTCATCTGAATCATACTCGACAGCAGATGAATCCTCATTTCTAACAGGTCAATGCTTGCTGGGCTCAGCTTCTTTATTAGACCCCTTGGTTTCAACCATACAAATGCTACCACCATAATCATCCTCATCTCTGAATAGGTCGTCCAGATCTAGGTCAAAAGAGGCCATTACTTCTTTATTCAACAGAATATTCCTTATCTCTTGTACTACCTCCTAGACCAGTCTATCCCCAATTGACTTGGGATCGAGGGGCAAGTACCCTTTATATTCAGCCATGTCAAATAGTTCTTCAGATTCTAACTTGGAGATGATTTCTGTAAGCTTTGGATTAGGATCTAACTGAGGCTCTGAAACTGGTTCGTCTTTCATCTCTAGATCCTAGTCAGTTCTCTCCTCTTCGACTATCCCCGAACTAGTAGTTAGAAGAGTGGCATCCTCTACGGGGTGAGGGACATATACCTTGGGGGCAAAGCAAGAGCTTGTAAGGTGATGGCTCCTACATCTGGCAAGGTAAGGTCCTCAGACACCTGACTAGGGAGCCTAGGAATGACACTCAGATCTTGGGGGTCATTAATTAGGGCAGTAGAAGGGGTGGTGACTGGACCATAAACTAAATTGGCAGAAGGAGCACTATCGATTATAAGATCCGGAATACTAACAGAAACATCCATCTGATAAACTGGGATTGGAGGAGGAGTGACTGGAACTCATTGGAGTTGAAGAATGAACTTAGAAGTTCTAGGAGGTGGTGGCAAGTTATCCAACTTGGTTATTTTGGGCACAAATTTTCGCTCAGGGGACTTAGGCCTCTTGCCCTTAACATCTACAAGTCTTCGAATCTTAGTCTCCCTTGGCTTGATAATCATTGAGGCCAACTTTACAGGTTTAGGAAGGAGTACAAAGGATCAACTAGCAAAATGGTGGCCTCTCTCAGACCCAGGCAACACAATACATTCCATTTTAGAGGATGAAAGGCGTGGCACCCAAAGATACCCATCAACTAGTACTGAGGTGACAGGTTGTTTGACATACTTCTTGTTCCTCCTAACAGGCTAAGGGGTTAAGTTCTTTGCCTCAGAAACTTGTTCTTTCAATATCTCCTTCTGAAAGCGATGAGAGATAACTCCCTTTAACTATTTTACATACTCCTCTTTAGTCTACCAGACTATGCAGCACAGGTGTGGATTATATTTCTTATTGTCCTTATCCTCTGGAGGTGTTTTTCTTTTGGAGTCCTCTTGGTTGAATATTCAACCAGGCATGGTGGGGAACAGGCTATCCTAGCTGCCCTCTCCTCCCTCTGAGCAGCAGCAAAGGGGTAGAAGCGACTCCCCTTGAGGAGGGGAGAGGAAGCAGGAATAGGCACCTCCTCAGCAGCCTCAGGCTCTACTCGGGCTAAAGTCTTAAAAGGTACAACTCTCTTAGCCTTGGAGATCCTCTTCCTAAGTCTCCTCAGATAGTTCTTTTTCTAGTTCTTAGTGGCAAAGGTAAGTCCAAAACTGGATACTTCCTTAAAAATAGATTTAACATCAGTGGGCACTTCAACAACTGGTTCAAACTATTTTTGCTCATCACTGACTACTGGCAAGGTGGGTGCAGATCCCACAATTAACTCAACCACTGGGGAAACTTCCTTACTGGCATCCAAGCTAACTATCTAGTGTCCGTCTATGGAGAACTCAAGGGTATTGAATCCTATCCCAAAAATGATAGTGCTTCCTTGGTCATTCACTATTGAGGACAGCTCTCGGTCGAAAGAGAAGATTAATTTGTCAGCCATTTGAAATTTTCTGAAAGTTAAAGAGAGGATTGGAATTAGATTTCTTTTAAAAGGAAAAATTTTTTAGAAGATCAAGGCTCACAAGAGAATCTCAATCCTCTAATACATGTTGAGTGGTAGAAATTATCACCCAACACATATTAGTTGGGTAAGGAGATTAGATATGTGCCAGAGAAGAATTAGAATTTGTAACACATGCTAGCCCACAGAAGAATTTTATGGGATAACATGTGGCGACTTAAAATTTGAAGAGAGTTTTAAAAGAAAACTTGAATTTTACGATATTTAAGGTGGGTTTCTCACAAATTCCAAAACACAACGGGTAGAGTTTCCCCTTGCCCGAAGGCTTATAAAATTGTGAGAAAACTCAAGTAGAGTGGGCAGCCTAACTCTCCTCACCTTTAAAGGTCAAAAGGGGAAGTGAAGGGTTAAGGCTAAGGTATTTTAGAACACCAAAATTAGAATCTTTAAAATTCATTTCAATATTAAGGATTTATGTATTGAATTAAAAATTGTTAATTATAAATTCATAGGATTGAAAGGAGATCCCAAGAATCTGATTTGACACTGTCGCCTCACCGGTTGACCCGGGGGCAGAAGGTCAAAATCAGAGTCAACACTTAAATTAAAAGAAACTTGGAGGTATGACCTCTCTTTTTAACATACATGTTATTTTAGATTTTATACACGAACTTTCAGAGTCAATTTTGTAAGATTTTCTAGGAGTGATATCAAAAGAGATGAATTTTGGAAACTCAAAATGGAATGGATCAAAATTGAGCAGCTATTAACAGAATCGAGGAAAGAGGAGTAGGAGACACTTTGAGATTCTAGAACCATCTGGAAGTGTCCCAACTTAATATAAATGTTGGGCTTTATATTTTAGGAATGAAAGAAGATTTAATTTGAGTTGATTATTTTATTAGAAATTTGGAATTATATTCCCGAAGGTTGGGGTCTTATAATTAAAGATCTGCCCCGGATCCTAATTCTAATTTGGACTCTGGACAATAGTCGTCTGAACCTAACTAATGCATTGTAAAACCTGGATTTACCCTGGCCTAGATTGGGGAGCCAGCTAACCACCTAATCAATTTAAAAGAGATGAGTCTGGTCTATTATGAACGAGTGGTAAGGACATTTTATTTAAAGTTTTAGAGAGCTGGGGCCGACGTCTAGAGATTTTCCTAATTGGCCCCTTTCACTTATGTTGGCTCCAAAATGCTAAGGACTAATACAATTAAAATTTTGACTCTTTTGGTTTGCTTCTAATGCAATGCATGCTAGTTAACAATCTCAAATAAAGTATGCTTGAAAGTCAAAAATAGGCTTAGAAAATAATTTTTTAGAAGACTAGACTTCCCCAAGTTCGGCACCTCATCCTGATAGGTCAGACTATCAAGACTCTACCCACAGGCGAGGAAGGATCTAAAGCAAGGAATGAAGAAGTGCAAAAATATGCATGTGACCCTGGGGTCGATCCCCGGCTAATTCCCTAAATTCGTTATCTTTCTATATTATTTAGACTCACTAAATTTTAAACTTTAAGATTATGAGTATAAAAATTTTCACACCCTCATGAGTCTCACGTATCTAGGCAAAAACAAAATCAGCACACAAACACCAAAAAACTAAGAAAAGCAGGCAATCCTAAAGGAAATCATCTCAACACATCAAATATAAATTAATTAATTAATAAATGTCCATTGGAAAAGTTTCCTTACTTATTACAAACTAGAATTTATAGAAAATAAAGTGGTCGGCCACCACTAACAACAACCCAGATTCTAAACCTAGTAGAGACACAAGTGGTTTTTAATGGGATACTTTCAGTCTTCAGTTCTTCAATCTTATTCTCCTTCGGGCTCATTTTCTTCAGGCTCAAAGGGGGCCCCCCTTTGGGCACTTGGGTCAAGCCAAAAGGGTAACCCAAGTGAACCTAAGACTTGGGTCTCCAAGAAAAGTCTCTTGGGAGTCCAAGGAGCCACCCCTTGGATTTAAATGGGATTGAAATGGTCTTGATCAAAATAGTTTAAGTGGAAGGGTATGAATGGGTCATTTAGTCAAACTTGGTTGACTTGGTCAACCAAGTTGACCCATGGTTGGAATTGAGCTCAAAAGGTTTCAAAGATCATGTGGGCAAGGTTTCAAAAATTGATTGTTAGATCAAGTTAACTCTAGGCCAAAAGTCCAATATAGCCCTTTAAGGGTATTTTGGTCATTTTGACTTTGAGATAGTTCTGGATCGAATTGAATCTAAAAAGATGTAGACTATTTCTTAACAAATCAATATCATGGTCTTGGAGGTGATCAAAAGATCTAGAGGGGGCTGGAAGGTCAAATTCCACTAGGTGAAAGGTCCAATGGCATGGATTGTAAATATTTGAAGTTTTTGCAACCTTTGGAATTGGACTAAGTTTACGGGGTCAGTGTCCTCCAAATGAGTTCAAATTTGGAGGGTTGACACTAGAGACATGTCACATCAATATGAAATTGACAGACCCTGAATCAGGTGCCAATTGACTGGGTTTCAAGGTGGTGGAAAAATAAGCTAGAAAGGGCTTCAGGACCTGAGTCCTTAACCCTAGATTCTGGGTTTGAATTGAGTTAAGATCTTGATTTGGCCTAAGGGCTAGGAAATAGGAAGATCCTAAGATCTATAGTCCAAAGAAACCTAAGGTCCAAGGCTCAAGAAGGGAAAGTGACCTCATACTAAAATGAGATCAACAATGGTGCCACGTAAATTGTGCTCTACCACTAGTGAATGATCATATGAGGAGGAAGCTTACTCCACATAAGATCGAGTCAGGGATTTGAAATTTAGAATGGTGCCACAAAGGGCGTTCTCCATCACTAAAGGATCTAATCCTTAAGGCAGGAAAGAAATGATTCACAACTAACTTTAAGAAAAGAAAAACAGGATTCTGGAATTTGAAATTTAAGCAAAATTGAATCGAATTGATTTAAAACATGAAATTTTTATTGATTCAAAAAATCGAGCTACATCATGAATAGTATCTTTTAAAGAATCGCCCGTTGACTGACAACATTGGATAATTTCCCTTATAATCCACTAGTTTCTACAAGCCTCTTTCGTAGATTGTCTCTACAACGAAGGGTCCTTCCCAGGTTGGTTCAAATTTTCTACCGATATTTCAATGAGCTAAGATAGGTCTTTGAACAACCAAGACCAATTTAACAAAAGCTAAGTCTTTTTCCAACCTTGATTAAACAATGTTAGAACTTATTTGAATATATTTAAATGAGGTTCACATAATATTCATACCTATTTTGACCTTTTCATAGGTTTTATATTCTTGAACCTATCAATATGTCATCAATTTTTACCAAAATTTTCTTCTATATATATGACTAATATATATCATATACATCATTAAAGGATCATTTTAATCAATTAACTATACATTAAAAAAAAAATTACTCAATAAAAGAAGTTGAATTATGAATCAACTACTTTGCCAAGACTTTGTGACCACCATCGTGATCTAACCACATTGTAAGCAAAATCTCACTTAAAAAACAAAGAACTTATATAGCGAGATGAGGGAGTACTATGATGCATATGGAAGAGCTCTCTATATATTCCGAATGGGATAAAGTTTGACTAAGATGTTTGTGTAATATGCTTTTAAGAGTATTATTTAAATCTACAACAACAACAAGCTTTTATCCCATTATATGGGGTCGGCTACATGAATCCTTTTTCTCCATTATTTTCTATTAAAAGTCAAATTCCCGTTTAAATATAATAAAGAAAGGTCATTCTTAATATTTTCTAAGCAAGTCTTTTTAGGTCTATCCCTACCTTTCTTAACACAAGTCAAATCTAATACCTCTACTCTCCTAACTAGGTCATCAAAAGGCCGTCATTCTATGTGACCAAACCATCTAAGGAGACTCTCTCTAATCTTATCTTCTACTTGAGCTACTCCAACCTTTTCACGAATATGCTCATTTCGTATCCTATCTCTAAGGGTAAAGCCACTCATCCATCTGAGCATCCTCATCTTTTCTACACATAACTTACTATTATGCTTCTCTTTTAATGGCCAACATTCGGCACCATAAAGCATTGCAGGCCTCACTATCATCTTATAGAATTTTCCCTTAAGTTTGAGGGCTACATTTCTATCACAAAACAAGCCCGATGCATTCCTCCACTTCAACCATCCAACTTGAATTCAACTGATAATATCCCCATCTATTTCCCATCACTCTGAACAATAGATCCAAGATATCTTAAATGTGTACTCTTATTAATGACTTGATCGCCAAAGTCATAATCCCCTCACTAGGTCTATAACTACTAAAATTACACTCCATATATTCCGTTTTAGATCTACTCAAGCAAAAACTTTTATACTCTAAGGTTGACCTCCATAATTCAAGTTTACCTTCAACTCCCTCTCTAGTCATATCAACAAGAAGAAAATCATCAGCAAAAAGTATACACAAAGGTATACATCCTCTTGCAAATGTCTAGTGAGAACATCCATGACTAAAGAAAAAAAGATATGGGCTTAAGGCTGATCCTTAATGTAACCCAACCAAAATAGGGAAATACTTGGTCAATCCACCTTGTGTTTGAACACAAGTAATAGCTCATGCATACAATCTTTAATGATTTGAATATAAGCATTATTAACTCCTTTCTTTTCAAGAACTCTCCATAGCACTTCTCTTGGAACTTTATCTTTTTCTTTTTCTAAATCAATAAATATTATATGTAGATCCTTCTTACTTTCTCTATATTTCTCCATCGGACCTCTTAATAAATGTATGCCTTTCATAGTCAACCTACCAAGCATGAATCCAAATTGATTTTGAGAAACATTAGTATCACGCCACAACCTATGCTCCATAACTCGCTCCCATAGTTTTAAAGTATGACACATCGACTTAATACCTCTATAATTTGCATAATCTTGTGCATCACCTTTATTCTTAAAAATAGGAATTAACACACTCATTCTCCACTCATCTGGCATCTTTTTAGTCTTTAAAAAAGTATTAAAAAGTTTAGTATGCCAAGAAGTTCCTTCATCTCCTAAGCATTTCCACACCTCTATTAGAATATCATCAGGTCCAACAGCTTTTCCACCCTTCATTTTCTTTAAAGCCTCTCTAACTTCAGTTTTACTAATACATCGATAAAAATAGAAATCTTTATTTTCATTTAGGGTGCTAAGATCATTATAGTTAATCTTATTTTCACAATCTTCAATAAAACGTTTAGCAAAATATCTCATCCACCTTTGTTGAATATCGTCTTCTAAGAAAAGTATTTTTTGATCTTCATCCTTAATACACTTCACTTGAACTAAATCCTTGCTAGTCCTATCTCTTTGTTTGGCTAACTTATACATATATCTTTCTCCCTCCTTAGTATCTAATCTATATATAAATCACTAAAAGCTAATGTCTTTGCATTGTATATTGCTTTCTTAGCATCCTTATGAGCCACTTTATATATTTCCCAATTATCAGAATTTTTAAAATTAAACCAATTTTTATAACAAAACTTTTTATTTTTAATCTTTTCTTGCACATTTGGATTCCACCACCAACTATTTTTACTATTAGGAGATTTTCCCTTTAATAATCCAAGTACATCTTTTGCAATATTCTTATTATCACTAGTCACTTTTTCCCACATAATATTAGCATCCTCATGCACAGATAAAATCTTAAGATCTAAATCGTATTCTCAAAAATTATTTTCTTGATATTCTTTAAATGCCCCCATCTAATCCTAGAAAATTGTTTTACTTTATTTTTTACTTTATGCCCCTTTATCTTAAAGTCCAAAAATAATAATTGATGTTCGGTGCATAAATTTTTACTCGGAATAACTTTACAGTCTTTGCAATCTAAATGATTTAATTTTCTAATAAGAAAATAGTCAATCTGGGTTGTACTATATCCATTTTTATAAGTGATGAGATGCTCATTCCTTTTCTTAAATAAGGTATTAACAATTGAAAAATCATAAGCTAAACAAAAATCCAATATGATCTTTCCACCTTCATTCGTCGTTCCAAATCCATGGCCACCATGAATGCTTTTAAAATCATCTACCTCTCTACCAACATGTCCATTTAAATCTCCTCCAATAAAAACTCTTTCTTCAAGAGGTATCTTTTGTATTAATTATTCTAAGTTATTCCAAAAAATTAATTTAGAACTCATATTCAAACCTACTTGAGGAGCATAAGCACTTATAATATTAACAATCTTATCATCAACAACAATCTTTAAAGCTATAATTCTATCTCCAATCCTATTAATTTTTATAACATTATTGTTTAAACTCTTATCTATAATAACACCTACACCATTTCTAATACGACTTCTACCCAAATACCAAATTTTAAATCCTAAACTATCAATTTCCTTAGCCTTCTCTCCAACCCATTTAGTTTTCTGAATGCACAAAATATTTAACTTCTCATGAATCATAATATCTATTAATTCCATTAATTTTCCTGTAAGGGAACCTATATTACAAGTTTCTATCCTAATTTTAGTTTCATGGACTAACTTATTTTCCCACATCCGTCCTTGATGTGGGAACCCTTGCCTATTTAACACTGCATCGAGCACCGGTGCAGCGGCTCTTGCACACTTGTCACTATATTTAGGTCATACAGCACGTCCCTTCCAGGAGACGCCCTAGCATTAACACAATTTCTAAAAGGATTCATGTCATTATTGTTTGACAAGATTTACGTTGGCTGTCAACTACCTAATGCAACCCTTCACTTTTCTCATCCAGGACTTTGGACCTAGCAACGGCAATGTTAGAGTATTATTTAAATTTGAAAAAAAAAATTAAGGATTTGGCCAAAGAAAATATAAAGTATTAGTACAAATTGGTGAGTTTTTAAGGCAAAAATATCATATTGTCTTTTGATTTTTTTTTAAAGAAACATTTTGACTTTAAATGCCCAACATTGGCTGAAGTATATGAAATATGACCCTATTTTATTTCTTTTAGAAGCAGGCTCAAAGGTTTAGTTCAAATAAAAATACCACTCTCTAAATCTTCAACTACTTTTTAAGGCCCTTCGCTATCAAAGTTAATATGAATAAAATTCAAATAGTCTTTGAACAATGAGATCATATGCAATAAAAATTTTTGTCCCTAACCGAACACAAATCTAATATTAATCATTATCTATACTCTAAAATGTGGTATACATATTTAGATATCTTCTGACTAAAATTGACTCTGAAAGTTCGTTAGGGTTGTTAAGGCCTTATAAACTAGCTTGATGCTAACCAAGAGAGGGTTGAATGGGTAGTTTTAAAAATTCTTAAATAAAAAGCATAATCTTTTTAAAATATTTTAAAACATTAAACCATATGATCATCCACCAAAAAATAAAGTGTGGAAGTTAAAATGCATAAACATAATAAGAAAGAGCACACCATATTTTATAGTGGTTCGGTCAACTTGACCTATGTCCACTCCTCAGAGTCTCTCCTCGAGGTATTGCACTAAAACACATTGACTCTCCTTTTACTCCCACAGCAAGGCAGAGAAGCCTTTATAAACTTATTTCCACTGACCCCGATGAGGCAGAGAACCCGATCTCTTTTTGCATCCTTCTGAAGCAGGCAGAGAACCTTAATTTATTACTAAAGAAGACCTCCCTAGAGACTCCAAGGAACCAGGGATGATGACTAGAGAAGATGACTGAGATCATTGCTTGGAGCAACCATTATGAAAACCTCACAAACTTCCCCTCACAAGACCCTCGCTCTCTCCCAAGCTCTCCCTCTTCTTCCCCTCGGCTCTCTTAGGTTAGGACAACAACAAAAGATTTCCTTTTGAATAAACAAGAGATCTTATAAAGAAGGGTTTAAAATTTGACCTAATTTACAACTTGTTGTCAAAGATTATCCAGAACAATTCATGTATGATCAGTGTATTTTTAGCTATTTCAGTTAGGACTTCCTAGGAGGGCTATACAATTATAAGCCTTATTTGTTCTGATCGTCCCGGACAATGTGGACATCATTCTGTACGATTAGTTCAAAATCATATATATCATTCAGCACATCATTCTAGTAGTCTAGAAGATATATGTTAGATGATGAAGAAATATAACTTATCATCCAGAATGAATCATGAATCGTCCTGTATGATTAGTTCAAAAATAGAGATTATCATCCAGCACATCATTCTTGTCGACCAGGTGATACACCTAGATGATGGAAAATTTCAACTGATTATCCAGCATATTGTTCTGGTCTTCTTGGTGATCTAGGAGAAGACTAAGGTTTTTCTTACTAACCATTCAGGATGATCAAAGATCATCCAGGATGATATGACTGATCAATTAAAACTTAATTTCTTTTCTTAATCACCTAACTAATTTTAGCAAGATTATGATGAATTGTCTAGTACAATATGAGATCATCATGTAAGATTATAAAAAATAAGATCATACCTAAAAGGGTTTGGTAGCTGATTCTTTCTGATTTGAGCCTATTATCCTGGATGATGCAAATATCATCTAGGATAATATAAATATCATACAAGATGGTTTGTTTAATTTAGCTGTCTTAACACAAGAGACCTAATTAGGATTCCTATTTTTATTGGATCATCGAGGATGATTTTGGATCATCTTGGATGACATAATAAAAAAATCTAAAACATACAAAAATTCTCTCTTTGAGTGTATGTGTGCAAGGTTATTTAGCATCAAGATTCACCTTATTACATTTGACTCAAGAAAAGGAAAAACTACTAGAACTATACTTACAAACTGACTCAGCCCTAGTCTACCAAATCTTGAGCTAGCTTGAATTGTAATTGATCTTGTTAACCTAAAACATTAGTAGGTAGGGCAATAGTAAAGAAATAGAAATGTCAGAAATGTTTGCTATCATCAAAACTATAATCTTTGAATCCATGTTTATAATAATCTTCCTCTTTTTGATAATGACAAACATTTATTAGAAAATTCAACTCAAGCATATTAATTAAATATAATGTAAAAGAGAATAATATGAACCAAGTAATACAAATTTTACTAAAAAAAAATAGGCGGTACAAATACTAAACAATAATAGTATGAAAAATAACAGTACATCGAAACAACACTAACACTACCACTACTCCCTCTTTTGACATCACAAAAAGGAGGAAATAGAAATGAAACACAAAGCAAAAAATATGAAATAGAAACTAACAATAGTATAAAAACATCACATAAAAAATATTTAAAAAATAATCTATAAGTATGGAGGGCCCTGATCAAGTAAAGGAGGAGGTAGTGGTGGCTAAAAAAGATTATGGATGGAAGCAAACCACTCCCCAAACTAGGCCATATCCTACTAGTATTACTGCTATTAGTGTGTTAAATAAGCATCAAATCTAGTAACATACATCGCATGCTGCTACTCCTGTGCAACAACATAAGTGTTAAACTTAGCCTCCCACTAGTCGAACTGCTCGACCAGTCGATCCTGCTATAAGTGCTCGCAGATCAAAATAGGTGTAGGAGCAGTTTCCTTCATAGCTCCCTCAGCCTCCTCATACCCTCCATGGAGAAGAGTGCTGTGAAGAACATGGAAGGAGTTGTTGGTGTAGTAGACGGGCTGATGATTTGGTGGGGTAAAATATTAAAGAATGAATTTGGTTTTCAAGGCAAACGTTATGATGTCTCCTAAGATAAGGTTGGGTTTTCTTTTGTGCCCCAGATCCCTAATACTGGTCAGGTGCTAAATATATCAAAAGAGAAGATTAGTCGTATTAAACTCCCTATGGGCCATTATGCAAAAGGTGGTGATTGAGAGTAAAGGAGTGATGTTGACACAATCACTAACCTATGAGACTACTAAGGTTCTAAAAACTTGTTGGATTTTCCTAGCATCCTTGACTAAGGTGCTTGACGCCCCATCATGGTAGGAAATATTTATGTTCCTCAGTAGCTGGTTAATAGGACCACAGCCATAATTAGGATCTAAAGACAATATGTGAATCTTATCTCTAATAGTAGAAAGTTAGAGGAGTTCATGGCAATCATAATAGGTGATACCTACTAGGAATCTATGCACATAGGACTATGGGGAGATGTAGCTGGAATTGATCCTAAAATTAGCCTACAACTCATAGAGGAGTTTAGAGTTGAATGGGAAAGCTAGAGTTAGAATAAAGGTGAGGGAGGTGTGAGTGAATAGAATCATTACTGAGTATGCGAGTATTCGAGGATTTATGATCCTCAAAGGTGTGATCCCAGTAGTTTTGTAATGAAGATAGGCGGCTTGGTCAGCCGCCTCAAGGAAATGAGGGTCGATAAACACCCTCGAGGAACTGTCGGTCGCCATCTTAGACCTTTTCCCACTAGCTATTGATAAGGATTTAGAGCTTGAGGGAGAATGAAAGAGGAATTGAAGGATTTGGAGTGAGAAAACCATTTGAAATTAGCTGTTTATAAAGAATCAGACACATAGTCTAGGACGATCGCAGGATCGTCTAGGACGATCGCAGGATCGTCTAGGACGATTAGGCAAATTTATGACATCTTGGAAGATTGGTCAAAAGGTAGTCCTATTATCTAGGATGATCAAACATCATTCAGGATGATCAAACATCATCCAGGATAATTAGACTCAGGCGATTTTCTTGAGGAGTCAAGTTGGATGATCGTTGACGAAACAGATCGTCTAGGATGATTAGATGGATCGTCTAGGAGGATTGTCAATAATAGATCATACCAGCCAAATTTAAAATATATAATCATTTTTACCAAATGGAAAGTCAAGAATGAATAAGTGTATCATCCAGGATGATTACAAATAATTGAGTAGGATGATGTGGTTCATCCAAGATAATCTTAGATGATTGAGTCAGATCAGCTGTTAGATGGATGATGAAGGGTGATTTGATTATATCGTCTAAGATGCTATGTATATCTTCCATAATGATGTGATTAAAAAAATTAAAATTTTGATGCTGGAAGGAGGTGATCAGAAGGGGCCTAAAAACATTAAAAATAAAATAACAAAAAGATAATAAAAAATGACGAAAAAATCAAGGCTTTTTTATTTTTTGATCAAAGAAAAAATATGATAAATTTTTCATATAATTGAATTAAAATTTTATAAGAAATGAGTTAACATCACTGAAATCTGAAAAATGGTAAAAAATTGATCCAGTTATCCCAGCTCGGACTTCTTCTAGGGCAAACCATCTTTTTAAAATAAAGAACTAATTTAGAAAAAGTACTCGAATAAGAAAAAATGATCCGTTCAAAACTTCATTCTAGAAAAAAAAATCATATAAAATAATATAGCAAAGTAATTAATCACAATCATGAATTTCGAAATCAAATCTTTAAAAATATCAAGTGACACATAAATTCTTCTAAGATTTAAAGGTTTGAAAGAGAAGGAAGATTGCTTTCTTGTGGGCTCATTTTGTGCCGCTTATCAATTGGTTGGCGTACTGTGCCCTTCTTTTGATTTTTGATATAATTTATATATTTTTAAATTTTTTTGGCAATCATTGCGCATCTTTTCATTTTTTTGGGCTCATTTTATGTATCTTGTCATTTTTGTAAGCTAACTCTCTTTCAAAACTTTTAAATACTCTCAGTTGTGAGAATATCTTCTAAATAATAGAGAAGAAAAACTCACTCTATAATATAAAGAGAAATAAACCATAAAGTAGAATCAAATTCATATGATAATTACAATAACAAGATTAAGAAAGCTTGAGAGAGATTTAATGACTTTAAATATTATTTATATAAGATAGACTACTATAAGAAGGTAGAAAAGATCTCAATCCCAAAGTACAGTTTTTAATTTGAGATAGACTTTTATTTAAAAAAAAATACACTGCTAAAAGGAGTTAATGGAAGGGAAATAATCAATGATGTTTCTCCCTTTAATTGATTTAGGGATATCAATCATTGATTACAAATTTTCAAAAGCAAAAATAAGGCATAAAATATGATTTTAGTAGTAACCAAAAGAAAACAAAAAGAATAATAAATGCATAGGAGATGAAAATATAAAAAATAACAACAAATAAATAAAAAATTAACATTCTAAGCAAAAATAGAAGACATGTCAGAAACAAAAGAAATATCAGAACACAAAAATAAAAGAAAGATCAGAAAACATAAAGTTAAGAGTTCAGTAAGCATCAAGTTCTTGCATTTATGTCAATCACACCCAATCTGATCCTTAAGATGTTAAATGTGTCAGAGAGTTGATTTTTAATTGTTATATGGGGTAACTCAATATCTCCTTTAGTAACATCGTCTCTAATAAAGTGATGCCTTATGTCAATGTGTTTGGTCCTTAAATATTAGATAGGATTTTTAGAGATGTAGATGGCACTGGTGTTACCACATAAAATTGAAATTGTGCCAACAGGTAATCCTAAATCTATAATTTGTTACTTCAACCAAATGACTTGGGTCATACAACTTCCTAAGTTAATGTACTCAGCTTCAGCAGTAGAAAGTGTAATAGAGTTTTATTTTCTACTGGATTAAGAGACAAAGGACTGTCATATGAATTATCAAGTTTCAAACGTACTCTTTCTATCCACCCTACATCCTCCAAATCAAAATCAGAATATCCAATAATTTCAAAAGAAGTGTTGTGCCTAGGATTCTAGATTCTTAAGTTTTGGGTCCCTAAGAGATATCTAAGGATTTTCTTAATTGCAATCAAGTGGGATTATTTAGAATCAGCTTAAAATCAAGTACAAAGATAAACACTAAACATTATATCAGGTTGGCTAGCAGTCAAGTCAAGTAGCGATCCAATTATTCCTTTGCACTTATTTTAATAAATAGATTTTCCATTTAAATCCTTATCTAACTAAACACTAGAGCTCATGAGAGTGTTTATTAGCTTAGCTTTCTCCATTTCATATTTTTTCAAGATGTCCTTAAAGTACTTTGATTGATTAAGAAAGGTTCCATCATCTATTTATCTTATGCTAAATCCCAAAAAGTAGAAAAATTCTCCCATCATACTTATGTCAAATTCCTTACTCATTATTTTAGTAAAATTATCACATAACTTTTTATCAGAAGATCAAAAAAGTATATCATCAACATAGATCTTAACAATAAGTAACTCGTCTCCTACTTTCCTTAGAAAAAGGGTGGTATCTACGCTATCCTTAACAAACTCCCTCTCTAGTAAGAATGTGTTAAGTCTCTCATACCAAGTTTTAGGTGCCTATTTTAATCTATAAAAGGCCTTTTTTAATTTATAAACATAATTTGGAAATTTAAAACTCTTAAAACCTGGGGGACACTCTACAAACACATCTTTTTTTTATTACCCTGTTTACAAAGACACTCATGACATCCATTTAGAAAAGCTTAATTTTTTATAATAAGCCTAGTAGCACTTTAATAACTTTTAATCTAGCTACAAGGGCAAAGGTCTCCTTAAAATTAATCCATTCTATTTAGTTGTACCCCTTGGCCACCAATCTTTTCTTATTCCTAACCACAATATTTGAATCATTCATTTTATTCTTAAAGACCCATTTGGTTCCTACTACACTTTGATTCTTAAGTCTTTCTACTAACTCCTAAACATCATTCCTCATAAATGGGTTAAGTTCTTATTGCATATCTAAGATCCAAAATTCATCATAATGGGCCTGATTTATATTGGTGGGTTTAGTCATTAAGATAAAGGCAGAGTGGTTTACTTTATTTCAAAGTCTATGCCTAGTTCTAACACCTTCAGAAGGGCCCTCCTAAGATCAATTCTTTAGGATGACTCTAAGAATATCTTCAACCTCTAGGAAAAGTGTTTTGAGGTTATACCCTTTCCTCCAAATTTGCAGATTATACTCCTTGGGTAATCTCACCTACTCCATCAGTATTTTGATTCTCTATCCTTTTCTTTTGATTTATAGTTTTTACTCTTTGGGTAATCTATACTACTTCATCTTCTTCCTCAACTCTAGACTTCTTAAGATTAGATTCATCAAACACTATATGAGTAGTCTCCTCCACCACCAATATCCTCTTATTAAACACTCTAAAGGATTTCCCCACACTTAAGTATCCTAAGAACACTCCATTAGATTTTAGGTCAAATTTTTCTAAGAGAGATTTCCCATTATTAAGAATGAAAACCTTATAGCCAAAGACATGGAGGTGTGAAAGGTTGGATGTCCTACCCTTAATGATCTCATAGGGTATCTTATTCAATTTTGATCTAACATTCACCTTATTCAATACATAATAAGATGAGTTTACTGCTTCAGCTCAAAAGTATTTTGGAAGTGAATACTCAGCAATCATGGCTTTAGCGGCTTTAACTAAGGTATTATTCTTTATTTTAGCTATCCCGTTCTATTGAGGAATCCTAGGAGCTGAGAAGTTGTGACTAATCCCTTGATCCTCATAGAAAGTTTCAAATCTCACATTTTTAAATGCTCCACCATGGTCACTATAAATGGTCAAAATCTCAAAACATAGCTTTTTCTAAATCCAAGTGGAGAAAAATTTAAATTCATTAAAAGACTCAATTTTATGTGACAGAAATCTAATCCAAGTGAACCTCGAGTAGTCATTAACAATCATAAATTCATAAATTTTTTATCCTAAGCTGGCAGTGATAATGGGTCCAAACAAATCCATGTTAAGGAGTTTTAAAGATCTAGAGGTGGTAATGTTCTTAATAAAATGAAAAGAGGATTAGACTTATTTTCCTAGTTGACAGGCATCACACAGGTGCTCCTTAGTGAACTTAAGCTTGGGGACTCCTCTAACTAAGTCCTTTTGGGTTACTCTCCTAAGGGTTTATATGCTGACATGACATAACATTCTATGTCACAATCATGACTCATCAACAATAATTTTTAAGTAAAATAAAGCAGCACATTTAATATTATTTAAATCAAGCATATAAATGTTGTTGATCCTTCTTCCCTGCAAAATAGTGTTATTATTGAAAGTGCTCTGATACTACTTAAAAGTTCATCAAGGATGTTAAGCCCTCATGAACTAGCCCGAGGCTAACCAAGAGGGGGGGGGGGTGAATTGATGTTTTAAAAATTATTTAACTAAAAGAAAAATCTTTTTAAGTCTTACAGTGGAAACAAAATAAATCAATAATAAAAAGATTAATCAAAGATTTCATCAAAGTTGTTAATCATAGTAAAAATAAAGTATATAAATAATAAAGGAAAGAACATACCAGATTTATAGTGGTTCGGTCCAACTCAACCTACGTCCACTCCTTAGAGGCACCCTCCGAGTATTTCTCTAAATCTTTAGTGACTCTCCTTTAGCCCCCATAGCCAGGTGGAGAAGCCCTTACAAAATCACTTCCACCTTTCCCGATGCGGCGGACTAGCCGAGTCCTTTGACACCAAAGATATCTTCTTCTTCCTAAAACTTCCCTTAAGATGAACCTTGAATCCAATGATACTAAGGTGCAAGCTTGCTGGAGTCACCTTATGAAACCCCCTCCATGGATCTTCTTCCTCTTTCAAACACCACCCTTTCCTCTCTCCCTTTCAAGTTCTCTCTTCAAGTTTTCTCCAAAAGAACAAAGATTCAATGGCTACTAAAGACACTTACCAAGTGCCTTGACAAAGCTTAAATAGAGGGCTTTGAAAAATCCTAAAAATTTGGTGGTAAAAATTGTCCAGGATGATCGTAGGATTGTCCTGTACAATATGCTTAAAAAGAGCACTTATAAAAACCCTAACTCAATTTCTGTGCCAAATATCATCCAGGATAATCGCAGGATCATCCCGTATGATGTGCTTAAAAAGAGGGCTTCAAAAAATCCTAAAAACTCAATTTCGATGTCAAATATCATCCAGTATAATTACATGATCATCCAAGAAGATGTATAGAATTTGACCTGATAGTCTAGGATGATCACCTACATGATATGATCAAATTTGTACTAATTGTCCAGTATGATATTTTGGATTATCCTGAATGATTAGAAAAAAAATTATGATATTTCATATTGGATGATTTAGGAAAAATCAAGTATGCCGTCAAACATTGTCCAGTACGATATACATATCATCCATGATGATCTGATTCAATAATTTAACCATAATTAATCTCGTAATCATATGATTAATTTAGGAATGATTTGTATTGATCGTCTAGAATGATTTAGATCATCCAGGATGATTAGAACAAAAATTTGAATCTTAAATCCTTGCCTAAATTATCATTGGCGATTATTTTCTAAAAATTTTAAGGATCATCCTAGACGATCTAAAATTGTCTAGTACAATTAGTTTAATGAGCTGATCATCCTGAATGATAGAATTCATCTAATATGATTAGTTTAAAACTTGAACTTCTAAATTTGACTCAATCTCACTCCCCTTGAGTGTGTGTCTGTGTGTGTGTGTGTGTGTGTGTGTGTGTGTGTGTGTGTGTGTGTGTGTCACCAAGCAAGCATACACCCTTACAGGACTTGACTCAAGAAATAGAAAATACATCAATGAATATTATATACCATTTAAAACATAACCTTCTTCAACCCAATCTTGAGATTTGATTCTTTGTTTGATGTTGCATGGTGTTTCTAAAATGTTAGCATACACACAAAGAAAAATATATTGCAGATACAGAAAGACAATAGGATATGAGCCACAATATTTGTTATTATAAAAAAACATAAACTCATAAGCTCAAGTTACAATAATCTCTTCCTTTTTTATGATGGCAAATATTACTAGTTAAATTTATAAAATTAAAAACAATCTCACCTAATCTCCCCCTTACTAGGATAAAAATTTTAAAAATAGGGGAAAACATATTTTTTAAATTTTTATTATTTTAAAAAGTACTTCAAAAAAATAAAAAAGATAAACTAAAATAGATATAAATACATTATTACATTATCCCCCTTTGACATTATCAAAAAAAGAAGGAGCACAGAAAATAAGAATAGTAAAAAATGATTAAAAAACCAAAATGATCCCTGATCTGGTGAAGATAAATTTAAAAAAAAAAAGACTTAAATATTCTAGAAATGAGAAAGTTACCTCTTGATTTTATTCAAAAACTTAGTAAGGAATGTATTGACAACGCATAATCCAGAAAGGTTAGAAATTCAAAAATTATTAATCTAAGCTCAAGTTCTTTTAAAGGCTAAAAAAACTTTTTAATTTAATATCTAAATAAAGGAATAAATTAGAAAAAGAAATCCTAAGTTTTTCAAAACTCCTTTCATGAAATATATCTAATAGAAATTAATGTAAAAATTGGGTAATCAAGAATCATGATTTTCAAACTCAAGTATCAAAAAAATCAATAGATTAAAAGATTTTCTTAAGATTTAAGAAGTATAAGAAATGTTAGCTTAGTTTTTATGGGCTCATTTTATGCCTCTTATCAGTTGTTTGGTGCACTTTATGCATCTTTTAATTTTTGATACACTTTGTGTATCTGTATCTTTCTAAATTTGGCGTTATTGCGTATTTTTAATTTTTGATACACTTTCTGTATCTTTCTAAATTTGGCATCATTGGCCTCTTTTCTTTTTAACAAATAAGCTACCATTCTATAATTTTAAAAAACTAAAGCAAACCCATTCTATTGACAAAAATAAACAACTTATAAAAGATTCCTATGCGATAGACAAGAAGTAGGGAGATGAAAAATGTTCAATTTCAAAATTCAGTTTGTAATATGATGAAAAATTTGAATCAAAAGTAAAATAACCTCTTTAAGAAAAGAGATAAAGAGACAAAATCATGAGTTTTCTTCTTTTGACTATTTTTAGAGAAGTTATTCACAACTTACATAAGAATTCAAGAAAAATAAGAGGTAGATTTTTCATTTTTAGTAAAAAAAAATCTTTAAAAAAAATTTGATTTTATAAAATGTATAGGAAATAAAAAAGATGATATATGTGTGTTGATCAAAGAAAAGTTCACAAAAATAGGAATAAAACTAATTTAAAATTTTAATGTAATAACCAAAATGAATAAAAAGTAAACCAAAGGAAAAACATAGAAAATAAACAAAAACACAACTAACAAAAACATGAATAAACAAATAAATAAACACACAAATAAGGCTTTAACCGTCATCTTACTCTCAGTTTGATAATTCAGAAACATGGTTTACCCAAGAGATTTTTTTCTTTCCATCATCTGGCCTTTTTATAATTTGCTTAGCTTTACTGTTTTTCTTTACAGGAAGAGTTTTTAAATTAGGGCAATGATTTTTTATATGTTCAGGTTTCTTATATCGAAAGCAAATAATGTTAGTGAAATTTTAATATTCTTACCATTCTTACCTATGTTCCACTTTTGTTGATGCTTTTGTTTGTGCTTTAGTGGGCTTTCCAATTTGCTTGTTAAATCATCACTTTTGTCACCTATTAAGTCACTTTTCTCCATATTTTCAGCATTTAACACTATCATTTCACATACATTCAAAAGTTTTTAACCCAAATTTTGCACGTAGGCAATAAGTGAGCCAATCAAATTATCAATAGAATATTCATTCAAAATTTTCAATTCATAAATAGTAATAACTTTGGCATCTAACTTATCAAGTAAACAACGTAAAATTTTATTGACTTTTCAAAAGTTTGAAAATTCTTTACCTAAAGTATGTAATGATGTCACAATTTGAATAAACCTAATATATATATTTAAGATCATCTCATAAGATTACATGAAAAATAGTTCATAATCATTCATCAAAATATTTAACCTGGATTGCTTGATTTCGCTAGTGCCTTCGTATATAGTGTGTAATGTATCCCAAATTTTCTTGCTAGTAGTGCACGTGGATACTAACATGCAATCTACAGAATTCAAAGCATATCAAAAATAGTTTAAAGATTTAGCATTCAATTGAGCATTGGTTTATTCTAACTTACTCCATTGATTCAAAGGAATATGAATTTTAATTCCATCTATAACATATGATGGTACAATATAACCAGTTAGAATCATATGCTACATTTGATAATCAATTAATTGCAAAAAAATAGATATATAAATTTTCCAAAAAAATAAAAAGTAATATTTTCAAATAAAGATGGTCTGTTGATTGAATAACCTTCTGTAATATTATGATTACAAAAATTAGCCATTGTTAAAAATTTAATAAGTTTTCAAACTTAATTTTATGAATTCTGCTCTGATACCACTTGAAAGTTTGTTAGAGATGTTAATCCCATATGAACTAGCTAGAGGATAACCAAGAGGGGAATGAAATGGTATTTGAAAAATTATTTAACTAAAAGAAAAATCTTTTTATATCTTACAGTGGAAATAAAATAAATCAATAATAAAAATATTAAACAAATATTTTACCCAAGCAGTTAATTATAATAAAAATAAAGCGCATAAATAATAATAAAATACATACCATATTTATAGTGGTTCAGTCTAACTCGACCTATATCCACTCCTCGGAGGCATCCTCCGAGTATTATACTAAACCTTTAGTGACTCTCCTTTAGCCCCCACAACTAGGCGGAGAAGCCTTTACAAAATCACTTCTATCATCCCTGGTGCAGTAGAGTAGCCTGGTCCTTTGACACCAAAGAGATCTTCCTTTTCCCAAAACTTCCCTCAACACGAACCTTGAATCCAATGGTACTAAGGTGTAAGCTTGTCGGAGAAATCGTGTGAAATCTCCTCCACACTCTCTTGAAACCCCCTCCAACGATTTCTCCCTCTCTCAAACTCCACCCTTTCTCTCTCTCTTTCAAGTTCTCTCTTCAAGTTTTCTCTAGAAGAACGAAGCTTCAATACTTGCCAAAGACACTTACCAAGTGCCTTGACAAAGCTTAAATAGAGGGCTTTGAAAAACCTTAAAAATCCATCTTTATGGCAAAAATTATCCAGGATGATTGCAGGATCGTCTCGTATGATGTGCTTAAAAAGAGGACTTCTAAAAATCCTAAAAAAAACTTGATTTCGATGTCAAATATCATCCAGGATGATCGTAGGATCGTCCTGTATGATGCGCCTAAAAATAGGGCTTAAGAAAACCGTAAAAACTTAATTATGTTGACACTTGTTTAATATGAATTAGGTTGTTAAACCTAAGCTTATGTCCCAACGGCTAACCAAGAGGGGGGTGAATTGCTAATTAAAAATTTATCCCTCTTTTTAAAATTTTATACCAAAAATAACTTTAGTGAATTTTGTAGAAAATATTTTTCAACCACAAGTTAAAATAGTAAAAATAAAAACAGTGGAAAATAAAAAGACACAAGATTTATAGTGGTTTGGTCAAACACGACCTACATCCACCCCCCGGAGGCACCGTCCGAGTATTGCACTAATACCACTAGCGACTCTCCTTTTGCACCCACAGTAAGGCGAAGAATTCTTCACAAAACTCTCTTCTACCACTACTTGGTGCGACAAAGAACCGTCGTCCTTTTACACTCTCCAAGTGTTGGCAGAGAACCGTCCATCCTTTTACACTCTCCTAGTGTAGGCAGATAACCCTTCATCCTTTCACTCTCCAAGTGTGGGCAGAGAACCCTTCGTCCTTTCACACTCTCCAAGTGTGGGTAGAGAACTCTTCATCTGTTCACACTCTCCAAGTGTCGGCAGAGAACTGGATCTCCTTGATAGTTTCTCTCACAAGAAATCTAAAAGGAAGAGAGAAAATAATGAAGTAATCACAAATCATAAGTTGAGATTCTTACCTTTGAGTACCAAGTGAATCCTTCACGCTCCAGTAGTAAGAATCCTCTTTCAAACACTCTCTCACACTCTCTCCTTGACTTTCTTTTCAGTTGGCATGAAGATCAGTAGGCGAAAAGATTAAGAGAATTTTATTTGGACTTCATGTCGGAAAGACACAAAAAACCATTCAAAGACTACTGATTTTCAAGTCTGTACATAGTGGATCGTCCCGTACTCCCGTACGAATCTATTTAAATCAGTTGCATATGAACCAAATGTATATAGCTACGAACTGACTTCATACCCGATCATCATCCCGTGCGAACTATGTTCATCCGGTATGAACAGTTATTTCATAGGTTGGTTTCGACAAACTGCAGGACATTACCAAAATTTTAAAAGACGGAGCATTTCGTCCTAGGACGAATGGGAGTTCGTCTGGATGAAAATTTTCCAGAGAGCATAGGATTTCGTCTGGATGAAAATTTCTTAGAGAGCATTTCATCCTGACACGAACAGGATGAATCGTCTGGACTATTCAGCACAAAGTGAGAATCCAGAGTAGATCGTCCCGGGATGAATTGAGAAATTCGTCTGGACGATCAGGACTTAGAAAATTTTATCACTTCTTGTTCGTTTCATTGCTCTTCCGAGGGGATTAACTAACTTGATCATCCCGTACGAACAAGGTTCATCACGTACGATCAGTGTGATTTTTAAAGATCTCCCCAAGTGTGTGTGTGTGTGCTAAGCTTATTCAATTAAAATCATATTTTCCCAAACTCAATTACAATAAAAATTACAAACTTCAATTTACAAATTATCTCATGCTGAATTTTGATTTGAAGTCTTCATTAGTCTAAAGTTCGATTATCCTGAAATGTTAGTCCACATAAGAGCAAAAACAATTTTTCCAAAAAGTGTTAGGAGAAAATAAAGTTTAAAATAATAATATTTAAAATCATCAAAACTAAACAAGTTGCAATAAGATAAAACATGCAAATAGTAACTCTCTTAACAGTCTCCCACTTTTTGATGATGACAATATAATTATTGTTTGTATAGTTTTCAAATTCTAAGAATCTCCTAAACTCCCCCTGAATTGATGAACGTATGAAAATAAGGAGGCATTGCACAATAAATGTATCTCTCTTTTCTTTTCCTCTTTTCTTTTCTTTTTTTTTAAATGATATGAAAATAATACGATAACAGAAAACAATACAAACATACGAAAACAATACGATAAGAGAAAATAATATAAATATTATTTTCTCCCCCTTTTTGACAATAGCAAAAAGAGAAGAAGAAAAAAAATAGAAATGTAAGAAGTCATATGATAATCCTTTGATAATTGATCATTGAAAGTGATTAAAATAAATTTTGCAAATAAAATCAAATCATTAGGTAAATAAAAATAATTCATAGAATTTAAGAAGAGATATAACTTTTATAATAAAAAAGATATATCAAAAATATGAATCAATTTAGACACTAAGATAAAGAATATCATTGCATAAAGGATGAATATAAAATTTGTGTATTTCAAATTTCAATAAGAAATAAAAAATGTACAAAAGATCAATTTGAATTAAGATATTGAAAGATTATGGAAAGAATTAACTATCACATGTGGCACTTTGTGCATCTTTTTCAATAGTTTGTGGTATATTTTGTGCATCATTATACTTATGGGCTTATTTTGTGCCTCTTTTTCAAATTGCGAATCATTGCGCATTCTTTTTTATTTTTGTACATTTTTTAAGAGTAATCTTGATCTTTCCAAAATTAATAATAAAAAATTTCAAATTTTTTAAAGTACAGCAATATTTATTGATAAGTGAAATACGAAATAAGAAAACATCACAATTGCAATAATAATATTAAACATTAATGTAGTCTAATAAGAGACATGAAATTGACATTCTTAATTATATCAAGTTATAAGCAAAACTTAATTTTAAAAAAATTAGATTTTCTAATGAATTTAATTTTGACTTGCAGTTTAAGGTATAGCGCTTGTAAGATCAAAAATTTTAGGGATTTTCATATAGGCTAACACACATTTCAAAATAAGATTAAATGTGAGACAAGATAATTTATATCAATATCATAATAGAGAATGTTACAATCAGTGAAATTCGATGTCAATACACATACACTTTTAACTTAAAACATAAAATTTAAAAGCTAACACATCGAAATAAAACTGACACATAACTAAAACATACACATTACAATCTATCACATCACAATCACATCAACTCAAGAAGATCATAAGCAAGTACATGAATCACTGTGATGGGCCCTGATCTGGAGGAGGAGGAGGAGGTACAATATTGAAGAAATTAAAATAACTGCTTATCATACGCATATTTGAACTTATATCATTTATTTGTTCTCGTATATATCCCATGTCTTGATTGTACTGAACATCCTACTACTATAAGTGAGTTTCAATTTGATCAAATCTTTTATCAAAATGAGACTCTAAATGATCAAATATCTGAACCAAATCTTGGTAATTTGGTTCACTAGCAGGTGCAGGTTCAAGTTACTCCTCTGAGTCACTAATAATATGTGTTTTATGTGGTTCATCTTTATTGAAGATTGCTCTAAAAGATTCGTTGTTATAGTAGAGAGGTTCTTCAAAATCTTGAACTGGATGAGCCAATTCATACTTCTTCTCCAAAATATAGGCAACAAGATGTCTTAAGGCAATGTTCTTCTTTCTTTTATGGGCGACATGACCAATTTCAAAAAGTCCATAAAGATAGTCAATGATTAGTGGGTCTTTATCTATAGGTTGGTCAGTCATAATCAAGTAGGTTACTGTAGAAAGAAGAGGAGTAATGTTGACTCTATCACCAGCTTTAAGAATTATGAAAGTTCGAAGAACATGCTAGATGATACGAGCATTGCGAACAAGAGTGGACACTTTAGGCATATGCTCCTTAAATATAATTCCCCTAATCACTTGATTAATTTCAGTCCAATCAAAATCAGAAGTAGTGGTCAAGATATGGGCTCTAATCCCTTCAGTCCTTAAGTTCAGAAAAATTCCTATGTCTGCCTTTATGATTTCTACTTTCTTTTTAAAAACATATGACCTAATCACAAAATGGTCAAAATTGAAAGACATGTTTTCTAGGAAGTAGTGAAAGGTCTCTTTATTATAGAAGTAGACTAGTGTGAGAATGAGACCAAATTGAGTGGAAGCAAACAAATTCATTATCTTAAAAGTCAATTGTTCTTGAAGAAGAACTCTAGAAGGGGTGATCTTAGTAGAGACAAATCTAGGAAATGACTCTTCGTTGGCCTTAGACTGAAAGTTATCACTAGTGTTTTTGTGTGGACCCTTGGCTAGAACCTTTTGCCTTTTGCTAGAACTTGCCATAAAGAAGATCTAAGTGAAAAAGGGTTTAAAAAGGATGTTGGAAGTGATGACATTTGAGTTCAAAAGCCTTCAATTTAATGAAAAAATCATTTTTGTATAGATGAAAAAAATTTCATCCCATACAACTTTTAGAACGTCCCGTGCGCAAAAATTTCGTATGGACGAACGAATGAGTCCAAAAATGAAACGGCTTTTCGTAACCACATAAGTAAAGATGCGTCTTTTCGTACAGACTTTTGACCAAGTGATCGTACAGACGAACAAGTGTTCGTACTGGACGATCAGACATTAAAGATCATTTTGATGGCAGTTTAAATCGTCCCCCACATATAATCGCCAAACGTTCGCCTGTACAAACCAAAGATTCGTATATATGATCATGCATATTAAAAATGACCTTATCCGTTTAACTGTCCATCAATCGTGCAGACGTTGAAACTTTCATCCGGAAGATCATTACGATCGTATAGACGAAGCAAAAAATAAAAACTGAAAAACTGTACGCAAACCATTCAAATCCAACACTTATCACACTATATAATTCGTACCGTATGAAAATTATTTCGTCCTGGATGATTTTCACTCAATTTTTCAAAAATATGCAATCCAAAGTCTATATGTGAGAAATTTATAAAACTAAAACACAAACTCATTAAAAAAATGAAAAATAAAAACCCAAACCCAAATACAAAAAAATCATAAACCTAAAAAAAAAAATACACACAAAAATACTAACTAGAAAAACACACATCAATGTTGCAGAAATATTTTAATTAATCATTCAAATCGATCACACCAAGCCTTGTTCTTAATGCAATGAAAATATCAAAGGCTAAAGGTTTTGTAAAAATATCTGCAAGTTGATTTTATGTAGAAACATGAATGTGTTCAATTTCTTTTTTGGATACATGATCCCCTATGAAATGATGCATGATGTCTATATGTTTTGTTCTAGAATATTAAATAGGATATTTAAAAATGCAAATAGCACTAGTATTATCATAATAAATTGATATAGTGCCTATTATTAATCCTAAATCAATCAACTATTGTTTCAACCAAAGTACTTATGCCACACAACTTCCTAATGCAATGTATTCAGCTTCAGCAGTAGATATGGCTACTAAATTTTGTTTTCTACTGGACCAAGAGACTAAAGAATTTTTAATAAACTGACATGTTCCAAAAGTGCTCTTTCTATCCACCCTACAACCTACAAAGTCAGAATCTGAATAACCAATTATTTTAAATGAGGAGCTAAACTTAGGATACCAAATTCCTAAGTTCTGAGTTCCTAACAGATATCTTAAAATCCTTTTACTACTGTCAAATGTATTCTTTTGGATCTGATTGAAATCTAGCACACAAACAAACACTAAATATGATATCGAGCCGGCTAGCTGTCAAGTAAAGCAAAGATCCAATTATCCCTCTAAATTACTTTTGATCAACAGATTTTCCCTTAGGGTCCTTATCCAACTAAACTGAGGAACTCATAGGTGTACTAACAGGTTTAGCATTGTCCATTTCATACTTTTTGAGGATGTCCTTAACATACTTTAACTGACTAAGAAATGTACCCTCCTCAATTTACTTAATACTAAAGCCTAGAAAGTAACTTAAATCTCCCATTAAACTTATTTCAAATTCACCGCTCATTGTTTTAGAAAAATCATCACAAAGATTTTTATTTGAAGATCCAAAGATGATGTCATCAACATAAATTTGTACAATGATTATATCCTTTCCAAATTTCTTCAAAAAGAGAGTTATATCTACACTTCTTTTTTCAAATGATCTTTCAAGTAGGAAGGTGCTCAATCTCTCATACCAAGCCCTAGGTGCCTGTTTCAATCCATGTAATACATTTTTCAATTTGAATACATGATTTGAGTATTTAGAATTTTTAAAATCTGGAGGTTGTTCTACAAAAACATCCTCTTGAATTACCCCATTTAAAAAAGGCACTTTTTACATCCATTTGATACAGTTTAAATCCTCTAAAACAAGCAAAGGCCAACAAAATCCTAATTGCTTCAAGTCTAGCTATAGGGGTAAAAGTCTCCTCAAAATCAATCCCTTCAATCTGATTATACCTCTTAGCAACTAATCTTACCTTATTTCTAATGACTACACCTGAGTCATTCATTTTATTTTTGAATACCCACTTAGTTCCAACTACACTTAGATCCTTTGGCCTTGTAGTTAATTCCCAAACTTTATTTCTTACAAATTGATTTAACTCTTCTTACATAGCCAAAATCTAAAATTCATCCGAAAGTGCTTGATCAATATTTGTGAGTTTTATGGTTGAAATGAAGGCTGAATGATTGACTTTCTTATTTTATCCATGCCTAGTCCTTACACCCTCACTAGGTTCACCTATTATCAACTTCTTTAAATGTTTTTTAGAAAATCAAGGGTTTTCTATCTCTAAATTTTCTTCCAAATTTATTTTTTCAATCTTTTAGGAGTTAATCTCAATCTCTTCTTCTACAATATTTGGCTCTTCCAAAATTCCAGATTCATCAAGTACAACATGTGTGATCTCCTCAATTACCAAAGTTCTTTTGTTGAATACTCTATAAGATTTTCCAACACTAGAGTATCCTACAAAAATTCCTTCATCTAGTTTTGGATCAAATTTTTCTAAGGCAGATTTTTCATTTTTATGAATAAACACCTTGCAACCAAAAACATGCAAATGTGATAAATTAGGTGTTCTTCCTTTTATCAACTCATAGGATATTTTATTTAATTTAGATCTCACATTCACCCTATTCAAAACATAACATGTAGTGCTAACTACCTCAGCCCAAAAATATTTAGGAAGTGAGTATTTTGCCAACATAGCTCGGGCGACTTCTATTAATGTTTTATTTTTCCTTTTGACTACCCCATTTTTCTGAGGGGTTCTAGGTGCAGAAAAGTTATGATCAATTCATTTTTCCTTACAAAAATCCTCAAATCTTTCATTTTCAAATTCTCCTCCATGATCATTTTGTATAGTCATAATTTTACATCCTAGCTTTCTTTGAATCTAAGTCGAAAGTTTCTAAATTCTTCAAATGATTCACTCTTATGAAATAGAATTCTAACCCATGTGAATCTTGAGTAATCATCCACAATCATAAATCAATATACCTTCCCTCCTAGGCTTACAGTTCCAACTAGTCCAAAAAGATCCATATGCAAAATTCCCAATGGTTTACTAGTTCTAAGATCCTTATTGGATTGAAAAGAGGACTTCACTTATTTTACTAATTGATATGCATCACAAAGGTGGTCCTTAGTAAAGTCTAGTTTTAGTATACCTCTCACTAGGTTCTTTTGGGTAATCCTTCTAAGATTTTTCATGCTAGAGTGACAAAGTCTCCTATGCCAAAGCCATGACTCATTAGAAATAAATTTTAAACAAAAAAATAGTAAGAGTTTTAATGCAGTTCAAATCTAGCGTATACACTTTTACCCTTATGCCATTCAAAATATCATTTCCATTTAGGCTTATTATGTAGCTAGTAAAAAAAAATTTTACACAATATCTTTTATCACATAGCTGGCTTATACTTAATAAATTATGCTTTAAGCCTTTTACTAATAACACATTTTCAATATAAAAAATCTTAAGATTTCCAGTCATACCTGACCCAACCACCTTCTTTGTGGTGTTATCTCTAAGTGTAACCTTGCCTCCACTCCTAGCTTCCAGCGATATGAATTATGCAGTATCTCCAGTCATAAACTTTGAGCATCCGATGTCCAGGTATCATATGCTCTCATGAGGTCTTGTGTGAGAGAGACCCTCTTCTTGATCTGATTGATTAAGATTATCGGCCATGAAGCACAGATTAGTGACTTCCTCTTCCTCTTCTGTTTCTGATGAGTCCGGAGCTGAGTCCGCCTAGAAAGCTCTTTGGAATTTCTTCTTTCTCTTCTTCACAATTGGTTTCTCCTCTACCTTCTCCTTGCTAGGAGTGGCTTTGAGTTTTGGGCAATTAGTCTTAATATGTCCATATTTCCTGCACTCATAGCAAATAACATCATTTGAAATATTGACATTCCTATTACCTCAATTCCATTGTTGCCATCTCTTCTACTTCCTCTTCAGAAAGCTTCTGAATTGTTTAGTCATTAGTGTGATGTTGTCTCCATCCTCAGGTTGTGAGTGTTCACTCTCTGACTCCTCCACTTTCAGAGCTATATTATTTTCCCTTCGTGGTTCACCTGCATCAATCTTTTTTTAGCTAACTCCTTGCTCGTAAGCAATTAGCGAACCAAAAAAAATATCAATAGAGTAAATGTTTAGATCTTTAGACTCTACAATTGTAGTAATTTTATCATCATAAGCAGTAGGCAAACAACAAAGAATCTTATTAACCATTTCAGTATTTATTAGTTCCCTACCCAATGCATATAAAGAGGTGACTATTTGTGTGAATCTTGTGTACATATTAGAAATGGATTCTTTTGGTTTCATGTGAAACAGTTCATAATCATGCAACAAGAAATTAAGTCTAGATTGCTTAACCTCATTAGTCCCCTCATAAGTTATACAAAGTCTATCCCATATGTCTTTTCCACTCTTGCAAGTAAAAACCAGCATGTAGTCTTCTGATTTAAGAGCACAAAAGAAATTATTCAAGCATTTGGTGTTTAGTTGTGCTAAGTTACGTTCTTCTACTGTCCAGTCCACAAAAGGTGTTTCAACTCTAACTCTGTCAACTAGTCTAGTTGGTTTTGTATTCCCTTCATGAACTAAGATCCACATACGGTAATCAAGTGATTGTAAAAATGTAGACATGCGTGTTTTCCAAAAATCAAAAGGAATATTATCGAACAATGGAGGTCTAGTTATAGAGTAACCCTCAGGTGTATTTTGGTTTCCAAATGTAGCAATCTACATTAATCAAAAAGTAGTCTAAACTTATGATTTTGAAACAAAGCTCTAATACCACTTGTTGACACTTGTTTAATATGAATTAGGTTGTTAAACCTAAGCTTATGTCCCAACGGCTAACCAAGAGGGGGGTGAATTAGTAATTTTTCAACCACAAGTTAAAAATTTATCCCTCTTTTAAAAATTTTATATTGAAAATAACTTTAGTGAATTTTGTAGAAAATATTTTTCAAACACAAGTTAAAACAGTAAAAACAAAAGTAGCGAAAAATAAAAAGATACAAGATTTATAATGGTTCGGTCAAACACGACCTACATCCACTCCCCGGAGGCACCCTCCGAGTATTGCACTAATATCACTAGTGACTCTCCTTTGGCACCCACAGCAAAGCGGAGAAGCCTTTTCAAAACTCTCTTCCACCACTATCTGGTGCGATAGAGAGCCATCGTTCTTCTACACTCTCCAAGTGTTGGCAGAGAACCATCCGTCCTTTTACACTCTCCTAGTGTAGGTAGAGAACCCATCATTTTTCACACTCTCCAAGTATGGGCAGAGAACCCTTCGTCCTTTCACACTCTCCAAGTGTGGGCAGAGAACCCTTCATCCTTTCACACTCTCTAAGTGTGAGCAGAGAACCCTTCATTTATTCACACTCTCCAAGTATCGGCAGAGAACCGGTTCTCCTTGACATATCGTCTCACAAGAAATCTAGAAGCACGAGAGAAAAGAGTGAAGTAATCACAAATCACAAGTAGAGTTTCTTACCTTTGTGTACCAAGTGAATCCTTCATGCTCTAGTAGTAAGAATACTCTTTCAAATACTCTCTCACACTCTCTCCTTGACTCTCTTTTAGTTGGCACGATGATCAGTAGGCAAAAAGATTAAGAGACAGTTTTATTTGGACTTTATATAGGAAAGACACAAAAAATCTTCCAAAGACTGCTGATTTTCAAGTCTGTACATAGTGGATCGTCCCGTACGATCGTTAGATCGTCCCGTACGAATCTACTTAAATCAGTTGCATACGAACCCAATGTATATAGGTATGAATTGACTTCGTACCCGATCATCATCCCATACGAACTATGTTCATCCGGTATAAACAGTTATTTCATGGGTTGGTTTCGACAAACTGTAGGACGTTACAAAAATTTCAAAAGACAGAGTATTTCATCCTGGGACGAATGAGAGTTCATCTGGACAAAAATTTTCCAGAGAGCATTTTGTCCTGGGATGAATAGGATTTCATCTGGATGAAAATTTTCCAAAGAGCATTTCATCCTAGGATGAATAGAAGTTCCTTTTGACGAAAATTTTCTTGAGAACATTTTGTCCTGGCACGAACAGGATGAATCGTCTGGACTATTCAGCACAAAGTGAGAATCTAGAGCACATCGTGCCGAGATGAATTCAGAAATTCATCTTGACGATTAGGACTTAGAAAAATTTTCTCAAATCTTATTCGTTCCAATTCTCTTCCGAGGAGATTAACTAACTTGATCGTCCCGTACGAACAAGGTTCATCCCGTATGATCAGTGTGATTTTAAAGATCTCCCCAAGTGTGCGTGTGCTAAGCTTATTTAATTAAAATCATATTTTCTCAAACTTAATTACAATTAAAATTACAAACTTCAGTTTATAAACTATCTCATACTGAATTTTGATTTAAAGTCTTCGTTAGTCTGGAGTTCAATTATCCTGAAATGTTAGTCCACACAAGAGCAAAAATAATTTTTCCAAAAAGTGTTAGGAGAAAATAAAGCTTAAAACAATAATATTTAGAATCATCAAAACTATATAAGTTGGAAGAAGATAAAAAATGCAAATAGCAACTCTCTTAACAAATTACTGGGACAAATATCATCTAGTACGATCGCATGATCGTCCAGGATGATGTGTAGAATTTGACCTGATAGTCCAGGACGATCGCCTAGACGATATGATCAAATTTGTACATATCATCCAATATGGTATTTTGGATCATCTTGGACAATTAGAAGAAAAATTATGGTATTTTGTCTTGGATGATTTAGGAAAATAAAGTATGTTGGCAAACATTGTCTAGTACAATATATATATCGTCCAAGATTATTTGATTGAATAATTTAATAATAATTAATCACATAATCACATGATCAATTTAGGTATGATTTGTATTGATTGTCCAGGATAATCTAGATCATTCGGAACGATTAGAACATAAATTTGAATCTTAAATCATTGCCTAAATTATTATTGGCGACTATTTTTTAATATTATAAAAGATCATCCTAGATGATCCAAAATCATCCAGTACGATTAGTTTAATGAGATGATCATCTTGAATGATAGAAATCATCAAGTACAATTAGTTCAAAACTTGAACTTCTGATTTTGACTCAATTTCACTCCCCCTGAGTGTGTGTGTGCATGGTCACCATACAAGCATAAACCCTTACAGAACTTGACTCAAGAAATAAAAAATATATTAATGAATATTACAGACCCCTTATAGCATAACCTTCTTCAACTCATTCTTGAGCTTTGATTCTTTATTTGTTGTTGTATGGTGTTCCTGAATTATTAGCATACACCCAATCAAAAATATAATGTAATATAGATAGACAATAGGATATGAGCCATAATATTTGCTATCATAAAAAACATAAGCTCGAGTTATAATAATTATTCAAGCTAATAATGTATGTGTTTGATAAGAATTTTATGATAAGGCCCTTATCACAAAGCTGACTAATGATGAGCAAGTTGTATTCAAGCTATCAACAAGTAAAACATTTACAATCAAAAGGTCTTGGAGTTTTTAATTATACTTGTGCCCACTATTTTCTTAGTGGTGTTATCTCCAAAAGTGACCTTGCCTCCAGCCTTGGCCTCCACCAAAATGAATTGATTGGCGTCTCCAGTCATATGGTGTGAGCATCCTTGTCCAAGTATCATATGCTCTCATCAGATCTTGTGTGAGAGCATACCTACAAAATCATTAAATATTATATTTAGGAACCCAAAAAAATTTGGATCCCTTCTTATGGAAAGAAGAATGCAATGCATGTTTGTTATGTTGTGAATCGTATAATTTGTGTCTCCACACCCAATATGTACTACAGTGAACAATACAAGTATGGGAGATGTGTCCTAGCATGCCACATGAAAAACATCTAACACTAGAAAAATGGTTTACTAATCTATTTGAGTTATAGTGCCTCTTCCTAGGTTTCAAAACTTTTGGCTTTGAATCTGGATTAAAAAAATAATCAGGTATGGGTGGAATCCTATTTTCCTCAATTGCTTTTAATTCAGCTTTAAAAAATGAGTTAGCACTTTTTAAAAAGTATTATCAACTTTTAAATAGTGCTCCCTTCTCTCAGATTCATCAATGAATATTTTAAAATCATTTTCAAGTTCAGTGTGGCATGATTTCATCAATTTATGATGTATGTTCAATTCATTAAACTCATTCAAAAGTTTCATGTGATTGCTATCAAGTATAGGGTGATCTTTAAGAAAAACTTCATGCTCTTTTTTGCAAGTTTAAAAATTCAAATTTTAGTCTAGCATGGAATTTTTTTAGTTTCCTATATAATGAATGTATTTTCTCAGAAACTTTAAGTAATTCATCATAGGTTAGTTCACATACTTCTTCTTGGTCAGAATAATTAAGATATTCATCCTCCATTAAACACAAGTTTGTATTCTCCTCTTCAGCTTCAGTCTCAGAGGAGTCGGATGCAGAATCTGCCTGGAAAGCCTTTTGAATTTACTTCTTGTTCTTCATGAACTTGGGTTTCTCCTCATCCTTTTCCTTGCTTGAGTGAGCCATAAATATAGGACAATCGGCTTTTACATGTGCTAGCTTCCTATATTTAAAGCAAATAACATCAGAAGAACCTTTAGAATACTTGCTACTCTTTCATTTGTTCCATTTTTATGGTACTTTTGTTTCTTCCTTAGAAAGCCTTTTAATTACCTAGTGATTAAGGAAACATCATCACTTTCAGACCTAGAAGAATCAGTATCCATATCATTAGTCTTCAGTGCCATAGTTTTCTCATTTCTTTTCTCACATGCATCAAGTTGTCTTTGATTCACTTCTTGCTCGTAAGTAATGAGTGATCCAAGTAAGTTATCAATAGAATAAGTATTCAAATCCTTGGATTCAGTCATAGTAGTTATCTTAACATCATATGAAGAGGATAAACATCTCAAGATTTTGTTAACTTTCTCATAATTAGTGAGTTCTCTTCCTAATGCATATAGGGAGGTGAAAATTTGTGTAAACCTAATTTACATTTTAGATATTAACTCACTAGTTTTCATGTGAAAGAGTTTATAGTCATAAAGTATCAATCTAGATTGCTTAATCTAAGTTGTGCCTTCATAAGTGATACATATTTTATCCCAAATTTATTTACCAATTATACAAGTTGAAATAAACCTGTAACTTCATATTTCAGTACATAAATAAAATAGTTTAAATATCATATGAGTTTTCTAGAAATCAAAAGGTATATTATCAAATAATGGTGGTCGGATAATTGAATACTCTTCTGCAATGATTTTATTACCAATGTTAGCCATGGATCAAAATTCAAAATTATCTAAAACTTGATTTTATGAATCCCTCTCTGATACTACTTGATAGTTCGTTAGGATTATTGAGCCCTAATGAACTAGCCCGAGGCTAACCAAGATGGGGGGATGAATTGGTAGTTTTAAAAATTCTTAAACAAAAAGCACGATCATTTTAAAATATTTTAAAACATTAAATTATATGATCATCCTTAAGAAAATAAAGTGTGGAAGTTAAAATGCATAAACGTAATAATAAAGAGGCACACCAGATTTTATAGTGGTTCGATAAAACTGACCTATATCTACTCCCCGTAACCTCTCCTTCAGGTATTGCGCTAAAATTCTGTGACTCTCCTTTTACTCTCATAGCAAGGCAGAGAAGCCTTTAGAAACTCTTTTCCACCGACCTCAATAAGGCAGAGAACCCGACCTCCTTTTGCTTCCTCTTTAAGTAGGCAGAGAACCTTGATCGAATATAGAAGAAGACCTCCCTAGAGCCTCCAAGGAACCAGGGAATGACATGAGAAGATGACTCGGATTCTTGCTTGGAGTAACCTTTGTGAACCCCTCATAAACTCTTCCTCACAAGATCCTTTCTCTCTTTCCTAAGCTCTCCCTCTCCTTCCCTCAGCTCTCTCAGGTCAGGACAGCAACAAAAAATCTCCTATTGAATAAATAAGAGATCTTATAAAAAAGGGTTTAAAATTTTTTCTAATTTGCAACTTGTTGTCTAAGATTGTCTAGGACGATCACGATCAATATACTTTCAGCCCTTTCAGTTAGGATGATATGGGAGGGCTAGACGATTTGAAGCCTTACTTATTCTTATCGTCCCAGACGATGTGGACATCATCTTGTATGATTAGTTCAAAATCATATATATTGTCCATCATATTATTCTGGTCGTTTAGAAGACATATGTTGGACGATAAAGAAATATAACTTATCGTCCCATATGATTAGTTCAAAAATAGGTATTATCATCCAGCACATCGTTCTGGTCAACCAGGTGATACACCTGAATGATCAAAAATTTCAACTAATCGTCCAATATATTATTCTGGTTGTCTAGGTGATTTAGGAGAAGACAGGTTTTTCTTATTGATCGTCTAGGATGATCATGTGATCGTCTAGGATGATCATGCGATCGTCCAGGACGATATCATCGATCAATCAATTCTTAATTGCTTTTCTTAATCACCTGACTAATTTAGGCATAATTGTAATGAATCGTCCAGGATCATCCTGTATGATTATTAAAAATAATATCATACCTGAAAGAGTTTGGTGGCTGATTATTTCTGATTTTAGCCTATCATCTCGAACGATGTAAATATTGTCTAGGACGATTTGCTTAATTTGAATGTATTAAAATAGGAGCCCTAATTAGGATTTCTATTTTTACTGGATTATCTAGGACAATTTTGGATCATCCAGGACGATATGATTAAAAATAAAAAATGATAAAACATACAGAATTTCTCCCCCTAAGTGTGTGGGTGCAAGGTTACTTAGCATCAGGATAGACATTCTTATATTTGACTCAAGAAAAGAAATAATAATTGGAATTGCACTTACAGACTAACTTAGACCAAATCTACCCAATCTTGAGCTGGCTTGAATTGCAATTGATCTTGTGGATCTGAAACGTTAGAAGGCATGCAATAATAGAGAAACAAAAAGGTCATAAATGTTTGTTATCATCAAAATTATAATCCTTGAATCCAGGTATGCAACAGACTCAAATAACACAAAAAATAATTAACAAAATTTCATGAAGGCTGAGATAAATGTGATAAAAATTCTAATCTATTATCAAAGATAGTTCAAAACCAAATTAAACTTTAATTGTTCCTGTTGCGTCCAGGAGTATTCGCGGCGGTAGAGAAATATAAGATTTAACGTCTTAGCATTGTACGAAAATCCGGCACGCAATCAGATAAAGAGAGAGGGTCTAACATTTATGAGACACCAAGATTTTTATATGAAAAACCCCTGAAAAGGGGGAAAAAACCAAGGGGCCTAACCCAGTTTGAATGAATCCACTAGTATTGTAGTCGATTACAAATGAGGCCCTTCCTTTGAGGAAGGCATGTGTTTGATGTACATTATATGAAGTACATTACATGTTGGGAATACAAAGAGTCACTGTTGACGTATTCGCTTTGTTGGAAGGACTGTAGTCGGCGGGCGATGTAAGTCAGAAGAACTGTAGTCGGCGGGCGACGGAGGTTGAAAGGACCATTGTCGGTGGGCGACGGAGATCGGGAGGATCGTTGTCTTGCGACGGAGGCTGGAAGGATTGTGTTTGATGATGAAGGTCAGAAGGACGGCGTCAGGTAGAAGTCCAAAAATGGAAACAAATCCATCTTCGGATATACGTCCAGCTAAAGTCTAATAACCGGTGGAAGTCCGGCGTCGAGTAGAAGTCCGACGTCTGTTGGTGGCTGAGGAGAACTCCGACATCATTTGAGCGGAGTTTCGGTGTCAGGAGGGAACTCTGTCGTTAATTGGGAAGAATTTCAGAAATCCATGGAACTTGGGCAGTATTCTGGCATCCCGTGGAAGTTGGGCAGAATTTCGGTGTTCTCTCCAATATCTGGCAGAATCCTGGCGTGTTCAGGCGGCGGGAAGAACTCCGGTGGTGGTCGAGGAGGAGTTGATTCTCCTTCCCCTTTTCTTCGTCTTCACTTCTTCTTCTTGCTTCTTCTTTTTGCTTCTTCTTCTTGCTTGGGCTCTCCTTCTCATGAGAAATGAGGGCTCTATTTATAGTTTTTCTGGAGTGGCAAGGCTTGTAAATAGGCGCGAGATCAGGGGCAAATAGGGAGTGGTTGTATGGATGGCTATTATTGGATCCTTCAATCATGCACCGTTCGTTTGACATTTGAAGGCCTTAGTGGTGTTGGAATTCGGCGATCTTGGGCTCATTGGATTCGTCTCGTCGAGCCGCTCTATTCGACTATAAGCTCGTCAAAATCGAAGACTATTTGGCAACTCAAATTGTGGTACGAACTTTCCAACAGCGCTTCAGGTGCTCGATTTGGGCTTATTTGGGCTCAGATTGAGTTGAATTTGGTGTCGTTGGGTTCGTATTTCCGAGACAATCTGTTCGAGTATAAGTTTGCTGAAATCGGAGTTCAGATGATTCCGGATTTAATTTTTGAAGTTTCCGACTAGCTTTTTGCCTCGAGATTCGTGCCCGATCAAGATAATTTTATGATGACGTATCAGTTCCTATTAAAAAAATTCAATCAATATTTGAGCATGGCTAAAATTAGGCTGGATTAATATATTGTTAGAAAAAAATTAAAAATAGTTGAATTACATGTTCTAATAAGATTATTGTACTATTTGAAAAAGGTTCTAACTTACTCAACAACAAAGAATACTATAGAAATATGTAATTAAAATGATTATAGCGCTAAAGTTAACACAACAGAGAATAAATTTTAATAAGAAGCCTTATATTAAATTCAAATAATTACAATGATTTATTGTACCTTATTGAGCACAATCATAACATCTATATTATAAAAAAAAGTTCTCTTGAAGATCACAACTAAATTAATATAACACAGCTAATCACTATAAAAAACATAAATCTGATCATATCTATTTAACTGTAAAACATGCTCCTGAGGATCAACAGGATTAAAAACATTTTTATCAAGCAAAAAAAGGTGTAATTTTTATTTTTAGCTGTGAGTTTAAAACATCAAGCTTGCACTGTGAGTTTAAAACATCAAGCTTGCACTGATCTTCAATAGCACACCTATTAAAAGCAACAGCACATCCTAAGGAAATAGTGCAATGAGAAGCTATTTGACCAATATTTTAGCATTAATCAAAATACATTCATACAATGATTCAGCCATCTTCGAAACATAATCAAAGCTTCAAAGATTATTGTTCAATTCTTACTATGAAAAACAAATAAGTTTTGAAGAATATTTGATCATATGCCAAGGTCAGAATAAATTTTGAGAAATGCTCGGATCTCGAATCTCATATATAATATCCTTCTAGATTTAGGATTTATAGCATAAATATCACACTCATGCATGAATCTATATTGGAATAATTACATTTGTTTTTCATTTTAATCGTTTAACTAAAGCCTATCAATAAACAACGGAAAGAAACATGATTGTATTTTTTGTCAGATTTAAAAGAGATAAAATTGAATAATTACATTTGTTTTTCATTTTAATCATTTAACTAGAACTTATCAATAAACAACAAAAATAAACATAATTGTATTTTAGTCAGATTTAGAAGAGATAAAATTCATAGAAATTAAAATCATTAAAAACAAAAGTAAGAGATTAATAACTTACAACGAAGAGAATAAAATATTTAACAAGAATGGCAAGCAAATATGATCCAAAAACCTTTCTCAATCCTCTCTATTCTCCCCTTCTTTCAATTTCTACCTGATCAAACAACCAAGTGAGAGAGTCGATGGAAAGAGGCAGATATATATATATATATATATATATATATATATTTCATGACCTAACGCCGTAGCTCACACCACATCAGCGCCAAAGTGCTCTACTTCAAAAATTTTATATTTTTTCAAATAAATTTATCTCAAATATTTGAGTTATTACACTAAATGTAAAACATCACTAATCTTCGACAACAAGCACAGCTAACTAGAGACAAAAATAAAAATATTGCTTTGGGACATTGTCCAAACGCATCTTGCCGAATAATTGTCAAGAAGGCAGTTAATAGGAGAAGTCAAACAATTTTCTACGTGAAAATTCATATAAATTAGAGTCTCATCAAATTTCAAGAGTAATTTAGTTCGAACAGAACTTTTGAATGTTTCCTAAAAATAAAACAATGGCTATGTTTATCCAATTTCAGGCGCGAGGTACATTTTTTTTTTCTTTTAATATGAAAATTTGAAAAAAAAAAAGAAAAAAAAAGGAGAAGCTTAAACGTTTCTCCCAAATTATTCCTGCACTCCACCCAGCTGCTGTGCTATGGCCTCTATCCCCACCCTTTTTAGAACAACCTCTACTCTTCATGTATCAAATTATCCACCACATTACACTTGTGTTGATTCAAATTCAAAATCATATCCGAACCAACTACAACTCCTTGCCAAGAAATCTTTGGAGAGTCGAGCCTCGTCTCTGCTTCAATCCTGTTCCTCCTTCTCTCGCTTAACCCAAATCCAAGCCCACATCATCCGCAACTCACTCCAACAAAATCACTTTCTTGCCTCTAGACTCCTTTCCTCATGCTTCACACTTGGCTGCTATTCCTATGCTTCACGGATCTTTGGCCAGCTCCTCAGTCCCGATGCCTTCCTCTTCAATGCGATGATCAAAGGCTTTGCTTCCGCTGGCTTCCACCGTGAGGTCTTGCATTTCTACTGCATGATGCTCGATTACAGCTACTCCTTCCCATCCAAGTTCACCTTCCCCTTGGCCCTCAAGGCATGCTCCAAGCTTGCCTCGATCGTTGAAGGCAGAGCTCTCCATGGCCATGTTTTGAAGCTTGACCATAGCACGGACATTTTCATCCAGACAGCCCTTGTTGACCTCTATGGATCCTGTTGTGAGGCAGAAGATGCCCGCAAGGTGTTCGACCGTATGACTACAAGGGATGTTGTGGCATGGAATGCGATGGTTTCTGCTTATGTGAGGTCTGACTCTATTCTACTCGCAGAGGAGATGTTTGAGAAAATGCCTGTTAGGAATGTGAATTCATGGACAATGATGATTGGTGGGTTATTGGACTTGGGGGACTCCAGGCGAGCCTTAACAACCTTTCACCGTATGCAACTCCATGGTGTTAAGGCAGACAAAATGGCTATTGTTACCATCCTATCTGCAATTGCTGATCTTGGATGCCTCAGTTCCGGCAAATGGGTTCACAAATACATAGAGAGGAATGTGATCCAGATTGATGTGTTTGTTGGCACTGCACTCATTGATATGTATTCTAAATCTGGTAGCATTAAGGATGCTAAGCTGGTGTTCCATGCGATGAGATCAAAAAATACATCCTGTTACAATGCCATGATCTTTGGGCTGGCAGTACATGGCTTGGGGGAAGAAGCAATACGTGTTTTTGAGGAGCAGAGAGGAAGTAAAATGGAAATAGATGATGTTACCATGATAGCTGTCCTCACAGCCTGCAGCCACTCAGGGCTTGTCGAAGAAGGCTTGAGATGCTTCAAAATGATGAAGCAAGAGTACGATATTTACCCCAAGATTAAGCACTATGGATGTCTTATTGATCTCCTTGGAAGGGCTGGAAGGTTTATGGAGGCAAAGAAGATTGTGGATTCTATTCAGGTGGACTCAGTGGTGTTAGGAACGTTGGCTTCAGCTTGCAGGATACACGGGAATATAGAACTTGCTGATGAACTTTCCACTAGAATTTCTGATTTGGATCCAGAATATACTGGATTTTTGGTCTGGAAAGCCAATCTTCATGCTGCTAAGAATGAGTGGGAAGAGGCTGCAGTGTTTAGGAGATGGATGAAAGAAAAAGGAATTGTGAAAGGGGCTGGCTGTAGTTGGATTGAGTTCGGGGATAAGGTCCACTGGTTTTTAGCTGGTGATTACTCTCACCCTCGTTCAAGTGAGATATATTCAAAACTTGATGAATTGCATAATGTGATCAAACTTATGGAAATGGAAGTCTGAGTGGGGTATTCAAAACTTGATAAATTGTATGATGTGATCGAACTTAACGGAAATTCCAACGACTTGTTAACTTTCGGTCGGAATGGTCAAATAATAAATTGGTTCGTGGAATGTTCGGGGTTTTAATCACGCTGAGAAAGTTCTCAGTTGCAAAAGTCTTATTAAATCTTTTAAGCTTGACATGCTTTGTCTGTTGGAGACCCGGATTCAGTCCCCTTCTCTTAATGATCCTTTTTTTGAAATCTCTCATTCTCTCTTCCCCAATGAAGAGAGCTATCACAATTTTCACCTGTCTTCTTCTAGTAGAATCTGGATCAAATGGGACTCTAGTAAACTCAATTTTACTCCCAATTTGGTCACAGAGCAAATGATTAACGGTAATGTTTTGGTCGGTAACTGTTTCTTGTTTCAGCTGACTATTGTCTATGCAGCAAATAACGCCTTTGACAGAAAGCCTCTTTGGCATTCGATTAGCTCTGCTGCTCCTCCGCCCAACATCCCCTGGTCTATTTTAGGGGACTTTAACTGTTGTAGGTTCGATACGGAAAAATTTGGAGGTTCTCCCCTTCATCACTCTAATTTGGTAGATATTAATTCTATGATTTTTGATAATGGTTTGTTGGACCTGCACTTGGTTGGTAGTTTTTATACTTGGTATAACCAGCAATCTGTGAATCCTATTTTCATCAAATTAGACAGGGCTCTTGTTAATGAGGAGTGGAAGAAGCAGTTCCCCTCTACTTTCTGCTCCTTCCAAAGTCCATCTTGCTCTGACCATTCTCCTGTTATTCTTCGTCCGGGTTTGGCTTCTAATTCTCACCACAGATTTATGTTTAAGAACTTTTGGACCAAGCAAGATAGTTACTGGCGTTATCTTTTAAATGCATTCTCTTTGCCTTTAAATGGTAATCCTCTTTCTCATCTTTCTAATGTCCTAAAGCAGTTTAAAGGGGCCATTAAAAATCTTCATTGGGCAAACTCTCATTCTCTCAATACTCAACTGGAAGTTCTTCATGCTAAATAGCTGAACATCCTGGAGCTTATTCAGGACAATCCGATGGATGTTTCTCTTAGCTCTTCCCTCATAGATACTAATCTAGAGATTTCTACTGCCACCTCTATGCTTTCTAGCTGGATCATTCAAAGAGCAAAAACTAAGTGGTTGCATCATGGTGAGGATGACCTTAAATTCTTGTATGCAAAGATCTGGAGTAGATTGGGGAGATCAAAGTCTGTTGTTAATTTATTTTCTTGCAATCCCAACACTGCTAGAGAGGAAGTTATTCACTCCATTATTGTGTATTTTCAAAAACTGTTTAATCCTCCACCTCCTTGCAACAATATGGATCTATTTCCCATTGGCTCTGCTGTTCCTAATTATTATGCTGGATTACTCACTGCTCCTATTTTGAATGATGAAATTAAAGCTGCTGTCTTTAAAGGCTCCTCTAATTCTTCACCGGGACCGGATGGTTTTAATTACCACTTCTACAAAACTGGTTGGAATATTATAGGGCCCTTAGTATGCAAGGCTATTAAATCCTTTTTTTTCTAAAGGATTCATTCCTAGTGGGAATAAGGCCACTACTTTGGCTATCATTCCTAAACACCTTAATGCTACATCTATCTCTGATTATAGGCCTATTTCATTATGCAATACTATATATAAAATCATTGCTAAAGTAATTGCTGGCAGGCTTAAACCTATTATGCCTCTTATTGTCAAAGACGCTCAAGTTGGTTTTGTGAAATCCAGGATTTCCACTGATAGCATTCTTCTTGCTAATGATATACTCTCTTTTGTCAATAAAAGAGGTATGGGAAATATGTTTTGTGCCAAAATTGATATAAGGAAGGCCTTTGACTCTATATCTAGGGAGTTTTTGCTAGCTCGATTGTTACAAAAAGGTTTCCCTAGATCTTTTATTAGTTGGATTAAAGCTTGTATTTCCAATGTGAACTTCTCGATGGTTATTGATGGTGCTTTGGAGGGTTTTTTCCCTTCTTCTACGGGTCTTAGGCAAGGCTGTCCGCTTAGTCCATACCTTTTCTGTTTAGTGATGGACTGTTTCTCCAATCTATTAGATGCTCGTGGTTTCAAGGGTTTCTCGACAGATAATTTTAACCTTTCTCATCTTTTATATGCTGATGACGTGTTAATTTTTGGTGAAGCTTCTTTAGATAATTGCAGACTTCTTACTTCGATTCTTAGAGATTTTGGCAATGCTTCGGGTCTGCATGTGAATTATGTCAAGTGCTCTGTTATGTTCTCCAAAAACCAAAGGAATCAGGATATTTTGTGTGAAGCCTTGTCTATTCACAATATTTGCATCAAGATCACCTATCTTGGCATTCCCATCTCTTTTATTAGGCTGAAAGTTGCTGATTTCTTGCCTTTGATGGATAGCTTGCACAAAAAATTCACTAGATGGAAAGCCAATCTTCTTTCTCTCGCTGGTAGAGTGCAGTATCTTAAATTCACTATTCAAAATACTATTGCTTATTGGATTAGGGGCTCTATATTGCCTAAAACGGTTTTTAAGTTTTTCAAGAAAACTTGCTCTAGATTCTTATTCTTTGGAGATATTACTTGCATTAACAAGCTTCATATGGTTTCCTGGGCGAATGTTTGTAAGCCTAAAGAGAAAGGTGGTTTGGATATCCCTAGCTTACATGCCATTCAATTTGCCTTCAACTGCTCAATCATTTATAGAATGTATAATTGCATGTCTCCTTTGTCTGTCTGGCTATCATCTCAATATACTTCACCTTGGAGGCCTCCTAGCCCAAAAGCAAGTAAATTTTGGATTTCTGTCTGCCTCACGGCATCCTCTGTTAAGTCTAATTTTAAGTTTGTTATTACCCCTAATGCTCCCATTTCTCTATTTTGGGATCATTGGTGTAATAACAACACTCTTTATGATTTTGTGGGAAATATTTCGATGGATTGTTTCACTATGCCTATACTGAGACATTACATTTCTAATTCTGCTTGGAATTTTGCTGCTGCTGTTCCCGAGCAGATTCGGGCTAAGCTTTGTTGTTTCCCGATTGCTGACACTGCTGGGCCTTGCTTAATTTGGAAGGACTGTGTTAATGTTAAATTTAAGGATTTTATTGAGGAGTTTTATAGTTATATGCCATCTTGCTCTTGGCACAACTTGTTTTGGCACAAGAAATATATTTTGAAGCACTCTGTTTTCGTTTGGCTTGCCCTGGTTGGAGGTCTTAAAACACAAGATGCCTTAAGAGTTAGGAACATTCATGTGCCAATGATGTGTTCTTTTTGTTCTGTTGCCCCGGAAACTGTGAATCATCTCTTCTTTGAATGTAATTTCACATTCTCCATTCTAAACTCTCTTCTACCTATCACCAAAAATTTTTTGCTTAGACCTACTGTGCTCCATCTTATGCAATGGCTGGATTCAGAATTCTCTGGTGCTCTTCTTAACAAGAAATTCTTTATGCTTATGGTTTGTGGGATTATTTATCATCTCTGGAGGGAGCGTAATAGTAGGAGATTTGGGAATGAAATTCATAGTTCTTCTTCTTTGATCTATTGCATCAAAAAAGTGATTTTGGGTAAAGTTGCAAAATGGAAAAATTCGATTCAATTGCTAGAACAAATATGATCTGGTTGGATTGCAGTTTTCTCTTTGAAGGTTATATGGTAGAGTTTGAGGAGATGGCTTTGTTGAAACCGTTGGTCTGTTTCTGTGCTGGTAATGGCGGTACTTTGGTTAACCTTTTTGGTTATGATCTGTGGTCCTGGAGACTCGGTTTTGTGCGGCATAACTTCTTTTTTGTTCTTGTGCCATTCGGGTCCCTCGGGTGTATGCTTTTTGGGACTGCCAGGATGATGATGATGCTTCCTAGCATTATCCCTTGGATGGTCTATGGGCAACCAGGGATATGTTTGCTTAATTTACTGATTAACTCTGAGTCCAGGCAGTTAGCATCGGGAGCTATGTTCTTTGCTGGCTACCTGGACTTGATCTTTGGGATTTCACTTTGTTCAGATACTTCTCTTTGAGTTTGTTCTTGTTGCTGGAAAAATTGGATTGCTGCACTTTCTCTTCAGCTCTGTCTCAGGTTTTTTGTTGCTGCTACTTCCTGGATCTTCTTCAAGCTTCAGCTATCTGGGCTCAAGTTGCTGGAATCTTTACTTTTTGTTATTACTGTTCTGATGGCTTTTTGATACTTTATTTAATGTCATTTAGCCATTTACATGTAATTTTTTCTTTTGTCTCCTTTTGGGCTTCTTCAAGCCAACCTTTTTGGTCTTAGTCGCTTCTTTATTTACTTGTAATCTTTTTTATTAATATATGGGCTTCGCCCAAATTTTTCCCAAAAAAAATAAAATAAATCGGTTCACAATCCGTCAAGTTCAACAATAAAAATCATTTTATACCAAAAAAAACTTTGACGAACCAGATATTGAACAACTAAATTAGTGAAAGATTCATGATTTAATTGAAGCGTGATCATTTCATTTCACGATCAAATGTAAGAGTAAAATCATCACTTTTTTTTTCTTTTTAGAAGGTGCATAATTAATTTTAAAATTCGATCGCTAGCCTTGCTCGACTTCTCCACTGTGCCGTCGCCTCTGTCTGTTGGCGACCTTAGCCCATCATCCGCCTCTAGCCGGTCATCCCGTTTGGCTCCGACCATATCCAACCTCTCGACGTATGCTTGGCTTCTATCAACCCGTCGTGTTCATCTTACTCGACGACCCTTTGTCGTTGTTTGACCCGTAATTAAGTGTAGAGGAGGCGCTATGTCTAGGGTTTCTTGGCTCTGTCCGAGGCGTCTGGTGTTCGGTATTTCTTCTTCCCTTAACCTTTGATTTCCTTCTATTTCCTTCCATATGGCTGCAAATCGGCTTGGTGATCTTGGGTTTTTGGATGGCAAGTTAAAGTCAAAATCGTTTCGTGATGCTTTATCTGGTGATTCGCCTGGTTTTCCATCGCTTAAAGTTTCTTCTCATCGTGGTTTGCCTGCTTTAATTATTTTGGATGAGAAATTATTGTCTCTTGCCATGCCTTTTGAGTTTGTGTTGGTAGGTAAATTTCCAGGCAGTTGCCCGCCTCTGGATTTGATTTGAAAATTCTTTTTTAATCGCAAATTGTGTGGTGCATTTTCAGTTAGTGTCTTGAATTCTAAAAATGCGTTGATCAAGTTGGCTAATGACATAGATTACTATAAGATTTTCTCTGACCGTTCGTATTTCATCGCTAACTGTTTCATGAAGTTGTTTAAGTGATCTCCCCTCTTTGATGTTAATGTTAAGTCACCTATTATGCCCGTGTGGGTCGCTTTTCCTAGTTTGCGTCCTCATCTTTTTTCACCTCGCATTCTTCTTGGTTTGGGCTCTATGTTTGGTAGGCCTTTGCGTGTTGACAGTGCCACTTGAAACGGCACTCGGTCGTCTGTTACTCGAATTCTTATGAAACTAGATATCACGAAATGTTATGCTTCTCACGTGTGGCTTGGCTCTGAATCTATGGGATACATCCAAAATATTAAAATGGAGGTTTTTCCATTATATTTCTCTTATTGTAAAACATTAGGTCATTTTAAAAAGGTTTTCCCTATTTTATTTCCAAAGATGGATGTGCGTCCCTCTATTTTTCAGATGGCCATTGTGGAGGTGGCTGATAATCCTATTAATGGTTTGGTTGTGGTGGCGCTTAATGAGAGGGCAGCTATTAATGATATTACTCTTGGCTATGACACTATGGTTGTTGTATCTCCTTTGCTTAATGGGGTGTGTCCTATTATTGCGAAAGTTGTGGAGTTAGGTGTTGGTGTTCCACATCGTGATGATGTTTTAGTTTCGCCTACTGCTGCCCTTTAGCCGACTGAGTGCGTTGTTTTGCATGCTCTTAGTGAGTCTGGTGAGGGTTTGTATGACTTGGTTGCTCTTATTGTTGAGGAGGTTGAGGCGGATGATGGTGTGATTCAGATGGATGGGTGCCTTGGTTCACCTAGGGTTGTAGATGTCCCTAGTGGGGTGGTTGTTGTTCCTCTTCTCCTGGGATCTACGATGGTTGTTCGCAATATTACTGTGGATCATTTGGATGCTTTGGTCAGGATTCCCTCTGTTGGGGGGGGGGGGGGAGTAATTGTGATTCTTTGGTTTATGTTCCTGTGGGGCTTATTTCACCAAATGTTTTTAAGTAAGAGATTTTGTCACGAGCAGGGGAATCCTATTTGAGACAAATTGATTGGTTGGAAGACTCAATGCATTTTTCGTGCGATATGGATGATGATTTGGAGGATGAAGCTGGGGCCTTAGAAGGCTCGTATGAATTGTGGTTGTTTTTATCTTTTCTAGACTTCGATTTGGTTTGCATGGATACTCTACGTGGATGTTTGCTGGGGAGCTGTTGCTTTTGGGTGTCATCTTGATGGATCTCTTCTGGTGTTGGCTATGGTTGCTTCCACTTGCTCTTGGATGGACTGTTCGCACTAGTTGCTTCCTAATGGTCGTTCATGGGTGGCTCTCTTTATGATCCTAGCTTTTATTTTTGGTATTTTCTTTTGTTTAATTGCGTATTTAGATTGAATCTAAGGCTCGAATGTTTTGCTTTAATTGATGTATTCTAGTGGGCTTTGGATTCTCTAAGGACTTGTATCTTTGCTTTTATTGAACTCGTAGGCCTCTTATGTGGGTTTTATCCAAAATAATAATAACAATAATAATAATAATAATAATAATTAATTTTAAAATTAATATGAAATTTAAATATGATTAAAAAGTAATAATGTTTAAAATGATATCTAAAATATCATGCAAAATATTTAGTCAATAGAAATTTAATTTTACATGTACTATGATTAAAATCTATTTAAATGTTGTTTGATCTTAATTTTCTTAGATGATTGATCCATTCGATGAGTATTCACAACATCATCTTACAATTTAGTAAAATTTGAATTAATTTGGATGCATTTTAGCTGGTTGGTGGCAAAGCAAAAAATTTTTATAGGGCACAAATCACTTATTTTAAAAAATATCAAGGAATGGGCAGCAAGGGTACTCCTCTCAATAGCGGTTCACAACTAACCACAGTTTTCTTGCCGCTAGGGTTTCTTCCCTAGTTTTCCCTGATCTCTTCCTCCCAACCGCCAATCTCTGGAGGGAGGGCTTGCCCTCCCCTCCTCCACCTTTTTCACATGGCCTCCTCCTCCTACCATTTTGATTTTACCTCACTATTTGGAGGCTCTTCTCCCTCTTTGTCATCAGCTCCAATCAGGTTAAACTTCATTTTGAACCTTACGAAAGAAGACCCGATAGCTCATTAATTTTCGCTATAGTTTGTTTCCCCCTCAAAATTGCCTTTCTCGGTGAAAGACTTAGCTCTTAGTGTCCCATCTTGGTGTCTTTCACTTGTGAGCTACACCATCGGCCCGAGACCTACTTATTTGAGCCTTCTCAACACGGTTAAATAAAGCTTGGTCTTCGAAGGGTTTGGTTGATTTGCTCTCCCTCAATGATAGTTTCTTTCTCTTCAAGTTTTCTTCACCGGAAGACTACAATCTCGCATGGACTGGAGGACCTTGGCTCTTCTTTCAAAGACCTTTCATCATGCGAAAATGGATGACCAAATTCAAGTTGAAAATAGATGAGTTTTCTTCTATCCTATCTGGGTTAAAATTATTTCTTTGCCTTTAGTGGTTTGGAACTCGATGGATAACACTAAGATTGCGAGTTTTATCGGTCATCCTCTTGCGGTAGATATGCTTACAGCTCCCAAGACACGGCTTACGTATGCGTGAGTCTGTGTCCTTGTGTCTAGTGCATCTACTCTCCCTGACAAAATCCCTATTTCTTTGGATGGTGAGGATATTAATCTTAAAGTGCATTATGACTGGAAGCCATCACCTTGCACTAGGTGTGACTTTATCGTTCACCCTTCCTCTCTTTGTCATATAAACCCGAAGCCGAAACTATTACTCAGTTGCAATCTCGTGGTAGAAGCTCCAGTAGAGACCGTTCTTCCCGCCCTCCCCTTTCTAAGCCACCAACTTTCAATCCTACTAGTCAACCTTCTCTTTCTAGTAATCCAACTCCTACCTTTTCTGTCTCTCATCCACCTCCATAACTCCCTTCCACCATGCCTCTTCAATCTACCTCTGTTGGTCTGACTCAAAACAACCTCCACCCCCCCCCCCCCCCCATTATACCTCCCACTAAAGACATTATCCCTAACTTGAACTCACCCATAACTGATCTTTCTTCACCCGACCCCATAGCTTCTACTGCACCTACTTAGGTGATTCAACATCCCTCGTTTGCCATGACAGACAGCCCTCTTCCTACTTCGGTTGGCTCTGTTCTTCCTTATAGAAGCAAGATAAATTCCTCAAACAAATTTGTGGTCTTGCAACTAGACGATCCGCCAGATGATAGAGACCTGCTGATACTACTGTATCTAATTCCAATTCTGAGCAATCCTCTTCCCTTAATTCTCAAATCTCAGTCTCCTAAAGATAATAAAATAAAAAGTGTCAAGAAGACGCACTCCCCACACACAAAATCCCGATGACATTTCCAACCATTTATTGTTGGAATGTTAGGGGATTCAACTCCCCTGACAAGGTGTTCACTTGACTCTACTTACCGTCTGAACTTACTCTGTATACTTGAAGCCAAAGTTTCACCTCGTATGGCTGATAATGTCTGGGTTGTTAATAACCATCAGATTTTTCAGGATGAAATGAGCTGTAATAACTTCAATTGCTTTTCTCCTGGCTGTATCTGTATTAAATAGAACCCTTTGTCTATTTCTTTTTCTCCCATCTTTACTACTTCTCAACTTATCCATGGTAAGATTTGCTACAGTTCCTCTCCCCCGATTATGTGTTCTATCATTTTTGCTGCTAATTCTCATGGTGATAGAGCTCTCCTCTAGCAACAATTATGCACCCTTTCTAAATCCATTGACACCCCTTGGATTATTTTGGGTGATTTCAACTATTGTAGAAATGAAAATGAGAAATATGATGGCAAGGCCCTTCACCATAGTCATTTTGGTGAATTAAACAATATGATTTTCAACATTGGTACCTTTGACCTTGCATCGTTTAGCTTGATGTACACTTTGTTTAATCAGAGAATGGATGTTCCCACACACATTAAGCTTGACAGAATGCTGGTTAATTCTCTCTGGCTTGATTACTTTCCCACATCCTTCTACAAGGTGGAACCCCCTCTTTGCTCGAACCATTCGCCACTAGGGCTTTTTCTGAGAGACCCTGCTCCAAAAAATTGTAGATTTCTCTTTAAAAACTACTTGATTGACATGCCTGGATATTGGGATGGTTCGATCTCCACTTTTTTTGAGTTCTGTTCGGGCAATCCCATTGCTGCCTTTTATTTGAAGTTGGCTAACTTCAAGCACTCTCTTAAGCTTAAGCAATGGACTAGTTCCTCCTTTCTCTATGCCAGAATTTTTGCTCTACAAGAAACCCAAAATTGTTGTATTGAACAATTACATATTAACCCCCTAGACCCATCCTTTAATGCTTCTCTCAAAGAGGTAAATTATTTGTTGGCTTCTTTCCATGCTACTTGGAGTAATTGGTTGATTCAGCGTGCTAAAGCAAAGTGACTTAGTAACGGGAAAGACGATCTTGGCTTTCTTTATGCCAAAATTAAGGGGTGGAGGAACACTTCTCAAATCAAAATGATTACCACTGATGAGGGAGTTTTTTCTACTAAAAATGGAATTGTTAAAGCTTCTATCACTCACTTTGAAAAGATTTTAAATTCTCTAAAACCTCCCAACGCTTTAGCTAATCTGATTCCCATTAGGGAAGTCATTCCAAATCACCTCATTGCTCCTCTTACTTTGCAAGTAACTGATCAAGAGATTAAAAATGTTGTTTTGTTTGGATCCTCTACACCAAGGCCTGACGAATTCACATTTGAGTTTTATAAGTCCTCTTGGGAAACCATTGGTTTTCAAGTTTGCAATGCTATCAAATATTTCTTTCATATGGGTATCCTTCCTAAACGTGTTAAAGCAACTACTATTGCTTTGATTCCTAAAGGAACACATGCCTCTAATTTTTATGATTATCGCCTATCTTGCTCTGTAATGTGTTCTATAAGATCATTGCAAAGATTTTAGCTAATAGAATGAAAGATTGCATGCCTTTCATTATTCATAAAAGCCAAGCTGGCTTTGTTTAAAAAAAATGCTACTGATAATATTACTCTAGCGGCTCAAATTCTGAGGGGGTTCAAAAGGAATACTTCTACAAATTACTTTTGTGCAAAACTTTATATTAATAAGGCATTTGACATGGTTTCCATGGAATTCCTCATTTCTAGAATGATTAATAAAGGCTTCCCAATCCAATTTGTTAATTGGATAAAAGCTTGCATTGAAGATTTTTATTTTTCTGTTTGCATCAATGGTGCTCTGGAAGGTTTTTTCAATTCTTCTTCTGGCCTGAGGCAGGGTTGCCCATTCTCCCCACTTCTTTTCTCAATCGTGATGGAGCCTTTTCCTATTCTCTTGATGCTAGTAACTTCTCCGGAGTTGCGATTGATATGCTCAATCTAAATCATCTGATCTATGCTGATGATTTATTAGTTTTCGGAAAGGCCTCTATGGATAATGCTTCCAATTTAATGGATACCCTATCTTTTTTTGCTGCCTCTAGGGGTCTACATATTAACAATGGGAAATGTTCAATCCTTTTCTACCATTTTACCGATCAAGACTCTCATATCACCTCATTTCTTGGCTTGCTTCATGTGGGTCACACCATTATTTACCTTGGCCTTCCCATCTCCACTAAAAATCTTTCTTCTGCTCACTTCCATCCACTATTGAGTAGGCTTACTACTCTACTTGATGGTTGGAAAGTAAAATTTATGTCTTTTACAGGTAGAGTTCAATTTTTATGATTCTCCATTGCTAACACCCTCGCTTACTGGATTAGTGGTGCTATTATCCCTAAGGCAGTTTGTAAAGTGATTGATAAAATTAGCTCCATATTTTTATTTCATGGCTCCACTGCACTGAAGAAGCTACATCTTATAGCTTGGAAAAACACTTGCCTGCCTAGATGTTTTGGGGGAATCTCTTCCATTGATTCTCTTCAACATTCTTTTGTTTGCTCCTTTATTTGGAGATTTTATAATGCTGACTCATTTGTGGCTGATTGGTATAGATGTGTTATGGATTCCCCTTGGAAACTACCTTCCCAGAATTCTTCTAAATTTTGGAAATTTATATGTCTTACTTCTGCTGAGATTAATGATAAAATCTCTCTACATGTGACTAGACTCAATAGCAAGCTTTCTATGTATTGGGACCCTTGGTGCTCTGGGGTGTCTCTCTCTAATTTTTCACAACCTCCCACTTCCTAGCATTTGGATGTTAAGGATTTTATTTTTGGGGATTCCTGGGTTCTTCTGGAAAACTTTACTCAGTTAGCTTCTCAGCGCATCTCTTCTACTCATATTACAAGTGATCAATTCATTATTATTTCATGGAAGGATAAGGAGAAACCAATTTTTAAAGACTTTTATATGCATTTTTATAGAGATTCTTTATTGGTTGATTGTCCCAAATTCATTTGGCACAAGAGATATGCACTTCGATATTCCTCTTATGTGTGGATGGCATTAAGGGATGGTTTAAAAATTGCTGACATTTTAGCAAAAAGAAACATTTTGACTGAGTTTAATTTCTCCCTATGTCGTAAGGAGGCTGAAAGTATTAATCACATATTCTTCCAATGTGAATACTCATTTTTTGGTGATTTCTTCTCTTCTTCTGATTTTAAAAGGATTTCTATTAAGGCCTACTTTGTTACAAATTTTTGAGTTTTTGGATGGGCAGCAGTAGCTTCTTCACTCTGAAAAAGTTTTTTTTGTTATTTTGTGATTTGTTGCTGTGTATCACATCTGGAGGGAGAGAATTAGCAGACGTTTTGCATTTTTGACTTGCTCTCCGTACCTTTCTATGCATAAGATTATTTCTGTTATTCATGCAAAGGCTGTTGGCTAGAAAAAAACTGATTTTTTGCAGGCTATGTTTCCTACTTGCTTCAATACATGATTTTGGACTTTGGGGGCTGCTATATTATTAGATTTTGGTTTTTGTGTTGAATGCTGAGAATTCTTCCCCTATGGACAATGATGAATGGTTCCAACACTTCATTTTGCTCCTCCCCTTGGATGGTCTCATTGCAGCTCCTACCAGTTTTGTCCCGGCAACTTCTCAGATACTACATGTTTTTTTATGGTGGCCTTTGATGGCAACCAAGGGTGTATGTGTGGTTTATCTTTTTCACCTCTATAGCTGGGTTGTGCGATAATTCACATGTTGTACGATTTTTACCCGAGTTTGTTGTGCCTAATTCCCTGAGTTTGTTTAGTCCATTGTATTTTTTGCTTATGCTGTTTTTCTCTTCCCTTTGAGCGCCCTTCAAATGTAATTTTTTGGTTTTAGAGCTATTCTTTGGTACTTTTAGTAATTTTAATTCTTTTTTATACAAGGGCTTTGCCCCAAATTAACCCACTTAAAAATATCAACCTTTTTTTATCTTGATTAGGATCGGCATCGGAAATTTTACAAAAAAATTTATGTCAATGGATAGATTTCTTCAATGTGATTAGTTTGACTGTAAGTTTATTAAAATTAGAGTTTGGATGACTCAAAATTTAAATCTAGAAGCATGTAATTCAACGTGCATCGAATTCATATTTTTTATGTTCTAACAATTACTATTAAATAAATTAAATTTAATCAAATTTTAATTAAACAATATTAGAAATACCATCAAACTTAACATCAAGCTTTTAATAAGCTTTTTATTAGACAACAAATAAATCAATTCATGATCATGAATAAACGAGTATTACTGTGTTCAATTTGATTCATTTAATAGTCTAAATTTTAAGAGTTCAAATTTGTTTAATAATTTGAAAATTTTAAATTAGTATTAATCAAAACCATATTAAATGTTATTTCATATACCTCTCTAAATAAACTATATTGATTATATGAGATGTCAGATAGTTACAATAAGATTTCAAATACCTATAACTTTTTCATGAATTTAACTAAATGAAAAAAAGATCAAATTTCTTCAAAACTTCTTCGAGTAAATGGGAAGAAGGAGAGATGCATCCAATGGCACATGATAATGAAAGCCAGCATTAAGAAGCCTATGTTCTCAGCATTAACTACAATGCTCCGCTTAGTTGTAGCCCTATCATTCACAAGTGGCCTCAACATAAGCTTCCTCAACTATCAAACAAAAGCTTCGAGCTCCATGGAAGAGAGATCGGGCTCCAAGGAAGATGATCTATGAAAGTTTTGGATTTTCTTTTTTTATAGATACTGTCCTCAACCATAACAAGCACAATGTTACTTTTATAGATAGATTTTCATGGTCCAAGATGAGGATGTTTTTTCTAGATACTTATGGGATAGGATGTCATAGGAGAAGACACTATGATGGATTAAAACGGACATGGTTCCAACAATTGAATATGCATACTATATGGTTATATAGAAAAGTGAGAAATCTTTTAATTTATTGTAAGTTTGGTTCTAATATTTTAAAAGTTTTTCTACTAACTTCAAATTTTATTTCTTTGGATGCATATTAATTCTTTATGTGTCTTAATAATTAAGTGCATTTGATAAGACCCAAAGACCTATAATCCTGGCATAATTATCGATATATCATCAAAAAATTATCTTGACCAGGCATGAGTTTCGAGGCAAAAATCAAGTTGAAAATCTCAAAAATTAAATTGGATACCATATGAACTCTGATTTCAGCAAACTTATAGTTGAACTGAAGGTCTCAAAAATACAAACCCAATGACACCAAATTCGACCCAATTCGAACTCAAATGGGTCCAAATTGAAGACCCGAAGCACATTATGAAGATTCAAACAATAATTTGGATTACCAAACGGTTTCCAAACTTGACATGCTTATAGTCTAATCGAGCGGGACGACAAGATGAATCCAACGAGCCTAAGATCGTCGAATTCTGATATTACTAAGACATTCAAATTCTAAATAAACAGTTCACGATCAAGGGATTCAACATCATTCATCCATTCAAACCACTCCCAATTTACCTCTGATATTCATCCTATTTATTGGCTATGCCACTCTGAAAAAAACTATAAATAGAACCCTCATTTCTCATAGAAGGGGAAACCAAAAGAGAGGGGGGAGGGGCGAAGGAGGCCTAAGCAAGAGGAGAAGGAAGAGACTCCTCCTCGACCACCATCGAACATCCACCCAATAGCCGACCAATGCCGGTGTTTTGTCCGATCGCCAACTAATGTCTAAATTAAACAAGAAGAAAAGGAAGATACTCCTCCTTAACCATCGCTAGAATTTCACTCTACAGCCAACTTACGTCAGAGTTCTGCCAGACCACCAATTTACGCTAGAGTTTGTGACTCCATCATTACCTGGAGCTGTATTACCTTCCATTTGATCTAGATCATTTTCCATTTCTCTCCAAGTCAGATCAGCATCAAGGAGAATATGTTCTCCTGTATCTACACAGGAATTCCCTTCCGGCCAGCCATCTAGTTTACACCGTCTTCCCTCCCATTTTTCCTTGAAAATTTGTAAGAAAAGCTCTTCCATTTTGTCTTGTTCTTCCACTATTATACCATTTTCATCCTTAATTTTGATTATTTTTTTGGAGTTTCTTTTAGCACTAGCATAAGAGTGAAAAAAATTGGAGTTACCATCTCCCTCCTTTAGCCACTTAATTTTGGCTCTTTGCTTCACCAAGAATTTAATCTTGCCATAGTAGAATTCAGCTCATTCACTTTATCTTTGAGACTCCAATACTCGAATTCAGAGAGAGTTCCATGTGCAGCTTCCTTATTTTTATGCTCCAAGATCTCAATCATAAGATCACTTTAAGTTTATTCAGATTCTTGAGCTTCGTTTTACTCCAATAAAATAGGGATTTTAAGGAGTTTTTGAACTTTTTATTGAGCACTTAAGAGCAGTCCCCTTGATACTTCTTATTCCACTCCTTCCTTACAACAGCAAAAGAAGCATGAGAAGAAGACCAGCAGTTTTCATACCTTATTTTCTTTGAAGAAACAGATTTAAAATTCTGAAATTGAAGTATAATTGGGTAGTGATCTGAGGATATCCTAGCCAAGTGCCTCTCTACCAACTGGATTGGTGTGCTCAATGCTAAGGTGTTGATAAAACACCTATCCAATCTTTCAAGAATCCTTGCACCTCCACTTTTTTGTTGTTACACCATGTGAACTTAGGTCCAATGAACCCAACTTCATGTAGATCATTGTTGAGCAAGCATTCCTTCATCTCCTTAGGCCCTTGAGAGAAAATGAATCTTCTAGCACCAATCTTATCTTCTTTGTCCATAATACAATTAAAGTACCCTCCTATTACCAAAGGAACTTCATTGCTAGCATACTTGTCTATCATGTCCCAAAGCTCTCTTCTTTTATGTACTTCTCTACTACCATAGACCATGGCCACCCTCCACGTTCCTTTATTTGGAATTTTGAGATCTCCAATTACAATTTATAAAGAACAAACTACCACTGAGAACTCTACCAGAGTAGAATTCCAAAGTAATAAATAACCTCCAAATAATCCTGTAGATGGCACCAAAAAATAGTCCCAATCCATTCCCACCATTTTATTAATTTCACCTTTATTAGCTTCGACAATTTTTGTTTCTACCAAACCCAAAAAAAGTACTCCATTATTTTTAACAAACTCCTTGATGTAAAGAGAAGCACTCCTCTTCCTTGCTCCTCTACAATTCCAAAAAGCTATGGAATTCATTAAGAGAGAATTTGAGGATTTATCCCCGTATTACCTCTACCTTCTAGCTAAAGTCTTATGCTTCTTGAAGATGAATTGATAGGCCCCAGTTCCCTTAATTGTTTAGGAATTCTCTTCTTAATTGATATAGCAGAGTCTGCCTTCCCTTCACTAACAGTCTTCACTTCTTCACCAATAGCTGTATCCATGATGTCTTTTTCTTTTCCTTCAGTTGGAATACCAGGATCTTTGCTGCCATGACAATTGTTGATATCTTCTTCTACATTTGCTGCATCTGAATTTGGGATTAGTTCTCCTTCCTCCAGATCAACTAGAACATTAAAGCAGTTTTCAAGTATCACGGGATTTGAATCTTTTTGGAATTTTATATTGTTGTCTTCAATACAATCTACTAAGTTCCCAGATTGTATTTTTCCCAATTATGTGACATCTTCATTGTGCTTATTCTCCTTTGATTCAACATTTACATTTTCACTCTGTTTCAACGGCATCCAGTTGCTCTTCACCCGAGGGACATTATTTTTGGCCACATTGTTGTAATTTTTCTTCTTCCTATAATTTACAAGCATCTATGGTCCATATGATTCTTTATCAGTTGATCCAACAGCCTCCAGTTTTTGATTAACATCAACTGTTCCTTTATCATCCGAACTGATGTCTTTTGACAAAACAAGTCTCATCAACATAGACTTGTGCTCCATTGTTGTTGAAGTACATTCATTCTTTCCATGCCAAATTTTCCCACATTCAAAACATAGATTTGGCAGCCTCTCATACTCAATTCTCTGAAAAAATTTGTCTTCTTCTCTTCCACCCATACTCCTGTCGGAAGTTCATCCAAACTTATACGAACACTAACTCTCCCGAATTCTCTCCTGGACCATTGAAACATATTTCCATCTATCAAATAGGGAGTGCCCACCATGGATGCTATGCAGTAAATGTTTATTTCATCCCAGCAATGCAGCGGCAAGTTGGGTAGTCTAATCCAAATAGGAGCAGAAATTCCTTTAAGTGAATTTGGATCAAACTTGTGAGTCCATCTGTCTATCCCCACAATGTTCCCATTAACAAACCATGGGCTATTGTTTAGCACCACCTCCATGTTTTCAGGTTCATAAAACGAGCATAGTATCCATCCTTTCCCTAGCACCGTTAAATGAAATTTCCCATACTGACTCCATTATCTCCTCAATTCGAAGCTGATTGAGGAAAATGATACTTCACCTCCAAAAATCTTCACCACCAATAATTTATCCAATTTTTTGGAGTTTTCCTGAACCTTTTCCACATTGAGCTTAACTGATTTGCCATCTACATATATGCAATTATCGAAATCCAAATCGGCAACTCTGATATTTTTATTTTTAGACCAAATATTTTGTTGGTTGTCTAGATTGATCCTTTGTGGCATTTCACCATTAACTTCGTTACATTTACCCAGCTCTCCAGATTCGCATATGCGTACCTCCTCCAGATCAGTTGCTGACCAATCCTCTACAGCAATGATTTTCTTGCTTCCAGAATTCTCCACTTCAATTATGCCATTCACCATTTTTATAGAAGAATCAACTTTCTCACCTTTTCCACATGCAATAATGACTATGTTGGCTTCAGATTTTATTATCAAATCATTTTTGAATGAAGGAGAAAAAGAATTTTCTCCCTTCACAGCAAGTGGTTTCTCCAACAGTTTCAATTTATCCAGATTTTCTTCTGCCATGATTCCCTTGCCCTTGCCAACTGCAGGGGTTTGTTTCTTCACTAGTAGGCCTCCTTCATTTATAATTAAAGGTTTATTCGCATTAACCTTCAATCCACAGAATTCTCTGACATCTCTGAACGCCAAAGGTGATGATGAAACGAACCGAGCTCCTCCTGCTAGACGAATATCCAACCGTTTATCCTCCACCAGAATGCCGGCCGAAGGTGGCCTGCGACTGTTTAGCACCATCGTCACTGACAAAACAGCCGTGAATTCAGTCTTTTGAAAATAACAGAATTTTGAAATCCCAGAGCTTCTCTCTCTTCAAAATGGGTTTTCATCGTAATTTTTAATATTTAATGAATATATTATATGGATAAAATATTTTAGATTAATGAATATAAATAACATATTTTTTTTAATGAATCTCAATTATTATGATGTTATTTAGAGCATATGCATCCCTAGATTTCTGTCGAGCTATTAGGGACAAAGGAAGTCCGCTGACATCCTACGGTTATATCATCTCTTTAAGAATTTAGTACATTACATATCCTATGCCTAAGTATACTGCATATTAATTCAATACCTAGGTATGTTGCATACTAATTAAATATTCTTAGTTATGTTTGTTTTACTCTGTTGATGCTTCACATTACACCTAATTTTAACTACACATATAGTCAGTATATACCTTAAATTAAGATATGGTAATATTTAAAATATTAGTTTTATCATTTAAGGAAAAATAGAATTCATTAGTACAACATATGATATTTACATCATCAATACAAAACTAGAGAATTTAGCCTGACATGGAGTAGAATTGAACCAAATTCATTTACATTTTTGCATGATAGAAAGAAAATATAATAAATAAATCTAACCAAAATGGTTCAATGGATCTCCTCCACACTCATTCATTTTAATTACAGAATGTCTTCCACAAACACAAACAAAAAATTCTAATAATAGTATAAAGTACTTCCCTAAATTCTCTTAGTTATTACCCTAAGAGAAATACAGAGAATCACTCTAAATTATACTGAAATTATCCAAATAATTAAACTCCCTTACAAATATAACAAAATAACTATATATAAGAAAACACAAAGTAGACAACTGACATTGTGGATCTTAAAAGAACAGCACTGCTTCGCCCAACAAACGAAGTAATCCTAATGCTCTATGATTTTGGTTTTGGCAGTTGCTGATGTGGATCCGTTACTTAGTGAAAAATCATGTCTTTTCACTGATAAGTCATCTCCTTAAGTTACAATTGCTATGTCATGGTTGTAAAAACCCTCCGAAGTTCATTTTTGTGAGTGCTGTTAGTCCGGAAGAACTGGCCTTAGTACAGGACGAACTGAAGAAAATTGTGAAATCTGTATGGTTAGTACGAACGAACTGTCTGGACGAACTGAGTAAAAATGCAGGTTCATCTGGACGAACCTGGGTGCATCAGGACGGACCGTCGGGACGAACTGAACCCGAGAGTTTCGTCCAGGGACGAAATAAATTGGACTTAATTTTCGTCTGTATGATCCGTGTCCAGAGGAGTTCGTCCCGGGACGAATGGGAATCGTCCGGGATGATCTTGCTCAATAAATTGAGGATTTGAGATATTTTGAGATATTTTTGAAGAGAGAGAAAAAGGCAGGAGAGAGAAAGAGAAGGAAAGAGAAAGAAGAAGCTTGGTTTCGGAGGCCGCGGAGAGCTTTTCGTCTGACGACGCAGTTGGAAGATTTGTTTGTCTCGAAGTAAGGAATCCGAATCCTATTTTTGATTTCAAAGATTTTGAGTTTTGGTATTTTTCCTACTCAGCTTTGTGATTCCGTTACTGAAAAACGTGCATATCTTTGTATTGATGAAACTTTTACCGCGTAACTTTTGGTATGTTATTGAACTGATGTTTTTGTATGATTTGAGTATTTTCTAGAAAATTTTTACTGGATATTTTGAGTTCTGTGCAATTTTTATCGAATAGTAAATTATCTGGATGTTGTAAAATATTACTTCAGTACAAGTAAAGCTTTGTAACATTGTTTTACACGATTTATGGTATTTTGGTGATTTTTTAAATTTGTGAATTTTGTAAAAATTCTGTATATCTGTTCTGTTATGGTGCTTTAAGCACCAAGGGAGATATAAGGGGCCAGAATCCTTTGTAATTCGTTGTCTGGGTCCGGGAAATCTGAAAACAAGTTCTGTTCTAAAAATTCTGTATTAAGCACAAAGGGAATTATAAGGGGCCGGAATCCTTTGTGATTCCGTTGTCTGGGTCCGAGAAATCTGAAAATAAGTTTTGTTCTGAAAATTCTATATATCTGTTCTGTTCTGGTGCTTTAAGCACAATGGGAGATATAAGGGGCCGGAATCCTTCGTGATTCCGTTATCTGGGTCCGGGAAATATGAAAACAAGTTCTATTCTGAAAATTATGTATATCTATTCTATTCTGGTGCTTCAAGCTCAAAGGGAGATATAAGGGGCCGGAATCCTTTGTGATTCCGTTGTCTTGGTTTAGAAAATCTGAAAATAAGTTCTGTTCTTAAAATTTTGTATTAAGCACAAAGGGAGTTATAAGGGGCCTGAATCCTTTGTGATTCCGTTGTCTGGGTCTAGGAAATTTAAAAATAAATTCTATTTTGAAAATTTTGTATTAAGCACAAAGGGAGTTATAAGGGGCCGGAATCCTTTGTGATTCCATTGTCTGGATCCGAGAAATTTGAAAATAAGTTATGTTCTGAAAATTCTGTATATCTATTCTGTTCTGATGCTTTAAGCGTAAAGGGAGGCATAAGGGGCCAGAATCCATTGAGATTCTGTCAGTGTCAGGGAAGGGAGGCATAAGGGGCCAGAATCTGTTGAAATTCTGTCAGGGTTCGGGAATCCGATATCTGTTATATGAAATGTTCTTTTGGGATTTGAATTATGTTCTGTACGATTTCATTTGTTCTATATGATTCTGTTTGTTCAGTACGATTTCATTTCTATTGCATACTGTACTGGAATGCATGTGTAAAGTACTATTCTTATGATCTCTTTATGGATTTACGGATTTATCGATATTGACTGATTTATTGATATGGAATTGATTTATGGATTTTGAATGGATTTATTGATATTGAATTGATTTATTGATACTGAATGGCTTTACTGTACGGATCTATGAGTTTCTTGTCATTGCATGATTTCATTGATATTTCATACATGTCACCGAACACAGATATCGATACTGATACCGATACCAATACCAATACCGATACTGATATCGATATCGATATCGATACTGATTCCGATACCAATACTGATATCGATACCAATACCGATACTACTAAACCACTGATACATTGATTAATTGTACTGATCTTATAGCACGTGATATATCGAATACTGACTGATACGTGTGATACATGTCATACACTGACCACGTGATATAAAATATGATTTTACTGTATTGATTGATTTTAATGGTTATTATTGATTTATCGTTTTGATTTGAATTGTTCTTACGATGTATTGAATTGATCGTTTTATGTGATTTTATATCGATTGAGATTATTGACAGGAATTGATTTCTTTATTTAATTATCTGATTGATTCTATTGATATGATTGGGCGATGTTAATTATATTTAATTTGACAGATTTACTAGTATTGATTCTTTTACTGTGATTCATTTACGGAGAATTTATTATTTATGTACGGATTCACTGTTACTACACGATTTCACTGTTATAGCATAATCATTCATGTCATCACAGGATTGTTACTGATATTGATACATACGCTGCAATTACTGATTCAATGTACTAACTTTATGCATGTGATATACTGAGCAAGTGACAAGTGATTCACTGAACACGTGATATAGATTACTGAATTGCATATGATTTATCGAGCAAGTGATATTGAATAACTTATTGATCTGCAAGTGTATGTTTCGATATGATTCTACTATATTGATTTGACTGATGTTATAGACTGATGTGATAGATAAGATGACTACGGGAACATTATGGGTTTTCTACTAATTACTAATGATTTTGGATTCTATTATGCATTGATTTCTGTTTCTGTACTGATTTTCGTATCTTTATAGATTCAATGATCATGTGCAAGTGTATGTTATTGATTGACTGATTGACATGCATATTGCTTCAGTATCGTGCTTTGATTTCAGTTATAGGCTTTGGTGACCTGCTGGGCTTTTTGAAGCTCATTATATGTGGTTAACAATTTTAGGTCAGAGCAAGGGAGCAAGAAGTGATTGTTGATCAAGACTGTTGACGAATCCTTTCACTATGGATGCTTGGGGGGTCACAATTGGTATCAGAGCAAGTGTAGTGAAAGGATTTGATTGATAGTTTGATAGAATGGATAGTTTCAAGTGCATCACTTACATAGTGAATGACATGTGATTGAATGAACTGTATGACCATATGATTTCCGACGAGTTTTGATTTTGATTCAATTTGATTTGAGTTTTGATTGGACGGATTTATTTTATGTCGATTTTGTTTTGAGCCCTTAAGGTAAATGTCGAGGATGACATTTTTCTTAAGGTGTGTAGATTGTAAAACCCCTCCGAAGTTCATTTTTGTGAGTGCTGTTAGTCCGGATGAACTGGCCTTAGAACGGGACGAACTGAAAAAAATTGTGAAAATCTGTATGGTTAGTACGGATGAATTGCCTAGACTAATTGAGTAAAAATGCAGATTCATCTGGACGAACCTGGGTGCATCGGGACGAATCATCGGGACGAACTGAACCCGAGAGTTTCATCCAGGGATGATGAAAGTTCATTAGGGATGTTAAGCCCTATAAAACTGGCCCAAGCTAACCAAGAGGGGGGGGTGAATTGGTATTAAAAAAATTTCTTTTTATAAAGAATAAAAATCACGTAAACCAAAATCACACCACGAGAAAAACAAATGCGAAAATTAAAGTGCGGAAGTAAGAAACAAGAACACAATAATTTATAGTGGTTCGGTCAACTCGACCTACGTCCACTCCCCGGAGGCACCCTCCGAGTATTGCACTATAATCATGACTCTCCTTTAGCCCCCACAGCTAGGCGGAGAAGCCTTTATAAAGCACCTCCTTTTTGCCACCCCGGTAAGTCAGAGAACCTATCTCCTTTTGCTTCCTCCTGAAGCTGGCAGAGAACCACAACTAGATGCTGACTCCTTACCTCTACCGACCCTTCCACAGACGAGAAACTCTAGACGAAGAAGAAGCAGAGCGATCCTTTAAGCAACCCTTATGAATCCCCTCACAAGCTCCCCCTCACAAGAACTTCTCTGTCTCCCTCTCTCTCTTTCTCTCCTCAAGGCTTTCTCATGTCAAGGCAGCAACACAAAGGTTGTTCAAAATATTGAACAAGAGCTCTTAAATAAAAGAGCTTCAAAGGAGCTCATTAATTACAAGTTGCCGACAATATCGTCCAGGCCGATATGGACATCGACCTGGCCTATCAGTATAAATCTTAGAAGATTGGTCAGAGCATCGCCCTGAATGCAAACTAGATGATTTAAAATTGGCTTGATCGTCCAGGCCGATCTCACGATCGTCCCGGCCGATCTCACGATCGTCCCGGCCGATCAGTTCAAATCAGAGGAAAATCATCCAGAGAATCGCCCTGAATTTGAGCTGGCCGATATTTATCGTCCTGAAGTAACTAAGGTTTTTGAATAGATCATCCTAGCCGATCCTGCGATCGTCCAGGACGATATGATCGTATAAATCATCCTTAATTACTCTCTTGATTTCCTGATTAATTAAGGCATAATTTGTGATTATCATCTAGGCCGATTAATGAACGTCCTAGCCGATTATTTAAAAATACAGTATACCTTAATTGTCTATTGCAGCAACTTCTTTCTGTTTTGAGCTTATCGTCCTGGCCGATACACGTATCGTCCAGAATGATCTGTTAATGACGGCTGCCTTAATTAAGAATCCTTATTTTGACTTTCTGTTTTAATCCTGATCGTCCAGGACGATGTAAATATTGTCCTGGCCGATATGAGTAAAAATAGAATTTCTAAGTATCTCAAGTGTGTGTTTGTGTGTAGGGTTACTTAGCATCAGTCTCTTTGACCATTACAAATAGACTCAAGAAGAGAAAAAACAAAGTACAGACTGACTCAACCCTAGACCTACGCAATCTTGAACTGGCTTCGTTTGTTCGTTCGATCTTCGATTCCTGAAAAGTTAGAAATAACAAGCAGTCCAAGAGAATCAATAGTGTTTGTCAATCATCAAAACATAAGTCATGAAAATAGATTTGCAACAATCTCCCATTTTTTGATGATGGCAAAACACTACGAAGACAATTAGTAGTAAAATTTCAGGTTTGGCAAGTGTAAAAGCATCATAAACTTCTCCCCCTTTTGACATATCAAAAAGGAAGAGGGAACGCAAAAGAACAATTGCACATCACAATAATTTTTTTTTTCACCAAGGCATGAAGATGATGTAGTATTCCATGTGATTGATTTAAAAATTTGTAGGTTAATGAGTTAACAATCTCAACAATTCATAGAATAGTAGAATATCTGGTCATGGTTACCCTTAGCTCAGACGTTTTCTTAGGGTAGAATTGTCTTTTGAAATCAATGACCTAACTCAAAGAATTAATTGAATATGAGAAAAAGGATCCATCCATTACTTGGTTTAAGAAAAAACTATCTTTATAAAATAATGAACCAAAGTAAATTTGTCACGATCGCAAAACAATCGAAATCAAGTCTTTGAGAACCAAAACTTCTAAGTTCTAAAAGATTTAAAAAGTGCGAATAGCTTGCTTTTGAGTGGGCTCATTTTATGCCTCTTGTCAATTTGAGTGGCGCTTTGCGCATCTTTTTTTTATTTTTGATACACTTTTGTGTATATTTTTCAATTTGACGTTATTGCACTTCTTTTGTTGGCATCATTGGCCGAATTTTTTTATTTTTGTAAGCTACATTCTCTTTTATAACCTCTTAAAAATTCTTAGTTGTGAATATATCTTCTCAGATATTAGAGAATAAGAGCTCTCTCTCTAACATAGGGAAGAATTACCACAAATAGAATCAATAATCAAAGACGAGGATAACGAAGGGTCTTGGTGTGACAAAAAGACTTTAAACATTATAAATACAAGATAGATTTGCTTAAGCAAGCTTAAGAAAAGATCTTAATTTCATACACAATCTTTGATTTGAAATAGATTTTTGATTAGAAAAGAAAATTATGCCACTAAAATAGGTTAGAGAAGAGACACAATCACAAAATATTTTTACCATCTAAGAGATTGAGAGATGAAAAATACATTGACTACAAATTTTCAAAAACAAGGGCATGGAATATATTATCATTTCAGCGATGATTTTTAAAATTAAGAAAAAGAAAAGAAAAAAAAGGAAAGTAAAACACACTAAAAAACTAAACATAAAAATAAAAGCAAAAGAAGTAACTAAAAGATCAAGTTTCATGCATTTATGTCAATCACACCCAATCTGGTCCTTAAAGAACTGAAAGTGTCGAAGGCCAGTGGTTTAGTAAAGATGTCAACCAATTGATTTTCAGTTGTCATATGGTGTAACTCAATGTCTCCCTTAGTCACATGATCTCTAATGAAGTGATGCCTAATGTCAATGTGCTTAGTCCTTGAATGTTGGATAGGATTTTTAGATATGCATATGGCACTAGTGTTGTCACAAAAGATTGAGATGGTGCCTACCAGTAATCCTAAATCCAATACCTATTGTTTCAACCAAAGGACTTGGGCCACACAACTTCCAAGAGCGATGTATTCAGCTTCAGCAGTGGAAAGTGCAACAAAGTTTTGCTTCCTACTAGACCAAGAGACCAAAGACTATCCAATGAATTGACAAGTTTCTGAAGTGCTTTTTCTATCCACCTTGCATCCTGCAAAATCAGAGTCAGAAAATTCAATTATCTCAAAAGAAGTGTTGTGTCTAGGGTACCAAATCCCTAAGCCTTGTGTCCCTAAAAGGTATCTAAAAATTCTCTTAACAACAGTCATGTGAGACTCCTTAGGGTCAGCTTGAAATCTAGCATAAAGGCAAACACTAAACATAATATCAGGTCGGCTCGCAGTCAAGTAAAGTAAAGATCCAATCATGCCTCTATACTTCTTCTGATCAACAGATTTACCACTTGGGTCCATATCCAATGGAGCACTAGAAGTCATGGGAGTGTTAATTGGCTTGGATTTGTCCATCTCATATTTTTTCAAAATGTCCTTTATGTATTTTGTTTGACTTAAAAAGGTTCCATCCTCCAATTATTTTATGCTAAATCCCAAAAAGTAGGACAACTCTCCTATCAAACTCATCTCAAACTCTCTACTCATTGTTTTAGAAAAATCATCACACAATTTCTTATTAGAAGATCCAAAGAGTATATCATCCACATAAATCTGAACAATGAGTAAATCATCTCCAACTCTCCTAAGAAAAAGGGTGGTGTCTACGATCCCCTTGACAAACTCCCTCTCTAGTAAGAATGTGCTAAGTCTCTCATACCAAGCTCTTGGTGCCTATTTTAAACCATACAAAGCCCTTTTTAATTTAAAAATATGATTTAGAAATTGGGAACTCTCAAAACCTGGGGATTTTTCTACAAACACATCTTCTTTTATTTCCCCATTTAAAAATGCACTCTTGACATCCATTTGAAAAAGCTTAAATCCTTTATAACAGGCAAAGGCTAATAGCACTCTAATGGCTTCCAATCTAGCTATAGGGGCAAAAGTCTCCTCAAAGTCTATCCCTTCTATTTGGTTATACCCCTTAGCCACTAATCTTGCTTTATTCCAAACCACCACTCCTGAATCATTCACCTTGTTCTTAAAGACTCCCTTCGTTCCAACTACACTTTTGTCCCTTAGGTTTTTCTACAAGCTCCCAAATATCATTCCTAATAAATTGATTCAATTCTTCTTGCATTGCTAAAATCCAAAACTCATTAGTAAGGGCTTGGTTAATGGTGGTGGGTTCAATCATTGAGATAAAGGCAGAGTGGTTCACCTCCTTCCTAAGTCCATGTCTAGTCTTAACTCCACTAGAAGGGTTTCCTAAGATCAAATCCTTGGGGTGACTTGTAGAGTATCTCCAATCTCTAGGCAAAGTGTGTGAAGGTCCAACCCTTTCATCCAAATCAAAATTTTCTACTCCTTGGGTGACTTCTCCTATTCCTTCATCATTTTGGTGTTCTATCTCCTTCCCCAAATTTTCTACTCCACTTGTAATCTCTCCAACATCATCATCTTCTACTCCATGTTTCTTAGGATCAGACTCATCAAATACTACATGAGTTGTCTCTTCCACCATCAAAGTTCTCTTGTTAAACACCCTAAAAGACTTTCCAACACTAAAATATCCCAAGAATACTCCTTCATCAGAGTTAGGATCAAATTTTCCCAAGTGAGTCTTCCCATTGTTGTGAATAAAAACCTTACAACCAAAGACATGAAGGTGGGAAAGATTGGGTGTCCTACCCTTAAGAATCTCATAGGGTGTCTTTTCTAATTTGGCTCTAACATTCACCCTATTCAACACATAACAAGCTGTGTTAACCGCTTCAGCCCAAAAGTATTTTGGAAGTGAATACTCAGCAAGCATGGCTCTAGTGGCTTCCACCAAGGTCCGGTTCTTCCTTTCAGCTACCCCATTATGCTGAGGGGTCCTAGGAGCTGAAAAATTATGGCTAATCCCCTTGTCCTCACAAAAATCCCCAAATCTTTCATTTTCAAACTCTCCCCCATGGTCACTATGGATGGTTAAAATCTCACACCCTATCTTTTTTTGAATCCAAGTAGAAAATGTTTTAAACTCCTCAAAAGACTCATTTTTATGTGAAAGAAATCTAGTCCAAGTGAACCTCGAGTAGTCATCAACAATCACAAATCCATAGACTTTCCCTCCCAGGCTGGCAGTGCTAATGGGTCCGAACAAATCCATGTGAAGGACTTCTAAAGGTCTAGAGGTGCTAATGTCCTTAATGAGGTGAAAGGTAGAGTGGACTTGCTTTCCTAGTTGACAGGCATCACAAAGGTGGTCTTTTGAAAACTTAAGTTTGGGGACACCTCTAACTAGGTCTTTTTGGGTCACTTTCCTAAGGGTTTTCATACTTGCATGATAAAGTCTCCGGTGCTACAACCAAGAATCATCAATCACAGTTTTTAAGTAAAATGAAGTAGCACATTCAATGTTATTTAAATCAAGCATGTAGACGTTGTTGATCCTCTTTCCCTGCAAAATAGTGTTGTTACTTAAACTTACAATGCATGAATTTGCAAAGAATTGCACGATGAATCCTTTGTCACAGAATTGACTGATGCTGAGCAAGTTGTGCTTCAATCCATCTACAAGCAAAACATTTTCAATCATAAGATTCTTGGAATTACCAATTATACCTGCGCCTACCACCTTCTTGGTGGTGTTGTCTCCAAGAGTAACCTTGCCTCCAGTCCTGGACTCTAGTACCACAAACTGATTGACATCACCAGTCATATGTCGAGAGCATCCACTATCCAGGTACCACATACTCTCATGAGTCCTTTTGTGAGAGCCCTCCTGCAAAATTACTAAATGTTAGATTTAGGAACCCAAGCAGGTTTGGGTTCCTTCTTATGAAGAGTAGAATGCAATACATGTGTGATATGCTGTGGATCATGCACCTTAGGTCTCCACACCCAATGTGTACTATGGTGAATTGTGCAAGTGTGTGAGATGTGTCCTAGCATGTCACATGAAAAACATCTAACTCTAGGAAAGGGATTTCTTAAGTGGTTTGAGTTATAATGCCTCTTCCTAGGTTTTGGCAATTGATCAAAAATGGGTGTCATCCTAGTTTTCCTACATGCTTCTAATTCATTTTGAATCTTCAAACTAGTGCTCTTTAAGACTTCATTTTCAATCCTCAAATTTTTCTCCATCTCCTTAGACTTCTTAAAATCAGATTCACGTGATGTGTGTGAAACTTTTAATGCATCATGATTTTCAACTAATTCACAATGATTTTTATTTAACTCATCAAATTCATCAAGTAAAGTAATATGATTTGAATCAGTCGTTTGATGGTCTTTAATCAAAATTTCATGCTCTTTTTGTAGATTTAAAAATTTTAATTTCAACCTAGCATGTGTTTTCTTTAATTTCTTATATGATGCATGAATTTTTTCTGAAACTTCAAGAAGTTGATTGTAGGAAAGTTCACATACCTTTTCTTAATATGGATTGTCGTCTGCCATCAAGCACAATTTTGATGTCTCACCTTCTAGTTCCATCTCCGATGAGTCCGAAGTTGAACCCGCCCAAAATGCTTTTTGTACTCTCATCTTGTCCTTCCTTAGCTTAGGTTTCTCCTCACCCTTTCCTTTGCTTGAGTGATCTTTAAGTGTAGGGAAATCAGTTCTCACGTGTCCTGGTTTCCTGCATTCATAGCAAACAATATCAGAAGATCCTTTAGAATTTTTATGATCCCTACCTTTTCTCCAATGATGCTTTTGTTTCTCCTTAGAAAGCTTTTGAATTGCCTTGTGATGAAGGCAACTTCATCGCTTTAAGACCCGGAAGTTTCAGAATCTGATTTGTGCGCCTTCAATGCAATTATTTTCTCCTTCTTCTTCTCACCTACATCAAGATTTCTTTGATTCACCCCTTGCTCGTAAGCGATGAGTGAGCCAAGTTATCAATAGAATAAGTGTTCAAATCCTTAGATTCAGTGATTGCAGTGATTTTAGCATCATATGACGAAGGCAAGCATCTCAAAATCTTATTTACTTTTTTATAGTTTAAAAGTTCTTTTCCTAGTGCATGCAGTGAAGTAACTATCTGAGTAAACCTAGTATACATGTTAGAAATTGATTCATGAGGTTTCATACGAAAAAGTTCGTAGTCATGCAAGAGAATGTTTAAACAGGATTGTTTAACCTCATTAGTGCCTTCATAGGTGATACACAATTTATCAGAAAATTTCTTTACCAGTTTTGCAAGTGGAGACATGCATGTAATCCTCAGATTTTAAAGCACAGAAAAAACAGTTCAAACATTTTGCATTCAATTGAGCTAAATCTCGTTCATCGAAAGTCCATTCAGTAAAAGCAACTTCAGTTTTAATACCATTAATTTCACGAGAAGGTGGAGAATAACCTTCTTTGATAAGCATCAACATGCGATAATCAGTAGATTGTAAAAACGTTGACATGCGGGTTTTCCAGAAATCAAAAGGTAAGTTGTCAAACAAGGGAGGTCGTGTAATTGAATAACCATCCGTAGTGTTACGATTCCCAAGGTTAGCCATGGATAAAAATTCAAAAAGTTTTTAATCTCAGTTTTTATGAATCCCGCTCTGATACCACTTGAAAGTTCTCAGATGACACTAGAAAGTGCTCTGATACCACTTGAAAGTTCGTTAGGGATGTTAAGCCCTATAGAACTGGCCCAAGCTAACCAAGAGGGGGGGTGAATTGGTATTAAAAAAATTTCTTTTTATAAAGAACAAAAATCACATAAACCAAAATCAAACCATGAGAAAAACAAATGCGAAAATTAAAGTGCGGAAGCAAGAAACAAGAACATAGAGATTTATAGTGGTTCGGTCAACTCGACCTACGTCAACTCCCCGGAGGCGCCCTCCGAGTATTGCACTACAATCATGACTCTCCTTTAGCCCCCACAGTTAGGCGGAGAAGCCTTTACAAAGCACCTCCTTTTTGCCACCCCGGCAAGGCAGAGAACCTATCTCTTTTTGCTTCCTCCTGAAGCTGGAAGAGAACCACAACCAGATGCTGACTCCTTACTTCTACCGACCCTTCCACGGATGAGAAACTCTAGACGAAGAAGAAGAAGAGCGATCCTTGAAGCAACCCTTGTGAATCCCCTCACAAGCTCCCCTTCACAAGATCCTCTCTCTCTCCCTCCTCTCTTTCTCTCCTCAAGCCTTCTCAGGTCAAGGCAGCAGCACAAAGGTTGTTCAAAATGTTGAACAAGAGCTCTTAAATAGAAGAGCTTCAAAGGAGCTCATTAATTGCAAGTTGCCGACAATATCGTCCAGGCCGATATGAACATCGGCCTGGCCGATCAGTATAAATCTTAGAAGATCGGCCAGAGCATCGCCCTGAATGTAAACTGGACGTTTTAAAATTGGCTTGATCGTCCTGGCCGATCAGTTCAAATCAAAGGAAAATCGTCCAGAGAATCGCCCTGAATTTGAGCTGGCCGATATTTATCGTCCTGAAGTAACTAAGGTTTTTGAATAGATCGTCCTAGCCGATCATGTGATCGTCTAGAATGATATGATCGTATCAATCATCCTTAATTACTCCCTTATTTTCTTGATTAATTAAGGCATAATTTGTGATTATCGTCCAGGCTGATTAATGATCGTCCTGGCCGATTATTTAAAAATACAGTATACCTTAATTGTCTAAGGCGGCAACTTCTTTCTATTTTGAGCTTATCGTCCTGGCCGATACACGTATCATCCAGAACGATCTACTAATGACGGCTGCGTTAATTAAGAATCCTTATTTTGACTTTCTATTTTAAGCCTGATCGTCCAGAACGATGTAAATATCGTCCTGGCCGATATGAGTAAAAAAAGAATTTCTAAGTCTCTCAAGTGTGTGTGTGTGTAGGGTTACTTAGCATCAGTCTCTTTGACCATTACAAATAGACTCAAGAAGAAAAAAAAACAAAGTACAGACTGACTCAACCCTAGACCTACGCAATCTTGAATTGGCTTCATTTGTTCGTCCGATCTTCGATTCCTGAAAAGTTAAAAGTAACAAGCAGTCCAAGAGAATCAATAGTGTTTGTCAATCATCGAAACATAAGTCATGAAAATAGATTTGCAACAGATGAAATAAATTGGACTTAATTTTTGTCTGTACGATCCGTGTCTAGAGAAGTTCGTCCCAGGACGAATGGGAATCGTCCGGAACGAATGGGAATCGTCCGGAACGAATGGGAATCGTCTAGGATGAATGGGAATCATTCGGGATGATCCTGCTTGATAAATTGAGGACTTGAGATATTTTGAGATATTTTTGAAGAGTGAGAAAAAGGCAGGAGAGAGAAAGAGAAGGAAAGAGAAAGAAGAAGCTTGGTTTCAGAGGCCATGGGGAGCATTTTGTTCGACGATGCAGTTGGAAGATTTGTTTATCTCAAAGTAAGGAATCCGAATCCTATTTTTGATTTCAAAGATTTCGAGTTTTGATATTTTTCTGCTCAGTTTTGTGTTTTTGTTACTGAAAAACATGCATATCTTTGTATTGACGAAACTTTTACCGCGTAACTTTTGGTATGTTATTGAACTGATGTTTTTGTACAATTTGAGTATTTTCTGGAAAGTTTTTACTGGATATTTTGAGTTCTGTGCAATTTTTATCGAATAGAAAATTATCTTGATGTTGTAAAATATTGTTTCAATACAAGTAAAGCTTTGTAACATTGTTTTACATGATTTCTGGTAATTTGGTGGTTTTCTGAATTTGTGAATTTTGTGAAAATTATGTATATCTATTCTATTCTGGTGCTTTAAGCACAAAGGAAGATATAAGGGGCCGGAATCCTTTGTGATTCCATTGTCTGGTTTCGAGAAATCTGAAAATAAGTTCTGGTCTGAAAATTCTGTATTAAGCACAAAGGGAGTTATAAGGGGTCAGAATCCTTTGTGATTCCGTTGTCTGGGTCCGGAAAATCTGAAAACAAGTTATGTTCTGAAAATTCTGTATATCTGTTCTGTTCTGGTGCTTTAAGCACAAAGGGAGATATAAGGGGCCGAAATCCTTTGTGATTCCATTGTCTGGTTTCGAGAAATCTGAAAATAAGTTCTATTCTAAAAATTCTGTATATCTATTCTGTTCTGGTGCTTTAAGCACAAAGGGAGATATAAGGGGCCGGAATCCTTTGTGATTCCATTGTCTGGGTCCAAAAAATCTGAAAACAATTTATGTTCTAAAAATTCTGTATTAAGCATAAAGTGAGTTATAAGGGTCCGGAATCCTTTGTGATTCCATTGTCTGGGTTCGGGAAATCTGAAAATAAGTTTTGTTCTGAAAATTCTGTATATCTGTTCTGTTCTGATGCTTTAAGCACAAAGGGAGACATAAGGGGCCAGAATCCGTTGAGATTCTTTCAGTGTCAGGGAAGGGAGGCATAAGGGGCTAGAATCCGTTGAGATTCTATTAGGGTCCGGGAATCTAATATCTGTTATGTGAAATGTGCTTTTATGATTTGAATTCTGTTCTGTATGATTTCGTTCGTTCTGTATGATTCTGTTTGTTATGTACGATCTCATTTCTATTGCATACTGTACTGGAATGCATATATAAAGTACTGTTCTTATGATGTCATTATAAATTTACTGATTTATTGATATTGACTGATTTATTGATATGGAATTGATTTATGGATTTTGAATGAATTTACTGATATTGAATTGATTTATTGATACTTAATGGCTTTACTGTATGGATTTATGAGTTTCCTGTCATTGCACGATTTCATTGATATTTCATACATGTCACTGAACACAGATACCGATACTGATATCGATACCGATACCGATACTGATATTGATACCAATACCGATACCGATACCGATAGTGATACCGATACCGATACCGTTACTGATACCGATACCAATACCAATACTACTGATCCACTGAAACATTAATTAATTGTACTGATCTTATAGCACGTGATACACCGAATACTGACCGATACATGTGATACATGTGATACACTGACCACGTGATATAGAATATGATTTTACTGTATTGATTGATTTTAATGGTTATTATTGATTTATCGTTTTGATTTTAACTATCCTTACGATGTATTGAATTGATCGTTTTATGTGATTTCATATCGAATGAGATTATTGACCGGAATTGATTTCTTTTTTAATTATCTGATTGATTCTATTGATATGATTGGGCGATGTTAATTGCATTTAATTTGACGGATTTACTAGTGTTGATTCTTTTACTGATTCTTTTTCTGTGATTCGTTTACGGAGAATTTATCATTTCTGTACAGTTTCACTGTTATTACATGATTTCACTGTTATATCATAATCGTTCATGTCGTCACAGGATTGTTACTGATACTGATACATACACTGCAACTACTAATTCACTGTACTAACTTTATGCACGTGATATACTGAGCAAGTGACATGTGATTCACTGAACACATGATATAGATTACTGGATTGCATATGATTTATCGAGCAAGTGATATTGAATAACTTATTGATATGCAAGTGTATGTTTCAATACGATTCTGCTATATAGATTTGACTGATGTTATAGACTGATGTGATAGATAAGAAGACTACGGGAATATTATGAGTTTTCTACTGATTACTGATGATTTTGGATTCTATTTTTTATGTATTGATTTCTGTTTCTGTACTTATTTCGTATCTGCATAGATTCAATGATCATGTGCAAGTGTTTGTTATTGATTGACATACATATTGTTTCAGTACCGTGCTTTGATTTCAGTTATAGGCTTTTGTGACCTGCTGGGCTTTTTGAAGCTCATTATATGTGGTTAATAATTTCAAGTCAGAGCAAGGGAATAAGAAGTGATGGTTGATCAAGACTGTCGACGAATCCTTTCACTATGGATGCCTGGGGCGTCACAGTGGTGCTGCTAACTTTCGAATGCTATGGCGCTGGAAAGGCAATTTTGATGCCAGAGTGTTATAAAATGTGATGCTACGGTGCTAGAAGACAGAGAACATGGTGCTACAAAACTGACCATTTTGACACCACAGTGCTGCCCAATAGAGAAGTTGACTCCGCAAAGTCGATGTTGTTACCGAAGCTACAACGTTAATTTGTCCAATGTCATGGCAGTAGATGACACTTAAAATTTTGTGGCATTTTTATATTTTTCTTGTACAACACAACTAAAACAACACATTTTTATTGAAAATATAACATATAGAATAATATGTTATTTACACTTATCAAATTCTCCCAACTAAAACTCGTGCTTGTCTTCAAAAAAATAAAATATTATAATTCTAATTAATTGCTTAACCAAAGTAAAAAAATGACAATTTAAAATTATTAAAATATAGGATAATGCATCAAAGTCTATAAGAAGTAAAAATGATCAAGATTATAATTCTAATTTAGAAACAAATACTAATAATTACACTAATTAGTCATCTTTATTGTTACTTAATTTTAATTCACAGGTTATATAATTAACTATTAATATTTTAATTTTAAAGGGAATAACATAGTTTAATGATTAGAAATGTTTTTTTTTTTTTTTTTTTTGAGAAATTTCAATAGCATTAAAATGAAAAAGCTAATACAAGTTATTATGTGATAGAAATCCTATCACATTCCTCCTTCACCAAAGAAAAGAAAGGAGGTGGAACATTATTAAGACTCTCCCACAAAAAATCACCCTCTAAGGAAAAATTAGCACACAAATGAGCTAATTTATTACAATATCTATAAGCAAAAAGAAATAAAAAAACTCTCAAAATTCTTAAGAAAAGAAAAGTCTTCAAGAATCGCCTCAGGTTTCGGATCACCCAGACCATCAATAGCTTTTTTGAGATAATTGATAATGTTCTAATTATCACCTTCTATGACAATGCCTTTGTACTCAAGCATCCAATCTTTGATCATAAACTTAATTTGCCGAAAAGCCAATAATTCTAACAAGCCACTGTCCCAATGAAAGCACTTATGGCCAAAGGAAAGAAGCATTCTTCCTCTGTCATCTCTAACAACACCGCCGAGACCAGCTCCATATGACTGATTTAAGGCTGCATCTATATTAATCTTGATCCATCTGGGAGGAGGGGGATGCAAAAAAAAATTCATCTTAGAAAGCTGATTAGCATTCCAATGGTCTGAATAGATAGCATTTTTGGATGAGATAGATGCATAACAAATCAAATTGGAAACAATATTTATCAGTCCAATTTCTCTACCCTCATGTATAAATTGATTTCTACTCTTCCATATGAAAAAAATCAAGGAGCAGTAGAGATGAGACAAAAAAGGATCTGTTTTGAAATTCATTTTCAGAAATTGAACACAATCCAATAAAGAATTGAACCTTTGGATTCGAATGCCCCATTGATTGAGTAATGCCAAAGCTTCTGCAATTTTGCAACATCTAGTAGAGATATGTTATATATTTTCAATCAAACAGCATCTTCTTGGACATTGATTGTCATTGATTAATCTCCTTTTCATAAGAAAATCAGTAGATGGAATTGCTTCTTTCAAAAGCCTCCACCAGAAGCAATCCACTCTTGGATTTAGCTTAAGCTTTTCCAACCATTTCCAATCAAAATCTGGATTATTCTGTTTTGTTAATTTCCTAAAAACTGAAGCAGCAAAAGAAGATCCTGTGAATTGTTTGATTAATTCCATTTCATCCTTCAATATATTAGAATAGATTTTGGTATCAATAATAATCTCTACTAATGAATTACCAAAATATCTCTCCAGCTCTTCCTTAATCCATAAACCATTGGATATAAAATCCTGTAATTGCGAAAATTCTATTTCAGGAACAGCAATGAAGGTTGGCCAATCTACCAACCTTTTATCCAATAGCCAAACATCAGTAAGAGAGTTAACATTAGCTCCTGAATGAATTTTCCATCTCACACATGGTTTTAAAGCCTTAGCTCCACTACACACAATTTTCCATGAAGAAGAAGTGTTCGGTCTATACACATTAGACCAGATATCCGTCCCATACTTAGCAGCCAATGTTTTGTTCAATATTATATCTGGCTTTTTAATAAAGTCCCATACAAATTTATCCCTTAACGGCCCTGCCATATTAATCATAGAATGAATGTGTCACGACCCGATTCGACGGGGACGGATCCCGCCCAAACCGGATCGCGACCAGCCTAAACAAACTAACCAGGATCTGGTTTGGGAATTGGTTTCGGAACTGAATCTTCCAAATAATTCTCAAAACGGCCACACAAATGCAAAACAACAGAGCTACTATAAATCACCAAAAACAGCGGAACAAAACATTTATCTTGTCTTTTCCTCAAATACAATCATCTACAAATACAGTGCATGGCTTTTGAACAGAAAGAAAGACAGAACAGAAAAGCCATGACTGTACAAAAATCAAAAGGTACAACAAATACCTATACGAATCAGACTCAGAAATCTACTCCTGGACTTCCTTCCCTTTCCCAGAACCTGAAAACCACCAGAAAACAAGAGTGAGCTCAACAGCTCAGCAAAGCAACAAACCTCCAATCAAAACTTTCAGAATTCAAAACCAAACTCATCTGACAGAAATCAGATCAGAAACCGGAATAGAATCGTACAGATTGTCAAACCGGACATATCAGAATGAAACAGAATAGAATCAGAACAGATACGGACAGATATCAAATCAGAATCAGAGTCGTACGGATTCAGAGTACAAACAGAACATAATAAATCAACAGAGTCAGAATTATACAGAGTTGTACGGAACAGAAATCGTATCAGAAACAGGACAGAATCAGACATATCACATTAACAAAATCAGAAATCAGAATTGCTTACCGAACAGATACTGAATTCGAAATCATATCAAATTAGATATCAGACAGATCAAATCATATCGTACGGAACTTATTATCGCTTACAGAACGGATACAGAAAGCAGAGTCAGATCAAATTAGATATCAGATATCAGATATATATTTAATAGCTAAATTCCCTGACACTGACTGAATCTCTTTGGATTCAGGCCCCTTATAACTCCCTTTGTGCTCACGGCACCAGAACAGATGTGCTTACAGCACCAGAACAGATTTCATCGGATCCGGAACAGAACAGATATCAGATTTTCAGATTTGAGCTCATTTCAGATTTCCCTGACACTTACTGAATCTCATAGGATCCAGGCCCCTTATAACTCCCTTTGTATAGCACATACAGATAGCATTTCAATTCAGAAGAAATCCGGGCAAATCAGAAATCAGACAAAAAAATCGGGCAGCACAACGGCAGTAGACGGAATTTACACAAAATTTCCTGCAAAGAAAATTTACCAAATTCGCACAGAACATAGATAATCATATTCCAGAACATTTATTCTACTGCACAGAGAATTTACGGATTCACAGAAAAATGTAATCAACTGAAAACGCTGCCGAATCAAAAATACCCTGACAAAAATCTTCGGAAAATAACCAAAAACTGCACACTCGGCACTTCAACAATATACAGAAAGTTACGCGGTAAAAACTGAATCAATCAAAAGTTACGGACGAAAATCGGTAACGGAAACGAAATCCGGACAGAAAACACCGCCAAACTCGACGGTTCTGAAAATTGAGAAAGGCGGAATGTGCCTTACCTTGCGTACAGCAAAATCCTCAACAGTCTCGACGAACGAAAACGGACCCGCGGCTTCCCGAAATCAACTTTTCCTTTTTCTCTTTTTCTTCCTCTCTCCTCGGATCAAAATCTGATATTTTATTTTTTTTTTCTCTCTCTTCAAAATATCTCATTTCCCTTAAGAAATGCTCAGATCGTCCTGGACGATCGCACTTCGTCCCGGACGATGTGCTCTGGAAAATCCTCGTCCAGACGAAATTTTCATCATCGTCCCCGGCGACAGGTCCTCGGGAGAATTTTCGTCCAGACGATCCAAATTTCGTCCCGACGAATCATACAACCAAAACTGATTTTCTGCACAACCTGTACCGATCGTCCCGGACGATCCAACTTCGTCCCGGACGAACCTGGAGCAGAACTGATATTACAATCTCCCCAACTAAAAAAAAAATGTCGTCCTCGACATTATCCAATCCAACCTCCGTCAAAACAAGTACGGGTACGACTGTCTCATGTCAGACTCCTTCTCCCAAGTGGCTTCCCGTGCAGTACGGTGCTTCCACTGGACTTTAACCATCGGAATCTGTTTACTTCGTAGTTTTCGGACGTCGTACGCCAAAATCAACTCTGGCTCTTCCTTGTACGCCAGATTCTCCTGAATCTCAACCTCATCAGCAGATACCTTCTTACCAGAGTCTGATACCCACTTCCTCAAAGTGGATACATGAAACACATTATGCACGTCGGGCATCGAATCAGAAAGCAAAAGTCTGTAAGCCGCTTTCCCAATCCTTTCTAAAATTTCAAAAGGTCCAACATACCTTGGACTAAGCTTGCTTACCTGACCAAATCTGCTCACACCTTTCATCGGGCTGACTTTGACATACACAAAGTCACCGACTTGAAACTCAACGAACCTGTGCTTCTGATTGTAATACTTCTGTTGACGGTCCTGAGCTGCTTTCAATCTTTCTTTAATCAAATTAATTTTCTGAACAGTTTCATCAGCAAAAGTGGCACCCAAAGTCTGTCTATCTCCGACCTCCGTCAGAGTCAAAGGAGTCCGGCACTTCCTGCCATACAAAGCCTCGTACGGTGCCATACCAATACTGGATTGGAAGCTATTGTTGTAAGCAAACTCAATCAAAGGGATATGATCTTCCCAGCTTCCTCCAAAATCTAAAACACAAAGTCTCAATAGATCTTCCAATACCTGAATGGTCCTCTCAGACTGTCCATCAGTCTGAGGATGAAAAGCTGTACTGAAATGCAGTTTAGTACCCAAGCCTTGCTGAATTCCCTTCCAAAGTCTGGAAGTAAAGCGTCCGTCTCGATCAGATACAATCACGCGAGGCACACCGTGCAATCTGATAATCTCCTTAACATAAACCTGTGCCAAGCGCTCTACTGAATCAGTCTGTCTGATCGGAAGAAAATGGGCTGACTTCGTCAATCGATCTACGACTACCCAGATGGCATCGTGTCCTTGCCGTGATCGAGGAAAACCCATCGCAAAATCCATTGTCACCTCCTCCCACTTCCACTCAGGGATAGGCAACGACTGCAACAGTCCACCTGGTCGCTGATGCTCTGCCTTCACCAACTGACAGGCCTCGCATCTCGACACAAACTCCGCCACATCCTTCTTCATCCCAGGCCACCAAAATAATAGCTTCATATCAGCATACATCTTACCACTGCCTGGATGAATAGTATAGCCAGAATGATGAGATTCATACAGAATCTCCTGCCTCAAATCTCCAAATACAGGTACCCATAACCTGTTCTTGCAGAAAATAGCACCAGAATCAGAAATTCGAAGTTCAGGAGTCTTACCAGATCCAATCTGAGCAATCAACTTCGAATAATCAGAATCTGACTTCTGGGCTTCTTGAATCCTTGTCTCCAAATTAGACTGAATACTCATCTGAGCCAAATCCAATCCATTGGAGAGAATCACCTCCAACTGCAAGCGTTCCATATCTCGAATCAGAAAGTCATCGGAAGTAAGCTGAATACCTGATAATCCAGAGGACTTCCTGCTCAAAGCGTCCGCTACCACATTAGCCTTCCCAGGCTGGTACTGAATAGTCAGATCATAGTCCTTGATTAACTCGAGCCACCTTCTCTATCTCAGGTTCAGATCCTTCTGAGTAAAAATATACTTCAGGCTCTTATGATCAGTAAAGATCTCACAACTGACGCCATACAGATAATGACGCCAAATCTTCAAAGCAAATACTACAGCAGCTAACTCCAGATCGTGCGTCGGGTAATTCTTCTCATGTGGCTTTAACTGTCTAGAAGCATAAGCAATTACCTGACCACGCTGCATCAGAACACATCCCAGTCCTTTCAGTGAAGCATCACTGAAGACCTGAAAACCTTCCGTACCTGACGGAAGTGCTAACACTGGAGCTGAAGTCAAACAGTCCTTCAATTTCTGAAAACTAGCTTCACACTCCGGTGTCCAAACAAAAGCTACTGACTTCTGCGTCAGTCTCGTCAGAGGTGTCGAAATCTGTGAAAATCCCTTCACAAATTTCCTATAATACCCGGCCATGCCCAAGAAACTACGTACCTCAAATACCGTAGTCGGCCTTGGCCAATCAGCAACCGCCTGAATCTTCTGGGGATCAACAGAAATGCCTTCTCCGCTAATCACATGCCCCAGAAAAGAAATACTCTTCAGCCAGAATTCACACTTGGAGAACTTGGCATACAGCTGATGCCGCCTCAAGGTCTCCAACACAATGCTCAAATGTCTGGCATGCTCATCCTCAGAAGCAGAATACACCAAAATATCATCAATAAAGACGATCACGAACTGATCCAGAAACTCCCTGAATACTCGGTTCATCAGATCCATGAAAATAGCAGGCGCATTGGTTACCCCAAAAGGCATAACTAAAAACTCGTAGTGCCCGTACCGAGTACTGAAAGCAGTCTTCACCACATCAGATTCCTTCACCTTCACCTGATAGTATCCGGATCGCAAATCAATCTTCGAAAATACTGAAGATCCGGAAAGCTGATCAAACAAGTCGTCGATCCGAGGCAAAGGATACTTATTCTTGATAGTGACCTTGTTCAAATCTCTGTAATCAACACACATACGGAGTGTCCCGTCCTTCTTCTTTACGAACAAAACAGGTGCTCCCCAAGGCGAAACACTAGGACGGACAAAACCTCTGTCAACTAGCTCCTGAAGTTGAACTTTCAACTCAGAAAGTTCTTTCAGTGCCATTCTGTACGGAGCTTTTGATATAGGAGCTGTACCCGGAAAAACATCGATAGAGAACTCCACCTCTCTATCCGGAGGTAAACCAACCAACTCCTCAGGAAAAACATCGGCAAACTCCCGTACCACTGGGATCTCAGAAACAGAACCAACCTCCAGGTTCAGATCCCGCACCGAAGCCAAAAACACTGGGTAACCCTTCTTCCACATTTTGCTCACCTCCAACGCAGAAATCAGACTGGAGAGAACACCTCGTAATCCCTGAAATACAACTCTCTCTCCAGCCACAAGCAAACTCACTTGCTTCTTCAGACAATCAATCTGAGCCTCATACAGACTCAGCCAATCCATGCCCAAAATTACGTCATACGAAGAAATCGGTAACAAAATCAGGCTTGACTTCCACTTCTTGCCAGCAATGTCAATCTCACAAAAACAAAACTTGCGGGCAATCAAATTACTTCCAGCCGGTAAAATCACAGAAAAAGAAATCGGCAACAAAACAGAATCCAAACGCAAAAGCTCAAAACAGCGCTCGGACAGAAAAGAGTGACTAGCTCCAGAGTCAAACAAAACACGACAGGGCTGATCAGAAATATAAATCGTACCTGTCACAACATCCGGAGCATCACGAGCCTCCTGCTGACTCAGGCTGTAAACTCGTGGCTGAACTGGAGCAGGAGCTGAAGCAACAGAACTACTCTGCTCCCTCTGAACCGTAGGTGGTCTCCGTGGTCCAGAACTAGTACTACCACCTCTTCCAGAAAATCCCTCAGGGCGAGGAGGAACAGTCCTCGGTCTTCCTGCTGCAGAACCGGTAGGTCTAACAGAGCCCTCAGGTCGGAACTCAGAACGTCGATCAAATCCAGCCTGTGGACACTCTGCAATCCTATGTCCAGGCTGACCACATCTGAAACACAGACCAGCCATCCTATAGCACTGGCCATGATGTCGCCGTCCACAACTCTGGCACACAGGTGCCCCACTGACAGATCCTGAACTCGTCGTACTGGTAGCAGTACCAGACGATTCTCCACTCCTCCTGGAGTCAGATCTGTTGACTCCGGATCCAGAACCAGTCACAAATCTCCTCTTCCCAGAGGAACCACTGCCAGAAGCCTCACCGCCAAATCTCTTCCTACTCGCAGTCCACCGCTGCTGAGTAGCCATCAGATCATTCTCAATCAGACGAGCTCGCTCCACAAGCTCAGCGAAATCAGAAATGTGAAAAGGCACCAGGGGCTGCCTCAGACTATCTCGCAATCCCCTCAGAAATCTGTAGCACCTCTCAGCAGAAGTGCTCACTAGCTGCGGAGCATACCTGGCTAGTGCAGTAAACTCAGCCTCGTACTGCATCACCGTCTTGCTCCCCTGAACCAGTCTCAGAAAACTCTCCTGCATCTGCTGTCGTGCAGAAGGGGGAACAAACCAGTCTCGAAATACCTCAGTGAACTCGTCCCAAGTGATCAAAGAGTTCAGCCTACCCTGAAATCTGGCCGCCTGCTGGCCTTCCCACCAGTGCTCAGCCTCTCCATCCAACAGAAAAACTGCCAACGGAACTTTCCTATCCGCTGGACACTGCATCCCATCAAAAGTCTTTTCCAATCTCCTCAGCCACTCCTCGGCTGCTTTGGGCTCAACAGCGCCCTCAAATCTCGGAGGTTTCAACCTCAAAAATAACTGTAAATGTCTATCAATATCCTCTGATCTGACAGTAACAGCTCTGCTCTGAGTCTCGCTCATCATCTGAGCAACAAGTGTAGCAAACTGAGCAAGTGTATCAGCACCGGCCACTGGGGCTGTACTCCCCACTGGTGCTGCCTGACTGGCACTCTGCCCGTCTGTCATGTCTGGGTCTGGCTGATCCATACAGAAAAATCCAGAAAATCCGGAAAACTATCACAAAAACAACACGAAAACAACACAATAAAAAGCCAAACGACCCAAAACTACCCCTAGACAGACTCACTGATCACTTCCTATAGCTCTGTCTTACAATCCAACCAGTTTCCAAACCAGTGCTCTGATACCACTCAAAAGGCTTTGTCACGACCCGATTCGACGGGGACGGATCCCGCCCAAACCGGATCGCGACCAGCCTAAACAAACTAACCAGGATCTGGTTTGGGAATTGGTTTCGGAACTGAATCTTCCAAATAATTCTCAAAACGGCCACACAAACGCAAAACAACAGAGCTACTATAAATCACCAAAAACAGCGGAACAAAACATTTATCTTGTCTTTTCCTCAAATACAATCATCTACAAATACAGTGCATGGCTTTTGAACAGAAAGAAAGACAGAACAGAAAAGCCATGAATGTACAAAAATCAAAAGGTACAACAAATACCTATACGAATCAGACTCAGAAATCTACTCCTGGACTTCCTTCCCTTTCCCAGAACCTGAAAACCACCAGAAAACAAGAGTGAGCTCAACAGCTCAGCAAAGCAACAAACCTCCAATCAAAACTTTCAGAATTCAAAACCAAACTCATCTGACAGAAATCAGATCAGAAACCGGAATAGAATCGTACAGATTGTCAAACCGGACATATCAGAACGAAACAGAATAGAATCAGAACAGATACGGACAGATATCAAATCAGAATCAGAGTCGTACGGATTCAGAGTACAAACAGAACATAATAAATCAACAGAGTCAGAATTATACAGAGTTGTACGGAACAGAAATCGTATCAGAAACAGGACAGAATCAGACATATCACATTAACAAAATCAGAAATCAGAATTGCTTACCGAACAGATACTGAATTCGAAATCATATCAAATTAGATATCAGACAGATCAAATCATATCGTACGGAACTTATTATCGCTTACAGAACGGATACAGAAAGCAGAGTCAGATCAAATTAGATATCAGATATCAGATATATATTTAATAGCTAAATTCCCTGACACTGACTGAATCTCTTTGGATTCAGGCCCCTTATAACTCCCTTTGTGCTCACGGCACCAGAACAGATGTGCTTACAGCACCAGAACAGATTTCATCGGATCCGGAACAGAACAGATATCAGATTTTCAGATTTGAGCTCATTTCAGATTTCCCTGACACTTACTGAATCTCATAGGATCCAGGCCCCTTATAACTCCCTTTGTATAGCACATACAGATAGCATTTCAATTCAGAAGAAATCCGGGCAAATCAGAAATCAGACAAAAAAATCGGGCAGCACAACGGCAGTAGACGGAATTTACACAAAATTTCCTGCAAAGAAAATTTACCAAATTCGCACAGAACATAGATAATCATATTCCAGAACATTTATTCTACTGCACAGAGAATTTACGGATTCACAGAAAAATGTAATCAACTGAAAACGCTGCCGAATCAAAAATACCCGGACAAAAATCTTCGGAAAATAACCAAAAACTGCACACTCGGCACTTCAACAATATACAGAAAGTTACGCGGTAAAAACTGAATCAATCAAAAGTTACGGACGAAAATCGGTAACGGAAACGAAATCCGGACAGAAAACACCGCCAAACTCGACGGTTCTGAAAATTGAGAAAGGCGGAATGTGCCTTACCTTGCGTACAGCAAAATCCTCAACAGTCTCGACGAACGAAAACGGACCCGCGGCTTCCCGAAATCAACTTTTCCTTTTTCTCTTTTTCTTCCTCTCTCCTCGGATCAAAATCTGATATTTTATTTTTTTTTTCTCTCTCTTCAAAATATCTCATTTCCCTTAAGAAATGCTCAGATCGTCCTGGACGATCGCACTTCGTCCCGGACGATGTGCTCTGGAAAATCCTCGTCCAGACGAAATTTTCATCATCGTCCCCGGCGACAGGTCCTCGGGAGAATTTTCGTCCAGACGATCCAAATTTCGTCCCGACGAATCATACAACCAAAACTGATTTTCTGCACAACCTGTACCGATCGTCCCGGACGATCCAACTTCGTCCCGGACGAACCTGGAGCAGAACTGATATTACAGAATGCCTCTTCCTCCATTTTGAAATTAATTACACATCTCCTCCCACGGTATAAAATGCATACTGTGAGATCCATCCTTCTTATTCCACAAGAAATCTCTACAAATCTTCTCAAATTTCTTCAAAATGCTTAATGGAATTAGAGAAGCAGTGATATAGAACAAAGGATAAAAATAATGATATATTTCACCAGCAATATCCTCCCAGCTAAGGAAATAAATTTATTTCCCCAATTATCTAATTTGGATGGTGCTTTCCCGAGAATACTGAGAAAATCCGAGCCAACCCTTCTATTTAATGAGAATTTGAAACCCAAATATTGCATTTCCTTTAATTCATTGAAGCCAAGAAGTTTTGAAATCTTTCTTCTTTTGTTGATTTTAACGGCCTTGCCAAAGAGAATGGAGGATTTGGTCTTGTTGAAAGCTTGTCCCGTCCAGCTGCAGTAATCTGCAATTAGCATTTTGAATTCTCTCAAATGTTCTAATCTGCCTTCTGAGAACAAGAGAATATCGTCTACAAATAGGAGATGAGAAATTCTAGGGGATGAAGGAGACACCTTAACACCCAACATGTGGCTTTTAGACAAAAAACTAATAGTTAGTAATTGTGAACATAAAATGAACAAAAAAGGGGAGAGTGGACACCCCTGTCTAAGTCCACTTTTATCCTTAATCCAACTTGAACCAACACCATTAATTTGAATTGAGAACAAAGGATCAACCACACACTCCATCACCAAGTTTGAGAACTTCCTTGGGAAACCAAAGTAATAAAGGATTTGATTTAGAGAATCCCATGATAAGCTATCAAAAGCTTGCTCCATATCCAATTTGATGGAAGCCAATCCTTTTTTAGCTTTAGAAGTCCTAAATTTATGAAAGACTTCTTGAGCGAGGAGAACATGATTGAACAAGGATCTCCCCCTAATGAAAGCTACTTGAACTTCATCAATCAAAAAATGAATAACTTTGGATAGCCTATTTAAAATCATTTTAGCAATGATCTTATAAATAAAAAGGCAAAGGCTAATTGGTCTGAAATTCTAAGGGTTAAGAGGGTTGTTGATTTTGGGAATAAGAACCACCAACATCTTCTTCCATTTGGAGCACATCTTACCAGGAGAGAAAAAAGTTCAATAGCTTTCCAAACATCCACACCAATTGTCTTCCAATAAGATTTAATAAATGAGAATGTTATCCCATCCACGCCTGGAGCAACATTGTTCCCAAGTTCTTTAATGACCAGTTCCAATTCATTAAGCCGAAAGTCAGAATTAAGAAAAATAGATTCTTCCTGACTAATGGTTCTTAGGTTAGACGGCCAGCCATGAAGACAGCAACTTCTAAGCCTCCATTTACTGTTGAAGAAATCAGTAAAAAATTCCCTGATACGCTCCTGATCTTCAACTAGACCACCTGAATCATCTTTGATTTGCTTGATAAGATTACCATTCCTTCCCCCATTAGCAAAAGCATGAAAGAAGTTAGAGTTAGTGTCACCTTCACCTAACCATTTCGCTTTTGCTCTTTTCCTACACCACATATTCAATCTAGCCAGAGTACAATGATTAGAAATGTTAGCAGTTAAAATTAAAACTTTCATTAGTTCACCATCATTTGCACTAGTTTTCTTATTTTGTCTTTTATGAATTTAATTATAAAATTGTAATTGGATTCTAAACTTTTGATTGATACCAATTTTTTGTTGTACTTATATTTTCTTTTTCTTAGTTTTTTTTTTCTTTTTAGAATTCTTTTCTCATCTCTTTTTTTATGGAGTATATAGTTAATTATTTTGAATATCAATTTTTAGTTTTAACCCTTTTATAAATTTAATAAGTTTTATATAAAGATTAAACAAGATTACCAATTCTAAATTAGGATTGCTAATTATTCAACCTACTAATATCTAATCTTTAATTCTAATTAATCATTTTTATTTAAAAAATTAATGTATAAAGGTGTAACTTATAATTTCAAATTAAAGCAATAACTTAAATGGTCTAAGTTAGTTAATTATTATTATATTTTTCACTCTATGAAGTATAAATTGTATTCATTTGAACTATGATCCATGATTTTATTATTACCCTAATTTTATATAATTTTTAATTACCATTTTTACTAAGATTAATTAAATAATTAGAATATAAGTATTCTAGTGATCATGAGAAAAATTACAATAAAATGTAAAAAAAAAATTATAAATAAATATCACTACACATGCTTTCATATAAATAATAAAAGGTGCATAAAATATGTTCTAACATAATATAACATAACATAACATTTGTTATAAGATAACTAGTGCACTAGGCACCATGAATGACATACTGTTTCAAAAAGCCAAAACAATGAGTCGTGCTCCAACTACTTATACTAATTACTCACATAAGTGCATTTTCTTCTAAAAGATGTGAAACATAATCAAGATACAAATACACATCATCTTTTCTTCCAAATTCAAGATTTCCTTATTTACCTAATCGCATTGTTACAATGTATGACTATTAACCTTGAAAATGTGAAAAATTTTCTTATCTAGAATGTTGATGGCGCCATTGAGATATATTTTAATAATGGAATATGGATAAACACATCCAAATTAAGTTTTTTCATGGAATTTTTTTTTCTTCTAATCAAATAATAGAACATCTTGACCAGGATGAAATTCAAACTCTAAAACTTCATATTTACACATTTTCTTTATTTTTGCCTTATATTTTGTTGTGTCCTCACAAACTTCATCATTGAACTTATAAAGTTTATTGATAATTAACAGAATTCTGCATGTGGAGAAGAGAAAATAATTTTTTATTTTTCAATTGTTCTTCACTTTAAATCCTGAAGAAGGAATGTCATTGCTTAGTTTTACCCATTGCTTAACTTGAATTTTAGGAAGAAGAAGATAACATTGTACCCAAGAATTAACAAGGATTGAGAATTAAACTTCCAACATGTAATTTTTATAATTTTTTTAATGAAAGGAGGTTTTAAATTTTAAAATTTTAATCCACAAAGGCCCAGCTCAACGCTGGGGCGCTAAAGGTAGTGCTGCGACCATCTCTCATCTCTTAAGGCATTTTTAAAAAAAGCAAACGAATGATAACTAATAAAATTAACAGTCTCTGCTTATCAGACATAAGCTATAAATTGAGTTTCCTCCCTTGAAGCACTAAGTTTATAGTCTTCAACCGGACTTAAAAACAAACTAAACCTAATTCTGGATTGTCTCCCACATAACGCTAAGTTTATAGTCTTCAACCAGCCTTGCCTTTTTTTTTTCTCAATTTGAATGGAGCATATTGTTTCCAATCTTTAAATAGCTTCCAGGTAGACCTTTTTCTTTGTCTAATAGATCAACTTAAATATTACTAGTTAAAGATCCAAAAGGTCTATACTAATTGAAAATGCAAGCTTGCTTAATTGGGTTACAAAATTTTTAATACAAGTAGCTTGATTTTACAATTGAGTCCCCCCAACGGCATAATTGCATCCTCGAATACTAATTTCTTACTTCAAAAGTGATTGCTTTGATTAAATCGTAGAGAATATGTAAGTCTAGGATTAATAGTAGGTTGTTGATAAGTGTTCCAATTTACTCCTTGATTTTTCTTACCATTATTCCATAAAATTACCAACCATATTATTTAACCATTTAAAATTAGGATAGCTCCTTCAACCTAAATTAAATGTATTGAATAAGGTTTATTTTGAATTACATTGATATTTTCAAACCCTTGCATTTTCTTATATTCAATTGAATTTTGATCTCCTATAGACTCAATTCCTATTCCAAAATTTACTCATGTTGTATTCAACTCCTTAGACATTGTTACAACTTGTGTAGTCAAGATTGATAAAGCACTAGATACATAAATTATAACTACTTTTTTAGGATTTACCTTTTTTTTTTTAGGATTTTCCATATCATTAGGCCAATGAAAATTATTAGTAGTCATTTCCTCTATTAATTCACATGCTTCCTCAAATGACTTAGATATTGATGATCCTCTAGTTGCAATATCAATTATAGCTCTAAGAGATATACTAATCAATTATAAAATATTTAAATAATCAACCAAGTAGATAATGCATGATACATGCATTTTCAAAGCATTTCCTTAAATATTTCTCAACTCTCATAAATGGATTCTCCTTCAAACGAAGTAAAAGAAGTTATGCTATTTCTAAGTTTGATAGTTTTTAAGGTGAAAAATATTTAGCAAGAAGCTTATGAGCCAACTCATTCGAAGTGGTTTTAGAGCCTAGAAAAAATGAATTCGGCACATTTATGCTTTATCTCTTACAGAAAAGTGAAACAATCTAAGTCTAATAACATTAACACTGACACTATGATACTTAAATATTGCACAAATTTCTAAGAAGGTCGCTAAATTTAAGTTTTGATATTCTACAAAAATTACCCCAAACTAAGAGTTTTGAATCATTTAAATAATAAACGGTTTTAATTCAAAATTATTAGCTCAGATTGTAAATATATTTATGCTTCAATGAATTCTGTTTACTAAAGGGTTTGAATAATACTTAAAAGGTCTAGAATGATTTTGCTCTAACTCAAATTCTATCAATTTTAAAATCATTTTCTTTTTCTAAATTTTAGAAAGTATTCTCTCAATTTCAAGGATCAAATAACAAAAGTTCCTTTTTACGGCTGTAAAGAATGCAACCAAGAAAAATAAAATATACAATTCATGATCAAATCAAATAAAAAAATATATAAGTAGATCAAATTATGTAATTAATTTAACAGTTAAAATTTTACAAAAAACAAAATACTTCCGCGACAATGGCTCTAAAAACTTAATGGGGATATGTGGAGTAACCCATAAAATTGTGAAAAGATTTCCTATTTTAATTCCTAGTAATGTTTAGGTTTTCTTTTATATAAAAATTATAAAATCTTATTTAATATATGCAAGTATACGTGCCAAACAAAGTAATAAAATGATAGAGTAAAGTATTGAACCAACGAGAAAGTATGCTTTTCAGTAATCAACTAATACTGTTTATTATAATTGAGAAATTATCCTCAAAAAATGAATCTTGTGGAGATTCAACCACTAATGTAAAACTAGATAAAGATAATGAATACACTATATAGATAAAATATTTTGGATTGATGAATATAAATAACATATTTTTCCTTATGAAATTCTTGATTTTTTTATGTTATTTAGAGTATATGCATTCTTAGATCTCTATCGAACTTGTGGGATAAAGAATGTCTACCAACTTTATATGGTTATATTATCTCCTTAAAAATTTAATACATTTTATACCCTATGCCTAGACATGTCGCATACTAATTTAATATTCCTCGTTATGTCTGCTTTCTTCCATCGAGACTCCACATTACAACTAATTTTAACTATACATGTGACCACTAATGGCTTTAAATTAAGATCTGGTGATATTTAAAATACATTTTAATCATTTAAATGACCAGAGAACTCATTAGTACTACACATGAAATTTACATTCTTAATCCAAAACTAGAGAAATTAGTTAGACATGGAGTAGAATTGAATCAAACTCATTTTCATTGATAGCATAATATAAAGAAAATACAATAGATAGATATCACCAAAATGGTTCAATGGATCTCCTCTAAAGTCATTCTTTTTAACTAATAGAATGGCTTCCACAAAGACAATCAAAACTCTCTAATGATGGTATCAGGTACTCTAAATTCCCTTAATCATCATTCTAAGGGAAATATAGAGAAGCACTTTGAATTGTATTAAAATTATCTAAGTGATCAAACTCCCTTATAAATATAACATAATGATTATTTATAAGAAAATACAAAGTAGGCAACTGGCGATGTGGTGCTTAAAAGATGAGTGATGTTGTGCCCAACAAATAAATTGTTGCCCCACTACTACGTTTGGCTCCGACTAAGTGCTTGCCGATGTAGATCAGTTACTTAGTCAAAGCCGCATCATTTTGTTTACAGATCCTGTTCTTGAAAAGTTACAACTGCTACGTCGTGGCGCTGTCGACATTCAAATGATGCGGTGCTGGAAGGGCAATTTTGGTGCCAAGGCGTTATAGATTGTGACACTGCGGTGCTGAAAGATAGAGAGCATGGTGTTGCGAAACTTACATAATTTGATGCCACGACGCTATCCAACAGAGAAGTTTGCCGCAAAGTAAATGTTGTGCTACTCTAATGGTGCCTTTGATGGTGCCACAATGTTGATTTGTTCAATGCTATGGCGCTACATGAGACTTAAAATTTTATACCTTTTTTATATTTTTCCTACACAATACAACTAAAATACTACATTTTTACTTAAAAATATGAAATAAAAAATAATATATTATTTATACTTACCAACAATCTTTGAATCGTACAACTGATGATTAACTAATCGTATTGCATGAACAAAAGCAACAAAATTAAAGCTAATTGTACATATAGAATAAATGTTTAAGTGATTAACAATAGCGGCTAAGATGTTACCAGGATTATAAAAACACCATCAAAAGTTGAAATTTCATTAATCAAGTTCATACTATGCCTAGATCAGATTCTAGCATAAAGGAACCCAAGGTCATCTTCAACATGGGAGAGACATCTAGCTTTGGATCTTTGAGAGATCGAAGACACCTGTATATAATAACAATGATTAAGTTGGTCGTTAACATCCTTTAGGGAGTCAATGAGAAAAGTGTTAAGAGAGTTGGACTAAATTTAATACATCAACAAGTTCTTACCATCATGAGATTAGCAATATGGCTATAGATTGAGTTGACCGAGGTCCAACTTTTGGATGTTATAGCATTTTAAGTTTATGGAATTTGGAACACAAGTTTACAATAAGGCTCCGAAATGGATGAAGAGAAAAAACAGAGATGAGGGCATCCCTAGACTCTGGTTTTTTGCACCAAATGTTTTTAAATAAGGATATGTGATTTTTGCAGACTAGGGGTTGCTACAAAGCATAATAGGATTGTGGTGAGAACACCTTAGAATTTCAACTTCGCAAAAAGAAGACAGTAATTGCTTAAACCAAAGATCATTAAACAAAACCCTATCAAGCCTAATATTGAATGGGATTGTCACTTCTATGGTTAAACCAATTAAAAAATGTCCAACATAAACCAAGACTGAAGCGTCAATATTATATATGAGATTATTAAAATCCCCAAATTTGTTATTTAGAATGTAATTTCTCCTATATTTCACCTCAGGAGACCAACAATTAAAGTCTCCCAGAATAATCCAACGAGAAGAAATGTCAGTCACCACAACAAGAATATCCTTCCATAAAACAAACCTTTCAACATAAAAGTTTGATGCATAAACAACAGTGACAAAAAAGGATTTGGAAGGGCCACAAGTTATTCTACCATGAATCATTTTATTAGAGAAAAAAATGGGATTAAATGAGACATAGGAGGCATTCCATTTAAGCCAAATTTTCTCCAAGTCAAAAGCATCAAAATTATTAAGGCATGCCTCATTAGGATAAACATAATGAGAGACAGAGAACCTAGGGTTGGTCATCATCGAGGAGTAAATCTTAGTTTAAAGAACACACAACATTTCCAAATTGTGAGATCAAACTAGCTCTCTACAATTTAGAACTTTTTCTGGGTATTGAAACCTCTAAAATTCTAGCAGACAATATTAGGGGGCATCATTGGGACTTTGTGGAAGTGTTTGTTACCTTCTTGGCAATTTTGGATCGAGTAGGCTTTATTAATTGATTAACCACTTGGGAGGCCACTTGGGTAGGGGCCTTAGAGATAAACTTACTAGGATTAAGAATATCCAAAGTGTTTAGAGTGTTGTATTTTTTAGGGCGAGGAATAGTAAAAGGATTTGAAGGGGATGAGATGTCTTATGAGGGGGAGTTAGAATGTTGGCCTTACTTGAAGAGGATAAAGCTTCAATATGCTGGCCACCCTCAATAGAAGCAAACAAAACCTCTATGTCATTATAAGGAATGGGTCTAGGTTAGTGTGATTGGTAGCAGGTTGTTGAGAGTTCGTAGGAATAGAGAGTCTACATGGAGGCCTTCATGCTATACGACTTTTACTCCTTCCCCTCGGCAACTCATCCTTTGGAAGTGTGGGAAGGAGAATGTATGTGACAAAGGTTCGATGGATGAACCAAAGAACCGCAACCTACGTAAGGGACTGACTTTCAATCATGATGAACTTTAAGATTATAGTTCGCCCCAACAACACAAATAGGGATTTCATATAGTAGGGGAGAATTGTTTTGAATTTGTAAACAAACACACACAAAAATTATTCTAATTTTTTCAATGATTAGGTCTTCGATGGTTATGGAAAAACCAACAGAGCTAGCTATTTTTGAAATCCCTTCCAAATTCCAGTAAGAAAGAGGTTAGCCGAGAATTTTTATCCAAGGAGGAATAGTTGAGAGCTCTTCCTGTTTAGGTCAAAATAGGGGTGATCATTTTTGGAGGATAAATGATTTTCCAAAAAAAAAACAAAAAAAATCATTGACCTGCCATCCACACCATATCAAAATCATCAGAAGATGAAAACCTATCTTCATAAAAAAGATTAAGAAATAGAATAACCTACAAGTTGATAAACAATTATTAGAATATATATTTTTTATCATAACAAAATTATGAAATTTCCACTCCACTTTCTTTTTACAATTTAAATTTGAGTTATGTTTCTAGCATTAGCAAAGGCAAAAAGACCTTGCACAAGTTAATTTGAGCAAATTCGAGCTAAACAACACCAGATCACATCAACTTAACTCTATCTACTTTATTTATGCATCAAAAGAGACCCATCAATCAATAAGAAAATTTGCAACAAGTAACTACTATATATGACATCATCTTAGTAATAACTCAAAGAAGGATGGTTTCTCAAAACAAGTTGCAACTAGTCGATTAATCAACTATAAATATATGCAAATCCCACAACTTAAAAATTCAGCAGATGACTTTATGAAGCCAAATGTCACATTGAGCTACTTCATTATAATGCTCTCTTTTTTCCATATAGCAATATATGTTATCAATTCTATGATGCCCAAATTTCAACCCAATTTTATCAATAGAGGATTGAAAGACAGGCTCTCATTTTTTTCACTCAATACTCTCAATGCAATAGGAAAAAGGAAATATTATATATTTATTTACAACATATAAATGAAAAAAAAAACTATGTTATAATATTTTAATCAATAATTGATGATTAATTTTAAAATTTACTTTAAAATAAATAAGGTAAAAAATTAATTAATTATTCACATATTACTTGTCCAAATCAAAGAGTGTTGAAAACCATCAAAACAAAATTTTAGTCAGAAAATTTCCGACCTAATTTTTATTGAAATAGAAAGTTTTGTAAAAATTACATCAATGGAAGAAAATATGCCAAAGTGAAATAAAAGCAACGATCATTATTCGAAGAAAAATAGTTTTGTTGTGAACCTTCAATACATATCAAGGTGGCATCAACAAAATCAGATATTTGAATTGAAGGCAGTCCACCCTCCATAAATTGGTCTGTGAACCGCTAAATTCAACCTTTTAGCTTCTCTTGAGCAGCGCAGCAGTTCAGCCTTGACCAGGTTAAAGAAAGAAATAAATAAAAAATGTAGAACACCTATATATCCTAATACCCATCTATCAAAAAAATCACAAAGTTTAATGAACAGACTGTTCACCTATAATTCAAGCTAAAAACATGACAGCACTAAGAGCTGCAAACAATATAGCTTCTGGATCGAGCAAAGAAGGAACTTAAATAGAACGACCTGCAAGTTAAGATACAGTTCTTGATAATGTTAAGTCGGCGCGACAAACAACATGTTTGAATAGAGAAAAATATACCAAGGCAAATACTAATGAATGATGATATCTGAATAAGAAAAATAATTTATGTCAATGTAAGGGTTTATTTAGTTCAATCTCTCATATTTCTTCAGAAAAAAAAAATGAATAAGCAATAAAAAAGCAGAGCAGGGAATAATAAAACCTGTGATCAAACTTTGATAAACCACTTCGGATATGATCATTTCCGGCTCATCATCATTTCTTGAAATTGTACTCTCTTTGCATTTCTAATATCAACAATACTAGGCGGGTAGGGGTCAAACTGACCATTTTCTTCAACCAGGTGAAAGAATTCCTGCTTAGTGAGACTTTTCTTTGTAACAAGTTCGTCAACAACCTTGTCCATAAGGATTCTATTCTGTTTCAAAATCTGAAAGAAAAACGGAGCAACGTATAAGACCAATATATAGCCTCGTTTTCATTCTTTCTAAAAGCAACGTGTAAGAAAACTTGTACTTTGTTAGCTCTTTCATAGCATTTGCTAAGAATATGCAGGGCCTCCAGATCAATTTCCTGGTGAAGAAAACAAAGCTGTAACTAACATGTCAATTAAAAAAAAAATTATAGGAATGCGCAATCATGTCATCATACATTAATTCGATCCACAACCCAGAAATCGGCCAACCCATAAAATTTCTCGGAAAGACCACCAAGAACAAAACTTCTTGCAGCAGATCTAGCATTGTCCGCTGTTTCTGCCCAAATTGTACTCAGCTGCAGAAGAAAATGCACAAATAAAAAATCCCACATCTATTGCAAAAAACACAAGTCCTAAAAAAGAGCTAAAATTAAGAAAAACAGAGAAATAGCAAGAATATACCCCAAAAGTGTTAAACTAGGAAAACGTTTTATTATATGAAAGAGAAATAGAGAAGACGTGTAATGTCATATTTCACTAAGGAAGCCTATTTTTTCATTCCTCTCCATGCCACCTCCCTACACCCTCACGTTACACGTCAACCCTAATGTAGATTGCATCATCGTCAGCCTTATCCAAACTATTTATGGTGGTGGGCTTAATGAATCTGAATTTTGTAATAGTTTGTGTTACGAGCTTCTTACGGAGCTAGAGCAGGTTGCTGTGGCTGCGAGTGCGGAGCACACAAGAAAAGTAGGTTGTAAATGCGGGGAAGGATTTTGAGAGCACATGCAATCCTGGTGGTGTTTCAGATTTCTTTTAAATCTTTTTCTTTTAGAAGAGAGATGAATTATCTTAATAAGTTTTTTAAATGCTTTTATTTTCATTTTCATTTCTTAAAATTTATTGCCATTAGACGATATGACCATCAGTTCAAGGTGAATTAGAAAGTGCATTCAATACTTGTTATGGCCATTAGTATTTAAGTCTTATTTGGATTAGTTTGCAATCAATTCTATTGATGATCCATTTGTATACCTTTAAACTGAAGATTTTAATATAATACCTTGAGATTAGTATTTGAGACCTTAAGACAGCATAAGTTTTAATTTTTAAGTAAACATTTTTTTAATTGTGAATTATACCTGAAAGTGTAGCATTCTTGGGTTACATTATTAGTGGAAATGACATATCTATAAATCTTCAAAAGGCGTAAGCTATTTCTAATTGTCTAAGGCTTATTAATGTATAAGGGGTACTTAGATCTCCATGGTACGACAGATTATTATAGGAAATTTGTTAAGAACTGTTGACCCGTTACTGTATCCAAAAAGAAAAAAAATATACGTACCTGTCCGGCGCCGAATTCAGCACGTCGTCGCCCACGACCTCGCACGATCGGATGTCCCTCTACATCGTGTTAACGGCTGTCTCCGCTCTAACTCTCTAATTCTCTCCCGCCCTCTCTCGCTCTGACTCTCGCTGCCTCTCCCGCTCTCGCTCTCTTCTTCCTGTGAAATCGGAAGTTACGACATTTTGTGCGGAAGCAACTACAGGAGCTTGCCGACTGTGAAGTTAACTTACTCCCTTCGAGCGCTTCTTCGCATCCATCATTGCTGGTCGACTTTGCTCCTCCGACGTTCCTTCCAGTCGGATCGGAGCTTACGACAGTTTGATCGAAAGCAACTCGGGAGATCGCCGGTTGTGAAGATAACTGTATACCTTTCGCGCGCTCCTCCGGCTCCCTGTGGCTGTTCGACTTTGCCTTCGACGACTTTCCCTCCCAGTCGGACCGGAAGATACGACATTTCGATCGGAAGTAAGAACGGGGAGCTCGCCGGCTGTGAAGATAACCTCCTACCTTTCGTGCGCTTCTTCCCTTCCCTCCTCCGGCGGTATTCCCATCCCGTTGGATCGGAAGTTGACGTTTTGATCGGAAGCAACGGGCTGGAGCTCGCTGGCTGCAGAGGCTTCTTCAGCTCCTTCAGGGTTGTTTGACTTAGCCCCTTCACCGACTTTCCCTTCCAGTCGGACCGGAAGTCCCAACATTTTGATCGGAAGCAAGAACAGGCGCTCGTCGGCTGTGAAGTTAACTTTCTTCCTTTCGCTGCTTCTCCAGCTCTTTCGTGGCTTGTCCGACTTTGCTCCTGGTGGGAAAAATTGTGTCTCACCACGCAGATTTTGGTTTTCTCCTATTTTGTAATCAAATACTACGTTGAGAATAAAGTATAGTCTCGAGAGACCGACACAATATTCTACAATGGATTCAATATCAAAATAGGGTTTTGAAAATTGATATTTCTATAATCAAACATAATTCAAAGAATAACATATCATCTTAAAAGATGAACATGAAATTCTATAGAATATGTTTAAAGATAGAAATACATTTTTGAAAAAGTTTATTCATTCTTTTATTTAGATATGGCAAGGAGAATATTATATCATCTTGAAAGACGAACATAACATTCTTCAAGACATCCAAAAATAAGAATGAGTTTATAAAAATTCAACATTTCTAAAATTGAATATATCAAATAGGAAATTATATTATCTGAAAAGACAATAATAACATCCTACAAACATATTTAAGATTAGAAATGAAGTTTTTAAAGATATCTACGTTCCCAAAGATTTTTCCCTTGTTTTATATGAATAAAACAAGGTTTATTTTAGTCCGGGGTTCTCAAATCCCTATAGAGGCAAGCCCCTATAGTTAATTACATCCTAGGAGAGAAGCTCCTAAGAAAACTCTCGATTAAAGCAGTGATTTCATACCCTTTTGAGTACAAAGTAAAAGACAAGGAAACAGAAGTAGGAATTTTTCAAGGAGAAAGCTCAATGTTGAACATTTATTAGCGGGTCAAAGGAAGAAAAGTAGGAGGTGTCGGATTCTGAGAAGCCCAGAGACAACCTCAATCTATCCTATGTTGGGCTTTACATTTTAAGAGAAAATTTTTATATTTGAGTTGACATTTTATTAGAAATTTGGGATTATATTCCCGGAGGGCGAGGACTTAAGATTCTAAAAGAAATCAGCCTCAGAACCTAAATCTAATTTGGGTACTATAAAATAGTGACCCGAACCTAACTAATGAAATGCAAATCTGGACTTATCCCGGCCTGGATTGGGGAGCCAGCTAACCACCTAGGCGCTTTAAAACCATGTGTCCAGTCTCTTATGAAAGATAAGTAGGGACGTTGTTTAAGTTTTAATGAATTAGGGGCCGACATCTAAGACAGATCCTAATTGGCCCCTCAACTTATGTAGGGTGAAAAATGTCTAGAAATGCAATTAATATTTTATACTCTTTTTAGTTTGTATCTAATGCAATGCATGCTAATTGACTCGAATGCATAAAATGAATATGAAGCAGTTTTAAAATCAGACTTAGAAAATAGGTTTTTTTCCTAGAGATTGCACAACTTTCCCTTGACAGAACTGCACCCTCATAGGTCAAGTGGTCTGCCAGAACCCGCAGGCGGGGAGGTGCCTAACAAGGAAGAGAAAGTATTAATATGCTTATGCTGACTCTCGGCGGTCCCGAGCTTACTTCTTAGATCGTTAGAGTTACTATGTGAGCCTAAAAATTTTTATTTAAAATTATAAGTAGAAGAATTTTAAGCGTACCCTTACAAAAAAAAATCTCTCCGATTCGAATCCAGGCTAAAACAAAATACGACATGCAAGAGTCCTAAAAAAAATTCTACTGCACAAGTAATGTAAACAATCAATTTTAATAATCCAAATATAATGTCCAATGTCCAATGTCCATATTACACCCAGAATTTGCAGAAAAGTAAAGTGGTCGGGCACCACTGACAACAAACCCGGATTCTAATCCTTAGAATGACGCAAGTGATTTTTGAAATGGGATATACTGTTCTTTGAATCTTCATTTCTTCATCTTCTTTCTTCAATCTTCTCGTTATGTCTTTTCTTCTTCCACGAACTTCTTAGATACGTCGGGTTCTGGATATCCAAATGAAAAGAAACTCATCCCTATAAGGGGTATTTTCTTTTCTATTTGGATATTAAAATCATCCTAATTTGGCTTTCCAAATAAAAGAGAATAATCTTTTAAGGTATATTCTCTTTTCTTTGGATTCCAAATTGGATGTGATATCCTACTTTCAAAATCACTTTCACATATCTTGACTTTTAATATATATTACATTTACATTCACATTTACATCACAGAAAGAAAAAGAAAATCTAGAGCACCTGCAGGGTTATCCTAAGTAAAAATCATCCCAAGCAATTATATATAAGCATTTAAATTAAATCACTCAGTCACACTTGGCCACACTCTTTCTTATTTGGGGGCTAAGCAGTTCGTCAATCAGAAGATGGGGCTGGGTGTTTTTTAACTGCAGAGGTGGAGCGATGGACTGAGAGGCTTGTGCGAATTGGTGGGAGAGAACAGGAATTGAAGGAGTTTTCACGAACTAGAGCCTGGGAGTTGGATGGTTTTCTATGTGTGTATATGAGAAGCGTATGAGAGCGGGGAGTTCTTTTTACTTCACGAACTGGGAGGGAGTTGGGGTGGAGAGGCTTATGCGAATTGTGAGAGAGGGAGAGGGGCGGACTGCTGTGTGTGAAAGAGTGGGAGAAACGAGCGGTTCATTCGAAATATGAGGGAGAGAGAGAGGGACGTGGGATTTGGGTTTTTTTTTTTTTGAACTGCCGAGAGAGATGGATGGGGCTTGGTTTGTTAAACCGGCTCAATCAAATTCAAAACCATTTCTTAATTCAAAATCAATGGCTAGGATTAAATCGTATCTTAAAATAAATTTAGGAGTTAGTTATAATTCAAATTGATTTAGAATATTATTTAGAAAATAATTGATAATTTAAAATATATGTTTTGAGTTAATTTTAAAATAGAAATAATTTTAAAATACTAATTTTATCTCAAATACAATGATTTGAATTTGATTGAGTCGAGACGAATCGATTTAGGTTGATTTAAAGGTTCGAGTCTGTGCTACGTCAGTGGGCGTCCACCTAAGGGAAATCCTATGGGCGACGTCTACGCTAGGCTACAAAGACCTAGGTGCTAGAGTCGATTCCGAGGAAATTGACCTCGAATAATGAGGTCAACAGCTCCCACAGCGACTTTCCCTTGCAGTAGGATCGGAAGTTACACCATATTGATCGGAAGCAACGGGAGCTCGCCAACTGTGAAGATAACTTTCTATCTTCTGCCGCTTCTTCAGCTCTTACCTGGCTATTCGACTTCGTTGCCTTCGACGACTTTCCCTTTCTCTCGGATCGGAAGATCGACATTTTGGTCGGAAGAAGCAAAGGGAGCTTACGGCTGTGAAGGTAACTTGCAACCCTTCACGCACTTTTTGGCCGAATCCTGTGAATATGCCGAACCAGAGAAGTATGAGAGGAGGATTAATGACTTAATTATGTTTAATTAAGGTTAATCTTAATTAATTATGATTAGATTTGATTGTAATTATTTTAATTAATTATATTTATTATAATTAATTAATGATTAGTTTTGATTAATTAATTATAATTAATTCTATTTAATTATAATTAATTTTAATTAAAGCTAATTTTGATTAATTAATCCTTAATTTAATTATAGTTAATTATTATTTATTAATTATAATTAATTAAAGTTAATTGATATTAATTAATTATAATTAATTGGAAAAATTAATTATAATTAATTATATCAATTAATTATAATGATTATAATTAATCATTTAATTAAGTATAATTAATTAAAAATAAATATAATTAATTAATGTTAATTATAATTAATTAATATTAATTATAATTAATTAATATTAACTACTAAATCAATTCAAAAAAAAATGAAATGCATGAAATGCATGCCTTCTCCCACCTCGATCCACGAGCCACCGCCGACAGCCCGCCAGAGCCGTCAAGGTATAATTTCTGAGTTAAACCCCGTTCTCGACGTTTGCAGCGGACCGCAAAACCACCTATACGCGCTCTTGTAGCACGGTAGGAGGGAGCCCGGTGCGAGGCATACGACGAGGCGGGTAAGCCCTATACACGCTCTTGTAGCGTGGTGGGGACGCTCTTCGACCTCGACACCGACACTGCCGACGACTGCTACGCAAAGGTATGATGTTCCAAATCCCATTCTCGACGTTTGCAGCGGACCGGAGAACCACCTATACGCGCTCTTGTAGCACGGTGGGAGGGAGCCCGGTGCGACGCATACGACGAGGTGGGGAAGCCCTATACACGCTCTTGTAGCGTGGTGGGGAGTCACTGCTGTTCTGGTATGTCACTGCTGTTCTGCTGCACGGATACTGCTGAAGGCCCCATATACGCTCTTGTAGCATGGTGGGATGAAATTTTGTACGGCCGCGGTGTCTAAGGACACCTACCATACACGCTCTAGTAGCGTGGTGGGAAAGCCCAGCTCCCCTATTTTCCCCCAAACGGGGGATATGCCGGGGTGCTGCCGAAATTTTCACTGAAATGTACAAAGACTTGAACAATTTGAAGACCTTCTTGGGCAACAATGCAGAAGACCTGTACTTGAACAGAAATGTACAAAACTTGAACTAAAATGAGCAGAGGACTTGTACGAAGAAACAGTGAACTTGTGGACCAGAACCTGAACTCAAATGATTAATAAAGATCAAATCAAACGAAATAAAATCAAACTGGAACTGAACTCAAATCAAACTTGGATAAATGCAATTGAAACTCAAAACCAATTCAATATGAATTTGAAATTGAACTTGCAAAGACTTCAGAAGACTCTGAACAAGCACTTGAAATTGTTCTTGGAACTTGAATTGTGCAACATCAGGGGACCCGAACATAGAACTCAAACTCAAATGAACTCCAACATGAATTGAATAAGATCTCTCAAGCTCACTACTTCAACTCAAACTGGAACAAGATGTGGAGAGTAGGGAACTTAAATTGAACTCAAGTTGGATCCAAATTTGACATGAGCAATAAATAACTTGAAATTTCAAGAACAACATACAAAACTCAAGCATGAACTCATACGACAATCCCTACAATGTCCATTGATTGAGATGGCGATACGGGAGACCAAAGATGGAGGATCTGCCTTCCTACAAACAAATGCAGCCCGACAAATACCACCCGAGATTGGTGAAAGGGTGGATATGATGCAGAGACAATGGGTCTTCTACAAATACCTTCAGGAGGTCGTAGTTGATACAGCGGTCCCCTGCAGATAATTACAAACCACTTGTGGATAACAACAGTGGATATGTCGTAGGTATAACGAACCACTGTGGGCACAAGTACGAATATCTCCTACGACGATCCCTACGATTGTCTGTTGACTGAGAAGGCAATATTGGAGATTAGCAATCAAAGATCCATCTTTTACAAACAAATTCAACTATCAACCACCTGAGATTGGTGAAAGGTGGTTTCAATGCAAAAGCGAGGGCTCTCCTACGAAAACTACTAGGAGGTCGTAGCGGATACAACGGTCCCTTGCAGATGACTATAAATGACTTGTGGATAACAACAGTGTGTACATCGTAAGCATGACGAACCACTGTGGACACAGGTACGAATATCACCTACGACAACGGTGATCAAGATCTTCAAGTATTTCAAGTACAATGGCAACCCGATGTACGAAAAACTCTACTACACTAAAGATCTTGAACGGAGATATTCTCAAAGCAAAGTGACAATCAGTGAACTTCAAAGTTCAAAAGAACTCCTTCCCCGGCGAATGAGAAAGGGGGAGTCAATATCAAGTCCAATACTCCAAAGTTCAGAAAGTATCCCCTCCCCGCTGAATGAGAAAAGGGGAATCAACATTAAGATGCCACGCCACCGGATCCGCAACACTCGTATTAGCGGACAGAAGGCGTGTATAAGCTTTCAAATGAAAAGTTGTATGCATCCAAACTATAGTTATCTACACAACTACAAAATATTTTAAAGTACCCCCACATGAGTGCACCGTAGTTTGTATACACATAGGTACACAATGGGGTACTTCTAAATCAGTATAAAAATCACCCGCATGGGCCCCGACGAGCGTGTTATTGGTACACACGTGACGCCTAGGGATGCTGCGTGGGTCGATAAGTGAATTCTAGTTCGAACCCGATCCTTCTATACGGATCAATAGAAGTCGACAGAGTTCGAACCTTTAAACAAATACACGGCTGTGGAAATCAGTGTATTTGTTTCAATACATTCGTATTATGCATTCCAGGCCTGCAATTAAAAGAATTCACTAAACAAAAGGCATGAAGCCTACGAAACCCGATCCTCCTATATAGAGGAATAGGAGTAGACAGGGTTCGAGATATTGAATAAATATACAGTCATGAATGTGATCGGAATATTTATTTAAATACATTCATATTCGGCCTTTAAGGCCTTCAACAAAGAAAGTTCATGAACAAAGGCATGAAGCCTAAAGAACCCGATCGTTCTATACGGATCAATAGGAGTCGACAGGGTTCGAACTATCAAATAGATACACGGTCGTAGTGACCGGTGTATTTGTTTAAATACATTCTTTTTAGGCCTTCAATGCCTAAAATCAAGAAAATTCATAAACAAAGGCACAAAGCCTACGAGAAACCCGATCCCCTATCGATAAGTTGATAGGGTCGACAAGGTTTAATCAACAAATGGAAATGACCCCAAACACCTCGATGATGGCTGTGTTGAACAAAGATCTCAACCGGAGGGGTCCATAAATATTTCAAATTCCACTCAAATGTCTATCAGAATCCAAACTCTACAAACTCCAAATTGCAAGATATTTAAAACTGAAATCAAATCATCAATATCTTAAAGCAAAATACATCCACCCTCCGCAACAGTTTGCCGGGGTGGACAAATTAAAGCCACTTCAGCTCACAAAAGAGCCAAATGCCTAGTCGAAAATATCACTAGGATTCATTCTCAAACATTCTCCTGCCAGTAAGGACGTGGTACGTGTACTCTAACCGGCGGTCTGCCGCCAAATGGCCACCGCAGGATAAACGGTTACGACGACCCGGGGCCCTCTGAACCGAGTGGTTTTGCCGCCAAATGGCACCACGAAATACCGGTTATGGCCAGAGCCAATACGCTCCTTATTGGCATCAAATCCTTGAGATATGAATCAATAGGATATGATCGATAGGGCACAAAGCCCTCTGTCAGCTAAGGTAGATTTAAATCTGTCCCCTTAGACAAACACTCCCCCCAGGTCTACAAGGTCCCCTTGGACGAAGCAACCCATGGCTGCCGACAAGGATCCTTCTGTCAGGTTGGGTCGACTACCTCCTCTGACTAAGTAGACCAGGGTCCATGATGGCCCGGGACGATGGAACCATGGAATCTTGATCGGGTCCATCATCCATTCCCCCACCATCCGCTTTAAGTGAAAGATGGTGCAATTTCTATTTTAAATATTAAATCTTTCAATCCTAAATCCAAACTCAATTCCTCAATTTCCAAATCCAACCCATTGCTGCTACTATATGCCAGATAACACGTATCTCTACGTATCTGATTGATGACTAGCCTTAATCGAAAGTTCTCTCTCGTGATCGGGAGGGGTAATTAACTATAGGGGCTTGTGCCTATAGGAAACCAGAACTCAGATCATAAAGTCCTCACAAAATGAGGGCGAAATCTCTGGGTAGTGTCTTATCTACAAACCCATCTGCCTTCCAAAATTTACCTCGGAACTTATTCAGTTAAAACTCCCTCGCCGAATAAGAAAAGCGAGCGGAGGCCGGGGCCGAATTTTCGGAGCCCACAAGAACTTTCACATATTCCAGTTCCAGCAACCAAAATGACACAAAAGGCAGTACCATTTGAGCTTACAATTGAGTGTGAGAAAGTTTTCAAAAAGTGAAGGATTATTTGATAACAAAACCTATCTTGAGTATTTCATTGAGTATCGAAGGATTTTAGATGTTCTGTTAAGGGATTAGGCTATGTTTTGATCATTTGATGCAACATGGGTAGGTGCACACATATGCATCTAGACAATCAAAATCCCATGAGGATGATTTTTCTATACATGACTTGGAGTTATTTTCGGTTATGTTTGCATTAAAGATTTAGAAATATTATTTGATAGAGTAAAGTGTGAAATTTATGCTAATTATCAAGCTTGAAGTGTATTTTTAACTCAGAAAGAGTTTAATTTAAGGCAAAAAAATGGTTTGAGTTTATAAGGATTATGACATTAGTATTTAATATCAACCTAAGAAAGCTAATATTGCGGCAAAAACATTGAGTAGAAAGCCTACAAGGGTCGTAAATTCTAAGATTATGATGCAATCAAGGATTGTCATTTTATATTTTATATTTTATTTCTAATATTTTGGATGTTATGTAATTTTTTACTATGTTTTTTTATATGCCCTATGATGAAAATCAACCCATGATCATGCTTGGGTTTGGTGCTCTTAGGTATTTTCTCTCCTCTGGCTTTCCACTCATGTTGAATTTATTTACTTGCTTTCTTGATGGCTAAGTGGGTATTTATCTTCGAGTTGTTTTTGTCCTTGGTGGGCTTGTCCCATGTCTGCATATACTGAGTAGTGGTTGTGTATTCCCCATGCAATTTCGGATTCATTCCTGGCTATTTTTTCCCTACATATTTCGGTTTCATGTACTTGGAATTTCTGTTGTTTTCCCATGCAATTTCGGTCTATTTTCATGGGCTCTGATTTCCTACTGCTAGCCATTCCCCTTTCCACTTTTACTGATACCTAGTCTAGTGTTTTATCTTCTTGAGAAGAGGCTTCTATTGGCTACTTGGGGTGGCACATTTATGTGGGTTGTTGGTGTAGAGAGAGTTGCTATTTGCATGTTTCATATTCTTGCAACTTGTATTATTTTGATGATTCCAAATCTTATTGTTTTTATATATCTCCTAACACTTTTTGGAAGTTTCATTTTTTGCTCTAGTGTGTACTAACATTTCAGGAAAATCAACTCCAAGCGATGAAGACTTCAAACCATTCATTTGTAAATCATATTTTTTTTACATGAAAGGGAGTAATTGTAATTGAGTAAAAAAAATCACAACACACTCTTAGGGGACAATTTTTTGTGAGTTGATCGGACGGGACGAACCATGTTCGTACGGGACGTTCATGTCAATTAGCCCCTCAGAAGAGCACTGATTCGAATGGGCGAGGAGAAAATTTTCTAAGTCCTAATCGTCCAGGACGAATTTAATATTCGTCCCGGGACGAAACTCTCTGGATTCTCACTCGCAATGTTCGTCTAGACGAAAAATACGGTTCGTACCTGGACGAAACTCTCTGTATGAGTTCGTACCGTATGAAATTAATTTTCATACCGGGACGAAACTCTCTGTATGAGATCGTACAAGACGAAATTTATTTTCGCCCCTGGACGAAACTCTCTGTTTACAATCATCCCAGGACAAAACCTGTTCGTCCTAGGACGAACTGAACCGACTTAAGTCAGTTGGTTACGTCCTGAAGAATTTTTGGAAACCGACCTATGAAATAACCGTTTCGTACCGGACGAACATAGTTAGTACGGGACGATATGCGTGTACGAACACAGTTCGTACCAATTTACATTAGGTTCGTTTCCAGCACTTTAAGTAAAATCGTCCAGGATGATCCACGATCGTACGGGACGATCCACTACGTACAGAATTGAAAACTTACAGTTTTGGGCGGTTTTTCTTGTCTTTTGTATAAATAATCCAAATTAGACTGCCACCCAATCTTTTGGCCATTTGATCTTCGTGCCTATTGAAAGAAAAGTCAAGGAGAGAGTGTGAGAGAGCATTCAAAAGAAGATTCCTACCGCTGGAGCGTGAATGCTTCACTTGTTGTTTAAAGGTAAGAATCTCTACTTGTGAATTGGGATTACATCACTCTTTTCTTCTTTCTTTCTAGATTTCTTGTGAGAAGATCTGTCAAGGAGATCCGGTTCTCTGCCGACACTTGGAGAGTGTGAACAACCGAAGGCTTCTCTGCCCACACTTGGAGAGTGTGAAAGGACGAACGGTTCTCTGCCAACACTGGGGATTGTGTAAAAAGACGATGGTTCTCTGCCGCACCGGGTAGTGGTGAAAAAAGTGTTTGTAAAGGCTTCTCCGCCTTGCTGTGGGTGCAAAAGGAGAGACACTATTGGTATTAGTGCAATACTCAGAGGGTGCCTCTGGGGAGTGGATGTAGGTCTGGTTTAGACCGAATCACTATAAATCTTGTGTCGTTTACTTGACTGCTTTTTATTTACCGCATTTTTCTTTTGTTTTAAAAATTTGTGGTTGAAAAATTTTTTCTATAAAAATTTCATTAAAAGTTTAATTTCGGTACTATAAAAGTTAAAAATTGGGTTAAGTTTTAAACTACCAATTCACCCCCCCCCACTTGGTAGCTTTGAGACATTAACTTAAGTTTAACAACCTATTCACTAGACTCAACAAGTGGTATCAGAGCTTCGTTTCAAAATCATATGTTTAAACTACTTTTTGATTAACGTAGATGGCTACATTTGGAAACCGAAATACACGTGAGGGTTACTCTATTACTAGACCTCCACTATTTGATAATATACCTTTTGATTTTTAGAAAACACGCATGTATACTTTCTTACAGTCACTTGATTATCGTATGTGGATCCTAGTCCAAGAAGGTTATACAAAACCAACAAGATTAGTTGATAGAGTTAGGGTAGAAACATCTTTTGCAGATTGGACTATAGAAGAACGTGACTTAGCTCAATTAAATGCCAAATGTTTAAATAGCTTCTTTTGTGCTTTAAAATCTGAAGACTACATGCGGGTTTCCACTTGCAAAAGTTGAAAGGACATATGAGATAAACTTTATATAACTTATGAAGGAACAAATGAGGTTAAGCAATCAAGACTTAATATCTTGTTACATGATTATGAGTTGTTTCGCATGAAACCAAATGAATCTATTTCTAACATGTACATAAGATTCACGCAAATTGTCACTTCTTTGCATGCACTTTGTAGGGAATTAACTAATGCTGAAATTGTTAATAAGATTCTTCGTTGTTTACCTACTGCTTATGATGCTAAAATTACTGCAATTACAGAGTCTAAAGATCTAAACATTTATTCTATTGACAATCTTCTTGGTTCACTCATTGCTTACGAGCAAGGGGTTAGTCAAAGAAAGATTGATGCAGGCGAACCAAGAAAGGAGAAAAATATAGCACTAAAAGTGGAAGAGTCTGAGAGTGAACACTCAGAACCTGAGGATGAAGACGATATTGCACTAATGACTAGACAATTCAGAAGCTTTCTGAAGAGGAAGCAGAAGAGACGTCAGCAATGGAACAGAGGTAAGTTAACAGAAATGGTAAGGTTTCTAATGAAGTAATTTGTTATGAATGCAGGAAACTAGGTCATATCAAGACTGATTGCCCAAAACTCAAAACCACTCCTAGCAATGAGAAGGTAGAGGAGAAACCAATTGTAAAGAAGGGCAAGAAGAAGTTTCAAAGAGCTTTTTGTGCGGACTCAGCTTCAGATTCATCAGAGACTGAAAAGGAAGAAGAAGTCACCAATCTTTGCTTGATGGCAGATAGCGTAGATCAATCAGATCAAGAAGAGGATTGCTCTCACACAAGACCTTGTGGGAGCATATGGTACCTAGACAGCGGATGTTCAAAGCATATGACTGGAGATACTGCTCAATTCATAACGCTGGAAACCAGGAGTGGAGGCAAAGTTACACTTGGAGATAATACCACAAAGAAAGTGATTGGATCAGGTATGATTGGAAATTTGAAAAACTTTTTTATTGACAATGTGTTATTGGTTGAAGGCTTAAAACATAATTTGTTAAGTATAAGTCATCTATGTGATAAGGGCTATAGTGTGAAATTTTTACCTACTAGCTGCATATTAAGCCTAAATGGGAAAGATGTTTTAAATGGAAAAAGGGTAAACAATGTTTACATGCTAGATTTAAATTGTATTCAATCTCCTACTACTTTTTATTTGAAAACTATTTCTGATGAATCATGGCTTTGGCATAGGAGAATTTGTCATTCTAGTATGAAAAACCTTAGGAGAACTACCCAAAAGAATTTAGTGAGAGGTATACCAAAACAAGACTTTACTAAGGATCACTTTTGTGATGCATGTCAATTAGGAAAATAAGTGAAGTCCCCTTTTAAGTCCAATAAGGATCTTAGGACTAGTAAATCATTGAAAATTTTACACATGGATCTTTTTGGACTAGTAGGAACTGTTAGTCTAGGAGGAAAGGTAAACGGATTTGTTATAGTGGATGATTATTTAAGATTCACTTGGGTTAGATTTCTATTTCATAAGAGTGAATCATTTGAGGAATTTAGAAATTTTTCAACTTGGATTCAAAGGAAATTAGGCTGTGAAACAATTTCTATACAAAATGATCATGGAGGAGAATTTAAAAATGAAAGATTTAAAAATTTTTGTAAGGAAAAAGAAATTGATCACAATTTTTCTGCACCTAGAACACCTCAACAAAATGGGGTAATCGAAAGGAAAAACAGAACATTAATAGAAGCCGCCCGAGCAATGTTGGCAGAATACTTGCTTCCTAGATATTTTTGGGCTGAGGCGGTTAGCACTGCATGTTATGTTCTGAATAGGGTGAATGTGAGATCGAATTTAAATAAAACACCCTATGAGTTGCTAAAAGGTAGAACACCTAATTTGTCTCATTTGCATGTTTTTGGTTACAAGGTGTTCATTCATAATAATGAAAAATCTGCCTTACGAAAATTTGATCCGAAATCAGATGAAGGAATTTTTGTTGGATATTCAAGTGTTAGAAAATCTTATAGGGTATTCAACAAAAGAACTTTGGTCATTGAAGAAACCACACATGTTGTATTTGATGAATCTGAAAATTTGGAAGAGCCAAATGTTGTTGAAGATGAGATTGAGGAAAACTCCCAAAAAATTGAGAGAATAAATTTGGAAGAAAATATGGAAGAAAATTTGGAATTAGAAAATCCTTTGCATAGAGATTTGAGATTTTCTAAAAATCACCCAAGGAAATTGATTATAGGTGAACCTAGTGAGGGTGTTAGAACTAGGCATGGAGTAAACAAAGAAGTCAATCATTCAGCCTTTATTTCAACTATAGAACCCACTAAAATGTTGATCAAGCACTTTCTGATGAATTTTGGATATTGGTCATACAAGAAGAGTTGAATCAATTTGTAAGAAATAAAGTTTGAGAATTAACTTCAAGGCCAAAAGATCAAAGTGTTGTTGGAACCAAGTAGGTGTTCAAAAATAAAATGAATGACTCAGGAGTAGTCATTAGAAATAAGGCTAGATTAGTTGCTAAGGGGTATAATCAAATTGAAGGAATTGATTTTGAAGAGACTTTTGCCCCTGTAGCTAGACTTGAAGCAATTAGGGTTTTACTAGCCTTTGCCTGTTTTAAAGGATTTAAATTATTTCAAATGGATGTGAAAAGTGCCTTTTTAAATGGGGTAATTGAAGAAGATGTTTTTGTAGAATAACCTCCAGGTTTTGAAAATTCTAAATACCCAAATAATATTTTCAAGTTAAAAAAGGCATTATATGGATTGAAACATGCACCTAGGGCTTGGTATAAAAGGTTGAGCACCTTCCTACTTGAAAGATCTTTTGAAAAATGAAGTGTGGATACAACTCTCTTTTTAAAGAAATTTGGAAAGGATGTACTCATTGTTCAAATTTATGTGGATGATATCATTTTTTGATCTTCAAATAAAAATCTTTGTAATGATTTTTCTAAAACAATGAGTAGTAAATTTGAAATGAGTCTAATGAGAGATTTAAATTACTTTTTAGGTTTTAGCATTAAGCAACTTGAGGAAGGTACATTTCTTAGTCAAACTAAATATGTTAAGGACATCCTCAAAAAATTTGAAATGGACAATGCTAAACCTGTTAGTACACCAATGAGTTCCTCAGTTCAGTTGGATAAGGACCTTAAGGGAAAATCTGTAGATCAAAAGAAATATAGAGGGATTATTGGATCTTTACTTTACTTGACTGCTAGCCGACCAGATATTATGTTCAGTGTTTGCTTATGTGCTAGATTTCAATCAGATCCAAAAGAATCACATTTGATAGTAGTGAAAAGGATTTTAAGATATTTACTAGGAATTCAGAACTTAGAAATTTTGTATCCTAAGTTTAACTCTTCATTTGAAATTGTTGATTATTCAGATTCTGACTTTGCAGGTTGTAGGGTGGATAAAAAAAGCACTTCTGGAACATGTCAATTCATTGGAAATTCATTAGTTTCATGGTCTAGTAGAAAACAAAATTCAGTGGCCCTATCTACTGCAGAAGCAGAATACATTGCATTAAGAAGTTGTGTGGCACAAGTACTTTGGTTAAAACAACAATTTATTGATTTAGGATTAACTATAGGCACTATTTCAATTTATTGTGATAATTTTAGTGCTATTTGCATTTCCAAAAATCCTATTCAACATTCAAGAATCAAACACATTGACATAAGGCATCATTTCATAAGGGATCATATATCCAAGGGAGAAATTGAACTTATCCATGTTTCAACTGAAAATCAACTTGCAGACATTTTTACAAAACCTTTAGCCTTTAATACTTTCAGTGCATTAAGAACAAGGCTTGGTGTAATTGATTTAAATGCTTAAATAAAAATATTTTTGCAACATTGATGTTTTGTTTTCGTAGTTTATGTTTTTGTGATTTTGTTTTTGTTATTTTTGTTTGTTTTTAGTGATTTTTATTTATAGTCTGTACATTTATCATTTTCTATTCTGCTTTGTTTGTTTATTTTGATTTTCTTTGATAAAAATACGAAAATCCAAAAATTTGTGTTAATCGTTTGGGACGAAAATTTTTCGTACTGGACGATATGTGTGAAATGTCAATCTGCGTGATTTCAAACCGTATTAAGAGCAGTTTTTAATGTAGTTCTTCTGTACGATCTTCAAGATTGTCCGGGACGAAATTTTTTTTCTCTCAAACGTCGGGACGATTGAATGCAGCAGTTGAACGGATAAGACAGTTTTTATTATGAAATTCGTCCGTACGAACCTTTGGTTCGTCCAGACGAACAAATGTCGGTTCATAGCGGGGGACGGTTTTCAACTGTCATTAAAAAGAAATAAATCTTGATCGTCTGTACGAACACGTGTTCGTCTGTACGATCGTCTTGGTCAAAAGTCTGTATGAAAGGACGCTTCGAAAAATGTGTGATTACGAAAAGCCGTTATATTTTTAACTCACTCGTTCGTCCATACGAAATATTTTCGTACAGGGACGAATCGAATTCGTACGGGACGAACCAAAATTTCGTCTGGTATGAACAGACGTTTTTCTTTAAATTGACGGCAATTTTTACTGAACAGTAACTCTCACACATCTCTTTCAAAGCCTTCGTCTTTTCAAATCCTTCAATGGCAAGTTCTAGCAAGCACCAAAAGACTTTGGCTAAGGGCCCTCCTAGGAATACATCCGAAAACTTCCTGTCTAGAGCCAATGAAGAATCTTTTCCTAGGTTTGTCTCTACAAAAATCACTCCATCTAGAGTTCTCCTACAGGATCATTTAACCTTCAAGGTAATGCACTTGTTTGCCCATACTCAATTTGGTTTGATCCTCACTTTAGAACACTTCTACAATAAAGAAACCTTCCACTATTTTCTGGCAAACATGTCATTCAACTCCGACCACTCTGTTATCAGTTCTTTTGTTTTCAAAAAGAAAGTTGAAATTACCAAAGCTGACTTTGGTATTTTCAGCATAATCAGGATATGGGATATATGCGTGAACAAATAAATGCCATTAATACCAACATGTTCACGATCAGTAGTTACTTCAGCTTTTTTGGTGCAGCACCACCTCCTCCAGATCAGGATCCATCTGAGTGATTAGTTCAGTGTTTGTTCTATGTTTGTTCAGTGTTTGCTCTATGTTTGTTTTGTACTTCAGTATTGTTCTTGTGTTAGTGATTTCCTTTTATGTGTTATCTTTCCATGTTTTAATTGTGTATTATTGATATCATAAGTTTAAATTGTAATAGTTTTTATCTGATATCAATATAAGTTTCAATGTTTTGTTATTAAATGTTTTAGAAATGTGTGTTAGATTTTATGACATTCATTTTATTTTAATCTTAATAGTGCTTTATTTAACTTGTAAATTTAAATTAATTTCATTAGAAAATATAATTTTTCAAAATTTAAGACATGCTTATAACTTAATATTCATAGATTTTTCAATTCCATGTCTCTTATTTAGACTACATTATCTTGGTATTATTATTGCAATTTAGATATTTTCTTATTTTGTATTTCTCTCTTCAATTAGTATTTATGCACTTAGAAAAATTTGAAATTTTAGATTATTGATTTTGGAAAGAATTCAAATACTCTTGAAAAATTATACAAATGTACAAAAATCAAAAGAAGAGTGCAAAAAATTTGCAATGACAAAAAAAGGCACAAAATAAGTCCAAATCAAAAAGATGCACAAAAATGTGCTGGTATAAAAATAGAAAAACATGCACAAAGCGCCACATGTGGTAATTACTTCTTTCCAAATTCTTTTAATCTCTTAATTCAAATTGATCTAATGTTCATTCATAATTTATATTGAAATTGGAAATATAAATTTTTTTATTCATCCTTAGTGCAATGATTCTCTTTATCTTCATGTCTAAATTGGCACATGCCCTTGAAAAACTCTGTTTATTTGTTAAATTATATAACTTCTTAAATTATATGAAATTTCATGTCTTTCTAATGTTTTTTAATTTTTATTTACATACATTATTTCAATCACTTTCAAGGTTAAAACATCAAATGAATTTCATATTTCTGCTTATATTTCTAATATTCTTTTCTTATTCACTTTTTGATGTTGTCAAAAAGCGGGAGAAATTGTTTGTTGATTTTCGTAGTGTTTGATTTGTTTTCGTAGTGTTTGATTTTCGTATGTGTTGTATTTGTAGTATTTGATTGTTTTCTTTATTTTATCTTTTGTGTTGTTTTGTGTTGTATAAAATTTTTTTTGAAAAACAAAAATTTTTTTTTCATTAATTCAAATGCCTCCTTATTTTCATGAGTTCATCAATTCAGGGGGAGTTTAGGAGATCTTAGAATTTGAAACCCTACAAACAATAATTATTTTGCCATCATCAAAAAGGGGGAGATTGTAGAGAGAATTGCTATTTGCATGTTTCATATTCTTGCAACTTGTATTATTTTGATAATTCCAAATCTTATTGTTTTTATATATCTCCTAACACTTTTTGGAAGTTTTATTTTTTGCTCTAGGGTGTACTAACATTTCAGGAAAATCAACTCCAAGCGATAAAGACTTCAAACTATTCATTTGTAAATCATATTTTTTTACATGAAAGGGAGTAATTGTAATTGAGTAAAAAAAAATCACAACTCTTAGGGGACAATTTTTTGTGAGTTGATCGTACGGGGCGATCATGTCAATTAGCCCCTCAAAAGAACACTAATTCGAACGGACGAGGAGAAAATTTTCTAAGTCCTAATCATCCAGGACGAATTTAATATTCGTCTTGGGACGAAACACTCTGGATTCTCACTCGCAATGTTCGTCTAGATGAAAAATACGGTTCGTACCTGGACGAAACTCTCTGTATGAGATCGTACCGTATGAAATTAATTTTCGTACCGGGACAAAACTCTCTGTATGAGATCGTACAGGCCGAAATTTATTTTCGTCCCTGGACGAAACTCTCTGTTTACAATCGTCCCAGGACGAAACCTGTTCGTCCTAGGACGAACTGAACCGACTTAAGTCAGTTGGTTACGTCCTGAAAATTTTTTGAAAACCGACCTATGAAATAACCGTTTCGTACCGGACGAACATAGTTCGTACGGGACGATAAGCGTGTACGAACACAGTTCGTACCAATTTACATTAGGTTCGTTTCCAGCACTTTAAGTAAAATCGTCCAGGACGATCCACGATCGTACGGGACGATCCACTGCGTACAGAATTGAAAACTTGCAGTTTTGGGCGGTTTTTCTTATCTTTTGTATAAATAGTCCAAATTAGACTGCCACCCAATCTTTTTGCCATTTGATCTTCGTGCCTATTGAAAGAAAAGTCAAGGAGAGAGTGTGAGAGAGCATTCAAAGGAAGATTTCCTACCACTGGAGCGTGAAGGCTTCATTTGTTGTTTAAAGGTAAGAATCTTTACTTGTGAATTGGGATTACTTCACTCTTTTCTTCCTGCTTTCTAGATTTCTTGTGAGAAGATCTGTCAAGGAGATCCGGTTCTCTGCCGACACTTGGAGAGTGTGAACAGCCGAAGGCTTCTCTACCCACACTTGGAGAGTGTGAACAGCCGAAGAGTTCTCTGCCCACACTAGGAGAGTGTGAAAGGACGAAGGGTTCTCTGCCCACACTAGGAGAGTATGAAAGGACGGACGGTTCTCTACCAACACTAGGGATTGTGTAAAAGGACGACGGTTCTCTGTCGTACCAGGTAGTGGTGAAAATAGTGTTTGTAAAGGCTTCTCCGCCTTGCTGTGAGTGCAAAAAGAGAGACACTATTGGTATTAGTGCAATACTCAGAGGGTGCCTCTTGGGAGTGGATGTAGGTCTGGTTTAGACCGAACCACTATAAATCTTGTGTCATTTACTTTACTGGTTTTTATTTACTGCATTTTTCTTTTGTTTTAAAAATTTGTGGTTGAAAAACTTTTCTATAAAAATTTCATTAAAAGTTTAATTTCGGTACTACTAAAATTTAAAAAGAGGGTTAAGTTTTAAACTACCAATTCACCCCCTCTCTTGGTAGCCTTGGGACATTAACTTAGGTTTAACAACCTATTCACTAGACTCAACAGTTGGGTCTTTTTCTCATATAAAAGAGGTCGTTTTGCTGCTGAAAAGGGTGTTTTGTTGTCTGAGATAAAATCCAAACCTAAGGGTCTTCTTCCTAGCTTGAGAGCTATCTTCATCCTACACCAATTTCTACTTCCTGGTCTTCTATCTATTTCTTCTCTCCACAGTTTCCCTTCTACTTGTATATTTTTTCTCCAAAATATAGTGAGTGTGGTGTTGGAGAATTTTATTGTCCTCAAATGGATTGCATACTTTATAATTGAGTACAGCATAAGAATGGAGATATATTACCCCGAAGGATAAAAATATCATTTCTTTATGGACTCAATGATAAAATTTACAATTTAACTGAGATTCCCCTATTCGATATTTGATCGAATGGGGTTTATTTATTCTGGGGAACAGACATCTCATAGGTGCAAGCTCCTATGGTTAATTACATCTCAAGCTTTGGTGCTTGATAAGACTATTGATTAAACTAATGTTTTTCTTGTTTTTGAAAGTTGTTTAAATGTTGGCTAAAATTTAATTTTTGAAAATCCGTAAAAGTCTTGTTTAAAGGTTTCGAGCTTTAGAAATTTCAAGAGGGGGAAAATATCAACTTAGAATCATATTTTGAAATGAGAGCCAAAGAAGATGAAGTAGGAGCACTTGATTATGAGAAATCTCAGAAGTGCTCAGACTATCCTATGACGGATTTTACATTTTTGAAATTTAACTTTGTTTGAGTATATCATTTTAATTAGAATATCGGGACTTATATTCCAACAACACGTGTTGGAGGAACTGCTCGGAATGTGAGGACTTATATGGTGATTGGAATCAACCATTTACCTCGGATCCTAGAACTAAGGTGAGGACTACAAAGAAATAGTGTCTCGAACCTAAGTCTAACGAATGCAAAAGGTACATATAAGCTACACCTCATATGAGGCATAGCCAGGCCGACCTCTGAATTTATTGTCCTACCTGGAAAGGACTACCAGCTAAACCCTTATAATCATTTTTAAAACCATGTATTCCGATCTTAATACAAATGTATAGTAGGAAGGCTATCTTGTTTAGGAAGGTAGGACTTACAACTTGGCTTTGAGGCTAAGATGTCTGTGTATGAAGGTATGCATATGCAAACTCATAAAGAAAATAGAATTTTTGTTATCTAATCCTTAAGTGAAGGTTTTCTATATGAGACACTTTTGGGGGCTATGCATGATCATTTTAAGTTTTGAAAACTTGACTCCTTGAAGGGAGCCATGCAATTTTTTTGATTTGAAAAACATGAAGCCTATATTGATTTTATGTTGTTTACATTTTAAAGAGTAGAATGTTTATTTTATCCTCATAGCCTATCGTATCATAAGTCCAGGCCACACCCAAGCAAGCAAGAGAAGAAACCTAGGAAAGACATATTGTTCTATTTCGCACCCAGTAAACAATCAACACATGCTTATATATATAAATTGAATGCAAGGAATGTAAATAGAGTTCAAGTTATTACAAACAAGTTTGACAGCTAAGTTGTTTTCCATTATACAACCCAGTTAAATTTACACTCTACTTGTGGGGGTCTTCAAGCTTTAACTCTCAAGTGGACATTTAGGCTTTACCTCCAAAGGATTACATCCTTCCTCGATCCACCTTTCCTTCTAGTCCAAACCCAAAAGTTTCACATCTTATATCTAATTAAATACATGATAAAAATATAAAATACTCAAATACGCAAAACATAGTTAGAAGGCAGTTTAAAATATATCACATCCAAAAATTCTTTTGGAGCGTTACAAGTATGTAATAGTAGAGAATTTAGTTGATGCGTTCAATTGTGAATTGCCAATTATACATAGTTGAGGAAAGAGATCCTATATAAAGCCCTTCATTCTAATTACACCATTCATACAACAACAACAACATCAAGCCTTTGTCCCACTAAGTGGGGTCGGCTACATGAATCCTTTTTCGCCATTATGTCCAGTTAAAAGTCAAATTCTCATTTAAATCTAATAAGGAAAGATCATTTCTAATATTTTCTAACCAAGTCTTTTTAGGTCTACCTCTACCTTACTTAACATAAGTCAAATCTAATACCTCAACTTTCCTAACTGGGTCATCAAGAGGCCTTCGTTTAATGTGACCAAACCATCTAAGGCCACTCTTCTCTAATCTTATCTTCCACTAGAGCTACTCCAACCTTTTCACGTATATGCTCATTTCGTATCCTATCTCTAAGGGTCCAGCCACTCATCCACCTAAGCATCCTCATCTCTGCAACACTTAACTTAGTATTATGCTTCTCTTTTAATGGCCAACATTCGGCACCATAAAGCATTGTAGGTCTCACCACCATCTTGTAGAATTTTCCCTTAAGTTTGCGGGGGACTTTTCTATCGCACAATAAGCCCGATGCATTCCTCCACTTCAACCATCCAACTTGAATTCTGCTGATAATATCCCCATCAATTTCACCATCACTTTGAACAATAGATCCAAGATATCTAAAACGTGTACTCTTATTAATGACTTGATCACCAAAATCACAATCCCCTCACTAAGTCTATTACTACTAAAATTACACTCCATATATTCAATTTTAGATCTACTCAAGCGAAAACTTTTAGACTCTAAAGTTGACCTCCATAATTCAAGTTTACCTTTAACTCCCTCTCTAGTCTTATCAACAAGAAGAATATCATCAGCAAAAAGTATACACCAAGGTACATCCTCTTGCAAATGTCTAATGAGAACATCCATGACTAAAGCAAAAAGATTGTAATATTCACAAAGTTCAATTATATTCAGAAACACACCATAACACACTTGAATGCTTGTATGTTTTCAGTATATTTATATAAATGCATACTCAGTTAATATGAAACTATGATATATCTAAAATGTATTTTTAAATAATTTTGGTCATTGGATGATTATATCAATTTTTGGCCAAAGAACAATAATATAATCTATTGACAAATGCAAAGAAACCTTGTTAGTTATTCTCTTCGGTTACATATGACAAAAAAATGTCTAAGAATTCCAAAAGAAACTTGACTAGTGGTCATACAATTTTATAGTTTGGGAAATGCAGAGAAACCTAATTAGCTATTCTCTACAATCGCATTAGTGACTGAATAAAAAGTAATAATAATTCAAATTATATAAAATGACAAGCAGTTCAGCAGTTCTCTTCTAGCTTCTATTAAATCTAGTTTGAAAAGTTAAATATTTAGAAAAAAACAAGCTTACTTTTTTCTGACTAATCAAGATTATTTCAATTGTTTTACTCATTACTCCTCCCCTTACTTAGAACAAAGGACCTGCACAGCTCAATTCAACTATTTTACATATCTACCTAGGAAAAGAAAAATAACGAAAAGTTTTGACTTCAAAAGTTACGAGACAGCATGACATCAGCTCATCCCTGCCTACTTAATGGAATTTCCATTAAGGGTTTATTTCAACGTTATTGTTATCATTGTTACAGCTAGTAGAACATAAAGGCCAGTTAATACAACAACAGCAACAACAACATCAAGCCTTTATCCCACTACGTGGGGTCGGCTACATGAATCTTTTTTCTCCATTGTGTCATATTAAAAGTCAAACTCTCGTTTAAATCTAATAAAGAAATGTCATTCCTAATATTTTATAACCAAGTCTTTTTAGGTCTACCCCTACCTTTCTTAACATAAGTCAAATCTAAAACCTCTACTCTCCTAATCGGGTCATCGGAAGGCCGCCTTTTTATGTGACCAAAACATCTAAGGCGACTCTCTCTAATCTTATCTTCTACTGGAGCTACTCCAACTTTTTCACGTATATGCTCATTTCGTATCTTATCTCTAAGGGTAAAGCCACTCATCCACCTGAGCATTCTCATCTCTGCCACACTTAACTTAGTATTATGCTTCTCTTTTAATGGCCAACATTCGGCACCATAAAGCATTGCAGGCCTCACTACCATCTTATAGAATTTTCCCCTAAGTTTGAGGGGTACATTTCTATCACATAACAAGCCCGATGCATTCCTCCACTTCAACCATCCAACTTGAATTCTGCTAATAATATCCCCATCTATTTCACCATCACTCTGAGTAATAGATCCAAGATATATAAAACGTGTACTCTTATTAATGATTTGATCGCCCAAAGACACAATCCCCTCACTAGGTCTATTACTACTAAAATTAAACTCCATATATTCTGTTTTAGATCTACTCAAGCGAAAACCTTTAGACTCTAAGGTTGACCTCCAAAATTCAAGTTTACCTTCAACTCCCTCTCTAGTCTTATCAACAAGAAGAATATCATCAGCAAAAAGCATACACCAAGGTACATCCTCTTGCAAATGTCTAGTGAGAACATCCATGACTAAAGCAAAAAGATATGGGCTTAAGGCTGATCATAAAGGCCAGTTAATATGTCCTAATAAAATTCAATAAACAAATTAATTATGGGAATCCAGTCAAGTGTCATTCTTCTGTCTTCTTAATGCATTGAGCTTAGAACAAAATGATGGTACAGCCAAACATTGGCCTTCAAATCGCTTCAAGATGCTTGAAGGCCCCTCTATCAAATCCATAAAATCAAACATAAATCTAAAGGAATCAACCAAAATATGATGGTCCAGCTCCGATCACACCATATACTATTCTGAGTCATCCTATGACCAGATTCCATTTATCAGCCACAAGGATTTCAAAGAAAAAAAGATTCATCCATCTGTCAGTCACCTCTAGGAGCAAAATGATGTGGCATGATTATCGGAGATGAGACGTCTCACTTCTCCACTCTCAAATTGCCTGAATAGCAAAAATCTCTCTCAATCAGGGTATTGACTCCATCCACAATTCATCCACGCTGAAGTACCAAACTACGTTCACTTCCTCCCTCTTCCTAAGTGAAAAGAAAAAGGAAATTTCAAAGACCGTAGAAATAATTTTAATTGTTTCAATTCCCTTCGCAATGATTCGGCCCTGCCATTCTTTCCTAAGCTTATAATCCCTCTTATTGAATTGAACGTCCTCGTGACTTCCAGCAGAATAATTCCTTCGTGCAAACAAGCATTTTCTTTAATTATGTTCACGAAGCGAGTGATCATTGTGAATAACATGTCTTAACAATTGCTATTCACTTTCCAATATTTCATGAACACAATAATTCTCACCATTTCTTCACACTTTTTTTTTTCTTTTTCTTAATGGAGCCATTTCTTCACACTAATTGCTTTTTACTGAGCTCATTTATCATACGCTAGCAAATATGATTATGCCAATCAAAAAGTTTAAATAAAAGGCCAACAAATGAGTAATTATGAGCAGCTTATCAGCTTAACAGCATATCATTACAGAACAGCTACAATAGCAGCTTGAACATAAGGAAAAAAGAAGAGTAAAGAGCTATGATAAATTGTCATACCTGATCCTCACCATACCATATTTCATCAGCAGCTCGGGGTGCTATCTGAACAGTTATGTGATCAAGGAGGGACTGCCGACTGCGTATTTGAAGAGAAACAAATCATGGACAAAATTTTAGATGGTTGGAAAATCTACATGACAAAATCTACACGACAACGTAGTATGAGAATAGATAATTATGAAGACATGCTTCGATTATCTTGCACACTATTTATTTATGTTTACTAGTGTTAAATCACAGCCATCCCTTGGTCCTTGATCCCACGTCCAGCATGGGGATCCATAGGAGTGTTAAATCCCAATCGTCCCTTGACCCTTGATCCCATGGCTAGCATGGGGATCTATGGGAGGTTCACCTAGATCACATCGATCTCCTTTCATATTTGAGTTGATTTAAGAAGGATTATATTTGGGCAATTATGCATGATTCTGTAGTTATTTATTTATTTATTAAGATATATTGTATAGATCTATAAATATGATGTGGAATAAAATTAAGCTTTTTCCCTCTCCAAATCTCTGAATTTAACATGGCATCAGAGACTTCCTTGTTGTTGCCGAAATTCTGAGTTTTTTATTTCCTACTATTGTGTCTCCATTACCGGCCTTCCCGTATTGTTATTATCTCATCTATAACCAACACAACATTCATTACTGCCCTGCTTGATATAGCCATTGCCACCACAATTTCTGAAACAAATTCCTCCCAAAGATTTGACCAAATGGAGGACTTCATGGTGCACCAAGGAAGAGAAGACCTCCAAAATATGCAACATTACTATCGTTTAAATGGGAAGAATTACTTGAAGTGATCAAAATTTGTGAAGACCTACCTAAAAGAGAAAGAAAAGATGAATCACATCCTTGGGGTAGGACCAAAAGAAGAAAATTCTAATTTTTTGTCATGGGATGAAGCGTACTCCATGATTATCATGGTTGTGGAATTACATGACTACAAAAATTAGAGATACTTTCATGTTCCTATCTACTGCGAAGGACATATGGGATGCCCGCCAGACAAATCTTCTCAAAAGCTCGAGATGCTGCTCAATTTTTCGAGATTAAGGTCAAGGTGGGAAGCAAAAAACAGGTAAGATTGTGACCGAATATATCACTCTCCTTCAAGGCTTGTGGCAAGAACTTGATCACAATAGATGTATAGAGATCAAATGTCCAGAAGATGCTACTATCCAGAAAAACTTTATTGAGAAAGAGTGAACGACTTTCTTGCATAATTAAATGCATAGTTTGATCAGGTTAAAGTTCAGAACCTTGGCAGGTTTATAGATCATTGAGTGTCTCTAGAAATAATCTGACAGGCTTATGGATCATTGACTCAGGAGCCACATGTCACATGACATACTCAATTATCCATTTCATCAACTACGCTCCTTGCCCGAGTGATAAGAACAACATTACTATTGATGGTTCTCTTACCATAGTAGCAGGACAAGGAGACATACCCTTATCTTCCTCTATTACTCTAAAAAATGTGCTCCAAATACCCCAACCATACACAAACATAATCTTCATATAAAAACATATCAGTGACCATAATTGCCAAGTCTTATTTAACTATACTTGTTTATTTTAGGACAAGGGATTGGGGAAGAATATTGGATGAAAGATGGACTATACTACTTGGAAGAGCTGAACAAATCCACTATTATCAATAATGGCTATTATATGTTATTCCTATTTATTAAAAACTTACTATTTAACTTCATCATTTTAGATTAGGATGTCAATCTTTTAATGTCTTAAAAAACACATTCAAAACTTTTTTTAGTCAAAAAATAAATCTTTTCAATATGAAACCTGTGAGTTAGCCAAGCATAAATAAGTTTCTTTTCCAAACAAAAATGAGAGATGTTATACTCCCTTCTACCTTATTCATAGTGATATATCGGAACCCTAAAAAATCCCTAATATTTCAAGGGCCCAATAGTTTATATCCTTTATTGAAGATTGCACTGAGTCTCTTAAATCTTTCTTCTAAAAAATAATTCTAATTTTAGCACTATCCTTCATATTTTTCACACCATGAACCAGAGCCAATTCAGGGTAAAAATAAGAAAATTTAGTTCCTACAATGCCAAAGACAACTTTAACCAAACCTTATCCTCCAACTTTCAAAAGGAATGTATCATTCATGAGTTTTCCTGCATTCACACCCCACAACAAAATTGAGTTACAAAAAGAAAAAATGACACTTACACTCAAATGTATGATATTGACTACCAAGAAACTTTTGCACCTATGTAGAAGATGAACACCGTGAGTATCTTGCCCTCACTAGAAGTTAATTATAATTGGCATCTGGAATAGCTAGATGTCAAAAATGCATTCCTATATGGGAACTTGGAAAAAGTATTTATGGAGATTCCACCATGATTCAAGGAAAATTCTGGAGGTGACAAAGTGTTTAGGTTAAAAATGCTCTATATGGACTAAAGAAGTTACCTAGAGCTTAGTTTGGAAGATTTTCAAAAGTCATGCTACTCAATGGATATCGACAGAGCCAACGGGACCATAGACTATTCTTCAAGAGCTCAGGCTCAGAGGGAGTCACAGTTTTGTTAGTTTATGTGGATGATATCATCTTGACTGAAAATGATGAAAATAAGAACATAATTCTAAGGAAATGTCTTGCCAACGAATTGAAGATCAAAGAACTTGGCAGGTTAAAACATTTCCTTGGAGTTGAGATAGCCCTCTCCAGCAGAAGAATCTTCATTTAATAACAGAAATACATTACCGATCTTCTTAAAGAAATATGTAAACTAGCTTGTAAACTAGCACCAGTAGAACCAAACCTTAAATTAGGGAAAGCTAAAATTGGTCTAGACATAGAAAAGGGAGCTTAGCAAAGACTTATAAGAAAATGGATCTACCTTTCCCACATCATACTAGATATAGCCTTTATTATAAGCATGATCAGCAATTCATGCAAAATCCAAAGTAGACTTATATTCAAGCAGTAGATAGAATACTGTACTACCTTAAGGGGAATCAAGGAAAAGGGATTCTCTTCAGAAGAGAATGTGGAATAACCCCAGAAGCATATACTGATGCATATTACACAAAACCACTAGCACAAAAATGATCTACCTCAGGATACTAAACATTCCTTGGATGAAACTTTATAACATGGAGGAGCAAAAAATTGAATGTGGTAGGAAGGTCTAGTGTAAAAGCAGAGTTCAGAGCTAAGGCTTTAATAATATGTGAACTATTATATACAAGATGATTCTAAAAAACCTAAGGGTTAAGTGGGAAGGATCCATGAAGCTACACTATGACAACAAATCAGCATAGCTCATAATCCAATTCAACATGAAAATATCAAGAACATAACAATGGGCAGACATTTCATAAAGGAGAAATTGAGCAATAGTTTTATATGTATCCATCATGTCTCATTATGTCTCATTAAAAGACTATCATAAAGACATTCTTACCAAAAGACTTGATAACTCTACATTTATGAGACTGATTACCAAGCTGGGAATGACAGATTTGTATTCTCCAGCTTAAAGGGGAGTGTTAAATCCCAGACGTCCCTTGGACCTTGATCCCACGGCCATCATAGGGATCCGTGGGAGGAATGTTAAATCCAAGTCGTCCCTTAACCCTTGATCCCATGACCAGCATGGGGATCTATGGGAGGCTCACATGGATCATGCCGATCACCTTCCATATTTGGATGGCTAATTTAAGAAAAATTATATTAGGGCAATTATGCATGATTCTGTAGTTATTAATTTCTTTATTAAGATATCTTGTATAGATCTATAAATTTGGATAATTTTGGGCGATAAAATTAAGCCTTTTCTCTCTCCAATTCTTTAAATTTAACAAGTGAACAACAAATGAATACAAACATGAAAAATAAAATCACAATCTTCAATTAATTTTTCTCAATGCTGATAAAGGTGAGAAAAATAAAAAGAATAATATGCGTAACATACCTGAGCATTCCACTGCTAAACTTTAAATGATCCATTTTCACTCGTACATACCCCAATTCTCTTCCAGCACGAGGGGAAATTGTGACCTACTTTGAATAAGACATGCTAAGATGTTGCTTTGCTATTTCCAAAAGTGGTGTGAAAGCAAGTAAAGCTGAAAATGAAATGCAAGTAACAAAAGAAAAACTCCTAAAACCTATATCCATATTCCTATGTATCTTACAATTCATAAGCATATTTCATTGCGGGCACTCAAGGTACAACCACTCCAACCAACGTCACCAAAAAGAAAGTTCATTTCATCAAACAAGCAGAAAACAAGCTTCCTTGATTATTTTTTCATGTCAAACACAACTGAATAAGCAAAATAAAATCTAGCACTCATTTTATCTGTGCATAGAAGAACTTTTGCCAATCAAGACAAATAAATGCTGGCAAATAAAAAAGGAAAAAAAACTGATGCAAAATCAAGGAGAGAATGTACGAGTCCCTACAAGAATTAATGCTTTATAACTTTAAAAAAAAAAAAAAAATGCTTTATAACTTAAATTGAGGAATAATAAGTAAATTAAAAATGCACCGCCATAAAAGTAAAAATCAGAAGCATTGGTTCATATTGTAGAAATGGCAATTAACTATCAGCTCTAGAACTCATATCCTCATTATCTGGTTAAGAAATTTTCACAAAAATGGAAATCAATGAAAAGTTTAAATATAGCCATCTTATAACTAGAAAGGAAATACATAGAAAGATATCAGGTACTAATGGAACCTCAAGACAAGTGTTTGTATTATTAATCAACCTTAAAAATTATGGCACAATATTTATTATTGGAGGAATGCATCGGGCTTGTTGTGTGATAGAAAAGTTCCCCTCAAACTTAAGGGAAAATTCTATAAGATAGCCTGGAAAAGAGAGATTAGAAAATATGCTTGATTTAATTAATTCTATAATAATCCGTTGCAAGCCTAAAATCTATAATTTATAGAAACACGCTACAAGATAAATCTAAAAGATAAAATCAAATATTCAAATTCAAATCTAAACCTACCTAAGCTAAATCCTATCTGATTTGTTCAAATTCAAACTTGAAATCATCTAGAAATGTTAATGCATCTAAAATACTAATAAATTCAAAAGTTTTTTAAAATAAATCTAAACCTAATTGTTGGTATGGCTTCAATTTCATTGGGGTTGAGAAAACTCCTTAGAAAATTTGGGGCAAGATATTTGTGAATGGCTTATAGTAGAGGTCCATCAGAAAAGACAATAACAGCAATGACAACATCAAGCCTTTATCCCACTATGTGGGATCGGCTACACGAATCATTTTTCTCCGTTGTGTCCTGTTAAGGGACAAATTCTCATTTAAACCTAACAAAAAAAAAACATTTCTAATATTTTCTACCCAAGTCTGTTTAGGTCTACATCTACCTTTCTTAACATAAGTCAAATCTAATACATTTACTTTTCTAACTGGATCATCGGAAGGCCTCCGTTTTATGTGACCAAACCATCTAAGGCGAGTCTCTCTAATCTTATGTTCCATTGGAGCTACTCCAACCTTTTCATGTATATGTTTATTTTGTATCCTATCTCTAAGAGTAAAGCCACTCATCCACCTGAGCATCCTCATCTCAGCAACATTTAACTTTATATTATGTTTCTCTTATAATGTCCAACATTATGCACCATAATCATTGTAGATTAACCATCATCTCATAGAATTTTCCCTAAGTTTAAGAGGAACTTTTCTATCACACAACAAGCCCGATGCATTCCTCCACTTCAACTATCCAAATTGAATTCTGCTAATAATATCCCCATCTATTTCACTATCACTATGAACAATAGACCAAAATTCACAATCGCCCCACTAGACCTATGATTACTAAAATTGCACACCATATATTCAATTTTAGATCTACTCAAATGAAAGCCTTTAGACTCCAAGGTTGACCTCCATAATTCAAATTTACCTTCAACTCCCTCTCTAGTCTTATCAACAAGAAGAATATCATCAGCAAAAAGCATGGTAAGAAGAATATCATCAGCAAAAAGCATACACCATGGTACAACTTCTTGCAAATGTCTAGTGTGAACATCCTTGAATAAAGCAAGAAGATATGGGCTTAGAGCTTATCCTTGATGTAATCCAACTGAAATAGGAAAATGCTTGGTCAAACTAACTTGTGTTTTAACGCAAGTAACAACTCCTTCATACATATACTTAATGACTTGGATATAAGCGTTAAGTACCCCTTCCTTTTATAAAACTCTCCACAGCACTTCTCTTGGAACTTTATCATATGCTTTCTCACAATCAATAAATATCATATGTAGATCCACCTTATTCTCTGTATACTTCTCCATCAAACCTCTTAATAAATGTATAACTTCCATAGTTAACCTTCCTGCATGAATCTAAATTGACTTTGGTATCACGCCGCAACCTATGCTCCATAACTCTCTCCTATAGAGTTAAATTATTTTGACCAATTATTTCTACAATGATCCATTATAAATGTTGAATCAACTATTTATAAGCATATTATACAAGATAAAATCAAATATTTAAATTCAAATCAAAGCCTATAAAAACTAAATCTTATCCTAATAATTCAACTTCAAAATTGAAATTATTCGAAAAAAATAATAACTCATCTAATATAATAATAAACAAATATTAAATTGTAATAAATTATAAATTTATTATAGATAAACCTAAACCTAATTTCCAATGTTTCACTATGATGTATCGACACATCTCCTAAAAGAGGTATGCGGTGTCCAACACATCAAACATGATGCGCGTCCAGCATATGCCAGAAATATCGAGGACGAGTTCGATTAGAAAAATATTAGAAATAAATTGGACACACGCCTCACACGTATTTAATATTTTATCAAAAATATTTTTTAAATATAATTTCTTTTATTTTAAATTTTTATTTATTAAAAAATAAAAATTAATTTCTTACTTCTTCTCCACAACCCCAAATAAATCGCCCGCACTCAATGACTCATTCACTAAACATTCTCATTTTCATTTCCCTCTAGCTGATCATAGCTAGGATTTCAAATCAATGCCCGATGACATTGATGTTCGATGTGAACAATTTTTACACACAATCATACCCTGGCACCAACTCGATGTCTCATCTTTTTCCAGGGTCATTTCAACATCAGCAACCGATGTTATCTCAACATCGGCTACTGAAATCATCTCAACATCGGCTACCAAAATCATCTCAACATCAATGAAACAATTTAAATAGAAACATTAAAGTTCGATGTCAACAATTTTTACACACACAATCATACCCCGGCACCAACTCGATGTCTCATCTTTTTTCAGCGTCATTTCAACATCGGCAACCGATGTTATCTCAACATCGGCAACCGATGTTATCTCAGCATCGGCTACCGAAATCATCTCAACATCAATGAAACAATTTAAATAGAGAGGTGGAGATGAAGAATGAGAAGAGAATAGAAAATAAACTTGATAAGGTATATAATCAAGTTAAAGCAACATATTCGTGTACAAAATATGAGCTCAAAACCTCTCTGTAAAATGTTGAAGTACCCAAAAACCATCCAAGAGGTCTCAACAAAGTGTCCAACTTTTTTTAGGATTTTTAAATTTTGAAAATTCACATGGTATGTCCAATATGATGTCATGAATTGCATGTATTGGCCAAATGTCTAACACAATACAAAGATCATTGAAAGTTTTTTTTTTTTTTCTTAATATGCAAGAATTGATGAATTTATCTATATTAAATAGCATATTACAATGAAGTGCACTAATAAACTAGCATACAAGCATGTATATCGGTAATTTTAAAAGCATTGGGCATTAAATGTTAGGTCAGGCTCATCAGATCTACTTTCAAATTAATAATCCGCTTTTACTCCACAACAAACATAAACCCACTTAAACCTTCTATAATTTGCAATTGCAGTTCAACATTAGTCAAGCCCAAATTAATTCAGGAAGGGATTGAAATTTCACATATGAATGCGGATTAGATGAGCATAAATACTACAACAACATCAAGCCTTGATCCCACTAAGTTGAGTCAGCTACATGATCATTATTTTCTCCATTGTGTCCTATTAAGAGTCAAATTCATATTTATATCTAATAAAGTCACATAAGTAGAAATAGTTCAGATAAAAATTAAGGTCTTTTAACCATAAGAATAATTTTCTTTATACCAACTTTAATGTAATTCAATGTGTTTAGTCATGCTGCATTAAAATCCTATTCCAGTAAAAATCCAATTGGTCAAAGCACCAATGAATCAGTTATTGCAAGTCAATATTATCACTTGAATATTTCTTCTTCATCCACTAGTTTATAGGGTAAATTTAGTTTGAAGATAGCCCGACCGGTGGTATGGAAGTTCATGTCACTATTACTTTTCTTTTTCTGATAATCCAAATATATGCAAAGGAATATTGCAATGAAGGGAAAAAAAAGGACCGCTTACTAAATTTGAACAGGCAAATCTGCTAAGAAAAATAAATTAGAGACAATGATAAAATTAATCATAACAAATAGTGGAGTTTCGGGAAATACAAATTCAATATTCTTTAGATCAGGAAAATTCACTGCTACAACAGCCATAGCTGCTTCATTAAGAGCCAGCCGTTTCCACATCTCTTCACTTCTCTCTTTTTTATCAAGCATTCCTCTTTCTTCTATTTGTGCAGCTTGTAATAAGTCGTCTGTTGTTATCTGCATTGGAAGGGAAGCAAATATCAAAGAGTGAAAATTATTCTCAGCAATCAAGTAGTTTAGTTACCAAGTCTTTGACCACAAAAGACTCAAAACCAGCCAAGGCAACGGTGGAAAAATCAAAGAATAAAGCGTGTTATCAATTTCATATTATAGCAAAAATAAAAAAAAGAGGCACGATTTGGCGGGTTCTTCCAACAGAAAGTGCAAGATGAATGAATAATTCTCGATATCTCAAACTTAAGATGACAAGTAATGATGTGTACCTCGAGGCAACTATAACTACTTATAAGAAAACTTAGTCTGCGTGTAAGATATTAGAGAGTGCTTAACATGAAACAGGAACAAACATGTGTGGAAATAATGCAGATGTTGGAAGCCTTACGGTGGAAATTTTAAATGAAACTTAAAAAGCCTTTTTTTTTTTCAATAGCCCAATGCAGAGATCAAATTCAGGGGCTTGTACAAAACAATATAAGAATATTAAATTAAGATAGTGTTGACCTCTGTGACAGAACAAAAAAAAAAGAAAAGAAAAAAAATCCACATCATTACCTGTTCAAATCGGCGGCCCATACCCGATATCCTGCTCAAATCCCGCCTCATGCTCTACAAACGGCGCCGAAATGTCGCTTCGTCACGATCTCTCGCCTCGATCGAACGACCACAAGCGTCGTTAAATAGAAGCCGAGGCCTTCTGTTCGGCTACTTGCTCGCACGAGGCTCTCGACTTCCATTCGCTCCTCTGTCTCCCTCCTCCGAGTTCCATCGAGCCGCAAGCCACGAACCCCTCCAGCTCTATGCCTTCATCTCTCCCTCACACATCTCTACGATCTCCTGCTCCGACCGAACCCCAGCTCCCGCTGACTTTGCTCCTCAGGCGTCCCTTCCCTGTTGGATCGAAGGCTCCGACCTTTCGATCGGAACCAGCGACGGGAGTCGCTCGCTGTGACGTTAACTTTCTCCCTTTCACGCGGCTTATTCGGCTTTTCTCCTTTCACCGACTTTCCCTTCCTGTCGTACAGGAAGTTACGGCATTTTGAGCAGAGACAACAAGGGGAGCTCGCTGGTAGAGAAGGTAACGGCCTTCTTCTCACGCGCTTCTCGGCCAGATCCCGTAAACTCTCCCGAACCGAGAGAAAGGGAGAGGGTGGGTTTTATGTTTTATTAATATTATTATTTATTTTTAATTATAATTAATTAGTTTAAATTATAAAATTAGTGATAATTAGTTAAATTTAATTACAGTTAATTATATTAATTATAATTAAAATTTAATTAACCATAATTAGTTAGCTAAGACTAATTATGTTTAATTAGTGTTAATTATAATTACTAATTAATTAATTGTAGATTAAGTTTTAATTAATTATAGTAATTATAATTAATTATTTTTAAATGATAATTAATTATTATTAGTCATTAATTAATCATAATTAATTGAATTTAATTATTTTAATATAATTAATTATTAATTAAATATACATTAATTATAATTAATTAAATCTAATAAAGATTTATTCTAATTAATTATGATTATTAATAACTAATTATAATATATATATATATATATATAATGCTTCTCCCTTCCCTCGATCTTCGAGCCAACACCGACGACCGCCAAGGTATAATCCCTCTTAAACCCTAAAATTCCGAGAACCCGTTTCATCACATTTGTCGAGACAAAACGACCACCTATGCACGCTTTTTTTAGCGTGGTGGGAGGGAGTGCGTCCCGACGCTTGCGACGAAGCGGGTAATCACCAAATTCCTTCTTCGAAGTTCGTATCGCCTTGGAAACCACGCTTATGCACGCTTTTCTTAGCGTGGTGGGAAGGGATCCCGGTGCGATGCGCACGACGAAGCGGGGATACCCGTAAGTACCCGCTTGCGGGGAAATAACTGTCTTGCTTACAAAATATTTTCAGAAATAAAAAAAAAACTTTTTTACAAAAGAAATACCCATGCACGCTTTTCTTAGCGTGGTGGGGGATCGAAAAATTACACGGCCGCGGTGTCCTCGAAAGAGGGCATCTACCATGCACGCTTTTCTTAGCGTGGTGGGAAAGGCCCAGTTTTCCCCTAAACGGGGGAGACGCCAGAAGGCTGCCGAAATTTCGGGTGAAATATTGCTACATTTGGACTTGAACTTGATTGCACTCGGATGACATGCAAGAACAACAAAATGGGACTTGTACTTGGACTCATTTGAACATTTGAAAAGACATTAATAAAAGGCTTAAATCAAACTCAAATGAAATTGAAAGGACACGAATTGAACATTTGAACTCAAGCAAGTTGAACGCAGGGGACTTTGATGTGGACTTATAACTTGAACTGTAACGAGACTTAACTTTGAGTCTCATGTGATTCAAAAGAGCCATTTGAACTCTACAAGAACAACAGATGACTTATGAACAAGAACTTGATTTGAAGCAAGGGAAGGATTACATGAAACTTGATTTGAGCTTTAATTGAACTTGAACTCACACTTGATTTGAAAGTCAAATGATGTGAGCAAAGACGTTGAACCTCACTTAAATAAATCATAAAATGATTGATTTGAACACAAGCAAAAAAACGTTGAAGACTCATTCTGGGACTCAAACCAATTGAGACCAAAGTAGATATGACTCGGATCATTCGAACTCAAAATTTAAATGATCAAAAGACCCAACTCAAAGTTGATTTGAACTTGACTCGAATCAAGAGATCACATGGAACTTATGAGCTTGATTTGAACCAAAGGGGGGACTTATAACTTGAGCTTGTCGTATTGAACTCAAACTTAAGCCTCAATGAACCATATCTTGTGTATAAGATCAACATCAAGCTTAAGCAAATTATGCATGATTCTCAAATATATGAAATGAATCATCCATGGATAGTGGAGTGAAATGCTCATGGACCAAATTTTAGAGATCTAGCAATACCTCTATAATGAGTATGGTGAACATAGAAGCCTATAATGGTTGTTCATATCACCTGTGCTAATATCATGGCAAGCGTACATTCCCATTCCCTACAAGCACAAAAGAAATGATCATCAAAATATTATAGCAGTCAACATCAACTACTTAGTGAAGAAAGAATGAAAATCCCTTACGAACAACTATGGGATACTTGTGATCATTCATGAACGATAATGACATGCTTGAAGTCAATACAAATAGAATTGGCAATCTACTCATAAGTGACATCGATTGAAATGATGTGGAAGTGATAGGTTCTGTACAAATATAGTCATACACTCATATATCCGACAGATTGTTCACAAGGTGGTGATGAAAGGGAAGATACATATGATGCAATATACGATGAAAAGAGCTTTTATAGATTATAGCAACATGTGTGTAGTGGGTATAATATCTTCATGATCAACAACTATTTGGTGAAGGGCAAATATGCAAATCCCTACCGACCACCGTAGGAGATTTGTTACACATCTAAAGTATTGTCCGCAAGAAGATGCAGAATAACTACGACAAATTCAAGTTCATATGGATTGTTGTAGGAAACTCTTTGTATATATATTACACTAGCTACAAGAAGATACGAAAGAGTTGCAACAAATGATGATATGCATAAGTACCTGCAAAAAGTTCATGCTATTCATATGAAAGATGCAGAAAAGCTACGAATAAATTTGAGCATTCACGAAATACTGTGAAAGACTCATCAAAAATCAAGATATTCCCCGCACATGCACCTTAAATTGTATACACATAGGTACACTAAAGGGGAAAATACAATTTCAACCCGCATGGGCCCCGGCGAGCGTGTTATTAGTACACACGTGACGTCTAGGGATGCTGCGCGGATTGACAAGTGAATTCAGGTTCGAAACCGATCCTTCTATACGGGTCAATAGAAGTCGACAGGGTTCGAACCAACAAACAAATATACGGTTGTAGCGACCGTCGTATTTGTCTTAAAACATTCATATTAGACCATCAAGGCTTACAACAACGAGAATTCACTATCAAAGGGCATAAAGCCTACGAAACCCGATCCTCTGTCGACAACCCGATAGAGTTGACAAGGTTCAATCCATAAAGGGAATGACCCCAAACATCCCGATGATGGCCGCGTTGATTGAAGATCTCAACCGGAGGTGTTCCCAAATATTTTTAAATGTTCCCAAATGTCTCCCAAATATCCAAATGTCTTCCAAGCTCCATCATAAAACCCAAAGACTCCACAAAAAATTCAAAAAAATTCTCAAAAATCCCAAAAATATTTAAAATCGAAATAAATCCATTAAAACTTAAAGCAAATTTCATCCACCCTCCGCAACAGTTTGTCGGGGTGGAGAAATCAAAATTTATCTCAGCTCACAAAAGAGCTAAATGCCTAGTCGAAAATATTACTATGATCCATTCTCAAATAATCTATTGCCAGCTATTGCCAGTAAGGACGTGGTACGTATCCTCTAACTGGCAGCTTCGCCGCCAAATGGCACTGCAGGTAAACGGTTATGACCCGGGGCCCTCTGAACCGAGTGGTTTTGCCGCCAAATGGCACCACTGATAGCGGTTATGGCCAGAGCCAATACGCTCCTTAATGACGTTAAATCCTTGAGATATGAATCAATAGGATATGATCGATAGGGCACAAAGCCCTCTGTTAGCTAAGATGGATTCGAATTTGTCCCCTTAGATAAACATTCAACCCCGGTCTACAAGGTCCCCCTGGACGAAGCAACCCATGGCTGCCGACAAGGATCCTTCTGTCAGGTTGGGTCGACTACGTCCTCTGACTAAGTAGACCAGGGACCATGATGGCCCGAGACGACAGAACCATGGGATCTTGATCGGGCCCATCATCCATTCCCCCACCATCCGCTTTAAGTGCTGAATGGTGAAAATTTCTATTTTAAATACCAAATCTTTCAAATATCCAAACTCAACTCCTCAAATTCCAAATCCAATCCACTGCTGCTACTATACGCTTGATACTATATATCTATGAATATAATGTATCTGATTAACGACTAGCCTTAATCGAAAGTTCTCTCTCGTTAGTGGGAGGGGTAATTAACTATAGGGGCTTGCGCCTATAGGAAACCAGAACTCAGATCATAAAGTCCTCGCAAAATGAGGGCGAAATCTCTGGGTAGTGTCTTATCTACAAACCCATCTACCTTCCAAAATTTACCCCGAAACTTAGTTCGTTAAAACTCCCTCGCCGAATAAGAAAAGCGAGTGGAGGCCGGGGCTGAATTTTCAGAGCCCACAGATAGGTACACGAAATTGTGGTATATAGTGTGTGTGTGTGTTGGCGGGGGGGGGGGGGGGGGGACGCGGGGGTGGAGCGGCGGATTAAATCTCAAAATAGTCAACTAACTATTCCTATATAGCCATTTTAACCATAGAGTATAATGTTATCCCAATTAACTCCAAATATATAGAATTGATCCAAAATGGACCCTTTGTGACTAAATTGGAATTAATTTTATATCATAATTACAAAAAGTGAAATTATTTTGAATCAATTTTGCATAGTCGATGAACAGCATCACAATAACATGATACTTCAGAATTAAATTGACCTTACACTAATAGTCTAAGGACTATTTTGGGATTTTTTTGTTAATAATAATAATAAATTAAAAAAAAAATCTTTTATCTAATCCTAACCCTGCATAGCTACCCGCCAATTCTCCTATCTTTTCCCGAGTCACCTAGCACATTAAAAAGTTTTATATATATAAAAGCTCAAAAATCTTCTGAAGCCCTCATTTCGTCTATGTTGCCACACAACCAACCAATTCATGTAAGTTTAACCCACGCATCCTTCCTAGCTACTCATCCCTCTGTTAACCCATGTCCAAACCACCCCTCTACTCTCTCACATAAGCCCAAGCAATCCTCATCTCTTTGTCCATTCAGCACAAAGTCGCAACTGCCACCCCAATGAAAGCGGCCAAACCCGCCACAGCCTGCTCAACATAGGTCAAACATACAACCATAGTTCCACAAATTCTATCCTCATCCCTTCCTCCCAACACCTCTACACTCTCTCTATCTCCTCATCAACCCGTCCAACCTACAGCCCCAAGCTAGAACTCCTCTACACCACAACTCATCTTGCCATCAGTGACCAAACATCGCTACCAGCCACCTCCCCCATTTCATGTATATAGCCACAAACCCCTCTTCTCTTTGCTACTCAAAACTCCAAACATTGTCGGCAGCACCAACTAGACTAGCTACCCAACATAAGAGAAGTTGGGGGTGACCCGTTTGGTTTTCAAATTTTGAATTTCCCGGCGACGATCCTGAACGAAATTGAGGGGATGACAGCGGATGGACGCCGGCCATCTTTGCCTCCGGCGATAAATGCTGTGTCTACAGGTGGTGGAAATTCTATTCAAATTTTTAAAGGCATTGTTTGTCAAAGCTTTGTTCTGAAGAATCGGAATGATGATAGAAAGCTTAAATCATCAAGAGGCACGCTAATTATTAAGGAAATTTCTGAATCTGGACCGAAGAAGGTTTATAATGTCCCAGGTAAGGGCAAATCTATAGCTGATGAATCTGAGTTCGTAACCCCTAAACATGAATTGCTTCGATCGCCTGCAAAATCAACATAAGTCAGAGCTTCTTCGTCAGGCATGAAAATTTTTGTCAATCGTTTTGGAAATTCAAATGCAATCCCTGGTAATATCAGTGCGATAAATGTGAATTCACCAAATCTGATCAACAAAAATTCTTATGATAATGACGGAAGTTCGTATAAGGTTGATCAAACTGCAGCAATTGAGAAGGATATTTATGAACCAATAGGAACAGATGTTGAGAAAGGAAGAATTCTGAAGAATATGCTTAACATTGGTAAAAGTAATGAAGTTACTGGAATGCAAAATGAGATTATTTCTGCCTGGTCTAAATCCCGGAATATCAAATGCTCTTACATGAATGAACAACCGGAAATGTCAGAGGATGGAGTAGCAGTTAAATTGAACTTTGAGTTGTGTAATAAGAATTCTCAAATCCTTCATAATTCGCTTGTGGTTAAAATTCTGGGGAAAAGTCCAGCATTTCCAATTTGCAGCATGGAATTGAGAAGACAATGGAACAAATTTGGCAGTGTCCACTTGACGACACTAGGTATGAGATGGATTTTATGCTCCTTTAAAAATCCTGATGCAATGGAAGAAGTTCTAAATGGTGGACCATGGTATGTTGGAGGGCACATTGTTGGAATGGATAAATGGTCTCCTTCATTTGATCCTAACTCATTCAAAGGAATTATACCACCTGATGGATTCGGTTCCCATGTTTACCCCTATTTTGTTGGGATGAGGAGAATGTTGCAAGAATAGCTTCCTTTATTGGCAAACCATTATTTTTGGATGGAAATTCTTTCAAATGGGGAAAAAGAGAGTATGCCCGGATTTGTGTAAAGATAAACTTGGAAAACAAGCTAACAAATGGTGTTTGGGTGGATGGAACCTCAGGTAGATTTTTTCAAAAGGTGGAGTATGAGAAGATTGATTTACTATGCTATCATTGTGGCAAAGTGGGTCATGATAGAGTTGTTTGCCCGGATGATAATGCAATTCCAAAGAAAATTCAACCTGTGAATCAGGTGACTAAAACAGGAAATGATATCCAAGTTCCAAAAGAAGTAAAGGATTCTGATGTGGAGAAAACTGAATATGGCCCATGGATTCATGTGGGGAAATTGTGTTTGAATTAGCAGCTCATGAGGTGATTATAGATGAAGAACGGTGTACAAATGTTGCTGAGACCAATGATAACATTATGGCAAACAAGTTCAGTGTTCTAGCTGAGGAAGTTGAAGACGATGAAGTTGAGGTGCAGATGCATAAAGAAATCATGGAAAATAATAAAGTGACAGCATGTCTTTCAGTTCCTGAATAGATGGATATCTCAAAAGGTATGCCAACTATATTGAAAGAAAAAGATGATAATATAAATGTTTCGGTCAAAAACAAATTGTAAAAAGAAATAAGGTCTCTGGGGCCGGTTGAAACTGAAAATAGAAAAAAAAAAGGAGAAGGAAAAGGAAGTCAAAAAGGCGGGGATGTATCCCCTTAGGTTACATAAATGGCTTCCATTATGTTTTGGAATTGTAGGGAGGCTAGGAAGAAGGATGCCTCCTTGTACCTTAAAGAAGTAGTTAGAGATCATGATGTTTTCTTTATTGGCTTGATCGAGACCAAATTATCTAGTATTGATATAAGTGAAGTGAATAACATTATTGGGATTGGCTGGGATTTTTTCCATCACCCAGCTCAGGAAAAATCTGGAGGAATTTTGGTTTTGTGGACGAAGAATTTGGTCTCATTCAATGTGATTGAACATTCTTCTCAAATGGTTTTTGGTTCACTTATTACTTCTTCTTTCGGTAAATGAAATATTGCAACAATATATGAGAGCATGCATTGTCATGAAAGAAGCTTATGAACAATATATGAGAGCATGCATTTTCATGCATTGTCATGAAAAGTCCATGGTGAGTAGCATCCCTTCCATAGTGGGAAAGGAGGCAAAAGGTTCACTTCTCTGAAGGACCTAGAGATTTGAAGACTTTCATGATTAACAATGACCTACATGATGTTGGAATAGTTGGATCAAGATTTACTTGGTGTAATAACAAGGATGGGGCTGCTAGAATATTGAAGAGGCTTGATAGGTGTTTGCTGAATTCGGCTTCATTACAATTGGTTCCATTAGCAAAAATCAGACATCTTACGAGGATTGCGTCTGATCATAGCCTGATTGTTTTCAAATTGGAAGAAAGGCAACACAAAAAGGTAAAGAATATAAAATTTAAAGATACTTGGAGATCTTACCCAGCTGCTTGAAACATAGTGGTGAAGTTTGGGGAAAAATTGATTTTGGCAATAATGCTGACATCTTACATAGAAAGCTGAGAAGAACTTTAAAAGCACTCTTCTTTTGGAACAAGAATAAATGAAAAGATTTATTATTGCTTAAAGAACAATTAAAAAATGAAATATTGGACTTACAAATGAAGGAGGCCACGGATGCAGAAATCAATTCAGATAATTTGTTGCTTCTCCGAAGTAAAGTTCATGAGTTAAACATTACTCTAAGAAGATTATCAACTTAGTGGAACCAAAGGGCTAAGGTGAGATGGGTTGAAGAAGGAGACACTAATTCAAGGTTCTTCCACAATTATGCCTCGGCTAGAAGGAATGGGAATATTGTGATACAAATCAAAGATGATAACAACAATGTGCTAGAAGAGTTTAAACAATTGAAGAAGTTTTGTTAAAATTCTTCAATAACAAGTGGAAGGCAAGAAATTGCATTATTGATGAATGGCCGATGTTACCAGAGAATCAAAAGTTAAACTTTAGAGATCTGGAATTTTTCACGGCTGATTTCACTGAAGAGGAGTTTCAAAGTGCAGTATTCCAACAGAGAAATAATAAGTCACTGGGCAATGATGGTGTGACTTCCTCCTTCAAGTTCTATTGGAATATTGTTAACAAGTCACTTGGACAGCTGTCAAGGAGTTCTTCAAAACATGAGTGATGCATAAGGAATGGAAAGACACTTTAATTGTGTTAATTCCAAAGGTTAAGAACCCTATCTTGCCATCCAATTATAGACCAATAAGTCTATGTCAAACCACATACAAGATAGTTGCAACTATGATGGTTAATAGAATCAAATTCTGCATTTCAAACATCATTTCGGAAGAACAAATGACATTTATTCCTGGTAGGAGTATGTCGGAACACTGCTTACTAGCTCAAGAGATATTCAATAAATTTAGAATATCTAAAAACAAGAATGGCATGATGGAAATCAAATTAGATATGGAACAAGCATATGATAGCATGGGATGACCAACACTTCAAAACATTCTAATGTGGTATGGGTTCCCTTCCAGTTTCTCGGATCTAATTATGGAATGTGTAACTAATGCAAGGTTTTCTATAATATTGAATGGGAGGAACACAAAGCGGATAAATGCTGAATGTGGATTTCGACAAGGATGTCCACTATCACCTTACTTGTTCATTATGTGCTCTCAGCTCCTATCAAGTGCAATTAGACAAAGAGGAAGTAATTTGGGCGTTCAACTGTCCTCCAGAAGTGAGAAGATTATACATCTTCTATATGTCGATGATGTTCTACTTTTTTCTCATGCAAAACTCCTTGCTAGAATTATGAAGACCATAATTGCGGATTTCTGTAGCTGGACAGGTCTTCGGGCAAATTTCAATAAATCCCAAATTATTTTTGGTAAGTTTGTTAAACGTACCGTTAAACGTAAAATTGCTAGAAAACTTACTAATAGAGTTGTGAAGGAAATAAAATATTTGGGAATCAAAATAATTATGAGAAGGTTGGGTATGGATGATTTTCAAGACTTGTTGAATCATGTCTTGGATAAATTAAATGCTTGGGGAAGCAAATCCTTATCCATGGGAGGTAGAATTATTTTGGTAAAGTCAGCGTTGTTATCTTTGCCAAACTATTTGATGACTAATTCTTTAGTTCCAAAAAAACTATTATATGAGTTGGACAAGTATAGCAGAAATTTCATATGGCACAAACCAAATGGAAGAAGAGGTCTACATAATGTAGCTTGGGATGAAATCTGTAAACCAAAGAATGTAGGTGGTTTGGGGATTCATTCAGCAATCCAAAGAACAAGTCCTCTTAGAGCAAGGTTGGCATGGAATGCTATTAATAATCCTGATTCCTTATTACATAGGAATTTGTTCTTGACATATGGTAACAGTATTTTGAAAGGGGAATGTAAGAAGAATGCTTCTAATACTTGGCAAATTGTTATAGATGGAGGAAAATATATTAAGCCAATTATCAAATGGAAAGTATGTAATGGAGGGAAGATCAATGTTATGAATGACATATGGCTACTTGACAAATGTTTGAATATGTGGCCAACATTTGCTAGTTGTGGGGAATTGGAAGGGATAATGCTCAATCATTTCATAAAACTAGATGGGAGCTGGAATGAGGAGGAATTGAAACGGTTCTTTCATCAGGAAATTATATGTTTAATATTGCAGATTCATGTTGAATCCAGCTGTGAGGAAGATAAAATGGAAGCTATGTTTCAACACTCAGGCAAAACAATTGCATCTTTGGCATATGCAAAAATGATGGAATCAGTTATCAAGGAAGATGATTTTAGCTTTTACGAATGGATTATGAAACTTAAACTTAATCCAAGAGTAGAGTTATTTTGGTGGAGATTGAGCAAAAATACAATTCCTACAAATCTTTTTCTCAAGTACAGGAAACTAAGCAATGAAGAGTTATATGCTAGAGGATGTGAGGAGGTTGAAAGCTATTCACATATTGTTGTTCATTGCAAATATCTAAAAGATGTTCTTCTCAAGCTTAGAGATTGGGGCTTTCAAATTCCGATGTTTATTTCATTGGAAAATTGTTTTACTGAATTAAGGAGCTTATCTTGGAAGCATATCAGCATTGCTAAGATGTATTGCACAGCGGTTTGTTTATCTTGGAAAAATAGGAATGAGGTAAAACATGAAAAATCTCCTATTTCTTCATCTATGATTGCAAAAAATGTTCTATCAATTGCTATGATCCAATCAAATCCAATTCTAGATAACTGGGCTGCTAATCTCCTATGGGAGTTCGACGAAATTTGGCACCCTCCACCTCTAGATTGGATAAAAATTAATATTGATGCTTCAATATTAAGTTCAAACCAAGCTGGAATTGGAGGCATATTTAGAGACTATAAAGGAAGGTTGATCATTGCATTCGGGAAGAATACAATTCATTGGGATGTGGCACAGTTAGAGATGGAGGCGGTAATGGCAATAAGGGAATACATACAAAGTTGGATGATAGAGAGCAAAGGGGTTATCATTGAAAGTGATAATCTTAACATCATCAAATTCATTCAAGATTCAATGAATAAATGCAAATGGAAATTGAATAATTGGGTGGAAAATGAGTTATTCTTTCTAAATGACTTCAATAAGGTAATTTTTCATCATGTCAAAAGAAATTGTAATAAAGTAGCAAATCATTGTGCTACTGTTTCTTTATAAAATAATTTTATTTTTGATAGCTTCTCCTTTGACAACATTCCTCCTTCATTGGTTAGATTGTTAAAGGAGGAATGTGATCACTTTGGTACTTGTACTTAGTTTTTATTTGATTTAATGCAATCTGCAATTATCCAAAAAAAAAAAAACTAGCCTAGCCTCTCTTACCACCCTATTCTCTCTAAATATAGAGAGAGGTTCTTCAATCACTCTCTCTTTCTCTCTCTCTCTCATCTACCCTCTTTCCCTCCATAGCCTTCTCCAACACCCTTCTTATATATATAATCAAAAAAATGAAAGGGAAAAAAAAAAGAAAAGGTTTGCAAGAAAAAAATTATGCCTTCGCCAGCGCGCCAATTTCCTCACCAACAACTCGTAACTTTATCTCGAATGTATAATTCCGAAATCCTAAAATTAAGTACCCATGTGAATTATTCCAATGCAATGGAGAAATTGTGAATAAGTACTCATACGTATAATTTCAGCAAGGCATGGAAATTAGTGAAATAATAATCAATGTACATTATTCCAACTCAACAAAGAAAGTCGCACTTTTGCTTATACAGGTGACGAAGATCCTATGGAATTTTGTAAGCTTATGAAGATAAAAGACTACCGACCAGTGTCGTACAACATTGACCATCCCACTTTTTATGGGCAAGCCTAGGACTCCTCGTAGGTGCCCACTATATAGGGAAGATACTAAGAGGTTGTCGAAATTCAACCTTAGTGGACAAACAGAGAACCATACCAAAAATGATATTTTTTTTAAATAAATAAAATGCAATTAAATAAAATTTGAAAAAATGAAAACAAGACATTGATTAAATATGAACTTACAAGGGACTTGTAACAATGAAAACCTCGCTTGCTAGCACAAAACTCTCCTATCACTGCTAAGAACACTTGCAAACCCTAAAACCCACTCAATAGACTAAACTTGGAATAAAAATGAATTTAATAATCTTCAGATTTTAAAAAAAGGAAAAGATGCAATGTATATTCAGCTCGTATTAATCAAATGCAAATACAAAGAAATCACACCTCCTTTAATAAATTAGGGAAACTTAAAAGGGAATCTAAGTCACCTTCCACACCACTAGATCCGTAGCATACATGTAAGTGGATAGAATTTGTCATTTAAAATCTCAAAATAAATATTATGCATAATTTAATGTCAAACAAAAACGATAAATGCACAAATAAATAATCAAATATTGTTATTTTAAGGATCATGCACACATCAAATATAAAATTTAAATTCAAGCGCAATGGCTTCTAGCATAGTCCCACCATATTAAGAAGCATATAACACCCTCATAAAGCATGCTATACCACCAAAAAGTGTGTGATTGTCTCTAAAAGCATGCTACACCACAAAAATATACATGACTGCTTGAAAAGCATGCAGCTGCCCTGAAAAGCACACAATTATATTAAAAATGAAAAAAAAAATTCATAAATAATATATATTGAAAAATTGTGTGAACATGCTCACATGGGCTCATCAAAGAGCGTGCAAATACCCTGAAGTAGTGCAAATACATTGTGCAAGTGCATCAAAAAAGCATATAATTTCATCATATGACTGCAACAAAGAATGTGCCATCATATATAAAAGAGCGTTGCTTCCTCAAGAAGTGTACCACTATCTCGAGCAGTATGTCACAGCCTCCATGAAGCATGAACCCACCTTGAAAAGTGAGTCATCACCTTAACAAGCATATCAACGACAAAAAGTATGATGTTGCTTCAAAAAGTGTGTAGCTTCGTCGAAAAATACAACATTATTTAAAAATAGGAAAAATTAATAAATAATATATATTACAAGACTTGTGAATGCATTATGCAAATAACTAAAAAAATGTTCAAGTGCATCGTATGAACACACTGAAAAGCGCATAAAGCACATTGAAAGCATGTGAATGCACTATGTAAGTGCACCAAAAAGCATGCAAATAATTTGAAAAGTGCGCACATTAGTTTAAAAAAAAATTTTTAACTCCCCTCATTTTCTCTAGCAAATGTGTTAAACGAGTGAATTTGAAGTCTGAGAATGCTATGCATAATTAAAGGCAAGTTAAACTCAAGTCTGTTTTGAAATTGAAATCAACTGCATGTGCTCCAAATAATGCATCAACTTTTAAAGTACGAATCAAGAATGATGCACAAGTTAGAATTATGAACAAAGATTAGACTCAATCCTCAGCAAGTTAATAGAGTTAACAAGGTTAACAAAATTTTGAAAATATTCAATCATTGATGATGGCCATGTTGAAACTAAATCTCAATGGGAGGAGATTTTATTATCAAAATGTCATATTAATTCATATCAAACCTAATCATCTACTCGAAAATAAGCAACATTAAAAAGGTTCAAATACCAAAATGAAAAGAATCGGACTTCTTAATGATGACAGCATTGAAAGTAAATAACAAACAATAGATTAATTCTCAAAATTAAATCCTCACGTTGCAAACAAAAATATTTTAAGTGACTTTAATGCCACCACCCAATGATGATCCTATTAAAAGTAAATCTCAACCGAAGAGGTTAAGTCGCAAAAATCATATTTTCATAATGCAAATATAAATATTTTAAATGACTTTAATACCACTCAGATGAGGGTCGTGTTGAAAGTAAATATCAGTCAAATGAGTCAATTCTCAAAAATCAAGCTTTTATAATGAAAATATAAATATTTTAAGTGACTTCAATGTCATACTGATAAAGGCTCAGTTGATAGAAAATCTCAATCAAAGAACAAAAGATTTTTAAAATTTCTTTAATCTTAAAGTTAATCACTTATGACTCAAACTTCAATAAAAATTTAAAATTAAATATTTATAAATATTTAAAATATTCAAGTAATATCTACTCATAATAAATTAAAGAAAAATCCATTCATCCTCCACAACCGTTTGTCAAAAGAAATAAATTTAAGAATAACTCTAGTGAGTCACAAGGAGCAAATGACTTATCAAGAATGCTATTAAGATTCATTTTCAAATAATCTTCTGTAAGTAAAGACGTGGCATGTATTAATTGATGGTTTATCACCAAATGGCACAACACATAAATGATTATGACTAGGGCTTTGTGATCAGGTGATTTTGATACGAAAAAATAACATTAAATTGCGGGCATGGCTAGAGTCCATATGTTTTCCTACCACTAAAAATCTTGTGTAATGAATCATATAATATACTTGATAAAGAATAAAGCCCTATATTAGATAAGATCGGCTTGAATTTATCCTCTTAGACAAACAATCATCTCATGTCTATAAGATACCCTTTAATGAAGCAACCATGATTGCTAACAACAATCCTTTGATCAAGTTGAGTTAACATCCTCTATTGACTAAGTGGACTATAACTATGATATCACATAATAATAGAATCATGAGATCTTAATCAGATTCATCATCGTTGATGTGGTGGTGGAATCTTCTGGCAATTTGTAAGGGAATGCTTAAAATATTGTAATGTGATGACTAGAATATATGGGGTCAATTGGTAGGGCCAATGTTTAAAATTGCGTAATCGGGTATTGAGGCGTTTTTCGTTCGTGAGGCGAGGCGTAAGCCTCAAGGTGCTTTGAGGCGTAAGCCTCAAAATAAAAAAATTGCGTAAACATAAAATGATAAATTTTGTATATACTAATGATTAAATAATATATAAAATATAAAAATGCACAAGATATGAAGTGAAATCAAAATATCTCAATAATAAGACAACATGAAATATTGTTCAACTCAAACTCCATCTTTCCCAAATCACAGTATTCTTTTCATTAACATATAATTCCAAAAATAAATAGCAATGACATATCACATAAGAACTCATAAGTCATCAGCACTGTCATCACCATGTTTAAAAATGCACAATTAGGTATTGAGGCGTTTTTTGTTTGTAAGGCGAGGTGTAAGCCTCAAGGCATTTTGAGGTGTGAGCCTCATAATAAAAAAAAATTGTGTTAAGTGCAAATAAATGTTAAAAGTAAATTTTTATATAATACTCAAATAATATGTTAAAAAATGGCAACGGGTTAGAGGTTAAGGAAGTTGAGAGGAAGTTACAGCGACAAGGGGGTACAGGAAGTGTGATTTGTTCGCGACTTTACTTCAAGATTTATGTAAGTTTTAATATATATCTGGTGAGGCGTAAGCCTCATGCCAGTGAGGCGAGGCGCGCATTAAGGCGGGCCTCAACCAAGTTGAGGCGCAAGCCTCATAAAAAAAAACTTGAGGCGTAAGCCTCAAGGCACTTTTCACTAGAATTGCGCAAAGGCGGGCCTCAAGACGAGCCTCATATTGCGCAATTTTAAACCATGGGTAGGGCTTTAGGTTGGTTAACTTGGCCCTAGGCTCAATCTAGGTCATGTCTACCCAAAAATGACTAATTTGAGAAAATAATTCCAAATCCTAAAACACTTGGTGGATTTAAAAAAATCTACAAGGAAATGATAGTGGAGATACTTAGCAAAGTTTCCACAATTTTTTATAATTTTAGGAATTGTAACTAATTATACAAAGGAAAATAGATAAAAATAGGAATTAGGATTTTGGATTTTTGGTCAAATATAAAACAACGAGATCAAGAGGGGGCATTACATGAAAATTGTTCAACGAAATGTTTAGATCAATCCCTGAAATTTACACAAGATTTTGACAAGTATTGATCCACCAAACGAGCAAAAGAATCTAAATAGATCAGGTATACTCTTACTCAAAATGGTAGGAAAATTTATTTAAAAATTAACTCATACAACACTAAACAATATATAAACATTCCACATAAAAGTTATAGAAGTTTGAGTAGATATACTCAACCACAAGCACATATAAGGCAAAAGACTCACCAAAGTCAAGTACAAGGAAACATGATTACCAAACCATGTCCATGGATCAAGCCACCAAGCTTTCTTCCTTGAATCAAGCCACCAAGACTTAAATTTTAAAAGTTCCTTCATAGAACAATAATCATTTTTTATTCACAAATGAAGTCATAAATATACACACATGAAGAATTTCAAATTAAAGGAGTTTCAGAGGGATGTGAGGCAGGCCACACATCATAATAACCACCACCATTCCACTTGGCTGTCCCTTTATGTTGATAAACTCAACAAAACACACTCACAAGGTTGGTCAATACACTCACTCACACAAAACCACTTGGGTGCACCCAAGTCCACACCAATACACTCTAATCCGCTACAACACAATTATATTAAAACTATTTTGGAAAATGAAAATACATGAAATTTTCTATATTTTCTTCATTTGGATCCTGGTAATGAGTTCATTTCTTTTTAGCATAGCTCTCTTGGTCAGCATCTTAGTAGTAGGTCCAATTCTTGATGCAGGTGCTACACCAGTTATTCCCCCACCATCTGCATTAAATGCAAGGTGATAAATTTTAAATCATAAACATCAAATCTATTATTACTATACAATGGGACCTTACTTGAAAGTGCCCTCTCATCACTAGAAGGTTTAATTAACCATATGGGCTTACACCTATGGAAAATCTGAACTCAAATCTCAAGTCTTTGCAAAATGACGACAAAATCTCACTGCCACCCACAAATTTGACTCAGCAAATCTGTTAAATCTCTCCTGAATGTGGAGAGGCTGAGGTGCAACAACAACAACAACAACATCAAGCCTTTATCCCACTATGTGGGGTCGGCTACATGAATCCTTTTTCTCCATTGTGTTCTATTAAAGGTCAAATTCTCATTTAAATCTAATAAAGAAAGGTCATTCCTAATATTTTCTAACATAGATAAGACAGCAAAAACAAAAATAACATCAAGCCTTTATCCCACTACGTGGGGTCAACTAAATGAATCATTTTTCTCCATTGTGCCCTGTAAAGAGTCAAATTCTCATTTAAATTTAATTTAAAAAAAAGTCATTTTTAATATTTTCTAACCAAGTCAATTTAGGTATATCTCTAGCTTTCTATCATAAGTCAAATCTAATACATTTACTCTCTTAACAAGGTAATCGAAAGACCAATGCTTTAAGTGACTAAACCATCTAAGGCTACTCTTATATAGCAATGGAGTTACTCGAACCTGTTCACGTATATATAGAGCCCACAGATGAAAACAAAAATATATTTTCAACCTTAAAGAAAAAGAATGGGCCTCTTGGCAATTTCACAAAAATGTTTCTCAAAGATTTTCTTCAGTGCCTAAAAGAATGTAATGGCAAATATTGCGGAAATTTCATAAAACCATTCAACACATTCAGCAAGAATTTCAGTGTAGGGCAAAGTAGCAGATATAAGAAAATAGACAATATAACTATATAAGATAGTATAGGATAAGAAACATGTAACAACAACAACAATAACATCAACCCTTTATCTCACTACATGCCATCTTTTTCCTCATTTTCGCTTGTTAAGAGTCAAATTTTCATTCCAATCTAATAAAGAAATATCATTTCTAATATTTTCTAACCAAGTCTCTTTAGATCTACCTCTAACTTTCATAACATAAGTCCAATATAAAACTCTACTTTCCTAACCAGGCCATCGAAAGGCCGCCGTTTAATGGTAGCAACAATGGAGATGGATGATAAAAAGAGAATGAGATAATTAGACACCTAAACGATAAGATAAAGCACCAAGTAGGTAACAAACTAGACTTTAATAAGAAACGTCTCAAAAAGGGAAGGGGTTGACCAAAGGTAGCATGATTGGAGTTGTTTTGGGAGATACGTAAAATTGAACAAATAGAAACTAAAGGTCTAAACAAGAATAATGCTGCAGCAGAGAGTGATGATGAAGGAAGAAAATTAAGGGAGCATACACCATGCAACAACAGAGATCCGTATTTCTAATGCCTCCGTCATTATGCCTACAACTCCATTCATTAACATATGGTCCAAAAATATATCTAAGAGATAGATATAAGTTATTCATAAACCACACAGCTAACCATCCACCTAAACTAAAAGAATAGTATGCAAAACGTGTGGCTTGATCGTTAGCTGGCAAATATTACTTAAATTAGCTTTAAATTTAGCTTATTGCACTCATATTTCATGTTCAAATACATCTTTAAATTGCAGCTTTGATTTGCATTTAAAATATTTTTTATTTCTTTCGTCTGTTTTTAGTATATACAAATATTAAATAATGTAATGATTATATATCTTATTTTCAGAATAGTAAATCTCACTTTATATACCTAGAATTATTTACAATTATTATATTTTCTATGATTGACAAATTGAACTAGTGAACCGATAATGCAATTCCTTGACCTTTTTAATGCATGGACCAAGTTTAATACTAACCTTTGACTAAAAATAAATGTAGCAGATCATATGGTAGTGATGAGACTGACAATGATAATGAAACTATACGGAAAAGCTCCTTCACGAAGAAAAAAAACAATCAAATAGATAATGTATCTTCCACAAGCAAAAAGTGGTTGTTAAAATCAAAGAAAAATATTCAGTAGGCCTGCGCATACTGAAATACAAATTCAGAAGACAATATTTAACTGAATCTGCACATATTGTAATTAAACAATATACCAAAGTATTAGCCTCTGCTTCTATGATAAACTAGATGATTGGAAGTAAGAAAATAAACTCAAGCATCATAAGAGACATGTATACCTCAACTCTTCCATCTCTCATCATATTTATGGCTGCAATCTCAACTATGTTGGCCAGCTCAGCACCAACCATTCCCTCTGTCATGCTAGCAACAGCAACATAATCTACATCTTCTGCCATGGGTTTCTTCTGAGCATGCACCTGTCAAATATAACTTCCTATATTCGGTCAATGATGCATCACCAGTAACCTATGTAAAAAAATGTATTTTGGTGACCATTAACAAGCAGATTATACTACAAAAAAAATTCCTCAAGTAATAATCCACATCACGATACTTTCAAAAATAACTGACTAGACCTCTCAATGAAATTCAAAGCTGCCAAAAATGTTCACATATCAATTTTTGAATGCTACACATTGTCTTACCTCACTACATTTGGACCTCAAAAAAGCATTTATTGACTATATTGGCATTAACTACAAATGACCAGGGTACCATAAAAATTATATGTTAGAAGTAGGAAGGACTTGGTCGTTTTAATTTTAACGGAGGACTTGCAGCAACACACTAAATAAAAACTGGGTTGAAATCATTAATTGTGGGGGATTAAAAACTGGAAAAAACTGATATAGATAGATCCTTTGTGGCATTTTGAATTTAGACTGAAGCTCCCTTCTAGGACTAGCAGCTCAGAAAATCTAAAAACAAAATTATACATTTGAGAGATCATATAACCATTCTGAATAGCGGAATATCTTTTTATATTTTAGCTCATGGCGAGTGACTTATAAGAGTTGGCTTGATAACAAGTTGTTTAATCCATATTTACATAATGTTACCATACCACAAGCTTTATCTACATGGTTCACAACAAAATTTCTTCCCATGCCTACATACAGTTCACATCTTAGTGAAATTGGTGCAAGCACTTGAAAATATTAGTTCTACGTGGAATTTGATTGTGTCAATCAATAAGGTTATATTGTTGACTCAGAACTAAATTCTATTGGTCCAACTGGCCAAGGGGTTGCAGGGGGCCACCCCTGGGTTGGATTCGGGTGAAACTTGTTTCCATACAACCATACAGCACTGTATACCCGAGAGTTGTGCACTGTATTGTCTAGCTTGAGGTAGATAGAGAGCATAGAGCCACGGCGTTGCGGCACATGCAGGAAACAGAGAGCGAAGAGTTGCGATGCTCCAAACCCCAGCGTTGCGATGTTGTCAGTCAAACTAGGTACATAAAGAAGAGTGTCGTTGCGCTCCGAACCTAAGGATGGGCAGTTTTCCTTCTCGTTTTTCATTTTTAATTTGAAAGATTTCATCCCTTGGGTGGTTTTATGTGTCACTTTATCCATTCTGTGTAGAGAATGATCCAGGAGTGACGAGAGAGAAGGAAAGAGTGATGAAATCAAGAATTCTGTACTTTTTATTTTATTTGAACAATAGTGTATTTTGTTTTTTTTTTTTTTCTTTTTTTAGCTATCCAATGATGGGAAAGCATTCAATGATCATGGTAGGTAGTGCATATGGCTTGGTAGACCTTTGGTTTGCTGGCTCGATTGGTCCCTGGCTGCTGGTGGTCCTCGGGTTGGCTGTTTTGGAGCATTCGGTTTTTGAGCCTGATCTCTAAGTTGCTTGAGCTGAAGTTTAGTAGCTCATTAATATCCAAAAAGGTACCTCATTATGAAGCTTACTTTTGGAGTGGCCTTGTCCCTTCCCCTTCCCCTTTTCTTCTTGTCTCTTGGAGAACCTTGGCTTACTTTTTAAATGGTGGCTAAATTCAAAGCATTAGACTTTATAATAAATGTGCTTTAACTCTTGGGAGTTCGGCCAGCCACTGTTTTTTTCCGTGCTTTGATGGTTTCCCAAGCCTGTGTTGCTTTGGATTCTAGCGGGCTGTTTGCTTACCGAGACATGGACTCCTTGGATTCCTGTTTTGGTTTTAAGAGGGGCTGAATTCTGAAATGGGATGTAATTTCCCGTGGCTTTGCTGCTTTGAACTCACGGCCTGCTAGCTTCCAAGGTGCTGGCTCCTTGGTTCCGTGAGGTGCTGGCTGTTTTTCCGAAATTTGTGGCTTTGCTGCTTTGAAATTCTCGGTCTGCTATCTGCCTCTTTGGTTCCTGGTTTGGGTGTTTATCCGTAAAACTTTGGGGGAAGTTTTCTATGCCTTTTATGCTTTGGTTCTAATGAAAATTAAAGACATGTGGCTCTTGGCATTCCTCTCTCTTGCCTATAAATATGAGAAAATGTTGTAAAGGAAGGCAGTTGATATTTGTGAGCATATTTGCTATTAACCTGTGGGTTTATTCGGAAATCCTGCGGGCTCTTTCCAAACCTTCTTTTCTCATCCCCTCCGGAAATCCTGCGGGCTCTTTCCACCCTTTCTTCTCGGGCTTCTAACCTCTTTCGTCTCTCCGCAAGTGCCACTCCATCTGTATCCTTCTTCTCAAAGTAAAGCAACTTTAGGGTGTCGTATCAAGAGTTGAGTTGAAGCATCTGTTGAAGAAATTGGCCAATCTTGCAGTGGTGGATCATCGGTTTGCTAGTTCTATGCACTTTACTTATTTAACCTACAAATTCGATGCATGTGAGGAACCCGCTCTGACGGTTTTCTGAGGATAGCGTCTTTTTAAGTTTCTTTGTTTCTTTAAAATCTCCTAGCATCTTTTGTTGTGTTTGTCAAGTTTTGGGTCGTTTGAATTTATATAACAAAGTTTGTTTTAAGTTCTACTCATTTTGTCAGTTTTCTTCTCGTTTGTCTTTTGTGTTCAAGAAATATAGGGTCCCCTATCTTTCTTGTCTACATCAAAGAGTGAGATAAAAGAGATGTTTTATCTCTCCCAAATTTTCATAGTGAATTTCTTAGTGTGGTATGACTCCATAATTTTTTCCTGGTTTCAGGTTTTTCAACATTAAATCTTGATGTTATTTCATTTCCACTGCATTTTGTCTTCTTGTTTGTGTTCGTTGAGTGGATTTACTTCCCCAACACAAAAGCCGTTCATATTTCTTAGTGAGAACACTGACACAGCATTACCAAACAAAACCTGAGTTTGGCTCAAGGAGAAGGAAAAGGGTTGCTTAAAAAAATCACGGGTAAAAGACTGAGCAAAGGCAAAAAAAAGCATCTAAGTTATGATTTTCTTACATGTAGTTAAGATATCCATATAAGAAATAGACATTAGCACATTAAATCTTTTGAGAGAAGGATACCTTCAGAATCTCAACTCGACCAGCTAGACTGGGTTTTGGAATATATATTTTTCTATCAAAACGCCCAGGACGAACAAGGGCAGGGTCAAGAATATCAGGTCTGTTTGTTGCAGCAATAGTGATAACATCACCTCTTCCTTCAAATCCATCCAAGCAAACAAGCAGCTTCAACAATCCAAAGAGTGAAAATTAAGAAAAAATAGTAAGTTCCAAATTGAAACTAAACATTTCATGACTTTACTTTTTAAACTACCTGATTTAAAGTAGCATCTCGTTCTTGTCCGCCAGAACCTTTAATTAATCCCCGTTCTCTACCAACAGCATCAAGCTCATCAATGAACACGACTGAAGGAGCCTATATGAACCAAAATAAGTAGCAGCATTCATGTGGGAGAGAAAACGGCATTTGATTGTTCTACAAGCAAAAAATTGTGTTTGCATGCAACCAGCCTGACTTAATTTTCTATTAATGTTCAAACAACGTGACACCAGTTAGCTTACATTATCTCTTGCTTCCTGATAAAGTGCACGTACACGTGATGCACCAACCCCAACATAAATTTCAACAAACTGTGAAGCAGAAATCGAAAAAAAATTGACACCAGCTTCCCCCGCCACAGCTTTTGCCAATAAAGTCTTACCCACGCCAGGTGGACCACATAAAAGTATGCCTCCTGAAGAATGTTATGTAAAGAAATGTGAAAAAACAAGAAAAAAAAAATAGCATCTCAATAACCATTGTTGAAAAACAATATTATGAAAGATAATGAAAATGCCTACAATGTTTGAGGTAGTGAACTAGCATTATTTGATGGATCAACCATGCACCGGCTTAGAAAATTAAGCTTTGTTTGGAAATAATATGCTATGCTATGGTGTAAAATAAAATCATCAATATTCTTGTGGAGATGGATGTTGCTTGCTACATGGAGCAACGTAGAGGAACATATTACCAAACAAACGAAAAGCCACGAATTGAGCAGTGTGATCCTAGTCAAAGCAAAAAAAAAAAAAACTCGTTGTCCTTTCCCATGAAGAAGTTGAGTGCTAATGTTAGCATCACAGAAATATGCAAAAATAATAACATATGATTAGAAATGATTGCATCTGTCTCCGTAGAAATCTCACATCATTAAAAGACTGACATACAATAACTCTAAAATAGTATTTTAATACTAACACTTTGCCTCAAGCTATACATTTATGAGAGTAACACTTAGTTATGTAATTTAGAAAACTGAAGTGGGACCCAAAGCCTTGGAAAATTTATACGTTAGTTATTTTAAGCTACAAAAATGAGTAAAGATCTATCTCAACAACACAACATCTCAGATTTAAGTGTTCTCAGCCTCAACGTATTTTTTTCTTTTATGAAATGCGGGATTACTGGCAATGTAAATGGCAACTTGATTGTCACAGATTAAGACCGTGGGTTGTATTATTGGAAAACCAAACTAGCGCAAGACAAATTAATTCACATGTAGAGTTTGTCAGCTCTGCACTCTTCCATTTGACCAAATTATCTCTGATAAATATACAATATCCAAATATGATTTTTAATAGTCAAATGATCTAACATGATCAAAATTAGAAAAAAAGCTTCCACATTAAGATAGTCATTCTTAGGGAAAGGTATTCCTTTCCTTGGTGACTTCTTGATGTATCTGAGGATACGTAGAACAACTTCTCAATATTTTTGTTTGGAAGTTTACATATCTTGACTCACAATCAGTATAATAAAGAATAGTAAAATGGATCAATCTGCCAAACAACATGATGGAGAAAAAGAGAATTAAACTATGAGTCAACAACTAAAAGTGATCAGCAAATAACTTGAATTCAAAGAGCCCTCAATTAGCCTTAGAAATTACTGAACTTCATTTATTCATTAATAACCATAATAATTTTTAAATCATGGTTCCTTATTTATAGAAATAGATACAAGGATAATGCTAATTATTTGAAAGCAAATCTAATACTATGCAATAACAACTATTTAAATTCAAATTTAACATTATGCAGGTTATAATAATTTAACCTAATGAAAATAAAAATAAATGAAAGTTCATCAAAAAAAGACTTGAAATAGGTATGATTTTTTTTTTTTTTTGGTCTGGTTTGAATCCTTGAAATTAGCTTATAGCCAGTTGGGCTTTTGCAGGATGACTCGACCAAGTTAGTAGCTTGTATTGCATAAACTAAGGGTGCAGAAAACTCTAGAGTTAATAACCATGTATCATCCAAGACATAAAAGGCTAGCTTTTGTAATTTATGAAATATCATTCAGGAATCATTTGAAAGAAACTTGACTTTCCACCTACTAAAAACCTATGCTCGATATTTTTCCAAAGACTTCATTTCATCTGAAATAGCACTTTAAACATCCAGGTAGCCAGGTGGAACAAGAATAAAAATCTTCTTATAAGCATATATAAAGATAGAGTGAGATAATTCTATCTAGTACCACATTCAAGGCCATCAATTGGTTTGACCTGCATAAAATAACACATTACACTAAATTTATTTTCATCTTAATCCTCATTAGATAATGATCAAGAAGTTACAATAAAGACAATACTAAAGAAAAACCAAAACTTATGCCACAACTCTATCTCTCTAATATTTATCACAAGTTCCATCAGACCTCACTTAGTCTCTTCTCACCACCTATCTCATTGATGAGGACATCGTCAGCGATTTTGACACATGTACCATCAGGAGATGCCAGAGATCGACGGCCTCGATCATGAGTTTTATTTTGAGTCATTTTATTTAGTAGTTTATTTTATTTTTCAGTTTTTCCGCTTTTGCCCTTATGGGTATTTGGTCGCTATTGTAGCCCAAGGGGCATTTTAGTCTTTTGTTTTTCTTTGTCATTGTGAGGCCTATTTATATGGTCATTCTCTTGTAATGAAGGAGTTTTTGATTAATGAAAAATATTTACTTTGTGTTCTCTTTGTGAGTGCAAACCTCCACGATCTCTTAGTGAGTTCGTAAAAGAAGCTAGATCTCTTTGTGAGTTCTAGGTTTTTTCTCGTTCTACTATTTTCCTTTATTTCTCTCGATCAATTCATAGTCGTGGAGATTCGGATTGAAGAGAATTGAGGTGAGTGGATTTTTAGCAAATCAAATCCCTTGAAATTCCCCTCCTCCCTTCCCCTCACCCCTTGCCGCCGCCTCCCTTTGAGCCGCCCAGGCCGCCAGCCGGCAAACCCCCACCCGCCGGCCAACAGCCGGCCAGTAGCCCGCCAGCCAGTAGCCCGCCGGCCACCCTTTTGAACCCCTTTGCCGCCAGCCCCCTCTAGCTCCCCCCCCCCCCCCCCCTTTTGAATTTTGAATTCCCTTCTCTTAATGACTTTCCTAATTAAGCCATATTAATTTGGAAAATTAATTAAGAGGAGTTACACATATTTAAAATTCAAATTCAAATTCCCTCTTACTTTCATTTGAATTTGGGAGTTACCTATGATAATTAATTCTGAAATTAAATTCAGATTAATTAATTAAGGGAGTTACAACTCTTTTTGAAATTCAAATTCCCTCATAATTTTCTTTAAAGAAGCGAGTTACATGACATAATTAAAATTTGAAATCTAAATTTCAGATTTTGATTAATTAATTGTGGCTCCCACCTACTTAAAACCTCAACGCCACCTCACCTCCTACATGGCCGGCCCCTTAATGGCCCCCTCTCTCTCTCCTAATCACCTTAGTAACTCCACAAATTCAGCCCAACTCCTCTCCCCATTGCCGCCCCTCTCTCCCTCCTTGGATTAATTTGAAATTCAAATTAAATCCCTCTCCTAAACCACTAAAATCTGAATTTTATTTCAGATTTTCTACATTTGCCTCTTAGGCCCCACCATAGCCGACTCCTCCCCCCCTCTTCTCCTCTTTGCTTCAACAAGTGGTTGGCTCAAGGGCTGAAGAAGAGAGTTCTCCACGTCCATGGATGGCCGATCCCGACTTCGACCACAGCTCCGTCTTTGAAGATCAAGGAAGAATGGACACGACATTGGATGCTCACTAGTCATCCCATGGACTACCCGCCACCGGCTAACACTCCAACGGACTACACTTTGTGCTCCATTTGTCTCCTAGTGGTATCGCTCGGTTGTTCTCAATCTTCCTCCATTAAAAGTGCCACCAACAAGAGAGTGAGTGAGAGACCCAAGGTGAAAAGTTCTATTTGTTAATTGTGGATTATTGTTCATCCCCATAACATTACTCTCTAATTTTATGTTGTCAATTTGACATTGTCCAGTTAATCTAGTCGTAATTGCATGCCTTACTTAATTTCGACTTGATAATTCTAAAAACTTATCTTGGGTAAGCATTAATTCTATTACTAGCAAAGCTTTAACAGTCTTATATTAAAATCCCCAAGCAGTTCTTATTTTCATGCATTACGTTTCACATCACTCACTCTCTATCAGTGACTTATCTCCAATCATTACTCTGCTCAACATAAATTCAACTCAATGCCAAGAAGCTCCAGCTTATGAAAGATATTCTGAACTTTATGGGGCTCATAATTAACTGACATTCGGCTACAATAATTAATTAGCCAATCATAAAAGAGACATAGCTTGTTCAAGCTTGAAAAGGTATGGCTCATATTTCAATGTCATATGCAGCTCATTTTGATCCGTTGGTTAGGAGTTTGACTATCAACTAAAAAATTTTGGATTTATATATATATATATATATATATATATATATATATATATATATATATCAGAAGGTTCTGTTTGATAAGTCGCTTCAATTTAGATACTGCTTATAACTGTCATTCCACGCAGAAATTTAAGAATGGATGCCATGTATACTGGGGCAGGAGTTGGGGTGATACAAGTGATGGTTAGTTCTGGTTTGATGTTTTCTGGCAGGTGTACTGAACGACGTGGTTAATTTTGGTTGGATGGCTTGTGGCACGTGTACGGGATGGGGCAATATGACTAAAAGCCAATGCAAACTACTGAATGATTTTGTAAGCTACATTATTTTTTATTTAACAGATTTAAAAAGCCATATAACATTGTGAATAAATTGTCAGCTGAACTTGAATCAGCTAAAATTTTCAGGTTTAAGAAATAAAATCACCCAGCAAAGTTCAAAATTTAACATTAAGGAAAACATGGTAACTAAATTTCAATCTTTTTTGAGCATACATAGGGGTACGATCCTGACCTGGAATTTTCACACCTCGTCTTCGGTAAACCTCTCCCATGGTGAAAAATTTAACAATTTCCTCAAGCTCAAGCCTGATGTTTCCAAGCCCAGCAACATCCTTAAACTTCACATCAACGCCTCTCTCCATGTACTGAGGAAGACGCTTACTATGAGCTCTCCGTACTCTAGCACCGGACCGCATGAATTTCTTCGCCATCTGAAGGTACGGGTTTTGCTCTCCTTCCCTCTCTTCACCTTCATCCTCCACAGCATCCTCAAGTCCTGTCATCTCCTTCTCCAACTGCCTCAACTTCTTCCTCTCCTCTGCCTCTGCCTTCTCAATCTTCAACCTATCCTCATAATCTTTCCTTTGCTTCCTATAGCTAAGCACAACCGTTCGATAAAAGACAAAAAAAAACAGCAACCCTAGCACAGTTGCAACATTCTGATCCCTAGCCAAGCTAGCCCACTTTCGTGCCTTGGTTTGGTAATTTTTCCTGGCCTGCTTAAGGGAATCCTTGTACTTTGCCTTCCTTTCTTCCAATCTCCTCTTTCTGTCCTCCATTTTCTTCTGGTTTATAAGCGCCTTCTCCATAATTCGCCTCTCTTCTCTCACGGTTGCTAGCTCGGCTTTCCTCCTTGCCGCCAGCTCCTTCCGCTCCCTCTCAAGCTCAAGAGCCCGCTTGGACTTCGGCTTTGGCTTTATAAAAGTGAAAATAAAGGTTGGAACCTTCGACAAAAAACCTAGATAAGGTGAAGGAAGCTCTGGCTTCTTGACCGGGGGAGTATATGCATTGATGCACAGAGAATTCAGCTGCAAAGAGTCCCATGATTCCCAGAACTTGGAATCCCTCTCAATTGTGGGTAGGACAGTTCTCACAACCATAGAATCGTCCAAAACCGCAAGAACAGGATCCGCCCTTTGCCTAAGAGGCGCAGTGGGGAGCTTAACGATGTGCTTAAGCTTGCCCTCTTCTCTGAGCTTTAGCAGCTCAGTGTATGGAATCCTGTTGGCGACGGTCGGGAGTCCGCGAGACCAAGCCTTGAGCTCATTTGGAGAGAGAGCTTCTGGGGATTTCTTGGACGCGCGCTTCTTCTCAGCTACCTTGGCATGAGCGAGAGCTTGTGGGATTGAGGAGGAGATCACGGTTAGTGTTACCGAGAATTGGAGCAACCTGGCATAGTTTAAGCTGTTTTCTTTCTCTTCGGGTTCCTTAAACCGTTCACATTTGCAGGAAATGATAGAGGGAAATGAGAAGGAAGGGGTCAATCTTCGATTGCAAGAGAAGATAGGTATGGGATGGAAAGAAGGTAAAAATAAAGAGCGCATAGTTGTGAGCTCAAGGAAATCCCGTCGACAGTAGCGAGAAGGGGGTTGCCCCGTGATGTTATCGAATGGAAAGGAAAGAGGCACAAAATGGAGAAATGATTCTATGAGGATGTGGCGTCCGTACTTCAATTAAATTTTGATATTTGGAGTATATGTAATCACTAGTTACGTTAAGGATTAGGGTTACGGATAATCACTCTAGGAAGAGCTCTCTACGGTTGTTCCGGAGTAATCCTAGTTTTTCCCTTCCCGCCGCCACGTTGTCTCGACGCCGGGAGAGATTTTTTTCCTCTCCCCCCTCGGATGGCTCTGGATCCGAAGGATTTTCCCCCTCTTCCTGGCTCGTCACTTCTTGGGCCGCAGCCCTCTCCCAACTTAGGGCTTTCCTATGCTGATACTACCGCCTCTCCCTCTTCCATTCTGGATGCCTTCCAGGTGGCTTTTTATCCACCAAAACCCAAGCTTTCATTTGCTGCTGATGATTTATCCGAAGGATCTTCGATTTGGACTTTTTCTCTGGTTGGTTATTCTATTAGTCAGCGACCTTATTACGAGCGACTCCTCGCCGCCATAAATAAGATTTGGCCACTGAAAGGTGCGATTTCTCTATTATCTCTTGCTGATGGTTTTTTTTCTCATCAAGTTTGCATCGCAAGATGACTACGATGCTGTTTGGTCGGGTGGACCGTGTTTTTTACTTGGGAAACCATTCATCTTACAGAAATGGTCTCCCAAATTTAAACCCAAAAGAGATGAAAATGCTTCCATACCAATCTGGATAAAAATAGTGGATTTTCCCCTTGCTCTTTGGACCCCTATTGGCATATCTAAGATCGCAAGTTATATCAGTATTCCTCTGTCGGTTGATGCTTTAACTGCTAAACGTTCTCGTCTTACATTTGCTCATGTTTGTGTGCAAATCTCAAAGGATTCCCCTCTTCCTGATGAGATTTCATTGGAGATTGATGGGTAAGATATGACTCTTAAGGTAGTATATGATTGGAAACCCACCCCGGCCTTGTGAAGTGTGCCATTCTCTTATTCATCCCTTCTCTCTATGTCTTAAAAATCTCAATCCCACTATTGCTACCACTTTTCCTCCTCAGCCTCGTGGTAGGAGTTCTAGCCGCCCTCCCCGTCCTACTATTGGGAACTCTTCTAAACCTCCACCTTCCCCTGTTGTTCCCCAAAAGCCCCCTTTAGTCCTTCCTCCTCCAACAAACGAACCTCCTGTTATTCCTGTAGACATTCCCCTTAACCCCCCATCCGTTCAGTCTCTTCCAACTGTCGTTCCTCCTGTTATTATAGTTGACATTCCTCCTCCGGTTATTGATGTCAACCAATGTACTTCACTTGACCCTCCCATCTTAGCTCCAGAAAAGACCATCCTCATTCCCAACTTAAACTCTCCTAACGAAGAAGCTTCATTCGTAACTTCTTCATCCTCAGATAGCCCTCTTCTTCCCCATCTCCACACTTCCCCCCTCCCTCTGCTCCCCCTAATCTTACTACGTCCAATAAGTTCAAGGCCCTAATTGTTGAGGATCCCCTCACAATTGATGACTCCATCCCTCTGGTTGATGATAATCCTGTTTTTAATGTCCCTACCTCTACTAACTCCACATCCAAACAACCCCTCCATTCTCCTTCCAACTCTACAGCAAAATCCCCCCCCCCCTCCCTATAAGAACACTAGAGGGAAATCCACCAAAAAAGCCAAATCATCAAAATCTAAATCCTAATGTCCTATCCCAATCTTGCTTGTTGGAACATTAGGGGGTTTAAGAGACCCGACAAAGTGGTGGTGTGCAGGGATTGTGTTCGGTCGCATAATCTAAAGTTTTTATGTCTTTTGGAAGCTAAGGTTCATTCCTCTTCTGTTGAAGATGACTGGTTCATTAATTCTCATTGGGTTTTTGACAATGAGCAGCATTGTCATAATTTTGGTTTCTCCAACTTGGGTAGGATTTGGATTAAATGGGACTCTTCCCATATCTCCTTTTCCCCCACGTTTCTCTCATCCCAGCTTGTTCATGGTATTATCTCAGTGGCTTCTCTTCCCCCCTTTCATCTCTCGGTTATCTATGCAGCCAATACTGCTGAACAAAGGTCCTCTCTTTGGATTAAGATTAAAGAGCTTGTCCCCATCTCCCCTCTTCCTTGGATGGTTATGGGGGACCTAAATTGTTTCAAATTTCATAATGAAAAGGCTGGCGGTTCTCCTATTTCGGCTAACAGGTTATCTGAGCTTAATGGTTTAATTTTTGACTGTGGTCTCCATGACCTTGCTTATGTTGGTCTGTTTTATACTTGGCACAACTAGCGTAATGATCATCCTATTCATATCAAGTTGGACAGGGTTTTAGTTAACTCTGACTTCCTTGACCACTTCCCCCAAGCCCACTACAAGGTCACCACCCCTCTATGCTCAGATCATTCACCCCTCATCACATCCATCTCTACCCCAAATTGCCTTCCTAACCGGTTCTTATTTAAGAATTATTGGACTTTTATGGATGGTTTTTTGGAAGATGTTCTTTCATCTTTCTCTCAACCTTCTCATAAGAGTCCCACTTGTCACCTTCATCATTGCTAGAAGATTCTCAAGGGTTCTTTAAAAAAGAGAGTTTGGTCTTCTTCTAATTTTCTTTCCAACAACATCTTAGAGCTCAAGAATAAACTAAATATTTGCTTAGAGAACATTCAAACCTCGCCTCTTGATCCCAACTTGAACAATTCTCTGAAAGAGATTAACTGTAAGCTTGCTAGCCTTCAAGCATCTTGGGCCTCTTGGGTTAACCAATGTGCTAAAGTGATGCGAGCAAAAATTTGGGAGAGGGACCCAAATTTTTTATCACAAAAACAAACACTTCCTATATAAAAGAAATACACAAAAATACCCCAAAAATAAACTTTTTAATATTAAATGATGACTTACAACAAACTTTGACAAACTTATATAATATAAAAGACACTTACAAACTTGACTCTTACAAACAACGCTTACACAATCATAAACATAAACTCCTAAACTTGCTTTCCTTGAGAAGAAGGATGCAGGTGGAATGAAACTTGCAGAGAGATGAAAGAGGTTAGAAGCCAAGACAAAGGAGGAGGAGAAGTTCGCAAGCTTTCTTAGAGGAGAACGAGAATGTAACAAGCTCGCAAGCTTTTCCACGAAGAAACCCGCAGGTTTAGCTTCCAAAAATCAATCCCATAACTTATTTAAAACATCCCAAAACAACTCTATATATAGGCATGAGAGGGGAAACCAAACAGTCACTTCAATGATTTCCCACAGGAACCCAAAGCATGAAAAAGGCCACCCAGAAGGAAAACCAGCAGCGAACCGTGGAAACCAAGGAGCCAAGGCACAGAAACAGCCAACCGTGGAATCCAAGGAGCCAAGGCATGAAAAACAACAAGCACAAGGAATCCAAAAGCCAATTTGGAAACCCAAGGAACAAACTAAGAATTTTAAGAGAAAAAACTATAAATAAAGAACTACATACATAAGAAAATAAATGAACTAAAACCTAGCTAATAATGAGCTAACCTTTAGTTCAATAAATGAACTAAAAATCGGCTCATAATGAGCTAAATTTCAGCTCAAAATCTATTGAGCTAGCAAGCTCAAGGGAAGTCAAAATCAATTTTTTTTTGGGTTTGATTTGACCCTCCCCCCCCCCCCCCCCTTTGCCTACATTAGACTCCCCTTCTTGAGAACTCATCTCCCGATGAGTTAGCTTTTGTTTTCTTCTAAGGAGGTGAAGACGGTGCATCCAACTCTTTAATCTTTTCTTCATATTTCTTCAAAATTTCTTCTTGGTCTTTCTCGAACTGTCTTCGTAGATACGTCTTCCATTTCTTGAATTTCTGATCACATAAGAACATGTGATATTGAAGTTTGTATAATCGGTCTTGAGCGGATCTGTTGAATCACCTTCAGTTGGAATCCATCTATGCAATGGAAGAGGGACTTCAGGATTGTCTGGTTTGTTTTCATCCATGAATGAATCTATCTTTTTGTCTTTTCCATTTTTAAAAGAAAGACTCAACAATAAAATAAAGACTCAACCTAAAATTAGACTCACAATACTAAGAAGGCTCACACAACAAGAATTTGACCTACATAAAAACCTAGGACTTCCTAACTTCCTCTGATACCAAAAATGATGCGAGCAAAAATTTGGGAGAGGGACCCAAATTTTTTATCACAAAAACAAACACTTCCTATATAAAAGAAATACACAAAAATACCCCCAAAAGACACTTTTTTAATATTAAAAGATGACTTACAACAAACTTTGATAAACTTATATAATATAAAAGACACTTACAAACTTGACTCTTTCAAACATTTACACAATCATAAACATAAACTCCTAAACTTGCTTTCCTTAAGAAGAAGGATACAGGTGAAATGAAACTTGCGGAGAGATGAAAGAGGTTAGAAGCCAAGATAAAGGAGGAGGAGAAGCTTGTAAGCTTTCCTAGAGGAGAAGGAGAATGGAACAAGCTCGCAAGCTTTTCCACGAAGAAACTCGTAGGTTTAGCTTCCAAAAAATCTATCACAAAACTTATTTAAAACATCCCAGAACAACTCTATATATAGGCATGAGAGGGGAAACCAAACAGCCACTTCAATGATTTCCCACAGGAACCCAAGCATCACAAACCATGGAAAAGCCCCCCAACCTCACAACAAATAGCCCAGCCAGGGACCCAAAGAGGCAGCCGAGGAAACCCAAGATGCCCACACGGAACTGAGGCACCAAAGCACGAGAAAGGCCACCCAGCAAGAAAACCAGCAGCCAACCGTGGAAACCAAGGAGCCAAGGCACGAAAACAGCCAACTGTGGAATCCAAGGAGCCAAGGCACGAAAAACAACAAGCACAGAGAATCCAAAAGCCATTTTGGAAACCCAAGGGACAAACTAAGAATTTTAAGAGAAAAAACTATAAATAAAGAACTACATAAATATAAAAATAAATGAACTAAAACCTAGCTAATAATGAGCTAACCTTTAGTTCCGTAAATGAACTAAAAATCGGCTCATAATGAGCTAAATTTTAGCTCAAAATTTATTGAGCTAGCAAGCTCAAGGGAAGTCAAAACCAAATTTTTTTTGGGTTTGATTTGATCCCCCCCCCCCCCCCCCCCCCCCTCTGCCTACATCATAAAGCCAGGTGGTTGTCACAAGGTGAAGATGATCTAGGTTTTTTATATGCCAAAATCCGTGCTAGAAGTAATCACAACAATTTGTATGAAATCTCGAATGCCAACGGTTCCTATTCTTCCCATCAAGATATAGCTGCCTCTTTTATACAACACTTCAAAAAACTTTTTAACTCTCCTAAACCCATCAATGCCTCTATTTGTTATATTAATGGTGGCAATAGCATTCCCCCGCATATGATTTCTCCCTTGGTTGTTCCTTTTACTTATGATGAGATCCAAAGAGTGGTATTTGATAGGAGTGACTCCTCCTCCCCTGGTCCATATGGTTTTTCATTTGCCTTTTACAAGAGGACTTGGCATTTAATGGGGCCGCACATTTGTAGAGTTGTGTTGGATTTTTACTCCACTGGTTACCTACCTAGGAGTGTTAAGGCTACTGCCTTGGCTTTGATTCCTAAAGGGACCCATGTCTCTACTGTTTCTGACTACATGCCTATTTCACTGTGCAATGTTTTGTATAAAATCATGGCTAAGCTCGTAGCTAATAGGTTAAAAGTTGGGCTTCCCTTTATCATTCATGAAAGTCAAACTGGTTTTATCAAGGACCGCTGTTCTACTGATAATATTCTCCTAGCTTCTGAAATCCTAAAAGGTTTTAACAACTCTTTTTGTGCCAAGCTGGATATTTTTAAAGCATTTGATTTTGTTTCTCATGATTTTCTTTATCAAAGGCTCAAGCAGAAGGGCTTCCCTGAGAAATTTATTAAATGGGTAAAAGGCTGTATATCCAATGTGTTCTTTTCCATTTGCATCAATGGATCGTTGAATGGTTTTTCGGCTCCTCTTCTGGGCTTAGGCAGGGTTGCCCTTTATCTCCACTGCTATTTTGCATTGTCATGGATGGATTTTCTTATACTTTGGAGAATATTAACCCCTCCTTTATAGGCCCACAAATTAAAGGTTGCACGATCTCTCATCTTATCTACACTGGTGATGTTTTGGTTTTTGGAAAAGTCACTCCTTCTAATGCTTCTACCCTTGCCAATGCTATTTCAACTTTCTATAATGCCTCTGGACTCTCTATCAACTACTCCAAGAGCTCTATTATTTTCTCTCAGGATGTCTCTATTCAGAATATTATTGGTGATTCTCTTGGCATTCCCAATATGAGCTCTTCTCTCAATTATCTGGGCATTCCCATCGCTACCTGCCGCCTCAATTTTTCTCACTTCCAACCACTATTGAGTAAAGTTTTTACTCTACTTGATGGTTGGAAAGTCAAATTTCTTTCTTTTGCAGGTAGGGTTCAATTCATTAGGTTCATTATTGCAAACACTCTTGCTTATTGGATTAGGGGTTCTAGCATACCCAAATCTTGCCTGGGATGGCTCTCAATATCCATCTTTCTCTACTTTTTATTCTAGTTATTTCAAACATTTGGAAGAGGTAAATTGACACATTTTTCTCTGGCATAAAAAATACTCTTTGCGGTATTCTTCTTATGCCTGGTGGCGGTTCTTGGCAAGTTAAAAATAGCTGACCTCCTTCTGTTGAGGGGGATTGACGTTTTTTCCGGATGCTCTTTTTGTGTTGCTGGCATTGAGTGCCATTCTCATTTATTTTTTGGTTGTGATTATACTTTCAATGTCAAATGTTCTCTGCATCCATCGCTGGGTGTTTTTCTACTGAAGCCTAATTTGATGCAAACGTTTGATTATTTTGGGTGCTCACAACATTTCTGTAGCTGGGAGAAGCATTTCTGTTTTTTTGCAATTTGCTGCAAAATTTACTTTTTATGGAGGAAGAGGAACTCAAGAAGATTTGAAAATGTCTGGAAAAGACCATTTATGATTGTTGCGAATATCTGTCAAGCTATTCTAGCCAAAGTAAAAAACTGGAAGAATTTCAATGAGCTTAAGAACCGTTTTGAGATCCTCAGTTGATTTCTCTACTCTGTTGTCTGTTTGGTGGTTTTTGCGGGCGATGATGTTAGTATTGCTTTTCTGCCCCCTTAGACCGCAGGGGTTGTATTTTCGAGCCAAGTGCCTTTCAAGATCTACAAATGATTCTTCTTCTGCAACCACGGGGTGTCGCCCATCCTTTGGCAATACCCTGAGCCCGAGTTTTTGTCGCTTCCACCAAATTCTGGTTATTTGCTTTAACCTGTAATTTTCGTTGGTTTTGATAGTTTTCTTCCCCTTGGGAGCTTCTTTTTACTTTATAGGTTTTACCTCACATGTAACTAGTTCTTTGTTTTGATGAAATATGGGCTTTTGCCCTCTAATTACCCAAAAAAAAATTATTTGGAGTAAACAGTTAAAAATTTAATTGAATTTTATTTTTTATTTATGTCTTGTTAGTCCGACCAATCCGATCAGATCTAGAGATGAAAAAATTGAATTCGCAAGAGTTCAAAAGCTTAGAGCTAGGTCATTTTATTTTTCATCATGGTATTTCACTGCTCACTTTCTCTCTCGTTTGATATTCCAGATGTTTCACTACATTCCTTTGACATTTCAGTGGTGCAAAAGTTTGTCACCACGTGCAAGCAAGTGCAAGGACTTGTTGCATCTTTATATGCGCTTTTCTTGGATATTCACAAGTATTAATACCATACCAAATTCTTCTTATTTAAAAACTAGGTTGCTTTTTGTTTGCTTTTAAATTGTTGAGTTTTTTTTTCATTTTAGCATCATTTTAACTGTGCTTTAAGTGTGATTTCACTGTGAATTTTCTTGCTTGCTATTAGTCCGTATAACGACTTCTTCAGTTTTCAAAAGTAGGTAGCACATCTTTAAAATATCTAACTATATTTTTAATGGCAATTGTCACTGCTCTTTCACCACGCATTTGTTATTGTGGTTTAACTACACTTTCATTGTGCTTTTACTTGGTTGTGCTTTCACTGTGCTTTTCTCTATTTTGACTATGTTTTTGAAGCTTTGTGAAACTTTTATTATTTTTTTCACTGGGATTTCACTACGCTTTAGTCGCTCTTTTGCTACGCTTTAGTCGCTCTTTTGTTGCGCTTTCACTTTGCTTCAGCTGCGCTTTCACTACATTTTTCTTTATATTTATTATGTATTTCATTTTATTTTTTCGCAAGAGAGAATTTGGAAATTTATGTATGTTAATTCTTTTCTCAATATGGATAGTAAAATAATATTTATTCTTTATTTTGTTCAGATAAAAATATATATATGAAGATACGAAAGGATCCTTTAAAACCAACATAACAAAATGCAATATCCAAAGTGTCTATAGAATTTCAATGATGCATTCCTTTTTTAATAGAGTAAAAATATAGTAAAAATGTAGCAAAAGTGTATCAAAAGCGTAGGGAAAGCGCAACAAAAGTATAGTGAGAGCACGACAAAAGCGGGATGAATTACACAATATTGTGTTATTTTCTAGAAAAGTTTTCTTACCAATTTAATTAATAGGGAAAACACTTATAGTAGCATGATCTAAACAAGAAAATTTTGATTATGATAGAGATTTATAAACTATGCAATTTTGAATTGAAAATTAAAATTGACGTAGTCAAAAACACTTAATACACAGTAAAAAAGTATATAAAGCGTAATGAAAGCACATCAAAAACACAATGTAGATGCAATGAATTACACATTATATTGTTATTTTCTAAAAAATGTTTCTTATAAATTAAATTCATAGTGAAAACAGTTATAGTAAAATGAACTGAATTAAAAAATTTTGAAAACTAATTTGGCGATAGTCGAAAACACTGATATGCAACAAAAGCGCAGTGAAAGCACATCAATAGCATAGTAAAGCACGGTGAAGGGAAATGATTTACATATAGCATTGTCATTTTCTATATATTTTTTTTAATTTAATTTATTGTGAAAACAACTATAGAAAAATATTTTGAACTAATAAAGTTTAAAATTAAAGTTGACGATTGTTTAAACCACTCATTATGCAGTAAAAGCATTGCAAAAATACACTAAAAGTAGGGGCGGAATTGGCTTCAATTTAGGAGGGGGGGGGGGCAAATACAACACAAAAATAATAAAATATTAAAAAAATAATATTATATATCTATATATTATGAAAAGTTAAAAAAATAAAATTAAATAAGAAAAATAAAGAAAAAACGGTGTAATTAAACTGTCATGAAAAACATGAAAGAGAATATTAGAAGAAAATGTGAAGAAATATATAAATATTTTAGGGCAAGTTAGGACAAAAGAGTTTTTTTTTTTGGGGGGGGGGTGCAAAATTAATTTTTTAGTAGGGGTAAAAAAAATTTTTTACTCTTCTAAATTTTTTTTTGAGGGGGTGCAATTATTGCCCCCCCTAACAGCCAAATGGTTCCGCCACTAACTAAAAGCAGAGTGAAAGCTCATCAAAAGATCAGTGAAAGTGCGTCAAAAGCGTAGTAAAAGCACAATGAATTATACATTGTATTATTATTTTCTAGAAAAAATTTCTTGCACATTTAATACATAGTTTAAAAACATTACTAGCATGAACTGAATTAAAAAGTATTGATTTTATTATAATGAATTTAATAAGATATGTGAAAATCCAAACTATCACTTACAACAAAAATTTGTTTCGAGGGTGCTGCCCCTAGAAACCCCTACAGGGGCACTGCCCCTTGACCCCATGACCTGATCAGGTCGAACTTTGATAGGGTGCGCAAGCCCTCAGACCCCCGACATATTCCCTAAATATAAAGGGAAAAAAACTACTATTATGTCATGTTGTAGCTCTTTTAACTTCAATTCTTCCTCTTTCTTGGTGTTTTCATACCGCCTTTTAGGTTTCGCATTCTATAGTATATCTTCTGCTTAAAGAATTAACGTCCTCATCCAAATCATTATTTATCTTCATTGGCTTTTTCTTCTTCATTTCTTTCTCAATAGATATAAAAAAATTTAATGAGCTAAAATCTTATATATTGTAGAGCATCCGTGATTATTTTCATTTAAAAAAAGTGCGCCAAACCTAAAATCTAAATTTGAAGAGAATGCTGAAGCTCTAGGCCTAGTTTATCTGGGCAATAAGATAAAAATTAAAATGAAATTAATTTTAAATATCCACATATTCATAATAAATTTCATGATTTAATTGGAGTTCGAATGTTGAGCTATGTCCGAACTCCGCATAGAATAATTTCTCCATAAGAAGAATCAAATAGTTTGGTTGCAATTAAATTTATCCCTCAAACATCAAACTTCATGAGTGAGATTTGATTAGAAGTCTAAAAGGCTGTTTGGCAACAAGTAGGATCTAATAAATTTTATAAATTTGAATTTAGTAAAACTTGAGGGTGTTAAATCCTGAAAATTATCTGGCATAACATACGTTAAATTCTTATTGCAGTTTGGAAAATTATATATTGTAGAGAGATAAAGAGCTTAATGTGTCAGCTTTGGATGAAAATCCTGCACAAATACATATAAAGAGAGAGGAGTGCGAGAGTCATAAGAGACAAAACATTTTGCATAAAAAACTTTGGAAAGGGAGAAAAACCATAGGGCTTGGCCTACTTAAAATGTTTTCACTAGTTTTTGTAGTTTATTATAAATGGTGCCCTTTCACGGAGTGAAGGCATTGATTCAATGTATCATATATAACACATTACATATTTGGGGTTGGAAGAATCCAATAATAATGGAGCCATTATCAATATAATGTTTACCTGTTCATTTGGTTGGTAGGGCAGTAGTTAGGAAAGGGAGATCAGATAGATTATAATTAGCAGGTGATGGTGGTTGGAGGAACTATAGTTGGTGGGCGATGGTGGTCGGAGGGAACATAATTAATGGTCAATGGAGGTCCGAGGGACCATAGTTGGTGGGTGATGTGGTCAAAGGGATAGTAACAGACAGATGATAGACGTCAAATGGATAGATGCTAGCAAGCGATAATGGTCAGAGGGACTGTAGTCGGTGAGCGATAGAGGTCTAAGGGATTATAGTTGAGTGTGAGGGTGGTTAGAGGAACTGTTGTTAATGGTCAACAGTGGTAGGAGGAACCATAGTCGGTGGGTGAAAAAGGTCGAAGGTGTTACAGATCTGGACCCAAGTACTGTGATTTTGATTATAACAAACATTATTGTTCATTGACTACTGCCATTCATGTATATCTATTTTATGTGCCCAGCTCATTAACCTTTCAGTTCCATAAGTTCGCTTGGAACGTCAACGAGCTCAAGATGAGGTAGACTAGGATTGAGTTAGTCTGTAATTTCTATTTTAATGCATTTTTATTTTTTCTTGAGTCAAATGTATCTTGGTGGACCCTGAAGCTAAGTAACATTGCACATACACACTTAGGGGGAGAAATTTAGTGAATTAGAGTTTTTTTTTTTAATTTTTGATCATATCATACAGGACAATTTTATATCATCCTAGACGATCAGTCAAAAATATAAATCCTAATTAGGGCATATGGGTCATGTAAACTTGCTTAAGCACATCATCCTACATGATTTGCCCATCATCCTGAACGATATGCTCAAATCATAAGTACTCAACTGCCAAACTCATTTAAGCAAGATTTTATTTTTAGAACTTTGTTCTAATCGTATAGGATAATCCCATATCATCCTAGATGATTCATTATAATCATGTCTAAATTAGTCATATGATTAAGGAAAGTAATTAAGATTAATCGATTATATCATCCGGGATGATCGTAGGATCGTCTTAGATGATCAGTACAAAAAACCTCAGTATTCTTCTGAATCTTCTAGACTTCCCAAACTATATGTTAAACAATCAATTATAATTCTTTATCATCTAGATGTATCTCTTAGATGACATAAACTATTTACTAGATGATGATCACTGGTTTTTATTTAATTGTAAAGAATGATCCAATCATCTTCTTGGATGATAAGTTATATTTCTTCATTGTCCAACATGTATCACCTGGACGTCCAAAACTATCTGCTGATGATATATATATGATTTTGAAATAATCATTCCGAACAATGTCCACATCATCCTGGATAATAAGAATAAATAATGTGTTCTAATCATATAGCACGCATAGATTGTCCTTGTTAGAAGGGATGAAATATATTAATAGTACAGGACGATCACTAGATCATCTTGGACAATCTTTGACGACAAGTTACAAATTAGAGCAATTTTGAAGGCCTTCTTATAATATCTCTTATTTATTAATGAGAGGATCTTTTACTATTATCCTGATCTGAGAGAGCTTAGAGAAGGAGAGGGAGAGCATTGGGAGAGAGAGAGAGAGAGAGAGAGAGAGAGTTTTATGAGGGAGAGTTTGTGAGGTGATCATAAAGGTTTCTCTAAGCAAGGATTCGAGTCGTCTTCTCTATTCATGGTCCTTGGCTGCTCTAGGGAGGTCTTCATTAGCATTAGATCAAGGTTCCCTGCTTGCTTTAGGAGGAAGTAAAAGGAGTTGGGGTACTCTACATGCTTCAGGAGGAAGCAAAATGAGTTAAGGTTCTCTGCCTCATCGGGGTCGGTGAAAAGAGTTTGTAAAGGCTTCTCCGCCTTACTGTGAGAGCAAAAGGAGAGACACTGTGGTTTATTGCAAGGCTCTGGGGAGTGGATGTAGGTTAAGTTGACCGAACCACTATAAAATATAGTGTGTTTTTTTTTTATTTTATTCCTATAATTTATTTTTCACCTTTGATTTTTGTGGTTAATTGTATGGTTAAAATCTCTGATTAGTTTATGAATTGCTTTCTCATCAAGGGTTAATCTTGTTTGTTTTAAAATATTTAAAAAGATTTCAAAAAGTTTTTTTTTTTGTTTAAGAATTTTAAAACTACTAATTCACACCCCCCCCCCCTCTTGGTTAGCCTTGGGCAAGTTCATAAGGGCTTAACAACCCTAACGAACTTTCATAAGGGATTGTAATCAGTAAGCGATGTTGCTTAGAGGAACTATAGTCGGTGTGAGTTGAGGGTTGGAGGGACCATAGTCAATGGGAAATAGAGGTTGTAGGGTAGGCTGTAGATAGAGGTTGGAGGGATCATAGTAGGTAGGCGACGAAAGTTATAGGGATTATAGTTAGTGGAAGACTATGGTTAGAGGGACCATAGTTAGTGGGTGATAGTGGTAAGAAAGATTATAGTTGGTAGGCAATAGGGGTCTAAGGGATCGTAGTAGGCATGTGGAGGGAGGTTAGTGGCCGAGCAATGATCCGATCATGGTCGAGAGAAAGTCGGATGGCGGTCAACAGCCAAGTAAATGTTCCATAGCTATTGATAGACAGGTGATAATCTGGCGACAAAGCGGTCTTATGGTAATAGTCAGGCAAAAGTTAGGTGGCAGTCAATAGCCTAGTGGTAGTCTAATAGTAGTAGGATGTTGGGCGATGGTTTAATGATGGTTGAGTGGAAGTTTGACGGCAGTTGGGTTAAAGTCATATGGTGGTTCATGGTCGTGCAATAATATGAAGATGGTTGGGTGGAAGTTCGACGGTGGTCGACAGTCGGGTGGAAGTTCGATAACGATTGATATACAGGAGTTATTTTAACGACGGTCGGCTACCAAGCGATGGTTTATTAATGGTTAGGCGAAAGTCTAGCTTCGGCCGATGGACAATTAGAAGTTCAACAGTGGTCGATAGTCGATAGACACTATAGGAAAATCTTATTATACCAACGAACCTTTTAATGAAATTATATCCATTGGTAGTAGCGGCGGTCTAACCGGAGCATATTCCATTTCTTACTTACCAGCTGGTTTTTTGGCATATATTCCACCAAAAAGTTTCTAGTGAAAAACCTGCCAGCAGTGTTGCCAGTTTTTCTAAAGCTGGCGGTAACTTTTGGTGGAAAATGCAAAAAAAAATTTGGTATATAACCCACCAGCTTACTTAATCATTATGAAATGTTTATGGTGGACATTACGTCAGAATTACCACTATAAAAGGCCATATTTTCCTCCCGGCATTGTTCATGTCATATTCCTACTCATTTTATTCCTACTCTTTGCTCCTAGTCATATGAGTCACCTCCCACCTCCATTACATCCACCACCTTCCTATACACTACTATGTTGTTGTTGTTCACCTCCTCATTCGCTAGAACCATAAATTTTATGTCGTCACCTCTTTTTTTTTTGCTTTGGATATGGATATTCTCGGTAGATATTTGTAAGAGACTGTACCATGGTGTATGTATATTTTTTATGATATTCTTCTTATTATAAGACTAGAGAGGGAGTTAATGGTGAAATATATGTGGATATAATTAGTAGAATTAAAGTTGAATAGTTAAAGTGGAGGAATGTATTAGGCTTATCGTGTAATAGAAAATTCCCCTCAAACTTAGGGGAAAATTCTATGAATGTGGTGAGATCTACAAAGATTTAATATTGGTCATTAAAAGAGAAGTATAACATTAAGTTGTGTTTTCTGAGACAAGAATGCTCATGATTGAGCGAGTCACCTTATATGGTTTATTCACGTAAAATGGAGACCTCTCGGTGACCCAATTAAGAAAGTAGATTTGGCTTGTATTAAGAAAGATAGAGGTAAACCTAAAAATACTTGGATGTTTATGACACAGGAAGAGTGCTTTGCAAATACTGAAAAATGAGTGCTTCACAAATGACAAATATTGCTGCATAATTCTGACATAATCTTATCACTAAATTTGCTAAAAATATCTTCAATGGAATAATTCAACAGGAATAAAGTTTATGATGCTCATTTTATCATTGACTAAATGTTTTCAAGAAATTTGCTACAAATGTATATTATCTGGCAGAATTACTCGTTTTCTTGCTAATTTGGGCTGTCGATAACATGAGTTTTCCTATAGTGTATGTGCCTTAGTGCTCGGGGAAAAATTACGTTTTCACACCACGGGTCACCTGATCAAACATGCACATCTTTATTGATATGGCGGGCAGGCTAAGACTTCTGAAATTTCCCCTAAACGGGAGAGTCACTAGAAGGCTACCAGGTTTTTCATTGATACATGACCTAAACCTACACAAATCAACAGGGGACAAAGCTTGAACTTGACATTGAACCAACTACAATAAATGAAATATGAACTGGTTGCAAGTAAATGCATAAGAAAAATTGGCTATACCAATGGACTACCACTGTAAAAAGGATTGATGTAGCTGACCCCATATACTAGGATAAATGCTTTGATCTTGTTAATTTTTTGACCTTATAATTAGATTTAAATGAGAATTAACACAATCTAATTTATAAATCAATTTGAATTCAATCTATTTTTCTTTAATACATGTTACTCCAATTTCTAATATCTTCATATTATATGTAGGATAAATTCTTTATATTATGAATATTAGAAACAAAAGAATTTGGATGTATAACTGATTGGTGCAATAATTAAAAACATTAGCAGATGAGTTCATTAATGGGGTGAACTTTCTTCATCTAGACATCCTGTCAACTGCCTTGCTTTATCTCATATGGAAAGTTTTGATGCCTATGTTCTAAACATAAAAATCAAGTGCACCTCACACCATATAATGTAATTATTGATCTATATCGCATACAGTTCATGCCAGAATGTTGGTATTAAACTTTTCAGTGTGAGTATGAACCATATTTCAATTCTCGATGTGGTCTATCTACAAGTTTTAATATTACAAGGATGAAAATATATGAAATCTTAAGGACTTTGTTTATGATGCAATTGGGGTATAATTTGAACAATATATAGAAGAGTCACGAAATAAGGAGGCATAGAATTTTTATGATTTATTGTATACTATCAAATAACTAATTTGAAAGTGGTGTACCACTCACTTAGAATTATATATTACTGTGGAGATGTTAAGCATCAAGATAGAATATAATATCCCTCGTGAATGTTTTAATCAATTTGTTGAACTGGTTAAGAAAACTAATCTAGAAGATAACATAATTCCTATATATTTATATTGGACTAAGAAGTTAGTTTCCAAAATTTATTTAACATGTAAAAAAATAGATTGTTATTTAAATGTATGCATATTGTACTATAAAGATGATTTATCAAAAATTACATACTATCATTGCAATGCACTAAGATTTGAAGCAAAGTTTGGGATGAAAAGAAAGCTAAAGGATATACCAGCCACTAGGATGTTTTACTAATCCATAATTCCTATATAATAATGGTTATATGCATTTATGAGATCAGTTGCACATATGACATGACATGATGAACACATCTCGTAAGAAGGCATTATTACACATCTGTTAGAAATTGAGGACTGGAAATACTTTGATCATAAACATCCTACCTTTACTACATACTCAAGAAATATAAGATTAGATTTATGTGCGGATGGTTTTACTCCCTTTAATTAGTCTACTTCACCTTTCTCATGTTGGCCTGTAATACTCATCCCTTGCAATCTTCCTTCATAGTTATATTTGACTACACCTTACATGTTTTTGATGATGATCATTCCAAGGCCACATAATCTAAAAGAAAAGATCAATATATTCTTACAATGTTTAATCATTGATTTAAATTTATTATGAGAAGGAGTAAGTACATATAATATCTTTACCAAATAAAATGTCATAATGAGGGCATCATTACTTTGGATAATTGATGACTTTCCCACGTATGATATGATTTTAGGTTGGAACACTTCCGGTAAGTTAACTTAACCTTATTATATGGAATTTACAAAGTCATTCACTTTAAAGCATAGAGGGAAGAACACTTTGTTCGACTTTCACCGCATGTTCTTACCTACAAGTTATCCTTTCAAGCAAAATAAGGATGTCATCTTTACTAAAAATAAAAAGGCGATGTTGCAGTCTCCTCCCAGATTAACTAGTGAGGAAATATTTGAAAGAAAAATGTTCATTCCCACGATAGTTGATTATCTAAAATTAGCTGATTACAAATTGCTGGGTATAGTGTCAACCATAACTGGACCAAAAAAAGTATTTTTGGTTATTACCATATTGGATAATAAACTTGATCAGATATAACTTTGATGTGATGCATATAGAAAAAATATTTTTGATAATATATTTAATATAGTCACAAACATCAAATATAAATCCAAAGACAATATAAAAGAAAGGATGGACTTACAGGAGATTTTTAGGATGAAAGTTATAGAGTTGAATAATTGTGGAAATAAAAAACTTTTCAAACCAAAAGCTCAATTCACCTTGACTTTAAAGTAGAGACAACCTGTTTGTGAATGGGAGAAAACTCTACAAGTACCTGATGGATATTTTTTTAATATTAATAGATGTGTTGACATAAGATCTAGGAGATTATTTGAATTGAAAATTCATGATTAGTATATCTTCATTCAAGGTTTACTACCAATTGCATTTACTTATGTGCCATATATAAATTTAAAACTCTTGATCAAGCTAAGTATCTTCTTTAAGGATTTTTGCTCCTCAAAATTGAATATAGAGCACTTGAATCATATGAAGTAGCATATTTCTTTTATTATGTGTAAAGTTGAGAAGATATTTTCTCCAATATTTTTTAACTCTATGGAGCATCTACGAGTGTATTTACTATGTGAGGATATAATTAGTGGACTTGGTCAGTATTGACGGATGTATCTTTTTAGAGGTATTTGAATAAACTTAAAAAGACTGCTAAGAATAAAGTGCATCATGAAGACTCAATTTATGAAGCATATCTAATATATGAGATAACTTAGTTTTATTCGTACTACTTTATCATAGAGCCAGAATCAACTAGGAGTACTAAACCTCAAAATTTGGGTCATGTAGATTCATGTAAATCCTTAAATATATATGTATTTAATGAAAGTGGTGAGCCTGTAGACTCTAGCACTATGCATTATTTGGTTGATAAGGAGATGAGAGCTGATACATTATAAACCTTACTTAATTATGATGAAGTTGAGCCATATCTAGAGTAAATATGAGTTAGCATGTTCATATATTTATTACTCATAGATCATAACTATTTAAAATTTGTAAGAGTTTTTTTAATAGTTTTAGTACATCAGTATCAGTAGAGGTCCAAAAGATAATGGAAATAAAATTCCCAAATTTATTTAAAAATATGGTATATATTTTGACTATTCATTTATACCAATTTGTCTAAATTAGTTAATACAGTGGTTCCATAAATATGCTACTAATATACCAACATTTGAATAACCAATTAGATCCACACTCAAAGTAGTGATTTGTAATATAAAAGACTACTGGATCTAGGTTGGGGATCGAATAGAAATGTGAAATGTTAGACTTTTTTTCTTAATGGTTACAAATTAAAAACCAATGCTTGTTATGAAGGTTGAAAGATTGATAATCTTGGTATTTGTGTAAGAGGGAAAACCCATACACATGATTATTCTAAGTATTACAGGGTATTACAAGAAGCATTACAATTAGAATATCTTTGTGACATGAATAATGTATATCTTTTTAATTGTGATTAGTTTATTCCAGTGCATAATAATGGTACAAGAGTACATACGCTTTATGGTATAATATAAGTAAAGCGGGGGTAGGGGATATGCAAAGTTTGACTAATTCATGATTGCTAGCCATGCAAGCCAAGTCTATTTTGCTATCAATCCAAGTAGATTACGAGAAAAACAGGATTGGCTCATAATTATGAAGACCAAACTCAAGGGAGTCATTAAGAAAATAACATTAATACCACCAGCACATTAAGAATAGCTTATGTCAAACTTAAAAGATGTTGTTAATGATGTGGATGATCAAATTGTAACTAATGAGAGTGAGTTACAATTAGAAAAATTAGATTTAAACATAGAGAAAAGTCATGAGGAGTCTAATAGTGATGAAGATGTGTCATTATATGGAAGTAAATCAACAAATGATTAGTAAATAAATGGAAAATGTATTTAATGATACTTTACAATCAATTATGAACCAATAATTTATATTAACAATATGATTTATTTTTAACATTATATTAATAGTTACTTTTGTTATTTTATTATTGATCTACTTTAGTTGTTTTATTGTTGCTCTATTAAATATTTTTATTATTTATATTGTTCATATTTATTCAATATTTTTTTCATATGGCTTATGGAGATGAACCTCATTGGGCATTGATCAAGAACATTTCTGTTAGGCACAAGAAGGTGACTAGTTACTTAGCCAAAATGTCTATATGTACTGAGGGAACCTCTTCATCTCAGTCTGCCACTGAATGTCAGCCTAGCCCGCCTTTACTTACTCCTCCAACTAGTAGTCCATAGCTTTAGTCACAAGACTCCTACTTTCCTTCGATAGATGCCACGTATAGTACTCTCTTCAACCCTTACTCCGCCCCCCCCCCCCCCCCCCCCCCCCCCCCCTACCTTCTCATGGAGGCTCTCCCACTTATTCATATCCACTATATGTCCCTCCATTTTATCCCCCACCATGCCCTCAACCATTTGTAGGTGGACCTTCCATTGCAATTGTAATAGAGCAGATGTCATAGGGGCGTATGTTGATTGTACATGAGGGTAACATGTACATGCTATATTCTTAACATGCTACTAAAATTAAAAAAATGTTTCTTCACCTAACATATTTTATGTAGTTTTCATCTACCAAAGAAGCTGATGCATAAAATACAGGATATCATATAGAGCATGTATGATGCTCCTTATATTTCTTAGAAAAAAATCCCAAAAGAAGTGTGCAACATGTGGTTCAAAGAGTTTGAGGTTAGTTATTATTAAAAATATTATATATTATATCTTTTAAAATTAAGCAATCAAAAATTTTTTATATTGTATATTGTATATTTTTTATGCTGAAAGTTTTTTATTCGTTACTAGAGCATAATGATAAATTAGAAAGAATTTTGATAAGTGCAGGTCAACTTGCATGTGAGACATGTTTACCAAAATTAGAAAGTCAGATGAATGACCCCTCTAGATTGGTAAGAGTGTATATTATACTAGAAGGAAGGACCATAATAGACAAAATTGAGTTGACATCAATTATTCGATCCCACCCCGCTTCCTTTTCCCCTGATAGTGTTTTTTCATTGGCCGTGCTGGGGTTCCCCTGCTGGGTCGTCCGCACCTGCAAAGATTTTCAGGGAAGTGCTATTTTCTTCTCCTTGTTTTCTATTTGTTTTAGTGATTTCTTGCTTTGTTTTTGGTCTTTCTCTACGATATTTACCGGAATGGTTCCAAATAGGTTGTGTGAGCTTAGTTTTTAGCGGGTTTGTCTCACTCGTGTTAGTTTTTTGAGGCGCTTGCTGGTTCTTCTTCAGTTTCCTCTTTTTTGGATTTGCAGACGACTACTTTTCATTATTTTCCCTCTATTTGGATTTCTAACCAGGAAATTAGTGAGTTAGCTATCCCTTTTCAATTTTCCTTAGTTGATTTCTTCCCTTCTAAGAGGCATTCTTTTAATTCAATTCGCAAGTTTTTTTTAACCTAAAGCTAAACGGTGAAGTTTCAGTCACCTTGCTTGACTCATCGCATATTCTAATTAAATTAGCAAATGAAAAAAGACTATTGTAGGGTATTGTGTGATAGACCCTATCTTTTTTTCAATAGTTATATGAAACTAACGAAATGGTCTCCTAGCTTGGATGTTGGTGTTGAGTTTTCTATCATCCCAATTTGGGTCTCTTTTTTATAATTATATTCTCATCTTTTTACCCCTCGTATATTTCATGGGTTGGGAGCTATCTTTGGGATACCTATAAAAATAGATGCGGCTACTTCTACAGGAACCCAGCCTTATATCGCTCGTGTTTTGGTAGAGATTGATATAACTAAATCCTATCCAAATCAAGTTGGTTAAGTTCTAAAAGTTTAGAGTATGTGCAGAAGGTTGTTTTGGACAAATTCCCCCCCCCCCACCCCCCCCCCATCCCCCGCTTTGTATATCTTGTAAGTGTATTGGGCTTGTGGCTAGGAAATACTATCTTCCCCTTTCGACTAATTTATCTAATGCTGCTTCTAAACCAATTTTGAATTTAATCCCCCCCCCTTTGTTGTGTCTAGGGTGGAGACTGTTGTTGCTCCTATCGTGTTGGAGAAAGTTGTGCAGGTTTTGGGTTTTGATGTTGGTAATTTAGATGAAACTACTCTTATCAACTCTAGTCCTAATATTGATATCCTATCTCCTGTTGTTTTACCGTTTATTGCTACACCTATTGATTATTTGGAGAATCGAGTGCCTATTTATCCCGTCTCTTTGCTTGTTAATTTGTTTTGTGATGTGGTTATTGTTGATGCTGAATTTGCTATTGTTTCTACTACGTCTGGCCCAATTCATTCCCTTGTTGTCCCTGCTTCTATTATCGCTCCTAGTTCGCGTGGCTCACTAGTTTTTGATGTTGTATTGGGTGGGGGTCCTCTCTTTGTGGCTCTTTGAAATGTTGTTTTGTTAGATTCTAACTGTGATGTTAATTCTTAAGATAGTCCTTTGCATAATGTTAGTGTGGAGTCTTCAAATGCTAACTCAATCTCTTCAGCTGATGGTGGTGATGTTTACTCTAGGGGGGCTTGGTGTAGACCCTCCGGTGGAAGTGACTATTTCAGTTATTTCAAATGCTAATTTATAAGCCCATCTTTCTAGGAATAATGTTCGGTGGCAATGTGATTGGCTACATGATGATTTGTCGTTTGAAAGGGAGGATACTTTTGATAGTGGTTTGGAAACTGGAAATCATAAACAAAAATCGAAGAATAAATGATTTCTAGTGCCTTATTTATGGTTTGTGGTTTTTGGCTACTATCAGTTTTTGGCTGCCAATGCATTTTTGGATCTGGACTATGAGGAAACAGTCATTCTACATGCACCTGTGATTGCCAGGGTTGGGAAACCATAGTGATCTGCTAATTGTTACTTGTGTTTGGTTTCTTGACTTATTTTGGATCCTCACTAGATGGCCCCCTGGCAACTGGGTGTTAGTCTGAGTTCATGTCGATGCATTTCTGATTATTATTTTTTGTTGATTATACCTCTCATGTTGTGGCTCGGTCATGGTCTTGTGGTGTATCACTCACTTTTTTTTATTAATATTTTCCTTTTGATAAAAAAAAAAAAAAAACAAAATTGAGCTACTTATGTTGATGGCATGGGTAGTTCCATCCATACTAGGGGCTCATTTCCAAATACTAAGAAGAGGAAATGTTTGGTAAGAAATTTTAAAAGATTTATATTATAGAACGAGCTGCTAGGTAGAAAACCAACTATTGTTGAGTTGCATAGTCATACCCACAAGCGGCATCAGGACCAACAATGGGTTGATTAGTGAGCAAGGAGTGCCTATGTGAGTACATAAGTCTAATATTTTAGGTGTCATGTATAAATTGATTAATCTTATATTAACTTTTATAGGATGAGTATACACGGCTTCGAGAGAGCTTGGTTGGAGCAGGTGACAGATCTTCTAAGGGATCAACTGATTATTCTGATTGGGAAAGGTGGAATGCCAAAAGTTCGGGTTTATGGTTTAGACTAAGAAGCCTACGCATACGAGGGACATACATTTAGTGGCAAGCAACTAGGAGTTGTTATATAGCCAACATATAACTGCCCTTACAACAGAGCTAGATCAAGTAAGAAAATCATAAGCTGACATGTAGATGTATATGCAAATGTAGTAAAATCAGATATTGGAGGAGTTGTAGAGACTAAGGGAGCAGTTCAGTGCGAAGCAGCCAACATCGATATAGGAGGAGAAAGATTCTCATTAGTTTTATTTTTGTTATTATTGGATATTTCATTTTTATGTTGGATATTTTATTTCTATATTTGTATATTTTATTATCCATTTTTTATTGTTCAATGAATAAACTTTATGTTTATTTTTAAATTGTTTGGTGAATGTTTAATAAAATGCTATGATAATGTTATTACATGTAGATAGCATGTGTTTATGTTCATTATTTTATTTCAATGCATATATTTTTATGTAGGTTTGTCTTGTTGTAGAAAACATGCGAGGGAGTGTTATTTTTCTTTTTTTTAGTACTAGTTTTTTGTATATTTTTTGAGTAATATTTGCTGGAAATGGAAATACGATGAAATTGTATCAAGTTTCTGGCGGGTTATCCGTCGGTACTTTTGTTGATAGGTTTCTGCCAAAATTTTCAGCGGACAAACAGATAGGAAGATTGCTTCACAAATGATGAATATTGCTACACAATTATGCCATAATTCTATTAGTAAATCCATCAAAAATATCTCCGACAGAATAACTACGCTTGAATAAAGTTTTTAATGCTCGTTTTACCATAGACTAAAATTTCACTATAAATCCACTGGAGATGCACATTTTCTTCATAATTACTCATTTTCCAGTAGATCTGGGTTGACAATAATATATGTTTTTTTCGGTAGTAGGAGGTTTGTTGGCAGTGGTGCTAGAGCTCCTGAAGCCGTAAAGATCTCTCCAATATCTAGCAAAAATGGTCCCCTTCATTTAGATAGTGAGGGTCTATTTATAGATATTAGGAGAAATACACCTTATAAACATAAAGAAGATATGTGGCAAGTTCTGAGTACTCCATCGGATGGCCTGTATTGATTCCCCGATCGTTTAGCATTTTTTAAGTGTATAAGGCAGTAATGATGTCAGAGTTTTGCGATCGTGGGCTCGTTGGATTTGTTTCATTGAGCCGATCAATTTAACTATAAGCATGATATATTTGGATATGATTTTGTCATCCAATTAATTTTTTGATTGTTCTAAGTATGCTTCAGACTTTTAAATTAGACCCATTTCGGCTTGGATTGGACAGATTTTTGTGTTATTGAGTTCTTATCTTCGATATGTTCAGTTTGATTATAAGTTTGATGGAATTGGAGTTCAAATGGTTCCAAATTCAATTTAGTAAGTTTTCAACTTGTCTATGCCTCAAGATTCATGCTGGATCAAGTCAATTTTTGGTAACGTATTAGTTGCCCCATATTTTTGGACGTTGAATCTCATAGAGTTTTAGCATTTTACAAAGTTATAGTGATATTTTGTAGCAAGTATTTTAGAAAAATATGCTTCAAAATATTTGAACTTTCTTAAAATTGATTACAAAGGATCCCATAAGCTCTAAAAGTATCAAAATGTAATGTGGAAAATTGAAAAATGGTTTTGGGGACTCTAAAAACATCCAAATCTGTCTTTCTGGGTTAAAAATTGAGTGTTTTCTTTTTATTTTATGGGCTAAATGAAAAGGTAAAAACATATTTAATATATTATTAATTTAATTAATTAATTAATTACAAAATGAAAAAAAATATTTTATACACAAAAATATTAAAAGTCTAGATTTTTTTTAAAAGGAAAATAATTAATGTCCTTCATAGTTACTTTATTTTAAAATATAATTATACTTAAAATCTTTCCTTTTTTGTAAAAATAGGAATTATTTATTTTTTGGGCATTAAAAATTTGCCGTGGGCTACTAACAAAAATTTATTGGATTTCATGGGAAACAATGATAAATAAACTGCTATATGTTTATCAAAACCCTTTGTGAATGCCCAGGATAATATTTTCAATAAAGATATGGAAGAAGGGGAATATGTGCAGGAGGAAACATAGTAGGTGGCTTATATCTTGAGGAAAAGTGATGAAATTCAGAATAATGGTAATGGTATGGTTAAGGGTACTAATGCTTCAGAGATCTCAAAGGATTTGGAGAGAAAGGTTAAAGGTATAAGTGATAAGAATTCTTCTGCTATTGATGATGCTTTGGTTAATGTTTGTGCTAATAAAGGTCTTGTTAATAAAGAGCATGATTTGATTTCAGATAAAAACAAGAAAAACAAAAAAGTGCAAAACCAAAATGTGCAATCCCATAGAAGTAAGCATTCTCAAACTTTAAACAAATGGCATATTAATGATTAAATTGATTATTTGGAATGTTCGTAGCATTGGTTTCCCTTCTTCTAGGATTAGAGTTCGTAACTTATGCCTCATTCATAATATTTATTTTATTGTTTTATTATAACAACTTATTTCTATTTATAAGCTGGATGAGACTATAAGGATTCTCGATTTTAATAATAGTGTGTCGAATGTTTCTAACAAAATTTAGATTTTTTGGAAAGACCCTGTTTGCATTGATGTTATTGGTTATTTTACTCAAGTACTTCATTGTGAAATTGAGTTTATGTAGTTTAAATTTTTTTCTTCTCTCATATATGTTTCCTCTTCTTATAATGTTAGAAAGGATCTTTGGAGTAAGCTTTCTGTGTATGGTGATCTTGTTACCTTGCCTTTGTTATTTGGTGGTGATTTTAATATTATATCTAACCCCTTTGAAAGGATTGGTGGTTTTAACCCTCTTTATCATGCTATGGAAGATTTTAATAGTATGATGATGGATTGTAATCTTATTGATATTGGCTTCACTGGTAATCCGTTCATTTAGAATCATGGTAACATGTGGCTTTAGACCATGTTCTTTTTAATGATTTATGGATGAATTCTAGTAATTACACCTTTGTTGAGCATTCAAGTAAAACTTTTTTCTGATCATTCTCCTCTCCTGATTGGTATCAAATCTAGACATTCTTTCTTTTCTCATACTTTTAGATTTCAAAATATGTGGTTGTTAGATAACACTTTCACTAATTTGGTCAAAGAGAATTGAGAGGCTCCTTTACATCTTGACAGTGATATTGTTGGAATGAATAGAGTGTGGTTGAAACTCAAAAGGCTTAATTATAAACTTAGTTGGTGGAATATAAATGTTTTCAAAAATATTTTTACTATTATTATTTTTGCTGAAGAGAAATTTACTTCTTATGATCTTATTTGTCAGAATGATCCTTCGGATGTTAATTTAGTTAATCTAAAAGAGGCTAAAAAGTCTTTGTTTAAACTTTAAGAGAAAGAGGTCATCTATTTGAAATAGACATCTTCTTCTAAAAATCTTGTTAAAGGGGATAATAATACTAAATATTTTTATTCGTTGGTAAAAAAGAATAGAGCTAAAAGTTTTATTCATCTAATTGAACTTCATGATGGGGCATTATTAAGGAGGAAGATGAGATTGATAAGTATGTTATTGATCATTTCTTAAGTTATTTAATAAAAATTTTGAACCTTATTCTATTGATAAACCTGAGCTTGTACATAGCATCATTAATGAGGAGGATAATACTACTCTTACCCTTTTGCCTTCGATGGAGGAAGTGAAGAAAGTTATTTTTGATATGAATGTTGATTATGTGGCCGGCCCTGATGGTTTTTTTGCAATTTTTTTTTAAATCTTGGAATATTTTTTGTGATGATTTATATGCTGCAGTTTTAGATTTCTTTAATGGAAATTCTATGCCTAAATGTTTTTCAAGTACTTCTATCATGCTTATTCCCAAGAAATTTGCTGCTACTTTGTGGGATGATTTTCATCCTATTAGTTTGTGTTCTTTCTTTAGTAAGTTAATTTCCAAAATTATTTTGGATCGTCGTTTATCCCCTTTGCTCCCTAAAATCTCTCCTTACAAAATGGGGTTTGTTAAAGGTAAAGCCATAACTGTTAACATCCTTTTGGCTCAAGAAGTTATTCAGGACCATGAACTCAAAGTGTGAGGTAGTAACATGAATTTTAAATTAGATATTACTAAAGCCTATGATAACATTAACTAGAAGTTTTTATATCACATTTTGCCCCTTTTTGGTTTGAATTCTAATTTCATTAGTTTGATCTAGAACAATATTGAGGGTTCTTATTTTTTCATTATTGTCAATGGTAAAAGCAACGAGTTTTTTAATTCTTCTCATGGTATCATACAAGGTGATCCTCCTTCCTTTGCTCTATTCATTATTGTGGCTGAGTATCTTTTAAGAGGTCTTACCCTTCTCTATGAAGATCACCCTAACCTATTTTTTAGAACTTCAGGGGGTTTTTCTATTTAACATTTATGCTTTGCTGATGATGTTATTATTTTTTCCAATTATTCTATCAATATTGTTAATATGCTTTTTTACTTTCTTGAATAATTTTGAGCTATTGAGTGGATTAAATCTTAATAGAAATAAGTGTTGTTTTATTAGCTCTAAGAATTCGCCTGGTAGGCACATAAATGCTATTAAAGGTATTACTAGTTTTGTGCAAGGTTTCCTTCCTTTAAAGTATTTGGGTGTTCCACTTTTTAAAGGTCATAAAAGTCCTTTTCTTTTTTATGATTTGATTACTGCTATTTAGATTAAACTTAACTCTTTGGAATTTAATTTCGTTAGCTTTGATAGTAGATTGGTGTTGATTAAAAGTGTTCTTTGTTCCCTTCCTATTTATATATTTCAACTATTTAGTTTATTAGTTTGTGATAGATTGGAAAATTAATCAATAAGTTTATTTAGAAAGGCAAGAGCGGTAATTCTAAAATCCTTTGTTCGTCTTGGAATAAGTGTTGTGGTACTTTAGAGGAATGTGGTTTGGGTTGCAAAAACATGGCGGATTTAGCTCATGTTTTTTCCTATAAACTTTTGTATAACTTTTGGGCTAAAACTATTCTTTGGGCTAATTTTATAATGTATAAGTATTGTGTTCGCAATCATTCAATGATTTGTACTTATAAAATGGGAGATTTTAGGGTCTAGAAAAGACTTTCTAATATCAAATTGGAAGTGGAACCTTATATTCATTGGGGTATTGGCTGTGCTAACCTATTTTTTTGGCACGACAAGTGGTTGCATGAAAACTCCATTAATAGCATGCTTCATTCTATCTGTACCTCTGCAAGCAAGGTTAATTATTTTATTACCAATAATTGTTGGGATATTCCAAAACTTTTGCAAGTTATTCCTTTGTCTATTATTAATTAGATTTTGCAAATTCTATTAAATAATGATGCTGATGATCTTTTGTTGTTCAACATGGATAGCAATGACATCTTTAGTATCAAGAAGGCTTGAAATACTTTTAGAACTAAACATGCTTCTTCTAAAATTTTTACTATGTTATGGCAGAAAAGAATTCCCTCTTCTATTTCTACTTTTAATTTGGAGAGTCATGCATAATTAGGTTCCTACGGATGAGATTTTAATTAAACGTGATTTTATTTTAGCTTCCAAGAGTCAATGGTGTTATCATGTTAAGAATATGCATCAAGTTTTTATTTCTGGGCCTATTGGTGCTAAAGTTTGGATTTATTTTGAGGATATTTTTAAGCTTAACTATTTTAAGGTTAATATTTCTATTAAGGAAATCCTCCATTTGTGGTTGACTAACTTGAAAGGTCATATTTTTAATCTTATTCCCTATCTTATACTCTGATATCTCTGTATCAGAAGGAATAACTCTCTTTTAAAAATATCATTATGAATCATGACCAAATGATTAGAAATGTTAAATATAAAGTTTATAAACTGTTTAATGTTAATATTCTAAGCTCTAAGATTTTTAATGGTTATTTCCATGTAGCTAAGGAGTTTGGTATTGTCCATCATCATAAGGTTAGCAATGAGGGGTGTAGATTGATTTATTGGATTAAACCTCCTCAAAACATGTTCAAGTTAAATAGTGATGGGTAGATTAAAGGGGAGATTTGTGACTGTGGTGGTATCATTAGATATTCTAATGGTAATTTTGTTATTTCTTTTGTTAGTCCTCTTCCCGCTTGCTCAGTAATTTTCTCTGAACTTTCTGCTATCTTGTTTTGTTTGAAATTATGTCTTTCCCTTGGTCTGGGTAATATTTGAATTGAATTTGATGCGTTACACATGATACTTTTTCTAAAAGATAATGATGAGAATATTTGTACTCCTGATTTGTTCTATCTTATTAGGAAAATTAAATAAGATCTAATTTTATTTAATGCCAAGTTGACTCATATTCATAGACAAGGCACTGCTGGTGCCTACTGGTTAGGTAATCTTGGTTATGTCCTTTAACTATTTACAGAATTTTCTTATAATCAACTCCGTTCCTTTGTTAAAGGCATCATCAGATTAGATAAACTTGGTTTTCCTTATTTTAGAAATCAATGTTTTCTTCGACTTGGTCATTTTTTGGCCTTCTTATTATTTTAGAACTATGCCATGCCCTTCTTGGATGGCTGTCTCACGGTGGTGAATACTAATAATGTTGTCTATCTTAATTTTTCCATGCACTATGATAGTGGTTTAGGTTTTGAGGAGAATATGTTGATTGATATGTTTTTTAGCCCTAATATCAAGTGCTACTTTTCCTTTATTTCTTTTGTTATGGATGGGAATGACTTTTATCTTATGTTGCCTTCCTAGATAAACTTGGTTTTCCTTTTATTGTATATTAATGTTTTCTTTCACTATGTCAATTTTTTGCCTTCTTGTTATTCAGATACTATGCTCTGTTTGGATGGTTGTCTTAATGTGGTGAATACTAATAATGTTGTCTATTTTACTATTCCCATGCATTATGACAGGGCCTAGGTTTTGAGGAATTTTTTTTTTGCTATGATTTTTAGCCCTAATATCAAGTGCTACTTCTCTTTTGTTTACTTTATAATGGATGTGAATGAGTTTTGTTATCTGCTGCCTTCTTATAGTGCAGTTTTTTTGAACTTCCATATTTATAAATTTTATCTTAATAGGTCTTATAATATTTGTAGATGGTTGTTTTCATGCCATCATTGGTTTTGCATTCACTATAACATTAATCTTGACTTACATTTTATTGTTAACTGTTGGGATTGGCTTATTTTGAGCAATGAATGGAGAATTACTTATGTTGTTCAGTACTCTATGTGTTGCTCGTCAACTCCCTGGGTTAATTTGAATTGTCCCTTTGTTAGCTTTCTTTTCTATCTTGTGTGGTGAGTTAGTATGCCTTTGTTCTATCCGTAGCTTGTCTTCCCTATCTCAATGCTTTTTATTTTTAAGCTTGTGGATTTTAATGCTTTATTTAAGTTTATCTGGAGCTTTAGTTGGGTTATTCTAGTGAAAGTGTGTGGTTGTGTGCTATTTCTTCCTTCTTTCAAGTGTGTTTCCTTCTATTCCTGTGTCATTTTCCTATATAGGATCTTTATGAGCCTGGGTGAGTTTGGGAGTGGATTGGAGTGCACTTGAGTGTTGTCTATGGTAGAATCACTGATACTATAGGCCTGAGATTGTATGGCGATCCTTGTTGGTTTGGCATTTTTTGTTTTGAGGATTCTAATTGGTTGTTTGATTCTTCTTTTTATTATTGCTATTTTTTATGTTTGCTGTTTGGTATTAAGTCATGGATTTCTAGTGCTTTATATTTATGCTATTGGAATGAGCTGATGGTTATCTATTATATTATGTTTTTTTGATATTGTTGGCAGTGCTTTACCTGATAATTGCAATTGTTATATTTCCTCCTGGTCTATTCTCAATTATGTTGATTATCCTATTATTGGTGGAACTTATCTGGTAACTGCAATTGATCTCTTTACTGTTGTTATATTATTTATATGGTTTTATGTTCTAGTGATGAGGGGGCTGTTTCTAATTATGTTGTTTGGAGTATTAGTTCCTTGCATACTGATTAGTGTATGCTGTGGGATCAAAATTTTCTTTTGGCTATTTAGTTTTGGGATATTGACATGATAAATTCAACTGTTTATTTCTTACCTATTATATGTTTCATGTAATTTTTTTTTTAGTTGCACTGTAGGTTTTTCTTGCAGGTTACTTTTGATTTATCTTTTGCTGTGCATACTGGTTTTTTAAGCTACTCGATTGAGCTGAACAGATGTGTGGAGAATTGTCATCCTTATTTGCAGGGATCTTCTTTGGGTGGCAACACCAAGCATAAGGATACTATTTCTTTTTTTGGGTGGCAACACCGAGCTTAATGATATTCTTTCTCTTTCACCTTTTGGGTTTTGGCTTATGGCCATTATTTATGTTATTAGGTTTTATTGTACTCATGCTTAGTGGGGAAATCCAACTCGTAGGTTCTTTTTTGCACTTTTTTTAGCTCTTCCGAGCATTAGGGACCTGGAATTCTCCTTAAGAACCTTGTACATATTTTTGTTGTTAACGCGCAGGCCTGTCAGTGGGTTTCTTAAAAAAAAAACCTAGTCTAGTCCTCAATGTGCTAATGGTATCATAGTTTAAGGTTTTTGCCGGTTTGTTTTTGGGAAATTTTTTTTGCATTCTTTGCTCTTTTTACTATTAGATCTCACTTACTTTGGTCTTAACGTGTGTATGCATTATATTTTTTATATTTCTTTCCTTTATCTTTGCTTCAATGTTTTTCTATTCCCTTTCTCTTTTGATTGTATTATATCTAAATATTTCTTACTCGATGGATCTGGTATGCTCCAGAAGACTTCCAATAGAGCCTTTGAGATCCTTTGGTTTCTTTTCTTAATAATTTTTAATCTTTTCATATCTTGTTAAGCATAGTTTGTTTTTGCATAACTCTTGAAATATTGTCTACTCTTTGACATTAATCAAAATTTTTAAATATATTCTTTAGCATCCTTAAATAAAGTAAGCCAAGAAAATCCAAATTGGAAGATTTTAGAAGCAATTCTAAAACCTCAAAAATTTTCTCTATAATGAGAATCATGATATTCCCTAATAATTGGTTCTATTTCTTCCTCTAGAATACAACTTATAATAATTTGATCATTACAACCTTAAATAAATATGGTTTATCCAAAAAATAATATTGGTATCATGCATAATTTTTTTCTATTATATCAAAGATAAATCACATTGAAGTGTATTGCTAATAATGAAATTGACAATATCGATGTACCTTGACAATCTATTCAGATGCAAAGAAAATAATTATCCATCATGAAAGTATTCATTAATTTCAAGCTCAGTTAAAGCATGCTTTTCTATAGAAAGTCTTGAAAGGTGATAAAAATTTTATTTTGAGTTCCTTTCCTATCAAAAGTTTCTACATCAAATTCTTATAATGGAAGAATCCACCTCACCATTCAAGGTTTGGTGCCTTTTCTCATATGATATTTGATAACATAATGATCAATATGAATAATTACTTTTTTACCAATTAAATACGTTCTAAACTTGTCAAAAGAAAAAGTAATGTCTAGCAATTTTTTTAGTAGTTATGTAATTATATTGTAAAGAATTTAAGAATCTACTATCATAAAAAATGACATGAAATATCCTATCTTACTTTTGACTAAGAACAATACCAACAATAATGTCGTTTGCGTCAGATATCACTTCAAAAGGTAAAGACCAATCAAGAGTAATAATAACTCTATTCGTAATCAAATATTATTTTAAAGTATTAAAAGCTTCAATATATGCATTATTAAATGCAAAAGGAGCATCATTCTCTAAGAAATTACATAAAGTTTAAAATTTTTAAAGAAATAATTAATAAATCTCTTATAAAATCCCACATGCCCAAGGAAACTTCAAATTCCTTTAATCAAATTGGGTGGAGGCAATTTCTCTATAACATGAATTTTGTTAAAATCTACCTCCAATCCATCCTTAGATTTTTTCCCTAAGACAATCCCTTTAATCACCATGAATTGAAGTTTCTCCTAATTTAACACAAAATTTTTCTTTACAAATCTTTTCAAAATAGAAGTTGAATGCTCAATAGAAGAAAAAAATGTAGTGCCAATTATAGAGAAGTCAACCATGAAGATTTTATTGGAACTTAGATTTCAAGATTAAGTTTTATATCATATGATTTTTTGTGATACCAAAATATTATTGTTATGATTACTAGTTCTCCTGACATACATTGGACTTATATTTTCTTTGTGTTATTTGTGTGTACTAACATTTCGGGAAAATCATACTTCAAACTGCCAAAAACTTCAAGACATATTAGATTTGGATTTCTTATTATGAAGTTTGTAATTTTTCTATTTTTCTTGAGTCTGAGAGTGTGTGATTGTAATTGGATAACCGTGCACACACACACAGGGTAGTGAGTCAAAACTTTAAATTTTAAAATTAATCGTACTATATAATTTCACATTGTACTGGATGGTTTATCATGGTAGTTCCTCCAAACCGAAGTTCATTAAATCATGCTCGGGAAATTTTTTTTTGTAAAATTCATACATACTTAAGTTCATATAGATGACTCGTAGAGTACGAAATGGATGCATACCAATTCGTCCCAAATAAACTCATTATTTTTTAGAACTATTCATACTATATGGAATGAAGTTCATACAGATGACTCAAAGAGTATGAAATGGGTGCATACCAAATTGTCCCAAATAATCTCATCAACTTTTTGAACTGATCATATTGTACGATGCATGGTTTCTACAAACGACTCATAGAGTATGAAATGGGGTCATCCACATTCATACCAAATGAAGCATGATTTATTTAAACAATTCATATTGTACGATGTATGGTTCATACATATGACTCATAGTGTATGAAATGGGTTTATACATTATCTACCATATAAACTTGTTTAGTTTTGAACTATTCATACAGTTTGATGTCAGTTCGTACAATACCAAATCTAGTTCGTACATGATCGTAAATGGTTTTTTAAAATATTTGTATAGATGAAGTGCAATTGTAATATACGATATGAGTACGTTCAAGTTGAAAGTTTCAATTTTTTGGATAGTTTTTCTTGTATTTCATATATAAGTATCCTAAAAACTTACTCTCTAGACATCTTGCTGCCAATTTCTTTTGAGAGTGGGTAAGGAGAGTGTTTAGGAGAGAATTTTATGAGTGAAGAGTGAGAGATCTTTTGAGAAGAAATTTTGAGGGATTCATAAGGTTGCCCAAAGGTAAGGATTTCTTATTTTTTCTTCAAGATTCTTCTTACTTCCTTGTAGACTCTTGAGAGAAAAATTTCAAAGAAGATCACAATACTCTGCCATCACCAATAGGATGAGAAAGGATGTTGGTATATTGTCATCACTAGGAGGGTGAGAAAAGACGTTGGTAATTTGCCGTCACTAGAAGGGTGAGAAAGGATGTTAGTACTCTTCCAGCACTAGGAGGGTCAGAAAGGATGTCAGTACTTTGTCGCATCGAGTTGGTTTAAGAGAGATTTTGTAAAAGCTTCTTTGCCTTACTGTGGGAGCAAAAGGAGAGTCACTATGAATTAGTGCAATATGTGAAGGAGTCTTTAGGTAGTGAACATAGGTTTAGTTGGACTGAACCACTATAAAATTTAGTGTTCTTCTATTCTTTTACTTATTACTGCTTTTTATTTCTGCACTTTAAGTTATTATGGTTATAAAAATATTTTGTGAAAATTTATCATTGTGTCAAATATCTTAAATTGGTTTTAAACTAAATTCTTAGAGAATTTTTAAATTACCAATTCACCCCTCCTCTTGATTAGCTTTGGGATAGTTGTATTAGGTCTAATAACCTACTCGAACTTTTAAGTGGTAATAGAGCAAGGTTTTATAATTTAAGGTTTAGACAACTTTTAAAAATTGATCATGGCTATTTTTAGAAACTCTAACACTTCTGAAGGATATTCAATCACTAGACCATCGCTAGTTGATAAAATTCCTTTCAACTTTTGGAAAACTTGTATATCTACATTTTGTAATCACTTGACTATCACATGTGAATTTTTATACAGGAAGGTTACACTAGTCTGACTAGACTTCTTGATGGCATTAGGATTGAAAGACCGTTTACTAATTAGATATTAGAGGAAAATGATATAGCTCAATTAAATACAAAATGTTTAAATAACTTTTTATGTGCCCTAAAAACTGAGGACTATATTCATGTTTCAACCTATAAAACTGGAAAAAAAAATTGGGATAGACTTTCCATAATGTATGAAAGAACTAATGAGCTGAAACAATCTAGATTAAATAATCTATTACATGAGTACATACATTTTTGCATGAAACTTAATGAATCAATTACATAACGTATGAAAAAACTAATGAGCTGAAACAATCTAGATTAAATAATCTATTACATCACTACAACTTTTTTACATGAAACTGAATGAATCAATCACTGACATGTATACTCATTTTATATAGATAGTCACCTGATTGTATGCTTTAGGTAGGAAACTAACAAATTCTAAAAAACGTAATTAAATTTTACATTATTTACCTACTACTTATGATGCAAAGAAATGTACCATTATTGAGTCAAAATACCTCACTATTTATTTTAGTGACAATATACTTGGATCACTAATTACTTATGAGAAAAGAGTGGCATAAAGATAGTTTGATGTAGGTGACAAGTAGAAGGAGAAACATATCATGTTGAAAGTGGATGACTCAGAAAGTGATCAGTCACAGGCTGAGGATGAAGAAGATATTACACTCTTGACGAGGCAATTAGTAAGTTTCCTAAGAAGAAAGCAACGAAGATGTCAGTAGTGGAATAAAGGTAAGTTTCATAAGAATGTAAAAGTTTCTAATGACATAATTTGTTATGAATACGGAAAGTCTGAACATATTAAATTCGATTGCCCGAATCTCAAAGTGAATCCTAGCAAGGAGAAAGTTGAAGAGAAAACTAATATTTATAAGGGTAAGAAAAGACTACAGAGAGCTTACTGGGCTGACTCTGCTTTAGATTCCTCAAAAACAAAAGCAGAATAGGAAGTCACAAACTTATGCTTAATGGAAAACAAAGTTGATCAGATGGAGCAAAAGGAGGTATGTAATTTATCGTATGACAAATTATTTAAAGTTTCTGAGAAAATACATACTAAATATATGAAACTTAAGAAATTGTATGCTAAACAAAATATAGAATATTTAAATTTATAAAAAGAGCATAAAATTCTTAGGAATGATTACACATCTATAGATATCAACCACATGGCATTATTAGATGAATTTGATGATTTGAATAAGAAGCATGATTTTTTGAAAACATCATGTATTGATCTTGAGAATGAATGTAATGTTTTTATAGATGAATCAAATCAAAGAGAACATGTGTTAAAAGTTAACAATGTTATTTTAGAAAGTGCAAAGTCATTTCTAAAAGAAAAACTGAAAGCTTGTAAGGAAAACATGATACCCCCTATACTTGAACAATTTTCTAATCCTCATTAGAAGAATAAAATTTCAAAACCTAGGAAAAGATATTATAACTCACATAGAATGGTAAATCTTTTTCCTGTTGTTAAATATTTTTCATATGAAATGATAGGACATATCTCTCACAATTGTATAACTCATAGTAGAACATATCCAGTATGGAGACCTAAGATGCATAAATCATAACATATCAAACATGTATCCAGATTATCATTGCTAAGAGATGAACCTAAATTCATTTGGGTTCCCAAGTCTAACATTCGATGATTTTGTAGAAATACTCTCATACAGGTCCTTGTAAGAGCATTCGGTACCTGGACAGTGGATGTTCGAAGCATATGACTAAAAATACAACTAAATTCATATCACTAGAAGCCATGAATGGAGGCAAAGTGAGACAATACCACTAGGAAAGTAGTAGGTAAAGGTAAGATTGGCAACAAGAATAATTTTTTTATTATGAATGTATTATTGGTAGAAGGCTTAAAACATAACTTGTTAAGTATAAGTGAGCTTTGTGATAAGGGTTATAGTATTAATTTTTTTCCTACAAGCTGCTTTATAAGAAAAAATGGAATTGATGTGTTGCATGGAAATATGGTAAATAATGTATACATGCTTGATTTAAACTTTGTTAAATCTTCTAATTCTTTTTATCTCAAAATAATCACCGATGAATCATGGTTATGGCACAAAAGACTTTGTCAAGCAAGCTTGAAAAATCTTAGGAAGATTACCCAAAAAGAGTTGGTTAGAGGGATACTTAAACTAAACTTCACTAAGAAACTCCTTTGTGATGCATGTCAATTAAGAAAATAGATAAATTTCTTCTTTCATTCAATTAAAGATCATAGAACTAGTAAACCATTAGAAGTCATACACATGAATCTTTTTGGACCAGTTATCACTATAAGCTTAGGAGGGAAGATTTTTGGGTATGTAATCATTGCTGATTTTTCAAGATTCACTTGGGTCAAATTCTTATCAAATAAGAGTGAATTATTTGATGAATTTAGAAATTTTTTTACATGGATTCAGAGGAAACTAGGATGTAAAATTTTATCAATTGAAAGTGATCATGGAGGAGAGTTTGTAAATAATTTTTTTTTAGATTTTATAGAGAGCAAGGAATTGAACACAACTTTTTAGCACCTAGGACTCCTTAGAATAATGGGATTGTTGAAAAAAAGAATAGAACTTTGATAGGGTAAATTTGATCATAAAGAGCTATGTTGGCTGAATATTCACTTTCGAAATATTTTTAGGTTGAGCATTTAGTAAAGCTTACTATATTTTTAATAGGGTGAACATTATATCCAAGTTGAAAAAGACACTCTATGAACTTCTTAAGGGGAGAGTACCTAATCTTTCACATTTGTATGTCTTTGGATGTAAGGTGCTCATTTATAATAATAGTAAAACTCCTTTAGAAAAATTTGATCATAAATTTAATGAAAGAATGTTTCTAGAATATTATAGTATTGGCAAATCCTATAAGGTTTTTAACAAGAGAACTTTGGTAGTTGAGGAGATCACACATGTAGTTTTTGGTGAATTTGATATTTTTGAAGAGCTAAGGTTGGAGCAAGAACATAATGAAGATATCTCTTAAGGAATTGAAAAGACAAATTTTGAAGAGTATATTGGAATAGAAAATACATTGTCTGGAAAATAGAAATTTTCTAAAAGTCACCATAAAGAATTGATTTTAGGTGAACCAAGTGAAGGTGTTAGAACTAGGCATAGACATAGCAATGAAGTGAACCACTCAGCTTTTATATTAATGATTGAGCCCACTAATATAAATCAAGCACTTTTTAATAAATTGTTTATTTTAGCCATGTAGGAAGAATTGATTCAATTTATTATAAATGATGTTTGGGATTTGAATGAAAGGCCTAAAGATTAAAGTATTGTTGGAACTAAGTTGGTATTTAAAAATAAAATTAATGATTCAAGTGTAGTGGTTATAAATAAGGCAAGATTGGTGGCTATGGGGTATAATTAAATATAAGGAAATAATTTTGAAGAAACTTTTGCCATTGTAACTAAACTTGAAGCGATAAGGGTATTATTAGCCTTTACTTGTTTTAAAGGTTTTAAATTATTTCGAATGGATGTTAAGACTGTCTTTCTTAATGGGGTAATATAAGAGGATGTTTATTTTGAGCAACCTCAAGGTTTTGAAATTTAAATTTTCCTAATCACATGTTTAAATTAAAAAAAGGCATTATTTGTACTAAAATAGGCACTTAGAGATTGGTATGAGAGGCTAAACACTTTCCTACTAGAAATATCATTTACTAAAGGAATTGTGGACACTACTCTCTTTTTAAAAAGGGTAGGTGATAACATACTCATTATTCAAATATATGTTGATGATATCTTATTTGGATCCACCAATAAAATCTTTATGATGATTTTTCAAAAATAATGAGTAGTGAATTTGAAATGAGTTTGATGAGAGATTTGAGTTACTTTCTTGGTTTTAGCATAAAGTAGAATAAGGGTGGAATATTTCTTAGCCTATCAAAGTATATTAAGGACATCCTCAAGAAATATGAAATGAATAATGCTGAACAAGGGAGTACAATGAGTTCCTCAGTGTAGTTAGATAAGGACTCTAAGGGAAATTCTATTGATTAAAAGAAATATAGAGGAATAATTATATCATTACTTTACTTGGCTACTAACAGACCAACTATCATGTTTTGTGTTTGTTTGTGTGCTAGATTTCAAGTTGATTCAAAGGAATTACATTTGACTGCTATTAAAAAAATTTGGAGATATCTTTTAGGAACACAAAATTTGGTATGCTAAGTTCAACTCTTCTTTTTCAATTATTGGATATTTTGATTTAGATTTTGTAGGATATAGGGTTGATCAAAAAAGTATTTTTAGAACTTGTCAGTTCATAGGAAACTTTATAGTTTCTTGGTTTAGCAGAAAATAGAATTCAGTAGCCCTTTCTTCTGCTGAAGCGGAGTACATTACCTTAGGTAGTGGTGTGGCACATGTTCTTTGGTTAAAATAATAACTAATTGATTTAGGATTTTCCATTTGCACTATTTTAATTTTTTTGTGTTAATATAAGTGTCATATATACTTCAAAGAATCCTATTCAATATTCTAGAACCAAGCATATAGATATAAGACATCATTTCATTAGAGATCAAGTGATTAAAGGAGAAATTGAATTACACCACGTTACTACTGAGAATCAACTTATAGATATTTTCACAAAACCATTAGTTTTTGAAATATTTAGCACATTAAGAACCATATTAGGTGTGATTAATATTAATGCTTAAAATAGTAATTCTATAAATTGGATTTGTAATGTATTTCATGTATGCTGATGTGTTTGGTTTTTTTCCTTATTTGTTTGTTAGTGGTTGTTTGTTTCTCTAGTTTGTGCTTATTTATTTTTCATTAGGATTATTTTTGTTTTTATTTTCATTGTTACATGTCATGGCTCTTAGGTGATTTGATTTTAAAAAGAGTTTTTGTTTATAATGTCTTGAGTTAATTTTTCTTTCATACTGTATGAATCAATTTCATATTGTACGAATTCTATAGACTGTATATGATATTTTTCCTGAGTTGAATAGACAAAAATGAAAAATTTTAAGGCTATCATATTATACAATACATATTTGTATTGTACGATCATTTAATTTTTCTTCTATATGATTGGGGATGGTTTTCCAATGTCAGTTATTTTCACAGATCGTACGTATAAAGTCTCATTTTATCTGTATGATCATGTTGTCAATTTTTCATATAGACAAACCTATCTTCCATATATGATCTTTATTATTTTTATTATCCCAATCAAATAAGTGTTTTGTTATACGATCATACTGGTCAAGAAGGTGCATGAAACGACTCCTCAGGAATGGTAGTTTACGAAAAACCATTTCATTTTTGGCAGTTTTGATTCATTTGTACGAAATTATTTTTGTCCTGTATGATTTTAAAATCATATGTATGAACGAATTTTTGTACTATATGATAGGTCTTGTTTCTTTAAATTGAAAGGTATTTAATGGTTTTTCTTCACAATCTTCTTCAATCTCAAACAATGTTGTGTCCTAACTCAAGAAATGGCTAGTAGCAGTAAGCACCCATGAATTTCCAAGGCCTCTTCTGCTCATTCTTATAAACTTGATGGGAACTTTCTCTAAAAAGATAATAAAGTAGCCTATGGTCATTTCTTTGAAGCTAAGATGACTCCTCATCTCCTAATCCAAAGAGGCATTAACTTTCCAATTATGCCTCTTTTTGATTCAACTTAATTCTCTTTCATTCTCACTTTGATTTATGACTATCATCATGATACATTCCATTTTTTCCTTATAAACATGAGAGAATGAAAATCACACTAGGATGACTTCATATGTCTTTAAGCAGTGAGTAAAAATAACTAAGGAAGATTTATGCAACTTCCAACATCTTAGGACTGAAGGGGTTTGGGCACACATAATGACCTATATATCTGATTTTGGCTGGTTTGAAATTAATCAAACTCTTAGAGGTGTTACTCAAGTGAAACACCATCTCATGTGTACACCCTGAACCAAAATTCTAGGATCATCCAGCATGTAGTAAGGACTTCTATTATACCTAAAGCTGGTGATCGTATCAACCTAGCTCCTTTATTATCCACAGTCACTTATCTCATTATGACCAACACTCCTATAGATGAAGCCCAACTGATTATGGACTATATCTATAAGCTTTCTGATATTAGACTTCCTTATAATAGGAGAAAGAAAAATGTGGCTTTAAGACATTTGGTAGCCTACATTCTAGATAAGAAGTACAACTTGATTCATCCTGATCCACCTACTCAGCTTTCTATATATTTTATCGATGGTTCTTTGCATGCAGATTCTAACCAAGACCAAGGAATTGAGGGAGAAGAATCTAATTAAGAAGGAGCACCTGCTCTAGCACCTGTACATGCTCATGGACCCAATCAGCATTTTTTCAAGAAATGGTTCAGCATTTTGGTAGACTAGAATCTCATTTTGATCAACATTTTAATGAAATTGAGACTCACCTTAACTAGCAGGATGCAATGTATAATGAAGACATAGGGTGGATTAGTGGACAAGTCGACTCTGTCAACACGAAGTAGCTATGAAAAATAGCTACTTTATGATGTTGACCCCTCATATACCTCATAACCAAGGCCCTCCACGATATTAGTTGTTATTTTTCTATTATACTTGTTATTGTTTTATTTCTTTTGATCTCATGTGATGGCTTTTCCATGTTGTGTTCTTCCTTTCTGGTATGATGTGTTGGATGTATATGTTTCATATGCTTAATGTAATGATGTTTTGTCTTATGTTGGAATTATTCTTCTTGAATTATTTTAAGTTTTATAGACTAATAAAATGTAGTTGATTTATAGAATGAAATTTTAAAATACTTTGATCTACAAATTAATTTCCTTGCAAAATTTAATTTCACAAAATTTTAAAATTAAATTATGGTTGGGTGTAGATTAGAGGATCATCTTCATGTTTTTATAGACAAATATTTTTTAGCTATAATTGTTATAAAATAGATGTTTTATTTTTATTTATTTTTCAATGTGTTTATTTTTTGTTAATTATTGAAGTTTGTTTTAAGATTTATTGATAATGGAAAGATAAAAAATGTAAAAAGATGCACATAGTGTATCAAAAAATTGAAAAGATGCAAAAAATAAGTCACAAGTTTAAAAAGATATGTAATGTTCATCAAAGTGAAAAGAGACACAAAATTATCCCAAACTGAAAAGATACTCAAAGTGTGACAAAAAATAAAATGATGTGCAATGTTGCCAATTGAAAGTTTCATACAATTTTTTCATTTATCTTTCTATCTCTTATAAAAATCCATATAATCAGCAATAATATCCTCCATTGAATTAGAAGCTAATTAATCTTTATTTCATCCTTTTTGTAATAATTATTTTTTATTTGATATGTCTAGAATGAGCAGTGAACTAAGTTGACTTTTCTTAACTTAATTGTTCTTTGATTTAAAATATGAGACTTTCTTTTTCACATTAGGATGTTAATATTATCTTTGCAAATAATATAAAATCTTCTTCTTCTTCTTCTATTTGATTTATCAATAAAAACTTATCTTTTCAAGAGGTACTTCCCTTTTTGTTGTTTTCTAAAGGGGGAGTCATTAGTTATTGTTTGATGTGTGTATGATTATTTTTGTATGATTTACGTATGATTATTTTTGAGTGATTTAATAATGTGTTTTTTATTGTGTCATTAGTTATTTTTTGATGTGTGTATGATTATTTTTGTGTGATTTACGTGTGATTATTTATGTGTGATTTAATTGTGTGTGTTTTATTGTGTATGTATGTTTTGTTTTTAAATCTTCTTATTGTGTTTTGTGTGTATTTTTAGAATTTGTTAAGGGTTTGTTTTTAATTTGTTATTGTTTTAATTTTTATTGAAATCCCTTGTTTTTAAATTTAGCATTCATTGAGGGGAGCATTGGAGAAAAAATGACCATTGGAATTAACTCAAACAATAATTATTTTGTCATCATAAAAAATGGGGAGATTGTTACAACTTAGATTACAAGATTAAGTTTTATGTCATGTGATTTTTTTATGATATCAAAATATTATTGTTATGATTACTAGTTCTCCAAACATTCATTTGATATATATTTTCATTGTGTTGATTATGTGTACTAATATTTCAGAGAAATCATACTCCAGACTACTGAAGACTTCAAGACATATTAGATTAGGGTTATTTATTATGAAGTTAGTAATTATTCTATTTTTCTTCAGTCTCTGGGAGTGTGATTATAATTGGGTAACCGTAGACACACACACACAACGGGGGAGGGGGGGGGGGGGGGGTGAGTCAAAACTATAAATTTTAAAAGTTTATAGTTTTTTAGAACTTTTTTCTTATTTTTCATATATAAGTGTCCTAAAAATTGACACTTCAGACATCTTGATGTGAATTTCTTTTGAGAGTGGGTAAGGAGAGTGTTTGGGAGAGAATTTTATGAGTGAAGAGTGAGAGATCTTTTGAGAGGAGATTATGAGGGGATTCACAAGGTTGCTTAAAGGTTAGGATCTCTTAATTATTCTTCAAGATTCTTCATACTTCCTTGAAGTCTCTTGAGAGAAGAATTTTAAAGAAGATCACGGTACTCTGCCATCACCAAGAGGGTGAGAAAGGATGTTGGTAATCTACCATGACTAGGAGGGTGAGAAAGGATGTTGGTACTCTGTCATCAACAGGAGGGTGACTCTGCCATCATTAGGATGGTTAGAAAGGACATCGATACTTAGCTACATCGGGATAGTGGAAGAGAGGTTTTGTAGTGGCTTCTCCGCCTTACTGTGGGAGTAAAAGTAGAGTCACTTTGATTTTGTGCAATACCTGAAGATGAAGTCTTCAGGGACTGGATGTAGGTTTATTTGGATCGAACCACTATAAATGGTGTTATTCTATTCTTCTACTTTTTTCTATATTTTAACTTTCTGCACTTTAAATTATTATAGTTGAAAAAAATTTTATGAAAATTTATAATTGTGCCAAATATCTTAAATTAGTTTTAAACTAAAATCCAATAGAATTTTTAAATTACAAATTTACTCCCCTCTTGGTTAGCCTTGGGATAATTTTATTAGGTCTAACAACATACTTTAAACATTCAAGTGATTTTAGTATCCTGGTCAATTAAGTTTGAAAAATTGACATCATACATCCTTGAAATGTTGTAGAAGCATTACAAAGCCTAAATAATATTCTTCTAAAAGAAAATATTATATAAGGACTTGTGAAGGTAGTCTTATCTTAGTCATTAAATATAATAGGAATCTGATGATACCATGAATATCAATCTAGAAAGCAATAAAATGAATGCTCTTCCAATTTATCTTGCAGGTGATCGTGAAAACACAAGGGGAAATGATATTTTCTAGTGGCCTTATGAAATTTCCTATTGTTCATACAAATCATCCACCTTGTGATAGTTCTAGTAGGAATAAGTTCATTATATTCATTTGATATAAAAGTTAATCCACCCTTTTTAGGAACACAAAGAATAGGGCTTACAAAAAAAGTATTTGAAATGGGATAAATAATCCTAGAATCAATCCATTTAAGAATTTCTTTCTTGATAACTTCTTTCATGGAAGGGTTAAATCTTCTTTTAGAGCTAGCTTTGGTATTTAATTGGCTTCCATTAAAATTCTATGCATTCAAATTGAAGGGCTAACACCTTCGATGTCAATAATTATCCTCCCAAAAGCTCTTTTAAAATTACTTGAAAAACCTAATCAACTCACTTTATTAAATTTTTTATGTTTATAGAAATGATTATAGAAAGAGGTGAGTTATTACCAAGGAAAGCATACTTTAGATGGATAGGTAAAACCTTAAGATCTAAGTTAGGAGCATTCTCTATAGAAGGTCTCAAAGTTTTACCTAAAAATGCATTGTCTAAAGTTTCAAATTTCTCTTTAATTAATCCTGAATTACCTCTAATTGTTGAATCTGATTCTCCTAAAATCTCATAATTCTCATCAACTTCTTATTCCAATAAATTTCTTTATTACATTCTTCTTTTAAACTCTCCAATATAGTGTCTTCAAAATTAACTTTAATGAAATCTCTATGCTTTTCTTGAGGAAATTTTATAGATTTCAAAACATCAATAGTCACCTCCTCATCTTGAACCATCATAATCAATTCCCCTTTTTGCACATCAATTATAGCTTTCCTAGTGGCTAAGAATATTATTCATAAAATGAGGGGTATTTCCCTATCTTCTTCCATATCAAGAAAAATCAAATCATGAAAAATGAATTTATCAAACTTAATCAAAACATCTTATATTACCCTTCTAGGATTAGTGAAAGATCTATCAGTTAATTAAAGAGTAACATAAATTGGTTGAACCTCTCATATTTCTATTCTTTTGAAATTTCAATGGGGCATGAGAATGATGCTTGATCTAAGATCACATAAAGCTCCCCCACAAAATCTATCACCTATACTTAAAGCAATGGTGAAACAATCAGGATATTTAAGTTTCTCAAGAAGTTTCTTTTGAATTATATCACTACAATTTTAAGTTAATGGTACTATTTGAAATTCTCCCAACTTCCTTTTCTAATTCAAAATATCCTTCTAAAAGTTTGTGAATCTGTTCTAAGGCTTCACAAAAGGGTATGTTGATACTTAATTTCTTAAACACCTCTAAGGACTAAGATAGTTATTTATCAAAAAAAAAAAAAATTATCAACCTTTGAGGAAAATGTGGTGGTTGTCTCTCTACAACCTTTCTAAATAGTTTTTCAAGCCCTTTTAGAGGATCAGGTTGTTCAATAGAGGATTTACTTTCTAAATATTCTCTTTCACCGTTATTTTTTTGAGGTAAATCTGTATCCTTATATGGGCCTCCAAAATCTCTCCCACTCATAAGTTAGATTTTATTACATTGTTCTTCAAAATTTTTATTATTAAATAAAGTACCAAGATGCCTTATATGGTCTTTTATTTTTCTAAGGACAGTAAATTGATATTACAGTTGAATTCTGAATTGGATGATAATATCTTCCATGGGTAAATTATTATTCCCAACATGAATAATTTGCTCAAAATATGAAGGGTAAAACTACAGTGTTGCATGGTCTGGTTCCACAATGTTCACACATCTAAGACCATTAACTAAATTAGGTTAATTATTATACCTATTTATTCTGGATCTGACTTCCAATGTATCTTATTTCTTCAAAATAACAACAACTTGAGCAGTAAGAATTAATAAAGCATTTGATTCTTAAACTCCAACTCCACTTATAGGGATTTACCCTTCCAACAGGCCACTGGAAACAATTAATAGCCATTTCCTTTATTAATTAATAAACATCCTTAAACACTTAGACATTAATAATCCTCCAATAGTAGTATCTATGATTGAGTTATAAGATCCTATTAATCCAATATAAAAGGTTTGAATGACCATTCAATCAAGTAAAGCAAAGTGAGGGTATTTCCTAAGAATCTGCTCAATCTCTCCCAACTTTCATAAATGAGTCTCCCTCAAACAGGGCAAAAGATGTGATATAATTTTTATGTTTAATAGTTTTTGAAGAAGGGAAAAAATTTGCTATGAATTTGTACTCAAAATCATTCCAATTGGTTTTCGAGCTTGAGGGAAAAAACATCTAATCGTATTTTAGCCCCACTCCTTCAAAACAATGGGAATAGTCTAAGTCTTATGATATCATCACTAGCACCATTATACGTAAAAGTTCCATAGATTTCTATGAAATTGGCTAAATATAAGTTAGGATCTTTAATACGAGTTCCTCCAAAATAGGAATTTTGGATCATTTAGATAATGATTAGTTTTAATTAAAAATTATTAGCCTAAATAGTAGACCTATTGAGACTCTCATAGATTCCTTCTACTATAGAATTAGCATACTCCCTTAGTAGTCTAGCATGATCCTGATCTTAAACTGTATCATACATTATTGAAATAATTTTGGATTTTTTAATTTTTATAAAGGTCTTTTCCATACTAAATCTACTAATTAAACAATAAAGATAAAATAACTGAAAATTATAAAATAAAAAAATCAAATCAAATAGATTTTTTTTGAGTTATTATTTTCTTAACAAACAAAATAAAGAAAAAGGATACAATTACATCCAAATATGTACTTGTTTCAATAATATAGTAAATTTCAATAAGCACATTACTTCCCTAGCAATGGTGGCAAAAACTTAAGGGGAATGGCAAGGAAGAGGATGGTGAGCTAACTTGAAACTCATTAAATTTGAAATATGCTTAGATTTTCTTTGATATAAAATTTATAATTGTACACTAAATTATGTAAGTTTACATTCTTAATTAAGTAATAATATGATAGAGTAGAGCATCATACCAATGAGAATGTGTTATGCTATACTGTAATAAAACTACTGCTACATACTCCAATTGCAGGAATTTATCTTAGTGAAATAAAAATTAAGTTTTTAGTTCCTACCACTAAACAAAATTGAGTAAAAATGGTTGATATAATTTGAAAAAAATGTTTTGGAATGATGCATGTAAATCACATATCTTTCCTAATGAGACCCATAATTGTAGATATGGATCAGAGCATGTGCATCCTTACATATCTATTGAGCTTGTAGGGTGAAAATAAAGATTAGTAGCCTTTCTATAATTTTACTATCTCTATAGTACTAATAATTTTTAAACATATTTTATTTCTATTCCATTTTAATATTCCTAATTATTCTTGTATTCCTTTGTCGAGACTATTAATTACACAAAGTTATTGTATGCATTAAATGAAGATTGAGATATAATGAAAATATTCATAGTTTTATTCAAGAATAAGAGTCTATATTAAATTACTTAATATGCTTTTTACATCATAAAGGGATCTAGCTAGGCATAGAAGAAATAACACGTAAACTCAAATTTATTTTATTCATAGAACAAAAAAAGTATAAGAGAAGTAGTAGAATTTTATTACCAAGAAGGATCAAAGTACCTTCTCTGCAATACTTCAATCACTTATAGATTTGTTTTTACAAGCACATGTTAAGCACTCCTAGAGATTGCATCTTGCACTTCTCTAGCCTCCCTTAAACTTTATTCTGAGGGACACTAAAAAATATACTGAAAAGTAATAAATTTTTATTTAAGGGGTAGAGCTCTATAAATAATATAACTAAAATATATTTATAGTAAGTTCATGATAGAACTCAAGCACCACGGTGCTGAACAGGTTGGCACTATAATGATAAAAAAAATGAACTAGGTCCTCAATGCTGCAATGTTGGCTCCGTTGTGGTGTTGGATGATGTGGCATGTTTATGGCCCAAATTAGTGCATATTTTAACTAAGTTAACATAGCTCTTAGAATTTGTAACTGATCCACCATGGTTCCATAAAATATGAGCACTTTGGTTCATGGAATAACATTATGGTGCTGCAATGTTGGAAAGGCTGTAAGTCCTACATGAATTTACCTGAGACACCCAATGTCATGGTGCTATTATTGGGCACAAAATAGATGTAATGCACTGTGGTGCTCATATTTATAATGTTGTGATTCTTGTAAATAGAGAAGGTCAGCACCGTTACATTGAAATTGGTGCTTCAATATTGATCGATATGGCATTACAGTTTTATTCCTATGGACATTATGGTGCTATTCAACACTTATAATTTTTTATTTTTCTTGTATAATTAATAAGTGTAAATTACTTATTATTTTATATATTTTGTTTTTAGTGAAAATGTGTTTTTTTATTTATTTTTATCAAGGTAAAACTAAAAAAATTATAGAAAAGTTTAATCATTCAATAGCACCGTGACGTTTGACAAAATAACACTGTGGTGATTACTTCAATATTGCCAAGGAACTCAAATTCTAACATGGTATCACCAATTTATGTGTTTGAAAGCACTGTGGTGGCAACGCAAATAGTGCCACAACATTTCCAATACTGTGAAAAAGTAAGCTTGGCAGTGCCGAATTTTCTTTTTCCAAATACCGCAGTGCTAGAATTTCCAACACCTTTGCATCATTTCTACACCTTAGCACTGTTGTAATCAAGTGTCCACAACATTGTAGCTTTATAGTTGTAACTTCTAAGGGCCATGTTCTATCAGAATTGAGATGTGACCATTCACCAAGTAACTGATCCAAATCAGCAAGCGTTGTGGTGCTGTAAAAGCTTAAGCACCGAGGTGCTAGTACACTTCTAGGTCATCGTGGTGCCATTTTTTGAAGAAAAATAATGCTAGATTCCTTTTAGATTTTATTTTTATAAATAGTTGTAATGTTGTGTTTGTATGGGAGTTTAATCACTTATATAAATTTAGTACTTTTTAAAGTATTTCTCTTATTCCCTCTCAGAGTAAAATCTAAGGGAGGCTTGGAAAGTACACGATACAATCATTTGGAGTGTTTAGCTTAAATATCTTAAAGCTAATCTATAAGTTAAAGTGAGAAAGAGGGTATATGAGATACTTGGATCCTTCCTTGTGATATCACTCTCTAATATTTTAAGTCTTCCATGAGTTTAATGACTTGAGTTTTCTTGTTAGTCATTCTATGCTTGGATAATTCTCTTATTTTTTATAGTTAAAGTACAATGCATGTTGAGTACTAATGAGGACTCTTATTATATAGCTGTTAAAAGATGTTTTCAAATTATCCTGGTCTTTATTTAATATACATAGTGTCCATATGTATAGTTAAAATTTAGTGTGATGTATAACCTCGACAGAGAAATATAAGAACAACAAGGAGTATGAGATAGGATGTTTGATTGTCTAGACATATGATGTAAAATGTTATAGGTTCTTGAGGAGATATCATAGTTGCAGGAGGTCAACATATATCATTTTTACCCCTATAGGCATAGTAGAGATCTCGAGTTGCATATGCTCTAAATCACATTACTTTTAAGAGTCTCAATAGGAAAGATATTAAGTTTATACTCATCATTCCAAAACACTTTAATTAAATATTATATCAAATATTTTACTATTTTTAAGGGATAGACTATAAAAATATCAATTTTATTTTAGTAGGATAATTATTTCAATTAGAGTAAACAATTGTAGTTTGTTGCAAGTAAGCATACTTTCTCATGGGTTTGACACTCTACTCTATCACTATATTATTTGATTCAATATGTATACTTACATAGATTAAGGGGGTTTGCTATCATTTATATCAAAGATAACCTAAGCATTATTTTGGGGTGATAGAGCCCATGATTTTTATTCCATTCAAAAGAGCACTCCATAGCCTCCATCAAGTTTTTAGTGCCGCTACTGGGGAATTATTTTGCTTTTGTAAATTTTAACTATATTATTGAATCAATTGCATAATTATATCTACTTGTTTCTTTTATTTTATTTTTTATTTATTAATTGCATGACAAAGAATGGAACTTTGTTTTTTGATGTTGAAATAAAAATAACCCTTTCAAAAATTCAAAAAACCAAATAGTTAGTGATAATGATTGAACCTATGTTATCTCAAGATCAATCTAAACCTCTTATGGATTATGCTAACCCTATAGTAGATGAAATTTATTAGAGCATTAATAGACCTACGATACAAGCACATTATTTTGAATTAGATTTTGTCATAATTCAATTGGTTCAAATTTTATCAATTTGTGGGAAATCTTAACGAAGATCCCAATTTATACATAACTAGTTTCTTAGAAATTTAATATTTAAGTATAATGATGTTAGTAATGTTGCTATTATTCTTAGATTGTTTCCATTTTCTCTAAGTGATAAAGTTAAGATATGTTTGAATTTTTTACCCACAAGCTCTATAACCACTGGGAATGATTTGGATCATAGGTTTCCTGCTAAATATTGTTCACCTTTAAGGACCGCTAAACATAGAAATGATATTACTTTTTTACCTGGTTTGAAGGAGAATCAATTTATGGGACATGAGAGAGATTTAAGAAAATGCTTAGGAAATTCCCTCACTATACTTTACCTATTTGGTTAGTTATTCAAATATTTTATAATGGATTAGTAGAAACTCTTAGAGCAATAATAGTTACTGAAGTTGGAGGATCTTTAATGTCTAAGCCATTCCAGGAAGCATATGAATTAATATTTAAAATGACTACTAATAATTTCTAGTCGTCTGCTGATCGAGTAAATCGAAATAGAGTAGTAAGAATATAAGAATATGATGCTTTGTCAATTTAAACTACACAAGTTACAACAATTTTTAAGAAATTAGATAACTTGAAAGTTAAAACTAGGAAAGATGGAAATAATAATATTAATATAGATCCTAGAAATTCAAGGTTGTAGCAACGTATCATATAGCGCCACTGTATTGTCACTTAGATTTTGAATAACTCCATCATGATAGGAATGGGAAGTTATCCTTGGAAAATAATGTTAAGCAATTAGGAATCCAATCATATAATCAATCTAATGCTCTAAGATAAATTAAAAATCATATAATCAATCTAATGCTCTAAGATAAATTAAAAATCAAATTGGGCATCTTCCTAGGTTAATTAATTATAACAAATGGAAGAATAATGTCATAATACTAAATTTAGAAGTGAGGAAGATTTTGGAGACCCCTTAAAAGATAAAGATCTACCTCAAAAGAATGATAGTGAAGATGAACAACAAGAAAATAAATCTTCAACAAAATAACCCGAGTCTATAAAAGAACCTAAAAAATTAATTAGGAGGGTTGTAGAGAGACCACCACCACCTTTTCTTCAGAGGTTAATCAAACACAATCTTGACAAATAGTTCTCAAAGTTCTTAAAAGTATTTAAAAATTAATGATTAATATACTTTTTTATGAAGCTTTAGAATAAATGCCAACTTATACCAAAATTTATGAAGGATATTGTGAATAAGAAAAGGAAGCTTGGGTAATTTGAAACTGTAACACTAAATGAGTTGTATTACTATAATTCAAAATAAACTTCTTGGAACAGTTAGGGATCCTGGGAGTTTTACCAATCCTTTAACTATTGGTGATAAATTTTGTGGAAGAGCTTTATGTGATTTAGGTTCTAGTCGCAACCACATGCCACTTTCTATTTTTAAAAGGTTAGATATAAGAGAGGTTCAACCAACTTCTCTTTAGTTGGCTCATAAATTTCACCTATCCAAGAGGGGTAATAAAATATGTATTGATCAAAGTTAATAAATTCATCTTCTCTGCTAACTTTATTATTTTAGATATACAAGAAGATAGGAAAACTCCTCTCATTTTAGGAATTCATTTCTTAGCGACTGAAAAATTCATGATAGATGTGCAAAATGGTGAATTGACTATGAGTGTTCAAGATTAGGAGGTTACAATTAATATGCTTAAATCTATCAAATTTCCTCAAGAGAAGAATAAAGTCTACATTAGTGTGAATTTGGAAGACATTATAGTAGAGATTATAAAAGAAGAATTGTTGGAAAGAATATTTTGGAAGAGGAAGAAGATGAAAAGAATAAAGAGATGTTAGGGAAATCAATTGAAATACATGATGAAAATGAAAGTTTGATCAATGAAAACTTTGAATTATAAAAGACTTTCTCTTTTGAAAAAAATGTTAATACCATCTATTGAAAGGGTCCCCAAATTAGAACTTGAGGCTTTACCTTATCATCTCAAGCCTTTTTAGGTAATAATTCTACTCTTCATGCAATCATATCTGCAAATTTAGAACAACATTAAGAAAGTGAATTGATTAGGGTTTTAAGTAAATTTAGAAGGATTTTGGAGTGAATAATTACTAGCATTAAGGGGATTAATCTCTTAATTTGCATGCATAGAATTTAAATGGAAGTTAATTTAATACAAAAAGAAAAGCCTAAAACAAGATTTAAACCTTCCTTGATTGAAGTTGTTAAGAAAGAGTTCTGAAATGGCTTGACGTTGGGATTATTTTCTATTTTTGACAGTTCTTGGACAAGCCCTATTCATTGTGGTCTTAAAAAAGGAGGATTGACTATTATAATAAATGAACATTATGAACTGTTACAGTTTGGAGGATTTGTATAGATTATTTGAAAATTAAATAAAACCACTGGAAATGATCATTTTCCTTAGTCTTTTCTTGATCAGATGTTGGATAGATTGGTAGGAATTTTCTTTTACTATTTTCTAGATGGATATTCAATATATTATTAAATTCCTATTGCACCTAAGGATCAAAAGAAGACTACCTTCGCTAGTCCTTATGGAACTTTTACTTTTAGAAGAATACCTCTTTGTCTTTATAATGCTCCTGCTACTTTTAAAGATGTATGATGCCAAACATTTCAAACTTAATTGAGTCGGGTATTGAAATTTTTATGGATGACTTCTCTATATTTGGCACTATAATTAATTCTTTTCTTGAGAATATAACCTTTATTTTGAAAAGATGTGTGGAAACAAATTTAGTTTTAAATTGGGAGAAGTGTTAATTTATGGTAACTGAAGGCATTGTTTTAGGGTATAAGATTTCTAAGAAGGGATTTAAGGTAGACATTACAAAAACTCAAATGATAAAAAAACTACCTCCTCCTAGTTATAGTAAAGGCAATAAGATTTTCTTAGGTCATGAAAGATTTTTTAGGAGATTTATTAAGAAATTATCTGAAATTTCTAAACCATTATGTCAATTATTGGTGAAGGATGTTTCATTTGTATTTAATTATTCATGTCTTGCAGCCTTTACTTCTTTAAAACAACACTTGACTATTGCCCAAGTTATTATTGTTATTGATTGGTCATTACCTTTTAGTGATGTATGATCCTAGCAATGTCACTGTAGGTGCAGTTCATGAATAAAAGAGAGATAAGAAATCCCATGCCATGTTTTATGCTAGCAAAACTTTAAATTCTACACAATATATAATTATACAAGTATTGGAAAAACATTTCTAGCTATTATTTTTGCTCTTTATAAATTTAAATCATACTTGATTGGAGCCAAAGTAGTTATTTTTAAAAATCATTATGCTATCAAATATCTTATAATAAAGAAATATTGTAAACCTAAATCAGTTAGGTGAATTCTTCTATTATAAGAATTTGATATAAAAATTTTGGACAAAAAGAGCATTGAAAATAAAATTAATGATCAACTTTCTAGACTTTCTATTGAAAAGCATACATCTTATGAGGATCAAATTAATGAAACTTTTCCTGATGAATAATTATTTGCTCTTCATTTGAACAAATCACCTTGGTATGATCACATTATTAAGTTTATTATTATTGGTATACCTCCTTATGATTTTTTGCCAATTTAAAAGAGGAAGTTTTTGAATGATACCAAGTTTTGTTTTTGGGATGAACATTTTCTGTTTAAATCACACAACAATTAAATTATAAGATTATCCCTAAAGAATAAATAGAGCAAATCATTAAGGAGTGCATGATACCAATTGCTTCTAAAATCCTTCAATATGGATTTTTTTGCCTACTCTATTCAAGGATGTAAATGAATTCAATAAAAAATGCAATCAACGTCAAAGAGTTGGAAATATTTCAGAAAGAAATGAAAATCCATTAAGCTATGTTTTGAAAATAGACATATTTGATGTTTTGGGATTGCATTTTATGGGTCTTCTTGTGCCATCCCGTGGAAATCAATATATTCTTATTATTGTAGATTATATTTCAAAGTGGATAGAAGGTGTGGAAACATCTAAAACTTATGCTCAATTTGTGACCAAGTTTTTAAAGAAATTTTTTTTTTCTAGGTTTGGAATGGCAAGAGTTTTAATTTGTGATGGATGAAGTCATTTATGTAATAAAAGAATAGAAACAATTTTAGGGAAATATGATATTTATCATAGGATAGAAACTACTTATTCTCCCTAAATTAGTGACCAAGCTGAGATTAGTAATAGTGAGATTATTTAAATCTAGGAAAAATTTTTAGTTCTTATAGGAAGGATTGGGTGATTAAATTAGATGATGAATTATGAGCCTATAAAAATGCTTTAAAGATTCCTATTGGTAAGACTCCCTATAAATTAATTTTAGAAAAGTTCGCCACCTGCCTACAAAACTTGAAATAAAAGAATTAAATTCTAATTTTGAAGGTATAAAAGAAAAAAAATTGATGCAGTTGAGTGAATTGAAGGAATTAGAAATAAATCTTATGAAAATGTAAGGATTTATAAAGAAAGAGTTAAAAAATGGCATGATAGTGAACTTCTTAAGAAAGAGTTCACACCTGGACATGATGTTTTACTTTTTAATTGTAGGCTTAAGCTTTTTCCAAGAAAATTAAAATATAGATGGTCTAAACCTTTCACTGTCATAAGAACATTTTTTGATGGAAATGTGGAAATTTAGGATAAAAAGTATGCGGGTTTTCAAAGTTAATTACCCTAGATTGAAACCTTATTTAGGTGGAGACATTGATTGATTATGAAATATAACTGAATTAGTTCTTTCAGAAACAAAATCTTTGGTGTAGTCTGGTTGAGACTATAATCTTAGCACTTATGAGAGGCAACCCACTTGTGTCTTTAGTGAGTTTATTATAAAGGTTAGAGTGGTGCTTTATGCTCTAGTTATCTGGTACATTATCTTATAGTTTGTTATATGTATCACATATTTTGTAGCTTTCTATCATTTAGATGAAAACATGTGTTATTTATTAATATTTAAGTGTGTTATGATTTACGTTTGATTAAATTCCCTTATGCTTATTTTTTTTATTATCTTCCATTAATTTCTCTCAATTAGTATTATTTAATTTATATATATATATATATATATATATATATATATATATATATATATATATAAAAGAAAATCCAATATCACAGTTCAAATTAACACTGCTTTATAATTCATAGTTTGGAAAAATTAATAATTGACTAACATAGATCATTTAGATTATTGACTTAACTTGAATTTATGAGTTATACATTTACACATTGACCTTTGAATTAAAGATGAATAATTAGGTTAAATAATATATATGAGTACATTAAAATTGAATGTTATAAACAACTTGAATTTGAAATTAGCAATCTTATTAAATCCTAACATTAAACTCATTAAGATTGTAAGAAGATTTTAAGCAAAATAGATATTCAAAATTATTAACTATGTACTCCACAAAATAAATAAATAAATAAATAAAAAAGAATAACAAAGAAAAGAAGAAAAAGAAAGTGAGTACAATGAAAATTTGGTATCAGATAAAATCTTAGAGTCTGACTAGAATCTTATACTTAAATTCACAAAGGATAAGACAGGAGAACTAGTACAAAATATTTGTGAACTTATGAAATTTTTATTTTATCTACAAATACATCTTATCTTTAAGCTACATTATTCAATTTAGAATTCAAAATTCAATGATTATATATATAACATATGAATTCAAATTAAGCAATAATAAATAAAACTAGTTAAAATAATTGTTAGTATTTTTCAAACTAGTGTTATAACTTTATTCATTTCTACTACTTCTAGACCTTGATATATTATCCAATATTTTAATAATTTAAAATTATTAATTTTATTTTGGTTATTTGATTAATAAAAATTATAGATTTCTTTATTTGTTTGAGGACAATCAAGAGTTTAAGCTGAGGAGAATTTAAAAAGTGCAAATTACATATTATTTTATGAGTTTTATTTTGAGTGAAAATATATTATTTTTGATATTTTTATGCAGATAAAAATGTCACCAATATTCAAAGTAATCAATAGAACTATGGTGTTCAATAAAATAATAATGCAACGCTTAGTTTGATTCAGCTGAGGTGCTCAAATTTTAACATGGAGGCATCAAGTTCTTTATTTGCAAGTTCTATGGCAGCAAGACAAATAGTGCCACAACAATATATATGTTGTGGTGTTAGAAAGTTTACTTGGCATCATCGAATTCTCTATTTTTAAATTCCACGACACCATATGTTTTCACACCAAAGCGTCATTTTTGTACTTGAGTGCCATAATGCTCAAATATCTAACGCACTTCAGCATTGCAGTTGTAACTTCCAAGGGCCACATTCTATCAATGAAGAGGTGTATGTTCACCAGGTAATTGATCGACATCAGTAAGTTCCACGACGGTGGAAAAGCTTCAGTGCCAAGGCACTAGTTCACTTCTAGGGCGCCTTGGCACCATTATTTCAGACGTTGTAGCACCAATTTCCTTTTTATGTTTTTTTTTTTTATAAATAGTTGTGGTGTTATATTTGTAAGGGAGTTCAATCAATTGTATGTAAATTAAGTATTTTTTAAATTACTTCTCTAGTTCCAACTTAGACTAAAATCTAAGGGAGGCAAGGGAAGTATAACATACATGTATTTGGAGTATTTAGCCAATATTTCTTGAAGCAATTTTATAAATTAAAGTGAGAAGGAGTGCAGAAGAAATGCTTTGATCCCTCTTGGTGATATCAGTCTATTATATTTTCATTCTTCTAGGAGTTTAATGATAATGAGTTTTCTTGTTATTCATTCTATAATAGGCTAATTATATCATTTTGGATGAATGAAGTAAAATACATATTGAGTACTAATGAAGGCACTTATTCAACAACTATTTAAAGATGTTTTCAATATTATCTCACTTTTTATTTAATGCACATAGTAATCATATGTGTAGTTAAAATTTAGTTTGATGTATAGCCTTGACGGAGGAATGTAAGAATAACCAGGAGTGTTGAGATATGATGTTTGCATTCCTAGACATAGGATGTAAAAAGTTCTAGGTTCTTAAGGAGATATTATAACTATAGGAGGTCAGCATATATTCTTTTCACTTATACAAGCTTAACAAAGATCAAGGAATGCATATGCTTTGAATCATATTACTTTGAGAAGTCTTAGTTGGAAAGATAAGCAATTGATACTCAACAATACAAAACACTTTAAATAAATATTGTATCAAATATTTTACTATTTTATTCTGTAATAAAATCTCCAAAAATTTATTTTTTATTTTAGTAGAATAGTTATTACACTTAAAGTAAATAATAGAAATTTATTGTAAGCAAAAATACTTTTTCATGTGTTTGACACTCTATCACTTTATTTCTTGATTTTGCATATATAGTTACGTACATTAAATGGCTTTTATTATTATTTATATTAAGAAAATTCTAAGCATTATTTAGAAGTGGTAGAGCCCTAGATGTTTACTCCACTCAAAAGTTCACTCCACTGCCCTCATCAATAATTCTTGTACAAACATAACTAAAAAAACATATTTTTATTGAATTTAAAATAATTAAAATAATGCATAATTTATACTTATAAAAAATATGCATCGTACTCTATAAAAAACATGGTTATTAAATTATTATAATTTTAAATAAAATATTTTCCAGGGTGTGGACATAGATCTTATTGGACCAAACCACTATAAAATTTGGTGTTTTTTATTACTTTTTATTTTTCTTGCATTTTATTTCATTATTTTTTATATTTATGGTTTTAAGATTATTTGTGAAAGGCATTGCTATAATCTACTGCATATTTCAATATTAGTATTTTTAATATTCTAAAAAAATTTATAAAAAAGGGGTTTTACAAAATACAATTTTTTTTTTAAATAACAAAATCACCCCCCCTCTTGGTTAGCCTTGGGACAGTTTTATAAGGTCTAACAAACTAAATAAACTTTTAGCTCCTAAGATGCCCTTCTTAAAGGATCTATATGGTGAAAAGAAAGTTAACAAGTCCATCAAGTCATTTGAAAAAGAAAGCAACTATAGTTTTAGTGGTTGATAAAGGAAAGCAGCTAGTAACCAGCCAGCCTAGTGTTCCTCCACCACAGTCAGCTCAGCAGCAATTATTTCAAGTGACCTCAAAGCCTTCTAGAGATCCCTCTTTCATCCCTTTTAAAGAGATATTGGAAAAACCTTATCTAGTTAAAAGTAAAGTAATAGGGAAAGTCTATAATATTCTTTTTAAGAAATCAAACTTTAGGTTGCCAGAGGCTAGGTGACTTGAAGATATAAAGAAAAAGAATGATCCCAACTACTATCCTTACCATCACATGGTCAGCCAACTAATTTAAGATTGCACTATTTTCAAAGATTGGCTTGAGAGGAACATCAAGCATGATAATATTTTTTTTCCCAAGGAGTATTTGGTAAATCTGGAGTATGTGTCAATTAAATTGATTTCAAGTAACCATTATAACATTTCTCCTTTAATAAAAGATGGTTGGGTATTGCTTTATCCTGGGCACTTAAAATGTCGATTAACATGCCTTTTTATCTTTCTTGACAACTGTCGAAGAGAGCCCAAGGCCCGATTCGGGAGGTTGACTAGGACATTTCATAGGAGGATGTTGAGCTGCTTCCCTCTCTAGTAGACGTAGGAACTAATATATCAAATAAAAAAGAAAAGAATGATATTTTTGTATAGTGGAAGTGTATTGATGAAAGATATATTAAAGTGGAGGATGGTGGCATAAAATCCCCATCCTCACTCCTGTTATTTGACTTTTACTTTTTCCCATTAAAGGCAAAGGTTTGCAAATTTAATAAAAAGAATCCTTCTACATCAATTTTGATGCTTAGCCATGGAAATGAGATGCAAATTGACAACTCTTCCCAAGAAATTCAAAATTCTATTAAGATCAATCCAAGTACCCAAAAAATCTATCTTCCTAATTTGACTCTTCAAGGGGAAGTCGAACTTGACCCCTCAAATCAAATTTCAAGGAATTCCTATCATGAAAGACTTTTCAAATTCTAACACCCATTCAGAAAATAACAATCCAAAACCTTTGGTGAGTATAAAATCCACTTTAGTTTTCCCTCCCGAAGATATCGAGCAGGTGAAACTTTGTGATGGTAAAGTTTTACCCCTTAGGATAAAGGGAAGTAAGTTACTTCTAATGGTTCAATTCTTAATCATCTTCAATAGTTCAATCTTCCTTTTACTCCACAGGGTCTTGTATTTGACATTCCTATGGTTTATTATAATGTTTCAGCTCATCTTAAGAAGTTGTCAGCCAAGTTGAGCATCACCGGTGCCCTTATTCTATCAAAAGAAATGAGGGAGTCTTTAATTGAAGCACTTATCAACCTAGAGATTTACCTAGCTCAATTATCTTTGACCTCAAATGACGAAGCCCTCTACTTCAAAGAAATCCAAGGAGTAGCAGTCTCAGTTGAAGAGCTACTACTAGGTACTACTGATCAAGATTGCCCTCTTTATTTTACTATAAATATAGAGGATTTTAAGTTATCAAGAGTCCTTATTGATCAAGGTGTATCATTCAACATGATGAATGTAAAGACATTGCCTATCATAGAGTTGATAATAATAAGCTCACCACTAATAAGTTGGTACTATGTGAGCTCAACGAGAAAGGCGAGAGGGCTTCGGGTTTGATCATCCACCTGTTGGAAATTGGAGAACTCAAAATCGAAGCAAAATTTTATACTATTAATTCAGCTACATCCTTTAATGCACTTCTAGGTAAGCCCTAGATCCATGAATATATGATGATTCCATCTTCCCTACATCAATGCATTATGTACTAATAAGACGACATCGAATATGTGATTAAGAGTGATTTTTAACCATTCTCAACTTAAGAGATTGGGATATATGAGGATGCCGCATATTTCATACTAAAAGGGTCATCTTCCCATTTTAAAGTTGAGATCAAAATTGAGGAGAAAATAAGCGAGTAAAAATCCAATCAAAATCAAGGCTCAAAAGGAGAAAAAGAAAAAGAAAGGGGAAGAGAAAAATATCAAGAAATATAAGGATCAGATATAGAAGATGACATTGAGATCATGGTCCTTAGGCCTCCAAACTTATTAGCTCAAAGAGGTTGGAGGATGGATTTAAGGGCATGTGGTTGAGGTTATGCTTAATTTGATTGAAGAATTACCCTAGTCTATATAAATTTGGAATCAAGTTTTGACGAAAAACTAAAAAAAAATGAGGTGTTGCAATTCCTTTAAACTATCAAAAAATTAATCCTTCTCCAAATTTTGATCTCACTTTAGAACAGGATAGTGACCTAGAGTCCGATGCTAAAAAAGTTCAATGTTATGGGCTTGAATTAATAATATATGAAAAGCTTAGTAGGAGAATTAAGGCCCTATCCTTGACCCCACTGTTGGCTGGCAGGGTTATAGGACTAGAGATTAAAGAGTTTCTTAACCTAAGCAGCAAAATAAGGAAAGTCCAAAAATATTTCCCTGGCTCAGCCTCCTTGAGAGATGAAAGTGATGTAACCCTCGAAGAGGTAGAATCTAATGAATTAATGAAATTACCATGTAGCTATTTTCTTAAATGTGTAAATTATTTGTTTTTCAAAGGCTTTGTACTGTATTGATGGATTAAAAGTCAAGCTAGGTACTATGAGAATATTTGGCAAATAAAAGTTAATAAAAATTTGACAAGTGGTGTCGGCTTTGGCATCATTAGTTTATTTAACGATGATGAATATTGCTTAATGATAACTTATCATCTTGAATATTAGAATGTTCCTACTAAAGTCATTGGCCCTCTCAGCAGACTCTATTTCGAGACTTTAGATGATTCTGATGAACTCCAAGTTTGGGATGCACTCCCTGAATTTGAAGAAGATATTAAATCGATAGTCGATGAGTTGAGAGAAGTTAACCTGGGAATCGAAGATGACCCACATGCTACTTTTATAAGAACTCTATTGATTGAGGATGAGTCTTAGGATCAAATTCAACTTATGTTTGAGTTTAAAGACTACTTCACCTACACATACGATGAAATACTGGGCTTGTCCACTGACGTAGCAGTTCTTTAACTTAGAAACTAGCATGTTGCCATTCCTATTAAATAAGCTCCTTGGTGTAGGCATTTAGAGATAGAGTAGAAAGTTGTTTCTGATATCAAGAAATTGGTCGAGGGTGGATTCATTCTAGAGGAATAGTACTCCTCTAGGGTATCAAGTGTTGTACTAGTTTGAAAGAAGAATGGTCAAATTGGGATTTGTTTCAATTATATAGATATAAATAAGGCATGTCCCAAGGAAGAATTTCATTTAGTTATACCTAAACTCATGGTGGACATCGCTTCCTCGCATGCTGTTTTCTCTTTTATGGATGACTCATCCAATTACAGTCAAATCAGAATGGCCCTAGAAGATGAGAGTGTTAGTTGACTATGGCACCCTAAGAAGGGGGGGGGGGGTGAATTGGGGTTTCTAAAATTTTTTTAAAAGAAGGAAATTAAAATAATTTTAAAGCTATTTTAAAAATAATAAAAAATCACACAATTTTTATGAAAAAGACAAAGAAAAATAGATGCAAGAAATGAAAATAAGAGGCACAATATTTTTAAGTGGTTCGGCTGGGATTCCAAACTGACCTACATCCATGCTAGCCAACTCTTATGCTAGAGTTAACTAATCCCAGGTTTTCCTTGCAAACCTCTCTTCTTTAAATTAAAGAAGTTCTTTACAACCTAAGTACTCTCCTACATGGGCAAGTACAACCCAATCTAGTTATAATTAAAACTTCACTAAGCCAAATGGCTTATATCAAGAAAATGAAAAATATGATTTGATGTAAATAATACTAGCTCAAATTATCTTGCAATAAAATATTCATAATATTTGAGATGATCTTATAAATTAATTTTAATCACCTCAGTACTTGTAAATGGAATATTAAATTTGCTCACTTTAAGATAGATTTATATTTTATTTAAAATAAGAATAATATTTTAAATAAAAATATATTCTTTTTGATTTAAACTTTAAATCTTCAAATAAAAAATGAATTAGATTTCTAATGTAAATCTATGCCACATTTAAAGAAAATAAAATTACTTGCTTTGCTAACTTTATGGATTTGAAAGATATAATATAGAAAACTTAAGATAAAATTTCCAACTAGTTTTTCACCAAATAATAAATATATTCATGAAAGTAATATATGGTAAAAAGCTAAAAGAACAAAAGTAAAGATTTAATGAAGGAAAGCAAACTCAAGAACTTCTAGAGATGTTACTCGATTTTGTGTGTTGAAGCTTTCCAACCAAGAATTCGATCTCTCAAATGAAAAGAGGTCTTGAAATAAAAATCAAAGTTTCTCCTCTCATGATTTAGCATGTAAAGAGGAAAGGAAGAATGGAAGAATTGATGGAGATTTTATTTTTGAGTAGTCCTTACATGAAGAAGAAGAGAGGTATTTAAAGGGAAAGAATAAGTAAAGCCAAATTTGAATAAAACTAATAATCTAATATTAATTTATCAACTAATAATATTATATTTGATAAAGAATTAATTTATATTAAATATATATGAGATTCAAATGGCTATAAAATGGCTAGCCACTTGGGAAAGTAAAAAAGTCTTCATATACATCCAAAATAGGGCAAAAATGGCTACCAGCCGATTATATTTAAATCAGATAATGTTTAGAAAATCATTATCTTTGACAACATAATCCATAATCAAGTTGAGTGCTACATCGATTATTTGGTTGTCAAGAGAAATGTTAAAGAGGCTCACCTACATAACTTAAGAACCATTTTTCGAGCGGTTGCTTCGCTACAATGTTAAAATGAGTCCTTTGAAGTATGCCTTCGACATCACTTCATGAAAAATCTTAGGATTTGTAGTAAGATACCGTGGAATCAAGATTGATCATGCCAAAATTAAATCCATCTTAGATATGCCATCTCTTAAGATTCTTACCAAGCTTAGATCTCCTCAAGGTAGGCTAGCATATATAAAAAAGTTCATATCCAATCTTTCTTGAATATGTCAACCATTCTTTATCTTAGCCAAGAAGGATACTAAATTCATATGAGATGAGAAATGTCAAAGTGTCTTTGAAAACATCAAGGATTACCTTGTCAATCTACTAATTTTGGTTGTCCCTGTTCTTGAGAAACCTCTTATTCTTTACACCACTACCCTTGACGGGTCACTTGATGCTCTTCTAGCTTAAGTCAATGATGAGAGAAATGAGAATACACTCTATTACCTATGCTTAAGGCTTCTTCCTACCAAAATATAATATCCTTTAATTGAGAAACACTATCTTGCTTTAATTTTTGTAGCCCAAAAGCTAAGACACTATATACTTTATCATTCAATCAATCTAATTTCTAGAGTCAACTCATTGCAATATCTTATGACCTGCCCTACATTGTCGGGGTATTTGACACATTGGTCTATTATATTACTTCAATTTAAGAACACTTTCATTCCCCTGCGTGTTGTTAAAGGGTATGTCATTGTCGATTTCCTTGAAGTGCACCTACTGCCAATAGATTCTCCTTTATGATGATTTACCTAATGAAAAAATCATGATTTTAAGAGAATCTAATGACTCGATATGTGAAATGTTGTTTAATGGTGCAACATCCTCTTATATGGGAAATACACATCAATGTACTATTCCTAAAAAAGTAGAGTTAGTCAAATTTTTATAACCCTGGGTAAGGGAATGATGCACCTTTCCTTTTACGTATTAGAGCCTTGCACTAATAATGAGGCTGAGTATGAAGCTTTGGTAACTGGCCTAGAAATTGCAATCCTAATGGAGGTTAAAGAGATTAAAACTTTGGGGATTCCTAACTATTGATAAAATTGGTTATAAGAACCTATAAGGTTTTGAATCCTAAATTCCTAAAATATCACCAGTACACCAGTCACTTGCTCAAACAAATTTCCATTGTAAGTTTACATAGGGTTCCGCATGGAAGTAATTCTGCGGTAGATTCCCTAGTAAAACTTTTAAAGGAATTTTCCTATGTAGAAGAAGATTCCATTCCTACAAATATTCAAGTTGAAAAACTTGTCTCTTATAGATTTGGAGCACATCGATAAGCAATCCTCCCAGATCCTTGCTTACTATTTAGAAACTAAGAAAGAAGGTGATTGGAGACAACCATTCGTTGACTACCTTCGAGAGGGTAAACTTCCCCAAGATTAAATCCTCACCAACCAGATCAAAAAGGTGCCCTATCATATACACTAGTCGATAATATGTTATAACACAGGTCATTCGATTAGAAGTGGCTATATTGACTAGACAAATAATATGCTCTGAAGATTTTTAATGAGGTCCATTCTGAACTATGCAGAGCTTATCATTCAGGTTTAAAAATGAAGTTGAAAATTAAAAGACTTGGATACTATTAGGCTATGATAACTAATAGTTACATGAATGTTGCAAGGCTTTATCATCAGTGCCAAGTTCATGGTGTGGTCTTACATAAGCCCCCTAATATTCTGCATCCCATGATAGCTTTGTGGCCCTTTGAAAGTTGAGACATGGATGTTATTGGGCCAATTGACCATCCTTCTTAAAAAATTAATAGTTTTGTAAGGCGCCATAATATTGATTGGAAATATTCAATGATTTATTACCCCCGAGCTAAAGGGTTGGCTGAGGCCTTTAACAAGACTTTTGTGTAGGTTATAAAGAAGACCCTCAATAAAAACAAACATCAATGGGATCAAAGGTTGGTAGAAGCTTTATGGGCCTTCCATACCACTTATCAAACCCTGACATAATGCATTCTATTTGCACTAGTGTATGGATTAGAGGCCATACTCCCCTTGGAAATATAAATTCCTTTACTCAGAGTTACAATGCAGAATCAAATCATAACTCAAAAAAAATGAAAAACTTTGACTATAACTCGAAGGCTTTAAAGAACATCATCTCCAAGCTTAACAGAGCATACAATTAAATAAGGTTCGAATGGTTCAAACTCATGATAAGTTAGTGTGAGAAAGAATCTTCAAAGTAGGAGACTTGATCTTAGTTCTTTGGAGGCCTATCTTAGCTCATCAAAAGATTGTTGGAAGTTTGATCCAACATGGGAATGACCCTTCATTATAGAGATTTGCTATGAAGGGGGCTTATATCAGCTAGTTAATTATTAAGGAAATGACCTAATGTTACCTATCAATGGAAATTTTCTTAAAAAATACTATGCTTGTTCTAGATTGAGTGTTTAATATATATATATATATATATATATATATATATATATATATATATATATATATATATATAAGTTTAAATTAATTATATATGTTCATGCATCTTTCAAATTATAAACTCATTCATCTCCTCCTTAGGATTATATCTATTTGTGTTGGAGTACGCTCTTTGTGATACCATCCTATTTTCCATCCAGATCCTCTAGGTACAGAAAGCTTCCTCCCCAAAAGATCTTCCTAATTGATTCTATCCATTAGGTATAAGTTCTATATTAGCATCCTATAGACCTAAGATTATGTGATGCTCTTCTTTAGACCCTAGGTTAGGTGATGCCTACCTTGGAATATAGTTGATTTTATCTATTAGGTGTAAGTCCTTTATCATCATCTTATAGACCTAAGGTTAGATGATTCCCTTCCTTATACCCTAGGTTAGGTGATGTCTTCCTTGGACTCCAAGTTGATTATGTCAATTAGGTTTAAGTCCTCGATTGACATCCTATAGACTGAAGGTTGGGTGATTCTCTTCCTTAGACCCAAGGTTAGGTGATGCTTGCTTTGGACTCCTAGTTGATTCTATCTATTAGGTATAAGTCCTCTATAGGCATCCTATAGACCAAAGGTTGGGTGATGCCCTTCCTTAGACCTGAGGTTAGGTGATGCCTTCCTTGGACTCCCAGTTGGCTCTATTGATTAGGTATAAGTCCTCTATTGGCGTCCTATAGACCTAAGTTTGGGTGATGCCCCTCCTTAGACCCAAGGATAGGCGATACACACCTTGGACTCCCAATTGATTCTATCTATTAGGTACAATTCCTCTATCAGAATCCTATAGACCTAAGGTTGGGTGATGCATTTTCTTAAACTCGAGGTTAGGAGATGCCTACCTTGGACTCTTAGTTGATTCTATCTATTAGGTATAAGTTCTATATCAACATCCTATAGACCTAAGCTTTTGTGATGACCATCGTTAAACTAGAGGTTAGGTGATGCCTTTCTTGGATTCTTAGTTAATTCTATTTATTAAGTATAAGTCCTCAGTCAACATCCTATTAACCTAAGGTTGGGTGATGCCCTTCCAATTTGAATTTTCTTTTTGATATAAGTCCTCTATCAACGTCTAAATATACCTAGGGATTGAGTGATTCCTTTACTTAGAATTAAAATTCCATTTCAATATTTCTTTTGGACAACACCAATATGTGTAGTAGAACTTTATTTTAGTATGCATATTTGGGGTCCATTTATTGAACTCAGTTTTATATGAGATCTTCAAGTCCAATCCATATTTCCCTTTGGTGATCTAAGGAATGATAATTATTCACTTGTTAGTAATACAAACCCCATCCAAACTTTAATCCGGATACATGATCAAATCTAGTCCAAAATCCAGTTCAATTCCAAATCCAAGATCCTAGATCATTTTTTAAAATCAAACTCCAATCCCATTCAATCACTCCTAACCATTCATATGATTGAGATTGATATGAAATATCCAGTTTAATCAATCTACTTTAAGATCCATATCAACTCCAAGATTCTTAAGTCCGAATCCAAAGCCAAGAGCCAAAGTTTTGAAACCATTTGTAGGAGAATTTTATATCACCTAAAAATCTAGTCAAATGACCTCTGATTTATGATATGTCAATTGAATATTGATCAAACATGTCTCTAGAGCCAACCCTCCAAATTTGAGGTCACTCTAAGGTTTCTAGCCCAAAAAATTGAATTGATTTCTAAAGATAACAAAACCTTTAAATATTTACAGCCTATGTCATTGGATTTGCCATATAGTGGAATTTGACCTTGGGATCCCTTTGAAGCCTTCCAACAACATCTATGACCTTTGTTCTGACTTTTTGGCAAATAACATACACTTTGCAAGACCAAATTTGACCCAGTGTTGACTATGGGTCAAAATGACTAAAATGCCCTTTAAAGGGGTTTTTAGTCTTGTCACCAAAATTCAACTTGGACTTCCCATATCAATCTTCAAAACCTATCTCAATGGATTCTAAATATCATTTGGGATCCATTGGACCCAGATTCAAGTGTTGGTTTAACTTGGTTAACCAAGTCAACCAAGGTTGACCAACATGTCCCTTAAGGTTTCAAATGTCAATTTTAATCCAAATGACCTCACCAATACATGGGACCACCTCCATTGATATGAAAACACTTATTTGAACTTATTTGACTCAAGCTCAACCCATAGTTTTACCTGGTTAACCATGGTTTGACTTGGCTGACCAAATTAACGCTTGATCTACACACTTTTTAAATTCCATCATTGAACCCATTTTAAATCAAATCAAACTCTCAAAATCATTCCATTAGACACCCTTGACATTTTCAAAACTTTCCAAGTCAAACTCCCCATGGGTTGACTTGGTTAAGCCATATTGGAAGGGTCAAAACCCTCACCAACCTCATGCATTTATTCAAAGCTTCATTCCCTTGACTTCAAACTACTTGGCGTAATTTTGTACAGCCCTCTTGGCCTTCTTAAGACCTATCCTAGTCACCATTGACTAGTTAATAGGTCAAAAAGTCAACAACCCCTTTTGAACTCATGAGAAAGGGACCAAATTATAGCAACATCACCTTGCCACATAAGCAAATCCCATTCCCCCAATTAAATGTTGCTCAAACATGCTGAAAAGTAGCCCATTTCCTCTCTTAAGAGGACCTAAACTAGCCCTCTAAACCATTCTTAAGCTTGGTTTAACCAAATGAAGGAAAAGTATGTGGTCCCCCTTCCTGTAGTCCAAGACCAATCCCTCTAAACCCACCATCTTTCTCTTGATTTTGGGAATTTTAGGGGACACTTGGCATGTATCTAAGTTCTCTCTAATTAAATCCTAACCATCCAATTTAAAAATAAGGGGGTAAGTGTAGGGAACTTGTAATACCCATCATTTTTGCTCATTTTCATCAAAGCTCCCACTCCAGTAGCCTTCAACCTTTCAAGAGCCTTCCATATCCTTTATAGCTCTTCCCAAGTCCTTTCCAAGCCTCCCCCATCATTTATGGGTCTAAAATCACTATTTTAGTGATGAGAGACCATTCTAGTGAGAGAAAACCAACTCTCTTCAATAACTTTAAACTAGCCGTCAAAAGCTCTTTGGATCTTTAACAAACTTGTAGAGGGCATCATTAGGAGCAAAAGGATTATAATATCTCAAAAATCTACCAGCTAGATTATAAGATTTTCTTACTTTTAGGTAGAACTTCAATTTGAAATAGAAAAAAATTGTAATGCGTGGAGCGTTAAAACTCCAAGCATTGCAAGATTAAGTTGCCCTTAAGGTATGCTTCTAATTTTGTAAGATTTGGTTAAGGTTTTTGGGAGATATGAGCAATTGAATGTTTAGTTCATTTTAGAATTGGAACCGGCTGATCAATCATAGTCATCTTATTTTCCCCTCATCAGAATTGGATATCTCAGGATCTACCAGGTCATGCGATGCTCACAACCGGGTTCAAACGCATACTAGTCTAAGGTGCAGGTGCTTAAGTGGTTGCATCTTAGTTGTTGGTCTGTTCCATGGCCGAATAAGTGGCACCAATGAAGCGCCGACATGGCTAAGTGACCATTCATACTATACCATATGTTAATACGTAGCCCTCCACCACCGTTTCGGTGCCAATCATTACCAATGATTGATGTAGACTATTTATTGAATAAAAATTGCAAAAAAAAATGCTCAAAATCTTCCAAATTTCCTAAAAAATTTAAATTTTCACCAAATTGGATGTTCTTGGTATCATTGGAAAGGGAATTTAGATTACTCTTTATTAAAATTAAAATTGAGTTAATTTGATTACTAGATTGTGAGATTTTTTTATTTGTTTGAAATTAGTTTTTTGTGATCTTCTCACAATCTAGTTGTCAATTAGGGACCAAATTTTGTTGAAAAGTTTTTGGGTATCTCAAGCGTATTCTATAAATTTTGTAGGATCAGGTACTAATTAGATTACTATGATGTGAATTTCCAATGCAATGGATCCATTTTGGACCAAAAACTTTGAAATTTAATAACTCTTCAAATCTTTTGAATTAGTGTACATAATTCATGTAGGGTGATTTCACATGTACTAGGGTGAGTTGAACAAAATTTCCAGTCTAGTAGAACTCTAGTGACACAGAGGAAAAATAGTTAAGGACATGGTCTAGATGACTTAGAAATATTCTAGGAAATTATACACATACCCAATAAGGGTGAAACTTGGCAAACTAAAACTTAGTGACATCTTACACTATAGGTTTAAATTTTATTGAATTTTGAGTTCATTTGTCTAGAAAATTAACCATATAAAAATATAGCCTTTTTAAGGACACATAAAATTAAAAAAATTATAATAAAGCCAATTTAAATATAAAAAATATAATTAATTCATCAAATTAACAAGAATTTATTCTTCTACCTAGGAATAATAAAAGCCCCATAATTAGATTTACAATTTTAAAAATTAATTAATTAAAAATTATTAAAAAATCCCAATTCTACCTAGGAATAATAAAAGCCCCATAATTAGATTTACAATTTTAAAAATTAATTAATTAAAAATTATTAAAAAATCCCAATTAATTTTTAAACATTTGGAAACACTCCCATGGGTCATCCATGACCTTTGGGAGTGATTCCAAGTAGTTCAAAATAAGTTTAGGGCAAAACATTCAAAACCTTCCTAATTAAGTAATTGCAAAATTCAATTAATTAAGAAAACTTTGAAAATCATAAGTAATTCTAGAAAACTTTAAATTAACAAAACTTAGTGTCATTCAACTCTATTTAGGGTCTAGTATTTTCCAAAAATCTTAAACTTCAAAAATTAAGTTAAAGTAAAAAAGTCAACTTTTTAGTCAACCGTAGTTCAAATTTTGGTCCATACTTAAGAAAAACATAACTTTTTATAGAAAACTCCAAATTAAAAAAATTCCAAAATTTAATAATTTATTTAAAATTCAAGAAAACTCTAACTTGATTAATAAAACAAATCTACCAACCCTTCTAATACACAAAATGCACTTTAAAGATGAAGTTTTTAGGATTAACTGCTCCGGGCTGTGGGGCTAAGTGTCCTAAGGAGGCTTGGTTCCTCAAGCCTGGTGGCACATCGTCATGAATGAATTTAATGAATTATAAAACCTTAAAATTAAATGAATCTTAATCTTTTAACTAAACTAAAATTCTTAACCCAATTATATCAACAAGATTTTTAGGATGGATTACTCTGGGCTGCGGGGTTAAGAGTCTAGAGGAGGCCTGGTTCCTTGAGTGTGGTGACACAATGCCACAAACTGGTTGAAGAAAAATATAAATTAACTTAGTCCTTAAAATCAACAACTAATTAAACTAATTAAAATTCATTAATCCTTTAATGTTTAAGTAATTAAGTCCATCTGATTAACTAATCCTTAAAATATATCTTAAACTAAACTTTAATACTTTAACATTTAGACTCAAACATAAATATTTCTTTCAACCTTTAACAAACCTAAATATTAAAAAACTTTAACAAACTACCCAGCTTAAGATTTACCCCTGCCACATAATCTTTAGCACACACTTTAGATGATTTGTTAGGACAAACAACCCTAGCCTAGGTTAGGTCAGTATTTACTTTACCATTATGTGTTGGATTTTTTAAGATTTCATTGCATATCTTGATTGAAATTGATTATGTATTTATTTACTTTTAGTATACTCTATAGATTGATGATTTGATTGATGATTAGATTACCCTTAGGCTAAGAATGATCTACTTACTCACTAAATTTTCTACAGGTGGCCATGCTTGTGCAAGGCAATAAATGGGGCTAAAAATTTAATAATTATAAATACTATAGGTGCTTCAGCTACTTAGCCAAAAATAAATTAGGGCATGGCTATTTTGAGTATTTTAACTTTATTATGTAATTACTTGGGATTGATTTAATATTTAAAGGCTTAGGATAACCTTACAGGAGAGTCTAGATTTTTCTTTTCAACATCAATATAATTTATTTAAAGTATTGAGTTGTGAGAGAGTCTTTGAGTTTGAGATACTTAGGTACAAAGTTGGATTCTAAAGAGGAAGGGATATTCTTAGGGGGAAAATCCTTTTTCATTTAGAAGCCTAAATTTGGATCAATTTAATACCCATAGTGGAACGAATAACCTCCGCTTTGGGGCAAGAGATTTATTTTTCATTTGTGTACCTAGGTATGATGAACCCAAGGAGCCCGAAGAGGATAAGACCATGGAATCCAAGATAGATTGTATCCGACTCAAAGTCATGTACATCTATCTTAGGATTATAATTCTAGTTTATGGTTAGTGGTTCCCGACCACTTTTAAATTTATGCAACTCTGGGTTGTAATAAAAAGAATATAATTACCTTAATTTCCATGTTAGGCACCTGCTCACATATGGGTTATGGTAGACAACCTGGCCTTTGAGGATGCGATCTGTAAAGGAGATGTTGTGCAATCTCTAGGAAAAACTATTTCCTAGCCTTTTTAAAAAATGGTTACACTCTATTTTATGCATCTAATTGAGTCGTTAAACATTTTATTGCATTGGAAATAAATTAAAAAAAAGTTGAAATTCTAATTGCATTTGTCTTAGGCATTTTTACCTTACATAAGTCATGGGACAAATTAGGATTTGCTCTAAATATTAGTCCCAATTTAAAAAAAATTTAATAACAATGTTCCAACCACTCCTTCATAAGGACCAAACTCATATATTTAAAATTGACTAGGTGATTAGCTGGTTCTATAATCAAGGCTGAGGTAAGTCCAAGTTTAACACTACATTAGCTAGGTTTGGACTAGCGTGTTCCAATGTCCAAATTTAGGTTTAGGATTCGGGGTAGATTTTGAATCATAAGACCTAAAACTCTGGGAATATAATCCGAAACTTCTAATAAAATAATAAATTCAAATTAATATTCTTCTCAATCCAAAATTTAAAAAAACAATACTTATATTAGGTTGGGAAATTTATGAATTGTTTCAAAATCCTAAGGTGTATCCTACCTCCCCTATGTTAACTTTGGAAATAATTGTTCATAATTCGATCCAATCATGGTTGGAACTTCAAATTCATCTCCTTGATATCATTTCTATAAAATCTCTAAAAAGAATTTCTATCATTATTTTAATCAAGAGTATTCATAGGATACTCCATTTTCTTATGATGTGATTAACTATGAGGGCTTGCACTCATAGAAGATCTAGAGCCTATCTCAAATTTTTAAAAATCAAATAACATTTCTTTTTTGAAATCAATTTTATAATGATCATCATCATCATAATCAAATAATTGCTAACAGATGTTATTTTCTCTTATCAGGGAGATACATCATTTGCTAACAAAAATTTGAATATGAAATTAACTATTACATCTCTTGATTATCATAATTAGATATTTGACTGAACTTTATTTAGACCTTCCAGAGTCATATATGGTTCGCCCTTAAATCAGGCTACGATATTCAAGATAAAATCCATAATTCTGGGTCTAAACACGATAAGAGATTTTATCTTTGCCTTATGAGGCCGTATATTAACCCTAATGGTCTGTTTAACTCCATAATTCAAATTTAATCTTAATTTCCAATTTTTCTAAATAAATTTAATTTAGATTTGTTTTGTACCATGCAAGGAAAGTCGCCTTTTCAAATCCCACTAATATCCTGTTGGATGACTATGGCACCCCAAGAAGGGGAGGTGAATTAAGTTTTTTTAAATTTTTATTAAAAGAGAGAAAATAAAATAATTTTAAAGCTCTTTTTGAAAAGAATAAAAAATTGCACAATTTTTATGAAAAGGATAAAGGAAAATAGATGCAAGAAATAAAAATAAGAGGCATAATATTTTTATGTGGTTCAGCCTAGATTCCAATCCGACCTACGTTCATGCTAGCCAACTCTTGGGCTAGAATTCATTAATCCCATGTTTGTCTTACAAACCTAACTTCTTTAAACCAAAGAAGTTCCTTACAACCTAAGTACTCTCCTACACGGAAACAGATGAGTACAACCCAATCTATTACAATTTAAACTTAATTAAGCCAAATGACTTAGATCAACAAAATTAAAAAAAAGTACAACCTCAAATTATCTTGCAATAAAATGTCCAAAATATTTGAGGTAATCTTACAAATTAATTTTCATAACCTCACTACTTACAAATGGAATATTGAATTTCCACACTTTAAGATAGATTTATATTTTGATAAAAATATGAATAATATTTATTTTTTTTTTGCTATTTTAAACTTTAAATCTTTAAATCAAAAAATGAATTTGAATTTAAATGTAAATCTATGCCATGCTAAAGAAAATAAAAATACTCATTTTGCTAAATTTATGGATTTAAGAGATGTAATATAGAAAACTTAATATAACATTTCCAACTAATATTTCACCAATAATAAATATTTTCAAGAAAGAAATATATGGTGAAAGTTAAAAGAACAACAAGTAATGATTCAGTGAAGGAAAATAAACTCAAGAACTCTAAGAGATGTTACACGGTTTTGTGTGTTGAAACTTTCCAACCAAGAATTTGATCTCACGAATGAAAAAAGCTCTTAAAATTAAAATAAAAGTTTATCCTCTCAAGATTTATCATTTAAATAAGAAAAAAAGAATAGAAGAATATCTAGAGTTTTCTTTTTTGTGCAGCCCTTACATTAAGAGGAAAAGGGGTATTTAAAAGAAAAGGGAAAGTAAAGCAAAATTTGAATAAAAATACTTATATAATATTACTTTAATAACTAATAATATTATATTTGATCAAGAATTCAATTATATTAAATATATATAAGTTTCAAATGGTTATAAAAAGGATAGTCACAAGGAAAAGTAAACAAGTCTTCATATACATCCAAAATAAGTTAAAAATGGCTACCCAGCAAATTATATTAAACTTGGATAATGTATATAAATTCATTATAAATTTAAATGAGATCTAAATGAGTCATATAACCTATCAATTTATCTAAAAAATCCAAGGAATACAATTCAATATAAATTAAAATATGTTTCTTACGAACTAATATCATATTAAGTAAAATAACATCTTATGAACATTTTTTTTAAAATTTAAGGATATATTGAATATTAATATAATAATAAGATGTAATATATTAGTTTCAAATGGTTATAAAATGGATAGTCACAAGGAAAAGTAAAAAAGTCTTCGTATACATCCAAAATAAGTTAAAAATGGCTACCTAGCAAATTATATTAAACTTGGATAATGTTTAGAAATTCATTATAAATTTAAATGAGATCCAAATGAGTCATATAACCTATCAATTTATCTAAAAAATCCAAGGAATATAATTCAATATAAATTAAAATATGTTTCTTACAAACTAATATCATATTAAGTAAAATAACATCTTATGAACATTTTTTTTAAAATTTAAGGATATATTGAATATTAATATAATAATAAGATGTAATTTATATAAAATAAATAATACATTAATAAATTGATGTGAAGTAAGCTAATTTAAAATGAATAAATAATAAAAAATTTATTACATAAAATTATTACATTTAATTTCCCTAATTATATCTTTCCATATTTGATAACAATTATGTAATCAATGAAGCTTATAAAATTTATTTAATAAATAAATCTTATAGATTTCTATATCAACATTAATATATAATTAATAGATACCTTGATGGTGAGCAAATCAAGCCATACAAGTAAATACTAATGGACCACTAACATACTTCTACGAGAATATGAAGGCCTTCAAGTTGTCCATCTTAAGCTCGAAATTTGATTGACCTTATGTTATCCAATGTAAATCTCATGAGTAATTACTATGCACATCCATCAACTCATTACACCTAAAATACTTAGCACACAAATTAGAACATCTAAGCATATGTTTGTTATCATCAAAATCTCTAAAATAGGTCATGAGATAGATATAACAACAATTTCCCCTTTTTTGATGCTGACAAACTTAAGTTGGTTATAGTTAAAACAAAGGTGCAAATTGACCTTTTATCATAAGTTTTAAGCATTAGAAAAATATATATGATAATTGATAAATATTTTTGAATGCTAATTTGCAAAGAAAAAAAATAATTCTCTCCCTAAATATATGCTTATAAAAAGAATTATGACCAACATATATAATTATTTTCCCCCTTTGACAACATTAAAAATTAATTATAATATAAAAAAAAAATAAATGATAGGATCTAACATCCCAAGCATACATCTTAACATGCAAAATCTCTCTTTAGCTAAAGGTTTCATAAATATATCAGCTATTTGAGAATGTGTTTTTACAAAATATATATTCACATCACCTTTATTAATATGATCTCTAATAAAATGGTATCTAATCTCTATGTGTTTAGTTCATGAATGTTGTATAGGATTTTTTTGTTAAACTTATAATGCTTGTATTATCACATTAAGTGGGAATATTTTTAAGCTTAATTCCAAAATATTCTAATTATTGCTTTAGCAATAAAAATTTAGCAACACAACTACTTGCGGCTATGTACTCTCCTTCAGGAGTGGATAAAACTACTGAATTTTATTTTCTAGAAGACCAAGAAATAAGTGACAATCCTAAAAATTGATCAATTCTAAATGTATTTTTTTTATTAACCTTATAACCACCATAGTCTACATCAAAATATGCAACTAAATTACATGATAATAAAGTTTTTGGGGTACTATAAACCTAACTTAGGAGTTCTAATCAAATTGTAAATTATTCGCTTAACTACTGTATGTATTATTCTTTAGGATTGCCTTGAAATCTTACATACAGACATGCAACAATCATAAAATCAGGCCGACTAGCAGTAAGATACAAAAGTGAACCTATCATACTCCCATAAAGCTTTTGATCTATTAGTTTTCCTAATTCATCTAAATCAAGTCTAGTGGATGGGCTTATAGGAGTTTTACTTAATTTGAATCTCTTCATATCAAACTTTTCTAATAATTTATTTATGTACTTGGTTTGACATATAAATGTGCCAGACTATAGTTGTTTTATTTGAAGTCTTAAGAAAAAGGTTAGTTCTTCCATCATACTCATTTCAAATTTCTTTAGCATTAATGAGAAAAACTCATGACATAAACTTTCATTTGTACTTTCAAATAATATATCATTAACATAAATCTCTATAATAATTAAATCATCTCTAATATTTTTTATAAAAAGAGTTGTACCTACCTTACCTATTCTAAAATTATGTTCAATTAAAAAGTTACTTAACCTATCATACTAAGCCCGTGGAGCCTATTTTAAACCAAAATTTTCTTTCTTTAATTTATATACATGATTAAGAAAATTAATGTTATCAAAACCTGGTGGTTGTTCTACAAATACATCTTGATCAATATACCCATTAAAAATATACTTTTGACATCCATTTGAAAAAGCTTAAAGTCCTTAAAACAAAGAAAGGCAATGAGTAATCTAATGGCTTCTAGTCTTGCTACGAATACAAAAGATTCTTCAAAATCCATTCCTTCTATTTGTGTGTACACTTGTACAAATAATCTAGCTTTCTTTCTAATAATACTTCCCTGAGTTATCTAGCTTATTTTTATAAATCCATTTAGTTCTAATTATATTATGATCATGAGGTATTGTGACTAACTCCAAAACATCATTTCTTATAAATTGGTTAAGTTTCTCTTCCATAGAAATTATCCAAAAATTATCTTGTAAAGCTTCATCTATATTTTTAGGTTCAATTTTTGATAGAATTACAGAATATTCTACTTCATCCTTAATGTTTCTCCTAGTCTTAAAACCTTGGAAGGATAACCAATTATTAATTATTTTGGATGATTTCTATTATAACTCCATTCTTTAGGAAATGAATCATCTTCCTTTTCTTCCAAATTTGTTTCTTTATATTTTCAATATCATCATCATTCAATTAATTTCTTATTAAATCTAAGGGGTTTTCATTAAAAATTACTTAAACAAATTCTTCAACAATTAATTTTCTCTTATTAAAATCTCTAAAAGATTTTTCCAAAATTGAATATCCTATGAATATACCATCATTAGACTTGCTATAAAAATTACCTAAAGGATCCTTGTTATTATTTAAAATAAAACACTTATATCCAAAAACATGTAAATGACAAATTTTAGGTTTCTTTCCAAAAAAAAAAAAATTCATAAGGGGTCTTTTTAAGAATTGGTCTTAAATAAACTCTATTTGTAACATAACATGCTGTGCTTATTGCTTCTGCCCAAAATACTTTGGAAATTTATATTCATATAACATTGATTTTGCTAATTCTACCAAAGTATGATACTTTCTTTCAAATTCACAATTTTGTTATGGATTCAAAGGAGCTAAAAAATTATGTCTAGTTCTATTTGCATCATAATAATTTTTAAATAATTTATTTTAAAATTTTCCATGGTGATATGTTTGAATTCTATAAATTGAAAAACCTTGTTCTCTTTGAATATACATAGCAAATTTTCTAAAATCATCAAATGCATTATTTTGTTAGCTAAGAATAATACCCAAGTGTATCTTGAATAATTATCTATAATAATAGATCTATAATTTTTACCACCTAAACTAGTTGTGTTAATTTGCCCAAATAAGTTCATGTATAATAATTGTAAAGGTCTACTTATAGAAAAATATTTTTACTTTTGAATGAACTTTTGATTGTTGCAAATTCAGGTCTATGAACTATGTTTTGATGATTGGCAAACACTCTTACTTGTCTTGGACTGTCTTTTACTACTGAGTTTTCAGGAATCAAAGAACGGACGGAAAAACGGAGCCAGCTCAAGAATAGGTAGATTAGGGTTGAGTCAGTCTGTAATTTTATTTTTTTCTCTTCTTGAGTCAATTGTAATCTTTGGTGTGACTGATGCAAAGTAACCCTACTCACACACACTTGAGAGACATAGAATTTCTGTTTTTACTCATATCGGCCCAGACGATATTTACATCGTCCTGGATGATCTGGCTTAAAATAGAAAATCTAATCAGGGGTTCTTAATTAAGGCAGCCGTCATTAGCAAATCAACCTGGACGATAAGTTCAAAATAGAAAGAAATTGTCGCCATAAACAATTAAGGTATTCTGTACTTTTGGTAATCGGCCAGAACGATCTCTGATCGGCCTGGACGATATTCACAATTATGCCTTAATTGATCAGACAATCAAGGAGGTAATTAAGGATGATTGATACGATCATATCATCCTGGATGATCGCAAGATCGCCTGGGATGATTTATTCTAAAATCCTTAGTTGCTTCTGGATGATAAATATCGGCCAGCATAAATTCAGGGCGATGTGCTGGAGGATCTGGATCGGATAGCTTGAATTCAGGGCGATGCTCTGGACAATTTTCCCTAATTTGAATTGATCTGTCGGGACGATCGTGAGATCGTCCTGGACGATCAAGTCAATTTTCAATAGTCTAGTTTGCATTCAGAGCGATGCTTTGGCCGATCTCATGGGATTTGTACTGATCGGCTAGGACGATTTCCATATCGTCCTGAACGATATAGTCGGCAACTTGCAATTAATGAGCTCCTTTAAAATTCTTCTATTTAAGAGCTCTTGTTCAATGTTTTCGAACATCCTTGGCTGTTGTCTTGACCTGAGAAAACCTAAAGGAGAGAGAGAGAGAGAGAGAGAGAGGGAGAGAGGGAGAGAGGATCTTATCAGGGGGAGCTTATGAGGGGATTCACAAGAGTTGCTCCAAGCATTGTTTCACTTCTTCTTCCCTAGAGTCTCTTGTCCTTGGAAGGGGTTGGGAGAGGTAAGTTTCAACAAGTGATCAAGGTTTTCTGCCTACTTCAGGAGGAAGCAAAAGGAGGAAGGTTCTCTGCCTTGCTGGGTGTGGCAAAAAGAGGTGTTTGTAAAAGCTTCTCTGCCTAGCTGTGGGGGCTAAAGGAGAGTCATGTTTGTAGTGCAATACTCCGAGGGCACCTCCGGGGAGTGGACGTAGGTCGAGTTGACCGAACCACTATAAACCCTTGTGTTCTTATTTTTTACTACTTTCGCATTTATTTTCTTCCGCACTTATTTTTGTGGTGATTTGGTTTGCATTCATTCTTTGCTTAAAGAAATTTTTTAAATACCAATTCACCCCCCCTCTTGGTTAGGCTTGGGCCAGTTCTATAGGACTTAACCTCCCTAACAAACTTTCAAGTGGTATCAGAGCGGGATTCATATAAACTATGTTTAAAAACTTTTTAAATTTTTATCCATGGCTAACTTTCAGAATCGTAATACACCGGAAGGGTACTCTATTACCCGACCACCTCTGTTTGAAAATATCCCATTTGATTTTTAGAAAACTCTAATGTCTACATTTTTACAATCTACTGATTATCGCATGTGGATGCTTATTACGGATGGTTACACACCTCCAACTGGTAAACTTAACGGCATTACTGTTTCACTTCCTTTTACTGAATGGACTTTAGATGATAGGAATTTGGCTCAATTGAATGCAAAATATCTTAATTATTTTTTCTGTGCTTTAAAATTAGAAGACTACATGCGTGTTTCCACTTGCAAAACTGGTAAAGAAATTTGGGTTAAATTGTGTATCACTTATGAAGGCACTAATGAAGTTAAACAATCCCGTTTGAACATTCTCTTGCATGACTACGAACTTTTTTGTATGAAACCTCATGAATCAATTTTTGAAATCTATACAAGATTTACTCAGATTGTTACTTCTTTGCATGCCTTAGGAAGAGAACTTTCAAACTTTAAAAAAGTAAACAAGATTTTATGATGCTTTCCTTCCTCTTTTGATGCAAAAATCACTATTATAACCGAATCTAAGGATTTGAACATGTATTCGATTGACAACTTACTTGGCTCACTCATTGCTTACGAGCAAGGGGTGAATCAAAGAAAACTTGATGCAGGTGAGAAAAAGAAAGAGAAAATGGTGGCACTGAAGGCACATAAATCTGACTCTGATTCTTTCGGCTCTGAGAGCGATGACATTGCCTTTATCACAAGGCAATTCAAAAACTTTCTAAGGAAGAAGAAAAAGCATCATCAAAACTGGAGAAAAGGTAAGGATAACAAACATTCTAAAGGATCTTCTGCTGTTGTGTGTTATGAATGCAGGAAGCCTGGACATGTGAAAGCTGATTGTCCTACACTTGAAGATCACTCAAGCAAAGGAAAGGGTGAGGAGAAACCCAAGTTCAGGAAGGACAAGAAGAGACTCCAAAAGGCATTTTGGGCGGATTCTGCATCGAATTCATCGGAGATGAAACCAAAAGATGAGATAACAAAATTGTGCTTGATGGAAGATGATCATCTTGATTAAGAAGAGGTATGTGAACTTTCCTACGATCAACTTTTTGAAGTTTCTGAAAAAATTCATGCATCATATAGGAAACTCAAGAAAACACATGCAAGCTTAAAATTGGAATTTTTGGAGTTACAAAAAGAGCTTGCAATTATGACTAAAGATCACTCAATAATTGATTCAAATCATATGGCTCTACTTGATGAATTTGATGAGTTAAACAAAAAGTATTGTGAATTAATTGAAGAGCATGAGTCACTAAAAGTCACACACACCTCACTAGAATCTGATTTTAAAAAGTCTAAAGAGATGGAAAAAAATTTGAGGATTGATAATGATACCCTAAAATTTACTAACTTGAGGATTCAAAATGAATTGGATACATTTAAGAAAACTAGGATGACACCAACACTTGATCAAAAGCCAAAATCTAGGAAGAGGCATTATAACTCAAACCATTTAAGAAATCCTTTTCTAGGTGTTAGATGTTTTTCATGTGGCATGCTAGGACACATCTGACACACTTGCACTGTTCACCATAGTACACATTGGGTGTGGAGACCCAAGGTGCATGATTCACAACATACCACACATGCATTGCATTCTACTTTTCATATGAAGGAACCCAAACCTGCTTGGGTTCCTAAATCTAACATTTGATAATTTTATAGGTGGGCTCTCACAAAAGGCCTCATGAGAGTATGTGGTACTTGGACAGCGGTTCTCTCGACATATGACTGGTGATGCCAATCAATTTGTTTCGCTGGAGTCCAGGACTAGAGGTAAGGTTACTCTTGGAGACAACACCACCAAGAAGGTGGTAGACGCAGGTATAATTGGTAATTCCAAGAACCTTATGATTGAAAATGTTTTGCTTGTAGATGGATTGAAGCACAACCTGCTCAGCATCAGTCAACTCTATGACAAAGGCTTCATCGTGTAATTCTTTGCAAATTTATGCATTGTAAGTTTAGGTAACAACACTATTTTGCAGGGAAAGAGGATCAACAATGTCTACATGCTTGACTCAAATAACATTGAATGTGCTGCTTCATTTTGCTTAAAAATAGTGGTAAATGATTCATGGTTGTGGCACCGGAGACTATGTCATGCAATTATAACCCTTAGGAAAGTGACCCAAAAAGACCTAGTTAGAGGTGTCCCCAAACTCAAGTTTTAAAAAGACCACCTTTGTGATGCCTGTCAACTAGGAAAGCAAGTCCACTCCACCTTTCACCCTATTAAGGAAATTATCACCTCTAGACCTTTAGAAGTCTTTCACATGGATTTATTTGGACCCATTAGCACAACCAGCTTGGGAGGGAAAGTCTATGGATTTGTGATTGTTGATGACTACTCAAGGTTCACTTGGATTAGATTTCTTACACATAAAAATGAGTCTTTTGAGGAGTTTAAAACATTTTCTACTTGGATTTGGAAAAAACTAGGTTGTGAGATCTTGACCATCTATAGTGATCATGGGGGAGAGTTTGAGAATGAAAGATTTATAGATTTTTGTGAGGACAAGGGGATTAGCCACAATTTCTCAGCTCTTAGGACCCCTCAGCAGAACGGGATAGCTGAAAGGAAGAATCGAACCTTAGTGGAAGCCGCTAGAGCCATGCTTGCTGAGTATTCACTTCCAAAATACTTTTGGGCTGAAGCGGTTAACATAGCTTATTATGTGTTGAATAGGGTGAACGTTAGAGCCAAATTAGAAAAGACACCCTATGAGATCCTTAAAGGTAGGATACCCAATCTTTCCCACCTTCATGTCTTTGGTTGTAAGGTTTTCATTCACAACAATGGGAAGTCTCACTTGGGAAAATTTGATCCTAAATCTGATGAAGGAGTGTTCTTGGGATATTCTAGTGTTGGGAAGTATTTTAGGGTGTTTAACAAGAGAACTTTAGTGGTGGAAGAGACTACCCATGTAGTATTTGATGAGTTTGATCCTAAAAAGCATGGAGTTGAGGATGATGATGATAATGAAGAGATTACTAGTGGAGTAGAAAATTTGGAGAAGGAAGTAGGTCACCAAAACATAGAAGGAGTAGGAGATGTCACCCAAGGTGTAGAAAATATAGATCTGGAGGAAAGGGTTGGACCTTCTCAGACCTTACCTAGAGATTGGAGATACTCTACAAGATACCCCAAGGATTTGATCTTAGGAGACCCTTCTAATGGAGCTAAGACTAGACATGGACTTAGGAAGGAGGTGAACCACTCTGCCTTTATCTCAATGACTGAACACACTAACATAAACCAAGCCTAATGAGTTTTGGATTTTAGCCATGCAGGAGAAGTTGAACCAATTTGTTAGGAATGAAGTTTGGGAGCTTGTAGAAAGACCTAAGGGAAAAAGTGTAGTTGGGACAAAGTGGGTCTTTAAGAACAAGGTGAATGATTCAGGAGTGGTGGTTAGAAATTAAGCAAGATTGGTGGCTAAAGGGTATAACCAAATAGAAGGGATAGATTTTGAGGAGACATTTGCCCCTGTAGCTAGATTGGAAGCCATTAGAGTGCTATTAGCCTTTTCCTGTTATAAAGGATTTAAGCTTTATTAAATGGATGTCAAGAGTGCCTTTTTGAATGGGGAAATAAAAGAGGATGTGTTTGTAGAACAACCCCAAGGTTTTGAGAGTTCCTAATTTCCAAATCAAGTTTTTAAATTAAAGAAAGGCTTTGTATGGTTTAAAGCAGGCACCAAGAGCATAGTATGAGAGGCTTAGCATATTTTTACTAGAAAGGGAGTTTGTTAAGGGGAGCGTAGACACCACTCTTTTTCTTAGAAAAATTGGAGATGATTTGCTCATTCTTTAGATTATTGTGGATGATACACTCTTTGAATCTCCTAATAAAAAACTTTGTGATGAGTTCTTTAAGACAATGAGTAGAGAGTTTGAGATGAGTATGATGGGAGAGTTGTCCTATTTTTGGGGTTTAGCATGAAACAATTGGATGATGGAACCTTTCTTAATCAAACAAAATATATAAAGGACATTTTAAAGAAGTATGAGATAGATAAATCTAAGCCAATTAATACTCCCATGACTTCTAGTATTCCATTGGATAAGGACTCAAGTGGTAAGTTTGTTGATCAGAAGAAGTACAGAGACATGATTAGATCTTTACTCTACTTGACTGCGAGCTGACCCGACATAATGTTTACTGTTTTCCTTTGTGCTAGATTTCAAGCCGACCCTAAGGAATCCCACTTGACTAATATTAAGAGAATTTTTAGATATCTTTTGGGGACCCAAAGCTTAGGGATTTGGTATCCTAGACACAGTACTTCTTTTGATATTATTGGTTTTTCTAACTCTGATTTTGCAGGATGCAAGGTGGATAGAAAAAAATACTTCAGGAACTTGTCAATTCATAGGATAATCTTTGGTCTCATGGTCTAGTAGGAAGCAAAAATCTATTGCACTTTCCACTGCTGAAGCTGAGTACATTGCTCTTGGAAGTTGTGTGGCCCAAGTCCTTTGGTTGAAATAACAGGTATTGGATTTAGGATTACCTATAGACACCATCTCAATCTTTTGTGACAACACTATGCCATATGCATCTCTAAGAATCCTATCCAACATTCAAGGACTAAGCACATTGACATTAGGCATCACTTTATTAGAGACAATGTGTCTAAGGGAGACATTGAGTTACACTATGTGACAACTGAAAATCAACTGGCTGACATCTTTACTAAACCACTGGCCTTTGACACTTTCAACTCTTTAAGGACCAGATTGGGTGTGATTGACATAACTGAAAAAACTTGATCTTCTATTTGGTTTATTTGGTTTTTGTTATTTTTCTTTTAGTTATTTTTCCTTTTGCTCTTTGGTTTCTTTTTTTTTTTTTTTTGATTTGGCTTGCTTTCTTTTTTTGTTGCTTTTCTTAATATTTTAGCTTTCAAAAATCATCACTGATATGATATCGTATGCCTTGTCCTTACTTTTGAGAATTTGTAGTCAATGTTTTACATATCTTAATCTATTAGATGGTAAAAATATTTCGTTGATTGTGTCTCCTTCTCTAACCTATTTTAGTGGCATAATTTTCTTTTCTAATCAAAAATCTATTTCAAATTAAAAATTGTGTAGAAATTAAGATCATTTCTAAACTTGCTTAAGCAAATCTATCTTGTATTTATAATACATAAAGTTTTTTTGTCACATCAAGATTTCTCATTACTCTTGTCATTGGTTATTAATTCTGTTTTGTGGATAGTTCTTTCCTATGTTAGAGAGAGATATCCTATTCTCTAATATCTAGAAGATATACTCACAACTAAGAAGTCTTTTTTAAGAGGTTGAAAAAGAGAATTTAGCTTGAAAAAAAAAATGGCTAATGACGCCAAATTGAAAAGAAAAGTATATACACGAAAGTGTATCAAAAATCAAGATGCTCAAAGAGCCAATCAAAGTGACAAGAGGCATAAAATGAGCCTACTAAAAGGCAAGCTATTCTCTCTTTTCAAATCTTTTAAAACTTAGAAGTTTTCATGTATCAAAGACTTGATTTCGATTTTTTTGTGATTGTGACAAATTTACTGTGGTTCATTATTCTATAAGATATTTTTTTCTTATACCAAGTGATGAATGGATTCTTTTTTCTCATATCCAATTAATGTTTTTTGAGTTAGGTCATTGATTTCAAAAGATGATTCTACCCTAAGAGAAAGTCCGAGCTAAGGGTAATCATGATCGAATATTCTACCGTTCTTTGGATTATTGATGTTGTTAAATCATTAACTCACAAGTTTTTAAAATCAATCACATGGAATACTACATCATCCATGCCTTGGTAAAACAAAAAGGGTGTCTTGTGGTTTGCTTTTGTTCTTGATTCCCTCCTTTTTGAGATATCAAAAGGGGGAATAGTTTTAGGATGTTTTTTTTAGCACTTTCCATTCCATGTGTTACACTGCTATTTTTTAAATTTTTATTGTAGTGTTTTGTCATCATCAAAAAGGGGGAGATTGTTGCAAATTTAGGTCTATGAACTATGTTTTGATGATTAGCAAACACTCTTACTTATCTTGGACTGTCTTTTACTACTGAGTTTTCAAGAATCAAAGATCGGACGGATAAATAGATCCAGCTCAAGAATGGGTAGATTAGGGTTGAGTCAGTCTGTAATTTTATTTTTTCCCTTTTTGAGTCAATTGTAATCTTTGGTGTGACTGATGAAAAGTAACCCTACACACACACACACACTTGAGAGACTTAGAATTCCTATTTTTACTCATATCGGCCTGGACGATATTTACATCGTCCTGGATGATCTGGCTTAAAACAAAAAATCTAATCAGGGGTTCTTAATTAAGGTAGCCATCATTAGCAAATAGGCCTGGATGATACTTGTATCGGCCAAGACGATAAGCTCAAAATAGAAAGAAATTGCCGCCATAAATAATTAAGGTATTCTGTACTTTTGGTAATTGGCCAGGACGATCTCTGATCGGCCTGGACGATATTCATAATTATGCCTTAATTTATCAGACAATCAAGGAGGTAATTAAGGATGATTGATATGATCATATTGTCCTGGACGATCACAAGATCGGACGATCACAAGATCGGCCAGGACGATCTATTCTAAAATCCTTAGTTGCTCCTGGATGATAAATATTGGCCAGCACAAATTTAGGGCGATGCTCTGGATGATTTTTCCCTGATTTGAACTGATCGGCCAGGACGATCGTGAGATCGTCTTGGATGATCAAGCCAATTTTCAATCATCTAGTTTGCATTCAGGGCGATGCTCTGGCCGATCTCATGGGATTTGTACTGATCGACCAAGATGATTTCCTTATCATCCTGGACGATATAGTCGGCAACTTGCAATTAATGAGCTCCTTTGAATCTCTTCTATTTAAGAGCCCTTTTTCAACATTTTTGAACATCCTTGGCTGCTGTCTTGACCTGAGAAAACCTAAAGGAGAGAGAGAAGAACTTATGAGGGGGAGCTTGTGAGGGGATTTACAAGGGTTGCTCCAAGCATTGTTCCACTTCTTCTTCCCTAGAGTCTCTTGTCCTTGGAAGGGGTTGGGAGAGATAAGTTTCAGCAAGTGATCTAGGTTCTTTGCCTGCTTCAAGAGGAAGCAAAAGGAGGAAGGTACTCTACCTTGCCGGGTGTGGAAAAAAGAGGTGTTTGTAAAGGCTTCTCCGCCTAGCTGTGGGGGCTAAAGGAGAGTCATGTTTGTAGTGCAATACTCGGAGGGCACCTCCGGGGAGTGGACGTAGGCCGAGTTGACCGAACCACTATAAACCCTTATGTTCTTGTTTTTTACTGCTTCCGCATTTATTTTCTTCCGCACTTATTTTTGTGGTGATTTGGTTTGCATTCGTGTTTTGCTTAAAGAAAATTTTTAAATACCAATTCACCCCCCTCTTGGTTAGCCTTGGGCCAATTCTATAGGGCTTAACATCCCTAACGAACTTTCATTCATATGTTTACCATAAATGCATGCATCAAATATATAATCAAAATAAAAATTAATTTTTGATAAACAAACTAATAAATCAAGTTTAGAAATTTTATTTAAAGTATGGATATTGGCTTGACATAACCTTCTATGCCATAACCAAGCTTCATCATTTTTATATTTCATGCAAAGTAAATTTAAATTGACATCATTTGTATTCTCTAAATCAATTAAATAAATTATTTTATCTCTATTTCCTATAAGCAAAATAGTTTCATTATTTTTAATAATGCAATGTGAAGAATAAAAAGAAACATTTAAACATTTATCGCATAATTAACTAATTAATATTAAGTTATGTTTTAAACCAGGAACAAATAAGGCTTTTTGTAAAGTAATAAAGTTCTTACATATGGATCCAATGCCAATAATATTTCCCTTTGCATTATCTTCATATCTGACATATCCTCTATCACTTAGTTCTAATGTAGAGAGTTTTGCTTTATTGTCTGTCATATGTCTTAAACATCCACTGTCTAAGAACCGCATGCCTTCATTGATTTTACTTTGAAGGAATTCCTACAAAAATGAAAATCAAATGTTACTTTTTGGAACCCAAATATATTTTAGGTCCACATTTTAAAAGAGTAGTATGACATCTATTATATTTGAAGCACTTGTATTTTTTGGAACCCATACAAAAGATGATTGTTTAGCATTTTTTGATCTATGAGCATTGCAATCAAATGAGATATGTACTTTTCAACCACAATAATTAAACCAAATATTCGTATTGCATATGGCTTAGCATGATGTCCATGTGGCATATAAGAAGAATTTTTATTTAATGTTGTACTTGATAGAACTTTATAATGAACTTGTGATTTCATGCATAAATCTAATCTTGCTTTTAATAGAATATTTTCTCTTTCAAGTTTACAAACAAGTACAAATTGATATAATAAAGAATTATTTTTAATTTTCAAATAATCAGATACATTTTTTAAATCATTAAAATACATATCTAAATTTTTATACTCTTTTTCTAAAATATTTTTTTTATTTTTAATTTTTTATATTCAATAACTAATTCATTAAAAGCATCATCTAATTCTTCATAAGATATATCATTACATACCTCTTGAGAATCATGATCAGATTCTCCTCCTTCCATAAGGCAAATGTTTAGCTCTTCATCTGATTAACTTGATTTATCTGAATCTGGGTAGGCCCATAGAGCCTTCTTCTTCTTCTTCTTCTTCTTCTTCTTCTTCTTCTTGAATTGCTTTTTTTTTTTCTTGTCACTCTTTCACTCTACATCCATCACTTTCTTTTTTGAATCAATAAGATTTAGATAATCTCCTCTTATATGTCCAAGCTTCTTGCAATGGTAATAAATAATCATTCTCCTACAGGAAATTTCTTAGTTTAAAATTTATAATTTTTAGATTTCTTATACCTTTGATTTTTCTTCCTTAGTAAGCTTCCAAGTCTTCTTGAAAGCATGACCACCTCATTACTATCTTTATTAGGGCTTGATGAACTAGGTCATCATTACCATCAACCTGTAAGGCAATAGTTTTACCTTTCTCTTTCTCTTTCTTAGAAGGGCTATCCAAATTTATCCCTTTGAGCTATAATCTATTCATGTGCTATTAAAGAACCCAAAAACTAATCAAGTGGATAAGTAGATAAATTTTTAGCCTCACTAATTGCAGTTACTTTAGCATCCCCTTCTTTAGGAAGGCATCTAATAATTTTATAGAGTAAGTCTTGATTCTTATATATTCTTCCAAGAGAAATCAATGTATTAGTTATTTTCATAAATCTTATATACATATCAAAAATAGATTTAGAAGGAGACTTATGAAATAATTCATATTCAAGATCATGTCTATTTATGTGAGCATCTCTAACCTAACTAGTACCTTCATAAGTTATAATTAATTTATCTCAAAATACTTTTAGTGAATTTAACATGGAAATTTTCATGTAATCATTTGGAAGAACTACACAATGTAAAGTATTACATGCCCTAGCATTTAAATTATCTAATTCCCTCTCAAATGCAATCCATTCATCAAAAAGTTTTTTTAATTCTAATTCCATTAATTTCTTTAGTGGGTGTATGATATTGGTGTGTAAGCATGTGTCGCATATGAGAGTCTTACCCTCTGAAGAATATACTAATTATATTTTTCCAATAATCAAAAGGAACATTATCTAACAATTGTGGACAATTAGTAGATTATCCTTCTAGAAGTGAACCCTTAGGAAAACCATGTGCCATAGTTTATAAGTGGATTTACTCTAGAATGTTAAGATAAAATAAAAAGGGCCAAGGCTCTGATACCAATTATTGGATGACTATGGCATCCCAATAGGGGGAGAAGGTAAATTGGGGTTTTTGAAATTTTTATTAAAAGATGGCAATTAAAATGATTTTAAAGCTATTTTGAAAAGAATAAGAAATCACACAATTTTTATGAAAAAGATAAAAAAATAGATGCAAGAAATGAAAATAAGAGGCATAATATTTTTATATGGTTTGGCCTAAATTCCAATCTGACTTACATCCATGCCAGCCAACTCTCGGGGAATTCACTAATTCAAGTTTTTCTTGCATGCCTCACTTCTTTAAATAAAAGAAGTTCTTTACAACCTAAGTACTCTCCTACACTAGCGAGTACAACCAAATCTAATTATAATTTAAACTTTACTAAGCTAAATGGCTTAGATCAAGAAAATAAAAAATTTAATTTGATGTAAATAATACATCCTTAAATTATGTTGCAATAAAGTGTTCAAAACATTTGAGGTGATCTTACAAATTAATTTTAATCACTTCATAACTTGTATATGGAATATTAAATTTGCTCACTTTAGAATAGATTTATATTTTGATAAAAATATAAATAATATTTTAAATAAAAATATTTATTATTGATTTAAAATTTAAATATTCAATTAAAAAAATAAATTAGATTTTAATTGTAAATCTATGCAAAGTAAAAAAAAATAAAAATACTTGTTTGGCTAACTTCATGGATTTAAAAAATATAACACTTAATATAACATCCCAACAAGTATCTCACAAAATAATAAATATTTTCAAGAAAGAACTATATGGTGAAAGCTAAAAGAACATTAAGAAAAGATTTAGTGAAAGAAATCAAACTCAAGAACTCCTAGAGATGTTACACGATTTTGTGTGTTAAAACTTTTTTCCAACCAAGAATTCAATCTCGTAAATGAAAAGAGCTATTGGAATAAAAATAAAAATTTCTCATCTCAAGATTTAGCATGTAAGGAAGAAAAGAAGAATGGAAGAATTGCTAGAGTTTTCATTTTTGTATAACCCTTACATGAAGATGAAGAGGGGCATGCATTTAAAAGGAAAGGATAAGTAAAGTCAAATTTGAATAAAACTACTAATCTAATATTCATTTATCATACTATATTTAATCAATAATTCATTTATATTAAATAGATATAATTTTCAAATGGCTATAAAATGGCTAGTCATATGGGAAAGTCAAAAAGTCATCATATACATAAAAAATAAGGCAAAAAATGGCTACCCAGCAAATTATATTAAAATTGGATAATATTTAGAAATTCATTATAAATTCACATAAGATCAAAAAATTTCATATAACCTATCAATTTCTATCTACAGAATCTAGAAAATATAATGTATTATAAATTAAATGAGGTGTCTATCAAAATAATATCATAATAAGTAAAATAAAAACTTATGCACATTTTTTAAATATTTAAGGATATATTAAATATTAATATAATAATAAGATTTAATTTATTTAAAATTAATCATTTATCAATAAATTGATGTGAAAGAAGTCAATTTAAAATGAATAAATAAGAAAAGTTTTGCCACATTACATTTAATTTTCCTAATTATAAATCTTACTATATTTGATAACAATTATGTAATAATGAAGCTTATAAAATTTATTTAATAAAGAAGTTTTATAGATTTCTATATGAAGATTAATATAGAATTAATAGATATTTAGATTGTTGAAAGTTCATTAGGGTTGTTAAGTCTTTATAAACTAGTCCGAGGCTAACCAAGAAGGGGGCTAGGGCGGGGGGGGGGGGGGGGGGGTGAATTGGCAGTATTTAAGATTTTTAAACAAAAAAAAATTTTTTTTTGAAACCTTTTTAAATATTTCATAACAGACAAGATCAAACCTTGATGTAGAAGCGATTAACAAAACAAACAAAGATTTTAACTATACAATCAACCATAAAAAATTAAATTACGGAAATTAAAATGCAGAAAAGTAATAAGAAAGAACACAACATTTATAATGGTTCTATCAACTTGACCTATGTCCACTCTTTAGAGACACCCTCTCCAAGTATTGTACTAAACCTTTAGTGACTCTCCTTTTTCTCCTGCAGTAAGGCGGGGAAGCCCTAACAAAATATTTCCACCATCTCGATGAGGCAGAGAACCTTGATTTCTTTTTTACCCTCCTAATGAAAGCAGAGAACCTAGAATCCTTTTGCTCCCTCTTGGAGTAGGCAGATATCCTTGATCTAATGCTGATGATCATCTCCCTTAGAGCCAACAAGGAACCAAGGATGAAGCTTGAAGAAGATGATTGAATCCCTAGTTGGAGTAACATTTGTGAATCCTCTCACAAACCCTCCCTCTCTCTCCCAAACTCCCTTTCTCCTTCTCTAAGCTCCCTTTGGTTAGGAATTCAGCAAAAGATATTGTCAAAGGACAAATACTTAAGCTTAAATAGAAGAGCTCCAAAAATGTACACATTTTCAACTTTCCATTAGAGATCATCCAGGAAGATCTATCAATCATCCTGGATAATTAGTTTAAATCAGACCTTCCAACTATAAAGATTTGGGTTTCTTATATAATTAGAACACAAAGTTTGTTCTAATCATCTATGATGATGTATATATTATCCAATATGATTAGTTCAAACATACACTTTCGTTAATGAAATAATTCGGGATGTCGAGGAGATAAATCAGGATAATATATGAAAATATAAATTATTGTCCAGGATGATATAAAGATCATCCTAGATGATTAGTTTAAATTAGGTCTATCATCTAACAGATCATTTGGGACATCTAGGACACTTAGGAGAAGACTAAGGTTTTTGTTATATATCATCCGTTATGATTCTATGATTTTCTTAGTCGATATGATCAATCAATCTAACCTTAATTAATCTCCTAATCACCTGATTAATTTAGACATAATTGTTACAAATTATCTAGGATGATCAATATTGTCCTGTATGATTATTGCAAATTTGAGAGTTATAAAATCTTATCTAAATGAGTTTAAAAATTAGTTTTTTACTATTTGAACTTTTCATCCAGGACAATGGTAGTATCATTCAGGTAGATTTGCTTAATTAGGTTTAGTTGACCCATATGCGCTAATTAGAGTTGTGACATGAATAGGTCATCCAAGAAGATGAAAAATCATTATGTATGATTTGGTCAGAAAAATTAATTTTATCTATCTCCCTTTACCACTCCCTTGACTGTGTGTACAAGGTTACTTAGCTTTAGAATCCAGAAATAATAATTAACTTAAGAAAAAGTAAAAAATGTATTTAAATTAAAATTATAGACTTGACTCAATCCTAGTCTATCCGATTTTGGGATAGCTTGAGAGTGGGCTTGTGGACCTGAAATGTTACTATTCAACCCAAAAAAAAGAGATATGAAATGAACTTTAATTATTATGGGATAGCATAGTAAATAAAAATAATAATATTTATTATTATAAAAAATTACATGACTTGGGCCCAGATCTGCAACAATCTCTTCCTTTTTGTTGATGACAAACATTATTGTTAAAAGATTTCAAATGTATTTTGCTATTCTCTAAACTCCCCCTTTCTAAGTTAATTCTTTGAAAAATAATGGAGTTGATAAAAGAAAAAAAAAATTATGTAAAAGAGAAAACAGAATAACATAAACAAAACAACTAAGTAAGAACACAATAATAAGCACTAAGTTAAAACAAATTTTACAGGAACCCAAGCTTTTACAAACATACCTACTCCCCTTTTGTCATCACAAAAAAGAGGAACTAGAGAACACTAGAAAGAAAAAGTAGAGTACAACAAAAAAACCAAACCAAAGAAGAAAAATAACTAAAAGTCAAAGAGACTCTAATCAAAAGGGGGTAGTGGTGGTCATGGTGGATAGAAAGGTTGGAGAGAGGAGAATTGCTTGCAGAGCCAGTCAATGTCCTGGCCATGCTGTTGCTACTACTGTATTAGGTAATCAATAAAATGAGCTATGTCTTATTATTGTTGTGCTTTGAACTCCTCAAAATGATCCATGTCCTGGGTATGCTGCTGCTACTACACCGTGATATAAGACTCAAATTTGGCTTCACACTGATTAAAACATTATACCAGCTGATCAAGCTGTGACTGCTGGTGGAGAGGAATATGTTCAGGAATAGCATCTTCCTCTGCTTCCACAACCTCCTCATGCTTCAGATGATGATGCGTGCTATGAAAGATGTGGAATGAGCTATTGGTGTAGAAGGAAGTTTGATAGTTTGGTGGAGCATGATATTGAAGGTTGTATTAGTTTCAAGAACATAGGAAATGATGTGTCCTAGGTCGAATTTGGTTTTATATTATGTCTGATATCTCTAATACTAGCCAAGTATTCAATATATCGGAATAGAAGATCAGTAGCATTGAAATCTCTTTAGGCCATTATATAATAAGTGGTGATGGAGAGTATAAGAGTAATGTAAATGCAGCCACCAGCTTTCCGAATTATAGAAGTTCTAAGGACATGTTGGATGGCCCTAGCATCTTTGACTAATGAACTAGAGGCACCATAATGGAAAGTGATATTGGTGTTTCTTTGATATTGATTAACAGTGCTTCAATTGAAATTAGGGTCTGAAACCAAGATATGAAGCTTTTCTTTAGTGGTGGAAGGTTTAAAAATTTCATGGAAATCCAGATAAGTTATTTTTTTAGGTCGTTTACTAACATATGATTGAAATACATTGTATGAAGAGTTAAGTATAAGGCTGACAAAGAATTCATACAAAAGTTTAGAATTGAAAGGGAATGTGAGGGTTAGAATGAAGGTAGGGTTATATGGTCGAACAAATCTTGTACCGAAAAGGTCAATGTTCGGGGATTGACTATCCTTGAGGATGTAATTCCTATAGATTTGTACTAAAGACAAGCGGCCTGATCAGCTAGCTCAGTGAAGCGAGGGTCTATAGTACCCCTGGAGGAACTTCCAGTCACCAACCTAGAGTGTTTTCCACTAGCAATATAAAAGATTTTAGTACTAGGAATTGAGAAAAGAAGTTTTGGAGTGAGGAAAAAACTTTGAATTGACCTGTTTATAAAGAGTTGTCAAGACCGTTAAGGACAATGGTGATATCATCACAAAAAATTTGAGCAATAATGACATCCATGATGATTAGTCAAAAAGGTAGTCCTATCATTTAGGACAATCATACATCATCCAAGATGATTAGATGCTGGCAATTATCCCGTGGAGTCAGCCTATATGATTATTAAATGGATTGATCATTCATGACAAACATGTGTATCATCTAGGACGATGAGTCATTAAGGATCACACTAACTATATTGAATTTTTCCAGCCTTTTATGCCACATGGATCGTATAGGATGATTTTGTGATGTATAGTATAATTACTTATAATAAGTGCAGAATAACCATTAGAAGGAAGATCAGTAGAGAATTGATGGTATCGTCCAGGATGATATAAACAAAAAATTTAAAATTTTGAGGATTGATAGAGTTGATCATAAGAGGTCCCAAAAATAAAGAATAAGTAAAAATAACAAAAATAAGTAGAAACATAATAAAAACATGATAAAAAAATAAAAAGAACAAAAATAAGAGTTTTTTTAATCAACCATCATTCAACAAATAAAAAAATTACCTTAATTTTAGATTTAAAACTAGTAAGAAATGAATTAACAATGCCAAAATAAAAAAAATGGTAGAATAACCGATCTTGTTAACCCTTGTCTGGACTCCTTATAGGGTAAAAATCTTTTGAAAATAACAATCTAATAAAGAAAATAAATCATATAAGAAAAGTGATATGTTCAAAACTTTGTTCCAGAAAACATATCTGATAGAATAATGTAACAAAGTAATTTGTGAAAATCTTGGGTTTCAAAAATCAAATATTTAAAGATATCAAGTGACACATTAATTCTTCTAAGATTTAAAGTTTTAAAAGAGAAGGAAGCTTATTTCTTTATGGGCTCATTTTGTGCCTATTGTCAATTATTTGATGCACTTTACGCATCTTTTAATTTTTTATATACTTTATGTATCTTTCAATTATTTGATGATCATTACACATCTTTTGTAGTTTTCTTTTTGGCTCATTTTATGCCTCTTATCTTTTTTGCGAGCTTGCTCTCTTTTGAAACCTTTATAGTCTCTTAGTTGTGAGAATATATATATATATATATATATATATATATATATATATATATATTATTCTCTCTTAGTTGTGAGAATACCTTCGAGATATAATAGTAAACAAAACTCACTCTCTAATATAAGGAATAATAAATCACAAATCAAAATCACATTCATATGATAAGTGCAACAATCTGATCAAGAAAACTTGAAAGTGATTTAATGATTTTGAATATTACTCATATGAGATATATTACTGTAAGAAGATAGAAAAAATCTCAATTTTAAAGTCCAACTTTTAATTTAAAATAGATTTTTACTTCAAAGAGAAAATTACACAACTAAGGGAGTTAGAGGATGAGAAATAATCAATGATGTTTCTTCCTTTAACTAATTTAGGGAGGTTAATTATTGTTTACAAATTTTTAAAATCAAAATCAAGACAAAAAATATCATTCCAGCAATGACCGTTGATTAAAAAAAATGAAGGGAAAAATAACATAACAATGAAAAATATAAAATAAAAGCTTATTGATAGAAATAATAATACAAAAAAAAAAAGAAAGATAAAAAAATAGAAAGCAATGATTTTAAGTATTAATATCTATGACACCTAATCTAGTTCTCAAGATACTAAAAATTTCAAAGGCCAGTGGTTTAGTAAATATATCAACAAGTTGGTTTTGAGTGGCTATATGGTATAACTCTGTCTCCTTTTGTAACATGGTCTTTTATGAACTGATGCCTTTTATCAATGTGTTTGGTCCTGGAGTGTTGGATTGGGTTCTTTTAAATGTAGATAGTACTTGTGTTATCATAGAAGATTGAAATTATGCCTACTGGTAAACCTAAATCTAAAATTTATATCTTTAATTAGAGAACTTAGGCCATATAACTTCCTAAGGCAATATACTCAGCTTCAATAGTGGATAGGGAAACTGAGTTCTATTTATTACTGGACCAAGAAACTAAGGACAATTCCATGAATTGATAAATTCTAGAAGTTTTTTTTAAAGTTCATTAGGGATGTTAAGGAATTATGAACTAGCTTGAGTCTAACCAAGAGTAGGGGGGGGGGGGGGGTGAATTTGTAGTTTTAAAAAACCTTAAATAAAAAGCACAATCTTTTAAAGATATTTTAAAACATTAAATCACACGATCACCCACAAGAAAATGAAGTGCATAAATTACAATGTGGGAATGTTATAAGAAAGAAAATACTAGATTTTATAGTGGTTCAGTCAACTTGACTTAAATCCGCTCCCCAGAGCCTCTCCTCCAGGTATTAAAGTAAAACATAGTGACTCTCCTTTTGATCCCATAATAAGGTGGAGAAGGCATTTCAAACTCCTTTCCACTGACCCTTATGAGGCAGAGAACATGACTCCTTTTGCTTCCTCTTAAAGTAGGCAGAGAACCTAGACTCCTTTTGCTTCGTCCTGAAGCAGACGTAGAACCTTGATTGATTATTAAAGAAGACCTCCCTAGAGCCTCCAAGGAACTAGGGATGATGATTGGAGTAGAAGACTTAGATCCTTGCTTGGAGAAACCTTTGTTACCCCTCATAAAATTCCCCTCACAAGATCCTCTCTCTCTCATAAGCTCTCCCTCTCCTTCTCTTAGCTCTCTCAGGTTAGGATAGAAGCAAAAGATCTCAATAATAATAACCAATAGATCTTATGAAGAAGGGCTTGGAATTTGTCCTAATTTATAACTTTCCATTAAAAATCATCCAGGAAGATCGATAGATCATATCTACGATCAGTATATTTTCATCCCATTTGGCAGGATGATTTGGGAGGGCTAGATGATTAGAAGCCTTACTTGTTCTGATCATTCAGGATGATGTGGACATCATCCTATACGATTAGTTCAAAACCATACCTATCATTCAGTGTATCATTCTGGTCATCTTGAAGATATATATTGGATGATGAAAAAACATGATGTATCATCCAGAATGATTCTTTAATCATCCCATATAATTAGTTCAAAATTAATTATTCTCGTCTAGAACATCATTCTGGTCTTCCAGGTGATATACCTGGATGATGGAAAACTTTAACTAATCGTCTAGCATATTATTCTGGTCGTCCAGGTGATCTAGGAGAAGACTAAGGTTTTTCTAATTGATCATCCAGGATGATCTTATGATCATCACTGGTTGATCCATCAAACCATAATTACTTTATTGAATCACATATCTAATTTTGGCATGATTGTAATGAATTGTGAAGGATAATATGGGATCAACCTGTACGATTTCTAAAAATAATAACATACCTAAAAGAGTTGTCAGTTGATTCTTTTTGATTTGAGCCTATTGTTTAGGATAATGTTAATATCATCCAAAATAATTTGCTTAATACAACTATCTTAATATAGATTCCCTAATTAAGGTTTCAATTTTAAACTAATCATTTAGGATGATTTTTTGATCATCATGTATGATATGATCAAAAATAAAAAAACTCTTAAGCCTATAGATTTTCTCCCCTTGACTGTGTGTGCGCAAAGTTACTTAGCATCAGGATCCACACTATTACATTTGACTCAAGAAAATATAAAAACATTGGATTTACACTTACAGACTAACTCTATCCCAATCTACCAAATCTTGAGCTAGCTTGATTTGCAATTGACTTTGTGGACCTAAAAAATTTAGTAGGCAGGGTAATAATAGAGAAATAGAAATACTAGAAATATTTACTATCATCAAAACTATTATTCTTGAATCAAGATTCATAATAATCTCTCCCTTTTTGATGATGATATATATTTTTTAGGAAATTTGACTCAAGCATATTAATGAAACATAAAGTAAAGGAGAACACTATGAATTAAGCAATACAAATTTTACTAAAAACAAGTAGGTGGTACAAACACTAAATAATAGTTCTATAATAATAATAATATAACAAAACAACACTAACATACTAACACTACCTACTCCCACTTTTGACATCATAAAAAGGAGGAGGAAACATAAACTATAAAGCATAACTAACAATAGTGTAAGAAAAGCATCACAAAAATATCAAAATAGACTACAAGTTTGAGGGACCCTGATTAGGCGAAGTAGGAAGTGGTGGTGGATAAAAAAGGCCATGGATGGAAGCAAATTTCTCCCCAAACAAGGATATATCCTGAACGTACTACTGCTTTTGGTGTTCCACATATGCATCAAATTTAGCGATATCCTTTGTATGCTGCTGCTCCTGTGCAACAATGTAAGAGTCAAACCTAGCCTCCCACTGATCAAACTACTTTACCAACTGATCCAGCTGTGAGTGATGGCTGACCGAAATAGGTGTAGGAGCAGCTTCCTGCTCAGCTCCCTTAGCCTCCTTGTCCCCTAAGATAGAGATGTGTGCTGTGAAGAATATGGAAGGAACTATTAGTGGAGGAGACATGCTGATAATTTTATGGGCCAAGATATTAAAGATTATATTTAGTTTCCAGGATAAAAGCTATAAGGTGTCCTAAGGCAAGGTTAGATTTTCTTTTGTACCTTAAATCCCTAATACTAGTCAGGTGCTTAATATATCGAAAAAGAAGATCAGTGGCATTGAACTCCCTATAGGTCATTATATAGAAGGTGGTGATTTAGTGAAAGGGAGTGGCATGAATACGATCACCAGCCTTTGGGATTACTGAGGTTCTAAGAATATTTTAGATTGTCCTAGCATCCTTGACCTATTCTTGATGCCCCATCATGATAGGAGACATTTGTGTTCCTCAGTAGTTGGTTAACAGGACCCCATTTATAATCAGGATCTGAATATAAGGTATAAAGCTTATCTATAGTCATAGAAAGTTGGATGAGTTCATGGAAATTGTGATAGGTGATTTATACTAAGCATCGGTGCACATAGGACTGTAGGGCAGTATAGTAGGAGTTGATCTTAAGACTAGCGAAGAGCTCATAGAGGAGTTAAGAGTTGAATGGGAAAGCAAGAGTCAGAATAAAAGTGAGGGAGGTATGAGTGAATAGATTTAATACTAGATAAGTGAGTGTATGAGAATTGATGATCCTTGAAGGTGTGATCCCAATGTTTTAGTATTAAAGATAGGTGGCTTGGTTAGCCACCTCAGTGAAATGAGGGTCGTTAGATGCCCTCGAGGAACTATCGGTCACCATCCTGGACCTTTTCTTAGCCTCCATTGATAAAGATTTAGAGCTTTAGGGAGAATGAAGGAATAATTAAAGGAATTGAAGGTGAGAAAACTATTTGAAATTAGTATCTTATAAAGAACCAACCACATTATCCAGGATGATAAATAAGGCAAATTTATGATGTCTAGGATGATTGGTCAAAAAGGCGGTCCTATCAATTAGGTAATTAGACATCATCCAGGATGATTAGACATAAGCGGTTATCCTGAGGAGTCATGCTAGATGATCATTAATGAAATAGATTATCCAGGACGATTTGGTGGATCATACAAGATGATCACCAAATCATCCTGAATAATCAACTATAATGGATCATATAAGCCAAATTTAAAACATATAGCCATTTTTACCATCGGGATCATCCGGGATAAACAAGTATATCATCCAGGATAATCACAAATAATTAAGCATGATTTGATCAGATCATCCAGGATGATGTGGATCATCCAAGATAATTTTAGATGATTGAGTCAAATTATTTATCAGATGGATGATAAAGGGTAATGGGATGATATCGTCCAGGATGATGTGATCAAAAATTAAAATTTTTATGATGGAGGGAGGTGATTAGAAGGTGCCCCAAAACATAAAAACTAAGGAAAAAATTAAAAATAAAATAATGAAAAGATTATAAAAATGACAAAAAGAATGAAAAACAAAGTGTTTTTTTTATCAAAGTAAGAATATTATAAATTTTCCCTGTGATTGAATTAATAATTTATAAGAAATGAGTTAACATCATTGAAATTTGAAAAATAGTAAAAAAATGGATCCTATTAACCCCAGCTTAGACTTCTTACAGGGGCAAACAATTTTTTGAAAAATAAGATCTAACTCAAAAAAAGTAATTGAATAAGAAAAAGTGATCCATTTAAAATTTTATTCTAGAAAAATATCTTATAAAATAATATAATAAAGTTATTAGTCATAATTATGAGTTTTGAAATCAAGTCTTTGAAAATATCAAGTGGCATATGAATTCTTTTAAGATTTAAAGATTTGGAAGAGAAGCAAGCTTGCTTTCTTTTGGGCTCATTTTGTGCCTCATGTCAATTGGTTGGCATACTTTGTGTATCTTTTAAATTTTAATACACTTTGCATGTCTTTCAATTTTTTGGTGATCATTGCGCATCTTTTCAGTTTTTATTTTGGGGCTTATTTTATGACTCTTATCATTTTTAAAAACTAGCTTCCTTTTGAAACTCTTAAATACTTTTAGTTGTGAGAATATCTTTCAGATATTTGAGAAGAAAAACTCACTCTCTAATATAAGAAAGAGTAAACCACAAAGCATAATCAAATTCAAAAGATAAACACAACAGCAATATTAAGAAAGCTGAAAGTGATATAATAATTTTGAACATTATTTATATAAAATAGATTATTATAATAATATAGAAAATATCTCAATTATAAAGTCTAGTTGTTAATTTGAGATATATTTTTTTTAGAAAAGAAAATTACACCACTAAAAAGAGTTAAAGGAAGGGAAACAATCAACGATATTTCTTCCTTTAAATAATTTAGGGTTGTTAATCATTGATTACAAATTTTCAAAAATAAAAGTAAGACAAAATAAAAGAAAGATCAAATAAATAAAATTAACAGTCTAGGCAAGAACAAAAGAAATGTTAGAAATAAAAGAAAGATCATAAAACAAAAACAAAGGAAAGATTAAAAAATAGAAAGTTCAGTGTTCAGAAATCATCAAGTTCATAAAGTAGGCAGAGAGCCCAGACTCCTTTTTCTTCCTCATAAAGTAGGTAGAGAACCTTGATTAATTATTTAAGAAGACATTCCTAGAGCCTCCAAGGAACTAGGGACGATGCCTTGAGAAGATGACTCAGATCCTTACTTGGAGTAACCTTTGTGAACATCTCACAAACTGCCCCTCACAAGGTCCTCTATCTCTTTCCCAAGCTCTTTCTCTCCTTCTCTTAGCTCTCCCAGGCCAGGATAATAAAAATAGATCTCAACAATAATAACTAAGATATCTTATAAAGAAGTGCTTAAAATTTTCCCTAATTTGAAACTTACCATAAAAGATCATTCAGAAGCCTAATATGTTTTGATCAACTAGGATAATGTGGACATCATCCTATATGATTAGTTCAAAACTATACATATTATCTAGCACATCATTTTAGTTGTCTAGAAGATACATATTGGATGATAAAGAAATATAATGCATCATCTAGGATGATTCTTTAATCATCCCATATGATTAGTTCAAAATTAGTGATTATCATCCAGAACATCATTCTGGTTGTCAATGTGATACACCTAGATGATGGAAAATTTCAACTGATCGTCTAACATATCGTTCTGATCATCTAGGTGATCTAGGAGAAGACTAAGGATTTTCTAACTGATCATCCAGGATGTTCCTATGATCACCCCGGATGATATGATCAATTATTGAAACCTTAATTTCTTTCCTTAATCACCTCACTAATATATGCATGAGTGTAATGAATCATCCAGTGCCATATGTGATCATTCTGTATAATTTCTAAAAATAATAACATACCTAAAAAAGTTGGTGGTTGATTCTTTTTGATTTGAGTCTATCATCCAGGATGATGTTAATATCATCCAAGAGGATTTGCTTAGTTTGGCTGTCTTAACACAGATGCCCTAATTAGGGTCTTTATTTTTAACTGATTATTCAAGATGATTTTTGGGTCGTCATGTATGATATAATCAAAAATAGAAAAACTCTTAAGCCTACATAACTTCTCCTCCTGAGTGTGTCTGTGTAATGTTACTTAGTATCAAAATCCATACTATTATATTTGACTCAAGAAAAGGTAAAAACACTGGAATTACACTTAGAGACTGACTCAATCCAAATCTACCCAATTTTGTGCTTGCTTTATTTGTAATTGACCATGTGAACCTAAAAATTTTAGTAGGCAAGGAAATAATTGAGAAAAAAAATGTTAGAAATGTTTGCTATCATCAAAAATATAATCCTTGAATCTAGATTTGTAACATTTTTGTATTAGCTCGGCATTCCACTATTAAGAGAGTTGCTATTTGCATGTTTTACATTCTTGCAACTTATATAGTTTTGATGATTTCAAATATTATTGTTTTATGTATAGTTATCACCTAACACTTTTTGGAAGAGTTGTTTTTGCTCTTGTGTGTACTAACATTTCCGGAAAATCAAACTCCAGACTACAAAGACTTCAAATAAAATTCAGCATGAGATACTTTGTTTATTTAAAAACTTGTAATTTTCTTTGAATTGAATTTGAGAGAGAGTGATTGTAATTGAGTGAATACACACATACACTTTAGGAGATCTTGAGAAATTTGTACTGATCGTACGCGACGACATAGTGCGTACGGGACGATCAAGTTAGTTATCTCCTTGTAAGAGCATTGGAACAAAAAGGAATTGAAGAAAATTTTTTTATGTCCGGATCGTCCAGGACGAAGTGTATTCATCCCAGGATAAAATGTTCTCTGGAAAATTTTCATTCAAGAATGAAGTGTATTTGTTCCAGGACGAGTTTCTCTCTGGAGTACTATCGTCCAAGACGAAGTGTATTCGTCCCGGGATGATTTACTCTCTGTAAAACTTTCATCTGGACGAACCTTAAATTCGTCCCAGGATGAAGTGAACTGACTCTGAAAATTAAGTGTCGTTTTGCAGTTTTTTGGAACCGACTTATGGAATAATAGTTCGTACCGGATGAACCTAGTTCGTATGGGACGATGTGTGTGTATGAAGTCATTTCGTACCCATATACATTAGGTTCATTTCCAACGCATTTAAGTAAAATTGTCCAGGATGATCCACGATCGTACGGGACGATCCAATTCGTATTGACTTGAAATTTTGCAGTTTTTGGACGGGTTTTTGTGTTTGTCCCATAAATTGTCCAAACTAAACTGCCACATAATCTTTTTGCCTACTGATCTTTGTGCCTATTGAAAGAAGAGTCAAGGAGAGAGTGTGAGAGAGTGTTTGAAGGAGTTTCTTGCCATTAGAGCATGAAGATTTCACTTGGTTCTCAAAGGTAAGAGTCTTTACTTTTGATTTGTGATTACTTCACTCTTTTCTCTCTTCCTTCTAGAATTCTTGTGAGAAGATCTGTTAAGGAGATCCGATTCTCTGCCGACCCTTGGAGAGCATGAACATCCGAGGGGTTCTCTGCCCACACTTGGAGAGTGTGAACAGCCGAAGGTTCTCTACCCATACTTGGAGAGTGTGAACAGCCGAAGGGTTCTCTGCCTACATTGGGAGAGTGTAAAAGGATGATGGTTCTCTGCCAACACTAGGGATAGTGTAAAAGGATGAAAGTTCCCTGCCAATAGTAGGGATAGTGTAAAAGGACGATGGTTCTCTGCCGCACCGGGTAGTGGTGGAAAGAGTGTTTGTAAAGGCTTCTCCGCCTTGCTGTGGGTGCAAAAGGAGAGCCACTATTAGTATTAGTGCAATACTTGGAGGGTGACTCTAGGGAGTGGATGTAGCTCTAGTTTTGATCGAACCACTATAAACCTCGTGTCTTTATTTTTCCGCTGCCTTTTTTATTTTTGTATTTTTACTTTTAAAACTGTGGTTGAAAAACATTTTCTACAAAACTCATTAAAGTTTATTTTTTGATTTATAAATTAAAAAGAGGGATTAATTTTTAATTACCAATTCACCCCCCCCCTCTTGGTTAGCCACTGGGACATAAGCTTAGGTTTAAATACCTAATTCATAGTGAACGAGTTTCAACACCCACAAAATTAGAATTAGAATATCCTATTATTTTAAAAGAGGTGTTATGCCTAGGATATCAAATTTCTAAGTCATGGGTTCCTAAGAGTTGCCTAAGAATTATCTTAATAGCAGTCAAGTGAAATTCTTTTGGATAAGCTAGAAATCTAGCACAGAGATAAATACTAAATATTGTATCTGGTGTGCTAGCAATCAAGTAAATAAGTGATCAAATTATCCCTCTATATTTCTTTTGATAAATAGATTTACCATTTGAATCCTTGTCTAACATAACCGTGGAACTCATGGGAGTGTTGTTTGGCTTGGCTTTATCCATCTCATATTTCTTAAAAATGTCCTTAGTATATTTTGATTGACTAAGGAAAGTCCCATCATCCTTCTGCCTTATGCTAAACCCTAAAAAGTAAGTTAGTTCTCTCATCATACTGATTTCAAATACCTTACTTATTATTTTAGAAAAATCATCACATAGATTTTTATCAGAGAATCCAAAAATATTTCATTAACATATATCTGAATAACATGTAATTCATCTCTTACTCTTTTTAGAAAAATAGTGGCATCTATGCTCCCCTTTATAAACTATCTTTCTAGTAGGAATGTGCAAGCCTCTTATACCATGCTTTAGGTGCTTATTTTAATCCATAGAAAGCCTTTTTTGATTTGAAATATGATTTGGAAATTAGGAATTCTCAAAGCCTACGTGTAGCTCTATAAACACATCTTTTTTATTACCCCATTTAAAAGGCACTCTTAACATCAATTTTGAAAAGCTTAAATCCCTTATAACAGGTAAGGTCTAGTAGAACTCTAATAGCTTCAAATCTAATTATAAGGGCAAAAGTCTCCTCAATATCAGTCCCTTCTTTTTGTTTATATTTGTTAGCCACCAATCTTTCCTTATTACTAACTATTACTCTAGAATTATTCATTTAATTTTTGAAAACCAATTTTGTTCCAACCACACTCTGGTCCTTAGGTCTTCAAACTAGCTCCCAAATATCATTCCTTACAAATTGATTCAACTCTTCTTGCATGGATAAGATCCAAAATTCATCAAATAAGGCTTAATTTAAGTTGGCGGGTTCAATCATTGAAATGAATGTAGAGTTGTTTACTTCTTTTCTAAGTTCATGCCTAGTTCTAACAATCCAGATGGGTTTCCTAAGATCGGTTCTTTAGGATGACTAAAAGAATATCTCCATTCTCTAAGCAATGTGTTTTCAGGTTCTACCCTATCCTCTAGATTTATAGATTCTAACATTTGGGTGACATCTATAACCTCCTCTTCTTCTGCTCGAGACCCTCTAAAAGCATCAAATTCATCAAACAAAATATGAGTGGTCTCCTCAACTACCAGTGTTCTTTTATTAAAGAGTCTATAAGATTTCCCAACACTTGAGTAACCTAGGAATACTCTATCAAATTTTGGGTCAAACTTTTTAAGTTAAGACTTCCCATTATTTAGAACAAACACTTTACATCTAAAGACATGAAGGTGAGAGAGGTTCGGTGTCCTACCTTTCAAAATTTCATAGGCTGTCTTGTTCAGTTTGTATCTAACATTCACCCTATTTAGAAAATAACATGCTGTATTCACTGCTTCTACCCAATATTCGATTAATATGGCTCTAGTGGCTTCTACCAGGATCTTGTTCTACCTTTTAGCTACCCCATTATACTGAGGGGTCCTAGGAGCTAAAAAGTTATGGTATATCCCTTGCTCCTTGCAGAAAGATTCAAAATTTTCATTCTCAAATTCTCCACCATGATCACTATAAATTACCAAAATTTTAAAACCTAGCTTCCTCTAAATCCAAGTGGAAAAAGACATAAACTCCTCAAATGATTCACTTTTATGAGATATGAATCTAACCCAAGTATTAGTGAGAGAAGCTCCCGATTTCTAGTGAGAGAAGTTCGTTAAAAATTTGAATTTTTTTCATCCCATTTTTCTTGTAAGGTTAATAGCTAAGGATGGAAGAAGGTGCGGCATTCGACGCCGATCGTCGGATTCTGCTTGAAGGACATAGCCAAAAGATTGTTCATCCAGACTGTGCTCTTAGACCTCAGAGATCCAATATCCTGCAGATCAGAGAACCAATTCAGAGGTTCTTAAGACATCTCCTGTAGTGATTGGGAAAGGCAAAGGAATTTGCGTTGATTCTCCTGCTAAAACTTTCAAATCTCCATCTCTTCAATTGAAGAATGCTATGGATAAAGATCCATCGTCATCTTCAAGACTGAAACTTATTGTGAATAAGTTTAATATCCCAAGTGTTAAAACTCAAACTCTTGGGCAATGAGTCTCTTTTGCTGATAAATTGATGGGAAACACATCAAATATTCGACGTATTAACAAAGTAGCTGGATCTACCAAAATTGTCGAACCCAATTCTGTTAATGATTGGATCAGGAAACCAAACATTAAAGTGGTGCTTTATGGAGATGAATCCTTCCTGAATGAAGATGGTGAGACAGTAAAACTTAAAGAATCTAATGTTAAGGAGAATGCAAACAAATTACAACTTTCTATGGTTGTAAAGGTTTTCGGTGAAATTGCACCAGTTGCAGTAATTGCAGGAGAGTTACGACGGCAATGGAGCAAATTTGGGAAGTTTCATATCACTTCCTTAGGATTGGAATGGATTTTATGTTCTTTCTTCAACAAAGAATCTATTGATAGAATTATGGAAGGTGGACCTTGGTATGTAAATGGTCACATAGTAGGAATTGATAAATGGAGTCCTCTATTTACACCTTCTTTAAAAGGATTATCTTCTCCGATTTGGATTAGATTTCCTCATCTTCCTTTAATTTGCTGGGATGAAGAGAATGTTGTTAGAATTGCCTCTAAGATTGGGACTCCTCTATGTGTCGACGGCAATATGTTCCAATGGAGCAAGAGGGAGTATGCTAGAATATGTGTTCGAATGCCTTTGGATCAAAAATTATTTACTGGTGTTTGGGTTGAAGGATCATTTGGTCGTTTCTTCCAGAAAGTTTGTTGCAAATCTATTTTCATGACTTATGTTTTGATGATTGACAAACACTATTCTCTTGCACTGCCTGTTACTTCTAACTATTCAGGAATCAAAGATCGGACGAACAAATGAAGCCAGTTCAAGATTGCGTAGGTTTAGGGTTGAGTCAGTCTGTACTTTGTTTTTTTCTCTTCTTGAGTCTATTTGTAATGGTCAAAGAGACTGATGCTAAGTAACCCTACACACACACACACTTGAGAGACTTAGAAATTCTGGTTTTACTCATATCGGCCAGGACAATATTTACATCGTCCTGGATGATCAGGCTTAAAACAGAAAGTCTAAATAAGGATTCTTAATTAAGGCAGCCGCCATTAATAGATAATCCTGGACGATAAGCTCAAAATAGAAAGAAGTTTCCACCATAGACAATTAAGGTATACTATATTTTTTAATAATCAGCCAGGACGATCATTTATCGGCCTGGACGATATTCACAAATTATGCCTTAATTGATCAGGAATTCAAGGGAGTAATTAAGGATGATTGATACGATCATATCATCCTGAACGATCGTAGGATCGGCCAGCACATTCTATTAAAAAAACCTTAGTTACTTCAGGACGATAAATATCGGCTAGCTCGAATTCAGGGCGATGCTCAGAACGATTTTCCTCTGATTTGAACTGATCGGCCTGGACGATCGTGAGATCAGCCTGGACGATCAAGCTAATTTTAAATCGTCCAGTTTGCATTCAGGGTGATGCTCTGGCCGATCTTCTGAGATTTGTACTGATAGGCCAAGCCGATGCCCATATCGGCCTGGACGATATAGTCGGTAACTTGTAATTAATGAGCTCCTTTGAAGCTCTTCTATTTAAGAGCTCTTGTTCAACGTTTTAAAAGAATCTTTTACTGTTGCCTTGACCTGAGAAGGCCTTGAGGAAAGAAAGAGAGGGAGGTAGAGAGAGAGGATCTTGTGAGGGGGAGCTTGTGAAAGGATTCACAAGGGTTGCTTTAAGGATCGCTCTGCTTCTTCTTCGTCTAGAGTTTCTCGTCCGTGAAAGGGTCGGTAGAGGTTAGGAGTCAGTATCTGGTTGTGGTTCTCTGCCAGCTTCAGATGGAAGCAAAAGGAGATAGGTTCTCTGCCTTGCCGAGGTGGCAAAAAAGAGGTTCTTTATAAAGGCTTCTCTGCCTAGCTGTGAGGGTTAAAGGCGAGTCACGAGTGTAGTGCAATACTCGGATGGCGCCTCCAGGGAGTGGACGTAGGTCGAGTTGACCGAACCACTATAAATTTATGTGTTCTTGTTTCTTGCTTCAGCACTTTAATTTCCGCATTCATTTCTCTCGTGGTGTGATTTTGGTTTTTGTTATTTTTATTCTTTGTGAAAAGAAATTTTTAAAATACCAATTCACCCCCCCTCTTGGTTAGCTTGGGCCAGTTCTATAGGGCTTAACATCCCTAATGAACTTTCAAGTGGTATCAGAGCGGGATTCATAAAAACTGAGTTTGAAAACTTTTTGAATTTTGATCCATGGCTAACCTTGGGAATCGTAACACTACGGAAGGTTATTCAATTACACGACCTCCCTTGTTTGACAACTTACCTTTTGATTTCTAGAAAACCCGCATGTCAACGTTTTTACAATCTACTGATTATTGCATGTGGATGCTTATCAAAGAAGGTTATTCTCCACCTTCTCGTGAAATTAATGGTGTTAAAACTGACGTTGCTTTTACTGAATGGACTTTAGATGAACGAGATTTAGCTCAATTGAATGCAAAATGTTTGAACGGTTTTTTCTGTGCTTTAAAATCTGAGGATTACATGCGTGTCTCCACTCGCAAAATTGGTAAAGAAATTTAGGATAAATTGTGTATCACCTATGAAGGCACTAATGAAGTTAAACAATCCCGTTTGAATATTCTCTTGCATGATTATGAACTTTTTCGTATGAAACCTCATGAATCTGTTTCTGACATGTACACTAGGTTTACTCAGATAGTTACTTCACTGAATGCATTAGGAAAAGAACTTTCAAACTATGAAAAAGTAAACAAGATTTTGAGATGATTGCCTTCGTCATATGATGCTAAAATCACTGCAATCACTAAATCTAAAGATTTGAACACTTATTCTATTGATAACTTACTTGGCTCACTAATTGATTATGAGCAAGGGGTGAATCGAAGAAATCTTGATGCAGCTGAGAAGAAGAAGGAGAAAACAGTTGCATTGAAGGCGCATAAATCAGATTCTGAAACTTCCGGGTCTGAAAGCGATGAAATTGCCTTCATCACAAGGCAATTCAAAAGCTTTCTAAGGAAGAAACAAAAGCATCATTGGAGAAAAGGTAGGGATAATAAACATTCTAAAGGATATTCTAATATTGTTTGTTATGAATGCAGGAAGCCTGGACATGTGAGAGCCGATTGTCCTACACTTCAAGATCAATTAATGAGCTCATTTGAAGCTCTTCTATTTAAGAGCTCTTGTTCAACATTTCAAAAGAATCTTTTGCTGCTGCCTTGACCTGAGAAGGCCTTAAGGAGAGAAAGAGAGAGAGGGAGAGAGAGAGGATCTTGTGAGGGGGAGCTTGTGAGGGGATTCACAAGGGTTGCTTCAAGGATCGCTCTGCTTCTTCTTCATCTATAGTTTCTCATCTGTGGAAGGGTCGGTAGTGGTAAGGAGTAAGCATCTGGTTGTGGTTCTCTGCTAGCTTCAGGAGGAAGCAAAAGGAGATAGGTTCTCTGCCTTGCCGAGGTGGCAAAAAGGAGGTTCTATGTAAAGGCTTCTCCGCCTAGATGTGGGGGCTAAAGGAGAGTCACGAGTGAAGTGCAATGCTCGGAGGGCGCCTCCGGGGAGTGGACGTAGGTCGAGTTGACCGAATCACTATAAATTTCTGTGTTCTTGTTTCTTGCTCCCGCACTTTAATTTCCGCATTCATTTCTCTCGTGGTGTGATTTTGGTTTATGTGATTTTTGTTCTTTGTGATAAGAAATTTTTAAAATACCAATTCAGCCCCCCTCTTGGTTAGCTTGGGCCAGTTCTATAGGGCTTAACATCCCTAATGAACTTCCCAAGTTGAGTATGAAAGAGTATCCTCTTTTTGCTTTAATTGTGGCAAGGTTGGTCATCTCAATGAAAAATGCAAGGAATTTGTGGAGAATCAATTCAAAAATTTAGAGAATCATAATTTGAAAGGAAGTCAATCTAATCTCCCTCATCCTCAAAAAGAAGTGGAAGCTGATGACAAATATGGGCCTTGGATTCTAGTAAAGAATATTAGGAGAAGAAGGAAACAATTTCCAGCTGTTGGAAAAGCTAGCATGAAGACCAGCAATCTCAAAAGAACAAAATTTATGTACATAAATCTGCTATTAATCCTAACAAACTTCAATCGGCTGTTGAGGATGTTTGTAATAAAACTGTTGACTCCTAAAAAATGTCTTCAAGGAATTCCTTCTCCTAACAAAGCTTTTGAAGTATTAGCTGAAGGGAATATGGAATCAGAATTAAGATGTTCTGAAGATGCAATTGAATAAAACAGTGGAAGTAATGAAGAGGATATTCAGAAGGATCAAAATGATTTTATTTCCAATGAAGATAGCAACATGTTCAACTTATTGGTTGATAAATCTACAGAAGAGGCAGCTGAAGAATTCTCAAACAAAGTTGAAGACCTTGAAGAGGGTGAAATTAAATGTCACAATTCAGACCTCTCGGGATCCAGTAAGGAGAGGATGGATGAATTGATTAAAAGTGAAGGTAAGCTTCTTAAGGAGCTTAGTTCTTTGGGCAATGATAATATAATTAATAAGAAAAGAAAAGAAGCAAGCAATAAGAAGATTAAAAATCTGAGCAATCCCATTTTTAAGTCCAAATGACTTCCATTTCATTTTGGAATTGTAGAGGGGCTAGGAAAGTGGAAGCCTCTCGATATCTAAGGGAATTTGTTAATGATAGTGATGTATTTTTTTTTTTTGGCTTCTTGAAACTAAAGTTCAATCTTTTGATAGAGAAGAGGTTAATAAACTTATTGGCAGAAACTGGGATTTTTTCTTTGTCCCTTCGGAAGGTTTATCTGGTGGAATCTTGGTGTGTTGGTTGTCCAAATTTTGTTCTTTCTCTATTATCCATTCTACTCCACAGATGGTTATCGAAAAAATTAATATTCAGAACAAAGGAGATTGGTTAATTGCTACTATTTATGGTAGCAAAGAAATTTACAAGAGAAGAAAATTATGGGAAGATCTTCAAATCTATTCTAATTCTAATATCCCCTTTATTATAGGTGGGGACTTTAATTGCATCCTTTCTCAAGAAGAGAAGAGAGGTGGGAAGAGGTTTGTTTTTTCTCAAGGACCTCATGATATGCAAGCTTTTATGAAGAAAAACGATCTCCATGATATTGGCATTTTTGGTCCCAAATACACTTGATGTAATAACAAGAAAGGAGGAGCAAGAATTCTTAAGAGACTTGATCGTTGTTTGTTAAATACAACAGTCTTGAAGATCCTTCAACCCGCATTTGTTCGGCATCTTGGAAGGATTGCTTCAGACCACTGTCCTATAGCCATCAAATTATTCAATTCAGGTTTTAAAAAAATCTAAGAAATTGCAATTTGAAGAAGTCTAGTCTTCTTATCCGGCCTCTAAAGGTATTGTAGCCAAGTCTTGGAATAAGTATGCAGGAGGTAATGAAGTTCAGAATCTGAACATCAAATTCAAGAGAACTATCAAGGCCCTGTTCCACTGGAGTAGAGCTAAACATGGGAACCTCAGTTCTCTGAAGGAAAAGCTGAAAGCTGAAATTATGGAACTATAGGATGAGGAAGTGATCTGAGGTGCTTTATTTGAAGAGAAATTATCTTTATTAAGATTTAAAGTTAAAGAGCTGAATTCTATGTTGGGAAGACTTAGCTCATGGTGAAGACAAAGAGCCAAAGTAAAATAGTACAAAGACTATGATGCCAACTCTGAATATTTTCATAATAATTCTTCTATGAGACGCAACAGTAATTTCATCAAGAAAATAAAAAATTCACAAGGTATTTTGACTGAAATTGTTATTGGCCAATTATTAAGCAAGATGTTTGGAAGGCTATTTGTCTTTTTTTTTTAAACTGGTTTGATGTGTGAAGATTGGAAGAATACTCTTGTTGTTCTGATTCCTAAAATTAAGAATTCTTTGATTCCTTCTAATTTTAGGCCAATCATCCTTTGTAATTCTATTTACAAAGTTGTGGCAAGAATGTCATTAAATAGGATTGCCAATTATATTCCCAAGCTCATCTCAGAGAATCAAGCAGCTTTTATCAAAGGGAGATCTATATCAGAAAATATCTTGCTTACCCAAGAAATCTTTCATAAATTTAGATTTTCTAAAGCTAAGAAAGGGTTGATGGCTATTAAAGTTGACATGGAGCAAGCTTATGATAGTATTGGGTGGAGAACATTGAAACAAGTTCTACATTTATTTGGTTTTCCAAGTTCCTTTTCTAATTTGCTTCTACAGTGTGTGATAGACACTAGATATTCTGTTATGATAAATGGATTATATTCCAATTAGATTTAGGCTGAATGTGGTTTTAGACAGGGATGCCCCTTATCCCCATACTTATTCGTCTTATGCTCAGAATTATTCACTCAAGCATTCAGGAGATATGGAAGCAAGATAGGAGTAAAGGTGCACCCGAAATCTGAAATAATTTCCATTTACAATATGTAGATGACATAATAGTTTTTTCTGATGCAAATCGAAAAAATGCTAAGAAGATTAAAAATATTTTGAAGATGTATTGTAGATGGATTGGGCAAAAAGTTAATGAAAAGAAGTCTTCTATGATTTTCGATAAAGCAGTTCTAAGGGATAAAGCAAAGGTGATATCCAAACTCATTGGGTTTAAAACTATGGAGGAATTAAACTATCTTGGCATCAAGATGACTTTTAGAAGGCTTAACGCTCCAAATTTTCAAGAAGTCTTGGAAAAAGCATATGACAAGCAAAATGTTTGGGGAAATCTGTCCTTAACTCTAGCTGGGAAATTACAGTTAATCAAAGCTTCTTTCCTTTCTATCCCTATTTTCATTTCTACTCATTCTCTTATTCCTATGGGAGTATTAAGAGAACTTGATAAACTTTGTAGAAACTTTATTTGGAACAAAGCAGACAAGAGTTCCAGAATTCATTATGTAGATTGGAAAGTGCTTTGCAAGAAGATTAAGTTTGGAGGTCAAGGAGTGGTATCTGCAGCAAATAAGGTGGGATCTTGGAGAGCAAAATTTGCTTGGAGTTTATTCTCTAATCCTAACTCACTAGTTAACAGAGTTCTTATTTCCAAGTATGGTAGGAGATTCTGTTTTTCTGATTCAAAGTTGGGATGTTCTCCTACATGGAAAATCTGTAATAATGGTGGAAAATTTCTTAAGGAAATTATCAAATGGAAGGTTTCTGATGGTGAAAGCATCAATACTTCTAAGGATACTTGGATCCTTGATAAACCTATTGATAGATGGCCAACGTATGTTTCCAATCTTCAAGATGAGCAGCTTTGCTTGAAATTCTTCATTTATAATAGAAACTGGAATATTCATTTGTTGAAACAGTACTTTGGGAAAGAATTAGTAGATTTGATCTCTACGATGCCCATCAATGGAAGTGATATGGGAGATGAATTGGAGATTCTTTTCAAACATTCAGGGAGGTCTTTAGCCTCTTTAATTTCTGATCAAACAAACATACTTGAAGAAGAAGATTTCAGCTGGATATGGTTAAAAAGTTGAAGTTAAGACCAAGAGTTAAGATTTTCTGGTGGAGATTAATACATAGGGCGATTCCTTCCAATGAATTCCTTTTGTATAGAAGATTAATTGATTATAATGGTTGTCCTAGAGGATGCTGCGAGGTAGAAGATGCCAATCACATAGCTGTCAACTGTTTCTTTCTTAAGGAAGCTATTGGTGTTATTCAAAATCTTGGATACAACATTCCTATTTTTTCTGATTTGGAATCATGTTTTAATTGGCTTCTAATTAATTCAAAATGCAATCCATTCTTTGGAAATTTATATTGTTCAATAGTTTTCTTCTCTTGGAAGAGTAGGAGTAAACTTGTTCACGGCTTGAAAGAAGACAGTCTTCAAGTTTTAGCAGCCAATGCAATCAACTTTTCCTCTTTATCATTCAAGAATGATCTCATTTTGAAAAACTGGGTTTTTAATCAGCAATTGCTATTTTCTAGCAATTGGAAACCCCCTCCAACCGAGTGGATCAAACTCAATGTGGATGCTTCTCTTGCTAATAACTATATAGCTGGAATTGGTGGTGTGATAAGAGATAGTAGAGGCAGATTTTTGTATGCATTCGGTTTCAAAAGATGTCATTGGGACATATCAGCTTTCTATTGACATTAAACAAAGTTTTACAAGAATGGATGTATGAAGCTAAAGGAATCATAATTGAAGAAGATAATCTCAATGTTATGAAGTACATTCAAAGGATCTTTAAAGAAGGGCCTTCGGAAGGTAACAGAAATGAATTTCTGAATTTTATTTTCTTAGAAATTTCAATCAAGTGATATACCAATGTATTAATAGAGTTTGTAATAAGTTAGCCGACTGTTGTGCTAACCAAGCTAGGTTGGGTGATTTTATTTGGGACAATTTGGTAGATAATAGCATCCCTCCTTTTTTCAACAAAGTGTTGAAGGAGAAATGTGATGCTCTTTACTTTGTTTAGTCCCTTTTTATTCTCTTAATAATATTGCTTATTGCATCTTCTCAAAATAAAAAAAGAATCTAACCCAAGTAAACCTTGAATAATCAACATCAATCACATACCCAAAAACTTTCCCTTCTAGGCTTTCAATGCTGATAGGTCCTAAGTGATCCATGAGCATGAATTCTAAGGGTTTGCTAATGGAAATATTTTTAATTGAAGGGAATGATGATTTTACTTTTTTTCCTAACTAACAGACAGACATATGTGATCCTTAGTGAACTCTATTTTGCATATCCCCTTCACTAAGTCTTTTTGGGTGATCTTTCTAAGGTTTTTCATGCTTGACTGACAAAGACTTTAATGCCACAACGAAGATTCATCCATAACAGTTTTTAAGCAAAATGAAGCTGCACATTAAATATTATCTAAATATAACACGTAGACATTATTGATCCTTTTTCCCTATAAAATAATGTTGTTATTCAAGCTTATTATGAAGCTTGTAGACATAACTTTTATCCTGATGCCTTTATCACAGAGCTAATTGATGCTGTGTAAGTTATGTTTCAAGCCATCTACTAGTAAAACATTTTCAATAATAAAATTTTTAGAGTTTCCAATTATACCTGACCCAACCACTCACCTGATGGTGTTATCTCTAAGTGTTGCCTTGCCTCCTACCCTGGCCTCCAGCAAAATGAATTGATTTGCATCTCCAATCATATGTCTTGAATATCAACTGTCTAGGTATCACATGCTCTCAGGAGGCCTTCTATGAGAGCACTCCTACAAAATCATCAAATCTCAAATTTGGGAACCTAAACAGGCTTGGGCCCCTTCTTATAAAAGAAGAGTGTAATGTTTGCATGCTATGCTATTAGTTTTGAACTTTAGTTTTCCACACCTAATGTGTACTACAGATAATGGTGCAAGTGTAGAAGATATGTCCTTACATGTCATAAGAAAAACATCTAATATAAGGAAAAGGTTTCACTATCTATTTGGGTTATTGTGCCTCTTCCTAGGCTTAAATAATACAGGTTGTTGTGATGGATTATAAAACTCTTCAAGTGATTGTGATTTTTTATTTTCATTCAAAGCATTTATTTTGATTTATAAAAATTGTTTTGCTTTTTTAAGGTTTGAAATTTCAACTTTTAAAGCATGCTCCTCATTATCAACTTCATTTAAACATGTCTCATGTTTATCAAATGAAAATTTTTATTCAAAATGGGATGCATTCAAGGAGTCATGTATAACAGTTAAATCAAGATGCTTTACATTCAATGAGTCAAATTCATCAAATAAAGTCTTATAATTTCTATCCATAGTAGAATGATATTTCCTTATAATTTCATTCTCTTTTTATAGATTTAAAACTCAATTTTATGACTAGTATGCAGTTTCTTAAGCTTCCTATATAAAAAATGATTTTTTTTTTTAGAAATTTTAAAAAATTGATTTTAAGTTAGCACTTTTACCTCTTCTTAATCAGAGAGGTCAAGAAGTTCACCAAACACCGATTTGTTACCTCCTCTTTAGCTTTAGTTTTCGAGGCGTCTGATGCTGAGTCAGCCTAGAAAGCCTTTGGACCCATGTCTTATCATTCCAAAACTTAGGCTTTTCTTCACCCTTCTCCTTGCTTGGGTGAGTTTTTGAGTAGGGCAGTCATACTTCAAATGTCCTAGCTTTCTGCATTCAAAACAAATTACATCAAAAGACACTTTAGAGTTTATATTATTCTTACATTTATTCTAATTCTGATGATACTTTTGCTTTTTTTCTTTAAGAAGCTCTTGTATCTCCTTATTATTAAAGTAATGTCATCATTAATAGAACCATAAGAATTAGTGTCTGAATCATTAGTCTTGAAGGCTATAATTTTTTCCATTTTCTTCTAACCTACATCAAGCTTCATTTCTTCACTCCTTGCTCGTAAGCAATTAGTGATCCAAGTAAGTTATCAATTGAATAAGCATTCAAATCCTTAGATTGAGAAATGATAGTAATTTTTGCATCAAAGGAAGAAGGTAAAAATCTCAAAATCTTGTTAACTTTTTTCATTATTTGTTAGTTCTCTTCCTAAGGCTATAAGGATGTAACAATCTGTATAAACCTAATATATATTTTATTTAACTTCATTTTTACCTTTTTAAGTTATGCATAATCTATCCCAAAATTATTTTCCAATAGAATGAGTGGAAATACACATATAATCTTTAGATTTTAAGGCACATAAAAATAGTTCAAATAATTAGCATTCCGTTGTGCTAGTTCTCTATCATCAAAAGTCTATTTAGTAAAAAGAAGTTTAGTTTTCAAGCCATCAACAAGTCTAAATGGTACAAAATATCCATCCTTAACAAGCATCCACATGCGATAATCAATTGATTATAAAAAGGTGGACATGCATGTTTTTCAAAAATCAAATGATATATTATCAAAAAGAGATGGACTTGTGATTGAATAACATTTTGCTATGTTCCTATTTTAAAAGTTAGCCATGGATCAAAATTCAAAAGTTTTCTAAAATTTGATTTTATGTTCCCCGCTCTGATGCTACTTGAATGTTTATTAGGATTATTAAGCCCTTATGAACTAGCCTGAGGCTAATCAAGAGGGGGTAAATTTATAGTTTTTAAGATTCTTAAACAAAAAGAAAAAAAAAACATTTGAAACCTTTTTTAATATTTTAAAACAAACAAGGTTAACCCTTGATGCAAAAGCTGTTAAAAAAATAAATCAGAGATTTTAGCCATACAATTAACCACAGAAAATTAAAGTGCAAAAATTAAATTGAAGAAAAGTAATAAGAAAAAACACAAGATTTATAGTGGTTCAATCAACTTGACTTATGTCCACTCCTTGGAGTCACCCACTCCAAGTATTACTCTAAACCTTTAGTGACTCTCCTTTTGCTCCCACAGCAAGGCGGAGAAGCACTTATAAAATCTTTCCACGATCCCATGAGGTAGAGAACCTTGAATCCCCCCCCCCTTGTGAAGGAATAGAAACTAGAATCCTTTTACTTCTCCTGGAGTAGGCAGTCAACTTTGATATGATGCTGATGATCATCTTCCTAAGAGCCACCAAGGAACCAAGGATGAAGCTTGAAGAAGATGATTAAATCCTTGCTCGGAGCAACCTTTGTGAATCCTCTCAGAAACTTCCCCTTATAAGATTCTCCCTCTCTCTCCCAAACTCTTCTTCACATTATCTAAGCTCCCTTAGGTTAGGACTTCAGTAAAAGATCTTGTCAAAGGATAAATACTTGGAGGGATGTTATTTTTTAGGGAACCCCTTGACTGAATTCTAGAGAAAGAGAGAGAAACTCTGGTTTTCTAGAGAGAGAAAATTTGTTTTTTTTTGAATTTTTCTGTTACCAGCTTTTGCTCTTTGCCGCAATACCTTACATTGAAGATGGTGGAGGGCCGCCGTCCGTCTATGGCGGCGGCTATGAATGGATCAGTAAATGGAGGTATTGTTAATCGAGATCTTGGAGGAGTCAATCAATGGGTCGGTGATGTAAAACTTTTGAATTTTGAATATGTGTTCAAAACTTCTAGTAGATCGTTGGTGATAAAAGAGAATTTAGAAGGTGTCCTGAAGAAGAAAGTGTATGTGGAAGGGAAAGGGAAAGGGATTGTTGGAGAGATTGGCTTGACCACGCCTCAGTTGCTTGGGAAAAATCTGGAACATAATATGATTGATCAGTTGACATCTTCGTCTGGAGTGAAATTATATGTTAATAGGTTTGGCAATTCAAATGTAATCTCTGGAGTTGTCCGTGAGATAAATGTGAATTCCAATTCTCCTGTTAACACAAAATTTCATTCTAATGGATGCTCGGCTCTGAAGGACTCTGTGGTAGTTGAGCAGGTTACTGTGGAATTGCTTGTAAGAACTGGGAAGGAGGTAGTCATTAATCCTTGGTCGAAAAAGCCTTATATCCATTTAGATTTCAAAGAGGAGGATTTGGTTTTATCGGGTGATGGCAAAGCTGTTAAATTGAATGAGGATGTCGAGGTTCAGAATTCGAGCAAACTGATGAAATCCTTAGTGATTAAGGTGTTTGGGAAGGACATTCCATCTCATATTGTAGCTTGGGAAATTAGAAAACAGTGGAAGCAGTTTGGTAATTTCCATTTCACTACACTTGGCAAAGGTTGGTTTTTATGTTCCTTCGATTCATTGGAAATGATGGAAGCCATTTTGGCTGGTGGACCATGGTTTGTCAATGGTCACATTGTTGGTATGGAGAAGTGGATGGTGGAATTCTCTACCCTATCTTTGAAGGGTCTATCCTCTCCAATTTGGATTAGGATGCCTCATTTTCCATTGCAATGTTGGGATGAGATGAATGTGGTTAGAATAGCTGCAATGATTGGCAAACCTTTTATGATGGATGGAAACATGTTTCAATGGGGGAAGAGAGAATTTGCAAGGGTTTGTGTTAGAGTTAAACTTGATCAACCTCTTCCCTTGGGAGTTTGGGTGGATAGCATATATGGGAGATTCTTTCAGACAGTTGAGTATGAGAAGATATCCACTTTTTGTTTTGAATGTGGATTAATTGGCCATGAGAAATCTGAATGCAAACTGAAGAAATCTGTTGATGTGGATCGTACTACTACTAAAGTTCTTTCTAATTATGAAAAGGATGTGGACAAGAGTAAAGAAGTGGATATTGATTCTACCTATGGACCATGGATTATGGTTAATAGGAAGAATAGTAGAAGACCAACCATAATGAAGAATAAAGTGAAGGATTCAAAGAAGCAGTGGATGAAAACAAAAGCCATTCTTGGTGACAAAGAGGCATTGACAGAAGTTTTACAAGATGTGGGGACAGTTATGGAGGTGGAATCTACCACTAAGGATAATACTCTTGAAGAAGGAGAAATCTGTGAAGTTCAGGAACTACAAGCTCAAGATATTCAGCCTTTGGAGAAAGCTGCTGTGAAGATTCAAGTCATAGTAGAAAATGCAGGAACTAAGGTTGGTATGCAGAATTCAATTATTAATCCTTGCAACCCGATTCTCATGAATAAATTTGATTTGCTGAATAATTAAGAGGAGGTAGGGGAGGCTGTTGATTTGAATTGTGTTGATTTGATCAATTACTCGGTTGCTGCTGGTAACAAGAGTAATGAGAAGAAGTCTGCTGAAGGGAAGAATTCTGTGATTAACACAGGTTTGAAAACTGGTGAGGAAAAGTTGAGTGGTGTGGAGAAAGAAAGAGATAATGGCTCAAATGGGGAAATTAACAAATGCAAGCTTGCTAAGGAGCTGAGGGCTTTAGGGCCTATTAAAAATAAGCCACATGGTAGAATTCTTGAAGGAGGTAACAAAAGAAGAGATGGGGGCTCTTCCTCCATGATTATTTAAATGGAATTTATTTCATTCTGGAACTGTAGAGGGGCCAAGAAGAGGGAGGCCTCTCTATATATGAAGGAGTTTATAAAAGATTTTAAAATCTTTTTTGTAGGGTTGGTTGAGACAAAAATGAATTCTTTTGATAGAGTCTCTTTTGACAGATTCATGGGCCCTTTGTGGGATTTTTTCCTTCTTCCTTCAGAAGGACTTTCTGGTAGTATTATGATTATTTGGAGAGTGGATATAGCTTCCTTTTCTATTGTAAAGACATTAGATCAGTGTGTACTTGTGATGCCCCAGATATCAATAGTGAAAGGATTCGTCTATCATTTCTTTTCATCTTGCTTCTCGTTCAGTTCAATACAGTCATCCAGAGACAATTGCATTACAGGAAAGAAATACAGCAACTACTATAATTCACATATCAACATATATACAATCAGCAGAAGCGTCCAAAAGGTCATATACAATAGCCATACGGCTACAAAACAGAAGTCTACCAAGGATACAAAAGAAAAAGCTACAGAACTCGAAGAAGCATCACGCGGGAGGCTCTGCACCTGAAATATTAACCACATATAATGAGCTTAACTAGCCCAGCAGGTCACCAAAGCCTACAACTGAAATCAAAGCACGATCGAAACAATATGCAGGTCAATCAAATCAAATCAATTTCATCAATAGTCAATAACCAATACAGCGGTAAAAACATCGATAAATCAATACGCCACAGCAATCACATCAGTAAGTGCTTCCAGTCAGTATCTATCCATCGTAGCAGTGTCTATCAATCAATACTATCAATTCAATCAATCGTGTCGTCTAGTCAATCCATTGTATCTATAACATTCTTGCAAATCAATCAATCCCATTATTCAATACGATTTACTCGATATCAATATACAATATTCAATGACACCACGGCAGCGAGGACAATTCAATAATGACGACGTACGATGCTACAATCGGGAAATCATCTCAATCAATAGAGTACTTTCCAGTCAATTATATCTATCAGCAGGGAAAATCCATAGAACGATCAAATCAATAACGTCAGAATAATTGAAATCAAATCCATACAATGAAATCATCAGGTCAATTGAAGTCAATACAATCAGCTCCATAAAGAATTCTATCCTACGGTAAATCAAATCCATACGGCAATAATCAATTCAATCAATCAATCGATAATCAGCACGACGAATCAATGTATCAGTATATCAATAACATATCAGGATCTGTCGTATCAATAGTATCCATATGTCAATATCATAATCCATATGTCAATATCATAATTCATATCGATGTCGATGTCGGTATCTATCAATCAATCCAATCTATATCCATGTCGCTGTCGATATCTATGAATCAATACACAGAATCCATATCAATATCGGTGCCATTATCTATGAATTAATACATTCCATATCCATAACACATAGTCCATAGTCCATAGTCCATAATCCATAATCCATAATCCATTGCATCTATAGTCCATAATCCATAAATCAAGTCGATACGATCGGTAGCAATGAATCAATACAATATGATAAATCCATCGATGAAATCAATACGATATCAATAAATCCAAAGCAAGATCGATAAATCAAATCCGTACAATACATTAATGCATATTAGGAAATCCATACGATGCAATATCATATACATACAATTCCATACAATGGTCTTACTGGACAAGCACAAACACTAGCTATGATCAATAATGCTGTTGTAGAAATCCATAGTTCAACCAGGTTAAACACTGACTATTATCAATAGTGCTGTTGTAGAAATCCATAGTTCAACCAGGTTAAACACTGGCTATTATCAATAGTGCTGTTATAGAAATCCATAGTTCAACCAGGTTTCCACTTGTCTTTCAGTTTCAATAATCAATTCAATAGTCAATATAAGAACAATGCAGAGCAATCATATCAACATTCATATGCATACCAACTCAATCTATCCATTTCAGACAAATCAGAAATCATACGAAAATCGGCCAGAGCAACGGCAGTCTACAGAATTTACACAGAAATCTCCAAAAATTACAATTCACTAAATTAATACAGAACGTGCACAGCAACATTATAAGACTATTCTTCTACTGCTCAAACCAATTCAGACATCATAATAAATTGCAGTCAAAATAAAACTCCGTAGAACCAAAACGGACCGGACGAAATCTACCAGAAAATAATCAAAACGTACAGAATAATCACATCTACAACATACCAAAAGTTATGCGGTGAAATCTTCGCCAGTACCAAACCGGGTACGAAAATCACTTACAAAAACACAAATCTGAGCACCAAATTTACAAAACCTCAAAATCTTCGAAAACAGAAGTAGGGTTCGGAGTCCTTACCACGAGATCTACACTTTCTCCAACAGCAGCGTCAGACAAAAAGCACTCCGCGGCCTCCGAAACCAAAGATTTCCGTTACTTTTCTTCTCTTTCTCTCTCTTCAAAATATCTGATTTTATAAAAATGATTTTCTCTCTCCTCAAAACGAGCTGATTTTCTTATAACCTTAGTCTGATCGGCCCGGCCGATCGCCACATCGTCCTGGCCGATCAGAACAAAAACCAATCGTCCCTGGACGATTTCTCAGGACGATGCTCCCGGGATTCTTGTCGTATCTGATCGTCCCAGGACGATCCAAAATCGTCCTGGACGATCCACTCCAGAAATCACTCCAGAAATCATTCCAGAAATCAGCCGTTTTCAATGCACTGATCGGCCTGGCCGATCTCAACATCGTCCCGGCCGATCCTGGGAGGAAAATCCAATTCATAGAGGAACAGTAAAGGAATGAGATCTCACAGTTATTGGGGATCTTAATGTCTTTGATAAGGGAGTTTGGAGAATCAATACTATTTATGGTAGTAAGGAGACTCACAAAAAAAGGTTACTATGGGAGAGTATCCAGAAGCATTCTCAAAGGGATATCCCTTCTATTATTGGTGGAGACTTCAATTTCATTTTGGAAAAGTAAGATAAGAAGGGTGGTAGAAAGTTTGTTTTCTCTCAAGGCCCAATGGAGGTGCTAAAATTCATGAATGAGAATGACTTTCATGAGATTGGGTTTGTTAGACCAAGATTTACTTGGTGCAACAACAAAGTAGGAGGTGGAAGCATCCTTGAAAGGTTGGATAGATGTATCCTCAATTCTTTGGCCATGAACAAAATTCAAATTGCCGTTGTTAGACACCTTGCAAGAGTGGCTTCAGATCATAGCCCTATTGTCTTGAAGATGTATGTTTCAGTTTCATGTGCAAGAAGGTGTTTAAAATTTGAAGATGCTTGGTTATCTTTCCAAACTTCGGCTCACATCATTTCTAATGTATGAAAGAAATATTTCTTGGGAGATGATATGGAGATCCTTAATAAAAAGTGCAAAAGGAGTTTGAAGGACTTGTTCTTTTGGAGTAAGTACAAGTTGAAAGAATTTTCTAAAGAAAAAGAAAGATTGAAGGCTGAAATTTCTCAGATTCAAGAGGAAGAAGCTAGTGAAGGGTGGCTAGATGATGATAAACTTTGGGTGCTTAGGAGCAAAGTCAAAGAGCTTAATGTAATTCTCAATTTTTTGAATACTTGGTGGAGGCAAAGAGCTAAAGTAAAGTGGATTGAAGATGGTGATTCCAATACTAAGTTTTTTCATTCATTTGCCAATGCAAGAAGAAATGCAAATTGGATTTCTCAGATCAAGAATGCAGACGGTAGCTTGATTAGTGATTTTAAGGAGGTTGAAGACGTTTTCCTTCATTATTTCTAGGACAAATGGAAGAGTAGAGGTTGCTGTTTGAACAACTGGCCTAAACCGTGGCAGGTTTTAGGTGCTGAAGATAGATTTTGGCTTAACAGGGAGCTTTCTTCACTTGAGATATAGGAGGTTGTTATGAAGTTGGGCAACAATAAAGCTCCTGGTTGTGATGGGGTTACTTACTCCTTCTTCAAATCTTATTGGCGCATCATTGGTGAGGATGTCATTAGAGCAATTAATCTTTTCTTTTCTACAAGTATTTTGTGCAAGGATTGGAAAGACACAATGTTGTTTTGATTCCCAAATCTCCAAACCCGATTACTCCTGCAGCTTTTCGATCTATAAGTTTATGTAATTCTATTTACAAAATTGTTGCTAAAATTTTGTTGAATAGAATGGTGGAGATCATTCCTAAAATTGTATCTGAAGAGAAGGTGGCTTTTGTGAAGGGAAGGTCAATTTCAGATCATATACTTTTGGCTCAAGAACTGTTTCACAAGTTAAGGTATTCTAAAGCAAGCAATGGGTTCCTTGCCATCAAAGTTGACATGACACAAGCATGTGATAGTATGAGTTGGGCAACTCTTTAGAAAATTATGTTAGAATTGGGTTTTCCTTTCAAGTTTGTCAACTTGGTGATGGAGTGCATTTCAGATCCTAGATTTTCCATTTTGATTAATGGATCAAATTCTAATTGGATTGAAGGGAGAAGTGGATTCAGACAAGGGTGTCCACTCTCTCCATTCCTTTTTATTTTATGTTCACAACTTCTATCCAATAGTTTTTCTGAGGATGGTTTGGATGTGGGTGTGAAAATCTCTTCTAGAGCTCAGAAAATCTCACATCTCCTTTTGCAGATGACATCTTGATTTTACTAAAGCCAAGATTAAAAGTGTGAAGAAGGTTGTTGAAAATTACTGCTCTTGGTCCGATCAGAGTATCAATTTTCTGAAATCTTCTTTGATGTGCAGCAGCTCGATTGTTAGGAGGAGGAGTAAAATGTTATCTAAATTGTTGGGAATCAAATTGGTGAATGAATTTGACTACTTGGGAATTTAGTTGGCAACAAGAAGACTTAAATATTCAGACTTCCAACCTTTACTGGATAAATCTATTAAGAAGCTTAATGCTTGGAGTAATAGATTCATATCTCTAGCAGGTAGAATGGTTTTGGTAAAAACAGTGTAACTTTCTCTTCCAATTTTTTTTATGTCTTATTCCCTTGTTCCATTGAGAATTTTGAAAGAATTTGAGAAATTGTGTAGAGACTTCATTTGGAATAGAAGTGATGGGAACCATGGGATTCATTATGTAGCTTGGGATTCCATGTGCAAACCAAAGAATATTGGCGGATGGGGACTGAATTCTGCAATTGCTAGAAGAGACACTTTGAGGTCTAAGTTTTCTTGGAGAATTATTGATAACCCAAATTCTTTGATGGCCAGAAATTTTTTAAGTATGGAGATAATTGGTTGGATAATGTGAACTATAGAAGTAACTCTTCTACTTCTTGGAAGATTATTTATAATGGTTGGAAAGATCTTACAAATTTTGTTAGATGGAAGGTGGGTGACAACTCCAAGATAAATGTGTTAAAAGACACTTGGATCTCGGATTTGAGTTTGAACAAATGGCCTACGTTTGTTAGAGTATTGGATGATGAGAATACAACCCTTAACTACTTCATTCTAGAGGGTAGTTGGGATGTTGATAAATTGAGATTGCACTTTGGTGAAGATTTATTGAAGCTAATTTGCAATATTCAAATTGCTCAGAACTCTCAACTTGATTGTATGGAGCTGAAGTTGCAGTTGACAGGAAAATCTATTGCTGCATTACTAGTGGAGGATTGTTTCAAAGGCTATTAGAATGATGATCTAGCTTCTTGGTTATATAAAGTAAAATTGAATGGCTGGGTATAACTCTTCATTTGGAGGCTGTATAGAGACGCCATTACAACAGAATTTTTTCTATTTAAGAGGAGATTATCGGGTTCTAGCTTGTTTCCTTGGGGCTGTGCTGTAACTGAAGATGTGAACCATGTTTCCTCTACTTGTTCTAAACTATTGAAGGTAATTGATATTTTAAGGATTTGGGGATTCCAGATAACAATTTTTAAGAATTGGGATGATTGCTTGCATTGTCTCATGAGATTAAAGGATACAAATATAATGTTAGTCAGGATCTACCTGACGCTACTTTGGTTTTTTTGGAATAATAGAAACTTGGTTAAACATGGCAAATCTAGTGATAATAACATCATGATCGCTGCTTCAACTCTTGCTTTTCTTGGATCTACTAAAATAAGCTCTCCACTTTCGTATCACTAGGTTGTTAATCAGTCCCTTGGACTGTGTACAGATAAATGGCAACCTGCTCCTCTCGAGTGGATCAAAATAATTTTTGATGCTTCCCTTAAAGATAATTATATAGCAGGCATTGGTGGTATAGTAAGAGAATGTAAAGGAAGATTTATCTTAGCCTTTGGTAAAGGTAAGGTGCATTGGGACATTGCTCAACTTGAGCTCTTGGCTTTCTTAGCTATCAAAGAAGTGTTGCACGGTAGATTACATGATGTCAAAGGCATTATAGTGGAAGGTGATAATAAGAATGTCATCCTTTTTTTTTCATAAACTGTATAGCAAATCGAAGATGAAGGCATGGAGCTTGGATGATAAAGACTTTTATTTCCTTGGTGAGTTCAATAATGTTTTCTTTCATTGGGTTAATCGTAATTGTAATAAGTTAGCTGATTATTGTGCTAACTTAGCCTGTTCTTATGATTTTGTTTGGGACTTTTTTGGTGAGAGCTATCTTCCATCTTCTTTTATTGATTTATTAAAAGAAGAATGTGATAATATAGTTGTCTCACATTAGTTTGTTTCTTTGCTATTTTATTTTTAATGCACCTTGGCATCTTTAAAAAAAAAAGGATAAATACTTAACTTTAAATAACAAAGTTCCAAAAAATCCCTAATTTTCAACTTGCTATCAAAGATTATCCAGGAAAATATGTGTATGATTAGTTTAAATCAGCCATTCCAACTAGGACGATATGGGTTTCCTGTATGATTAGAACACAAAGTTTTTTCTGATCATTTAGGATGATGTATATATCATCCTGTGTGATTAGTTCAAACATACACTTTCATCCTGGAAATAGTTTAAGACCTTAGGAGATAAATCAGGTCAATATGTGGAAATATAACTTATCATCCAAGATGATGTTAATCAACCTATATAATTAGTTTAAAATCAGGCATTATCATCTAACAGGTTGTTCGGGATGTTTAGGACACTTAGGTGAAAACTATGGTTTTTGTTATAAATTGTCCAGTATGATTCTGTAATCATCCCGGATGATATGAATGGTCAATATGACCTTAATTACTCTCCTAATCACCTAATCAGTTTAGGCATGATTATTAGAAATCATATAGGATGATCAACATCATCCTATGTAGTTAATGCAATTTTGAGAGTTATAAAATCTTGTCTGAATGAGTTTAGCAGCTAGTTTTTTATGGTTTAAACGTATCACCCAAGATGATATGAGTATTGTCTAGGAAAATTTGCTTAATTAGGTTTATTTAACCTAGATGCCTTACTTAGGGTTATGAGCTGAACATATCATCCAGGACGATAGAAAATCATCCTGTACAATTTTGTCAAAAAATTAATTTTCTCTATGTCCCTTTACTCACTCCCTTGAGTGTGTGTGTGCAAGGTTACTTAGCTTCAGGATCCACCACATTACAATTGACTCAAGAAAAAGTAGAAAAATGCATTTAAATTAAAATTACAGTTTTGACTCAGTCCTAGTCTACCTGATCTTGAGCTGGCTTGAGAGTGGGCTTGCGGACCTGAAATGTTAGTAGTCAAAAGAAAAAAACATATATGTAATAAACTTTAATTATTAGGAGATAACGTAGTAAATAAAATTAATAACATTTGTTATCATAAAAATCACAAGTCTTGGGCCTAGATCAACAACAATTGTTAGCAAATAAAAACATGCAAGTTAATATTAATGGACCACTAAAATAATCCTACGATAATATAAAGGCCTTTAGGTTGTCCATCGTTTTCTATCTTAAACCCAAAATTTGATTAAATTGAGTTGTATAATGTAAATCCCATAAGTAATTACTCTCCACATCCATCAAATTATTATACCTAAAATTACTTAGCACACAAATTAGAACATCCAAGAATACATTTGTTATCATCAAAATCCCTAAAATAGGTCATGAGATAGATAATATAAACACATCCTTCAATGGAATTAAACTAAGACAATCTATAAGATCTATAAGTTCTTAAACACCCAAAGCCATCGATTCTATCTCGATATATCTCAATCCCTTATTTATTTTCATTAGATTTATATTGCTCCATGAAAAGTACTTTTAAAATAGAAAAAAAATTTCCCCATTCTTTATTAGCTTCTACTTAAACTTTGTCTCAAATTTGGCATTGAATGGTGGTCTATTTTTCATGTTTAAATGCTTGTTCATCTTAGGGCAAACTTTATTATATTTTTGAACTGCATTAAATCAATCCGAACTCAACTATTTAGATCACATCGGATGGATGCTTTTGTGCATATGTTTGCACACCAAATATAACAATCCACTAACTTAGATAAGTGAATGCGGCGAACCACTATTGCTAGGCATGTGGTAAGTAGAGCTCCTTTCGTGTGATGCATGTAACCACCGTCGCTAATGATTGCATTACCGATCTAATTTATCCATTTAATGCATTTAAAAATTATTAAAAATTCCAAAAACTTAAAAATACTTAGAAAATTCATTTTTTTTTCAAATTTTGCATGTAATACCACTATGGATTTAGGTTGAAGAGCTTTATTAGTTAAAATAATTTAATTAAGTTTTGATGTATTTTCTAGGAGTTATTTAATTTAACAATGAATTCAATCATTATTTATTTACACCTTTAATTATCAACTATTTGGGACCAATTTTTATAGGGGGTAATTATAGGGTCTTGTCTATATTATACGATTTTTCCTATTCTAATTGAGTATGTGATTAAGCATTAAGGATCTTTCCATCATATGGGTCAAAATTTAACCCAAATAATGGAAATTTCATTTCACCATATGTATGTAGTGTTCAACTATCATCTTGTTGTGATATGATTATTTGGTGTACTTTAAGGGTTAGTAGACATGATTGCAACCCAATGTGAACTTAGTGACATCTAGGGATGAAAATTAAGGATTACTAAAGGAATTTAAAGAATTTTTGAAAAAATCAAATATACATTAGATAGGGATAGGATTTTGGGGAATTATAATTATCATCATTGTCTAGTTCAAGTTAATATTTCTCTAAATTTGGAGTTTATTAAGTCAATAATTTAATCAAGCCATGATTAACCCCTCAATTAAACCCAGAAGATCCAATAAAATATAATAAATCCAAATTAATTCATAAAAATATAAATAATAAATTTAATTGGTTTTGAATTAAACCCCTAATCTAAGAAAATTTAAAAAACCCCTTGGTTAGACATCTAAACTTTAGAGGTAATTTCAAAGAGTTTTGGATTGATTTGGATCAAAATCCCCAAAACCTCCTTAATTAAATAATTTTAAAAGTTCCATTAATTAAACAAACTTTTAAAAATCATAACTAATTTAAGAAAATTCTAAATTAAACAACCTCAATGTCATTCAACTCTACTTAGAATATAGCATTTTTTAAAAATGACAAACCTCAAAATTTTAGTCAAAGTCAAAAAGACAGCTATCTGGTCAATCAAAGTTAAAACTAGGTCAAAACATTAGAAAATCATAACTTAATGAAAAAAATCCAAATTTAGCAAACTAAGAGTATAATTACTCATCCTAAGATCTAGTATTTAAGAAAAATACCAAAATTCCAAATATTACTATAATTTAAAAATTCAATTTTGATCCTTAATTTAGGGCATTAAAATAATTCAAATAAATAAAAAATCTAATATTTCACTAAAAATTTATGAAAAAATCTAACTTATCTTTCAACCCATTAATTAATTAGCTGACTTAAAATTGTCAACCATTAATCCTAAACTAATTAAATTAACTTAATTAATACATATTTCTAATGGATAACCCAGGCCTATAAGACTATTAGGTAACTCAGGCCCCAAGGAATGTGAAATAAACTTCATGGTCTCGATGAACAACGAAGGTAGTAACCATTAAAATATCAAAATACACCTTTAAAATTAACTTCAAATCACTAATACTTAGACTAAGTTTAAATTCCTTAGGCCTTTTAACCAATTAAATAATTTGACAAATTTATCAAATTACCAAAATTAGGACATATCTGAGCCACACAGCCACCTACACGTACTTTAAATAGTTTGTTAGGACAACAAAATCAACTTTTAGGCTAGGCTAGTGTTTACTTTCTGCTATTGAGTGCCATACTTTTCATGATTTCCAATACATACTGGTTGATTGATGTATTTATTAACTTAATGTACTCGATAAATTAATTTGATGGTGGTTAAATTACACTTAGGTTAGGAATGATCTGATTGCTCACTGAGTTTTCTGCGGTGGCCAAGCTCATACAAAGATAAATTAAAGGGAGAAAATTAAAGATTTAAATTAATAAATTTTTTCTGCAGGTGCTAATTGCTAAAGCCCCCATAAAATTTAAAAGAGCTTCACTAACTATGGAAGGAAATTTCATTTTAATATATATATATATAATTACTTGGGATGTCTTTTTGATTTTGATTGCTTAGGATAATCATGCAGGGAGTCTATATTTTCTTTTCTTTTTAGACAAATGTAATTTGATTAAGTCTTGAGTTGTGTTCTTTGAGTTAGGATATAAGCATCCAACTTGGAGCTGAAAGAGGAGGAAACATTCCTTGTAAACAAGTTTTTTCCATTTGGACATCCAAAGTTAGGATGATTTTTAGTATACAAAGAGAAAAGAAAATATCCCTTTAAGGGAGAGTTTCTTTTCAGTTGAAAAAAATATAAACTTGAAGAATCCAAGGAGCTCAAAGAAGGATGAAGAAGTGAATATAGAAGAGTATGCCACTCAAAGTCACTTGCGTTAGTCCTAGGATTAGAATCCGGATTTTTGTCAGTAATACCCAACCACTTTGAATTTCTATAAATTCTAGGTTATAATAAAGTGGCATTTGCATATAGAAATTTTTTTTATTTAATTTGATTGATTGATTTAATTAATTACTTTGTTTGCGTATAGGATTTCCTATTTTTCTTAGTTTCTTTTCTTGCATGCCACATTTTTTATCCTACATACGTGGAGGCTCGTGTGGGTATGAATAAAATTTATATCTACTCAAAATTAAAGTTAAAATTTTTATGCTTACATAACAACTCTAATGATCTAAGAGGTAAGGTTGGCACTGCTGAGAGTCTATATAAGTATATTAAAATATTCTCTCTCTTATTAAGCACCTACCAGCCTACAGGTTTTGGAAGACCACTTGATCTATTAGGATGCAGTTTTATTAAAGGGATGTTGTTTAATCTCTAAAGAAAAAATATTTTTGAAGCCTTTTTAAAATAGCTTTATAAAAATTAATGCATTTCATCAAGTTAATCAAAATGCACTGCAATAGAAATCAATTTAAAAGTGTCTAAAATTTTAATAGCATTTTTCTTAAGCATATTCACCCTACATAAAGTCAAGTTGTCAATTAGGATCTGCACTAGTTGTCAGCCCCCAGCTCCTTAAAAATTTAATTAACAATGTTCCTACCCCTCTTTCATAAAAATATAGGACTCATAGTTTTAAAGCATGTATATGGTTAACTGGCTCACCAACCCATTCAAGGATTTATCTAAATTTTTCACTATATTAGCTAGGATTGGGTTACTATCGTCCAGTGTCCAAAATAGATTTAGTATTTAGGGCTGAACAAAAATAATAAGACCGTAAACTTCAGGAATATAATCCCAAATTTTTAATAAAATGATCAACTCAAACTAAAGCATTTCTTAATATGAAACTTAAAGCCTAACATATAAGATAGGCTAGGGTTTTTTTAAAGTGTCTTATAATCCTAAAACACCTCCTACCCTTTCTCCCTTGATCTTCAAAATAAGTGCTCAAACTCGATCCAATCTCAGTTGAAATTCTAAACTCACCCCCTTTAATAATAATCCTAAAAAAGCTTTAAATAAAATTTTTACTATTACTCTAATTGAGAGTATTCATAAGGAATTCAACCTACATATGATGTAATCAACTATGAGGTTTTGCGCTTGTAGGAAATTTAGAGGCCACATATAATTTTCAAAATTGATTTTCAAAACTCAATTAATATTCTTTGGAAAAAAATCAAAATAAATGATGATCATTAACATTATATTTAGACGATCAATTAGTAAATGATGTTTTCATCCCTTGGGAGGATATATCCTTTCCTATGAAGACTCTAAATATAAAATTAGTGATCTAAATATAGTTAAATTGTCATTTTGAGCCATCACGGTTAGATTTTGTTTTTCTTTGAATTTGACTATTAAAACCTAAATGAAAATTTTAGCTTCATTATTTGAATCCATTAAGAAATGATATATGTCTTCTAAGAAGATATATCATACATAATAACATGTTAAATTTTGAAACTGTTGAATTCCAAAAATTATATTCCCTCAAAGAAGATTAACCTTTTGAAAACCTTTTTTAAAACTTTAACACCCCATCCTCCAATGTTTGATAACATTTTTTTTAAATTTTTAGAAATTTGTATGTCTGCATTTATATAGTTGATCGACTATCGTATGTGGTATATGATAGAAGAAGAATATTTTTTGCTCTCTAGAATTTTTAACGATGTCAAAATTGAAATAACTTTTATGAATTAAGTAATAAATATAGAGACTTCACACAACTTAGTGCAAACTATTTAAACAATTTTTTTTGTGTAAATAAATCAGAATACTATATGAGAGTTTCTACCTGTATATTTGGTAAAGAAATCTAGGAAACAATATGCATTACATACAAGGGTATATATGAGGTCAAAAATTATGCTTAAACTTACTATTACATGATTATGAATTATATTTCATGAAACAAAATTGGACTATACCTGACATGTACACAAGATTTACTAAAATAGTGACATCCATACATGTTTTAGGTAGAGAACTGTCACATTTTGAAAAGTTTAACTACATATTTCATTGTCTACCAGATAATTTTAAAGCAAAGGTTTCTACTTTTTATAAATTAAAAGACATAAATATTTACTCATGTGATTGTAGGATCCAAGAGGGAAAAGAAAGGAGAGCATTAGGGTACTAAAGGTTGGTTACTTAGATAGAAATAACATAGAATGAGATCATAAAGATGATATAACCCTTCTAAAAGGCAATTCAAAAGCTTCTTAAACTTTAAATAGAAGTGCCATTTTGAAAAGGGAAAACGCAAGGGAGGTAAATTCAATAGAAGTTCATTTCTTGTAATTTGCTTTCTTGAAAGTACACTGATGCCACTTGAAAGTTCATTAGGGATGTTAAGCACTTATGAACTAGCCTAAGGCTAACTACGGTGGGGGCGGGGGGGGGGGGGGGGGGGGGGGGGGGGGGGGGGGGGGGGGGGAATTGGTGTTTTAAAAAATCTCTCAAAGAAAATCACAAACACAACCAAATAATCACCACAAAAATTAAAGTGCAGAAATTTAAATGTAGAAAATGCAATAAGAAAGAACACACCAAATTTTATAGTGGTTCGATCAACTTGATCTACATCCACTCCCGAGAGCCTCTCCTCTAGGTATTGCACTAAATTTATTGTCTCTCCTTTTGCCCCCATAGCAAGGCGGATAAGCCTATACAAAAACTCTTTTCTATTGACCCCGGTAAGGCAAAGAACCTAACTCCTTTTGCATTCTCTTGAAGCAGGTAGAGAACCTAACTCCTTTTGCTTCATCCTGAAGTAGGCAAGGAACCTCAATCATTTACTAAAGTAGACCTCTCTCGAACCTCCAAGGAACTGGGAATGACGACTGGAGAAGGTGACTCAGATCCTTGGAGCAAATTTTATGAAATCCTCACAAACTCCCCTTCATAAGATCCTCTCTCTCTCTCTCTCTCTCTCTCTCTCTCTCTCTCTCTCCCTTGCTCTCCCTCTCCTCTTGGCTCTCTCAGGTCAGGACAACAGTAAAAGATTTTCTCTTTAGAAAATAGATCTTAAATAGAATAGCTTAAAATTTTCCCTAATTTATAACTATTCATCAAAAATCATCCAGGATGGTCGGCTGATCATCTCGTACGATCGTTTAAATTCAGCTCAATCAGTCAGGATGAGTATAGAGAGTCTAGATGATTAAAAGGTTCATTTGTTCATATCGTCCAAAATAATAGGATATTATCCTATACGATTAGTTTAAGTCATGTAATATCATCCAGGCCATTGCCCTGGATGAATGTTTTATCGATGAAAAGTGGCTTGATCATCAAGGATGATCTCATAATCATTCGGGCCGATTAGTATAAAATGTCACATATTGGCAAGAACCTCACCCTGGATGGATGTCTGGATAATAAAAAAATAACTTGATCATCTAGGACAATTTTGGATCATCTCGGAGGATTAGTTCAAAATAATACATATCATCTAAAGTATCATTCAGGTCATCCAAAAAGAACTAAGGATTATTTAATTGATCGTCCCAAATGATCTTGTGATTGTCTAGGATGATATAAACAAACAATTAACCCTTAATTACTTTCCCTAATTACCAAACTAGTTTGGGCATAATTGTAGTGCATCATCCAAGATGATGTCTAAAAATGAAACATGCTTAAAGAGATATGGAGGCTAATTTTTTTCTGATTTGAGCCTATCATCCCAGACGATGCTAATATCATTGAGGATGCTTTGCTTAATTGTGGCTACCTTAACCAGGATGCCCTAATTAGGGTTTCTATTTTTAACTGATTGTCCAATGCAATTTTGGATCATCCTGGATGATGTGATCAAAAATAAAAATACTAAATAGAATGAAATTTTCCAAAACTTAGCATCAGGATCCACTTTATTACAATTGACTCAAGGAAAGTTAAAAAGCCCTTACATATTAACTCACCCCTAATCTATCAAATCTTGAGCTGGCTTGATTTGTACTCAACCTTGTAGACCTGAAACATTAGTTGGCAAGGCAGTCGTAGAAAAATAGAAGTAACAGAAATGTTTGCTATCAACAAAATTATATTTCCTGAAATCAGATTCACAACAATCTCCCCCTTTTTGATGATGGAAAACAAAAATAATTTATGCAGTTCAACTGAAACCTCAAAAGAAAAAAAGTGTAAATTAAGAAGTTCAAATTTTACTAAAAAATGAATACATTACATAGTACAATTAAGCAGCGTAAAATAGTATAACTACTCTCCCTTTTGACATCAGAAAAAGGAGGAGGGAACAAAACAAAGTAAAGAAATAGAAAGTACTAAAAGGAACAAAGTACATCATAGAAAAAATAACACAAGAAAATAAACTATAATTTGGATAGCCCTTGATCATTCGAAGGAGGTGGTGGTGGCTAAAAAAAGCTAGAAAGAGTAGCAAACTGCTCCCCAAGCTAGGCAAAGTCCTAGTCGTGCTAGCACTGCTTTTGATCCACGTACGAGTCAAAGCGAGCAAAATACTCCACTTGTTATTGCTTCTATATCACAACATAAGACTCGAATCATGTCTCCCATTGATCGAACCGTTCCACCAGGTAATCTAACTGTTAGTGCTAGTAAAGCTGAGTAGGTGCAGGAATAGGTGCAAGAGTCGCCTCCTTATCTCCCTCAGCTTCCTTATTCTACAGGTGGAGATGAGTATTGTGAAGAATGTGGAAAAAGTTATTGGTGTAGAAGGAAGGCTAAAAGTTTTGTGGGGCAAGATATTGAAGGTTGTATTTAGATTTTAGAACATAAGTTATGATGTGTCCTAAGGCAAGATTTGGCTTCCTTCTATCACCTAGATCACTAATACTAGTGAGGTGCTCAATATATCAAAAAAATAGACCAGTAGCATTGAATTCAAGGTGGGCAATAATATAAAAATTGGTGATCAAAAGGAGTGGATTGATGTGAATATGATCACCAGCTTTTGGAAGAATAAAGGTATGAAGGACATGTCACTACGGGAAAACACGCGAATACCGGCGAAAACTTTTGGACGATAATAAACGGCGCAGTTACCGGCGGATTTGTTCGACGTAAGGTTTGCGTCAACTTTTCCAGCGCAACATACGTCGAAAATTCACCGATGCCTTGTCCGCTGGAAAAAACGACGGTATAGGGATGCCTGAACCATTTCCATCGCATGTTACGGCGGAACTATTCGGCGTACGGTACCGGTGGATAGTGCGCCGGCTTATTTAAACTCAACGAAATATATCCGACGGATTATACGTCTGAAATTATACCGACGTCATTATTTCCATTACCGGCGGAACTCTCACCGGTTAAAAGCCCTATTTTGCGAACCCGAACACCTCTGGCCGTCATTCTTTTCCTTCCATTCTCTCACTTTGATTGCTTCGCTCGTCGCCCTCCATTGCCGTTCGTCGCTCGCCGTGGTTAGACATCGCCGACGGTCACCGGACTTCGCCGTCGACGATCACCGGACTTCCCGAGCCTCCTTCCTAGTCGCGTCCCGCCTCTGTGCTTCCTAGTCGCGCGCCGCCGAGGATAACCGAAGGTATATGTTTTCAAATTTTTTTGCGATTTCAGTTGGATTACATATAGATTAGCCTTTAGTCCATATCTTTTTGCTATAGTCATGGTTGTTATCACTAGACATTTGCTAGAGGATGTAGTTTGGTGCATGCTTTTTGTTGATGATATTGTTCTGGTTGATAAGACTAGAGAGGGATTTGAAGGTTTTTGTTTTCAATTTTTTTGCTATTTCGATTGGATTACATATAGGACTAGCATTAAGTTCATATCTTTTTTGAATTATAGAGAAATTAAAAAGATGCCAAATGAGTGAAGGAGTGTGATGTTTATAATTTTCAAGAATTAAGGTGATGTACAACAGTGCATGAATTATAGAAAAATTAAGTTGATGTGTCATACATTTAAATTATTGGAGAGAGTAATTGAGCATAGATTACGGCATGATACTATTGTTTCTCAAAATCAATTTGGAATCATGCTGGGTAGGACTACCTATGGAAGCGACATATATTTTGTGAGGTTTGATGAGAAACATGTGATAAAGTTCTAGAGAAGTTCTCTTGAGAGTTTTAGGAAAGAGAAGCGTTAATAATACCTATATTTAAGTTTTAAGGTTATGTATGTAGAAGTTTTTACTTGTGTTCAAATGCAAATGAATCGAGCCGAGCCGAGTTTGTGAGTGTTCATCTTGGATATACTAATTAGATATATATATAAATTCATTATTTTTTACTCTTATATATAGGTTATGGATATTAGAAATCAAAGAAGTTGGATGTATAACCGATTATCTCAAGGTCGGAAGACATTAACAGATGAATTCATCAATGGGGTGAACTTTTTCATTCAGCAAGCGAAACAGCTGCCCAGCTTTATATCAGAAGGAAAGTTTCGATGTCCATGTTCTAAACACAAAAATCTAGTGCACCTAGAACCAGATGATGTAACTGTTGATCTGTATCGCAGAGGATTCATGCCACGGTATTGGTATTGGACTTCTCATGGTGAGTATGAGCCACTATTTGATTATCAATGCGGTCCTTCTACAAGTAGTAATGTTGCTGAGGCTGAAAACATCCATCCAAATCTTGAGGAATTAGTTCATGATGCAACTGGAATTCAAACTGAACAAAATATAGAAGAGTTACCGAATACGGAGGCACAAAACTTTTATGATTTATTGCATGCTACCAGCAACCAATCTGGAAAGGTGCACGACTCACTCAGAATTATCTGTTGCTGTAAAGATGTTAAGCATCAAGGTTGAATATAATGTTGCTCGTGAATGTTTTAATCAATTCATTGGGCTGCTTAAGGAAACTATTCCGATAGATAATTTAATTCCTACAGATCTATATCGGACAAAGAAGTTAGTTTCCAAACTTGGTTTGACATACATAAAGATAGATTGTTGTATGAATGGATGCATGTTATACTTTAAAGAAGATATCGTAGAAATTGTATGCCGTCATTGCAATGCACCAAGATTTAAACCCAAATCTAGAAATAGAAGGAAGAAAAAGGATGTGCCTGTTAGTAGGATATTTTACTTTCCAATAATTCCGAGACTACAACGGCTATATGCATCCATGAGATCTGCTGCACATATGAGATGTCATAATGATCACATTCCATAAGAAGGTGTTATTACACATCCATCTGAAGCAGAGGCTTGGAAGCACTTTGATCGTACACATCCCACATTCGCGGCAGAACCAAGAAATGTCAGATTAGGTTTATGTGCAGATGGTTTTACTCCATTCAGTCAATCGGCTACACCGTACTCATGTTGGCCTGTGATACTCACTCCTTACAATCTTCCTCCAGAGTTATGTATGACTACTCCTTATATGTTTCTATCACTTATAATTCCAGGGCCACATAATCCAAAATTGAAGATTGACGTATTCTTACAACCTCTGATTGATGATTTAAGTTTATTATGGGAGATGGAGTAAGTACATATGATATCTCCACCAAATAGAATTTTACACTAATAGCAGCATTACTTTGGACAATTGGTGACTTTCCTGCATATGGTATGCTCTCAGGTTGGAACACTTCAGGCAAGTTAGCTTGTCCATATTGTATGGAAAATACAAAATCATTCACTTTAAAGTATGGTAGGAAGAACACTTGGTTCGATTGTCATCGAATGTTTTTGCCTCAAAGTCATCCTTTCAGGCGAAATAAAGAAGCGTTTACTAAAAATAAAATGGTGATGTTTCAACCCCTCCAAGATTCAGTAGTGAAGAAATTTTTGAAAGAGTAGAGTTCTTGCCCACCATAATGGAATCTCCAACATTAGCTGAGATCAGATTGCCAGAATATGGTGTCAACCATAATTGGACCAAGAAAAGTATTTTTTGGTCGTTTCCATATTGGAGAACAAACTTGATTAAACATAACTTGGATGTTATGCATATAGAGAAAAATATTTTTGATAATATATTCTATACAGTTATGGACATCAAAGAGAAATCAAAAGATAACATAAAAGCAAGGATGGACTTAAAGGAGATTTGTAGAAGGAAAGCTTTGGAATTGAAGGATGGTGGAGCCGGAAAATTTCTCAAACCCAAAGCTCCATTCACATTAACTTTAGAGCAAAAACGAGCAATTTGTGAATGGGTGAAGATTCTACAAGTACCTGATGGATATTCTTCCAATCTAAACAGGTGTGTTGACATAAGATCAGGGAGATTATTCGGATTGAAAAGTCATGATTGTCATATCTTCATGCAATGTCTACTATCAACTGCTTTTAGTTATCTTCCAGATCAGATTTTAAAGCCCCTGATCGAGCTAAGTGTCTTCTTCAAAGATTTATGCTCTTCTAAATTAAATGTGGAGAATTTGATTCTTATGGAGCAGCAAATTCCATTCATTTTGTGTCAGCTTGAGAAAATATTTCCTCCAGGCTTTTTTGACTCTATGGAGCATCTACCTGTTCATTTATCATATGAGGCTATGGTTGGTGGACCCGTTCAGTATAGGTGGATGTATCCTTTTGAGAGATATTTAAATAAACTTAAGAAGACCGCTAAGAACAAATCACGACCCGAAGGCTCTATCTGTGAAGCATATTTAACATACGAGACAACTCAGTTTTGCTCGTATTATTTTGAAACAATATCTCAATTAGGTGAAAGTTTGCATCTCAAAATGTTGGTAAATCCTCTAATATATCTGTATTCAGCGGAATTGGGGAACCTTTAGGTGCTAGCACTGTGCGCTATTTGACCGATAAGGAGATGACAGTTATCACATTGTACATCTTGCTTAACTTTGATGAAGTGGACAAATATCTCGAGTAAGTATGAGTTAAGTTGTTTATATTTTTGATTTTCTTTTAGACTTTGTTCTAAACTCAAGACAAAAATTTGTAGGAGGTTCATTGATGGTCTTAGTACATCAGAAGAAGGAGAAGTCCAGAAGATAGTGAAAAAGAATTCACTGCTTGTTTAAAAATACGGTATATTTTGAATAATTATTCTTACTTAATGAGTTAATTATTTGAATTAATAACATCTTGTACATTTGAAGGTACACACTGAAGATAGTTCGCAGTATTCAAAGGTATCTGAGTTAGCTTGGGGACCAAATAGATTAGTAAAATGTTATCAAATATTTGAGGTCAATGGTTATAAATTCCAGACAAAAAATTGGTGTGAAGGAAGGAAGACAGAAAATTCAGGCGTATGTGTAAGAGGGAACACCCATACAGGAGATGATTCTGAATACTACGGGGTATTACAAGAAATATTAGAGGTTGAATATCCCGGTCAAAGGAACACTGTGTATCTCTTCAATTGTGAATGGTTTGATCCAGTACCAAATAGAGGCACGAAAGTTCATCCAATTTATGGTATAACAGAAGTAAAGCGGGGTAGGAGATATGCAAAGTTTGATCCTTTCATCATTGCTAGTCAGGCAACTCAAGTCTATTATGCTAACTATCCAAGCGGAATACGAGGCAAACAAGATTGGCTGGGTAGTTATGAAGACAAAACCAAGGGGAGTAATTGAGAAAACCACCTCAATACCATCAGCACATCAACAAGAGTTTATGTCTAATTTAAAAAATCTCCCAATCAATGTAGATGACCAAATCAGAATTAATGAGAGCGAGTTGCAGTTAGAGGAGGTAGATCTAACCATAGAGGAAAGTAATGATGAATCTGATAGTAATGGGAGTGTATCATCTTATGCAAGTGAATCAACAAATGATGAGTTAACAACATAAGGTAACTTAATTTTTTTTAGCTACTGCACTGCATTTTATTTTACTTCCCTGCGTTTACATTACTGCATTTTTTTTAGCTACTGCACTGTTTTTTTTTTACTCCCTGCATTTTACTTGACTGTATTTTTTTTAGCTACTGCACTGCTTTTTTTTTACTCCCCTGCATTTTACTTGACTGTATTTTTTTTTGCTATAGCTACTGCACTGCGTCATATTTCTAATATTTTTTTTATTTATGTGCAGACAGCTTTGGGTGAGGAGCCTAGTAGAGGATTGATAAAAAATATTTTTAACAGGCGCACGAAGAAGACCACTGCAGCTGGACCACCTAGGCCAGTACGTACTGAGGGGACCACCTCGGCTCAGCCTGCTACAGAGCCTCAGCCTACTACACAGCCTCAGCCTACTACACAGCCTCAGCCTACTACACAGCCTCATCCTGATACACAGCCTTTACCCACTCATGGAAGCGGTAGCCCACAGTTTTACTCACCAGACCCCCGTTTTCCTTCACCAGATCCTGGGCAGAGTACTCCTTTCTACCCATACTACACACCCCCACCGTATGCTGGTGCCCCTCCTACTTATCTATTTCCACCATATGCTCCACCATACTATCCCCCACCACCCCATCAGCGGTACAGCTGGTCCTTCGACAGCAGCTGGACCTTCGACAGCAGCTGGACCTTCGACAGGAGCGGGACCTTCGACAGCAGCTGCAGTAGAGAGGAGACAGATGGTAGAATATTGATAGCACCTGAGGGTGACACGTACATACATTCTCTTTTATTTTTTAAACTAACAAAAATTTTTATTTTATATTTTATATTTGTTTTATATAACTTTATTTTTGAAGGTTCGACCCATCAAAACAACCGACACATAAAATACGGGACATCATACGGAGCAGGTTTGACGCTCCTTATGTTTCTTGGAAGAAAGTCCCGAAAGTAAGTCCGGGAGATGTGGTTCAGAGAGTTTGAGGTATTTTTAGGTTTTAATTTTTATGTTAAATGATTTATTCTTTTTTACTTTAGCTAATACTCTTATATTATTATTATCATTATGTATTTGATTGCAGAAGAAAGAGTTTTGTTGGCTGCCCCAACACAATGACAGGATTAGAAAGAATTTTGAGAAGCGTGGGTCTACTCGGATGCGCGACATGTTCACTGATATTAGAAAGTATGGGAAACGACCACTGTGGATTGGAGAGGTAATATGGGCTGAGTTAAATGCAGCTTGGGGCAGCGAAGAGTACAGTAGGAAGAGGGATTAGAATCGACAGAACAGAGCTTCTGATGTTGTGGTGGGGTGGGAAGTTCACTTCATACAGGCGGCTCTGTTCCACATACTGAGCACAGGCGTCGTTTGGTAATGAATTTTAAATGTTTTTTACAATTATTCTTTAATCTATATTAATAAAATTTTCTTAATTCAAACAGAAAGTGATGCTTGGTAGAGAACCAACTCCCTGTTGAATTGCATAGTCGCACTCATAAGCGACAGGAGGATCAACAGTGGATTGATGAGAGATCAAGAAAAGCCTATGTAAGTATATTTTTATATATGTTTAATATTTTCTAAGTTTTAGTTTAACTATATATATTTATATTATACTTTTACAGGAGGATTATACACAGCTTCGAGAGACTCATGCCGTATCAGGTGAGGGCTCTTCTGGCGGCTCTATGGAGTATTCTGAGTATCACATCTGGTCACAGGCCGTCGAAGGAATGTAGCATGGTAGAGTATATGGATTAGGTGCTCAAGCTCAGGCATACGAGGGGATGACATCCTCTACTGCATCCAGCTTCGCATCCAGTTCGTATGAGTCCTTACAAGCTCCAAAAATAAGTGCCCTTCAAGCTGAGCTAGAACAAGTAAGGAAATCACAAGCTGATTGGCAGGCTGAGCTGCAAGCACAGGTTCAAGCTCAGCTGTAAGCACAGGTTCAAAGAAGTATTCAGCAACACAATCAGTTGTTGGATGAAATGCGCAAGATGAGGGAGCAGCTGAGTGGAAAGAGGTAGCTCCACCTGAGGAGGAGTCCACGGAGTCAGAGTAGTTTAATTTAGTTTATATGAACTTGTTTATTTTCTGTGAACATGTTTTATTGAACAGTTTCTTTTAATTTAAGTGTGTTTAGTTGATTGTTAGTACTGAACTATTTCTTTTAATGTTATAAACTGTTGTGAAACTATGGTGAAATTGTTGATATGTTGTAATGTTACAATTGAATTGTGGTGGAATTGTTATTTGTATTTGTTTGCAGGTGTGGAAATTTGATTGTTGGCTGAGAAGGAAATTTTTTTGTCAATACTACTGGTTTCCGGCGGATTTTGCGCCGGAAGTGCGCCGGAAACGACGATACAACGAATCGTATCGTGTGTTCCGGCGCCTTTGTTCGGACGAAAACTACCGGCGTAATTACCGGCACACAATCCGCCGGTAATTACCGGCGTATACTTTGCGTCGCAAGAGAGTCGTGGGTTTGCTACATGCACTTTGCGGCGTCATGTCCGCCAGTAATGGCCGGCGCATAATGCGACGATAATTACCGGCGGAACTGGCGCCGGAATTAAGATGTTTTTCAACGTT